>OV815296.1:19674202-20934556 GCA_929108145.2 Limnephilus rhombicus | reverse complement strand
GCAATATTCGCATCGATTTTGTCGCTGTAAATGTTAGCGCTCTCCTCTAACATTCGTATTTTCGTATCTCTCCATCTTCTTCTTTTCGAACCCGGTTGCAGAGCTTTAAAACAAGACGATTCTGAGAGTATCTTCCAGTCTAGAACGTTTTTTTTTACGTTAACTCCACACAGGAGGCCCTGAGGAAAATAATTTCCCTCAGGGCCTATGTCATCTCGGATGCTGGATGGAGGGTCTTTTTGAGGAGAGGAAGGAATGAACGTTGGTCTTGAAGAGACCCATGTTGTAGGAAGGAGGAAACACAGAGGCCGGCAAATCATTCCACAGCCGAGCTGATGAACACAAGAACGAGTCGAAGAAACGACCCGTTCTCATGTGACAAATGTCAACCGTGTACAAATGTTGGGCACGCGTTTGGCGTGTTTCCCGACTATGCACCGGTGCCGAAGGGATCAATGATGCTAGTTCATCGGAGCATCTTCCATTGTAATACCGGTAGAACAAGGATAGCATTCCCACCCGACGCCTATGCTCTAAAGATTGCAATCCGTCTGTTAAGATGGGAGAATCTATCAAACGGACCGCCCGTTTCTGCGCAGAGTCGAGGGTATTTTTCAGGTATTTTGGAGCTCCAGACCAGAGATGGCTGCCAAATTCAACCGTGGGGCGTACTTGTGATTTGTACAAGGTTAGCAGTTGTGTACTATTAAAGTATCTGCGGGCCCTGTACAGTACGCCCAGTTTTTGGGAGGCTAACTTTACTCTGGCTTCGATGGAGCCCCCATACCTGAGCTGGTCACTTAGGGTTACACCAAGCATATCAATGGAGGGCCTGTTCGGAAGATTGCTTCCGTTGAAAGAGACTAGATTTTCATTTCGATCCCTTTTAGACGTAATCAGACAAGATTGGGTCTTTGAAACATTAAATTCAACGAGATTATTTTTACCCCAAGAGAAAACACTCTCGAGGTAACCGTCCATTCTTTGCTTCAAAGCCCTACGAGCTGTTGGAGTTTGTGAGCCCTTTGGGGGCTTGTCAAACAAAAAACTATCATGAACTGTACTGTCATCCGCATAACAGTGAATTGGTGCGCATGACAAAAGGTCGTTGATGTGCAACAAAAACAAAGTCGGAGACAGAAGCGATCCCTGCGGGACGCCAGCATTTATTGAGTGTGAGGAAGAGGTGAAACCATCGACTACCGTCTGAATCGACCTCTCCCTCAAGAAGTCGGCAATCCACGTACACAAGGATGCGGGAAGTCCGTAAGAATGCAGTTTGTTGACAAGTCCTCGGTGCCAAACCCGGTCAAAGGCCTTGGAGATGTCCAGTGCAACCGTTTGGGTCTCACCGAAACGTTCCAGGCATCGCCCCCAAACATGCGTCACATACGCGAGAAGATCACCGCACGAGCGGTTCCGCCGGAATCCGTATTGACGGTCGTTAATAATTTTGTTCTTCTCGAGGTATATGAGCAGTTTGTCGTTGATCACACGTTCCATCACCTTAGACAGAACTGATGTGATCGCTATGGGGCGGTAGTTGGCCGGGTTGGAGCGGTCACCCTTCTCTGGAATAGGATGGATAACCGCGTTGAACGTGTCGCAAACATACAATATGTATATTTTTACTGCAGGAAAGTGGCGTATTGAATTGGCGTACTAAATAATAAAAGGGACCATGCCAATTAGACGATACAGAGATGAACTGGTCGATTTTAGTAAATATCTAGAATGGACCGAATACTTATATCTGATAATACATTTAGAGGTTGTACCGCGGCAAATGGGCAACAGCTGGTCACCCCAGGAACGGTAACGATCTACGGCCGAAGTGAAGATGGGCACTAACTTGCGAAAGCTGAGGCAGGGGAGCTCAACATAGGTACAAACTAATCATAAACTAAAACCCATTGATTAATTCTATTATATTATTTTTACGTTAATATAGGCAGATATCTTTTAAATTGAACCAAGCCTTGCTTCATGCGCATACCGCGAATCGTAATGGTTTTTGAAGTGAAACTTCTTTAGCCCGCTGTAATTTGAAAATGAAACGGAAATTAAACTTAAAGAGACAAACACATACAACTATACGATGTCGCCTGCGAGAGAATGAGATAAAATAAAACCTTATATACTTACAGTACCTACGAAGCGTCAAGCTGCGCTCATTGGCCGCTTTGATTACGAGCTCACTTTTCAAGACTCCTTTTGGTTGAGATTGTATTTTTTTTTACATGAGCTCCACACAGGAGGCACACTGAGGACCTATGTCATCTTTGGGAATGCTGTGTGGAGGGTTTTTTTAAGGAAAGGAAAGAGAGGAGAGTTCTGGGAAGGAAAAGGGTTTAAGGGGTAGGTAGGAACCTGGGGTTCAGTGAATCCTGGTCATCCACCTCCAAGACCTAGACAAACCTCACCCCATAAACCCGGGCACCCCTGCTAAATTACCAAACGTAGCGAACCACTTGGGGAGACCCATGGCAGAGGTGTTGGTAATCCAACAAAGGTTCCCGGGGCGGCGGTACCCATTCCCGCCTTCCAAATAGAATTTCACTTCTACCGCGTGGTAACTGCACTCAATATATATTTTTACATTAGTCAAGCTCAATTTTCCCTTACTTCGGGAGACATTGATTAAATATTTTTTCGTTGAACAGATAAATCAATTGCATTGGCTTGTCTTTTTTTACATTGGCTCCAAACAGAAGGCCCTGAGGGAAATAATTCCTCCCGGGGCCTATAATTCCTATGTCATCTTTAGGCATGTTGTGCGGATAGTCTTTTGAGGAGAGGAAGGAGAGGTATTTCTAGGATGGAAAAAAGGTATGAGAGGTGGGTAGGAATCTGGGGTAAGAGTCTCCAGGAGTGACGGACGTATGAATCCAATCCTCCCACCGCGGTGCAAGGCGATGAGCCGGCTGGAGAGAATAAAAGAACTCCAAAAATCATTCTATCCCGATCCAGCCTATCATGCAGCTGGTGGACAGATGCATCCACTGCAAAGACCCGGACAAACCTTACGCCATGAACGTTGCTGCTAAGTCACCAAAAGTAGCGAACCACTGGGCGTGACCTATTATGGCAGCGGTGTTGGTTATCCAATAAATGGTTCCCGGGGCGGCGGTACCTATACCCGATAATATATTTATTTAATAAATAAAAATGGAGGGAACGAAATAGACATCGTAGCCTAAACTTTTCAGTTCGTATCATCGTGTTCCTATAGTTCATAAAATAATTTACTATAAAGAAACTATATTTAATTGATCGCCATGATCGCCGTGATTTAATAAATCTAATCTACTTAAATGTCTAATATATGTAACATGTATTTTATAAATAAATAAATGTTGATTTTTATTATTATTACATAACCCTTCTAAAAACGAGAGGAAATTTTTGTTAATAGCTGTCATATTATATATAGGACCGCGACGAAAGCAAATTTTCATTTCACGTAATTGAAATTTTGGTTTCATGACAACTAAGAACCATGCAATGTCTACTATACCCAATGTCTACACTGCAATTCATACGCAGTAAAAGTGAAACCTTCAGAAAACTAAAGTAGACGAGAGTGGGGAGGCTACGATACACAGCACAAAGAGGAGACCGATCTCTCGCAGGCTAAATCCTATAGATGCATGTGTTTGTCTCTTTTCAGTGTCGCTATTTTTCATTTCATCGAGTTTCAAATCACAACGGCGCTAAAGATGTTTTCACTCAAAAGAATTGAAAGGTAGTCCTAACCTAACGAAATCTATTTCACCATTTTTTTTTGTTTTCATCACTTTTAATAACTTTTCAAAATAGGTGTTGAAGTTGAACGATTCTGAGTTGTCCGGCCGCCGAAATGTTTTTTTTAATAGTTATTAAGGAAGAATCAAAAAGTTTTTTTCTAAAAAATATTCGTATTAAGCTTGTCCAGCTACTTCGAAAGTTTACCGGAACTGGAAACATATTTATATTTGTGGGTCGGGATTCAACAATAAATTTACGCTACAAGCCTGTGCACCACTTATCAAGAAGTATTCGTAAGTAATAACACAAACATAAGATAAGGTCTTACTGCCATAATTGCTGTATAGAGAAAAATTGTGTTGCATAAACTTGAGTCGATTTGTGCTGGACTAAATCGGACCGCAGTTTGTCAGTTGACAGTCCCTCCCAGCCTCTCGTATGTAGGTCAGCAGAGGACGGGTCAGAAGATGGAGCCGTGTGCGTGTATGTGTGCTGTGTCACACACAGACACACACGCGTGCACAGGCATGTATTGCACGCGATATATTTATAAGGCATAGAGGAGCGTGCGTGAATCCGTTTGGACACTTGCGAAACGATTGGATTTACTACTGGGTGGTTAAATACTGCGTGTAGAACATATCTTGGCAAAATCGGTAATCTTTTAATAAGCCTAGAAAAAAATAAAGTAATAGGTCTATAAAAAAACCCTTTCAAGTGAAAACCCTCCTACTTATAAACCCCTTTTCGGATAGGGTTTTATTGCATAATGTGGCAAATTCAGTTTTTTTTAAATAATCGCAAAAAACTATATTCACGCCCGAACTTCACAAAATATCATTTTTACATAATATGTAATTTGATTTTATTATTTGTTTTGTTATTACACTGAATTGTGTATTTTCTTTTCTCATTGTATTATATTTTCGTCATTGTTTGATACCTAACTTATAAACCATAATGTAAAAGCCCACCAGGGCGTGTAATAAATAAATAAAATAAAATAGAAATTTTCGCGTTGTTATTTTTGAAATCAATCAATATGGCCGGCACTCGACGAATTTGGATTTTTAAAGTGAACCTTATGCCGTCCACCTAAAGACTATACACTCGCCACACCCATTTGTTATCAGTTCCGCCCCGTTTGCGATGGGGAATAGACGTCCCTAGAATCCGCGTCGCTTGGTTCCGTGAAATTAATTTTAAATTTCCTTGTTATTACAATAAACCATGCGTAAGAAAGGAGTTAATGTTTTTTACAGGCTTTTACGAAATCAACCTGTAAAAAAACAACTCTCAAATACCTTTTCCAATTATTCCAAAAGCTTTTTCTCAATTCTTGTCAAGTATTTTTAAATCCCTCCCAAAAAGAGGCGCGGATTTCGATTTTTTCCTGGACTATTGGATCACCGGCTACATTCAGGAGCGGCCACATACCTACTCGGATAGGACTCCAGATACTAATATCTACAGCCTGTATGTCGGACGAATATCTACAGCTCATATGTTGAACTAATATCTACGAACTTCAGAGTGTTGAATAATATCTACAGAGCTAAGGTCGGACGAATATCTATGACGGTCCCAGTGCTGACTAATATCTACAGAGCGTAGGTTGAACTAATATCTACAGAGAGTAGGTTTGACTAATCAGCTAAATGTATCCAATAGTCCGATATTAGGGATTTTTACATACATACTTACATAAATTAAGTTTTTTAAACTGCATACGCGATATTACGTTATTTCAATATGCTATACATAATTGAAAATCCAACCTCTGCCAGTGCTGTAGATATTCGTCAACACTTTGGTTTTCATAGATATTAGTCAGCAGTTTGAGCTGTAGATATTCGTCAACACTTTGGTTTTCATAGATATTAGTCAGCAGTTTGAGCTGTAGATATTCGTCAACACTTTGGTTCTCATAGATATTAGTTCGATTTTTTCAGTTTTTGGAATTCCTGTAGATATTAGTAGACGCCTCTCTAGGATAGTGCCAGCGGTACGTTTGAAATGGCTTCGTCGCGTCGACCACCTTTTTTCATAAATATTTTTTACAGTAACTCCACCCACAAGGCCCCGGTATCCATAGAAGTGAAACCTTCAGAAAACTAAAAGTAGATAAGAGTAGGGAGGCTGTGAAGTACCGCACAAAGAGGAGACCAATTATTCTATCTCATTCTCTCACAGGCTAAATCCTATAAACGTATGTGGTTGTCTCTTTTTAGTGTCGGTTTTTCGTTTCATAGAGTTTCAAATCAAAACGGTGCTAAAGAAGTTTTCACTTAAAAAAACAGAATGGAATTATTACATTTCTAGAGATAATGTGTTCAGTGTTTGAACCGCATTTTAAAACGTAGGTACTTAGTTTAAATTTACAAATATTAATCAGTTATCGCCAGAGGTCACTTGAAGAAATTAACTTGTTATTTGATTATTGCAATAGTTTTGGGCCACACGTTAGCAACCGGGGTGTCCGAAAGTAATGTTAGCTTGTCGTGAATGCCGTTCCATTGAACATATCCATCTCAAGGACTATTGCCACAGCAAACAAACTGGCGTAGTAGTCACTGGAAAAATACGAACACTTTGCCTTACAAACACCAATATCCAATACATCCCAGCGCCACAACAACGGGCGTGACGTCGCGTATTACCAATTTTACGTGATGGAGATTCTATAAAAAGTACAGGTGTAATGTATATTCTATATGCCTCTTCTATCCACTAGCAATTCATTTATTGTTATCAAGTTTAATTTGTAGAACTCCATTTTAATTTTAATTTTTTATTATATAATCAATACCTAATATTATTATTAAATTAATAAAAACAGTTTATTTCTAAACAAGTTCTGCTGTATAATTATTATTATATATTAATTTGGCATTATTAGTTACTTGCTTTAATGCGGTTGTATTACGATAGTAGCTTAAGTCACAAACTTCACGTTCACAGATCGTTTCAAAGTTATACTTTGTCGTCAAAGTTACTCTTTGTTTTTACGGGTTGAGTTACGTTAAAGTTTTTTTTTACATTAGCTCCACACAGGTTGCCCCGAGGAAAACAATTTCCCTAAGAGCTTTTGTTATCTTAGGTGATGCGTTGTGGAGAGTTTTTTTTAAGGAAAGGAAGATCTGGGAAGGAAATAGGTATGAGAGGTGTGTAGGAATATGGGGTCTGCATGTCCAGGAGTGATGGACATATGAATCCACCCTCCTACTGCTATGCAATGCGATGGGTCGGGAGAGTCCAGCTGCAGAGGTCAAATGGTCTCCCTCAACCAGTCTCTCCCGATCCGGCCCGCCACGCTGTAGGTGGGCAGGCGCATTCAAGACTAACCATACCCCTTGAACCCGGGTACCCTTGCTAATGGCCTATGGCAGGGGATGATGAGGAAGATAATTAAGATGCATCCGGAACTGTCTTCGAATTACAGCTTCAAATGCAACAGGCAAAATGAACTGTAAATTATACGAAAACGAAACTGTGTTCGTTCGAAATTGGAGGATTATATACATGAACGGCAAGACTATGGATTACAAGGAAGTAGGAAAACCAAGCACTTACCAATTAGAAGCCGAACACAACACATAACAACTAATGACACCAACCAGTTCCTTCAAATATCACAAGTCATCTCAAACAATGCGCTGGTTTTTATTGCTCCCTTTTTCAAAATGCTTTCTTCAGCAAGGTGACATGGTTAGGGAGGGTAGGACTGGTTAAATGACATTCCGGTAGGAACTATGCATATTATCATTTCAAAACCAAACAAAGATAATGATGAGGAAGATAATTATGATAAAAATAGTAACTAACCCGTGTGCGTCCTCTTATGCGCCTTGAGATGCGAGCTCTTGGTGTAGACCTTCCTGCAGCCGTCCACGTCGCAAGTGTGCAGCTTGCGGCGCGCACGAGCCACGGCCTTCGCCTCGGCCAGCCGCCGCTCCTCGGGCCCGTCCAGCGCGGCCAGCAGCGCGCCCGCACTCACACCTGTACTCCCGGTGCTGTGCCCGGCCGGGCGGGTGCGGTGCTCCTTTTGTATCCTAGGACCAAATACGAAACAGGGTTAGACTCTTTTATGCAAGACTCATTTGAAAAACCTCGAACATTCCAGAATAAAGCCATACGCATAGCCCTGGGCGCTCCCAAATGGGTAAGGGTATCCCAACTCCACAAATATTCTGATATCCCTTTATTAAAAAAAAACACATCTTAAGTCTCGCGGAAACATTTTTTCATAACCCACCCATGAAAACGCATCCATAAACTGCCTCGCCCGGTACGACGAAAACCTACGTACCACACATAAATAAAACCTAAACAAATCCTCCGTAAAAACTAACCTCTCCATATTGCAGCCATGTTCCCATGCAAATAACAACCAAATAAACAATTTTTTCAACAACCATTATTATAAATTCATGATGAAAGAGAAAGGAGGCTTTTTGGACCGGAGCTCTGTATGTCAATATTTCAAAAAGTCATAAAAGAGTTAGATTCACGAAATTTTAATTAAATGAATGTGACACCTCGAAAGGGCCTCGGCGCACGACGGATACTGAAGTGTCACGTGATCAAGATGATTGTTGTTGATACTCGTTTTTACTGCTGATTTGTTTGTTGTTCTAGTGCAAGGACATTAAATAAACATAGTAATCAAACTATTACTTTAAATGTGCGGAAATAAATTTTATTTGATTAATTTGTGTTAAATCACAATTAATTAATTAAAAATAATATATAGTGTATTTGCGGCACGTTGCAGAGTGGAAGATACAGATAGATATAGTGGTGTAAAATCACCATTCAAAATTGAAACGTTGCTTGAAATGGCCAGGTACCTACTTCCACACCTTCCACTTCACATCACCTTCCCCTCCCCACTACCTTCGCCTCACAACATACCCCCATTGGGGATGCCATAGTCTCACTGGCTCCTGACGGGAGCAGCTCTCACTCTTGTGAGGAATTCAAATTTAAAAAAAAAAATCAATTATTTTGTTAACACTAAGGGAGTGGGAGGAGCTACAATTTGATAGAAAGCTGAAACGCATCTAAAATCGGTGTTCATAGAGGGCCTTTCAACTGTCAAAAGAACAAAATGGCGCTAAATGGCCATTTTATGACAAAGTTACGTTTGAATTAGCTTTTAAGGACTACCTACTTGTACATCTTACAACAGCGGATTTTTACTATTTCCTTGGTCGGCCCGTGGGCTACTTCCCAGGCTGATCAGTCGCCACGACTGACACTTGCAAAACGTAATCTCGCCAGATCACTTTCAATTCGGTAATAAAATAATTTTACAGCTAAAATAAGTGCATCATACCTGTAGGCTGCTTCCTTGAGATGTTTCGCAAGCCTCGTGGCATCACTGCTCGGAATACTGAACATTCCTGCGTTTTTAACCATAGCCTCTATACTATCCTCCGCAATAACTTGTTTCACGTCAGCCTGTCCTTCTTTATCAGCATCTTGTGAAAGATGACCACCGTTCGTAACCAAATCAGGCGAAAACCTTTCAGTTTTAACTACATCTTCCAAATCCTCTTCTTTCGAAGCCGTTTCAAAATCAGCCAAATTATTTTGAAGGCTTTTAAAAAACTTACTGCCTACATTGTCTAAAGCGGAGCTTTTTCCATGCGTGGCATAAAAAATACTTCCATCTGCTTTCACTGTTGCCTTTCTCGAGTCAAAACTGACTCCAAAACTAGAATCAATCTTTTGAGAGTCACTTTTCGCAACAGAATTGTTGCTGTGGTCCAACTTTTCAATCTTTTCACGCTTGACTATCAATAAATCGGGTGGTGCCAGACTTCTATGAATTTCAGCTTTAACAGTGACAGACTGGTTGTTGGTTTCTTGATTCATAGCCTTTCTGACATCTCGGAAGCTGGTGGCTGCTGTTGGGATGATGGCTATATCGGAGTGGTAGGTTTTGGTCTTATGTCTGATGGGAGATAAGGATGGCCTCTTTCTGGAAAGGACGGCTTCTTGGCAGTTCTTATTGCCTGTGCTGGTGT
Organism: Limnephilus rhombicus; assembly: GCA_929108145.2. Taxonomy (NCBI): domain Eukaryota; kingdom Metazoa; phylum Arthropoda; class Insecta; order Trichoptera; family Limnephilidae; genus Limnephilus; species Limnephilus rhombicus. The sequence continues at coordinate 20,924,777 of OV815296.1, read as the reverse complement.
TGTTGTTGTTGTTGTGGTTGATGTTATTGTGGCTGTTATTGAAGCCGGGGGCGGGGGTGGAGAGGTGCGCGGGGGGACGGCTCCTGGATGTCACGTGGCGCCTTTGGTGTTGGGCGTGCGCTCTGAGAAACCTGTTTGTAAAATTGAAGTAATTAGAATAAATTTAAATATTTAGTCATAATAATGATAACTGGAATCTCCAACGGTTCCAATGTTACAGTTTTACGTCATTGGAGCAGATTATGGCTAGGTTTTTTTTTTGTATTCTCAAAAACCCTTCCATCAACCAACAACAAAACGGAAAGGATAGTATGCGATAGGATTGAGAGTAGGAATAAATGCATCGAATATTGGCAGAACTTCGGAGCTCATCATTTCGGGGAAAGAAAAATAACAGTTTCCATAAGATAGAATGTATTTAAGTGATTGCAATACTTATTATTGAGGAAGCAACATTTTCAAGAGAAGGATTTCGAACATCATCACGAAGCGATGTTGGGTTGTAGTTGGGTACCTATATTTGTCTTTATTAATTGTTTTTGATTTAATTCTTAAAAAAATAATTTGAAATTTTTAATTCAAATTAGATTTAATAATGTAATTATTAAATTTAATAATATTTTTATTAAATATTTTAGTTTTTATTTTTGTGACAGCTATTTCGGTTTACAAGGCCATTTTTGAACTGTGGTTAAATACATCGCATAAATTAGTCATCTCAAAGTGGTTTAACCACAGCTTGAAAATGACCTTGTAAGCCGAAACAGCTGTCACAAAAATAAAAACTAAAATACTTGCAGAACTTAATAATAACATTATTAAATTTAAATCAAATTTAATAATTATTATTTTTTTAATTTATAAACTAACGTTTAGACAAGATTTTTATGCATAGCACAAAGGGTAACAATTATTACAAGCAATAATTGTCAGCCTGAAACACTCATTTACATTGAAAAATCTTCCGAGAAAAGATACTTGCCGCCAACGGGACTTGAACCCGTGTCCTTCCGATTGCCGGTCGAATGCTCTGACCACTGAGCTATGGCGGCTTATCAAATACCCGCCAAATAATTCAATACATACTAGTGTTTCATTCAACAATTACTGCTTGTTATATTTTTTCCACCTGAAAACAACCAACTTGGTTGTTTTCAGGTGGAAAAAATATAACAAGCAGTAATTGTTGAATGAAACACTAGTATGTATTGAATTATTTGGCGGGTATTTGATAAGCCGCCATAGCTCAGTGGTCAGAGCATTCGACCGGCAATCGGAAGGACACGGGTTCAAGTCCCGTTGGCGGCAAGTATCTTTTCTCGGAAGATTTTTCAAATTTAATAATTGGTCAGTGGTTGAATGGATATCGCGTTTGGGTCCCATCCGGGCGTCGCGTGTTCGATTCCTCGGCTTGCTAAGACCTCTTTCACGACACAAGCAACATTTTTCGCTTATTGTTGTGGTAGTGGGAGATTTTCACACATTGTTGGGTTATTCGTAACACGGGAATGTATAAGGACCATTCTACTTTTTACTGCAGGTTTTTGGCACTAGTCGTAACAGCTTTCAAAAAATTATTGGTTACAGATAAATGAAGTTATTTCACAGTATGTATGCTTAATTATACCTAAACAATTACAATACACTGCCAGCAGCGAATTTTGTACATATTATTTTCTGAAAATAAAGGTTTTGTCAACCAAGGTAGAAAAATCAAACCACTTTGTTACCAATCAAAATTTTTTTTGAGCTGTTTTAGTCACTCATTACAACAAAAATTAACAATTTGTGATCCTACAAAAGATTCAAACTTCAATGTTTATAGAAGTTGAAGAAATAATGAGGCAGTTTCACATATTGCGTACGTTTTTATTTTATTAAGAAAATGACAGTTTCAGATTTTCTTTACCGGGGGACACAAAAACCTGCACTAAAAAGTAGAATGACCCATCTTATTTAAAAAAAAAATGTTCATCTTTATGAAAAAAATTAAGAAAAAGGCTTACAGTTCGTCTTTGAAGGTCTGAATGGCCAGCAGGGTGGCTTGCTGGTCCAGGGTCAGGCGGGGACCTCCGGGGGCTCGTTTCGTGGACTCTGTAACAAAACAAACATACACTGTCAGTTTATTTATTTTTTCAGGTTCTCCATAAAACAGTTATACACCAAATTATTACGGAAAAGATACAAAATTTAAGAGAAAAAACAGTCCAAGGGGGCAGTTCCACTATGTTGTGAAGTATGTCAAAAGATAGTTACTGAACTCTCTATAGGTAACATTGAAGATGTCGATGCTCAATTGAGAATCGTTAAGCAGTTGAATTGCTCTGTTTAATGGCGCATTCAAAAAGGAAGAAGTTCTCGCTTTCGGAGCATAAAAAAGTGCGTGGGATCTCGCACGAGTATATGCGTTAGGGACATATGGGTTAATCTCCTTCAACATAGATGGATCAGTACAGTACCGGAGATCAGCTTAAAAAATGTTTCCCCAAAAATATTTTTCGGCGGGCTTCTAAGGTATTAAGATCGAGCGTTCCTGTTAAGAAAAACGATGAATACAGGAATGGGTAGTATGATATTCCCTCATATACAGGTAACGCATAACCCTTTTTTGTACTCTTTCTATTTCTAGGATATGGTTTTGTTCAGAGGGGGCTCAAATTATGGAGCTGTATTCCAGGATGCTGCGGACAAGTGCTTAATATGTTCTTCGTATTGCGATTCCATTACTAAATGATCTCGCATTACGAAGAACAAATCCGACCATTTTGTTGATTTTATTCTATAATGCTTGTAGGGCGGTTAAACATTCAGCGCTACGATGCAGGCGAACCTCTTCTGGGAAGGAAAAAAGGTACGAGGGGAGGGTAGGAATCTGGGGGTCAATGTGTCCAGGGGAGACGAAAGTATGAATCCAACCCTCCCAGTGCAGTGGAAGGCATTTGGTTGAGAGGGTCCAGCTGGAGAGGTCAAAAAGTCTCCCTCAACCAGTCTTTTCCCATCCGGCCTGCCACGCAATGGATGAACCCCCGGGTTTCCCTGCTAAATCACCAAACGTGGCGAACCATTGGAGTGACTTACAGCAAGGGTGTTGGTTATCCAATAAATGTTTCCCGGCCGGCAGTACCCTTACCCGCCTCCCCAGTTGAACTGTTCAAGAATGAATAAAGATTTAGAAAATGATTTCACGATTTAAAGAGAGGAATAAACTGAACTAACCTTAGACACAAATGCGACCATTATCGGTTTAGGTATGTCTTCAGTGTTTTTTTTGTGATTTTTGTTCTCAGTGAAATAATTTTTAATAATTGAAAAAAAAAACATTGGTTGTTTAAGGCGCCGCTACCCGAATTTCAACAGATTTCTTACATATCTCCCATAAACATTTGAAGTTTTTAAGCTCTTAAAAAATATATGTTATTTTTGAAGATAACATCTATACATTCCCCACGCCGAAACGCAAATTATATAAAATTCCCTCGATAGAAAAAAATCGCGAAGTATGCTCCGAAAATTATTATAAACACGTTTGTTTCAGTTTTACAAGTTATAGTATAAAAAATTCACAATGTTTCTTTAAATGATACTTGCTTCCTCGAGATTTTTGCTCTATTTTAAACGAGTCGTGTTTTATTAAACATTTTCACAATTTTCGCATCGATTTCGTCGCTTTAAATACTAGCGCGCTCCTCTAACATTCGTATTTAATATCTCTCCATCTTCTTCTTTTTGAGCCCGGTTGCGGCGCCTTAAGAGCATTATGATCTTACGAAATTAATACTTTTCCCCATTAAAAAAACCTTTTTTTCGTAAGATGGAGAAAGTATAAAGTTTGGGAACCTGTGGTTTGTGTAGTTGGAAGTTTTGGAAACTATGGTTAATGTGATTGAAGGTTTGGGAACCTGTGCTTTATGTAGTTGGAAGTAGACTTCTAATTAGACATAGTTACAATCTCAACTCGAACAACAAATAAAACGACTGGAAAAAGTCGTTCTTAAAAAGACAAAAATCCACCTCTAATCAATAAAGAATTATCCGATAAAATAGCTGAATCGTTGACAATGCTGTTGCCTTTGTATAAGGATTTTCAAACAAGGTTTCCAGCAGGGGCGGCTCGTGACTTTTTAATGCGCTAGACTGCTAAGATTGAAAAAAACCGAAATTGTTGATGTTGTAGCCGAAAACGATTTTTATATTTTTTTAATGAAAATATTTTTTATTATTTTTTCGAGGGTAAATTGACGCACATAACTAAAAGCTACAACCAGCTTTAGCAGACTAAAAAAACGAGTGTGCTTTAGACCACAAGACTGAAGTAAAACTTCACTAACTTATGAAAGAAGAGAGAAAGAAAATGTGCGCGCGCACTGCTCTCTCTTGCTCCTACAGTGTGATACAGACAATAGGCCTGCACTGTGTCTTAGATATACGAAACGTAACTGGCTATGAGAGAAAGAGAGAAAGAAAATGTGTGCTCGCACCTCTCTTGCCCCTACAGTAATATACGAAACGAAACTCTCTCTCTTTCTATCTTCACTAACTTATATCTCCCTCTCAACTTCAACAAAGTCACGAGCCGCCCATGGTTGCCAGGATTAAAAAAATAGGTGAAAAGGCATACTGACTTGGACTTGATATTATTTATTGACAGAGTTCCTAAACAATGAATTTACAGACTCTAGCATAATTACAAATGGATTTTCTATTGAAACATTACGTGGAGGGATTTTTTGGTGATGTCAAATGAAACTGATTTATAATGAGAAAATTATTAATAAATTTTTGTCACAGTTAGACTTGATCATTAATTTGGCTAAAGTCGTACGCTCTTCGGTACTACGCCGCGCCTTTTTCATATAAAACTTAATTTTGGATTCGAGGCCTAAATAGTCTAAATACCCAACCAACCTGAATGTTCTTTCTATCAAAGGGTGTAGCAAATATCTAGTATGGCTCAGAAGTAATTTATTTATTTTATCTGTGTATTTATTATTTATTAACGCCATTTTAGGGGCTTTGTATGAATACTAACAACTATTCAGTAATTATTATACATAACTGAACTGCCTTAGTAATAACAATTTGTATTAATTTGAGATTTTGCCAATTTGAGATTTTACTGATAAAGTTTAAAAAATTTAAATAAATAACAATTTGTATTTGTTTGGCCATAAATGAAGATGTTCACTGGCGTAATTATTTCCCTAGTGTTTTGAGGAAAGAAGAATACATATGGTAGTTAGTCCCATAATTTCTGCACGGAAATAAATCCCAACTTCTAGTTTTGCAAAGTGGAATCAGAATACTAATCAATGCAAACAATTCTGGACAACTACATCATTTAAAATTTTATATAGAATTATAAAATCAGTAAAAAAAACCTTCTGTCTGATAGTTTAAACATATTCATATCATTTAACCATTCCGACCCCTAAGCGTGTTTACACGACAATATAACAATAGCAGTCAAGTACAATTACAATAAGCTTGTTTTCAAGCTAACGTGTGTGTTCCCACAGAAATCGTTATAACTCCGTTATTGTTCTAGTGACAACCCTAAAACAAAAAGTAGAAGATCCATATTAAATCAAGCTTCACATCTCCTTTCAAAGTTGTCACACGCCAAATCGCCTATGTGCCGTTTGACATTGTTAATTTTTTATTAAATATTATCGTATGAAATGGTGAAAAAGTGAGGTGACAACATTGTTTATTAAACATTTATACGATAGAATAAGTATTTTTTTACATAATCCGTGATTTAAGTACCTACCGTTTTCACATAAAAACATCACGTGAATCATTTTTACATTTTTTTTGTGTTTGCATTCTAAATTTTAATATTTACAAATGTTAATATTTACATATTTGTAATAATACAATTTGAAAGCTTATTTCATAGCCTTTCAAAAACAGTTTTTAGTATTCAGCTACGTTCATAAATACTTCATTTACAGAGTTTTAATTGCGAAGGGGCAATAACACAAAGTTTTTAAAAATCTGACAGTTCGTGACAAAAAACCTGCACAATGGCAAAATACCTGAATGGATAAAAGAGTGTTGTAGTTTAATATAAATTGCTGGAATACCCATTTTTATTTATTTTTGTTTTAAAATATAAAACATAGGGACTTTAAATAAATCGATTTTTCATGATATTAGAGGCATTTCGGAAATTATTTGCTAAAATAAGAATAGTTAGTTTTCGGTAGGTTAGAAAATAACTTTTCAGTGGGTTCAACCGTTTGTATTTTATTTAGTAATTGGTTTAAAAAATTCAATCAAATTGATGGATTAAAAAGATATTTATTATAATAAATCTTTCATCCTTTATCGACAACCTCAGGTACCCATCGCCCTGCCCATGTTGCTTGAAAGGATTTCACATTATTAACTGGAGGCAATAGAATTTATCCAATGCACCGTAAAATACCTGCCAGTAATCAAGGCCTTTGCTTTGAGAAAAACTTGTCGCCGCTGTTAGAAAAATATGCCACAAGAACGATAGAAGATAGTGGACAACACCATTGTAATTCGTTAGCAGAAATTCATTATGCAACGGTGCCGAAGGGATCAATGACGCTATTAGTTCATCGGAGAATCTTCCATTGTAATGCCGGTAGAACAATACAAGGACAGCATTCCCACCTGACGTCTGTTATGTAACGATTGCAATCCGTTTGTTAAGATGGGTGATTATATGAATATATCTATCTTTCTATCTATCATATCAATCTATCTATCACATGTATCTGCAGAGTCAAGGGGTTTTCAAGTACTTTGGAGCACCAGACTAGAGGTGGCTGCCAAATTCAACCGTGTGGCGCACTTGCGATTTGTACAGGGTCAATTGATTATTGTTACACTTAAAGATTGCAATTCGTAGGTTAAGATAGGTGGATCTATCAAACCGACCGTATTTATTTAGACTGTTGGTGTAGGCGTGAGATCTAATGATCTTAATGAAACGCGGGTGGACGAGTAGGTTATTTATTTTGCGCATATTATACGTCTGTGTTGTAAAGCTACGTTCTAGCTAATAGAGCTGTCGGTGATTAAGAAGAGCGCGTAGGAACATCCATCACCTTTTATACCCTGTTTCTGCCGTCTCGCTCTTGCATATTTAAAAAAGCAGGAGTACCACCAAAACCATTATCACAGGTTTTTCTACGTTTTAAGTACTTTTGGGGCTCCATACCAGAGGTGGCTGCAAAATTCAACCATGGGGCGCAATTGCGATTTGTACAGGGTCAGCAGTTATGTACTATTAAAGTAGCTGCGGGTTCTGTACAGTACCCCAGTTTTGAGAGGCTAACTTAACTCAGGATTCGATGGGTCTCCATATCTGAGCTGCTCACTTAAAATTACACCAAGCATATCAATGGAAGGCCGGTTCGGAGAATGCTTCCATACCAATGATCAGTGTATCAATGTGTCCTGATACACTGATCCCAAACCACCCCTGATATCTTTTTCCTTCCCAGAACTTCCTCACCTTCCTTTCCAAAAAGACCCTCCACACAGCATCCTCAAAGATGACATAGGCCCTGAGGGGATTTTTTTTCCTCATCCCTCCTGTGTGAAGCTAATATTAAAAAAAATACAATTTGAGGTTTTACTCATAAAGATAAAAAATGAAAATAAACATTCACCCTACACTTGCAGAAAAGTCAATAGATGTCGCATATTAAAAATAAAATGGATAAAAATTTATCCAGACACTATCTAGATAGCATTTAGTTCGGTTTTGAATCTATAATACGTGTGTTAAGAAAATGAAGATAATGTTGGTAGTTCTTAGTCGAAGTTATAGTTTACAAAGTTAAAAGTGACCGAATTGGATATAGACACCTTAGGTCAGTTGGTAGAGCTGTTGCCAGTCCCAGAGGTGCCGATATATTTTTCTGATTTTTCTGTCTCTAGATTATTGATTGAGTTTCGCTAATATTGTCGTCATTTAATTAAAATAAAATAAAAAAATTTAAAACAGATTTCAACACTAGCAGCCTCCATAACGCTTTGATATACCAAGCTATAAAAATATATGGTAACCTTACCGACAAATCGATATATCACATAATGTACCGCATTTTTTAAATGCATCAGTATTTAATTTGATTCAGGTTTGTTTTTACTTTGACCGTGGTGAGTTTCGCCGAGTGCGGATATCTACCGTGGATGTGTACTAACTTGTACCAGACCTACATACTCGTACAACCTATATTACACGCACTTGCTAGCTGCAAATCTTGTTGGATAATCATATAGTACGTACATATAAATGTAATGTAATCTTAAGAGATGTAATCGCCAAAAATGTATGTAGCGTGCCTTATATCGCCACGAATATACATGTAGGTAAATGGGCGTAAAACTCGCTTGGAAAACGGAGCCTCTAGGTCACAATTTCAATCGCAAAGTGGTTTTTGAAGTGAAAACTTCTTTAGCACAGTTGTGATTTGAAACTCGATTAAATGCAAAAATGAGCGACACTAAAAAAAGACAAACACATTCTTCTACAGGATTTAGCCTGCGAGAGAATGAGATAGACTAGGGGGCCATCCATAAATGGGGTATTTCCACATACGAGGGATTCTGTTGAAAATGTACGGAATATTTAAAGATCATTATCTAAGTATATTTCTGTAAAAAAATAAATTTAATTTTATATCTTTAATTGTAAAAATGTAACTATTAAATCGCTATAAGATCTTTAATGTAAAGAACCCGTTAGACAAACTGCTAAAAAGTAGTTTATCGGGACTTTTTGTCTTAATTTGTAAAATGAATTAAAAAAAAAAAATTTGGTTTTAATCATCGTACTAAAAATGTTTGTTTATTATGTTTTCATTCAATATTACTAATTTTAAAAACGATCTAAAACTGACAAAATAAAAACGGCCCGTGGTTGGCAAATCGGATTGTGACGTCACAAGCGTCGCTCAGCTTGGCCAGCGTAAATAAACACTGTCAGTGAGCGTCCACGCTCTTGACGTCACACGATAGCGACGCGGCCGCCCCAAAATATAGTTTTAGCGGTAATTCAAAAATGGGAAACTTTGACTCGCTGTAGAAAATTTATTCGTGAACATAAAAATAAAACAAAAATAAAAATCCTAATTTTTTGCATAATTTTTTTAAGCAATAAAAAATAACGTGGAAATACCCCATTACGTCACTGGAATTTCATGATTTTTTGACCCCCCCCCCCCGTCCCTGTCACACATCGTCACATTTATGAGACCTCCTCCCCCCTAGTGTGACGTCACATATTTAATTTTACATGTAAAAATAATAACAATAGTTCAACATTTTTTTACACGTCACAGAGCTGATGACCTCCCAATACCCCTTGTCACAATGTCACATTTCTCTACTCCCCTCCCCCCCTTAATGTGTGACTTAATTTATGGATGACCCCTAATCGGTGTCCTCTATGTGCGGTGCTTCAAAGCCTGTCGGCCTCTTCTTTGTGCGGTGCTTCGTAGAATAAATTTTTTAAAACTTGGTAACAATATTATAATAAATAAACCTTACAATTATCCTACTCCTGATACTTTGCATTCTTCTAATTCTCTCGAAGTTTAGTTTTATGAAGGTTTCACTTCTACCGCGTGTGATCTGAACCCATGATTTTTTTTAAACTTATTTTGTGAATAATTTTATAAGAAAGAAATTTTTTAATCAATCGAAACTGTCACAGATAATTTTAGCCATTTGTATTTTTAAAAAGTTATTTCTTAAAAAGATTTAACCAGACACAACCGGAAAAACGTAATTTTTAAATCAAATTCTTTTCTACAAAAAAATATTAATTATTACAAGCAATAATTGTCAGCCTGAAACACTCATTTACATTGAAAAATCTTCCGAGAAAAGATACTTGCCGCCAACGGGACTTGAACCCGTGTCCTTCCGATTGCCGGTCGAATGCTCTGACCACTGAGCTATGGCGGCTTATCAAATACCCGCCAAATAATTCAATATATACTAGTATTTCATTCAACAATTACTGCTTGTTATATTTTTTCCACCTGAAAACAACCAACTTTATTTTTGCAAGGAAGACATTGTTAGTGTTAAATCCCTCGTATAGTATTTCCCCAATAAATGCAGACATAATTTGTCTCGACGCCACCTAGCGAGGGATTTAACACTAACAATGTCTTCCTTGCAAAAATAAAGTTGGTTGTTTTCAGGTGGAAAAAATATAACAAGCAGTAATTGGCGGGTATTTGATAAGCCGCCATAGCTCAGTGGTCAGAGCATTCGACCGGCAATCGGAAGGACACGGGTTCAAGTCCCGTTGGCGGCAAGTATCTTTTCTCGGAAGATTTTTCAATGTAAATGAGTGTTTCAGGCTGACAATTATTGCTTGTAATAATTGTTACCCTTTGTGCTATGCATAAAAATCTTGTCTAAACGTTAGTATATAAAAATTAAAAAATAATAAAAATATTAATTGATTTCGAAAGATTGTCATTTTATTGTTATGTTTAGAATTTCGAAAAAATATGTTTATTTTTATTATAATTAACGTTGGTCGTTGGGAAATTTGTTAAATTTTCAAACGAAATAAATGTTAAATAATATAACACACATTGAATGTTCAAATTATTTTTTTATGACTTTATGTCCGGGTTAAATCTTTCCCACAGGAAAAACTAAACCCTTTCACACACTTTTACACAAATGATCATCTAGTAAATCCACGCTATGCAAGTGCACTATATAAGGGGTCGTCCATTAATCACGTGATGTTTTTTAGCAACTTTTTAATCCCCCCCCCCCTGGTGATATGTGGTGAGGTTTTATACTAACCCCCCTACCCAAAATCATGTGTATTTTTTTTAGTACAAAGTGTATTTAAATTTTCAGAATATTATTATACCTTTTTTTCTTGTTTTAATCGCGCTTGCGGTAATAAATAAAAAAAGAGATTTCGAGAACGAAAAGGATTGCCAACTTGGAAGATTTTAATTCCCTAGTTTTTTTTTATCTAAATAAAGAAAAACGTGTTACGTAACGCGTTGTTCGAAGCCCCCCCCCCCGTAACGCACAATAACGTTTCACAAGACCCCCCTGACCAGTGGCGGCTCGTGACTTTTTGTGTGCTAGGGTGCTAATATTTAAAAAATGGCATCATGGATGTTGTCGTATGCGAAAAATATATGTATATTTTTTTTCAAAAATCGGTGTTTTGTATGAAGATTTTTCAGGAAATCGGTGCGGCACACCGCCAATCTGAAATTTTTCATACAAAAAACTGATTTTCAAAAAAAAAAAAAATTTTTTTTAAATTTCAGCACTCTAGCACACCCAAAAGTCACGAGTCGCCACTGCCCCCCTCCCCCCCCCCCAAGTGCGTTACGTAATACTTGAACGGCCCCTAATTTGTATACTGTACGTCTTTTAATGCATTCAAACCAGGCAATTTTAACGATTTTGGAGCCCATAAGAAGTGATTTGTCAAAAAAGCAATGCGAACTGACACGCTAGTGGTCGATATCTATATTATATTTTAAATCGTTGACAGTAGTGTCAAAATCCAGAGAGTAAATTGGGAAATACGTTTGTACGGAGAAAAGCCGCCCAGTTTCCTCCTAAGTATACCGTATTTTTCCTAAACCGACTGCATATTGATGCAAGTATGCCCGGGGACGGGGACCAACTGTAGGGGATCAGCTGTCATGGAATTGTTACATTATTTATACTTTTAGCTTATTTGAAAACCTCGAATTATTTTATTTCAGAAGATGTGCATGCTTTAAAATTAATGTACGTAAATATTTATGTCAAAGCGAGGTTTTTCAATAATTTCAATGAAAATAAAGGGACAGTAATTTCCTTAAAACCAAGGCACTCCACTCAATAAAACATTATGCGGAGATGCAGATAACAAGGCGTGTAAAACCGTAAAACAAGTCTCCTCCGGAGCGTGCAGTGACCTTGTCAATGAAGATGGGTAACCGGATGAAACAGAACAGTGATAAAAGAGAACGCTTGGCGGCCTCCGCAGTTACGATCCTTGTATAAGAATCCTGCGTTTGAATCCCGGCGGGCACTGCACTAGTAAAATTTATTTGATTAGTTCAAAACAATATACAGGGTGTTAAGGGACGTACTTGACTTATTTTAACCAGTGGTTCCTGACATTATTTGGAGTAAAAAATGTAAACGAAATTTTGGTCTCCGGTGACTTTTTTTTTTTCTACAAAAATATGTTGTTGAACAGTTGGAGGCGGGGTAAGGGGTTCGTCGGACACCCGGCTGAGTGACCAGTGACGACATGCGGAAGAATTTATTTTTGTTTGATTTTGAAGAAAAAAAAATTGAAAAAAAAAAAAGTCGTCAAAAAAGTCACCGGAGACCAAAATTTCATTTACATTTTTTACTCCAAATAATGTCAGGAATCACTGGTAAGTCAAGTACGTCCATTAACACCCTGTATATATTCCAGAGCGGTATCACCCTGGTGAATAAGCACCAATCAGAATCAAAGCTTCACTTGAAATGGCTTTAGCTGTGTTTGGCGATCAAATGGAATAACCAGGTACTTCCCCATTTTCCTCTTCCCAGGAAAGAAAATAAAGTAAGTTCTGGGAGGAACAAGGTACGAAAGGTGGGTAGGAATCTGGAGGTCAGTGTGTCCAGGAGTGCCGGACGTATGAATCCATCCCTCCCACTGCGGTGCAAGGCGATGTTCCGAGAGAATCCTGCTGGAGAGGTCAAAAGGTCTCCTTTGACCAGTCTATCCTGATCCGACTCGCCATGCAGTAGGTGTAGAGGCGCAACTGCCGCCAAGACCCAGAAAAACCTCACCCCATGAATTCAGGCACCGCTGCTAAGTCATCAAATATAGCGAACTACTAGGGGTGACCTACGGAAAAAGTGTCGGTTATCCAAAAAAATAGTAGTAGTTTTGTCAATGTTTTGTTCTGTCAATGATCTATTTTGTCAAAGTTCTGTTTAATCAATTTTCTATTTTGCTAATGTTCTGTTTCGTCAATGTTCTGTTTTGTTAAAGTTGTTTAGTCAATGCTCTGTTTGGTCAATGTTCTCTTTGTTAAAGTTGTTATGTCAATGTTTTGTTTGGTCAATGTTCTGTTTTGTTAAAGTTGTTTTGTCAATGTTGTGTTTGGTTAATTTTCTATTTTTCTAATATTCTGTTTTGTCCATGTTATTTTTTGTCAAAGTTTTGTTCTTGTCATGAAAACCGTAAAACATGTGCCCTGAGCAACTACGGAGCATGCGGTGACCTTGCCAGAGAAGATGAGTAGGTGCACGCCCATTGAGGGGAAGGGAGGGGGGGGGGCGGACTTCGAGGTCACGCCGGGTTACGCAGAGGCCTCGTGGCGCCAACAACTAACTGCTACACCGCAACTATCTCTCTCTACCTGCCAACTGCCGTCTTAGTTTAGTATACCGGTTGGACGTCTGACAGGGCTGTGCAAATATGACTTCAGGTTTACTTTCTCTACTGTGAGGAAAATTAAGTCATTTTGTAATGTTTGACCATGATGAAATCTGATAAGCTGTTGCGTCAGGTACGATCACGTGTCAATATTTTAATTAGGTTTAATCATTAAAAAATAATACTAAAACTAATTAAAAAAATATATTAGATTTCTTCAATGTTAAAATAGTAACTCAACTTTTATTGGAATAACCTTTGTTATAATACCAAAATACAGAAATGCGAATGCTTAAATGGTCGGCAGGAGTATCAATAAAAAGATAGGATTAAAAGTTCACGCATTCGTGGTAGCCTGGGTGTCACGGACACAAACAGTAAGCTGGAGGAACGACACTTAAGATGGTATGGGCACGTAAGACGGAGACCACCAGACCACACAGTGAAGCAGGCAATCTCTATGGAGCTTCATCGACAGTTATCCATAGGAAGACCAAAAAACTCCTGGATGACTCAATTCTAAAAAATAGTACAGAGAAACGGCCTGGATGAAAGCGATACCCAGAACCGAAGAAGATATAGCCTGAGAACGAGAAGAGCCGACCCAAACCTAGGTAGGCAATGAGTTGGGCTAGTGCAAGGAAGAAGAAGAAATGTTGTTATAATACCCATTAATGTAATCATTGAATAAGAAGATAATTCCAATTTTTGACCAAATTTTAACCACGAAATGGACCCCAAACGTGATACAGATGCACCAGTTTCCAGCTTGTACTACGAGTTTCAGTTCACGGTTTGTTATGTTTGACTTTTGCTTTTTTTACATGAATACCGTACAAGAGTCCGAACTGCTCCCGTCTGGAGCCAGTGGGACTAAGGCATCCCCAATTGGGGTATGTTGTGAGGCTGAAGGTAGTGGGGAGGCAAGGAGATAGGGAGAAGAGGAAGGTGGGGAAGTACCTGGCTATTCAGATCTGGTCACCAAACACGGCTGAAGCCATTTCAAGTAACGTTTCAATTCTGAATGGTGGTCTTACACAAGGGCGATACTGTCTTCCACTCTGAAAATCTCGACAAATTAAATGTTGTTCGACACCAAACAAAACACGTAACATTGTTTTGACACCAAACGCGTTGTCTAATTGTCTAATCTAATACATCAAATGTACGTCTAAACATTTAGCTTTGTTTAACTTCAAACGTTTAACGCCATCTAACACCAAAGTCTAAAGTTGATTGATAAATGTGGAACGTTGCCTTACACCAAACGTTTTAAATATTCTGACCACAGTTTTGAACCAAACGTTTTAAATTACCAGGTCATATGAAAATAGATCGATCAGATCATCGAGATTGAGACAAGAGCTATTTTTGCCCCAGAGACGCCTTTGTATGGCTAGTGTTACACGGCCAGACTCGGCCGCCGCCGAGGCGGATGTCACCCTCTGGGGCGTAGTGTCCCCCCCCCATTAAATTTCGACTTGGTCGATCTTGGGGGGGGGGGTGGGGTGGGGGGGGGGGGGTGGCTAGAGGAAAACTGGGATAAAAATTTCTCCACAAATATAGGCTATTTTTTTCGCCTATAAAAAGACTGAGCGGCACAAAATTCGGTACTTCTCCACGGGGAGCCATAGAGCTATGAAAATATAAATACGGACCGTGTTCGTGTGTACAATGTTTTGGTGGCAATATATTGGAGATATGTCGGGTGTCATTTATGTCGGGTGTCACCCCTTACAGGGTTAAAATTATACTTTTACATATAATTTTACTAGGTATATACTTTTTCGTTATTTTTTTTTGGGGTGTTATGCCGTGTTGCGCTACCTCCTTTTTTAGCCAACGTTTCGGACAGAGTTGCAGTGTCTATCATCAGGGTAGATCCGGTAGATCCGGTAGATCCGGCAGATCCGGTAGATGTGTGATAACGAAAATACTTTTGGCCGTGAAAATCTAAAAACTTATCATACTATATACTAATTTTATTTGTCCACTGGAACAAATAAAATTTCACGAATCCGAAAACAAAAAAGAAACCATTTAGTACAGCCCTGTCTGTGTCCTCCACTCGGACCAGAGTGTTATACGGAAAATGAGATGGGTACAGTTATTTGCTCACCAGGGCTGGCACAGTTTACCGAATATCGCAATCATTCAAATAACGGTGTAAATTAATCTACTAGCAAAATGATATGCTAGATCCAAAGAAAATTTATAAGCCGGTTATGAAGTGCAATTAACAAAACAGCGGGGTGACGTCGCGGATTGATGAAAACTTCATGTGAGCAATTGATAGATCAAAGAAAGATTGGACTTGTAACAAAAGATAATATAATAATAATATAGTCACATTGAATCCATGGTATCAAAGGCTTCCAAGATACTAGGCTTTGTACTTAGAACCTGCAAAGATTTAAAAAAAGTAGAAACCATGAAAATGCTTTATTTTGCGTACGTACGCAGTTCTCTGGAGTACGCCTCTCAAATCTGGAACCCCAAGTATATATGTCACATAGATAGGATAGAGAAAGTGAATAACCGATTTCTACGTTACCTTGATTTTCGGAGCTATCGTCCTCATCTGAGCCACGAAGAGTCAGCCGCGTTCTTCAGGATTTCGTCTTTGGAAAGTCGAAGAAATTTGGCAGAAGTACTATTCTTACAAAAAATAGCTACCTCTATGATAGATTGCCCGGAATTACTAGAAAGAATTCAACTAAGAGTGCCCATCAGACAAACCAGACAAAACCACGCATTAAACATTCCTCAATGCAACACTAACTCTAAACAAAATACATTCATTCATCGCGCTTCACACACCTTTAACATTTCATACAGTGAATTCGACTTATTTAACACAGTACCTTACGTTTTCAAAACTAAAATTAATAAATAACATTTACACATACATACCATTATTTACACAGAAAGGATCCATCCTTTTCCACTCCCTTCCACCATCCCATCCACATGACATAATTTAACTATTTTTCTCGATTTTTCTTTATACCTACTCACTAAATAAATTACATACTTCAGCGAAAACCTATTATTGGTTAAATTTCTGTACATATTTCATCAAACAGTATTATTAATTGTAACTGTTGGTTTTCCTAATAAAAAAAAAAATAAATAAACAAGGTAGATATGGGTGACATGAACCACTATTAGTACGTAACCCTAACTATGTAGATATATATTGCATATTCATTTTATTCACTTCTCTGCAGGATTCAATGCCACTTAAGATGGTATAACCAGAGAAAACCAGAAATATGTCATTTTTTAATCAGATTTTAGAGGTATTGACTCTTTTCCACAGAAAATTATAAATTGATTTCGAAAGGCTGTTCTTTTATCTAGTTAACGCATGTTTTAAATTTTGAGAAAATATGTTAATTTTTAGTATAATAAGGTTATACCACAGGTCGTTGGCAGAATTGTTAAATTTCCGAAAAAGATTTTGTATTATACAACACCCACTTCAAATCATATAATCATGCAGTAAAATAAATAAATAAATTATCTGGGAAAGCTATGTTTCAGAATTTTAATTTTAGTTCAAATAAAATCATTAAAAAAAAGATCCGTGTGTCTATTTATTTACGGTCTTACAAACTAATTAATATATTTAAGACTTTTTTACATTCCTATTTTGCTTAGAAATTATTGAAAAATTATAAAAATATTTATGATCAAAAAATAATTACAAAAATTACATAATTTTAATAGTTTTATCGTCACGCCTTTCAGCACTTTTGAATGTAGGTATAAATTAGAGCAAATTTTGAATGAAATAAAACCGATATTGGGTTATTATTTTGAAAAGCTGGTACGGAGAATAGTTAATTTTTCTCATTGGAACCGCCCCGTATGATCGTAAGAACATCTTTCGACGAAATTTGAATTCTCGGCCGCTGGCTGGTTTGTGGCCCTTAACAAATAAATTGTTTCTCCCTGCGTGTCCTTTTCCATTCTTCCCATTCCCCTTCAGCATTCCCCTCCCACGTCCTCTTCCCCTCACGCATTCCACCTCCGCCTGTCCTCTCCCTCTCCCGCTTCACCGTCCCGTGAGCCACAATCCCACATTCTTCTTCCCTCTCCCACATTTCATTCATTCAGTCCCGGTACATTCAGGTTTCAAACAGTTCGCGTGGAACCTATTGCAATTTAAAACAAAATTCATAATGCCAGAGCTCACTAGTATATGTAGAAACCTTCGCGGGCGTGAGCACAACAACTCACCAAATCATCGCAATCGGATGAATAGTAAAGGATATAATTTCATTACGCGAGAGCTCACCACTATATACAGAAACCATCACAGGCGTGCGCACAACAATTCACCAAGGTTTCATTGCAATCGGATGAATGGTTTAGGGACCGCATAAGGGACAAAAAAAGAAACATTCATTTTTACATTTCACAATTATGAAATGTAATTGTTTATCTAAAAGGTGCATCGAATAATAATAAGAAAAATAATTAATCGTTGAAGAAGAAGATACCTAATATTAGTTAACATAATATTATTAATAAAAAAAATCAATAATACTATTAATAAAAACCGATAAATTGACCTTTTTTTCATTTGTCTACATGCGGAACTAACTTTAGAAAAACCCGTGTGTATTACGTGCGCAATATAACACATATAGGACAGAAGTAAGGCATACGATCATAAACTAATACGTGAGTATGGAATATATTGGAAGCACCCCTATCCTAATCCTATATTCTTCTTCCTGTCCCAAATTGTCATAATAAAACAAATAGCATCTTTAGCAAAAAAAATGTTTATAGTTAAACCTCAATTAATGTGTATAGAATATAATCTGCGTAGACAAGGGAGTACATAATCCAAGAGTTCAAAATCCCTATCGGCCTCACAAAAAAGAAAATAGTGCTCATAGATTACATTTCTGCAGAACACAAAAATATCATTTGTACAATTTCTTTTATCAATCTGATATAAATGATAACTTGTGGTAAGTAGAGGTCCCAAAAACTTTCCAATAAATTTTCCAACCCCCCTTTCTCCCTTGATCCTCCCAGAATCGTACTCCGCCCCCCCTTAGGGTCGAACTCCCTCATGGGAATGCTGAATGTGAGAAATATTATTGTAACAATATTGTCTTTCAACACATTATTTTGTGTACTCTATAAAATTGTTAATCTCAAGTCAAAATGAAGTTCAAAATTTCAATTTAAACAATAACACCTAAATTAAAAAGGTAAACAAACAACAAATAAATAAATATATATGGGTTATCGTATCCCATAACTTTGTCAAAACTAAAAGATCACACGGATGGCATTTCTAAGGTGTCACTTACACTATAAAATACAATCATATTTTAATGAAAACGGTCACTTAAATGTGAAAACGGTTTCTTTCATATTTATTTCATAATTATTTGATAGTCACTTTAATATTGCATAAGAAAGATTCGCTCTAATGTAATCACTTATAAATCATTGTTTTGTTTCATTTTTTATTTTTAATTTTTTACACATATTTAAAAAAAAAACCTAAGGACATATATTTTTTTAAATTTTATCTATTGTTGAAAATGGTATGAACTAATGATATAATGAATGAGAACATTTTGTCTGATATATTTTTATCACTTATTATTTTCTCTGTTTATCATTTTATTTTTAAATTTTATTATTTTGCTTTTACTTAACTGTTTTGCATGACCGATATTTGCGTGTGTTATTTTTATTAAATTGTGAAATTATTAACCCCGATACAGGCGAACCCTAGTGGGGTTAATAATTACATGCTAAAAATATATGTACATAAATTGTGAAGAAGCAATAAATAAATAAATAAAATAAATAAATATGCCTCGAGTACGGATCTTTGTATTATATATTTATACAGGTAAGCTGTTTCTTACAAATAAATTCAATGAACAATAAAAAAGTACAGATAACAAAAATAAAGTTTACAGTCGCTACTGGGAATTGAGTGCAATTAAAAAAATTAAGTGCTCCAAAAGCTGTTCATTGAACCAAAATAAATGTTTGTTTCATATTTTTATTTTTATGAAGCATGTAAAACAAATGAAAAGAAAGTAAAAAAATAACACAGTGGTGTAAGACCACCGTTCAGAATAATTGTGGATTGGAATGGCAGTAGCCGTGTTTAGTCTCAACATCTGAATAGCAAGATATTTCTAAACGTTCCTCTAATTTGAACCAACTTATTCTCAAAGTTGTCAAAAAATCATTAAAAAGAATATGCAGATATTCGCGAAGATTAAAGTCGCCTGACGGCGTAGAAGTGATTATGCTCCTTTTCAATATGCGACGTCCCTGCACCGTTGGGATGAGCCGGGTCAGTTCTAGCGACCTCCATCTGTCACATGAGTCTGCGAGGTCACCTCTCTACTCGGCAAGTACTTACCGTCCTCTCTCATCTCACCTCTTCTCAAATCAACGTCTTACGTCTTGCGCCTTATGCAAATTCAACATCACAAAATCGCCAATGATCATTTTATTAAATTTATATTTCATTAAATTCGGACCGGATTCCAAATTATTCCGTTTTCGACTGGCTAAGAATATGAAATAACAGTAGTGGGAGCGTGAGTGTAACTTTTGGTGAGATTGACTAAACATTTTCTATTATCGAAATTATTTCTTGAACCACAAGCCAAAAATGTATATTATATTCTTAGTGTGCCTTCTATTGACACGAATTTAAGCGCAATAAGCACAAAAATCGGTTGGCAAACGGCAATCGGTTAGGGGGCACAAAAGTGTTTTTATTTTTTTATTTTGTGAATAATTTTATAAGAAAAGTTAACCAATGGAAACCGTGTATGATCGTGTGAGAAACGTGGAGATCCGCAAACAATTCAAGGCTGATGTAAGCGTAATGACTAAGATTAAGAGGGTATTACCAGAGAAAACCAGAAATATATCATTTTTAGATTAGATTTTAGACATATTGACTCTTTTCCGCAAAAAATTATAAATGTATTTCGAAATATTGTTCTTTTATCTAGCATTCGCATGTTTTAAATTTTGAGAAAAAATGTTTATTTTTAGTATAATAAGGTTATACCATAGGTCGTTGGCAGATTTGTTAAATTTTCAAAAAAAAATTTGTATTATACCACACCCATTTCAAATCATATTATCACGCAGTAAAATAAATCAATACATATCTGGGTATCGCATGTTTTAGAATTTTAATTTTAGTTTAAATAAAATCATTAAAAAATATATACGTACATGTGTTTCTTGACGAAAATTGTGTATTTATTTGCGCACTTACAAACTAATATATTTCAGATTTTTTTAACATTCTTATTTAACTTAGACATTATTGAAAAATGATAAATACTTATAATCAAAAAATAATTACAAAAAATACATTATTTTAATAGTTTTATCATCACGCCTTTCAACATTTACGGATGTAGGTATAAATCAAAGCAAATTTGGAATGAAATAAAATCGAAATTGAGTTATAATTTTAAAAAGCTGGTACGGAGAATGATTAATCATTCTCATTGTAACCGCCCTGTACGATCGTAAGAACAACTTTCAACGAAATGTAGATTTTCGGCCGCTGGCTGGTTAAACGCTCTTAAGAAAGGGACGCTCAGATGGTTTGGGCATGTAAAGCGGATGTACGAGGAAAAGAGTGTAAGGAAAATATATGACGCAAATGTAAATGGTAGAAGAAGTCGGGGACCCCTGAGGAAAACATGGCACGACCAAGTAAATCAGATACTTGATGCAAGAGTCAGAACAAAAGAAGAGCATGCATGAGACGATGTATGAATGTGAACGAGGCAAGGAGTGTGTGCCAAGACCAAGTTGTTTGGCGGTCTGTCCTCTCTGCCTATCCCTGCGGGGAATAGGCGTGATGGTTAGTTAGTTAGTTTCTTTACAAATGTATTTAAAAAAAACGCTAAAATGAATAATTTTTAAATACTTTTAAAATAAGAAATTGAATTGTATTTGCCAATACACGGTCGATCATATAGTTATTTGCTGGATCGTGGGGGATGCTGTGTGGAGGGTCTTTTTTATGAAAAGGGAAGAGAAGTTCTGCGAAGTAAAAAGTATGAGGGGTGAGTAGGAATCTGGGGGTCAGTGTGTCCACAGGAACGAATGAAATTACCCCTCCAACTGCGGTGCAAGGCGACGGGTCGAGAGAGTCCAAATGGAGAGGACAAAAGGTCTCCCTCAACCAGTCGCTTTCGATCCGGCTCGCCACGCAGTAGATGGGCAGATGCATCCGCCGGCAAGACTCGGACATACCTCACCCCACGAACTCACACAAAATACATCTCCATCGGATTATATCTTCAGTGTATTACATGAACAAGATAATTAATGTACACGCGTTGGTACAAAATTATGATTGTAATTTAATGATCTTAGCGGTAAATTAGTGGCTTATGAACCCAGGAGAGCGAGTTCAAATCCGATACATCCTGTTTTGAAACATCATGCTAAGAGATAGTAATTAGTAAACTCTCTCACATGTCTCGAACCTCCACACAGCATCCCAGATGACATAGGCCCTGAGGGAAATTATTTTCCCCAGGGCCTCCTGTGTGGAGTTAATGTAACAAAAAACATAAATATAATATGTTTTTTATTAATTTTAAAATGATTTAAAAATTTTCCATGATTTGTCGAATGTCAACCATTACATAATTTTCCATGATTTGTCGAATGTCAACCATTACATAATTTTCCATGATTTGTCGAATGTCAACCATTACATAATTTTCCATGATTTGTCGAATGTCAACCATTACATAATTTTCCATGATTTGTCGAATGTCAACCATTACATAATTTTCCATGATTTGTCGAATGTCAACCATTACATAATTTTCGAAAGTTATTTTTTGCGTGCCAGCGAGTGTTTAAATCCTCCGATTTTTGAAAATAAACAATACAAATGAATCGTACATTTTATATCTCTTCTTAATTTTTTTTTGTTATGTCTATTATGTATTTCGTTACGATTAAAAAAAGAAGAAAAAGTTTTAAAACCATTTTTCATATCATTTGAGCATATATAAATAATAAACTAATCCACTTATTACCCTTTTATTTATTACTTAAGAGGGCATTACCAGAGAAAACCAGAAATATGTCATTTTCAAATCAGATTTTAGACGTATTGACTCTTTTCCACAAAAAATTATAAATGGATTTCGAAAGATTGTTCTTTTATCTAGCATTCACACGTAATAAATTTTGAGATTTTTTTTTAATTTTTAGTAGATATAATAAGGTTATTTCCATAGGTCGTTGGCAGATTTGTTAAATTTTCAAAAAAGATTTTGTATTATACCACACCCATTTCAAATAACATAATCATGCAGTAAAATAAATCAATACATTATCTAGCAAACGCATGTTTTAGAATTTTAATTTTAGTTTCAATAAAATCATTAAAAAATATGTACGTACATGTGTTTCTTGACGAAAATTGGTCCATTTGTGTATTTATTTGCGCACTTACAAACTAATATATTTCAGATTTTTTTTACATTCTTATTAAATGTAGACATTATTGAAAAATGATAAATACTTATAATCAAAAAAAAAAATATTACAAAAAGTACATTATTTTAATAGTTTTATCATCACGCCTTTCAGCATTTTTGGATGAAGGTATAAATTAAAGCTAATTTGTATTGAAATAAATTCGATATTGAGTTATAATTTTAAAAAGCTGGTACGGAGAGTAATTAATCTTTCTCATTGTAACCGCCCTGCACGATCGTAAGAACAACTTTCGACAAAATGTGGATTTTCGTCCGCTGGCTGGTTAAACGCTCTTAACATAGCAACGTCTCCACCCCTACTACAATCCATAGTAATAATAAATTGTTCCCACCCTTTTTTTTGTAATTGTCATTGTATACGTTTGCCCTGAGGAAGGAACGGTCGTTCCGAAACCGGTTGGCTATAAACAAATATACAAGTGGTTCAAACAAAGTAACATTCTTTTTCAATCCAAAAAGTCATGCACAGAAAGGCCAAAAAAATTAAACAAGCGGCAGAAAATGGCAATACAATTTCTAATACTAAATAATGGCATTATAATATTGTTAATCAAATAAAATTTATGATCCATGTAATTCTAGGAAATGCCTTCGCACCATTACCTAATACGTCAGGCTAAGGTTTAATCTGAGCCTTACAAACTAAGTGTTAGAGTTAGAGCCTTGTAAGCTTTGGACACATCGCGGTGTCAACATTACACGGTCGTCATGGATTAGGAGTCAGAAAATGCATTAATCACAGCCACCTGCGTAATAAAACCTCACTTATTTAAGTGGTCGGTTTTATGTGAAACAAGATTAAATCCGTGGAGAATCACGGGAAAGCTTTCAAAAGTACCTACTCAAAGTTAAGAAATAAATTTAATTTGTATATAATATTAGCTGGTTCTCGGCATGCGTTGCAATGCCACTAAAAAAGAAATTGTTTCTTCCTGCGTGTTTTCCTTCCCTTCCCCTCCTACATCCCTTTCCCCTCACGCGTTCCCCCTCCACCTATCCCGCCTTCCCTCTCCCCTCTCCCGCAAACCCTCCTCCCGCGATCATTATATTCATTCTCTGTACATTCAGATTTTCAAACAGCTCGCGTGCCACCTATTGCAATACATTACAAACATTCATTTTTGTATATTCTGAGAACAATCAATCAAATTGGGACCTAATATAGGTACCTATTTAAAATAAATATAATTTTTGATTAGATTCAAATTATTGGATTTTGGTTAGTAGATACCGTAGGTGAGTATTCGATTGAATTCATTAATTTAAAGAGTTCATTCGAAAATTGAATTTTGATTTAACAATCGATGGTTTGCACAATGTTATTCACAAATTGTGAATCTCATTTACAGTTTCTAAGAGTTTTTATAAATATTGACAATTCAGCAAAAGTAACAAACTACTTGGGGTGACCAATGGCAGAGGTGTTGGTTATTTATTTATAAGAATATTGTACATTGCTTATTTTTTTGTGGTGTTTCATCCGCCATGCTAGGGATACCCCTGTGTTATGGAGGGGGAAGTTTACAGATTTGAAATTATACATTTGTAATGGTTGATAAATAAAATTAGACGTTGTACAGATTAAATTAAATTGCAAAATTTTATAATAATAATAATTAATTAATTAATAATAATTAAAATAAGTTGATAATAACAATAATAAGTAATAATATTGTAATAATAGATTGATAATAAAAGTTATTAAAATATAACATAAAAGAAATAGTAATTGAATTATTTGTTAAATTAAGGAATTAAGGAACCAATGAATTGAACCAATAAATTATCCAATAAATGTTCCCGGGGCAGCGGTATGCATACCCGCCACCCAAATTGAATTGATATAATGGTATGTTGTAGTTTTATCACAGGGCGCATTTGAGGATTTAGGTTGGGTGGGGTTAGGTTAGATTAGGTTAGGTTAGGTTGGATTGGGTTGGGTTAGGTTATTTATAGCTGTCACTGATTTAGGTTGGGTTAGGTTAGGTTAGTTTAAGTTGGATTGGGCTAGGTTAGGTAAGGTTAGGTAGGCAACCTTCGGATTACGAGCCGAGATTACCCTCGACCAGGGAAGTCGTCAAGATTCTGTGCTATTCATATGTTCATTCAATCAAAAAAACAAAAGTGGAATTCAAATAGACGTATTTAAAAATAAAAGTGGACCTGCCATAGAGCCTTGCTGTAACCCCGATTTAACCTAATTTTGGTATCTCTGTAAAAAATATGTACCTTTTTTCGCCCTCACTATAAAGAAGAATTTTACTTCAAAGGACTCGGAAATAGTGAGAACTGGCATAATTATATGTGCACGGCTATTTTCATCAGGGTGGCAGAAGTGATGGAAAGAATAAATCTATATACATAAATAAAAATCAATATATGCTTCTATGTATGTGAGTTGTCTATGGCATAGCAATGCATAGACTCTATGCATTGCTACGAGTATATTAAACAAAGGAAATGTTTGAAACTTTAAAAATACCCTTTTCCACCCTCACGAAGGATTCTGGATTATTACAACCTCATGACAATACTTCTGAAAACTTTTTTTGTTTTCCTTCACAACTTCAGCTAGTCTACTTTTCCTACTGTCCATGTAGGTATGTTACACCACGAATTGACAAACACCGTGTAAAGTTAAGCACGTATTGAATATCATTGTTTTTTCTAATATTTTATAACAATATAGTATTGACCATGATACTGTGGAAATAATTGCTCTCAACACCCGCTCTACAAATCACCATACTTGTACATATTACAATATTTCCGATCGCTATCAAAAAATACATTTCTTTGTTATTCTGACAGTTCGATAATCGATCAAGTTTTTATTTCCGATTACAATCGGGGTATTCGATAGTCATTGAATACTTGTAATCGATCATAAACAATAATTGATAATCGAAAAATAGCGCGTTGAAAAAGCACCTTTATTATAACGGTCATACATAACAAATTCTAGTTAGGAAAAAAAAACATGCATGGGAAAAAATTATCATTTCAGAACAGTCATTTAAATTATTTTATGGCATTGTAGATTTTATCATTTTAGCAAACAAAGGTGTTGTTTTTATGGAAGGTGTTATTATTAGATACATTATTTCGGCGCACCTTTTATTGTGCGTCTCTTGTATCATTTCAATTATGTAGGTATTTTAATTAGTAAATCTTAAAAAATATATGGTTTGTTTTGGCACATATTAAATGTGTGCGTGATTTACTTCAATGCCATATCAATAACAGGTTAAAAAAGTAGTTTTAATAACATTAAGCTTAAGGAAGTAAGGATTCTGTCAGAAAATAAAGTAGAACTACAGTAAACTATTTTATAGTCACTATATTGTGAAGTGAATGTGTCAAAAGATGGTTACTGAACTCTCTATAGGTAACATTGAAGATGTCGATGCTCAATGCAGAATCGTTAAGCAGTTGAATTGCTCAGTTAAATGGCGCATTCTGAAAGAAGGAAGTTATCGCTTTCGGAACATAAAAAAAGTGCGTGGGATCTCCCGCGAGTACGCGTTAGGGACATATAGGTTAATCTTCTTCAACATAGGTGGATTCAGAACAGTACCGGAGATCAGCTTAAAAAAATGTTTCCCCAAAAATATTTTTCGGGCGGGCTTCTAAGGTATTAAGATCGAGCATTCCTGTTAAGAACAACGATGGATACAGGAATGGTATGTATTGTATATATGCAATTATCGAAGTGAATATCTAGTATCCTTCAATGGAAGCAATCTTTCGAACAGGCCCTCCATTGATATGCTTGGTGTAACCCCGAGTGAACAGCTCAGGTATGGGGGCTCCATCGAAGCCAGAGTAAAGTTAGCCTCCCAAAAACTGGGCGTACTGTACTTTAATAGTACACAACTGCTAACCCTGTACAAATCACAAGTGCGCCCCACGGTTGTATTTGGCAGCCACCTCTGGTCTGGAGCTTCAAAATACCTGAAAAATACCCTTGACTCTGTGTAGAAACGGGCGGTCCGTTTAAAAGATTCTCCCATCTTAACAGACGGATTGCAATCTTTAGAGCACAGGCGTCGGGTGGGAATGCTATCCTTGTTCTACCGGTATTACAATGGAAGATGCTCCGAGGAACTAGCATCATTGATCCCTTCGGCACCGGTGCATAGTCGGGAAACACGCCAAACGCGTGCCCAACATTATGTACAAGGTTGACATTTGCCACATGAGAACGGGTCGTTTCTTTGACTCGTTCTTGTGTTCAACAGCTCGGTTCTTGTGTTCAACAACTCGTTCTTGGGTTCAGCAACTGTGGAATGATTTGCCGGCCTCTGTGTTTCCTCCTTCCTATAACATGGGTCTCTTCAAGACCAATGTTCATTCCTTCCTCTCCTCAAAAAGACCCTCCACACAGCATCCCAGATGACATAGGCCCGGAGGGAAATTATTTTCCTCAGGGCCTCCTGTGTGGAGTTAATGTAAAAAAAAAAATCAGAAATTGGATGACATTATAGTAGTTAATATATGATATAGTTTCCAGTCCTATCCAATTGGGATTTGGATCAGATATTAGCGGTGTTGACTCCAGTCACTGGGGAAGGTTCAATCCTCAGTCAAACCAAAAACATATTTGAAGAGATGGCGCAACTAGGTCGAAAATTGAAAATAGATGTAGGTATTATAGTAAAAAAAAATCGATTTTTTGATGACCTAACGCCATCAGTAGGTATATTAGCAACTAACCTACCACCAATATACCTGCTCCTAACTTTCTTCTGTCAACGCGGCAACGAATATGGTATCTATATTATAGGCACGTTCCGCTATAACGGCTTTTTTTCCTCTCCTCGCTGACAGATTACTGACAGATCAACTGACTGAAGAAGCGAATTGGAAATCTCCAATGCATTGATTTATATAAATTCCACAGTCACTCGCGGTGCAATAGTGGTACAAGAGGTATTTTTTACAAATATGTGTGACAGGTTCAATTTATCGAAGGTTTTATCCGCCAAGCCCAACAAAAACTACTTCACTATTATCATAATATAATAAAACAAATATGAAACTTATTTCCACTTTAATTTATTTGACCGTAACCGTTTATACAATGTTTAATGACTACCGTAATATTATTCATACTACAAAATAAAACATGTGTCCCTTCAATATCAATAAAAAATTCCATATCGTCATAAAAAATATAATGAAGGATTTGACAACAACAAAATTAGGTCATTAATAATTCATATTACTTGTAAGCTTTTCCCCGAACAATATCGAAATGAGCTACAAACCCGAGGTAATTAAGCCTACTGGGAATAACTAAAATAATTAAAAATTCGACAGTCAAAGACGACTTAGTAACAAATGTAATTAATATAATTGAATAAAATCCTTGTCCGTAACCCTAATCCTTGACCGTAACCGGTTATTATAAGTAATTATATTATCAATAACCTAATTTTCTTGTTGTCATATTTTCATGTACTATTTTAGAAGTATTGTGTAGTATTTTTATTTACTAGGTACAATAGATTCAAAATAACCGAATACGTAGTACAATTCTGAATTTAAAAAACTATATTATTTTTTTATTTATTTAAACTTATAAAAATCAAAATTGAATACTTCACTGTCAAACATAAATACTAGGCAATAAGGGTAAAGCGGTAAATACACTAGGGCAACAAGCCAATTATTCCCAATTATTAAATATGATGGTGCGAAACTAACCAAATCAAACAAAACAACATAAAGCGATATACTTAAAACAAAATTAAAAAACAAGGCTGAGTGAACAGAGATAATTAACTTGCTCTTGAGGTGATTTTTACGAAAACGGCGCTATATAAATCAGTCAATTATCATTATTAATATTGCAAACATCGTAAAGACAACTAAAGACTAAATACAAAAAACTATAGGCCGCCTCAGAACAGGAAACCCTAGTAAAAACTGACATTATTTGATTCCTTGACAGTTGATGAACATGCAGTCGGTTTAGGGAAAATACTTAATGTTAAGTGGCAACATTCCCTTATCCCTGTCCTCCCCTTACCCGTCCCAATCCAAATACCTATTTCGCAGCCTATTTACTCGTAAGTATAGTAATAATCGCATTTATTTTATTGTTGTGTTTTTATATTTAGGTTTATCACTTGTTGAATCTACACCTGTATTATAATTTTCTTTTAATTGCTGCCTTGTCCTGTTTTTTTCTTTTCTTAAATATTCTAGTTTACATTCAGTTACTTTTATGTTTCTAAATAATACCTATCTGTGAACATTAAAATTGGTCTGTTTTTTGTCATCCTCTTGGGTATATTATGTTACTAAGACTGTTTATGTTCCTTAAATAAATAAATAAATGCCTACCCACCTACGCTTATAAGATGTTTGCTGCTGGTCGTAAGCAAAAATTCAGCTATTTATCACTAAACGGGATTATTACCCAATAGCAACATGGTGAATGTAAATATCGCAAGCTGAGCTAAATAGTAATTTAAATACTGGCCCTTATTATTTTATCGTAGTTTTAACAATTTTTAACTTACGTCTTAAATATAGGTATGTTGCACGATTAAGAGATATTCATTAGAAGTGTGAACTACGCCGATTTGAAAGAAAACTAATGATTACATGTCTCCAATAAATTATAAGCCCTTTCGACTCCTAGGTCCCGGATAGGAAGAGAAATTAGATATTTAAAAAAAACTTTGATGTTACAAAAGGTCACAACCAAAATTATCGAAATTACAATTATTATTTAATACTAATTTAAGTACAAACTGAGCCACCCACTGTTGCCCTGGCTTTATTCTGCTTTAAGGGGTGGGAAAAGTGGATGGGGGAAAAGTTGATGGGTGAAAAGTGGATGGGTGAAAAGTGGATGAGTGAAAAGTGGATTTGTGTTGCGGATGAGTGAAAAGTGAATGAAGGAAAAGTGGATGGGGGCCATTCATTTATTACGTAAGACGAATTTTGCTAGTTTTCGACCCCCATCCCCCCTATTAATAGAAAAAAATAAGAATAGGCCGACCCCCTCCCCCTGTTTAATATTTATTACATAAGAATCTAAAACTCAAAATTCCAATAGAAAACATTAATTATTTAAGTTTAATGAATCGACTAAATTTAATTACGCTGTCTGACATAAGAATCATTTCAGACCTAATTAATGTACAGAGTTATGAACAACCTAATTGACAGCCCTGCCATCGTTTCTAGTATTAAACTCCATGTACCGACAAGGAATACTAGACAAAATATAACATTATTTTGCAACACATACACAACCAACTATCAATCACACTCACTTACCAATAGGATGCATGATTTAGGCAACAAGTTTGGTGGTATTGTAGATGTATTCGCTGATTCCCTTTACATTTTAAAATGCAATTTAAACCAACACTTTGTGGAATCCTACAAATTATTGTAACGTGGGTATAATATATTTAACGATTTCATGTGTTATTGTAATGTTTTATATTATATTTTGTTCTATGTTATTGTTAAATATTACATTGTTTAAAATATTTCACGGTTTTACGCAAG
Source organism: Limnephilus rhombicus (assembly GCA_929108145.2). Taxonomy (NCBI): domain Eukaryota; kingdom Metazoa; phylum Arthropoda; class Insecta; order Trichoptera; family Limnephilidae; genus Limnephilus; species Limnephilus rhombicus. Next base: position 20,894,279 of record OV815296.1, on the reverse strand, counting down.
AATATACAAGTGTTTTTTTCTTTAAAAACTGCTTGTATATTCTTAAAAGTTTTTTCACTTTTATAACTTTTGGTATAAATTCTATGTATGTGTAATCCTCGATATCTTAAATATTATTTTATAATCTATGTAAAAGCCCTTACGGGCGTATAACAACAATAAATAAATAAAGGAAAAAATGAATACACGTTTGGCTTGTTTTAATGTTTGTTTGCGTGGGTCCGTTGCCATGGAAATGGAATTCGTTTACCTACACGCATCCGAGCGAACCTCGACACTCGCGCGGTTGCCCTCGCTTTTTCAAAGTATAATTTTAACTTTGCGTATTTTTGTGATCTTACGTAGGAACTATCGACACTCCCTCCCACCCCCTTGTAAGAAAAAATAAGACATGGTCGACCCCCCCCCCCCCTAAATCGTCTTACGTAATCAATGAATGGCCCCATGGGTGAAAATTGGTTGAGTGATAAGTGGATGGGCGACAAGAGGATGGGTGAAAAGTGGACGAGTGAAAAGTGAATGGGTGAAAAGTGGATGGGAGCAGAGGAAAGTGACCTACTTCTCATTTAGAAGGTTAAGTGTGCAAAATTTCATCAATCTCGGATAAAACTCTGTTAAAAAATTCTGTTAAAAAAAAGCCAAAGACACTTTTCTTTATATACATAATAATATATTCAACATCCTCAGTGACATCTTTATAAAAGCAGTATGGAAGGAACTTAAAGGGAACAGGAAGAGTGAAGTAGAATATCGCAAAGACTTATCTCTTATAGGGAGGAGGAAACGGATGAGCTGTGAGATCGTTGTATTTGGTAAAAGAATTATATAGATTCTGAAATATTACATTTCTTACGCGGGAAATGTCAAGGTACTCGTATGTTAGACACGGGTTTTCCGCATTTTTTCCAGTACACAGGGGGCTCCAGGGGAAACGGCAGAGTCAATGATTTCTTATGAGATATGCATTGAGAGTATTTTAAGGCAAGGAATGAGTGAAGTGATATTGAAGAGACCCGGGTTGTCACAAGGAAATAAAAATGAAGAGCGCAACATGACTAGCAAAAAAAAGTTTTCTTGTCAGTTTGCCCCCCCTCAGCATACTTATGTACAATATGTATAAAAGGTAACTAAGTTTCCACGAAGGGGTAGATATGCATAGATGACGTAATGCCGAATAATAAAAGTATAAAATATATGCATAGTATAAAATATATTTTATATGTTGATTATATTTTATTTTATTGATTCATATGCGTCAAGTATAAAATTACGTATTTGTCTCAATACCTACTGTATATGTTGCTGTAAAAGCCCGTAAATAGGTAAATCTCAGGTTTTACTAGTAAATCGGATAAATAAATAGAATTTACCAACATGAGTTGTTGGTAAATCTTGGTATTCACTGGAAAATCTTAAGATTTACCTAATTACGGGATTTTACAGTAACATATACTCGTACACCAACGTACAAGTACAAAAAATCGAAACTGTAAATAAATATGTTTCATAGTTATTTGTTTTTGGGGTGTTATGTCGTGTTACGCTACCTCCTTCTTTAGCCAACTTTTGCTGCAACGCTGTCCGAAACGTTGGCTAAAGAAGGAGGTAGCGCAACACGGCATAACACCCCAAAAACAAATAACGAAAATACTTTTGGCCGTGAAAAACTTAAAACGTATCCAAATTTGTTTTATATCAATACCAACTTTTTATTAAAAGTATTTTTGACGTCGATTTTAGATTTGAAATTGGTAAATGCATAAAAAAAATATAATTTTACAGTAATTATAATATCGATGGGCCAACTGTCGGGGATCAACATCGGTTCACCTAATTGCATCACCCCAGCCATTTGCATAAAATGTCTACTATGTACTTACGTTAGACACGCGTTTGTAGTGTTTTCTATAGACAAACAAAAGGTCTGCCATAGATGACTACGCGCGGCTCGCTACGTCTGGTAACTCAGCAGGGGTGCCCGAATTCACGGGGTGAGCTTTGTCCAACGCTTGGCGGAGCCGGTTGAGCCTCCCTCCTTCAACTGGATCGTGAGAGTCCGGTTGAGGGAGGGATATTCAATCACGCTTGTTTTTTTTATTAACATTTTATCAATAAACTCAGTGAGCAATAACAAGAGTAGCTACAAAAATCTTCGGCTGAATTAAAAGACTAAGAAAAACCAGAGGAGGAAGGGAATAAATAACATACCGCTGTTCTGTCGTCTCCTCGCCTTGGGTCTGACGCTAAGGTCCACGGGTTCTTGCTGCTCGGGGGGGCCGCTAGCCTAAAACAAATAATAACAACAATTATTTTTTTTTTTAAATTAATTATAATTATCGAACTCTTTAAACGCGCGACGTTTCACTTTCACGACGCGGCACTTTAACATTGATATGTTTTCACGTGTCTACGTTGGGACGTTCGCATAAAACAGGATTAGGAAGGTTGAGGAAGCCACAACCCAAAAACGTACTTATTCTTAGTGTACCTAATACCGCCAAGAATATAGGTAATAGACATAAAAATTGCTTGGCAAACGGAGTCTAGCAATCACTATTTAAAAATTGACGGCTTCGTGGTCGAGGGGTAAGGCTTTTAACACGAGCTTTGCTAAAAAAAAGGTGTACGACATATTAAATAATATATATTTTTTTACAAAAAACTTTATAGAATACATAATAACATGAAATTTTTGTAACATTTATTAAATAAATAAGGCTCTTGACGACCTTCGGATTGCGAGTCAAGGGCCTTATCCCTCGACCTCGAAGGCCGTCAATTTTTAAATCGTGAGCGAGAAACGATTTTTTAAATCAATATTTTAAATTCGGAGGAACCCGTGTTCTGAACGTTAACCCGAAAAATAAATTATGTGAATACCGCACAAAAGTCACAACCACACACCATTGTGGCATCCCCAAATAGGATAAATGGTGAAACTGAAGGTAGTGGGAGGAGATGGGAGAGGGAAGGTGTGGAAGATCCTAACAGATCTGATAACGAAATACGGCTAAAGGCATTTCAAGCAACGCTTCAATAATACTGAATGCAGGTCTCACACCGAGGCGATACTGATAGTATCTTTAACCCCGGAGCGTGCCGCAAATATAACTTATATTATTTTAAATGCTTAAATAATGATGTAACACAAATCAATCAAATAAAATTTACTTGCGCACGCAAGGATTTGAACCCGTGACCTACGGATTGCTGATCGAGAGCCTTACCCTTCGACCACGGAGAGTGTCAGTTTAATTATTATTTTTATTTAATTACTTACCTACGCAAGTAAGCAATAAATCTAATAATTCGGCATATTTCGATTGCGAGTAATAAAAAAAATAGTCTCGGGTTTGGCAACTGATCTAGCGTTGATGTCTTTACTTACGAAATTTAGTTTACCCGTAATAGGCCAGTGCAAGTACACTAAGTAGATACCCTAAGATACCCTTTTCTTCTAATCTATATTATTATGTGTATATACCTATCTACCTATCTGTATGAACCTACCTATTACTTTTAAATTAGAAAACAGCTGTCAATCTTATGTTAATTGCATATTTTATTTAATTCTATCTCTTCTCTTTTTTATTCATATTTATACAAAATATGTATGTAGGCTTATAATATGCAATGTAAACACCAGTTATAAGTACATATATACCTATTATTTTATTATTATTTTAATATTTATGCTTAGCAAACTGCAGTAATAATCAAGCATTAATTGTTTATTTTATTTTACTTTATTGTTTCTGTTCTCTTTCTAGTTCTCACTATGCAAAATGTGTTCGTAGGACTATAATATGAAATGCAAACCCCAGTTACCACCTTATATTCTAATCATTTGCTTGTAAATAAATGTTTATTTATTATTATTACCATTTCAACAACTATGCTAAACAATCCACGACTGTTTTATGTTTTAATTGGTTATTTCATTTTTATTTTATTCTTTCTCATCTCTTTTTTTTTCTTTTGCTATGCTAAACAAATAACAGTTAGGTACTATGTTTAAACTTTTTATTATTATTTTATTTTATATTCTTTCTATTCTTTTTATTTCCTTTTTTATCCACATGTTCATACCCATAATTATTTGACTGTCCTAAAACGGGATAATACTCCTAGTTGGGCAGTCAAAATTTAATAAATTATGTATATAAATGTATATTGCTGTGCTAAATAAACAAACAAATAAATAAATAAATAAATAAAATTAGCGCCAAAAAGGGGGGTCGCGATTGGAATTATTCCGGTAGTCCCAATTTTTTTATACATATGTTTTATATACTCATCTCCTGATGTAAAATCTGAGTTTTCGACCTTGGGTCACTTGAGCTTTCGCCGCCATTTTGAAAAAACCAGCCGAAATCACGCCAAAATCTAGTTTTTCTCAAAAAATTTTTTTTTTTTTTTTTACAGTGAATGCCGCACAAGAATCTCAACTGCTCCCGTCTGGAGCCAGTGAGACTATGGCATCCCCAATTGGGGTATGTTGTGAGGCTGAAGGTAGTGGGGAGGGGAAGGAGTTGGGGAAGAGGAAGGTTGGGAAGTACCTGGCTATTCAGATCTGGTCACCAAACACGACTAAAGCCATTTTCAAGCAACGTTTCAATTCTGAATGGTGGTCTTACACAAATATCTCGTTTCCAATAAAAATTTCGGATAAAGTAGCTTTACAAGTTTAGTAGAACATAAAATTACCTACAATTTTTATAACAGGAATTTTCTTCTATCTCTAATAAATATCGAGATATGCAGTCGTAAAAACGTGTATAAGTTTATAAAAACAGGTAAATTTCCTGACTTGGTTTGGTTTTTTATGCGTATCTCTTTTCCAGTACAATCTTGTGAAAAAATTACTGATATAAATTTTGTAGAGAATAAAATTTCATAAAAGACGTAGGTACATGTTTAATATTTTTATCTCAATTAGGTATCCAGGTTTAAATACAAAATTTTCACAAAAATTAGATCAAAAACTGAATCAGATGAATAGTGTTGGCATAACTTGATTATTATTTTTTTTAAACAATTACTGTTGAAATAACATGTAACATACATAACAGCAACATTAACCATCAATGTAATCAAAACATATAAATAAAATTAATAATTAAGGTACACAGATGTGGTAAAAGAAACTATAAATTAACGAGAGGGTTATCCAAGGGTTGAATCGGGAACGTCAGATTAACATGTGGAGATGAGGCCTACACAAATTAAGAGGGATGATAAAGACATCCAAACTCTCATTGATTGGTTTACTGGCCATGAACCATTTCCTCAAACAAACGTGATTATGTCTGTAAGCAGTGGCACGATCGGGGATAGCAAAGTAACTTGTCACTCGGCAGAAAAGATTGGGAAATTTGCTATGTCTAAAGTTATCAACCAGAACTTTGGAAACCTGCACTTAAAACGTAAGGATGCGATAGTTTCTCTTGCGGCGGTGACCAGCAGAATACAAAATCAGGGTGTGACTGTGACAATAGATCCATTAATGCTATTCCATAGTATGTATATTGCCAGCAAGTGTGAAATTGAACACAAGGAATATTTCCAAAATGAACTATCTCCTGTCCCATTGTCTCTTTTCTCAGAGGAAGGCATGCGCCAAAGCAACAAGTCCATATTTTACTCATTGTTCAACCCTCTACCAAATAACACCGAACTGGAAAGCGGTAAAATACGCGTAGTTGATGGAGGATATTTACTGCACAATGTTGTATGGGGTCGTTTTTTCAATCATTTTTCAGCAATATGTCAGGTATGCACAAAATCATTATGGAGCAAATGCAGCAGTGGTATTCGATGGATACCCGGATTCGTTGAAAAGAAAAGCACTAAGGAAAAGTTTCCGGGAAATGAGAAGAACAAGTATCGTTTTATTTCCCTACTCAGAGCCTCATTTAAACGATCGCAAATAACGACGCGACGGTACAAGCTGAAGAGGATGCTGATGTTCTCACAATAACCACAGCAAAGTCGTTATCATCTCATCACGGTACAGTCATAATCATTGATCAGGATATCGACCTGTTGGTACTCCTCACAGCTCTCTCACCTCCAAACGTTTATTACCAAAAAGTTGGTAATGGAAAATCACCTAACGCGTTGTACTCCAACAAATGTTTTAAACACATTGAAATAGTTGAAAACATTTTATTCATTCATGCCATAAGTGGCTGCGACACAACTGGTGCTCCGTTTGGTCAAGGTAATACAAATTTTGTAATATTCTTCTCAAAAACCACTCAGTGGATAAAACTTATTCGTGTATTTCAACATCCAAAAGCCAAGCGAGAAACAATCACTTTGGCTGCCGAACGATTCTTTGCACTTTTGTATGGCGGCAATGAGAAATCAAAATTTGGAAAATTTAAGTTAAATTATTTTCGTCAAAGGAGTGAAAAAGAATACATTCAATTTATCCAGGCTACCACCCATCATGCACATGCAGTCCAGCAAACATGCTTCAAGAACATACTTGCAAGTGCAGACTTGGCTTGGTCACCATAAAAAAGATCCAACTGAATGGGGGTGGAAGAAGGACGCTGTTGGGTTACTAACTCCAGTACCAATGATGAAGGAGGCTGCACCTTAGGCGTTGCTGAATTAGCATGATATTTATATATCATGCTAATTACAAAAAAGGTTGCGCTGGAAAATGCACATGTAGAAAGTCGGGTTTGAAATGCTCCCTACTCTGTATTCACTGTAATGGCAGCTAGTGCGAGAATGCTGTGGAAGCCTTCGTTCATGATGATGACGAGGAATTTGTGACCCAGTCGCCACTATATTGAAGCCACTATAGGAAGACTATATTGAAGCTGTTCGGGGCCCGTAAGTGGCAGTAAGAAACTAAAGTCAATAGTCATATATTTTAAGAAAATACTCTTTTTTTCTTTTTTTTTACCACATCTATATGTACCTTAATTATTAATTTTATTTATATGTTTTGATGACATTGATGGTTAATGTTGCTGTTATGTACGTTAAATATTATTTCAACATTAATTGTTTTTTTGCAACATAAATGATCGAAATTAATCTTATGCTGCGTAATACTGCTTGTGCCACCGTATACATTCATACATATTTCGAGCCGAGCAATTAATTCCATAATCCGTGCTTCTGCTCGTGTGTGTATACGCAGTCGTACATTAGGGAACGTACCCATACTACGTGACCAACTTTTTGCAATTTTCAACCCCCCCCCCCCCGGTGACCAAAAACCAATGCCCCCGCCGCTCATTTGTACCAAGCGTGGTATTTTGAAGCCCCCCCCCCCCCCCGAACAGGTCACGTAGTATGGGTACGTTCCCTTAGGTCTGGAGTCAGGTTTGGAAATAACACGTCAATATCAAGTTCGTTTTTAGATTTTCACGGCCAAAAGTTTTTTGGTTATTTGTTTTTGGGGTTTTGTCGTGTTGCGCTACTTCCTTCTTTAGCCAACGTTTCGGACAGCGTTGCAGGGTCCATCATCAGGGATAACATCTACCGGATCTGCCCTGATACATATATACGACACTATAACGCTGTCCGAAACTTTGGCTAAAGAAGGAGGTAGCGCAACACGACATAACACCCCAAAAACAAATAACGTCAATATCAAGTATGGGTGCAAGGGGGGGAGGGAGAGAGAAGAGAGAGATAATCACGATATAGGAGGGAGGAAACACGAAAGCCAGCAAGCGAAAGAAGTGGGGCGTATTTTGTATAATGTTTAAGGCTTACCTCTCTGGTGGAGGGTAGCATGGCACTGCCAGCCTTCCCTCGCAGGAACTCACACCCATCCTGGAACAAACAAAAACCCACATTAATTTATATTATATACATAGTTTATATTATCAGAGATAAGTTTTTTTTACATTAGTTCTACACAGGAGGCCACGAGGAAAATAATTTTCCTCAGGGCCTGTCATCTTAGGGGATGCTGTTTGGAGGGTTTTGAAGGTGAAGAAGTTCCGGGAAGGAAAAGAGTATTAGGGGTGGGTAGGAAACTAGGAGTCAGTGTGTCCAGGAGTGGCGGACGTATAAATGCATCCCTCCCACTGCGGTGCAAGGCGATGTTCCGAGAGACTATAGCTGGAAAAGTCAAAGGGACTCTCTCAACCATTCTCTCCCGATCCGGCCATGCAGCTGGTGGGCAGACTTTCGCCGCCAAGACCTAGACAAACCTCACCCCATGAATCCGAGCGCCCCCGCAAAACCCACCAAACGTATCGAACCACTTGGGGTGTCCTATGGTAGGGGTGTTGGTTATCCAATAAATGGTTCCCGGGGCGCTGTACCCGTACCCAACTACCAAATTGCTAGATAGCTGAGGTCGTTCTAAGCGATAACAGTTGTTTATCAGTTGTGTAAAATTTAAAACACGTTAATTAGCAAGACCCTATGTATGCTTATGTACTTAGAAGAGATACAAAGTTGTAGGGCCGTTATTTCAGTTTACATTATAACATAATATTTAACGAGCGTTGAATTCTACATTGGTACATTGAAGGGCGAAGTCAGGCAATAAAACTAAATGTCAATCTAAGGTAAATGTTCCCTTACCAGGACAAACGGAACCAAACTTCCTTTCAGAATATTCTCGATGTGGGCGTTATGTCTGTTATTAAATTGAATTAGTATGATATAATAGTAACTCCATAGAATTAAATACTCAGTTTTAATTGCCACCCATTAAATTACCTATCCACAACGAATCCGGTTCCACAACAGATAGATTGATTAATGAATCTACCGAGACAGTAATGTCCCTAATAATTATATGTATTGACAAATTACACCATAAACAGTAAACGCTTTATCGGATTTATTGCTATTAAAAATACGCTGATACTTTTAGATTGTCCTGGAAGTAACTTGTTTTTTTTCATGGCTTTTCCTAAAGTAGTGTTCTAGCCAGTGCCAAGTGGACTTTGTAAATAATGTTTGGGTTAATATTTACAAATAATAATAACAATAATAATAATAAAAATATCTTGGAAAACAAACAGCTTTAAAAAGATACGTAAAAAAGAGTGCTAAAATAAAATAGTAAGCCTAAAAACATGTTTTCGCTGATAATTTTTTTTTTTTTATAAAACAAAGAAAAAATAAGAAAAAAATAGTTAAGAGAAGCTAAATACTTAAATATGCATGATAAGAATATAGAAAAAACACAATAAAGGGTAAACTTATGATCTTATAGGAGTATAAGGATAACATGTAGATATGTAATTAGGGAATATGTAAATATATTGCAAATTAGGAAAAGAAATCTAATAAATAATACAATAAATATAAATATGGATGTTAAGTGGTGTGTTGTGATGCATTACATTTATCTAATAGTGTTGCTTTGAATTTGTTGAAAGTTATATTGAAGATGTCTATATATGTGAGGTGTGTGTTATGATAGTGGCAGGCTCGATGTATGAATTCATTTTGTAAGTAGTTGGTGTTGGAGCGGTTGTTATAAAACAGGGATACGTTTCTGCCATTGCGACCAGGAACTCTAATATCTATTTTTTGTAAAAGATACGGGGAAGATATCGTATTATTTAGGATTCTGTACAATAACAATTGATCAGAAATAATTCTCCTCCAATTTAACTTCAAATTTTACAAATCTAGTATTAATAACAAGAACCTATCTACATTACATAATACTAAAACAAACAAAAAAAAAACAAAAAAATAGTTATCGTTCTTTTTTCATTGATTCCAACGAAAAAAGAACAAAATATTTGATATTGTAAAAAAATCAATTGATGAAAAAACGTTTTATTATCTATATACACAAAAATGAATCCCTATTTCCCTTGGTCACGCCATAACTTCAGAACGACTTTATCTATTTCATTCATCTTTTTTTATAAGTTTTCTAATACTTTGTAGAAGGTTCTTACGGAAAGAAAAGTTAAGAAAAAAATTTATAATGTACAAAAATGAATGTTTGTTATATATACATTCACTAATTAAGTTTTCAAACCCGTTATTATATATGTCAGGCGTAACTACCAAATGATATTCTATGACTTACGTAATAGGTACATAACCTTGTAAAAATTTAACATCTTATAACTTGTATTATAATGAACTGTGTATGTCTTAATAAACAAATAAATAAATATATGATAAATGAAAATTTAAAAAAAAATTGCAATAGGTGGCACGCGAGCTGTTTGAAAACTAAATGCCCTGGGACTGAATATATGGAACGCGTGAGGGGGGTTGGTGGGACGGTGGAGCGGGAGAGTGGAGAGGGAAGGCGGGAAAGGTGGATGGGGAACGCGGGAGGGGAAGGGGACGGGGGTGGGAAACGGGACGCACGGGAAAGGACATGCAGGGAGAAACAATTTATTTCTTTGAATATGTCATTGCAACGCATCCCGGGAACCAGCTAGTTATTATTATATAATATACTTCTATTTTTTGTATTAACTCTTCACAGGAGGCCCTGAGAAAAAAAATACTTCGGGGCCTTTGTCATCTTTGGGGATGCTGTGTGGAGGGTATTTTTGCGGAGAGGAAGTTCTGGAAAGGTATAGTCGAAGTCAAACTTTGAGACTGGCCTGAACATGATACGATTCGATATGATTTTAGATTTTCACGGACAAAAGTATTTTCGTTAATTGTTTTTGGGGTGTTATGCCGTGTTGCGCTACCTCCCTCTTTAGCCAACGTTTCGTACCGTGTTACAGTCATCATCAGGGCAGATGTATCACATCGATGTCTAAAGAAGGAGGTAGCGTAACACGGCATAACACCCCAAAAACAACTAACGAAAATGGTACTATTCGACTTTATAATGAACGTAAGCGAAAGAGAATGATGCGTAAAAACATACGTGCGACTAAGAAAGGCGTGAGTGAGGGGGCATGCCACTTTTTTTTTACCTGAAGCTCGCCTATTGCGACGATTTTTGATCAACAGGCTGATCTTAAAGTTTGGCGTGTACTATAGAAAGAATGAGTAAGAATCTAGAGATCAGGGTTTTTTTTAAAGCAAATTTTATTAAATTATAAAATTTGACATATTATCTTCTACGTATAAAAAAATCTCGCGTCTCGGTGTTTATGGTCGCACTCCTCCAAAACGGCGGACCGATTTTTATGAATTTTTTTATGCATATTTGGTAGGTATAAGAATAGGTCGAGTACATTTCATACCGCTAGGTGATTAGGGTAACCATCCAGTAGATGGCTTTGTGTTTCGTTAGCCAGCAACAGCAACGCGTGGCCGGTTCAGCTAGTATCTAGTATATTATTTTGTAAAACTAATATAAAATTATTTCCCACGCGTACTAACATTTGGACTTCACAACATTGGGACATAATCCACGAAAAATTGCAAGACTTTTAGCTTCCTTAAGTGTGTCCAAGAGTGACGGACGTATGAATCCATTCCTCCCATTGCGGTGCAAGGCGATAGTGGCCGAGCAAAAAAGCATCCGCCACCAACACCTAGACAAACATCACCCCATGAACCCGGGCACCCCTGCTATCACCAAACGTAGCGAACCACGTGGGGCGACCCATTCCAGAGGTGTTGGTTATCTAATAAATGGTTCCCAGGACGGTGGAACCCACCCCCGCCTCCTAAAAATAAAATAAAAAGAAAAATGAAATGTTGGATATGTCTTGTGATTGCTGCTGTAATTAAGAATATATCTAGATAATATAATAAATAACCATGCCTATAAAATAGTGCTTTCCCATTTCAATATTAGTCTCTAATAAATAATAATAAACATGTCTTTTATTATGTATCTATGAAAGTAAAGTTGGTTTTACAAAATTTCACAATACTCGGCCTAATTGGCTACGCGCTGGTAGGAAAGCTGAGGCGAGTATGTACTTCGAGGTTGAATTAGACTCCCAGGCCGTCAAGAGTCAAGACGAATGTCATGCTGTAACATAACAGGGATACAGACCGACACACTTAACTATGCAGTCGATAGGGCCACTGCTGAAGGGCTTAGGGGTGTAAAATAAATCTAAAGCTTTAGTAGGATTTAAGAATCAAAACGTTTCACGTTACTTAAAATGGCTTTAGCCGAGTTTGACCAATAGTCAGGTAGATACTTCACAATCTTTCTCTTTCCCATCACCTTTCCTTTCCCACCCCATCAGCCCAATAACACATTTTAGATTGGGATGCCATAGTCTCACTGTCTCTGAGTTTTTGCACCTGTTATATTCACATTTAAAAAAAAAACTAGAACTTGCCCTAATAATGAAATCGTCATAGGTTTTCAGTTAAAGTTCAGGTGCCAAAAAATGAGAATGGTTTGTACGCAAATTTTCATAGGTTTTCCATTTTAATCACTGACTATATTATTCGCTATTTTCCTGCTTCTGTGTTTCCTCCCTTTTACAGCAACATGAAGAACTAGGTTGACGTCTTCATTTCCTATTGATGACCCTCTCCACAATAAACCCAAAGATAAATAGATACTTTTAAGATTTTCACGGCCAAAAGTGTTTTCGTTATTTGTTTTTGGGGTGTTATGCCGTGTTGCGCTACCTCCTTCTTTAGCCAACGTTTCGGACATCGTCAGTCGCAGTGTCATCGTTATCGTTATGTCATCGTTAATCGCAGTGTCCACCAACACCTAGACAAACATCCCCCCATGAACCCGGGTAACCCTGCTATCACCAAACGTAGCGAACCACGTGGGGCAACCTATTGCAGAGGTGTTAGTTAGTGTCTAACATGTTCGAAACGTTGCCTAAAGGAGGTAGCGCAACACGGCATAACGCCCCAAAAACAAATAACTTAAGATAAATAGTTTCATACTTTCTACGTGGAGTTGACACCCGAACAACAAAACACATGACGTATTTGTACACACAATTACAAAAATCTACTCAGCCAAAGAAAAATAATAACTATACAAAATCACACATTTTATTACGCATTACATTTTATTACGCACTTGCGCACTCTGTACTACAATATGGAATCATAGCTTGGGGGGGTGCATATAAATCATCCCTACTTCCACTGGAAACAATTAAAAAAATATTAATAAAAATCATCTTAAAAAAGCCCTATTACTACCCAACAATAAATGTTTTCCAAGATTTCCCGGTTCCCCCACTAACAAAAATTTATGACAAAATTGCACTCCTACAGTTACATAAAGATTTCTTTAATAAAAATACTATACCACAATTAAATATTAGTAAAAGAATCATATCTGTTGGAGGATTAACCATACCATTAGTACGAACTACAACAGCACAACATCACTATACATTCAAGGGTTTAAAATTATTCAATAAATTACCCCTAGATATACGATCGGATGAAAACCACGACACATATAAAAAAAAATTAAATTGAAATACTCTAGTACCACTTCATAACTTTAATTATTGTTTAGAAATATGTTTTGATTCAACAATCCTTTGAATCATTTATTAACTAACCAATAATTTTGTTACATGTATCGTATTTTCTATAAAACTACTATTAGTTTTTGTAATAATATTTTTAATTTATATACTTAGATGTAAAAGTATTTAGTTGTCCTCTCCTAAACATAAGCAACTGCTTTATTAGGAGAGCGATTGAAATATTGTTGTTATATAATGTTGTAAAATTGTAATTATAATAAATGTTTCAGAGAATAAAAATAAAAAAATAAATAAAAAAAATAAAAAAAATATCACAACTTTATAAAAACTTAGTCAAATGACAAATAATACAAACAGAAACAAGAGACAAAAAGGGAGACATAACATTACATATTTTTGAGCAATAGAAGGACAGATTTTTTTGTTTGTTTTATGTATCTAATTTTTTTTTAAAGAAAGACAAACATTCCCGTGTTACGAAAATACTGACAGTATTTGAAAATCTCACACTACCATCACAGAAAGCTGAAAATGTTGCTTGTGTCGTGATGGAGGACTTAGCCAGCCGAGGAAACGAACACGGTAAAACTATAAAAACAGTAATTTTATCGACGAGAATGTCTACTTGAGCAAACTCTATCTTATCGTGATTTTTTTTTCTAACTCGTTCTTTAGCCAACGTTTCGGATAGCGTTACAGTTTACAGTTGTCATCATCAGGGCAGATGTGTACACAAAGATAAAGAACATTTTTATTATTAAATATAGACGACACATTTAGGTCAGCGTTTAATTTTATATATACTCAGGTGAAGCATACTAATCTGTGTAGGTATATTAAAATGATTGTATATTTGCATGCTGGTTTGCTTGTACGTATGCATGTTTGTTCCTTATGAGTTGCTAAACCATTCATCCGACTCCGATGAAACTTTGGGGATTTGATGTGCGCATGCCAGCGATGGTTTTCATATATAATAGTGAGCTCTGGCGTCTTGAAATTATTTCCTACACCATTCATCCGATTGCGATGAAACTAGTGAGTTGTTGTGCGCACTCCCGCGATGATTTTTATATATATTTATATATATATATATATATATAGTGGTGAGCTCTGGCGTTATGAAGTTATTTCCTAAGCTCTCATCCGATTGCGATGAATCTTTGATGTGTTGTTGTAAACACGCCCGCGAAAGTTTCTATATATATCGGTGAGCTCTGGCATAATGAAATTTGTATTAAAAAAATGCAATAGCTGCTTTAAAAACTGAATGTACCAGAACTGAATGTATGGAACGCGGGAGGGGGGAGAGGAACGCGGGAGGGGGGTTCGCGGGACGGGGGAAGCGGGAGGGGGGAATGGGGAGAGGGAAGGCGAAGATGGCAGAGTAGGAACGCGTGAGAGAGATTTTTTTTATTTATTAATTGGCTTTGCAACGCATGCCTAGTGCATCATATACGTACAAAAGGAATTGGGAACATTTATTTCAATGTTTCTAAGACATAATGTAGTATCGAGTTAGTTTCCCTTTTGCACGGCTGCAAAGTTAACTACGTCAAGCTAAACAAGGACCAGGTTACCAAGGTTTGATTCCCACACTTATCAAAATCGGTATAGTAAACTTTAGCACGCTCATTAGATTGCCAATTCGATCAGGAGTACTTGGGTTCGAAGATAATATAATAGTGGAGCCTAGGAAATCGTGTCATCGTAGGGATTGCGAAATGAGGTTAGGTTTACTATGGAGACTTGATTCTTTCGTTACGGCTCGCGGAGTCGGATTAAGTATCGGATGATCTGATGTCAGTGAGAAGAAACGCAGAGTAGGTACCTATAACTAGGCCACGTAATGCGTAACGATGAATTAATTAATTGATGTAAATAAAAGCGACACAGGTTCGTGTCTGATGCTTTCTTTGTAAGGATATTGAAATCTGGTACCAATGTACCTCACATTTGAGTGAATGGTTTGATTTTGTAGAAAATACTACATAATTATAAGATTGTGAATTCAATGACTAAATTATTTTTGTTTTTAATTTTTATTATGCATTTTTATTAATTTTGTTACAATAATTGGTGATGAGCTATTCCTGTCTCACTAGGAACTCCTGTGTTGAGAGCAGGCGCAGTTTATTAACGACAGAAAATTACCTTCACCCCTCAGGCTAATTTTTTCGGTTTTCGGAAAGAATTACATATTATGTTTCATAGAAATCGTTGTCTCCCTTACTATCACGGTTAGACATATGATGTAAGCGTTGTTAGAAAGAGAAAACACCACGCTTTATATTCAAATCTAAAAATCAACCACAAAATAATTATAATGTACTTATGAATCCAATGTTTCCCGTCACAATTTGAAAAAAAAATTAAACTTAGGGAATTTTTTATTAATTATTTTTACATCGACAAAAAGTGAGCTAACGATAATGTTTATAATATATTTTGTAGCAGGTAGCTACCAGCTGCGTCTCAAATTGTCAACAACGCCCTTATGTTTCCTGATGTTGGTACGCCGTAAGCATCTGGTAATGCTAGCACAAGTTTTAACCGCAAGCTTCAGTTTGGAGGAGACCGGCCAGAAGGTAGGAGCTCATGACGGCGCCGTGTGTTTTGGTGGAATCTGGGAACTTCGTTCACGTGTGAGACAAAATGATATACGATTAATTTAGTTTTATGGGTTCACTTTTAATAAATATTGCCAGGATGCTTTCCCTGACTGGCGCCCTGTTTTAAATTTAGATTCTTCATAGCTTTGACGGCATTTACTAATTTTCTTAAAGCAACCATGACCTATTTTACCTCTAACAGGTTACGCTCCTGTCACGCCCTCATATTAAATGTCTTTGCTCTACCATGATTAAATTATGTATTGCATATTAATAAATGTTCTTTGTCAATCCAGACTTATTATTTATCAATATACTTGCCTACTGTTCAACATGCCGGCGTGAGCCGTAGGTAGCTTGCACTTAATTCTTGTCAAGTAGAATTCGTGTTACAATTTACCTAACAAAATACGTGTGCTTTTGTATATTTTTTCAATATGAATACCGGTAGAAGCGACACAACAAAGAAACAAGCCCAGAAATGTGACATATGTACACGACACATTAAGTAGTTAGGTACTTACTTCTAGTCGCCCAGGAGCAGTTAATCATGTAATAACGGTAGAAGCGACACAACAAAGAAACCGTCCAGAAATGGGCCACACACAGCACATCAAGCAGTCAAGTACCTACTTCTAGTCGCCCCAGGAGCAGTCAATCCTGTAATACCGGTAGAAGCGACACAACAAAGAAACTGCCCAGCAAAAAGATTTAGAGAGAATTCAAGAATAACTGCAGAATACTTCATACATTATTAATGATCACCAGCCGGCCTTGATTTTTCAATCGCAGATGGATAGATAAAGGCGGATCTCATCCGGCTGTCTAGTCACGTGGAGTCAGGGGAACAGGGCGATACTAATAGCAAGTGATAAAGAATACAAGTTTAATTATTGTTATTAAATTTTGTACAAGGAAGTGGACATTCATTTTATGCTTTCAATGTGTGGCCTGTGATCAGTTAGCGACATTTGGATTTAGTTCAGTGCCGAGAATATAATTTAAACCCCTCAGGCCTCGGACCTATTTTTCGGAAATATTTCCGCCTTGCAATAAAATACAAATACAAATAAATGGAATGTTTCTGAACGCATCCGAATAATAAACTAAAATTATATAATTTGAAATAAACATTAATTTTTGAGGCATACAAATTTTGAATGCAAACATAAAAAAAGTTTTAAAAATGGCTCACCTTACTTTTCTAATATTGAAGTGAAAACTTTTTTAGCACCGTTGTGATTTGAAACTCGATGAAACGAAAAAAAGCTACGAATGAAATTGTATAATCGGTCTCCTCTTTGTGCGGTGCTTCCTTATCGGTCTCTTATTTGTGCGGTGCTTCGAAGCCTATCGGTATTTTCTTTGTGCGGTGCTTTATTCTTGTCTACTTTAATTTTCTGACGGTTTCACTTCTACCGCGTGTGAATTGCACACTCTGTTTTTATTTTTTTATTAGGGAAATGTATTATTTTATTTTTTTATTTTATTTTATTTTATTTTAAATACATAAACGGCTATACTGCCTTTTATAAATAAACATATAATAGAGTACAAAATAATATATAATAGAGTAAGAAAAATAATATCATTACATAATAGTAGTTTTAAACTTTAAAATAACATACAATTATTTTGTGTATCACAACAAAAAATAACAAAAAAGAACAATGAGAAATATCACATTTCATTTCAACATGTCCATATTGCGTATATAAAGTTACATTATGGAAAAATAATTTTTGAGTGCATGTTTATATTGCGCTAATTTTAAGAAATAAATGTCGCCGATGTTAGCATATTCATTTCCCAAAATGTGTAATCGACTGATTGGTGAGTAATAATGTGATAAACATGTGTATTATAAACATTATCGTCAACTCACTTTTTTGTCGTTTCATTTGAAAATAATTAATAAATAATTCCTAAAGTTTCATAATTCTTATTCAAATTGCGGTCGGAAATTTTGGTTTCACAAAGGTGTAAATTTTAATTATGTTGTGGTTAACTTTTAGATTGGAAAATAAAGCGTAGTGTTTTCTCATTCTAAAACTGTTTAGATCATATTTCTAACCATGATAGTAAGGGAGACAACGGTTTCTATGAAACCTATATAAGCTATATGTTGAATGAAACACCAGTATATATTGAATTATTTGGCGGGTATTAGATAAGCCGCCATAGCTCAGTGATCAGAGCATCCGACCGGCAATCAGAAGGACACGGGTTCAAGTCCCGTTGGCGGCAAGTATCTTTTCTCGGAAGATTTTTCAATGTAAATGAGTGTTTCAGGCTGACAATTATTGCTTATAATAATTGTTACTATATAAGCTGTTCTGAAAACCGAACATTGGAGGTTATCCAACACATACCCGCCCTGGTATAAGTAACAAATGGTTACTCCTTCAAGGCTCTCGCAAGGACTCTATTTTTTTGAAAGAACGAAGCTACATTTAGTTTAGAACGAATTTAGACCTCCAATGTCCATGCATAAGGTGTTAGCAAGAAGTGTGCAAGTGCTTAGCGGGAAAACCGAACAAATTAACTTGAGGGGTTTAGTAAAAGAACACAGTAGCGATTATAAACATCCTAATAATATGATAATTATTTCCAAGAAAAGGTCAGCCCGGCTTTGAGTTGTTTTATTTGAACTAAAAACGATTAGAGTATTGTAAATTTGACAGTTGATAGACGTATTATTAAGAAAGCTGTTATTGTATTTATCACAAATATGAATTATGCAATATGAAATATGAATATGAATAATGCAGATTATAATTGACATTTATATATTTGAATGTCAATTATAATCTGCATCGGTAGACAAATAACTTTTAATGATGATATAAAAAATATAATAGTTCAAATTTATTTCCAATCAGATTGATATTCATGGGGTGATGTTCGTTCGGGTTTTGGTGGCGAATGCGTCTGCCCACCTTCTGTGTGGCGAGCCGGATCGAGAGACGATATCTACCCATCAATGTGCACCGCAGTTGGAGGGAGGGATCATACGTCCATCAAATTGGACACACTGGCCCCCAGATTCCTATCCATTCCTCTAACATTTTTCTTTCCAAGAACTTCATTTTCTTCCTTCCTTTCCACGAAAAGATCCTCCACACAGCATTCCCTAAGATGACATATTAGAGGGAAATTACATTACTCAAGGTCTCCAGTGTGGAGCTAAATTAAAAAAAAATAAGAGAATTGCCCGTGGGTGAGCACCAACCACATCCCCTATTACCCTTAACCTAATATTTTGATACTATTTGATAAAATTTTGCTGACATGATGTTTTATGTTGTGTCATCTTCGAGGATGCTGTGTGGAGGGTATTTGAAGTAAAGGAAGAAGAAGAAGTTGTGGGAAAGACAAATGTGTGAGGAGTGGGTAAGAATCTGAGAGTCAGTGGATCCAGTAGTGACGGACGTACATTATTAACCTAATACTTTGGTACTACTTGATAAAATTTTGCACACATGATGTTTTATGTTGTGTCATCTTCGCGGATGCTGTGTGGAGGGTATTTGAAGTAAAGGAAGAAGAATAAGTTGTGGGAAAGACAAATGTGTGAGGAGTGGGTAGGAATCTGGGGGTCAGTGGATTCAGGAGTGACGGACGTACATTATTTATGACATGAAATTAAATTGAACTTTTTTTATGTGAATTCGTAGTCGCATCTGCTCCCGTCTGGAGCCAGTGAGACTACGGCATCTCTAATTGGAGAATGTTATGAGGCTAAAGGTAAGTGGGCAGGGGAAGGAGAGGGGGAAGAGGAAAGTGGGGAGGGAAAGGAGATGGAGAGGAAGAATGTGGGAAAGTACCTGGCTATTAAGATATGGTCACAAACCACGGCTAAAGCCCTTTCAAGCGAAGATTTCAATTCTGAATGATGGTCTTACACCAGGGCGATACCGAGAGTATCGTACACTCTGTAACGTGCCGCAAATATAATACACATTATTTATAATTAATTGATTGTGAAATAAAATAATAAATAAATTAATCAATTAAAATTTATTCTCGATCTCGACCGGTGTGGCCGTCTAAATTTATTAACAAAATGATTGTTAAGTTTATTAAAATAAATTTAAATGGATGCACCTGAAAACAAGCTAACATGTGCGTTAATACTTGTATTGTTATAATTAAAATTCTCAAATATCAATAATTTATAATTAAAAAAAAAAAGATTATTTTTATTCTGCGTTCCTGACCCTATATCAGTGAAATGGGTGTTAGGTAGGAAATAGCTAAACCGCGTGCAGCAATCACAAAGGTTTTGGACACTCTCATTTCAGTTTACCGCTAATCCAACGGGCTGAAGGCTTTATAACAGAGACGTACAACCCGCGACTCTCGAGCTCATTTATTGCGGCCCACTTGGCTACATAAAATTACGATTACGCTTAAAAAAATAAAGAGCAGATCTTTATAAGAATGTCTTAATGGACGGATTAAATAATAAAATAATTTGTGTGATAAAAAACTTTTTTTATTTATATCTTTCCAGGTTTAATAAAAATGTTTAGAAAGCCATTCGATACTTCAACATAAGTAAGAGAAGTGAGTTTTGATATACCTAGATGTTTTTTTTAACATTAGTTCCACACAGGAGGCCCTGAGAAAAAAAAACCCTCAGGGCTTATGTCATCTTCGGAGAAGATATGTGTATGGTATTTATTTTATTTTTTAACAGAAACAAACAGTACATTAGATACTTTGGTTAAAAAAAATTACAATTAATAAGTACATTTATTTCATGGTGGGTACCTATTATGTGTTTCATTGTAGTGTTTTATGTAGTAATTTTATGGTATGAGTATTAAGTAATTATCGGGTGATGTATGTAGTGGGTATGTATGTAATTAAGTATAGTAGTGGGAAGGTGTGTGCGTGTGTGAACAGTTTACATCATTAACATGATGCTCTTTTTGAATTTGGGCAGTGAATCGGAGAAAATGTCGATGTTAGAATTTAGACCAATATTATTGAACATATGAAGAGCACGATTGATTGGCGAATTAGATGCTGCATTTGTTTTTTTTAATTAGGTGTGTGGAATAGTTTTGTATAGCGTGTACGTCTTAATGGTATGTTAACATTAACTAGGGAAAGAAGTTCGGTACAGTCATGTTATTTTTTAAAATTTTGTGTATAAATGTCAAATCAGCTATTGCTCGCCTTTGTGCAAATTTTGAAATGTGCATTCAAAGTCATTGTTGAATTTGAAGGTAAGGTATTTTAAAAAATTGTTTTGAATATGTTCTACGCTATCTATGTAAACTTTGTATGGCGGGTTCCAAATTGGCGAAGTATATTCCAGTCTACTTCTGACTAATGCAAAATATAACATTATTACTATACGCGGGTTACTGAAAACTTAACTTGAACGAAGAACAAAACCAAGCATTTTATAAGAACTGTGAACTGAGTCGAAAAAACCTTTTTAGAACGATTTTAGGTAAAGAAAGGAGAGCCAGTTCTGGGATGGAAAAAAGTATAATATGAGGGGTGGGCAGTATCTGGGGGTCAATGTGTTCAGGAGTGACGAACATATTAATTAATCCATCCCTCCCACTGCGGTGCAAGGCGATAGTTCGAGAGAGTCCCGCTGGAGAGGTCTAGGTTAGGCCTCCCTCAACCAATCTCTCCCGATCCGACTCGCCACGCAGTAGGTGTACAAATGCAATGGCCGCCAAAATTCAATCATAAATCGCCTCCATATTTTAGGCAATGAATACGCTAATATCGATCACGCCGCGGTAATCTGGCCTCATACAAAAGATGCATCAAACAAAATTTGTCTGCTAGTACCACGTAAACATCAATTTGGGAGGCGGGAATGGGTACCGCCGCCCCGGGAACCTTTATTGGATAACCAACACCTCTGCCATAGGTCACCCCAAGTGGTTCGCTACGTTTGGTGATTTAGCAGGGGTGCCCGGGTTCATGGGGTGAGGTTTGTCTAGGTCTTGGAGGCGGATGACAAAGACACACTGAACCCCAGATTCCTTCCCAGAACTCTCCTCTCCTTCCTTTTCCTAAAAAACCCTACACACAGCATCCCCAAAGATGACATAGGCCCTGAGGAAAATTATTTTCCTCAGCGCCTCCTATGTGGAGCTCATGTAAAAAAAAAAAATACATAATACATCATGTAAACATAATTTTTTTTAGTGACCGACCGAAGGTTCGGTTTGAGTTTCGGTAAGTTTCGGCAAAAAAAATCTAGTTTCGTCATCAGGTTCGGTTTCGGCAGATTTTCTGCCGAACTATTTAGACGTAGACCAAATTATTTAGACCAAACTATGTAGACCAAATTATTTAGACGCACCGAAACTCTGCAAAAGATCTCAATAAATGGTAAATTTAGTCTTAAGAATATTGTGATTGTAAACGCAATTTAAATTGAAATACTCAATTAATGAGGTCCTTCCTTCATAAACACATAAGTGTTGATTATTGACAAAAAAAATGTTTGTTAATTTTTAGTAATATCAAAAAATTTTTTTTTTTCACATACTTTTTCATATCACTTATTGTTTTTTATTTCATTTAACACGTGTTAATTGTTTGTATAAGTGTAAAAAATAAGTCAAATTTCAGTAAACAATAGATTTTTAACATATCTAAAAAGGTTTCGGTTTCGGTTTGGGTTTCGGCCGAAACTGAGACAGCTACCGAAGATTTGGTTTCGGTTTCGATAGAAAATCCTGGTTCGGTCGGACACTACTTTTTATAACTTTTTTATATTTTCTAACTTTTTATAATTTATATTCAAAACTTTGTACCTTTTAAAGATACATATCTTATATTTCTATATTTTACTTTTTATTTTATTATTTTTTAATTTTTATTTATAATAAAAAATTTATACTTTGTACTCTTCACCTTATATTTTACTAGCTGACCCGGCCACGCGTTGCTGTGGCTAATAAAACACGTCATCTACTGGATGGTTATCCAACCTTTATAACCACCGCCGTCTTTGAGTTTATCGCGAAGAGACAGACAGATGCCGCGGCGGACTTTAATTTATAATACGTAGAGATGGTGTAAAAGATTATAATTATTATATTGTGCATGAAATGCTTGGGGTAACTAACGTATTTGAGTTAATACGGATTAATACTGTATCAGTCTAAATAATTTTCAATTACCGCAATGTAATATATTATAATAAAACGAATATAAAACTTTATTCCACTTAATTTTGATCGACCACCACAACACAGGCATGTGCCTAGTATGGTGGTCGAAAAATCCCCAATTCATGTAATGAACAATTCAAAGAATAAAGAAACTTTAAAAAAAAAAAAAAAAAATTTATTCGACCGTAACCGGTTTCAGCTCGTCAAAGCCATCTTCAGACTGGTACAAATATTTCCTAGTCTACGGTTTATATACACAACATATTGAGGAGGGGGAGAGGGGTGGTCTACAAGGATTTTAATCAATTATAATAATTATATTTGTTGCTAAGTCATTTTAGACTATCGAATTTCTAAATATTTTGGTTATTCCAGTAAGCTAATTACATTGGGTTTGCAGCTCACTTCAATGATGATTAGGGAAAAACCTTACAAGTAATATGAGTTACTAATGACCTAATTTTATTGTCAAATCTGCATTATATTTATGAAGTTTGGTATTTTTATTGCTTTTTGAAGGGATACATGTTTACATTGGAGTTGGAATGGTCTAAACTAATTACATATTTTAATATCGAAAATTATTATGAAAATTAGACGGGATACAAAAGCGGGAACTTAGCAAATGAATCTAATTGCTTTATCTTTACAAAGTTACTTTATGAAGGGGTACATGTTTACATTGGAGTAGGAATGGTCTAAACTAAATACCTATTCTAATTTCGAAATTATTATGAAAATTACAATGGATACAAAAGCGGAGACTTAGCAAATGATTCTAATTGCTTATTCATTACAAAGTTAGATTCTATTTTTTTAGTTAAGCGGGTAATTTCTAAAGATTCTAGTCTATCCAGTTTATGACCTTTATTGCAAATATGGAGAACTTTAACATCTCTGTCTTTATCAAAAGAATGTTTATTTTCTAATAAGTGTGATGCTACATTCACGTATATACCGCAATGTATATACGTGACCATTTTTTTAGAAGATAGAATGGGTATAGTAAGCTATCCGTAAAATATAGATATATGCCTTCGCGGACTTTTTTGTAGATCTATAAAAGAGGAATATCCCACCATGCATTGTTTTGTTATATCCCCAAAGGATTAGACAGGGTTTTCGATGAAAGCTACCAGACGGCTTGACTTTTTCTGACACTTCTAACAATTATCGTTTCAACCAATTTACACAAATCCTTGACATATTACATACCTAAACCTTCCTCACGAAACACTCTATATGTTGGTGAAAACCGCATGAAAATCCGTTCAGTAGTTTTCGAGTTTATCGCGAACAGACAGACAGACAGACGACGCGGGGGACTTTAATTTATAATATGTAGAGATAGAGATACCATACCTTATATTTGTAGATACTATTTATAAGTCAACTATGTTAATGGCGCATTTTGTGCCTTGTATTTCGAAATAAATAAATGAATAAATAAAACAAATAACAACCCATGAAACCGTTTAGGGGAAGCGGTACCCATACCCCCCCCCACCCAAATTGAAAAGTTATGGACATCGATAGATTATTAGCTAATATCATGGTTCCCGTTAGTTTTACTAAATTTATTAAATAGATTTTGCGACAAACTTTAGTCTCGCTTCAATGTCTTTTTAAGGCGCCGCAACCAGGCTCAAAAAGAAGAAGATGGAGAGATATGAAATTACGAATGTTAAAGGAGCGCGCTAGTATTTAAAGTGACAAAATCGATGCGAAAATTGTGAAAATATTTAATAAAACACGACTCGTTTAAAATAGAGCAAAAATTTCGCGGGGTTGTCTTAAACAGCATTTAAAGAAACACTGTGAATTGTTTCATACATATAACTTATAAAATAACTGAAACAAACGTGTTTATAATAATTTTTGGAGCATACTTTGCGATTTTTTCTATCGAGGGAATTTGAAATTATTTGCGTTTCGGCGCGGGGAATATCTAGATATTATCTTCAAGAATAACATGTATTTTTTTAAGAGCTTTAAAACTTAAAGTGTTTAAGGGAGATATGTAAAAAAATCGGTAGAAATTCGGGTAGCGGGCCCTTAACGAGCCGCTCAAATTTTCAGTTTTATTTCAATGTCAGAATTTTGAAAAACGACAGAATTTCTTGGTATGACCTTAAATCTACATAGATAATTTCTCAGTTGTGGCACTTTTTGTTGGACACATTCAGAATTAAATTTATTTACCCCTCTAGTGGTCTGTCCTACTCTAATATCTATGCTTCCTCTCTCTCCTTTC
This sequence comes from Limnephilus rhombicus, assembly GCA_929108145.2. Lineage (NCBI taxonomy): Eukaryota > Metazoa > Arthropoda > Insecta > Trichoptera > Limnephilidae > Limnephilus > Limnephilus rhombicus. The sequence continues at coordinate 20,868,895 of OV815296.1, read as the reverse complement.
TCTTTATTTGAAGCTTACAATATATAATAATTTAATGTCTTAATGTCTTTTCTATTTTTTTTATCATTTTCTTTTCCTTGTATTTGTAATCATCAATATTTGTTACCCTTGTTTCTTTAATTTTCTTTGTTAATAATATATTCCACTTTTTCACGTCAGCTCCGCACAGGAGGCCCTGATGAAAATAATTAAAAGTGTATTTTAATGATTCTTAATGATTTAACTCTTGTATCTCAAAAACGGTGCGTCGCAGAGGAAAATTTTCTTTAAATAAGTAAAAGCTCATAAAATTATCTAAAACTTTTATTCATTGCTGTAAATATTTACTGATTAGAGATTAATTTGCATATGTATATACACATATATATATATATATATATATTGTAAAAGAATTAAATTCTAAACAAATTCTTTCTTTTATATTTCTATCATTCATGAATATTTTAGACGATATGAAGGAATGTTTGATGAATAATGTGAGGTAAAATGATTTTTTCGAAAATATCTACATTTGTGGAGCGTGTAACTCAAAAACGGCAGGGATTTCGAAAATTACATAGGTATAGAATAAAAGTTGTACATAATTTTACTTATTCTCAGAAAATTTTCCTCTGCGACGAACCGTTTTCGAGATATAAGCGGAAACCCGAAAATTGGGACCTTCTCCTCCCCCCCTCCCACCCCCTAGCTCAACGCCTAAATGTCAGGACTTTTAGTATGTTCACACCCTAAGCACCCTAAACAAGCGTCTGAAGGAATCGCTTAGGTTCCTGCTCACTCACTGTACACCTTCTTTTGGATCATTCAATGACTGGACTACAGGGTACATTTTAAGATAAGTTTAAGCTGCCCTGAGGTAATAAGGTAACAGAGGTTGTGCATCGCTGCAATTCAACAAGTATAAGAAGTACATATAAAGTGAAGTGAAGTGGTTTATGACTTTTCCTAGCTTCTCTTTCACCGGAGCCGTGGAACATGATATCTAAAGAATAGCTTCACGCGGAAATTCATTTTTCAAAACGAAAACACGGCACAACCGCCCAACAAGCAATCAACATAAAAGAGAATGTGAACTTTAATAGACAAACATTAATTATGTTTGAGAGCTTGAAGCGTTGCTTGAGATGACTTTAACTGCTAGATTTTAGGTTAACATCCATATTACCTCCCCCTCCGTTATCACTTTCGCCTTCGTTCTAAGCTTTTAAGATTTCTGCCTCTGTATCTTCTGTATCTAATAAGGAACTCCAGTGAAAAATATTATGGCTTTAAAAAAATATGTTCATGTAGACCAATAAACGCTGATTCTGAATATATAAGTTTTATTTCATAATATTAAACGCAGAGTTTTTAAAAAAATTATTAAAAAGTGCATTTTTAAACCTCTCCTCGAAACACAGTGTCAAGTTGGCATTACTGAAATGGTTAACGGTGACGTCACTGTTAACCTGCTAACCAATTCACCGAAGTGTATCAAGATGTATTGACATTTGAAATCTTACGCCTTACGCCACGAAAGACACGCATGCCATTCAACATTTCGTGTTTTTGGTTATTTTCATACTGTTAAAGAGATTTAGATAAATAATAGTTATTGTGTTTATTGGAAACAATATTTAGGCTCTCAACAATTAAAATTATGACGTAAAAGGGGCTATATTTGAGGTTAAGCATAGTCATAAATAGGTCATATGTCATATTTGACATTTGGTTTACGATACATCGGTCGTATTTTCGAATTGTTTTTTACTAAAAGGGCTTTTTATACAAGTAATTACACAATCGTCATGATCAGTATATTATAAATACCAGTGTTTCTGTATGTGTTATACATAAAACAAAATTCGAGGCTTACGATGTCACTAACTTGTATTTGCAATGAAAAAGATGATTTATTGTTTTTATATTGCACTTTGTTAGAATACAATAACAGTACCGGTGAAATGTGGACATTTTACCAATGTTTTTCTATATTAAAAGCTGTTAATCTTGAATAAAAAACACACCCCATACCTAAAAGTCATCCCAAAGCATTCCGCCATTGATTTTTCTGGATTCTTCATTCAAACGGGGATGTTCTGCCCAAAAAAATTATTTCCCTAGATTTCGAAGTGAAATTTCCCTAGAATTTCACATTAACGCAATTACCTACGTAGCCACCTAATTGTGTAACACTAATCCTGTTACATGTTAATTAATTAATTGGAAAGATATTGGAACTTGGTAAATATACTAATAATACTGTGCTTTTCCAAATAAAACACTTTTTGCTACGTGAAGTAATAATTTAAAAGTACGAATACACTCACCACTCACCACAGAAAACTGAATTCCAAATTAAAAAAAAAACACTTTGCAAAATAAAAATTAACCGCAATCACCGAAAAAACGGAACTTAAAACATAAATAATTTTTTTTTTCAGTAGTATCATATTGGGTATTTCCGAGGTGCAGAGAACTCAATCTCTATTTCTCGAGAACTGAGGGTGTAAATGTACCTGGGGGATGGTTTTTTTCTACCCGAAGTGTGGGCTGCCTATAGCAACTTGTAGGGCTTTAATACTATATTTTTTGTATTATTTTTTGGTCTGTAGGTATTTTTGATTTTGTATAGGTTTGATTAGTGTTGATTTTTAGTTTTTGTTTTGTAATACTATATTTTTTGTATTTTTGGTTGCGTTTTTTTATTTTTTATTTGAGTCCACACTTCAAGGGGGGAATGTGATAGAGACGGGATAGGGGAAGGTCGGATTTTCGTCGGGTCTTAGACGCCCGAGACAAGCTATACTGGGATTTGGGTGTATAGGAAGTTTTGCATAAAAAGTTTTGGCCAATTCTACCATATGTTGTTTCAGGGGTGGGACATTTGTATCGGAGTTTATGATAGAGTTTCGGACAAACCAGGGACTTTTTGTAAATTTTCTAAGTGTGACATTTTGGTACGATTCGAGACGTTTGGTGTTACCTGTAGCCCATATGGGCGATGCGTACTCGATGGTCGGTCGGATTTGGGTTTTGTATACGAGTAGTTTGTTTTGAATTGAAGTCTTTGCGTTTGAATCCCACAAGGAAGTGTTCTAGGCCCTATTCTGTTCCTCATCTACATCAACAATCTCTGTAACCTTCCCATAACCGGGAAACTAATATCTTTTGCAGATGACACTGTACTGATAACTAGACATAAAACCTGGAAAGGAGCATTCGACATAGCTCAAAACGACATACGCCAGATAAAGAAATGGTTAGATGATAATCTCCTAACCCTTAATGCTGGAAAAACAAAATTCTTAACCTTCAGTCTTTCTGCTGCAACCCAACCTACCAATAATCAGAATATAATAATTCACTCCTGTCTAAGAACTTGCACTTCCTGTAATTGCCCAAACTTGGAACACGCCACCCACATAAAATATCTGGGGGTCATCATTGATCAACACCTTCGTTGGGATCAGCACTTGGCCAGTCTAACCACACGCATCCGCAAACTCTCTTATGTCTTCCGAACCCTAAGAAATATCCTTACTACCTCAACTCTTAAAACTGTTTACTACGCTCTCTGCCAATCTCTATTAGCATACGGCATTATAACTTGGGGTGGCTGTGCACAATCTATCATCGAACCTCTACTAAAAGCCCAAAAAATGGTAATACGTGTCATTAACAAGCGACCGACAAGATACCCCTCCAAACGACTCCTCATCGAGTATAACGTCTTAAACATACGGCAACTCCATTTAAAATTTATGCTAATACATTTCCTGTTCAAATACAAAAACAAAACTCTCTTACAACACAACTACACCACCAGAACAATAACCAACAGACACTACAATGTACCTACACTACACACCACGTCCGCTCAAAGACAATTTTTCTTCCTAGCTCCTAAAATCTTTAACCTTATCCCTGAAAACTTAAAAACGTTGAGTCAACCCCATTCCTTTAAAAAACAAATTACGAAATGGATCCTTACACATGGGATACATTACAATTTTAACACCCATTCACTCTACACTCTATCGATTTAATCACTTTTCAGACAAAACATAATATATCTCTATTTTCTAAATTAGCGGCATGTATGTACAAGATTATTTAGTATGATCTATATCTAACAACTCCTCAAATTTCTCATTTTATAATAATTCTCTAACTTCTCCATCTTCTTCTTGTAACCCAATCTAACTATAAGTATATCATTTTCTTACTATAGAGCAGGCAAAACATAAAATATCTTTATTTACTATCTAAGCAGCATTATATGTATAAGACTGATTACTGTGAACTATATATACATATATATATCAATAATTCCTTAACTTACTAAAAATTTCAATCTATACTAACGAATGTATATCCACTAACTGTAAACTTCACCCGCCATAACACAGGGTCATCCCTAGCATGGAGGGTGAAATATCACAAAAAACTATATGTACTGTTGATAATTCATGTATTAAATAAATAAATAAATAAATAAAATTTAGTAAGGGGTGTAAAGAACCGGATATTTTCTTTGCTTTGGTCAGTGTGTTTTTGATGTGTGTATTCCAATTTAGTCGTTTGTCAAGTGTGACTCCAAGATATTTGGCGGTGTTTTGCCACGGTATGACCTGGTCGTACATTTTTATCACCTCTCTGGGTATGCTGTCTCCCTTTTTGCGGGAGAAAAATACAGCTACACTTTTTGAGGGATTCACGTCTATACGCGACAGGTCATACCAGTCTTGGAGTTTGTTTATGTTGATCTGAAGTCGGTGGGTTATCATCCTGGAAGAACTGTATCTCACCATGGAGGTAGTATCGTCTGCATAGAGAGCGATAAGTGAATTTTTGTCAACTGAGAGGGGGATGTCGTGTGTATAGACATTGAAGAGGATTGGTGATAGCAGTGAGCCAGTGCCTTGTGGCACCCCTGCTGACATGAATCGAGAGGGCGCCCTTGTATTGGGCGCACTTGGAAAGTCCTTTGGCGAAGAAAAGATTTTAGGACACCGAGGAGTTGGGAGTTGAGGGTCGATGCCTGTGTCGTGGAGTTTGAGAAGGAGGCCGTTTGTCCAGACCTTGTCGAAAGCTTTCGCGATGTCTAGGAAAATGGCACCAGTTGAGCGATTTGAATTAAATCCCTCAATGATTATTTCCGAGACTCGCAAAAGTTGATGGAGGGTGGAGTGTTTTTCTCTAAAGCCGTGTTGCTCTTCAGGTAGGGTTGATACCTCGTTAATATGCTTGAGGAGCCGAGTGAGTAGGATTTTTTCGTAGATTTTACCTATATTTGAAAGTAGACTGATTGGTCGATGGTTTTCGCAGAAGAGTGGATCTTTTCCCGGTTTCGGGAGAACAATGACGTGCGCGTGTTTCCAGCTTTTGGGGAAATAGCGTAGTCTGAGGGCTGTGTTAATCAGGTTTACTATTGCTAGTATTCCTTTCTTGGGCAGTGCTTTAAGAGCGAAATTAGTGACGCCATCCGGACCGGGAGCTTTCTTATTTTTTCGGCTGTTTATGGCACGAATAACTTCGGTCGGAGTCGTGAAGTGGGTGTTTGTGGGGGGGAGGTGATTTAATATGCTATTTATTTTGCGGTTTACATTGGCTATGTGATTTAGATCTGCGTGTTTGAAGCTGGGACTGAATTGAATTTCTAGACTGTCGGCGAACGCCTCCGCCTTGTCCAGGGCGTCAAAAACTAGGCCGTTTTCGACGTGAATCGGGTGGTTTGGAAAAGGAGTGGCTTGGAGAGTTTTGGATAATTTCCACAGGGATCCGTCCTGTGGGTTTATCTCTTGAAGTTTCATGTTCCACGTAGTGTTTGAATGTTCTTGTAATTTTTTCCTAATGAGGGCTTGAGTGCGATTGATCGTGGTTTTCAATCTTGGATTTTGATATTTTTGCCAGTGGCGGCGAAGGATATTTTTTGTTTTTATGAGATCTTTAATTGAGTTTGGGAGGTTTTCCCTGAGATTAATTTGGGGTCGTTCGGGGAGGGGTTTTTTTTTTCAGAGGTCCCATTTATCTTTTTAGATACATAGGGAACGTACCCATACTACGTGACAAACTTTTTGCACTTTTTAACCCCCCCCCCCCCCACCGTGACCAAAAACCTAAGCAACCCGCCGCTCATTTGTACCAAGCGTGGTATTTTGAAGACCCCCCCTCCCCCGAACGTGTCACGTAGTATGGGTACGTTCCCTAATATCATTTTGAGTTGTCAGTGTTAAAAATAACATTGCATGTGACCCATGGCAGGGGTGTTGGTTATCCAATAAATGGTTCCCGGGGTGACGGTACCCACACCCAAATTGAAAATTCCTGCGTGGAGTTAGGTATAAAAAAAATAAAAATTCCAAGCTCATTATTTCAGTAACCAATAATAATTATTATGAAATGTTAATATTTCTTATGTGATTGTGATAAATTTACAACATTCCTAACAGATCGGATCCAGTAGGAGTATAATGGCTATATTGTGAGCCTGGAGAAAGCGGCGAAGATAAGGAGACAGGGAAGATGAAGGGTTGGAATGTATAAAATGATTTTTTTTTAAAGTGAAAACTTCTTTAGCACCGTTGTGATTTGAAACTCGATGAAACGAAAAATAGCGAAATAAAAGAGAAATCTTTGTGTGGTGCTTCGTAGCCTATCGTTCTCCTCTTTGTGCAGTGCTTCGTAGCCTTCCCACTATTTTCTACTTTAGTTTTCTGTTTTCACTTCTACCAAGTGAGCGTAGAAACGTAGCGAACCACTTGAGATAACCTTTGGCTGAGGTTGAGGTTGGTTTTCCAATAAATGGCGGTACCCATACCCGCCCCTCAAAAGTTTGAAAGCGGAGTAAGTCAGTTATCGTAATAATAGACACTACTTTGCGAACCAATTTGTGAAGCTGAAACTGGGCAGGTAATATTTTTAGAATCGCCGTGGGCTAAACCAATTTAGCCTTTAGTTAAGTCTATACTAATTTATGTGGGAACCGAACCGATCACTTCAATACTAATCTTGCTCCACTGGACTAGAAATTTCATTATAAATAGTAAGGTTCTTGCATACGTACTCCATTAATGGAGTATTATGCAGGTCTAATATATCTAAGTCTATCTATATATTATGTTAGCATTGATGAATTATATTTAGATGAGACGCGAAGCGAAAAAATAGGTTCCACTTTTTTGCCTCCAGTTGACCTCCAACGCTCCTAATGCTCTAAAGGCCGGTCCACACGCTACGTATTGCACAACCTTTTAAGTCTGCGCAGTCTTAAAACGTTGCAATTTTGAGCGTCCAGACGGTGCAGTCATATTTGTATTTTTCGCTCAGTCTTGTGTGATATCGTTATGGAGGAGGTTCTCCTGTGGTCAATTTTTGCATGCTCTCTCGTTAAAAACAAGATTAGAACATCTCAGAGGAACCGGGCGTTCGAAGTGGTCGAGTAAGTGGCTTTTAAAAAGGCGGGACTTTTCCCATATTAGATTATTGCGTGAATTACGTGATGAACATAATGATTGAATGAACTACTTGAGAATGGACATAGACACGGAAAGTGTAATAGTCGTAAAGTGCAATAAAATCGGTTAGAAACTCCCGAGAACATTGCAGAAGGTCAGCAATCGTCGAGTGATTAGGGAAAACTGAGGATCAAAACGAATCGCAAAACGGAGCAAGCGTCCACATGCACCGACTTGTCCGCACAGGTCGTGGATTTCAAAGCTCATTTGCTCAGTTATCGCTGCAACTGTACCGTCTTCCAGCCGGGCTCAAAACTGCGCAGTTTTCCGATCCACACGCAACGTTTTAACTGCAACGTGTTGAACTGCGCAGACAAAAGGTTGTGCAAAATATAGCATGTGGACCGGCCTTAACGAATCCGGTCTACGCGCACCGTTTACCGATTTCTAGTAGTGGAACACGTTTCGAAGAGATATTAGCGTAGACATTAGCGCCACTAATTGTATAGCTTTATGTGAAGTATGTAAGTCGTAGGTCACCTCCAGGTGTTTCGCCACGTTTGGTTTAAGTCACCAAACGTAGCGAAGGTAAGGTAAGCGCCCGAGTTCACGGGATGAGATTTGTCTAGGTCTTGACGACGGATGTTTTTGCCCACCTATTGCGTGGCAGGCCGAATCGGGAGACTGGTTGAGGGAGACCTTCTGACCTCTACAGCCGGACTCTCTCGACCCATCACCGCAGTGTGAGGGATGGATTCATACGTCCGTCATTCCTGGAAAGAATCCTACTCATCCCTCATACCTTATTCCTTCCCAGAACTTCCTCTCTCCTTCCTTTCTAAAGGGTCTGCCATCTAACATTTTTTTTTTCAACTAGTGCTTATTGCGTGAATGGTAACACTTAGCTCATGTCTGATTTGACAGATAATTAGTGTTATCCTTCCGCTGAACGAATATGGTTGTGTACACGCTTGAACAACGCTGGGAAATATTGCAACATTACTTTGAAAATCATGGTAATGTTGCAGAATGTGTGCGAAAATTGGAATTTTTTAAAAATTGAAAAAAAAAATCGTTTGTCTACCTCGGAGCTGCGATTTGACACTATTATTTGTGGGGTGCCCTCAAAGATAAGTGTTACGCCGACAAGCCAGAGACAATTGACGCTTTAAAGGACAATATTCGTGAAGCCATTGGTGAAATACAGCTGCACACAATCGATAATGTGCTTAAAAATTGGACCGATCGTGTAGGCTACTGCATGGCCAGCCGAGGCAGCCATTTGAATGAAATTATTTTCCATTATTAACCGGAAGGATTGTACTTTCAAATAAAAAAAGAAATTTGAGAAAATATTCAGTAGTTTTTTTTTATAGCATTTTCAAAAAAAAAAAAGTTATTTGGCGGACCCTTTATAAAAAGATACTCCACACAGCATCCCTAAAGATGACATAGGCCCCGAGGGATTTTTTTCCTCAGGTCCTCCTGTGTTTAGGTGGCTAATGTAAAAAAAGTGATGTTGTTTTTTATAGAAATCTACAGTTTAATTTAATAATCGAGAATTATGAAAATTTGGGCACCTGACTTTCAAAACAAGAGGAAGGTCACTCTCTACATTAAGTTTATAAAAAAACTCCTGGGTAAAGCCTGGGCAAGGCCGGGAACTTCAGCTTGTCCTATTATCCTATTAATATTATAAAGAAGAAAGTTTGTATGAATGTATGGATGTTTGTTACTCTTTCACGCAATAATTACTGAATGGACTTTAAAAATTCTTTCACCAATAGAAAGCTACATTATTTGCGAGTAATGTAGGCTGTATATATTGATAAGCTCTGGCGATATGAATAAGCTCTGGCGTTATGAAATTATTTATAGGAAAAGCAAAGCGTTGCTAAGTAATTGTTTGACGTGGGCTGTCATTTTGTTATTTGTTTAGGTTACTACGGAGATTCCTTTGATAGTAAAAATTCAAATATGTACCTATAAAGTACTCGTAGGTACTAATCTACATTTTGACCTTAGCCAACAGCTATACTAATATTATAAATACGAAATTGCGCTAAATGAATGTAACGGGTATGGAGGGGGGAGGGGGATGGGGGTGATGGAGTGGGGAGAGGGTGAGGGGTGGGGGGGGCAAAAGCTAGTTATAAATAAAAGTAAAACGATATTGCAATAAATTTACAATATCTAAAACCACCCTCGACCCTTAAAAACAAGATGAAGGCCACTGTCTGCATAACAATTCGAAAAACCACCCCATTCATTTTTCCCACCCCTTAATGCAGAAATCTTGAATACCTTTTTGATGAAATTTTGTACACTTGACATTTTACATATTTTGTAAAACTCGGCGTAAAAACATTTTATTATTAATCTGTCTGAATTGACAAATACCTATAAACATCCGCCAAATATCTACTTCCCTAGTCTATTTTTCCAAATTGGTATACCATATTTACTTTACAAGGAACTAGCGAGTTCCCGGCATGCGTTGCTATGCCACTAATAAATAAATTGTTTAAATTGTTTCCACTAATAAGAACAATCAATCAATTTTGGTAAATTACATAGGTACCTTTTTAAATATCTACAATTCTTGATTCGATTCAAAGTATGAGACGAGTACTTCAAATAAATCCGTTAATTTAAAGATGTTCGAAAATAGAATTTTGATTTAACAATCATTGTTTTGCAAAATGTCATTATCGAGTTTGACATTTTTGACAGTTTTGCAAGGGTTTTTGTAATGATTTAAAAACTTTTCAGGTGTATTGTCATGTGGTTGTAATAATCCAGAAACCTTCGCGGGGGATTAAAGAAGGTATTTTGAAAGTTTCAAACATTTCCTATGCTTAATATAGCAACGCATAGCGGATATTCATACATACATAGGTACGCACAAACATTTTTAAATTTTTATGTATATCATTACATAGTATAAAATGAAGTCGCTCAAAATGTATCTGCGCGTTAATCTTTTTCGTTAACTACGCAACGGATTTTTATGCGGTTTTCACAAATAGATAAAGTGATTCAAGGGGAAGGTTTATATGTATAATACATGATTATTATAGTAGAGAAAAGCCGATAAATTCAAATATTCAATTCAGGCAGCGGGCAGCTGGCAAGCGAGTGGTGTGGATTTTATAAAGGTTGGGTAATGGCGTTGTGTTTCGTTAGCCACAGCAACGTGTGGCCGGGTCTGCTAGTATAAGATAAGATAAGAGAAGACATAATGTCATGAATGTAAAACAGCTATATATTATACAAACGCTTTGTAGATTTTTTTATAATATTAATTTGCAGAAAGAATACAGCAAATTCTTACTACTAGTATTGGCTCTGGTCTGAACTTAGTGACAATCCAAACATTTGGTCAAAGAAATGATTTGTATCAGGCTCCACTTATATTTAATAGACTTCCAATCTCACTCATTGTATATTTAAAAAAATATTGTTAAATTATATGTGTTAGCAGAGGATTGCCAACATTTTTCTCATCTTTGTCCTTTCTAAATTAACAGCATGTTTATCTTTATATAGTATAAAATGAAGTCGCTTCCGTCGTTTGTGCGCTTAGATCTTTTAAACTACGCAACGGATTTTCATGCGGTTTTCACCAATAGATAGAGCGATTCAAGAGGAAGGTTTTTAGGTATATAATTTGTCAAGGTTTTGTGTAAATTGGTTGAAATATATAAATAAAGGTGCGAGGTAGCAAGCGGGCGGTATGGATTTGATTTAAGAGATGGCGTTGTTTATAAAGGTTGAGTAATGGCGTGACGTTGTGTTTCGTTAGCCACAGCAATTGGTGTCCGGGTCTACAAGTACTTAATATATAGCATAATTTTTATTTTATTTTTCATCGTTGTCCTTATTTAATTAATAGCACAATATATCCATACTTCCCTTCCATACACAAGCAAATGCTTCAAATGGAAGGGTGGGAACTAACTCTAAGATGTAAATTATTATACCGTAAATAAATCAATGAAATATATGTATATATATTATTTCAAACCAAATATTGACACATGGTCACCCTACATTTTATTACGAATTATCTTCGCTCACATTATAACACCGCGTTATCTCATTTTACACAGGTTTGAGGAGGAACAAAAACCGTATGGTTTATTAAATGAACATGTTTTGAAAAAAAGAGTCAACTAATATTTAGGGATCAGTTTTTTGAAGAAATATATTTTTTTCATTAAAAACATATGGTCAGGTATTTTAAATGACATTCGCGGCGTAGCATAGAACAAAGTTTTGACCGAAATTCGAAAATTTTCTTATTTTTAGAAATAAGCGACAACAATTAAAAAAACGAGTGTGTTTTAGACCACACGACTGAAGTAAAACTTCACTAACTTATACCTCCCTCTCAACTTCCGTTCGCCTCCCCCGATCACACTTTTCGTAACGCTCTCGTCACGCATTCACCAGCTTACTCCCCAAGTCAAGCGCGCGTAAAGAAGTTTTACTTAAAAAAATCATATTTTTCGAAATGAGCGGTAAAAATAAAATTACGTATTTTTCGAGATGAGCAGTAAAAAAAAAAACGTATTTTTCGAGGTGAGCGGTAAAAATAAAAATTTCGTATTTTTCCATATAAGCGGTGTTATAAAGTTTTTGCTTTCTTCAACTTTGTAGGTAGCCAATATTTGTAAGAAACTTTAATGCTTGTTCTTTTCGTAAAATTTTGATTAATTTATTGAATTCCACAGGCTTGTCCTAGTGAGGTTACAAAATTGAAATGTAAACAGAAATACCATGTAAACAAACAATAAACAAATAAAATAAACAAACCCCCAGGATCCGGACTCTGGGCGATGTACATAACGTGACCAGATTTTTGACCCTTCAACGAATCATTGGAAATGGTTGTTTTCTGAAAGGGTGTAAATGAGCAACTTTTTACGACAAAGTTTTTTCGTATTGTCGGTCAAGATTGCGTAAATTGTCGTGTATTTTCCATTCTTACGTGTTGCCATATCTTAACGGTGAGTTCCCACGGCAACTCATATTACGAGAAAGACAATATTTCCGGCCCAAATCTATTTCCTTTTCGCTCGGTTACATTATTTATTTGTGCGCGTCTCTGTTCGACACCTACCCGCTACCAAAAGTGTCGTCATTTCGAATGATAATGTGGTGTTTTTTTTTCAGTTTATAAATTTTATGTGAAGTTATTGCAGGAAATAGTTTTTTTGTGTTGCGAATTTGATTTTAAATGCACATGACAATACTGAAGGCCAATACCTTGCCGTGCAAAACTACATTGATGGGCAAGACAATTGTTCGGCAATAGATAATAATTTATCATGTTCGTTTAACAACACCTTTAGAAACTCTCTAGAATTTAGCAAATCGATTATTGGTTTTGATTATCTATTTGAAATGTGCGTAGGTACATATGGATTATTTCTGCAGGCCATTACAACATGGAAGAGTGGAACTATGCGTAAGTCAAGTTACATCGTAATTTCAACATTATAATACAAAACAGTATATCAGAGAACACAAAGATGTGATTTAATTTAAGATAAAGTGACAACCCGGGTTGTATTGATTTACTCCCGGAGATTTTATCGGCCGATCTAAACTAAATTAATTCACAGTTAGTCACGGGCAAAATCGAGATATCCATTTCGAAATAACTTATTTTATTCGATTCAAATTCATTCGATTGAAATACCCTAAATAAATATACAGCGAAAACCAATTTCTATTTTTGAATAATCAAAGCTCACATTTCAAATCATATGCAGTAAAATAAATCTATAAATTATTTAGGATAGCTAATTTTCAGAATTTTTATTTTAGTTCAAATAAAATATTTGTTTTAAATCCGTGTTTTGTGACAAAAATACTTCAGTTTGTCCATTTATTTACGGTCTAGTGGCAAATTCCGGCAAAAAAAATTTGTTTCAGCAGAAAATCTTTTCAGACATTTTAAAAATCGATTGATTACTGACTTATTTTTTACACTTATTCAGACAGTTAACACATGTTAAATTAAATAAATAAATAAACAATAATTGAAGTATGTGAAAAAAAATCTTTTTTATATTACTTCTATAAAACAAACAAAATTTATAAAAAATAACAAAACATGTTAAATACTTCTTGGAACAAAAATTTGCCAATAATCAACACTTACATTATAAAATATGGACCTCATTAATTGAGTATCTTAATTTTTATTGCGCTTACAATCACAAAATTATTTAAATTGTCTAAAAAAGTTCCGGCTTCGGTTTCGGCCGAAACTGAGACAGACACCAAAGATTAGGTTTCGGTTTCGGTGGAAAGTCCCATTTCGGTCGGACACTAATTTTTTTAAACACTTGTTTTGCTAAGACATTATTGAAAAATTAATACTTGTGATCAAAAATAATTATTGCAAAAAGTACGTAAGTAATTTTATCATCAGGCGTTTGAGCTTTTTTATTGCTAACTTGAATGTAGGAATATATTAAAGCAATTTTTTAATGAAATCAAAACCGATAAAGAGTTATTAGCTAAAAAATGCTGGTAAGGAGAATAATCAATCTTTCTCATCGGAACCGCCCTGTACAATGGTACGATCGCAAGACCATCTTTCGATGAAATTTGAATTCTCGATCGCTGGTTAATGGGCTGTGGTTAATGCTTAAATTGTGGATTAAAATTAATTAAAAGAAGATCCATCCTTATAACTTATCTTAACTTATCCTTACTTTACGTTTCTTGCTTATTTTAGGTAAAAATTGTACCTCCAAGTGATTCGAAAAATCTCTCGATTAAATAAAATTTCATAGACTCGAACATTTCGAAAACTTGAATCACTACTTCTTACCTGCAGAGATAGTGTTAAGAAAGATGGAAGATACCAAGCGCAGGTAGAAACGTATGCTAATACGTTATGGAAATTCCCAACGCTACTAGATATAACAGAGTTAAATCCCGGTTTAAAGGAATATGTAAACCGGGATGCATTTTAACCGGTATGTAGAAATTCTAAATGTCAATTCTAATGCCTGCTCTACACTTTCGGCGAGTCACGCAACGGGTACAACCTGTCTCCAAGTCGCCGATATTTAAAATGCTGTAAATAACAATAACAGAAAATGAGTTAATATGTCATTTATTTCCATTTCTTTTCTTCTCTTCCGATCTGCGTCGTCGAAATATTTCTAGGAAAATAAGTGTATCCTTTACGACTTACGAAGTGAATTTTAAGAGGATTTTTTACATAAAAATTAATGACAAATTAAATTCAGTTATTGAAGAATTTATAAAATATTCCATATTCCGAAAGATCTATTCAATGTAAAATTTATTAAAAACAAAATCATAATTGTAGATCTCCAAAAACAGAAGATATGATTTGAAAAAAAAACTCTCTTTTCACTGTTCTGAACAATTAATATTATAAAAAGTAAGAACAATTAATAATCGTACCTTTAGAGCATTTCAAATTTCCACGGTACTGCAACATTGCCATTCGAATTATGAATAATCGTATTGTGTAGGACCTCGTGTGAAGTAACGAAAAAAAGGTTAATTTTATCAATATTTACTTTGGAAGCTCATAACTTCAAATTTTTTTGACTTACGGAAAATATTTTTAATTGTAAAAATATTTTTAATTGTAATAATATTTAATAAATTATCTAATACGAATATTGGGGAACTACACAAATTAGATACTTAAACGATTTACAAATAATACAAAAATAATCTCATTAAAAAATCTCCAGATACCCCATGAAAAACATTTCCACACAGGTGTGAAGCGACCCGTCCTCGTGTGACAAATGTGTACATATGTTGGGCGCGCGTTTGACGAGTTACCCGACTAAACGTTGCAGAAGGATCAATTTTTCGAAAGGGATTTGATTTCGAAAAAACCTCTCTGTGTAAAGCCCGGGCAACGCCGGTGACCGGATAACTCAACACAGTGATTAGTGATATAAAGTCATGAAAAAACTAGGGTACAAAAGTTAGGCTAAGGGCAAAAATTTTTTTTTAAAGGATCACTGAAGAAGATGATAACATTAATAATCTAAATGATATATAAAAGAGAACCAGACAGAGAAAAATAGAAAAAGATAATGGTGGCAACTGGGACACGAACCCAGAACCTCTCGACTAACCAGGACGTGCGCTTTTACCAATTCCGCCATTGCCACCTTCTGTCAATCTCATATTTTCAAATTTTAGAATTAACAACATTATTTTTCAATTATTTTTTCCATATCACAGGCAACTACCCTTTTCATTGGAAACAGTCATTCTAAGAACTGGTTTGTAACCTAGATAGCGTCTCGGATAAATATATCCGATTTTATTTATATGGAACACATATTGACCCTTCTATAAAAGTCTAAATGAATATTCAAATTTTTTTTAAGAACAACTCTCTTTTTTTAACTTTTGAAGGTTATTCCCATCAATGTAATATATCATTGAAGAAGAATAATGGTCCTAGGTTGCGACCATTATCTTTTTCTATTTTTCTGTGTTTTGTTCTCTTTCATATTTTCGTTAAGAGTGTTAGCTTTTTCTTCTTCAATGATATATTACGTTGATGGGAATAATATTCAAAATTTATAAAAAGAGAGTTGTTCTTATAAAAAAAATGATTTTTGATAATGGCCTTATATCGCATTTCAAAGGTGTGTTGATTTGCATAGTTCTCTTGGAACCAGAACACAAAAAAAAAAGAAGTTAGATGCCCAAACAAAACCAGTAATCACATCTTCAATATAACAGCAGAAATACATAACACAGTCTACTCTACAATCTACTTTAGTTTCTCATCTCCATCAGCTAGTAGCTTCTTCTCCCATGTCCTCGCTCCGATCACGACTGAGATGCACACGGACCACGGACAACTGCCGCAGTGAATGTCACCGGCTGTGTGTACCGGTGTGCCCGTGTCGGTGTTTGTGCAAGGATGGCTGGTGGCTGGCGGCTGGTGCTGGTCGGCACAGAGACGCGCACACTTGTGCGGGTACACCATAGTACGTTCAGCCTGATAATAATATGAAAGGTACTGTTGCGGATATTTATGGGGTGACGGTGGGATTTATGTACGGCGATGGTCTGCGAGAAAACAGGGCTGACAAAACGGAATAATCGAATGATAATTTAAATATAATATTGTTCGTTGAATAAAAATATTACCTATCGCAGATAATTTTTTCAACTTGTTCATGTTTGCTTTAAGGCCTATTCACCTCTATATATCAACTCTATGTCTTACGAATTCGTTCGAATAATTCTAATTATGTTTGTATCCCATGTATGAGTTATTATATAACCAAACTCCCCATACAATTACTGAATATCTCTCGGATTTTAATATTTTTTTATTAATAAATTATTTTATTATTTATTAACAGTTTTTTTACATTTTTAAATGTCCCGTTAAACTGGTTGATATCAGTTTGTCGACGGGTTCTTTTGACATTTACTTTTTTTTTAAATTGAGACAGAAACATAAAATATACACATCATTATATTATATACAAAGGTGTCCGGGGGTAAGGTGCATTAACTTCGGGAGGTGATTCTGCATGATAGCATAAGTAAAAAAGATAAATAATTTTTATCGAAATTCCAACTTTTAGGGGTAGTTTTGTGGTAAAAAGATAAAATTAGACCGGTGTGCGCGGCCAGCTTTATTATTTTCCGCTATTACGATACGGGCCAATCACCACCATACAATGTTGCCACGATCGTGCCCGGCAGGCTCCCGGCAAGTAATATTGTACCTCACAGTAAGGATTTTTAGTAGGTAAATCTTTTTGTATGGGCAAAAAAATGTTGGAATTTCGAAAAAAGTTGTTGATCTTTTTTACTCCTACCATACATCATTCTACGCGAGTAGAATCACCTCACAAAGTTAATGAACTTTACCCCCGGACACCCTGTATATATACATAAAAACATATATTTTGGAAAAAAAATTGTTAATAAAATTTATAAGAAATACAGAACAGAGAAAATGAAAGAAATAAAAAGAAAAGACAAGAGAAATTTTTTTTTTTTTTTTTTTTTATTTATTTAATTACAGAATACATTTTGTACAGAAAATTTGAGTAGACCCACAAAGCTGTCATATGACAGCTTGTCTGCAGGTTCTAACAATTTAAACATTCTTAATATTATATCTAAAAAAATATTTGTAAATACATTTATAGTTTTAAGGAAACATTAGAATAGATCACATAGTAATATTAGATAATTTAACTTACAATCATAAATATATAAGATATTTCAATATACCTGCCTAATAACAATATATGTAGGCAGCTATATTAAGATATTCAAAGATACATGGAGTTTTCACTCATTAACCATAGTTTTATCATTTTAGGACATAGTCTCTCATTTTTTTCAAGTTTTATGTTTTTATTGATTTTATTGAAAATCACTGGTATTAGATATTCAAGAGTACGGCTTCCATATTTATTTAATATTCGAGGAGTTTTTAGGCCCTTTCCTTCTCTAAATCTTGTGGTATGTTTGTGTACAAGTAGGTGTTTGTAAGGGCTTTCCCCCATATTATCCATAATAGTAGTGAACCAGTGGAGACCTTTTATTGTAAGTAAGCTCTCTGAGCCATACAGTAGTTTTAAGTTATGTCTCTGTTTGTAAATATTAGTTGTGACAATTTTTTTTATTATGGCAGTTTGTAAATTTTCAATATATTTAATGTAAGTAGTGCTTGCATGTCCCCAAGTTCGAATACCATATCTAAGGATGGATTCTACCATAGAAAAATATATGAGTTTAAGAGTACAATGAGGCAAAATAAATTTTAATTTGTAAAAGTTACTAGCTAAGGATCTGAGCTGGTTACAAATTTTAGCCACTTGTTTATCCCACTTAAAATTATTATCTACAATTATACCCAGATAAGTATATTCATTTGTGAAATCTATTTTTTCACAGTCACAAACATTAATAATTCCTCTATGTATACAGTCAAAGCTATGCGCGGTTATTTTAGGAACATTTCACATTTTCAAACTTGGTGATTTTATGTACATGCATTTGGTTTTTTTTACATTAATAACTAATCCTACATCATGAGCCCATTTGAGAAGCTCGTTAAAATCTCTTTGTAATTCTTGTATAGCTATTTCAGGATTTTCATTTGATACAACAAGAGCAGTATCATCAGCAAAAATGAATCGACGAGCTTTTTTGAAAATCTTACACATAGCAATTACATATATAATATATAATTTTGGACCTAGAATTGACCCTTGCGGTACTCCCGATTTGATGTATCTTGATTTACTAATTATATTTAAAATCTTCACACTCATTTTTCTATTTGTCAAATAGTTTTTAAAGAATAAGAGGAGTTTACCCCGGATACCTATAAATTCAAGTACTTTAATTATTTGTATATGGCTAAGTGTGTCGAAAGCTTTTGAGAAATCAATAAATAGAACCAATACATGTTGTTTACAGTTTAGTTGTGAATTTATATGATTAGAAAATTTTTTTTAACGAATAGCAGAAAAACAGAGATTAGTACAAAAAAGTTCTTTCACTTATCCATTTTTTTAGCTTACATTTCCTTCTGAAACTCAATTCACAGCTATTTATTGTGTTGGGTAACATGTTGTAAATTATTGGAACAAGGTATTCTAGAGTTCTTTGACCGTATTTATCTAGGTATCTGGGAAGTACGAGTCCATCGTTTGCATTTAGTCTTGTATTATGAACATGAATCATTAGTTTATTATATTCAGATAGAGATGTATGCTGACTCGAAATTTTAAGCCACAATATAGCACGGACAGATAATAAATTTACAGAGTTGTATAGTAACGATTTTGGTAAATCATGTCTTCGTTCGTATTCAGTTTTTTTTAATAATAATTTTACCAAAGAATATTGTACGTTTTGCACTGAAAGAAGATTTGTTTTTGTTGAATGTCCCCATGTGGTTATTCCACATCTTATTAGGGATTCCGCCAATGACAGATATGCTAATCTAAGAGTATTTAGTGGAACAAAAATCTTCAGTCTAAAAAGTCACAGGAGGCCCTATGTCATCTTTGGGGATGCTGTGTGGAGGGTTTTTTAGGGAAAGGAAGGACAGGAGAGTTCAGTTCAGAGTATCCTGGTCATCCGGGATACACTGGACATACCTCACACATAAACCTGCTAAATCACCAAACGTAGCAAACTACTTGGGGTAATCTACGGCAGAGATGTTGGTTATACAATAAAGGTTCCCGGGCGGCGGTACCCATTCCCGCCTCCCAAATTGAAGAGCTCTAAGCATATAGTGAGCAAACTTTAAACTATAGGACAGGGCACGAGAAGAAGAAGGTGATCAGATATGAATAGACAGGTGCTTCTCTACCTTGCTCTTATCCGTCCCATTCCCCTCCCCCATTACCATCAACCTCAAAACATACCCCGATTGGGAATGCCATAGTCTCACAGGCTCTTGGAAGTTGGGAGCAGTTTTCACATATAAAAAATATATATACGTTTACACATATTTTTATTATTATTTACGGAGATTAGTCGCAACCCTGAAGCATCCTCAGGCCTGAGAAGATGTCCCGAGGCGCTGCTCCAGTTTCGGACGTAGAGGCGTCACGGATACCAATCTGCCATCTAACACGGGCTTACCACTGTAGATACCCTCGCCATACCCGCACTACAGCGCACCGCACACAAGCTACCTCGTTACAGCGAATTGGTGGGTAAACTGTAAACATCCTTGTTCACGCGGCGGTGCAACATAGATAGTCCGCGTGAAGTGAGAACCAGTTTGAAGGATAGTTAACTTGACAAAAGAAAATATAGGTACATTTTCTGTGACTTCACAGCTTTCGTAAAGAACATGGTCAATCTACATCACATCAAGGATCGATCATATATACACACGAGAACCTCTCTAATTTTTAAGTGAAACTTCTAAAGCCCCGCTATGATTTGGATTTCGGATGAAACGGAAATGACGATTACTGCACCTGCGACTAATCAGTGATCATACATGTAATCAATCTGCGACTGCAGTCTGCGCTAATTGGTCGCTTTGATTATGACCTCACTTTTCAAGTATTGGTTGAGATTGTTTTGGTAAAGTTTCGCTTCTACCGCGTGTAAACTGCACTCGAATTTTTTTATTAGAATAACTCTCTTTTAAAACGACTTTTGAAGTTTATTCCTACCAATGTAATGCATTGCAGAAGAAGATAGTAACTAAGTAATAAATCAACCAAAATGTGAAAAAAGAACAAGACACAGAAAAGTTTTCTCATTTGCGACAGTTAGCATTTTATTTTTCCGTTTCTTGTTCTTTTTCATATTTTCGTTTAGATTTATTAGTATAATCTTCTTCTTCAGTAATTTTTTCGTCAAAACACTAATTTTAGGAGAACTTAAATAAAAAATAACTGGATTTAAACCAAGCGATTTTTAATATACATGATTTGACATCCTTATCGAAATAAAATTATATTTTATTGATGAATACAACAGACAGAGGGTTAACATTTAAAAAATACAAAGAAATGACAAATAATTAATAAACAACAATATTTAAACAAAAAACAATGGGCCTTATTAATAAACGTGTTTAAAATTTTACGCAACTGACAAACCACTATTTTTACCATACGTTAATGGTTGTTTACCAGCTGTGTTAAATTTATTTAAATACGTTTATTGGTAAGGGGTAAGCATTTAAAATAACAATAATAAATTCTTTGTCAAGAAAAGAGATTCAAGAAATTTTGTACGAAGCTGGGTATTAAATATTTAAATATTTCAGGTATCTTGCCAATACAGTGGATGTTACGTAGTCGAATAGTATAATAAATAATATATTATACTATTAATATAATATACATTTATGATACATTTAAAGGTAACTTACGTATGTATAATTTTTTTATATTGTGTCTCTTTAAAACTCAAGTTTTAATTCAATTGTTTCATAAAAAATGCTTATACATAATTATATGTACATATATGTATACAAGTTAAAAATGATACCCCCACAAAGGCCAACGTTGGGTCAAATCAATTATAGACAAACGAAACAAAAACGCATACCGATTTCAAGCAAAAAAGATGTACCTAAAACTACAAAAGAAACAATTCGTTATAACAGAGTAAACCGCTTAACCGGACTCGATGTATCCGTTATTCACTATGGAGTAGAAGTTCTCTGGGGTGAGAGGCGTGATACGCTGTATAAGTACAGCCACGGTATCGCCACGGTGCCGGGTAAGGTCTCTTAGAGACCGTGGGAATCTAACAGACATCACCAGTACTACGGTAATGCGGATCGTTATTCGTTACGTTGCGAAAGTGAAAGGGGAGACGAACCTTTTAGGACGAATTCTACAGTATGTATATTACATATTTTGGATTTAAAAATTAATTATGAACATTGAAAAAGCAGAACGTAATTTTAACAGGCCTTCAACTAAATATAAAAATGATATCTAAAATGTGGATTCCGGAGGTAATCCATGATAAAGATAATCCCGGTTATCCATCTGTCACTTCTGCCACTCTGGTGAAAATAGCTGTGCAAAATTAATTATGCCAGATCTCACCATTCCAGAGATTCCAGAAGGAAAACTCTTCTTTAGTTACTCGCGAAAACAATTTGGTTAGCTGAAAGTATGAAATGCCAAAATTAGGTTAAATCAGGGTTACAGCAAGGCTCTCGGTAGGTCCCTTTTTATTTTTAAATACATCTACTTGAATTTCACTTTTGTTTTCTTGATTGAATGAATGTTTGAATGACGTGGAATCTTGGAAATGGAAATTAACCCACACTCTGACACTCGATCGAGCTGAAACTCCGCAGATAGACTCGTTATCGATGACAAGGCACTCTATAAACTTGGTAGCAATCACGCACACAAGCGGACATATATGCATTTTTCTGAAATTCGAAGAAATTAAAGCTCTGTGTAAATAAATGTCGGTTTTACCAACTTGCGATTTGGCCCGAATGCTAGCGCGGTTGATTCCGATCACCGGGTAGGAAGGTTCAAACCTCAGTCAAAAGAAAAAAAAAATATATATACAAATTTTTAAGGTTTAAAAGACATTTAACATACATAGATGTATTATAGTAATACAAACAAAAAGTTTTTTTAAGGGTTGATTTTTTATTTATTTAAATAATTGACAGCAGTTTTTCAGGTGTTTTTCACTGCCACTGGGCAGATGCTCGAATTACGGCAGTCGAAATTTGTTTAAATAATTATATATGTAAATAGCTATGGATGCAGATGATGAGGCGACCTCACTGAAGGACAATCCTAAAATATCTTTTTTTTTTATTCTGTTTAATTTAATTTTAATTTTATGCTTAATTTTTTGTTATTTATGTGATGAGTTTTATTTTCATTTTATTTTTTAATAAGGTACCTACCTATCTAATATGCAAACATATATATTTTCTCGTTATTTGTTTTTGGGGTGTAATGCCGTGTTGCGCTACGTCCTTCTTTAGCCAACGTTTCGGACATCGTTGCAGTGTCCATCATCAGGGCAGATCCGGCAGATCCGGTAGATGTGTCCATCATCAGGGCAGATCCGGCAGATCCGGTAGATGTGTCGGATCTGCCCTGATGATGGACACTGCAACGATGTCAGAAACGTTGGCTAAAGAAGGACGTAGCGCAACACGGCATAACACCCCAAAAACAAATAACGAAAATGCTTTTGGCCGTGAAAATCTTAAAACATATATATTTTCTTTTACAGTTTATAATTGTTTAAAATGTAATATGGCAGACTGGGATTGCACTATCCTCCCAGTAGTGCTGGAATAAAAACTTAAATAAAATTAAAATAATAAATAAATTCAAAAATCTGTTTCCGAAAAAATAAGAAAATATACAGAATTAGGAAATGAGATTAAAAGAATTTGGCATTCTCGGACTATAAAAATATTACCATTTGTAATTTCGGCTATTGGCATTATACCTGGCCCTCTCATTCAAAATTTAGGCATATTAGATTTGTCAAAGA
This sequence comes from Limnephilus rhombicus, assembly GCA_929108145.2. NCBI lineage: Eukaryota > Metazoa > Arthropoda > Insecta > Trichoptera > Limnephilidae > Limnephilus > Limnephilus rhombicus. The sequence continues at coordinate 20,845,421 of OV815296.1, read as the reverse complement.
ATTTATACAAAAATATTAAAAATCAGTCATTTTAAATACATGTAGGATTACAAAAGATTTTTTAAATATTTATATTGAGGGATTAATTAGGATTTATAGGTCCAATTAGGAGTTCCACAGAGCCGAACCCTCCGATATGAAAATATCTGGAGTCGGTGAATTATTTTCCCATTTGGTCTCTGGTAGGTTGACATGTTGTTCTTGTATTGTTTTGTATTTATTATACTTATATAGTGCAATTGCATAGCGTTGATTGACTAGAGACTAGATGATCATTTGAGGAAGTGTGTGAAAGGGTTTAGTTTTTCCTGTGGGGAAAATTTAACCCGGATATTTAAATCTGGTATGTATTACCTGTCAATTTGTTAAATATACTGTTTTGTTAAATACAATGTATCGGCATAATAAGGAAACATGTAATGGTTTCTCAGTTAAGTAAATTGCTCATAATTGTTATTACCTAACTTTAATGCTTTTAGGTTCAATATTATGTTGTAAGAGAGTAATTAAGAGGTTTAATACTTAAATTTAATTTTACACAGATTTCTCATAATCAAACTCGATATACTGAATATATTACTTTGTAAGACTGATGTAGAATACAATTTAAAACTAAGTAAAATTAAAAAAAAATGGCTAAGATTTAAAGATTTCTGTTTTATATTTTTTGAAATTGTACTATGAGCGCTTTTATTATTTCCAACACGATGCACGATTAAGGTACCGTGAAGGCTAAAAAAAGCATAAAACGTACGTTCTTTATCCTAATAATGCTGCAGCTCTTTCTTACACATTAAAAAGGTGAGATAAAAGATGAAACACATAATATACGTGTGTCTGCTTCCTCCAAAGTACTACTTTTTTCCTTTGGAGAAAACAGATATATCTTATTACGGCTCAGCTACGGCAACGGGAATTGAGTTTCATTTTCTTTATACGTGTGAGGGAGATGTATAATAATTATTGTTTATTTCCTTTGGGGGGTGCAGGCATACAGCCGTTTGTCTCATTTTTGACTATTGTTATTTAGTGTGTAAGAAAGAGGGGCAGCATAAAATGTTTAAGATCAAAGGCAAAACCATCAGTGCATTGACGTTTGACGTTTTTTAATTTTTTGAATTCACTCATACTTTAATATTATCTTTGTAACTACATTCCATACTTTTAAAATTATCGTCACGGCTAGTAGTATTGTAGGGGTCTACGGAGACGTCACGATGTGTGAGAGAGATGCTTGAAAATGATTAGTTTTTTTTCCTTTGGAGGAAACAGACCTACGTACATTGTGTATCTCATCTTTTGAAAGAGCTGCAGCAATATTGTGACAAGGAACGTGTGTTTATTGATTTTTATGCCACCACGGCACCGTAATCGTGGATCGTCACGGTAATAAGAAAAGCGCTGATTGCATTATTGGGTTACCGGTGACTTATTTTATTTTTCCGAATTAAATTGCTAAATGCGTACAATCTATCATCTAATTCTGATCACCATTCCGATAGAGGTTCAATCATTGCAAAACTAAAATACCCCCATACACTGAAAATAAATGTAAAAGGTTGTCTTCACGGCAAAACAGATACGTACTAGTACATGACGTGTATTACGATCGCCAGGGTTCTGTGTTCACACACCAGGCAAGTAACAGGTGATAAATTAGTACCTACCTTCCATTAGTAAACCGTGTCTCCTGGTGAACGTCTGCCACTGCCTAACTGTTCGGGAACTTTGCTACATGACGCAAAGGTTGTATCTAGTTATAATCTATAGGTGCCTACATGATACGCACAATAGAGGATTATAATATAAATACATATTTATTTTTAATTTTTAAGTTTATGAGTAAAATCTCAAATTATAATATGTAATTAAATGAAGACAATGTTAGCGAAACTCAATCGAAAATGTGGACAGAAAAATCAGAAAAAGATGTTGGCACCTCTGGGACTTGAACCCAGGACCCTTTGCTTCCATGGCAAGTGCTCTAACAACTGAGCTAAGGTGTCGATATCAAATTCGGTCACTTTTAACTGTATCATACTTCCACTTTTCGCTAATATTGTCTAAAATGTCTCCGAGAGTCCTAAATGAATCCCTTACATGCGTTTCAAAATCAGCGACTATTTTTCTTACAACTTTCTTACTGTTCTACGAAAAAGTTCATACAAAACATACTCGTGGCGCATCAGCGATAAATCGAGCAGGTGTGCAATCTGTTAAATGCAACGACTACAATATTTGTAAACACCAAATTTGTAAATAGTATTTTGCAAGAATCAATAGATTTTTTGTAATTACCATATTTTAAGGGGGAATAACCAGACAAAGCCGGAAAAAAATCATTTTTAAATCAAATTTTAAACGTATTGACTCTTTTCCACAAAAAATTTGAAATTCATTTATAATAACTTAATTTTAATTGCCGGCAACCCGGGCGTTTATTGAAATAACATTATCATATACAAACAAGTAAGTAACCCATCTCTGTAGACGATGTCTGTTCTGAGACGGGTACATATAAATGCATACATACACACGTACATATGTATACGCATGCATGCACATAATCATAAAAACATAAGTATATACAATCAACATAAAATTATGGGAAATTGTTGATGGTTATCATAAAACCCAAACTCTGAAAAGAATTCTTGGTAATTGATAAAAGGTTATCATGGGATGTGCATAATGTCATAAAACCAAAAATCTTAATAGAATTATGGGAAAGTGTTGTAAGTTTATCATGGGATGTATATAGTTTCATAAAATCAAAAATTTAGTTAAAACTTTAAAAACACGTAGTAATGCCAAGATCTAAATCTAAACATAGTAACATTTCAACAAAATAATATAAATAAAAGTAGGTGGTAAAATAAACTTAACATGCGTAAAACGTAAGCAGTACTAAAGGAAAGAATAAATCTCTATAAATGTAAACATAAATTTCGAAAGACTGTTCTTTTATCTAGTAAAGCTATGTTTTAAATTTTGAGAAAATATGTTTATTTTTAGTACAATAAGGTTTTACAGTAGGTCGTTGGCAGATTTGTTTAATTTTTTATTATACAACACACATTTCAAATCAAATAATCATGCAGTAAAATAAATCAATAAATTATTATCTGGGAAAGCTACTTTTCACAATTTTATTTTTAGTTTAGACAAAATCATTAAAAAAAGATTTTTTGTTTGTATATTTATTTACGGTCTTACAAACCAATATTTTAAGATTTTTTTACATTCTTATTTTGCTTAGACATTATTGAAAAATTGAATGGAGAACCAATGCCAGAAAACTTTAGGCAGAGTTACCTTCTTCCATTTTACAAAAATAAAGGAGATTCTAGGAAGTGCGACAATTATAGAGGGATAAAGCTTATGTCTCACACCATGAAAATATATGAGAGAATTATCAACACACGAATAAGGAATATTGTAAAAATACACGACGTTCAATGCGGTTTTGTGTCGGGAAAATCAACAATAGATGCTATTCAGTCAGAATAATAGTTGAAAAACATCGAGATGCAAAAAAAGATTTGCACATGGTAGGTATTTATAGACTTGGAAAAAGCATTTGACAGGGTTCCCCGAAGCCTGATATGGGCGGCATTGAGAGCCCACAATGTACACCAGAAGGATATGTGCTCTCCATACAAGATATGTATACAAACGTTGAAACTCAAGTAAGATGCACATCAGGGACATCACCAAAATTTCCAATTAAAGTAATACACCAAGGATCTGTCCTCAGCCCACTGCTATTCATAATGGTCATGAATTATCTAACAAGTCAAGAAATGAACAGTATTCTCAAGACTATGCTTTTTGCAGATGATGTAGTACTGATAGCAGATAATCACTGTGACTTACAGAATAGCCTGGAAAGGTGGAGAAAGATCCTGGATGATAATGGCCTAAAAAATAGCAGGAAAAAGACTGAATATTTGTATTTACCATTTGAAGACACAAATGCTGTAACTCCTTCGATGCAACTGGATGGAGTAACATTAGCCAACTGTGATTCATTTAAGTATCTGGGCTCACTAATCCACAGAGACGGAGGATGTGCAGCGGATGTCATCCATAGAATAGGTGTGGGATGGATTAAATTTAAATCCGTAACAGGAATATTGTGTGACTCCAAAATGCCTATAAAACTGAAAGGAAAGATATACCAGACTATTGTAAGACCCGCAATAATGTATGGCTCCGAATGCTGGACTATGTACAACTCCTACACTAGGCAACTTGAAACAGCAGAAATGCGAATGCTTAGATGGTCGGCAGGAGTATCACTAAAAGATAAGATCAAAAGTTCACGCATTCGTGGTAGCCTGGATGTCACAGACATAAATAGTAAGCTGGAAGAACGACAGTTGAGATGGTATGGATACATAAGACGGAGACCATCAGACCACACAGTGAGGCAGGCAATGTCTATGGAGCTTCACCGACAGTCATCCAGAGGAAGACCGAAGAACTCCTGGATGACTCAATGTTCCAAAATTCTTCAGAGAAACGGCCTGGATGAAGGCGATACCCAGAACAGAAGATATTACAACCTGAGAACGAGAAGAGCCGACTATAAACTAAAGGAAATTTTGAATGAAATAAAATCGATATTGAGTTATTATTTAAAAAAAAAGCTGGTCCGGAGGATAATTATTCTTCCTCATTGGAAACGCCCTGTACGATCGTAAGAACATCATTCAACGAAATTTGAATTCTTGGCCACTGGCTGAAATTAATTACTGAAGATGTTACCTTTTTTATATTCAACGAACCGCTTCTTGCAAACAGTATGGTTGAAAAAAAATTTGAAACCACTTTTTATAACTTATTTTCGTACTATATTTATCTGCCTTAAGAGGGCATTACCAGAGAAAACCAGAAATATGTCATTTTCAAATCAGATTTTAGACGTATTGACTCTTTTCCACAAAAAATTATAAATGGATTTCGAAAGATTGTTCTTTTATCCAGCATTCGCATGTAATACATTTTGAGAATTTTTTTAAATTTTTAGTATAATAAGGTCCATAGGTCGTTGGCATATTTGTTAAATTTAAAAAAAAGAGATTTTGTATTATACCACACCCATTTCAAATAATATAATCATGCAGTAAAATAGATCAATACATTATCTAGCAAACGCATGTTTTAGAATTTTAATTTTAGTTTCAATAAAATCGTTAAAAAATATGTACGTACAAGTATTTCTTGACGAAAATTGGTCCATTTGTGTATTTATTTGCGCACTTACAAACTAATTTATTTCAGATTTTTTTAACATTCTTATTAAATTTAGACATTATTGAAAAATGATAAATACTTATAATAAAAAAAATAATTACAAAAAGTACATTATTTTAATAGTTTTATCATCACGCCTTTCAGCATTTTTGGATGAAGGTATAAATTAAAGCTAATTTTGATTGAAATAAATTCGATATTGAGGTATAATTTAAAAAAGCTGGTACGGAGAATAATTAATCTTTCTCATTGTAACCGCCCTGCACGATCGTAAGAACAACTTTCGACGAAATGTGGATTTTCGTCCGCTGGCTGGTTAGACGCTCTTAAGGCGAAGCACTACGAAGTACATAATTCAAAATCGTGTGACTTTGATTTGAAAATTTGATCGCTTAGAAATATTTCATATGATTCAATTAAATACAGCGAGTAGTGCACATATTGGCCTTTGATATAAAAATTAAATACCAGACCACTGAAAACTGCTTTAACGTTCAAAATCTCCTACTTACGAAACCCTTTTCAATTATGGTTTTATCGTATAACGTGGCAAATTATGTTCTTTAGAAAATGCTCGTAAAATATTTCAATATTTATGCCTACACTACGCAAAATAACATAAAACACACGTTTTTGTGATGTTTTCCTGCATAAATCAAAACAGGCGGCTGTATCTATCGGAATCTAGTGTGCGCACAGCAAGTTCACGTCACCTCCAAAACAAAACTTAAATTTACCAGCTAGCGTTCAGTGACAGAATTACACGTTTAACATAAAGGGTTTCGGTGCTATATTTTTTTTAAATGTTAGCATGCACGTTTTCCCAACGGCTAGATTGGTAGCACGTACGTGGCAAGAAATGACTACAGACTAGACGTATGCAGAGCGACGAACGGTGCACACATCGAAACTTACTAAGGTAGGAAAAAATTTATCTTTTTCCGCATATTTTAAGATTAAAACCATTGAAATACCTCTTATAGTTTTTTTATAACAGTTATTTTAAATGTTGTCATTATTTTTCGATGACCCTGTACATATAATATATATATTATGGAAAAAACCAACATAATAAATGAGCGATTTTTTTTCTTTCTTTTTGAATCTCCCTTTGAAAACCCAATGAGAAAGGCCACGAACCGCCACTGATAACGGATATAGATGTAAAACCTTCCACCTTTTACGCAATACACCTTGGTCCATAACGGGCAATCACCGGGCAAATGATAATACCTTGTGTCCCATAATTGCAATCGCTTGACCTTCTGGCCGGTGTGGCTGTTGTGCCCGGGATGGTACACTCGTTAACTCACCAACGGATGCGTTCGCCGCCCGGTGAAGGTCAACATAGACATTCTACAAACAGTTCTCTGCTTGTTCTCTGAGATGTATATATTATTATATTGACATGCGACGAGAATCACGCAAGAACAGTAGGCTTTGTAATAAATTGAGCTAGAAAAATATAACAGCTTCTGAAAATTGCGATATTTCAACACGAATCAAAAATAGCAAACGGTGGTGAATAAACGAACAAATATAACACAAATTTGAGGGCGAGTTGAAACCGAAAATAAACTGTGTGCAGTTCACATGCGGTAGAAGAAAAACCTTCAGAAAACTTAAGTAGACTAGAGTGGGGAGGCTACGAAGCACCGTACAAATAGGAGACTGATTATTCTAACGCATTCCCTCACAGTTTAAATCCTATAGATGTACTAGCTGACCGGGAAAACGTTGATCTGCCATATCAATTATTTCAAGTGAAAATTTTGGTTGTTAAATAAAAAATAACGAATGTAAGTGTGTGGGGATGGGATCTATGAAAGAAAGAGGAATGGAGCGCAACTAAAGTAGGAAAATGAAATAAAGAAAATCAATATTAATTTCGAAGAGCAATTGAGGGTACATTATTTTTTGTCAGTTCGTCTTTAGCCAACACAAATAAGGGGGCATACATTAATTACGTGAGCTCAAAAGGGGGGTCCAGCAAAATTTCACGTTACTTGAAAAGAATATACGAAGTAGTCCAAATTTAACTCACCAAGGGGGGGTTACTTGAAAAGAATATACGAAGTAGTCCAAATTTATCTCACCAAGGGGGGGTCTAGATTGGAAGAAAAACTGCTCACGTAATTAATGTATGCCCCCCTAAGCTCGATGGTTTGTCCACGCGAGAACATGATGCCGAATGAAATATCAAAATGACGCGACGCTTTTCGTGAATGTCTTGCGCATGTGTGGATGAAAGTTCGATGATGCGCCATCTGTCATTCAACAATATAAATAATTTCGTTCTGTTTGAAATACGAAAGACAGTTAAATTTGTTCATATAAAAATACTAAACAGCGATAAAAAAATAGGAGGGTGGGGGTAGGAGGGTTAAAATATGGGTTTATAGGTATTTTTTAATGCCAAATAAAAAAAAACTACAAAAAAAAAATTGTCAAAAAAATAATTTTTTTTCTGGATTGGGACACCCTAATGACCTGGCGGTATTAAATACATTTTTAAACCTATTCAAATACCTACCAATTATACATAGAAAATTTCATAAAAATCGGTCAAGCCATTTCGGAGGAGTGCTACCACACCGAGACACGAGATTTTTATATATAAAATGTGTTTGTTTCCTTTTATTGGCTTTTTTCGAGCTTCATTGAGTTTCAAATCACAACGGTGTTAAAAAGTTTCCACTTCTAAAAATATTTTCATTCCATGGATCAAGGATAAAACTGCCTACTTATCCACAGCAGTAAGAAAAAATCAACACTGTAAATAAATTCTTCATATTCATACCACTTATTATTAAGGAAATTTTGGAAGTACATTTTAGGTTGAAATTGGTAAATAATGCACAAAAAAATATGATTTGATGATAATTATAATTTCAGGCGAACAACTGGCGGGTCATCTAGAAAACGAAATAAAAAGAAACTTCAGCTTAGCGTCCAATCAGAAAATTAGAATACAATGAAGTTGACTGTATAACCTTATTCATTCATTACAATAAGGAACTAGCGTAAACTGTAAATATTTAAATGTATTTATAAATATTCCTAGCGACAGTTTACTGAAGCTTTACTAAACTCAAGTGTTTGACCCAAACATGGACAATAATAAAAAAAATGAAGAAAATCTACAAACAAGACTTAATGTACAGAAAATTAAATAACAAACAAAGCGGATGCAGCGTAATAATAATTGGATAATTTGTAGAGCGCTGTTTTTGTATCACAATCATAATAGTAATAAATAAATAAAATCAGAGTGTGCAATTCCCACGCGGCAAAAGTGAAACCTTCAGAACACTAAAGTAGACAAGAGTGGTGAGACTACGAAGCACCGCACAAAGAGGAGACCTATAGGCTACGAAGCACGGCACAAAGAGGAGAGAGATTATATTATCTCATTATCTCGCAGGATAAATCCTGTAGATATGTATGTGTTTGTCTCTTTTTAGTGTCGCTATTTTTCGTTTCATCGAGTTTCAAATCACAACGGTGCTAAAGAAGTTTTCACTTCAAAAATAACATTATAATGTAATGTAATAATTTCAGAATTAATTCGAAAGAATTTTTTGAATACGCACACGAGTCCAAGTTTTCCCAACCGCCAGTGATGATACTACGGCATGACGATTGGGGTATGTTGTGAGGCTGAAGGTAGTGGGGAAAGAAAGGAAATTGAGATGGGGTAGGTGGGGAAGTATTCAGATCTGGTCACTAAACTCGGCTAAAGCCATTTCAAGCAACGTTTTAATTCTTAATGACTGTCTTACAACAGGGCGATACTGAATGTATATTCCACTCTGGAACGGGTCCCAAATAAAGTGTGAAATAATACACATTAAAAAAAATACTATCGCATGCCGGAATTTGAACCCGCAACCTACGGATTGCTAGTCGAGAGCCTCCCCACCCACGAAGGCAGTCAGCCGATAGAAATGACTTTAGTTAAGTTTATTGACATCTGAATAACTAGGCAATTCCTAATTTTCCTTTTCCTATTTTCCATCCATTCTGTCTCACAATTTTAATCAAATGGGGATCGTATTTTTTTTCTAAAGTATATACCGCATAAGGCTATCGTAACTTTTCAGTGCAAGCGAGACATTGTCATCCCCAATTGGGGTATGTTGAAGGGATATAGGGAGTAAGAAACGAAATGCGATGAGAAGATGAGGGTTGGAAATTACCTAGGTATTCAGGTTACCAAATAGTACATTCTGGTTACCAAACGCGGTTCAAGCCATTACAAGAAATTGAACAAACGATTGCGGAGCTTATTTGTAGGACAAAAAGTAGATGTCACTTTATTTATATATTTTTTAAACATTTTTTAATCAAACGTCGTCACTGATCACACTGCCACACATCGCGACGGGATCACGCGATACGCGATTTGTTTCGTATGTTACCGTGCTGCTGGAACGAGACAGAGTGCTTATCACGTGACCCGCAAATCCATATCCACATAATCCACCTAAATCGCTGGTTAAAACCCTTCGGGTACGTGCTGTCACACCCTGTATATATTTCGATAGTTAAAATGCGTTCATTAATATGACATGAAGTTTTCCGACAAGAATGATTTTATAAAAAAAAATATTTAGTTTTAAATTTAATGTAAGCGTAATAAGTAAGATTAAGAAAGGGACCCTCAGATGGTTTGGGCATGTAGAGCGAATGAACGAGCAATGAAAAAGCAGTATAAGAAGAATATATGACGCAAATGTGAATGGTAGAAGACGTCGGGGACGCCCGAGGAAGACATGGCACGATCAAGTGAATCAGATACTTGAGTCAGGCCATGTCAAAAGTCAGAATCATAAAAGAGTATGTATGAGACGATTTTTGAATGTGAGTGAGGCAAAGAGTGTGTGCCAAGACCGAGTTGTTTGGCGGTCAGTCCTCTCCGCCTACCCCTGCGGGCACACGGCGTGATGGTTAGTTAGTTAGTTTTAAATTTGTAAATTGATAATGTCACCCCATTTTACGGTACCCCATTACCTAAAGTAGCGACGCCTTCGGCTGAAGAGTTAAGTATGTCGATCTGTAAGAACATTTATATACACGTGGAAAAAAACCCAACGATCAGAAACCTGTCTAGATTCATGATTTGTCTATGTAATAAGAGTCAGAGATAAATTTATTAAAATATTATGATTTGGACCGATGATTGATATTTAGAGATCCGAACAGCCGTAGACAATAACACTGAACAGATAAACCCTAGAAGTGTTGTCTTTATCGATTAGAAAGAAAACTGACGTCGCCAGTTTACGTACATTTCGACTCAATGTTTATTTGAATATTTTTGACCACTAACGCCAAGTAATCAATTTGGGAGGCTGATGTGGGTACCGCGAATCATTAAGCCGCCGCTACCCGAATTTCTTCTTCTCCTTGTGCCCTGTCCGTTCAACGGACGTTGGCTATCATGTTGGCTATGCGGACTTTGTTTACTGCGGCCCGGAACAGCTCCACGGTAGACTGGCCAAACCACTGTCTCAGGTTTTTCAGCCATGAGGTTCTCCTTCTTCCGGGGCCCCGTCTTCCGGCAATCTTTCCCTGCATTATGAGATGCAAGATCTCATACTTCTCTGGATGTCTCATCACATGTCCAAGATATTGAAGTTTTCGGATTTTTATAGTTTTAATTACTTCCTTTTCTTTATTCATCCGAACCATAACATCTTCGTTTGTAACCCTGTCCATTTAGCTTATTTTAAGTATTCTTCTGTAGATCCACACCTCGAATGCCTCAAGTCGCCTAATTAGTTCTTCAGTAAGCGTCCATGCTTCCATTCCGTAAAATAATATCGAAAACACGTAGCATCTGACCATTCGCATTCGTAATCCAAGGTTGAGATCATGACTGCAGAACATTTTTTTCATGCGGATAAAGGTTGCACGAGCTTGCTCAATGCGACATTTGATTTCAAATGAAGGATCCCATCTATCATTTACATTGCAGCCCAAGTATACCCGAATTTCTAGCGATTTCTTACATATCCCCCCTTAAACATTTGAAGTTTTTAAGCTCTTAAAAAATATGTTATTTTTAAAGATTACATGAAATTTCCTCGATAGAAAAAAATCGCAAAGTATGCTCCGGAAATTATTATTTTCACGTCTGTTTCAGTTATTTTACAAGTTATGTGTATTCACAGTGTTTCGTTAAATGCTGTTTTAGACAACCCCCAAGAGATTTTTGCTCTATTTTAGACGAGTCGTGTTTTATTAAAAATTTTTACAATTTTCGCTTCAATTTTACCATTTTAAATATTAGCGCACTCTCCAACATTCGAAATTACATATCTCTCCATCTTCTTCTTTTTGAGCGGGGATACGGAGCCTTAATTGAATAATCAACCCTATGTTACAGGTCAAGTGGTTTGCTACGTCTGGTGACTTATTGGTGGTGCTCGGGTACACGGGGTGAGGTTGGCTAGATCTTGGAGGCGGATGCGTCTGTCCATCTTTTGCGTAGCAGGCTCTACTGACTGAGGAAGGCCTTTTGACCTCTTCAGTCGGACTCTCTCGGCCCATCCCCTTGCACCGCAGGTTGAGGGATGGATTCATACTTCCGTCACTCCTGATACACTGACCCACAGATCCTCGTACCATTTTCCTTCCCGGAAATTTCCCCCCCCCCCTTTTCTTAAAAAGATCCTCCACACAGCATCACCTAAGACGACATAGGCCCAGAGGGAAATTTTTTCCACAGGGCCTCTTGCGTGGAGCTAAAGTAAAAAAAGACAGGCCAATGCAATTGAATTATCTGTTTAAGGAGAAATTTCGATATTTTCGATCAATTTCTTCCCAGAGTAAGGTAATACTGACCTTACTTCGGGCACATCAAACACGCTCACACCACACTTGTCAGTTTATATCTTCCGTGGATCTTAGACAGTTCGAGGTCAGGTGTAGTTTGAAAAGGTGGCAAAACATCCTGGTGGATGGATATATATATAGATAAAATGCTAATTTGCCATAACTTTTTTGTTACGAGTATCAATAATTATTAAAACGTTTAAGTATCAATGTACTAATCTATTTATATTACATAACTAATTAACGACCCCGGCGTTGCCCGGGCTTTACCGAGAGTTTTTAGAAATGAGACTTGGACGGGTTGCTTAGGACGGGTTAATTTGTTCGGGTTTCGTAATAACTCTTATAGGTCTCATAGAAATTGTTGTGTCTCCCTTACTATAATGGTTAGAAATATGATCTAAACGGTGTTAGAAAGAGAAAATATCACGCTTTATATTAAAAATTTTAAAATTAACCACAAAATAATTAAAATGTATACTTTTATAAATCCAGAGTTCCCCGCCGCAATCCGAAAATAAATTATACAACTTTGGGAATTTTTAATAATATTACTTTTACATGAAATGACAAAAAAGTTAGTTAAAGATAACGTTTATAATACATTTTCCTAATAAAATGTGTACGCGATTTTTTTTTCGTTATCAGAAATTTTGATTAGAAAAAAACATAAGGTTAGCCCTTTTAAAACTTTTCTATGTTTGCAATAAAAAAAATTATATTTCATAAATCATATTTTTCAAATTAATAAAATACTTTTACCACTTTTATTGTTTACAAAATCAACATGTTTCGTGAGCAACGCTCACTTCTTCAGGGTTTTTTTTTTATCAATAAACGCGAAACATGTTGGTTTTGTAAACAATAAAAGTGGTAAAAACTAAGTATTTTATTAATTTGAATCAAAATGGTGCCACAAAATAAGTTTGCTGTGTTAGAATAAGTAATTATATGTTTATTAAGAATTATAAAACTTTAAAGCATAGGACATTTCATCACCTTTCGAGAACAGTTTTTAGTTTTCGGATGCGTTCAGAAATACATTTATTTGATTTTATTGCAAAGTGTCAACAGATGGAAAAACGATTTTTATATTTGAAAAAAAAAACTTATAAACCTCACAAATTGCCTTAAAGAGGGGTTGGATAAACTCTGTAAAAAAATCGCGGGCTTCAAATTTCGCTTTAAAACAATCGCTCGTCGAGATGAAGCTAGATTTGTGATGGAAAATAAAAAAAATGACTTGAGACTCCGATTGGTTTTAAAACGGCACGTCGCGCCGTGGTCGTAAACATAATTTGAATGTAGATCTGACCGATCCAAACGCTTGAAAACCAAAGATCTTCGGAAAAGTGCACCTCTATCTCATTTGGCATTTGAGAAAGAGGTACTTTTCGGTCAATCGGTAGCATCAAAATTATTAGAAGACATTATTCCAGGCGCTCATCTATAAACAGACAAGTGCACAAGATATTTATTTGATGATCGTTCTTCTTAAAAACAGATGTTCATTGGGACGCGAGAGGATGCGGATTGTTCTAGTATTTTTATATCTTCAATTGTACCTACGCGATTAGTTTGCGGGAAGTCTGACAATATGAACTTAGTGTAGTAGAATCCTTGCCCGTCGTCTACCAGATTTTTATATCTTCAATTGTACCTACGCGATTAGTTTGCGGGAAGTCTGACAATATGAACTTAGTGTAGTAGAATCCTTGCCCGTCGTCTACCAGATTTTTATATCTTCAATTGTACCTACGCGATTAGTTTGCGGGAAGTCTGACAATATGAACTTAGTGTAGTAGAATCCTTGCCCGTCGTCTACCAGATTTTTATATCTTCAATTGTACCTACGCGATTAGTTTGCGGGAAGTCTGACAATATGAACTTAGTGTAGTAGAATCCTTGCCCGTCGTCTACCAGATTTTTATATCTTCAATTGTACCTACGCGATTAGTTTGCGGGAAGTCTGACAATATGAACTTAGTGTAGTAGAATCCTTGCCCGTCGTCTACCAGATTTTTATATCTTCAATTGTACCTACGCGATTAGTTTGTGGGAAGTCTGACAATATGAACTTAGTGTAGTAGAATCCTTGCCCGTCGTCTACCAGATTTTTATATCTTCAATTGTACCTACGCGATTAGTTTGCGGGAAGTCTGACAATATGAACTTAGTGTAGTAGAATCCTTGCCCGTCGTCTACCAGATTTTTATATCTTCAATTGTACCTACGCGATTAGTTTGCGGGAAGTCTGACAATATGAACTTAGTGTAGTAGAATCCTTGCCCGTCGTCTACCAGATTTTTATATCTTCAATTGTACCTACGCGATTAGTTTGCGGGAAGTCTGACAATATGAACTTAGTGTAGTAGAATCCTTGCCCGTCGTCTACCAGATTTTTATATCTTCAATTGTACCTACGCGATTAGTTTGCGGGAAGTCTGACAATATGAACTTAGTGTAGTAGAATCCTTGCCCGTCGTCTACCAGATTTTTATATCTTCAATTGTACCTACGCGATTAGTTTGCGGGAAGTCTGACAATATGAACTTAGTGTAGTAGAATCCTTGCCCGTCGTCTACCAGATTTTTATATCTTCAATTGTACCTACGCGATTAGTTTGCGGGAAGTCTGACAATATGAACTTAGTGTAGTAGAATCCTTGCCCGTCGTCTACCAGATTTTTATATCTTCAATTGTACCTACGCGATTAGTTTGCGGGAAGTCTGACAATATGAACTTAGTGTAGTAGAATCCTTGCCCGTCGTCTACCAGATTTTTATATCTTCAATTGTACCTACGCGATTAGTTTGTGGGAAGTCTGACAATATGAACTTAGTGTAGTAGAATCCTTGCCCGTCGTCTACCAGATTTTTATATCTTCAATTGTACCTACGCGATTAGTTTGCGGGAAGTCTGACAATATGAACTTAGTGTAGTAGAATCCTTGCCCGTCGTCTACCAGATTTTTATATCTTCAATTGTACCTACGCGATTAGTTTGCGGGAAGTCTGACAATATGAACTTAGTGTAGTAGAATCCTTGCCCGTCGTCTACCAGATTTTTATATCTTCAATTGTACCTACGCGATTAGTTTGCGGGAAGTCTGACAATATGAACTTAGTGTAGTAGAATCCTTGCCCGTCGTCTGCCAGATTTTTATATCTTCAATTGTACCTACGCGATTAGTTTGCGGGAAGTCTGACAATATGAACTTAGTGTAGTAGAATCCTTGCCCGTCGTCTACCAGATTTTTATATCTTCAATTGTACCTACGCGATTAGTTTGCGGGAAGTCTGACAATATGAACTTAGTGTAGTAGAATCCTTGCCCGTCGTCTACCAGATTTTTATATCTTCAATTGTACCTACGCGATTAGTTTGCGGGAAGTCTGACAATATGAACTTAGTGTAGTAGAATCCTTGCCCGTCGTCTACCAGATTTTTATATCTTCAATTGTACCTACGCGATTAGTTTGCGGGAAGTCTGACAATATGAACTTAGTGTAGTAGAATCCTTGCCCGACGTCTACCAGATTTTTATATCTTCAATTGTATCTACGCGATTAGTTTGCGGGAAGTCTGACAATATGAACTTAGTGTAGTAGAATCCTTGCCCGACGTCTACCAGATTTTTATATCTTCAATTGTATCTACGCGATTAGTTTGCGGGAAGTCTGACAATATGAACTTAGTGTAGTAGAATCGTTGCCCGTCGTCTACCAGATTTTGCCGCTCGATTAAGATTACGAGAAGAGGCTCAGGAAGCTCGGAACACTGATTTTTTTAAATATCGCGAGAACTATTCTAGAAAATGTTCTCGTGAGAAATTTAATGATGATGTTTTTAATTTAATGTTAGTTAGTGGATCCTATCATAACTAGTTACAGGCAACCCCCAAAGAAACAATTACATCGTTTTCCTAAGGAAGTTTTCGATTTAATAATTCCTCCGGATATTCATTCTTCAAATATCTTTAGCACAGACGATGATGATGATTGTTCATCGTCTGCATCAGAATGTTAAAAAGCAAAATTAAACATTACTCGGTATTTATTTTCACATGCATATGGACATAAATAATTTCAATTTAAAGAATTTTATTTTGTTAATAAAATCCAGAAATCGTTAATAAAATCCAGTAAAACTTACTAAAACCGAAAATTATTTTTTTTCCATACCGAAAAAGAATATCACTTTTTTTCGTCCGTTTTAATTCTCCCCCTAAATAGTTACCAACTTTTGTGGTATTTGGAGCCACTGTGCAACGTGTCGAAAGTATTTAGACCAGTGTTTCCCAAACATTGTTCTGCCGTGGCCCGGTAATTTTCGCATTGCTCCTTCGTGACCCACTTAATTCTTTTAAACCCAAGCTGGTTCCATTAGGTAAAATAATACACATTTATTAATAGTAAAAATGTTTTATTAATACTACATATTTTAGTATCGCCTATTTAGTCACTAAATTTTAGTGCGAAGTATGGAGCTGCTGCTTAATTGTTACTAAAGAATCCAAGTTCGCGGAAAATGATGAAAGTTTTATCCTAAGGTCTGGTTCCACTTCAAGTCGGTTTCTATATTTATTTTTAAGGTAAACTACTTAGTATTGAAAACCCAGTTTCACATTTATAAGTTGTGACAAAAGGCATTAAAAAAGTTATTGCTTGATGAGCTAATTTTGTGTATTCTTGACAAGATAACCAAAAATCTATCAATGGTCTTAGTCTTTTGTCAAATATATCCTTGAGTGGTGTGTCAGTTGACAGTTCAATTAACGAATCGACATCTGAATCTGGCAATTCGTGGCAAATTAGTTTCGGAATCTAACTTGAATATAAATGGGTTTATTATCCAAGCTTTGTTGCTGTAGATTGGAGGAAAATATTGTTGAAGATTCCTCTCCAGTCCTAATAAATGTTCTTTAATTTGAGTTAAGATGTCTTATGGCAAAGCGATCATGTTGTACTCTTTTTGTATTTTACTTAAATTACTAAATGCTTTGAAATTCCCTGTTTCCGCACGTTGTGCCTACACATTAGGCATTTTTTCTTGCAGCTTCCACCTTGTCTTAAACGTCCACTACACTACTCGCTTCGACGAAGTTCGAAGCGCGTGTCTACACTACTCGCTTCGACGTTCGACGAAGTCCTCGACGAAGTTAGCCGAAGTTCGAAGCGCGTATCTACACTACTCGCTTCGACCTTCGACGCTTCAACGTCCACTACACTACTCGCTTCGACGAAGTTAGCCGAAGTTCGAAGCGCGTGTCTACACTACTCGCTTCGAACTTCGGAGCACTTCGAGTCCTTTGACTCGAGCCAAATACCGACAATTATCGGAAGTCAGGCGAAGCGAAGCGAAGTTGGACGAAGTGAAGTGAAGTTCGTGTCTACACTATCGTATTCGGTTAATTTTGTTATTATTTTGCGAAGTTTGAAGAAGTAATTTCGATCAACTTTGCGAGTAGTGTAGTGGAGCTTTTAAAACAAGGCGGGAATGTTGCGACCCGGTATTTTATTTTGATGGCCCGGTACCGGGTCGCGACCCGGCAAATGGGAAACCCTGATTTAGACGGTCCCGAAGAACAATGTCTTGTTGGCTTATTTTATTGATTGAAATGCTTGTGTTTTCAGAATTTCGAATGAAATTAGATGACATGCCAAATATCAAATTAACACTATCTTTCTTGATCTCAAAAACATTCAAAATGCAGAATCGAAACTTTAAACAGATCTACTGCAAAACTACAAAATCGCACATACGAAATTGTTTTTCGGGACCGTCGACAACAGTACATACATTGTAGGCAAACAGTTGGATGCCAAATTATTCCAGAATGGATAGATTAGGGTGGTAGGTATTCACTTTGAAAACCATCAGTGGAAGGTTGCAATTATTTTTTTAAAAATACGTACGCACCGTTACAAAGAATTCACGTGTATTTGTACAACCATAAGTAGTGTATTGCTCTATTAGACCAGCACATACCCATTACTGGTACCTACGTAATAGTAAGTACAGTTAGTAGTACTTATATTGGGGTTATTAATGTACCTTGATGGTGGCGTACCTCCGGTCATTTTCACGACCTTAATCGCGTTTAAATTATTGTAAGTAATGGATTTTTTTTCAACTCGAATCAAACGTCCAATCAAATTTCAAATAGGCGTGTTAAATCACCATCGGAGAGGCGTACGCGTGGAAAATTTTAATTTATCCTCATTTCTGATTAATAAGACTAGGCCTACTTAGTGAGAGCGGTCTGTAGTACGTACGGCCTTCGCGGTAACGATGTGCATAATCGAGATGTCTATTTTGAAATGATCCATCATTTTAAGCATCATTTACAAAATCGTAACATTTAGTGATTACAAAATCATATATATATTTTGGAAGTAAAACTTCTTTACGCACGCTTGACTTGGGGAGTAAGCTGGCGAATGCGTGATGAGAGCATTACGAAAAGCGAGGCGAACGATAGTTGAGAGGGAGATATAAGTTGGTGGAGATTTTTAAATTTTTTTTTATATGAATATAGCACAAGAGTCTCAACTGCTCCCGTCTGAATCCAGTGAGACTATGGCATCCCCAATTGGGGTGTGTTGTGAGGTTGAAGGTAGTGGGGAGGAGGGAAGGGGGGAGATAGGGAAGAGGAAGGTGGGGAAGTTCCTGGCTATTCAGATCTGGTCACCAAACACGGCTAATGCCATTTCAAGCAACGTTTCAATTCTGAATGGTGGTTTTACAACAGGACGATACTGAGAGTATCTTCCTCTCTGGAACATGCCGCAAATATACTATATATTATTTTAAATGAATAAATTGTGAAATAACACAAATTAATCAAATAAAATTTATTTGCCACGCCGGGATTCGATCCCGCGACCTTCGGTGTGCAAGTCAAGAGCCTTACCGCTGGACTACGCCGGCCGTCGATAGAAAGAGAGAGAGAGTTACGTTTCGTATTTATTACTGTAGGGGCAAGAGAGAGAGGTGCGAGCACACATTTTTTCTCTCTTTCTCTCATAGCCAGTTACGTTTCGTATATCGACACAGTGCAGACCTATTGTCTGTATCACGCTGTAGGAGCGAGAGAGCAGTGTGCGCGCACATTTTCTTTCATCATATAGATGGAGCTAAAGAAGTTTTATTTCAGTTGTGTGGTCTAAAGCACACTCGTTTTTTTTATTATTTATTGAGTTAGTTTATACTACATGAATATAAACTAATAAGCACAATGTTAACATTTCATTTGATAAATTTAAATATTTTTAAAGTAAGCAAAACATTTCTTTTTAAATACATCAATTCTTTCTTCATTCCTCTCATACTTTCAAGCATTTCATCATACATCTTTAATCCTCTATTCATTAGGCAGTTTTAACACGGGCTCGGATCTTTTTTTAAAGATTTTATTTGAACTTAAATTAAAATTCTGAAAAGTACCTTCCCTAGATAATTTATTGATTTATTTTAGTGATTTAGATTTTTTTATATGTGGCAATCTAACTCTATTTATATTTCTTGTTTCGTAATTATGTATATCTCTATTAGAAACAATTTCACTCTTAAAATATTTTGGCATTTGGTTTTTCATATCTTTATACACAAAAATTAACACATTAAATCGCAGTCTCTTTTCCATTGGAATCCAATTGTGCACCAATTCATTGTTAAGCGGATGACAGTACAGTCCATGATAGCTTTTTGTTTAACAAACCCCCAAAGGGCTCACAAACTTCAACGGCTCGGATGACTTTGAAACAAAGAATGGACTGTTACCTCGAGAGTGTTTTCTCTTGGGGTAAAAATAATCTCGTTGAATTTAATGTTTCAAAGACCCAATCTTGTCTGATTACGTCTAAAAAGGATCGAAATGAAAATCCAGTATCTTTCAACGGTAGCAATCTTCCGAACAGGCCCTCCTCCATTGATATGCTTGGTGTAACCCTGAGTGACCAGCTCAGGTATGGGGGCTCCATCGAAGCCAGAGTAAAGTTAGCCTCCCAAAAACTGGGCGTACTGTACAGGGCCCGCAAATACTTTAATAGTACACAACTGCTAACCCTGTACAAATCACAAGTGCGCCCCACGGTTGAAATTGGCAGCCACCTCTGGTCTGGAGCTCCAAAATACCTGCAAAATACCCTCGACTCTGTGCAAAAACGGGCGGTTCGCTTAATATATTTTAATTCTCCCATCTTAACAGACGGATTGCAATCCTTAGAGCATAGGCGTTGGGTGGGAATGCTATCATTGTTCTACCGGTATTACAATGGAAGATGCCACGAGGAATTAGCGTCATTGATCCCTTCGGCACCGGTGTATAATCGGGAAACACGCCAAACGCGTGCCCAACATTTGTACACGGTTGACATTTGTCACATGAGAACAGGTCGCTTCTCCGACTCGTTCTTGTGTTCAACAGCTCGGCTGTGGAATGATTTTCCGGCCTCTGTGTTTCCTCCTTCCTACAATAGATTTTACAGAATAATTCAACCAATAATTCATCCGTATGTACTTAACAACTCTACCCTTACCTCTGTCGAAGAAATTAATGACCTGGGAATAATTTTCGATTCTAAATTAAACTTTATATCCCATATAAACACAATCACTAATAAAGGAATAAAAATGGTTGGCTTCATTCTTCGGAATACCAGAGGTTTTAGGAATATTTCAAGTGTAAAATTTTTGTATACATCCTTAGTACGTAGTCAAGTCGAATATAACTCCTCGATCTGGTCCCCCCATTTTAAATTACATTCAGATACAATCGAAAAAATTTAACACAAATTCCTAAGACATAAATTTTCAACTCGGTATTCCCATTGAAAACACAAATTATAATTACTTGATGAAAGAATTAAATTTATTAATCGAAGAATTATATCCGACTTAATATTTATGTTAAAAATTGTAAATGGTAGAATAGACAGTCCTGATTTAACTAAGCTCATCGAATTTCATATACCCACTAGAGCAACTCGCTCCAAAATCTTGTTTCAATGTAACAACAACAGGACTGAGTACACGAAACACTCGCTTTTACCTAGATTACATGAAGTTAGTAATAGATACGCAGATGTGGCGGATCTATTTAACTGCACGGAAGCTAGGTACAAGAAGGCTATTCTATCATATAGGTTCAATCAATATTAATGCTACATGTTCGCCCTGGTCTATGTACTGCTGAATGCTGGAGATGAAATCAAAGGTGGCACGTTGGGTTCTGGAGTGTTTTCGAAAGCCGTATTGCTGTGGTGTCAGGATTTTATTGTTAGCGGTATATTTTAGAAGTCTGTCTATCTTTGATAATTGTCTCAAACACCTTTGAAAATATTTCAATTATCAAAATAATAAAATATTTCGATTATCAGAATGATCTGTTTAAACTAGATCCAATGACTAAAGCTGCCTGGAGACGGTCAATAATATGTCAATTTACGCCATTGATAATACGACTGTCAATAATAATTGTTGCAAATTATTAGTTTACAGAGTCAATTGAAGCAATCGACATTTGCGACTGATGCGAATGATTCCTGACAATATTTGGAGTAAAAATGAGAATGAAATTTTGGTATCCGGTGACTTTTTTAAACTTAAAACATTAAAAAATGAGTACGTATTGGACAGTTGGGGTCGGGGTAAGCGGAAGAATTTTTTTGTTTGTTAGGCTTTGAAGAATTTTTTTTTTATAGAAAAAAAAGTCACGAGAGAAAAAAATTTCTTTTACATTTTTTACTCCAAATAATGTCAGGAATTATTGATTTAAATAATTAAAGTATATCTCTTAACATCCTGTGTATTAAAAGAGTGGATGGATAGGTTGTTTGGTAGAGCCTTGTATGGAAAATAGTGAAAATTAGTGAGGATTTTGTTCGCTAAACCTAGGCCTATATTTGAAAAAATGAGAATTAACGTAATTAGCAAGTTTAAAAGGTTTGTTCTTTGTTAGAAAGACTTCTCTTTTAATTATTTACATAATATTACTCTTCCCAGGTCTTAAATAAACGACATAGTGGATTACTTTCCATATATTTGTATCTATCTTTCATATATATTCAATATTATCTGTCACAAAGATTTCCATGTGGGTATTAAAAAATCATGGTAAAGTTTACTGTTTTTAGCGTCTTGGTGGTATATCTATGGCTTCTTGTGTGTCGTGCTTCTTGTTCGAGCGTGTGGACGTAACGACGAGCATAGTTTTGAGTCAACATGTTCGATCGAGTCAAACCGTTGTACATCAATATACGTGTGTACATAAATTTACGTTTTCAACAAATAGCCAATTCCTAGTTTGTTTCATCGACGGTTGAAAGGTCCCCGTTAAATGCCGATCCTAGGTCCGTTTTTTTGAACAAATTGTGGTCTGCAGAAAAGCTCAACTGTCATATTTGTTATGTCTGTCAGCTGACCACAATCTTTGTTTATGTGAATCAATTCACCTTCATCGCAATGGGATGAATGGTTTAGCAACGCGTAAAGGTCCAACAAAGAAACATTCATTTTTATATACGAGTATTATGATAATTTGGCCGGAATTAAAAAGCGTCATAGAAGAGGCTAATTTATTAAATAATAATGAATTAAACTCACCATGTAAACCATGAAGTGTAAATTGCAGGAAACTGTTCTTAAATTTGCTGCTCCTTCCGAGAGGGGGCCTCAAACAACATGTTACCTATGTTGAGGGCCGCTGGAATTACAAACAAAAAGTGTTTTATAATACCTATAAATAAAGGGGAAATACCTAAACACATTCACACTAGTCCCAACTGCTCCTATCCGTCTTTAGCCAGTGTGACTATGGCATCTCCAATTAGGGTATGATGTGATGCCGAAGGTAACAGGGAAGAAAAGACAAGGAGATGTCTCCACAAAACACGGCTAAAGCCATTTCAAGCATCGTTTCAATTGGAATGGTGGCCTTTCACCAGGATGATACTAGAATATATGTCTTCTACTCTGGAACGTGCCGCAAAGATTACACCGTATAGTATTTTAAATTAACATGTTATTAAACAATACAAATTAATCAAATAAAATTTACTTGCGCACGCTGGGATTCGAACCCGCGACTTCCGGATTGGTAGTCGAGAGAATTAACCCTCGACCAAGGAGGCCGTTCATTTATTAATAGAAATAACTAATGAGAGAAAGATATTCAACATGTTGTAAGAAAGAATGTGAATAACTCGTGAGAGATATATTCCAAATGTGGTGAGAAAGAATTAAAGGCTCATGTAGTAGGAGAGACACGAAGAGAGAATAATATCACGTAGCAAGAGAGAGAATGAACATGTAGTAAGCATTTGAGAGATATTCAGCATTTAGTAAGAGAGAAGGTGAATAACTAGTGAAAAAAATAATACATTCAACATGTAGCAAGAGAGAAGGTGCGTAACTAATAAGAGAGATATTCAACATGATCAGCATGTAGTACGATATGCACGAAGAGAGAAAATTGTCAGTAATAATAGAGAGGTTGAATGTGTAGTAAGCATGTGAGAGATATTCAGCATGTTGTAAGAAGAAAAAAGATGAATAACTGGTGAGAGAGATCATATTTATTCAACATGTGGCAAGAGAGAAGGTGATTAACTAGAAAGAGAGATATTCAACATGTGGGAGAGAATTTAATGCTCATGCAGTAAGAGAGACCGAAGAGAGAAAATTATCACTTAATAGAGAGAAGATGAACATGTAGTAAGAGGAAAGCGAACTACTAAATACGTGGTTTAATGCTCATGGAGAAGGATAGACCGAAAAGAGAAAATTATCACGTAGTAAGAGAGAAGATGAATATGCAGTAAGCGAGAGATATTCAACATGTAGTAAGACAGAATTTAATGAGCATGTAGCAGGAGAGACATGAAGGGAGAAAATTATCACGTAGTAAGAGAGAAGATGATCATGTAGTAAGAGAGGAAATTCGCGTAGTAAGAGAGATTATAAAAATGGTTAAAAAAACATGCAGTAGCAGAAAAAAATGGTTTTCAAAATAGTTACCTTGAAAATCGGTGTTCTCGAATAATGAAGTCGAACTTGTTATTATTTCAATTATTGCAACACTGAATTTTAAATTATACTATAATATTATTATTATTTTTAAAATCTTCAAAATACTGACCAATCACTTTGTAAACTTAACAATGCATAATATACAACACCCCAATAGATTCAATATAAATATTTATATTTACAAAAATGTATTATTATTATAATTATTATAAATAAACATTAATTTTTACTTAGGTGCTATTACTGGCCGAAAAATAGGCTTAAAAAGTAAATCACATATTATTTTTATAGTCTAGGTTCAGCGAACAAGTTGCGTTTAACGAAACACTTCGTTCATGAGGCTTTGCTTTCGAATTGGAAAATGGAAAATTTATAATGAATTTCCATTTCAGACAATTTTGTTGATAAACAGAACATATTTATATAATACATCACACGCTGTCACTGTTTTCAAATTTTATCACAATAGATTGATGGGACGGATTTTTAAATATTGAATAATAATATTATAGACTTATATTATTTTAGAAAAAATGTTGCTTTTGCTTAATTTATTATTATTTTATATTATTTTTAATCTAGGATTGAGTCTGCATCACCACCTGTAAAAGAAAATAAAATTTATTTAGTAAGAACAATTTTATTAATTAAATAGCTTTTTCCCGCGGCTTCCCTCGAATTGTATTAGGGGGGTTCCCACTCCACCTCTTCCACCTCCCCTCCCCATCCCCCCCTCTACACCTCTCTCCACCACCCCTCCCACCTCCAACGCTCCAACCCCTCTTCCTCTCCACCCTCCCACTCCCGCATTTCTTTGAAGTACTCTCCTAATAATTTGAATCGAATAAAGAATTATAAATATCTTACTAATCGTGCCACCTATTGCATTTTTTTATACAAATTTCATAATGCCAGAGCTCTGAGCTCTAGCCTGTATGTTATTCTTATGTATGAGCTATATTATTGTAAAGTTTCATTAAAATCCATTAAGTAGTTTTTGCGTTAAAGAGTAACAAACATACATACATACATTCATACAAACTTTCGCCTTTATAATATTAGTAGGATTAAATACGAAATCGACGGTTTTTTTTTTACAGTGAATACCGCACAAGAATCTCAACTGCTCCCGTCTGGATCCAGTGAGACTATGGCATCCCCAATTGGGGTATGTTATGAGGCTGAAGGTAGTGGGGAGGGGAAGGAGGTGGGGAAGAGGAAGGTTGGGAAGTACCTGGCTATTCAGATCTGGTCACCAAACACGGCTAAATCCATTTTCAAGCAACGCTTCAATTCTGAATGGTGGTCTTACACCAGGGCGA
Organism: Limnephilus rhombicus; assembly: GCA_929108145.2. NCBI lineage: Eukaryota > Metazoa > Arthropoda > Insecta > Trichoptera > Limnephilidae > Limnephilus > Limnephilus rhombicus. Next base: position 20,819,968 of record OV815296.1, on the reverse strand, counting down.
TACTGATAGTATCTTCCACTCTGGAACATGCCGCAAATATACTATATATTATTTTAAATGAATTAATTGTTAAATAACACAAATTAATCAAATAAAATTTATTTTGCGCATGCCGGGTTCGAACCCGCGACCTCCGGATTGTGAGTCAAGAGTCTTACCCACTGGACTACGGAGGTGTCGTTAGCCAAATATAGATTTTTTTATGTGAATATCGCTATCAATTACTCCAGACTGGAGCCAGTGATTATATGGCAACCCCAATTGGGATATGTTATGAGGTTGAAGGTGGAGGGGAGGGGAGGAGATAGGAAAGAGAAAGGTGGGGAAGTACCTGGCTATTCAGATCTGGCCACCAAACACGATTAATACCGTTAGGTCTTACACCAAGGCGATAACGAGAGTATCTTCATATTATTTTTAATTAATATTATTTTTAATTTAATTAATTGTGAAATAACACAAATGAATACAAAAAATACTTGCATACGCCGGGATTTGAACCCCCGACCTTTTGATTGCTAGTCGAGAGCTCTCACCCCTCAACTACGGAGAAACTAAAAGTTAAAAAGTTTGGCTTCACTGCAGTTAACGTGTATATTTTTATGTCTATTGTATGTATATAAGCTGTTTGTTTCTTACAAATCAAATAAAATAAAATAAAAAATAAAATAAAATAAAATAAAATAAAAATAAAAAACTACAATAGTAATAATTTATAATGCTTTCCGGCCTACGACGATTCCCCAAGAAATCCGTTCAAAATAAAATTCTGCCAAGCTTTCAAAGCATTTTGGTCGGGAATCCGCAATGACATTGCAAAGGGAATCGTGGTGTTATTCTATACAACATTTTGGATTCTGGGTGATTTTTTGGTGATTTTTTGTGTGCTTTTTCTGCTCATTTTTATAGTAAATTTTTTTTTTTATGTTTTTCATTTACTCACACTTGGTTTGCACGGCCTATTTCGGCCCGTTTCATACAAATCTTAATTTTGGATTTGAGATTAAAATACCTAAGTTGCCTCTAAACATTAAAATGTTTAATGACCTATTTATTATACCTAATTTAAAGCAAAAATAAATAAAGCAGCTCACATCCACACTACATATTTGATACACCTTTTGACTACAACAACAAAAAATCCAGTTTGATTGGGTATTTTAATCTAAAATCCAAAATTAAGATTTGTATGAAACGGGCCGAAATAGGCCGTGCAAACTTTTCTTATTTTCTTCCTATTAAATTATAAGACATAGGTCATTAAAGATTTTAGTGTTTCATGATTTTGGAGGGAACTTAGGCAATTATTTGTAAGAAAACGAAAAATATTAAAAAAATTATTTTACTACATTTATTTTAAAAATAAAATGAAAGATAAAAAAAAAATTCTTAAAAATCCATTTTTTGGGTAGTAATTTTAATATATAAACGACTATTTTTTAATCCGACGTAAATAGGTCATTTGTATTTTTAATTTACACCCATCAAAATGTTTTTTTTATAAATTTTTATTTTTATTTTATATTTCGTCATATTTGTATGATAAATATAGTAAAATAATGTTTTATTGTTTTTCATTTACTCACAAATAATTGCCCAAATCAAAAATAAATAAAGTAGCCCACATCCTAACTAGATATTTGATAAGCCTTTTGATTACAAAAATAATTTTTCAGTTTGGTTGGGTATTTTGATCTCAAATCCAAATCTAAGACTTGTACGAAACAGACAGAAATGGGCCGCGCATTGGTTCCAAAAAAAAAATCCGCTACTTTACCGGAATGGTTCTTCAAGAATGCATTGATTATTATCTATAATAATAATGTGCAAACCCGTCATTACTGAAATCGGATGACACCATCTTGATCCTACTTTTGTTGCATCTGGTACGAAAATTGATTCGAGTAAGAGCTGTGAATTGGTTTCGAAATGAGTTGAAATATTAAAGCGTGATACGCTGATAACTGATATAACTGAAGATGCGCGTAATGTTTTTTAATTAACTAAAATCAGTGGATTTCAATGTAGTCAAGACGATATAATATTAAGTGTTGAATTTATTTAACGTTATAACGGGTTCATATAAGGAATGTTTTTGTATCGTTTGAAAGTATAAAGACTAACCAAAAAGTATGATTCAAACATGATAGATACCTAGAGGACATTATAAAGATGACCTCTTTTGAACTTAAAATAGGGTAATCTTTATTGATCTTCGATAACTATTGTTTTGAATTACCCACCTGAACTGATGGATAATTGAAAAAAAAACTTATCTGCTAAAGAAATAATTCCGATATTTTAAATTTTTTTAATAATTTCACCAGGAATAAGCGAAAATTGAGCTAACTTTCGACAACCGGATAAGGTCGCACCCTCTACCCGTTTATTTCTTCAGTATTCCAATAGCTTTAGTGTTGATTATAAACAATTTTTTGTTCCAAGAAGTAGTTAACATGTTTTGTTATTTTTTATAATTTTTTTGTTTTATAAAAGTAATATAAAAAAATATTATTTTATCACACTCATCAATTATTGTTTTTTTTATTTTTTATTTATTTATTTAATTTAACACTTGTTAACTGTCTGAATAAGTGTAAAAAGTAAGCAAAATAAGAGTATACAATCGATTTTTAACACGTCTAAAAAAGTTTAACTGATGCCGAAACTAGATTTTTTTGCCGAAACTTGCCTAAACCTTCGGTTGGCCAATATACATATATTATTTATATAGTAATATTATAAAGTACCTGGTAAGTTATATCTAAGTAGGTTACTTGACAGTAGTAAGTAACCTAACCTTGAGATGGATTCTATCAGTGAAAACACATTCTCTAATGTTTTTATACCAGAGATAAGGGGAATCATAAATTTAATCTATAAAGGAAAAGGTAAACATGTGAAATTTCTTTGGTGAGGTAACGCGGCCTGCCCGGCGCCCGTTCAATCCCGATATCACAATACCCCCACTTCTCAACTTTCGCCTATGTGAATACCGCACAAAAGTCCCAACTGCTCCCGTCTAAACCGGCTAAAGGGCGCGGACGTTGAGATTCATTCATGGCAGATCGACCACCATACACATTCTGGCTGGTACTGCCAGATGACGAGAGAGGTATCCCACCCAACACAAGCGTTCTTCATATCACAATACTTGTTTTCATTATCTTTTCTTGCAGATGCCATTACCCTGCGAGCAGCCGCCTTTTGTGTTTAACTGTTATCTTTTTTAATTAGTTTATCCCTGACTTGCTTTATATTATTCGCATTTTGTATATTATGTAAGCACTTGCATACTGCTTCCTAACGCCGTATGCAGGGACACTGGAGGTCTAGATTCGTTCAAACTTAAATGTAGATTCGTTCTCCCAAAAAATTAGAGTCCTTGCGAGAGCCTTGAAGGAGTAACCATCTATTACTTATACCAGGGCGGGTAAGTGGTGGATAACCTCCACTGTTCCCGTCTGGGGCCAGTGATACTATGGCATCCCCAATTGGGGTATGTTGTGAGGCCAAAAGTAGTTGGAAGAGAAAGAAGAAGGGAGGAGGAAGGAGGGAAAGTACCTGGCTATTCAGATCTGGTCACCAAACACGGCTAAAGCCAATTCTTAATAGTGATCTAACACCAGGGCGATACTGAGAGTATCTTCCACTCAACGTGCCACAAATATATTATACATTATTTTTAATTAATTAATTGTGAAATAATAGATTTGAACCCGCGGCCTTCGGATTGCTAGCCTTACCCATCTTAGTCCCTTTCTCAATTCCTTTCAGACTCGAACACTTCCTTAATCGGGGATGCCGTAGTACAAATGACTCTGGTCAATAGGCCACTTGCATGGATTTCACAACGACTTGGAAAAAATCGTGTGGATACTTTTTACTAAGATTACGAAAATTTTAGTAATTTTTTTAGAAATGTACAGTTTTTTTTAATTATTTTTAAATAAATAAATCCATTATTTGGGCTCGTGACGTCACTACATGAAAATGTCCCGTCTCCGAAAATGTTCCTATTAATTTTGTAAAATTCCACACTGATTTTTTTATTTTTTATTGCATCACTTTGATTTCAGGCGAATTTTTGAATTTGACATTTAACGTTCACTACATTTATTGTTTGTTCTCTGCGAACTTTGATTTTTTGACAGATGTTATGAAGAGAACCCCGTACATTTTAGATGTCGGTACGTGTTTTAGAGGTATAATGGTTAAGGTGCTGATTTTAACAAAATCAAATTTTATAATATTCTTATTATTATAATAATTTACAAGTACAAGTATATTACATTGGATTTAGTAATATAGACGTTGTATATTATAATGATTTATGATCAATAAGATGGATCAAGGAAAAAAATATTTATGAGACGTAATATTTTTGGTATGCCTCGTTATTCTCCTGTGCCATTCGCGTGGAAATTATCGTTTTTCGCACCTATAAAATTATGTCCCGTCTTTCCGGTTTTAAAAAAATGTTCTGATTTTTCGGATTGAAATTTTTTAAAAAATCACCAGGGTTTCAAAAATACGATTAAAAAAAAGAGAATGTCTTAGAATATTTGCCTAAACCGGAATTTAAAAAAAAAATGTGATGCAAGTGGCCTATTGGGAAATATTAAAAAATTACCATATTCAAAAATTAATTAGATCGCTGGTCAAAAAACATTGGGTTCAGGGGTAAAATCCAATAGGATAGGATAATATATAAAAGGACCACTTTCCAATATCTTTTTTTATGTGATAACGTACAAGAGTCTTAACAGTCCCGCAACTGTCTGGACCAATGTAGAGACAATGACAAGTAGAGACAATGACAAGTAGAGACAATGACAAGTAGAGACAATGACAAGTAGAGACAATGACAAGTAGAGACAATGGCATCCCACAATAGGGATATGTTGCGAGGCTGGAGGTAGTGGGGACGGAAAGGAGATGGGGGGGGGGGAAGGTGGGGGAATACCTGGCTATTCTGATCGTGGAAATTAAAATATTCCAATTTGCAAATTTTAATGTATATTTCGTATTGCATAACCAACACCTCTGCCATAGGTCACCCCACGTATTTCGCTACATTTGGTGACTTAGCAGGGGCGCCCGGGTTCATGGGGTGAGGTTTGTCCGGGTCTTGGCGGCGAACGCGTCTGCCCCCCAGCTGCATGGCAGGCCGGATAGGGAGAGAGTGGTTGAGTGAGTTCCTTTGTCTTCTCCAGCCGTACTCTCTCGGAACATCGCCTTACACCGCAGTGGGAGGGATGGTTTCATACGTCCGTCACTCCTGGACACACTGACCCCCCCAGATTCCTATCCACCTCTAATACCCCTTTCCTTCGCAGAACTTCCTCTCCCTGCTTTCCTAAAAATACCCTCCACACAGCATCCCCAAATATGACGTAGGCCTTGATGGGAATTATTTTACTCAGGGCCTCCTGTGTGGAGAAAACGTAAAAAAAATACAAAAATCTAAAAACTAGATAAATGGTTCCCTTTAGAGATCAGATGATTTTTACTCAATGATAGCCCTATTGTCATGTATCAACAAAAATGAATAAGCCTTCAGGATGTCACCTTAAAAATATTCTATATCACTAAATAATTAAAAATAATGTTATTATATGATGTCGTAACTACTTTCGTAAATTTATATAAATATATACATAAAATAATATATTTAACTGTACATATTATATAATATGTATTATTATCATCTATTAATTTGGTGAACATCAGTTTCTATTGTTTGAACGTTGATTAGATAAAAGAAATGTTTATCTTAATTCGTGACACATTTCTGATATCAGATCAGCTGTCAAAAAACGGATATAAAATAATAATCTAAATAGTACAGACTTGCTGCTATGATTTCAAATATTTCATAATTATTAGTATGAATTGTTGCTATTTTTTTTAGGTAAACTTTCGGGATGACTGAACTATTTTTTTTTTAGGAAAAACCTTTTGATTCACCTTAATTTTTGTAAAAGATTACACGAGGACGATGAAAAATACTGCATTAAAAATAATTTGTGTACGTATTCCATAACTAAAGACTAAACCATTTTTTTCATTTGCCAGCGTGCAGAACCAACCTTAGAAAAAATTCTCCAATCCCCCGTATATGCGCGCAATATAACACGCAATTTAACAATATCGATATTCTTAATAATACTCTTGTGAAATACCGAAACGAAGTGAAACGTACGACCGCAAATGTTAATTAAATTAATGCACAACTATAGAAAAGGTACAGCATGAGCATCTCCTGTCCCCATCCCACCTTCCTCTGCCTCTTCCTATTCCTTCTTCCTTCTAATATACTTCTTCTTTTTTTTTGTTGTTGTTATTTTCATTTTCATTTAATGGTTATTACCAATTACAATATTATATTATATCATAATAACCAACATTAGCATAAGAAACTGTTTTGGCTTACCTCATTTTTAACCTCTTGTATAACTCATCCTGTATACATATAAATTGCTGTTTGTTTCTTACAATAAATAAATAAATAACATTTTTTATTGAAATTTTGAATTCAGTGTTTTTCATCGCCGAATGCAAATAGTTGTCTTTTAAAGTAATTAAGATGAATCAAAAGATTTTCATATTGATTTTTTTTCGTATTAAGGGCCATTAACCAGCTAGCGGCCAAGAATTCAAATTTCGTCGAAAGATGTTCTTACGATCGTACAGGGCGGTTCCAATGAGAAAGATTAATTATTTTCCGAACCAGCTTTTATAAATAGTAACTGAATTTCGATTTTATTTCATTCAAAATTTGATTTAATTTATACCTACATTCAAAAATGCTGAAAGGCGTGATGATAAAATTATGTACTTTTTGTAATTATTTTGTGATCATAAGTATTTATAATTTTTCAATAAAAAAATCTTAAATATGTATAATACTTTGTAAGACCGTAAATAAATAGACAAAATGAAGTATTTTCGTCGCAAAACAAGTGCGCGGAATGGTTTTATTTAAATTAAAATTCTGAGACACCGCTTTCCCAGATAATTAATTGATTTATATTACTGCATGATTAGGTATATGATTTAAAATGTGTGTTGTATAATACAATATTTTATTTGAAAATTTAACAAATCTGCCAACGACCTACGGTAAAACATTATTGTACTGATAATAAATTTATTTTCTCAAAATTTAAAACATAGCTTTACTAGATAAAAGAACAGCCTTTCGAAATCAATTTATATTTTTTGTGGAAAAGAGTCAATACGTCTAAAATTTTATTTAAAAATGACATATTTCCGGTTTTATCTGGTTATTCCCTCTTAAACGTGTCGAATCATCCAGAAAGTTTACTATTTTTTGTGATAGGCAGTCTTTTTATTATCAGGAATTATTTTCTAAAAGTTTAGGTTTATTACCTAGTTATCGTATTGAATTATATTATTAGGGAGAACAAAACAATGTGTACTGTATATTATCTGTAAAATAATGGTGTACACTGCACCAATTTTTTAAAAGATGATTTACCTAGCGTAAGTGTCTGAAAATTTTTATATAAATTTGGTAATAACTGCAAATTACTTAATTATTATTTTTCTTACATTGTACTTATTTATTTACATTACTAATATGTATGCATGATAATATTATACAAAAACAGTTCTAAATAAACTTTGTAATTTTGAGCAAAACTTTAAAAAAGCAAGTAAAATGTGTATTCCTAAACTGTGGTGATTCTATTTATATTCTGGAAAAACTACGAGAGTTTAACGCTGGTAACAATTGAGTTGAATGTAATAAAAGTATGTGTACAAAAGATTGTATGGAAACCACACCTAGCTCGTGATCATTGTCATTGTAATCTTACTATAATTATAATTATTTCAGTTTCTAACGGAGACATGCACCGCAAATACTATCACGCCACTTATCAGCCCTGACAAGATTCTCCGTTGAACATAGCTGGACGCCAGTGACACGACACCATAGCTAAATCAAAACAAATTAACAGCCAGCCACATAACACACAACATACCTCGAACACGCGAACTTTTCCATCACAAAGAGACAACAAAAACAACGCGTAATAATCAATAAACGTCGCGTATTTTTCGATTTACGCCAACCCGACGACGCACTGCATTAAAACGGTCATTTCTACGTTATTTTAACGCGATTATTCGATGTAGAAATGTTTACAATTCGCAGCAAGCTGCGAAATGAAAGTTCAGCAGCTGTCAGACGTGAGCGCAGACACAGTGACAGGTTAGATTTTGTGTTTTGTCTATGGACTACGGTGGCTGGCGGCCATTTATTTTTAAACCCGCTCGGCTGTTGCGTGACGCGCTCACCGCTTATCGAATTCCAGTAAGTAGGTACCTGATCGTTATGGCGCGCGGAAAGTAGCTAATTCAATTTCTATTTTGAAAGAAAATTAACGGCAACCTTTTAACATCACATTCAATTGTAATAATTGTATTACTTTAATTAATTATAAAAAAATATCTAAATGTGAACCCGGAGTTGGCTTTAAATCAGTAATTTCTAGTTTACAAGTATTATATATACACATCTGCCCTGATGATGGACACTGTAACGCTGTCCGAAATGTTGGATAAAGGAGGTAGCGCAACACGCATAACACCCCAAAAATAAAGAACAAAAATATTATATAGTAGTTTATTTATATAATTTAATATTGTATAATAAGTAGTATCCGACCGAAACAGGAATTTCTACCGAAACCGAAACCGAATCTTCGGTATATGTCTCAGTTTCGGCCGAAACCGAAACCGAAACTTTTTTAGTAATATTAAAAATCTATTGTTTTAATCTATTTGGGTTATTTTTTACACTTATACAGACAGTTAACAGGTGTTAAATGAAATTAAAATTACAATAATTGAAGTAGGTATGTTAAAAAATATATACATTTTTTTAAAAATTACTGCTATAAAACAAACAAAAATTATGAAAAATTAACAAAACATGTTAACTACTACTTGGACCAAAAATTTGTCAATACACAACACTTACATTATGAAGGAAGGAAGGACCTCAATAATTGAGTATTTTAATTTTAATTGCATTTACAATTTTCAATCACAACATTCTTATTACAAGTGTTAAATGAAATAAAAAAACAATAATTGGAGTGAGAAAAAATGATTATTTATTTTATAAATATCTGTAAAACCAACAAAAATTAACAAATATGTTAACTACTCCTTGGAACAAAAATTTGTCAATAATCAACACTTACATTATAAAGGAAGGAACTCATCAATTGAGTATTTTAACCGGCTGATGCGAACTCAGCTGATGATGGCGGGTGACACACGAGCCACAAACTCACCCAAAGTCAGCCGAACGACGCGCGATAATTCACGAATGCAGAGTTTCGGTGTCGCCGAAGGTTCGGCAGATTTTCTGCCGAAACCGATTGATTGACTGATGCCGAAACTCGATATTTTTGCCGAACCTTCTGTCGGTCACTAATAAAAAGTAGTAATGGTGACCGGACAACTCAGAATAAAATCTACTCAACACCTCCTTTGAACAGTCATAAAAGTGATGAAAAAATGTATCAACATTGTTTAAATAGATTATGGGCTATTTTTAATTTTTTCCTAACTTTTAATGACTTTTCAAAGAGGAGTTGAGGTGACTTGATTCTGGGTTGGCATAAAACCGCAGTAATGCCTTTATAATAAAATATCAAACAGTGAAAGAATATACACAAATATTTATTTTGGATGGTATATTAGGTGAATTTGCGTATTTATACGTACGACGTATAAATTCAAAAAGAAAATAAATTTACATTCTTGCTACAGCACATACAAATTGGATATTGAAGTAAAATGATGAAACATGAAATTGAAGTAATTTAATGTTGATTACTCTCATAAAGCCGAAAGAGTTGACAAATCCCCACCCTCCTTCCTTCACTTCAGTTTTTTTTATGTGCATACTTCACAAGAGTCTCAGGCTGCTCCCGTCTGGAGCAGTGAGACTATGCCATCCCCAATTGGGGTATGTTGTGAGGCTGAAGGTAGTGGGGAGGGGAAGGAGATGGAAGGAGGAAGGTGCGGAAGTACCTGGCTATTCAGATCTAGTTACCAAACACGGCTAAAGCCATTTCAGGCAACGTTTCAATGCTGAATGGTTCAAAGCCCTGGAAGTGCCGCAAATATACTATAAGTATATTATTTATAATGAATTAATTGTGTAAAAACACAAATTAATCAAATAAAATTTATTTGAACGGCAAATCGCGACCTTCGGATTGCGAATCAAGAGCCTTACCCCTAGACCAAAACCTTACCCCTATAGATTTGGTTTGCTTTGTGTTATCTACATTCTTACTGCAATATCACACTTCTGCCTATTTAAACGTTTCTATAAACAGACTCGCGCGTAGATTTCTTAAAATTCTAGTTCCAGATAAGTTAACTTTAAACCTTAAACCAGTCTTTTGTTCCAAAAGTTCCGAAACTATTCTTATACTTCAGAAGTCTCGTTCAATAAATCAAGCGTTCCATGAGCTGAGTTGGTAACACCGATGCTGATCGAGTCAAAGTTCGTTCGGCGGCTCCATCTCATAAGGTTGGTTGAGTAGAGGTGAAATTGCAATTATTGATGTCTAGAGAGCCGCAAATTCTGACCCTAGTCTACGCCTAGACTACGGAGGCCTAATGGATTTAGTATTTAGAATAACAAGAGCCTGTAGTTTCACGCAATTCTTTTTATTTTACAATGCCTAACTACTTAAAACATTAATAAATCATAATAACGTGTACGATACTTTTTTATATCTAGGACCTTCTCGAAGGGCATTATTGGTCACTGCCGCGATAATGACCCACCTTCGTAGACTAGATATTTCCACCAACGTACATTGTAGATTCACGGTTCACAATGGCCAAGGACGTGACGCATCTGATAAGGATAAGAGAAATAATTATCAGCAGGTACTCGTACTTGTATCATACACGCCAATATTTACAGATTAGAAAGATAAATGCACAACGCAAATTTTGATCGAATGCGTCAAATTTCAGTTTGCAAGGTGGGTATTCAGTGAGCACTACCACCTGAGAACCAACACCTCTGCCATAAACGGCCGGCGTAGTAAAGCGGTAAGGCTCTTGACTAGCACACCGAAGGTCGCGGGATCGAATCCCGGCGTGGCAAATAAATTTTATTTTATATCTTATAGTTTAAAATAATATTATAGTATATTTGCGGCACGTTCCAGAGTGGAAGATACTCTCAGTATCGCCCTGGTGTAAGACCACCATTCAGAATTGAAACGTTGCTTGAAATGGCATTAGCCGTGTTTGGTAACCAGATCTGAATAGCCAGGTACTTTCCCACCTTCCGCGCCTCCTAAATTAATTAAAAAAAATAAAATAATAATTTAGGAGGCGCGTATCGGTAACCATTTATTAGATAATCAACACACCTGCCATAGGTTACCCCCCAAGTGGTTCGCTAAGTTTGGTGACATAGCAAAGGTAGTTGATGGGGTGAGTTTTGTCTAGGTCTTGGCGGCACACGCATTTGCCCATCTTTTATATGGTTGAGGGAGACCTTTTGACCTCTCCAGCCGGACTATCTCGACACATCGCCTTGTACCGCAGTGGGAGGGACGGATTCATACGTCCGTCATTCATGGAACACATTGACCCCAGATTTCTAACCATTCTTCATATCTTTTTCCTTTACAGAACTTCCTCTCCTTCCTTTCCCTAAAAAGACCTTCCACACAGCATTCCTTAAGGAGAATTATTTCCCCCAAGGCCTCTTGTGTGGAGCCTATGTAAAAATATATACATATAAATAGGTCATTTCGAGTGGTGATTTAGCAGGAGTGCCCAATTCATATGGTGTGGATTGTCCAGATCTTAGCAGCGGATGCGTCTGCCCTCCAACTACACCACAGTGGGAGCGATGAATTCACACTTCCGTCTCTCATGCACTGATCCCAGATTCCTAAAAACCCCTCATACCCTTTCCTTTCCAAAACTCCCTATCCTTCCTTTACTTAAAAACAACATCGTCAAAGAGGCACATCTAAGGGAAATCATTTTTCTCGGGGACTGCTGTTTGGAGATTGTGAAAGAATGCAAAAACACTATCTGAAGGGCCGAAGGTCACTATTATATTTTATCAGTGTGCCTTCGTGATAAGAGATAAACCAGTACCCAGTTACCTAGTATTTAGGTACTCCACCTATCTAATAAAATCACAATAAAACCATCCAGTTTTCATGTGCTGGGAAGAAGTTTGACAATCCAGAATTTTACCAAGCTAAGAAGCACATGCCAGTTGCCCGTGTTGTGGTGGTCGATTGGTTAGATTGGATAGATGATTTGATTCTTCTAGCACCGTCACATACAAGGGCGGATCCACCGTTGTGGGCACGGTGGGCATGCCCACAACCCTAATATTGAGAGTCTATTGAGATCGATAGGCTGATGATAATAAACGATATGCCTTAATAAAATTTAAAAAAATATATGATGAATCATGAATAGTGCGTGCATAGACGATATGCTGGCACGTTATGTCACATTTTTTACAACATATTATTATCTGTTTCTTTTTGGCACATGAATACTTGTATTAGAAAAAGAGATGACTATTGGCCGGGTGGGTGTATTTAATTTAATTTGATATCCTTGGAAGATGTCAAAATTTTATCAAAATCGGTTCAGTAGTTGGAATGATATTGGTAGCCTAATTAAGTCTCGCCTGGTGCATTTCACTTGCTGGTCATACTTACAACTCCCGAGACAGCGCCAAGATACATATTTACCCATTCTAGTGTCCCTATATTGGCTTACTGGCTACTAGAAAAAAAGAAAAAATAAGAATTTATTGATTGAAATTGCTTTGGAATCCTGTCCTGAGCCATAGTCCTGATGCGCGGAAAAAAGAAAATAATCAAATTCAAAAGTCGTTCATGAGTCATCATTGTCCATGAGCGAGTTCGTACTCCGACTCGCATTTGGCCGATTTTCGGGTGGTTGCGACCATAACCTTTTTCGAGGGCTGGATCCGCGCCTGGTCACATAGCGCACAAAAGAAAATATTTCAAATATTTGAAGATTTTGCAAAAAATCATAACCTTCTATATTATAGGTACCTAATACATCTAAATTATGGTTTTCAAATGAAAAAACGATCTTAGGCAAACAACATATTACTAGACGGAAGGAAAATGGATGTTAGTCGTAGGGTCAAATACTTTTTTTTTACATGAATACCTCACAGGAGTCTCAGCTGCTCCCGTCTGGAGCCAGTGAGACAATGGCATCATGACTTGGGACAAACGACCCAAGAAGAATCGGGGATGCGGAAAGACAATGTAGAACTATATCCGTTAGAGCTGATATGCTGCCAAGGAGTTTTCACTTTTGCAGCACAAATGTTAAAAGGATACTATTCAACGCATTCTGCACATCACTGTACACGTTAGAACTGGGGTTAGGTGTTAGATTACACAGCATCCCAATGGCATAAACTATAAGTCCCTTATAATAATACTTATCGCCAACTGTTTCGCCTACTGAGACACTGCAGCGCTACGGAAATGTTCCTGGAGGGACTACTGTACTCTTTCAGAACACTTCTCCGCTACCGCATGGGCGGCTTATGACCCAGACTAAGCCAATAGAATAACACAATCATCACTGCAATGGTTGCCTGGATGGAGTCCCCCTTATGGCCCACTGGAGACGGCAGACTGTTAATTATCCGCTATAGACCTCTTTTACGCATTTTATTTTATTTATTTCATGTTTTTTTTTTAAATTTTATTTACCTCTATTACTATTTTGTCTAATTTCTTTGTCTTGTTATTGTCTAACAGCTTTTATTTTGTTATTACAAAATAGGGAACGTATTGCATTTCACTACCCCTGCATACATTCTGAAAATAAAAATATATTTCTAATACATTAAAACATTCTAGCTGTGAGTGAATTAGTTTAGTATGGCGTCCTATCAACACCGCCTACTCTTTTAGCGATATTATTAATTGTGTACAAAGTATATATTTAAGTCAATAATAATGTTAAAAAGTTTTGTTTTTGTAAAGTTGCAGAATTCCTTTGCACGCTTAATGCGCATTTGAAAAAAACTGTTTTAGTTTTAAATCTTTGTTTTAGTTTCAATAATACAAGGGACAATATTTCTGTCGGGGGATGGTAAAAGATGTATTAAAACTAAATTTTTACCAAATCAAAGTTAAAAGTTTTCGTTGTCAAGATTTTTTTACTAAAGTGATGTTTGGCGAATTTTTAAACTAACAAATTATACCTACCTACAAAAAAACTGTCCAAAGAAGCGAAGCTAGAAGTCCACAATAGAGTGCTGGTACCTACCCTGATGTACGGCAGTGAAGTATTGAACTGACAGAGAAAGGATGTAAGTAGATTGATTGATACAGAAATCAGATCCCTGAGGCATGTGTGTTGTAAAACCATGTATGCTCGTGTGAGAAATGTGGAGATTTGAAAAGAATGCAAGGCTGACGGAAGCGTAATAAACAAAATTAAGAAAGGGACGCTTAGTTGGTTTGGGCATGTAGAGCGATTGAATGAAGAAAGGAGAGGTATATAAGAGGCAAATGTGAAATGTACAAGAAGTAGGGGACGCCCGAGGAAGACATGGCATTCAAATGAATCAGATACTTGAGTTGGGCCATGTCAAGAGTGAGAATAATAGAAGAGTACGTACGATATATGAATGAGGCAAGGAGTGTATGCCAAGACCGAATTGTTTGGCTGTCCGTCCTCTCTGCCTACTCCTGCGGGGAAACGGTGTGATGGTCAGTTAGTTAATTAGTTAAAAAAATATTACTAGTGATATATTTTTATTTTTTGCGCGTAATTCCGCTACTTTAGCAAAAAAACAAACATTAAAAAATAATTATTTTTTAAATGCCTATTTACCAAGATGCGTTAATATTCTATACTTTGGGTCGACGACCAATTTCTGTTTACATAAAAAATCAAGTACCTAATAGTAATAAATAATATAATAATAACACATCATTTCCGCTCCACCATGGCTCATGATCACCGACATCCGTAAAAATATAACCTTACGAACAAATTTGTATTTACCTTAATTTTTTCCCAGGCGCAAAAAATGGTGGACACGATAATTATTTATTATTTGTATACATCACAAAACAGTATTGCACGCAACAGCCTTGAAAATATGAAAAAAAACCGCCACTTAAAAAAATTCCCGTCAACGGAAACTTCAGATGATAAAACGCAGTAATTTGAGTTTATCTTATTTTGGAACAGACTGCACCGAATGTTATTATTTTTGTTTTGACACTTTGATGTAAACAAAATGGAGATAAGATGACGCGGGAACTTGAAATAATCGTAAACTGAGTAGAAAGAAAACGACGATCGACGACGACCAGCCGCGCGCGGCGGCAAAATGCTACTGATTAAAATGATTGAATCCAATTTGATTGTGGCTAGATTTCTCCGTTCGTTTGTCCGTGGCTAGTTACAACTATAGGCAAGCTCCGCAAGGTGTGGTAAATAGTGGACATTGGAATCGGAGATGTGATGTTGATTTATTTTCCACATAATTTAACAGATAACTATATTTTTAACCCTTTTTACGTTACACTAAAACTAAACAGACACCTACATATTTGCGAAATTTGACGTACTTGACGAAAAATAATTTGGGAGGCGGATGTGGGTACCGCCGCCCCGGGAACCATTTATTGAATAACCAACACCCATGCCATGGATCACTCCAAGCCACTCCCTACAGTTGGTGACTTAGCAGGGGTGCTCGGGTTAACGGGCTGAGGTTTATCTAAGCCTTGGTGGCGGATGCGTTTTTTTCCACCTATTGCGTGGCGGGCCGGACCGGGAGAGACTGAGGACTGAGACTTGAGGGATACCTTTTGACCTTTCCGGTCAAAATCCCTGGACCCATCGCCTTGCACCGCTTTTGGACGGATGGATTAATTCGTCCATCACTCCAGTATTTACACACCAACTTCATACATTCCTACCCACCGCTCATATCTTTTTTACTTTCAAGGACTTCCTCTCCTTCTTTTTCCTTTAAAGTCCCTCCACGCAGTATCCCCAAAGATGACATAGGCCCCGGGGTAAATTGTTTTTCTCAGGGCCTCTTGTGTGGAGCTATGTAAAAAAATTATATGCCTAGGTAGGCACTATTAAATCACACACCCACAAAAACTAATCACGTAACAACTACACACAAACAATTGGAATAATCATATCAGTACTTATTGTACTTACATAACATATTAAGGAAACCGGGTGGCTTTTTTCCGTACAAACGTATTCCCCAATTTTCTCTCTGGATTTTGACACTACAAAAATGTGAAAAGATTCTAGGCTTGTTCTAATCCTCTAATGTTCCACGCCCTCAATGAGACTTCTCGAGGGAGGCCGAATCTAGTAGACACCCGCCTATATAATTAAAGCAAAAACGGCAATATGAGATAAAGCGATAAAACTAAACAAAAGATATACATTATATAATATACGAGTAATATTGTATCGTAATATTATCCCTCGCCTCGGTAAAATTATAGCTGAAATCATTGATGTACTGATCGATGGTTGAAAAGATTTTTTCAGCGGGGAGTCACGCTGAGAACGTAGAGCTGGCATTGGGGTTCTTTTCAACATTTCTTGACATGAAAGATTATTAAATTTTCCACTAAATAAATACGTTCACCTGCCAATTTCAATTCACCCCATTGCTCTCTTGCGCAAGTGAGTTACTGTTTGCTGTTTAGCCAGGAGCCTTGTATCGCCTTTCAACGATCCCTGATACTGCGAGCTGTTAGCTGTTAGCTGCTACCTGACAGAATATAATAGCTGTTAGCTGCCAGTATCTCCATTGCCAATCACCTATCCCATCACAGATGCGACGAACCAATCGCTTCCAAATACCTAGTACTCTATAATGAAATGCTTGCGACGCTAATCTCAATTAATTACACATTAAGACACTCGTTACTAATGGCATTGCGGCCTCCTTATTGGCATGGCTGACACACTTAATGATGATTTTATAATTTAACCACTTGGTGGTCCAGCGTCCAGCGGTCTAAGCGTCTGGTTCCCACCCAAGCGCCACAGGAACAATCCAATGCTCCAAGTCCTCCAACATTGCACATACAAAATTTTCCTCATTTAGTGATGGGTGTAGGAGTTAAGAGTCAAAAAAACATTGGGAGGTTATTCGTAATGACGACCGGCGTGGTCTAGGGGTAAGGCTCATCATTCGCAATCCGAAGAGGGTGGGATCGAATCCCGGCGTAGGCAAATAAATTTTATTTGATTAATTCGTGTTATTTGCGGCTTATTCCACGAGTGGAAGATACTCTCAGTAACGCCCTGGTGTAAGACGGAATTCAGAATTGAAACGTTGCTTGAAATGGCTTTAGCCGTGTTCGGTGACCAGATCTAAATAGCCATATACTTCCCCACCTTCCTCTTACTTATCACCTTCCCCTCCCCATTAACTTTAGCCTCACAGGGGGATGCCATGGTCTCACTGGCTCACGGGAGCAGCTGAGACTTGTGAGGTATTCACATAAAAAACTGAGTTTGTCTTTCTAAAAAAACCGAAAGGGGAGGTAAACTTTGTCTACCCACTGGAGCGATTATGGTCGACAAATGGATCACTTTTTTTCTGCGATAGCGGTCCAAAATTGCACCACATTTTCCTACATTCGTAAAACATTTATTGTAATTATTTAAAACATTTCCTTGACCAGCCATTTATTTTAAAACGAAGCTATTGAAATGCTTTATATATGACAATTCGTAGACTATTTTAGAACGATGTTAAAAATAAATTTAATAAAAAATTCCCGTCGAATTTTTGATCAGCTGTTTATGGTTAAAATTAAGTCGTTTTCCCATGGATATGCACCTTTCATTATCAAGTATACCACGGACAACATACAGATCAACAATATTATATGTCGACTCGAATAAGTGCCCCTCACGGCAGCTTCAAAGTAAAAAAACACGCAGGATTCGCGCGATTATAAACTTTTCGATTTTTTAATATTTTTTTTATAAATCCTACAAATATGAGATAAATTACAGGTTAATTCATTGGCTATATACTCGTATCACTATAAAAAGTTTTTATGTCTCCATGTTAAAATTCGAAGGGATGATTTTTTTTAATGTTGGTGAAAAATTTAAAAAATGATCTTCTGGGAAATCTCGAGCAATCGAGGCAAATTTTTTTATTTTGCGTGATCGCTTCAGTGGCTACTCGCTACATTTAAGACATTTGACGAGACTTTTCCGGAAACGAGGGAAACCGGCTGCTATCTATCTCTTCAGCGTCGTATCGCGCAGTTCTTGCTTGAATTGTTTTAGGTTGTGTAGTGGCTGCGTTTGCCCAGAACCAGTACTTAATATTCCATATATTTACCCTTTTAACGGTGATGCTTCATCTCGTTTCCTTCCATTCGGGCGCCCACGGGAGGAAACGAGTGAAGCGAGGACAGTGTAAGGAATTTTCCCCAAATCTAGGGAGAAAGGAATTTTGGACCAAATCGGAAAAAAATCTGAGAAGTTTTATGTGTTGCAGTAGGTCTAAGGTCGTATCTATTTTTGATCAGGCAACACGTCCCCGTCGGGTTCTCATTAAGTATCGTTGAGAATATGCAATGTGCAGCAGGATTTAATTCATAATAATTTATCCCAGCTATTGTAATATTCTACGAAAACGCCACACACTACACCGCGTATCTCGTATTGTAATAAAGGGGAACGCGAATCGTAAACTATTACGCCAATTGGCGTAATTTTAGATCTAATCAAGTTGTTGATAGATTCACACTACTTCTTCATGCCTGGTCAGTTAGCTTTGCGTAGGCATCGGGCGATTGTTTTGGTCTCCTGCGATAATGTTTTCAAAACATCCGACAAAAACAAATACGTCGGGGGCTACGATATACCTACTATGTCAATGGAGGCTACGTTTTTCTCCGCGGCCGATGGAATGAAAAAATTCTCCACCAGTGTTTTATTTTCGTCGCAAGAGTTGATGGCATCAACTGTTGATGCCATCAAAATGCATGTTTAATAACTTTTTTTGGCATATTCGTTGAGAATTTTTTAGCAAGGGCGGATCCAGGATTTTTTTCTGGGGGGGCACAAGGGGCGGACGGCAAAAAAAACAACAATTACTGTTAGGATTTTTTCCTGAGGGGGGGCACATGTGATGAGACATCCAGAGAAGTATGAGATCCTGCATCTCATAATGCAGAGAAAGATTGCCGGAAGACGGGGCCCTGGAAGAAGGAGAACCTCATGGTTGAAAAACCTGAGACAGTGGTATGGCCAGTCTACCGTGGAGCTGTTCCGGGCTGCAGTAAACAAAGTCCGCATAGCCAACATGATAGCCAACGTCCGTTGAACGGACAGGGCACAAGAAGAAGAAGGGGGCACAAGGGGTGGACGGGCCAAAAAATCAACAATTACTGTTAGGATTTTTTTCTGGGGGGGGGGGGGGGGGGCACAATAGGTGGACGGGCAAAAAAATCACCAATTACTGTTTGAAATAAACTTGAAGTATCATACTTCAAGTTTATTTCTACAAGTTCAAGTATGTATAGGAAGGTTTATGAAAGTGTCAAAACAATCGAAAAATTAAATGTTTAAAAAATACAGTTTTAGCTTCTAAGTATGTAGTACTGTGATGGAATCTCCAGAGTACACAAAAATACGTCTGGGGGGGGGGGGGGGGGAGGGGGGGTTAGTGATAAATTTTGGGGTTATTATTGTCACCATATTATTAATATTATATATTATTTGTTATTATTGTAGACAAGGAACCGACAAACGCATAAATGATATATCCAAAAGTTTATTTTTATTTTTAAATGGAGTATGGTCGTACTCAAAATTGCGGAATATTATAAGTCATAAGGAAATGGGGAGCAAAAAGAAAGAGATTAAATAAAACACTTCGATAATTTTCTATAAATTGTATTTTTTAAAAATTCGAAAAATTGACAGAGATACAGCATTTTATATGAAATTGTTTGAAACAGTTTGTTTGTGGAATTATCCTTCAGCAAAACTTTGAATGATTTTTTCTCGAAACTTTTTTAACATGTTTTTCAACCTGGACAACATATTAAAAAAACTATATATCCGATTGGCATGCACCAAGTCTTAAACTGTTCGAAAATTCAGTGTCTATGGTACCACGTAGGGGAATTTTGATAAAATAGAAGGGGCCCTTTATAAAAAAAATCCCTATGTGGTGCATAGTGACTGGATTATCTAACAGTTTAGGACTTAGTGAATACAAATCGGATGTATAGTTTTTCTAATATGTTGTCAGCCAGGTTGAAATACGTAGTTTCTGAAAAAACACGTTCAAAGTTTTGTTGAAGAATTCAACATACAAACTGTTTAAAGCGGTTTCATATAAAACTCTGTATCCCCGTCAATTTTCTTAAAATATTTGGTCATAGCATTATTAACAAGTGCATCTTTCAGAAAATGATATAATTTTTTTTTTACAATGCCCGGATGCTTTAAACTCTTGTTTAGGATTAGAACAAGGGAACATGGAGGCGTTTGGAGGCCCCCCAGGACCAGAGGCCCGTGTGAACTGAATAAAAGGCTTGTAAAATTACATCAACTTCTTAAACAAGGGGGGGGGGGCTCATTCATCTTTGCCGCCCCGGGCCTCTGACGGGCTTAGTCCGCCACTGGATCTGCAATTGCATAAGTTTCGTTTCGATGTAATTACGCATGCATTAATTAATTAACCCAAACTAAGAATCTATTGTGCATATAAATAGTTGTATGAAGTGTAATTTCCATAATCTGTGCCTGAAAAGTGCGGCGGTTAGGGGAATAATTACAAAAAATAAAATACATTTGGATTCAAATTCATTACCACAAGAGACAACAATTTATGTTGATGTTGATGGAGATGGTAAAAGATGCTTTGTTACTTTTGTTTTCAATAAGTTCAAAATTTATTGTGTTTCGACCACCATGTTTTTGATATGACATTTGTCAAAGGAAGTTTGAAGATTAGGAAAAACTCGTAAATTATTTAAATAACCCAAAATAAGAACCTAACAACCTATTTGCCCATATTTTTCATCTTCCCTGATACGAATAGTCGTCTCTTGTAGAAATGAAGAGGAAATCAAGTGTTATTTGTTTTTTCAAATTGTGCAGTCCTAAGGGTGCCGCGGAATTTTGCAATCTTACCCTCATATATCGTCAGTCAACAAAAATACAATAAATAAAACAAATTTAAAAAATTAAGGTACCTACTCAGATTTTTATTATAAAAAAATACACAATACATACAACTTTATTTATGTACAATTATTATCAAACACAGGATTTGTAAAGAATCAAAATTGACCTATCTTAAAAAGAAGTGAAAAACCAAAGCAAGAATGTTGAAAACTCTATAATATTAACATTCTTTTATCAATTTCTCAAAGCATTAAATATATTAAAATAGTTTTGTGACTTAATATCATTTTCTTTCAATCTCAAAATTCTGGTGTTCAGTTAACCATTTGCAATTTTCTAACATCATTATAGCCACTGAAGAGACAAATCGATGGAAGGGTGATGGTGGCGTGTCAGTGTGCCTGAAGTAAGATCGATTTTACCTTACTTCTGATAAAAGTGATCAAATATATTAAAACATTGAAATTCTTTCTTAAACAGAATAGTATAACTAATATCATTGCTCTGTCTGAATATTGGAATTGGTCTGGTAATTCTGAAAATTTTGCATTTAAATCGGTTCCATATACAACACTTTTTGACAGTTTTCTTAAATGCAGTATTCTGTATCACCCCAACAAGCTAAATACTGTGCTTGTGATACCAACTCTTAACGGTAGTTACCCTAACATTAGAGCGTTATCCTGGTTGATGTCAGTTGCAGGAAAATTTGCGAACTGAATGTCATACGACAAAAGGATAGTCCATTTATGAATGCCTATTAGGCTCATATGCAAGTAGTGTTAGTAACTAATAAATAGTAATTCATGTTTTTTCCATTTTCAATTCAATTTCCATTCAACTTAAGTTAGGCATAGATTTTTCTTGCATAGAATTTTCAGTTCAATTTCTATTCAACACAAGACAGGCATAGACAAGCCATTGAAAACCATAGAAAATTGCAGAGATTTGACAGCCGATAACGCACGATGGATGCTTTCCGATATCCAAAGAATTTTGCCTTTTTTGTCTATTGTCTTATAATGCTCATTTAAAGCAAAGTATAACACAAAATATACAGAATCACCCTTCGGAAGCCAAGGAATCAAAAGGGCTTATGTGAATTGGAGAAAACTGTTTTCTTTTAAATAGGCATAGATCGCATTTCTAAGGATTATCTGTTTAACCCCTCAGGCTAATTTGATCGCTTTTCAGAACAACTCATATAGGTTTCATAGAAACAGTTGTGTCTCCCTTACTGTCATAGTTAAAAATATGATCTAAACGGGTTAGAAAGAGAAAATACCACGCTTTATATTCAAATCTAAAAATTAACAACAAAAATAGTAAAATGTACACCTTTATAAAACCAAATTTTCAGATCTTACTTAATTTGAAAAAAAAAAATTGTAACTTTGGGAATTTTTTATTAATTTTATTTTTACATAGACGAATAAAATATGTATGTGCTTTGATTTTTTTTCATTATCAGAAATTTTAATTTTTTTTCATCATCAGATTTAAATTTTTTTTATGTTGTTATGCAAAATTTTTATATTTCAAAATTAATATGATACATTCGAATTATATAATTTGAGAGCGTATCTTATCACCTTTCAAAAATAGTATTTAGTTTTTGGATACCGTTTGGAAATATTTTAACCTTCTGGCAAAATATGGCCGAGGCCTGAGGGGTAACAATCATTGTGGAGATAATAAACTTTGTCCCTAATGTTGTTCGGAAACGACTGTAGGATTCATGATACAATTTCTTTTCAAATTGCCTGTAAAAGATTCTGACCAATATTAATAATGATTGTCCAATTTAAGATGACTTTTACTTTACTTTTTGATAAATAATAATATATTATGCTCGTTAGCAAAGCTGCTTAAATTTTAGCCACAAATACACTCAGTAGATGGCGGAATATTATTTAGGTTTGTCAACTTCTCCCTTCTCCTGATAAGTGATGACTCCCTTCTCTAACATGCTAGGCACCTCCACGGCTAGCCAGGGACCCAACTAGAAAATAACACATATATTATAATAACATTAGATTTCATATACCTACGAGAGCTACTCATTCCAAAATTATGTTTAAATTACCAGGACTGAGCATTATGATGATAACATAAAGTTAGTAATAGATACACCGATGTGGCAGATCTTTTTAACTGTATGTAAGGTAGGTACAAGAAGGCTATACTATCATATCTTTTCAATCAATATTAATTTAAGCCAAGTCTACTTATATTTTTCATATGTATGAGTATCTCTTACTTTTATATCCTTCAAGAGCTTGTATCTGTATGATCTAATGACACATTTTATTTAATTAAATGAACACAATATTAGCGAAACTCAATCGAAATCTGGAGACAGAAAAATCAGAAAAGATATTGGCTCCGCTGGGACTCGAACCCAGGACCTTTTGCTTACATGGCAACAGCTCTACCGATTGAGCTACGGAACCCATATTAATTCGGTCACATTTTATTGTTACTTTTAAAATTTATTTTGACTATTTTTTTATGCTTTTAATTAACTGTGACACGCAATAATTGCTTATGGTATATTAATTTATTTGTAAGAAACAAACAGCTTTTACATAATATACAGTGATAAAATATACGTGAATTGAAGTCAAGCCACAGAAGTTTCGTATGCTATAGTTCATTTTTTTTTTTTAAGTTTTCTTTATTCATTGAATTGTTTATTACACGAATTGGGGATTTTTTGACCACCATGCTAAGGCACATGCCCGTGGTTGGAAATGAAAAGGAAGAGGAATATAAGAAAAGGATAGGAGATGCTCCCGATACATTCCATTCTCTCATATTAATAATCGATCGTACGCATTACTTCATATCGATATTTCTTTAGGTTATTATTAAAAATGTCATTGCTGTGAATTTCTTTTATTATATCGTGCACATACAATACGGGGTGCGCCAGAGAAACTTACTTATTTGAAAGTTCAATAAAAACAAAAGCACTGTAGTTATTGTTGTAATTCTTTTTTTATTTGAAAATACAATGTACCAAGTTTTTTTTCATACTGTCTTAAAAATTACATATTTTAAATGGCGATCCTCATCGCGCATACACTGGTTAAGTCGTTTTTTGAAGTTATCGTCCACTCTTCTCAGCATATCAATCGGAATATTGGTAATAGCATCGCGAATGTTGTACTTCAGGTGATCTATGGTCCGTGGTCGATCGACATAAACAAGGGATTTCAAATAACCCCATAAAAAAAAATCACATGGAGTCAAATCCGGAGAGCGCGCCGGCCATGTGAGGAGGAATTTCGAAGCGAGCGCGAAAGGCACGTTGCGTAGCAACAACTGAGCGACCGTTACAAAAGAAGCTCTCGACGGCGAAGGCCCGCTGCTCTCTAGACCACAGCATAATGGCAACTGACGAGAATGGGAAACAAACTTGGGGACGTCCCCCTCCAGATGCGCCCCCTTCCGCCCCTCTACCTGCCCAACTCAACGGTCGGGAATTTTTTCAAATAAGTAAGTTTCTCTGACGCACCTTGTATAATAAAAGAATGATGTAAATATGAAACGATACGAGGACAAACAAAATAAATCGGATTGTCGGGTTGATCTTTATGGAATATGAAAATTTATTAAGTTGGTGAGCTCTGGTGAGTCCAGGGCATCATTTAGAATTTTAAACAATAGGATTTGATAAAAAAATTGACGTCGTGCTTGGAGGGAGTTGAAATTGTGAAATTAATGGATTCGGTATAATTTGAGAAGTGTAAGTTTATACCGTTGATAAAATAAATAAACATTGTAATAGACGAACAGCTGGTAGCCCCAGAGAAATGTGGGGAAAGCAACTTCAGAGGCTGTGCGAGGAGAGGTTGTAACTGAAATGGATCAACTGCAATGGGTGGGTTACTTATAGGGTAAGAGTAACAAGATAAGTATGATGTAATAGAAGATATTCGGAATGATAGACTTGGACCCTTCTTCTCAGTGATACGCAATTGAAGTATCTTTGCGACTGAAGCCTTTTGTAAACTTGTCGGCCATGCAGGTCTGAAGGACAGAAGATACGCAATTGAAGTATCTTTGCGACTGAAGCCTTTTGTAAACTTGTCGGCCATGCAGGTCTGAAGGACAGAAGAGAGTGGTTGTTTCCACACATTATTTTTAATTTCTACCTAATTATTAACCACTGATAATTAAGTCACGTGATTTTACCACAGAAAATGTGGCAAAGATTGAAACCACTAGGCCTAAGAATTCACAAATTCAGAAAAAAATAAATTATTGTTAAGATCTATAAGCATTTGTTAGTTTCATATAATAGGAGGGTATAGACGAACCCCCAGCGCCATGGCGTGCGCTATCCCGAACTTGGGCACGTTGCGCGCCCACAGTGGCTTGAAGTGGTCGGTGAGGCAGATCTTGCCGCCGCGGTACATCTTGGCCGTCTTGCCGTCCAGGCTGGGCAGCGCTATCTCTGGAGCGGTGGTGGGGTATGTTACCGGTATCTGAAACAAGTGCGTATGTAATTAAGATACTTACATTTTTATGAGATTCTAAGTTACACAAATATTCGAGCTACAGAGATTTCCGGGTCTACGGTTTTGGATGGTCAAGCTCATTCCAAAAGTCATATTTTAGAAGAGATTGAAAAAACGAATTTAGAAGCAGGAAAATGCAAACAAAAATGCAATTCAAAGAAAAATTTATTTATATTAATAAATATTATTAATATACCTACATAAAAATAAAAATAAATTAAATCTTTACATATTGGGGGTATTTCGCAACCAGCGATGATATTTGTACCTATAGTTAGTATATCGACGCTGGAAAGGAAAAATGGCTGAAGAGCCACCCGTCAGAGCTGTGACGTTAAAGATGAACCTACATAATAAGCATATTGTTTGTTTGTGCTTATGTTCATCAAATCAAGTTTTCTAAAGTTTCCCACATGTTCTGGGTATAGGTACATTTAAAAAGAGCTCAATAAATAAATAAAAATTTACCTTCTTTAAACTTCGCTTATTTGGGACAAAATGTCGAGTCCTGACGTGTCCCAATTAAGAGTAATATACTGTAAAGAAAAAAAATACACTCACATCAAATTCTACATCAAACTCATATTTGAGTAAGTCTTGGATGTACCAGCACTTTCCAAACCATTTAGTTCCAGTTTTATCTGACTCCAGGCGGAACCAGTCATTATCAGCTTCCTTGTTATTCTGGACATACTGGAAAAAGACAATTGTTTCAATGTTAACTTCGTCAAACATATATAAGGCAAATTTAGTGGCATTTTAGGTAGAGGCAGCAGCGTAAACTCTTAACTTACAGATTTAATTTGAGTACAACTCAAATACTAGGAGAAAATAAAGAAACAACAAAATGAAACCAGGAGAAGAACCTAATAATAATTATTCCCCTTAAATTGAACTGAAAACTGAAATTAAACTTTGTTTCAACAATTACTACAAGAAACAAGGATTTACATTCACAAAATAGGTTATTAGGTTTTTAGTTTGGATTAGGGGGCCGTCACATTTAGCTTATAAAAGATAAAAGATCATTTGGCTTGGCCTATTTCAGCATATTGTATGGAACGTGTCGTAGGAATCCGTGTGCATCTAACGAGTGCGCGAAAGCTTTTGACAACCATGGAAATTCAAGAATGGAATTTACGCTCCCACAGAGTACCATGCCGCCAGCACGACAATCTGAGAGCTGCTATTGGCTAGCGGAATTATGTGCATGTGGTGCCCCTTCCAAATGACTTGTCTACAACGCTATTATGTCCTTTAACTAACTAATCAATTGAAAACATAAATGAAATTGATAATTAATACATGCAGCAGCCTCATTGGACTGGAAAACACATCTGAATAACCACCTAATGCTTCCACAAGGGACTCCAGACAGCAATGATCAACGCCAAGGAAATGGCTGACTATTTACGTCACCCCCACCATGCGACCAGCCGAGCCACTATTGGTCAACTCTGAACAAAGGAAAAATCTGAATCGTAAATATTTACGACAGCGAATTCATCTTCCGAAAAATTTGGAGCTCAATTTCGAGAAATTGGGAATAATTTGGATCAAGAAATAAACATCATCACCTAAAAATGAGTATGTACTACAAAAACAACCCAAAAACTGACGTCTATCAGTGATTGTTGCACTTTAAGAAAAATATTTACTGTTTAAAATTGTACCTTATATCACATATGTATACTTGTACCTTTTCTTGTAAACACAATAAAAATGATGTGAAGCTTTGGGATCCTGAGTTGGTAAAATCTTGGCAAAAACTATCACACATAATTTTAACACAGCTGACTTCCAATCGTAGCGACCAGGGAAATTACCTAAAACAAGTACCTTAGAAAAATTAAGGAGGTTCTGTCCCCCAAAAGTCCGACCTGAGTTTGTCCTATAAAAATAGAAGTCAAACCGGTAGGAAGTCAGTTCAAAACTATCAGCCAAGAAGAAACAATACCTACTCAAGATACCAACAGTCTCCAAGTTCAAACCTCTTTTCAAGTGTTTTAATCAGTCTTAGATTCAGTTTACCTCTCCCAGTATCCCAGTAACCTAAAATCCTAAAAACCCCAGTCTCCCACAGTCTCCAAAGTGAAAAATATTTATTTTAATCCAGTACTCAAATCAGTTTTGCCATTATACCTAGAAGCATTTTTTGTCAAAGTAGTAAATTCATTTAAAAGACCAGTGGCATTCCAAAATCCACTGGCGTACCAAACTCCATTGGCGTGTCATTGTGGCCAGCTCCCTATTATATTTAGTTTATGTACAAACGTCTAGTACATTTGGTCCTTCGAGCCGGATCCACACATAACACGCCTTCAGTCTTACCCAGTGGAAATGCCGTCTCTTCGCAGTGGCCGTAAGACCCCGACATCTTCCGAAACATCGCTGTCTAAACCTAACGCCCCGGGAACAAGCCGAAACATGCCAGTGGCACCCCGTCGGACCCCGGGCCCACGCACCGTAGACATCGATGAGACGCCATCCAGCGGAACCCGCCACGATCTATCTGGTGCGAACCCTGCCAGGAACCCTGACCTCATCACTCTTGACCAACCTGCTCCAGAATGTGTCGCCAAGAGCCTTCACGGATCCAACAGTAAAAGCAGCGAAACAACTTCTGAATCAACTGAAGACTCCCTGCGATTGCTGCGCCGAGAGATGCGCATCCGGGACAGACGTCACGCCAAGCAGACAACCAATCTGCTCGCAGCCCTGAACGCTGCAACACGCCAAGCAGTCAGCCAACCTACCCAGGAGCCCGCACCAACCAGCCCGACCCTGCGAGCCAACCTCGGTCAGGCAGTAATTCAAACCCAGGCACCAACCGGCCCGTCTACGAACGAGTTCGCAACGAGATATGCCACTCGAGTACACACGTCAGACGGCCCGTCTACCGGAGAGTTTGCAACGAGATATGCAACAACTCAAGTGCACGCACCAACCGGCTCTTCTACTAATGAGTTCGCAACGAGATATGCCACTCAAGTACACAAGCCAGCCGAAGAGTTTGCAACGAGATATGCAACTACTCAAGTGCATGCACCAACCGGCCCTTCTACTAATGAGTTTGCAACGAGATATGCCACTCAAGTTCACAAGCCGGCCGAAGAGTTTGCAACGAGATATGCAACTACTCAAATGGACACACCAGCCGGTCAGCCTACCAATGAATTTGCTGTAACCGATCCAACCGGATACGCCGCCGCCGCCACCCAAGAGTACACACTACTGACGGGCCCTGCGAAGAACATCCCTACGGCCGAATACAGCCATATCGGACCCGAGCGCCCACTTTACAACACAGCAGGGTACCAGCATCAGCCAGCCTCCTCCGGCCAGGATTCCCCATTATTTACACCACCGCACACAGCCAATCAGACAGCACGGCACACCCGAGAATGGTTGCAGCATGGCAACGACCCACTGGCCCAGATCGCCTCTGTGATGGCAGAGGCCCTTCGCTCTTCCAGAACGCAAGATAGCCCCCGCACATTAGAAGATGATTCAAGAATGGCTGCCCTCATTGCCAGGCAATCCACAGCAAAAGATTTGCCTACCTTCTCCGGAGACCCCCTGGAGTGGCCCACCTGGAAGGCGCAGTACGCTCAATCCACCGCCACCTGCCAAATGACTCCAAGCGAAAATCTCATTCGGCTGCAGCGCGCCCTCAAAGGCAAGGCACGAGATACCGTGGGTCCCCTACTAATGGATCCTGCGCAAGTCCCAGAGATCATCAGCGTCCTCGAGCAGCGATACGGCAGCGCTAACTCCATAGCAAAATTTATGCTAGACAAGGTTAAAAAACTACCTTACCTCACGACCGAGGTATCACTCGAGGACCTGGCAGATTTCTCCGGAACGGTACAAAACCTGGTGGCATCTCTCCGGATCCTGAAAACCGAAGGTTATCTCACCAATCCTGCATTAATGAATGACGTCACTGACAAAATGCCAAGTTCCCTGCGTCTGGCATGGCTAATCGAGATCCGCAAACAACACGCTCCGGCCACCATAACCCAGCTCGCTGCCTTTCTGAAAGAGGTGTCAAACGCAATTCCAAACAGTGGGATGGTGGACCACATACGATCTCGACCACGCCGTGAACAAATACATGCCGGGTACCAGGAGGAAGAAGAGAGTGATCGCATGCGACTTCTACCGAGCCATGAGCAAATACATGCCGGACATCAAGAAGAAATCAGGGATGGCCCAAAAGAAAAGATTGCCCCCATAAAACGCAAAGTAAACGAGGAACATACTTACCCTGGACCAAGCCGAAAAAGAAAAACTGCTGATGAAAGCTGCGCCCAATGTGGCGGCGATCATAAAACCCGCGAATGCAAAGAATTCGCAGCCAAAGATGTTGAACTCCGATGGGAAACTGTACGCACGGGAAGATTATGCCGCAAGTGCTTAGAAAAACACCACTCACGAAGCTGCAAAATAAACCAATGGTGCAAAGTAGGAGATTGCAGATCCCCACACCACCCCCTGCTACATAATCCCGAGTTCGTACGAAAAAGCGCCGTGGAAAATGTCAATTTGTGACGCCAGGACTCCGGACAGAGAGTACTATTAAAAATTGCGCCAGTCATATTAAGCGCTCCAAACAAAGAAGAAGTGTCAGTGTTCGCTCTCCTGGATGAAGGATCCACAGTAACACTTGTCGACGCTGACACCGCAATACAAGTCGGAGCAAACGGCCCAGTTCACGGACTGCGAATCCACGGCGCGAAAGGAATGTGCACCTCCGACAATCTCTCCCAACGAGTGAGACTAAGAATACGAGGTGCAGGCAACAGTAATACATTCCACATATCTGCCAGCACAATAAGCAACCTCAACCTGCCGGAGCAACAGACCCAAGGAAGGTCGGTCGTCCCGAAGCTGCTAATAGGCCAAGATAACGCTCACCTGATCGTGTCAAGGGAAGTTCGTGAATGCAATGATACTACGCGAATAGCATCACGCACCGCACTAGGATGGATCGCTCATGGGGGAGTCAACCCCAGAGATAATAACACGACCACCACTTTGGCACTACAACCAGAAACGGCCGCAGACATACAGTTGAGGGAGCTAGTAAAAACCAACTTCGCCATCGACTCCCTCGGAGTAACATCAGCCACCAGAGTCAATGCAAGCGAACAACAGGCAATTGCACTTATGAATGCAACTACCCGTCCTCTTCCTGTAGGAAGGTGGGAAACCGGTCTACTATGGCGCAAACCAGAAGCCACGTTACCTGACAATCGGCAGTGTGCGCTGAAACGACTTCTGTCCCTGGAGAAAAAGCTAGAAAAAGACAAAAATCTAGCAGTGGCCTACAACGACAAAATAAATCAACTTATCAACAAAGGCTATGCCAAGAAGTTATCAAGCCATGAAGCTTCCACCACCACACCTCGCAAATGGTACCTGCCCCACTTTGCAGTAATCAACCCAAATAAGCCAGGAAAAATCAGAGTGGTGTTCGATGCCGCAAGCCGATGCCGAGGAACCTCCCTCAACGACCAGCTGCTTACTGGTCCTGACCTGCTGTCCTCCCTCCTGGGGAATATAATACGTTTCCGGGAAGGAAACATCGCTATTGCTGCAGACATCAAAGAAATGTTCCTGCAAATAAAAATAAGGCGAGAAGATCAGTCGTCCCAGCTATTCCTGTGGAGGACATCACCCCATCACGAACCAGACACCTATCAAATGTCATCGATGATGTTCGGAGCCACCTGTTCCCCAAGCAGTGCCCAATTCGTCCGAAATAAAGTGGCTGAAACATACGAGCACGAGTACCCGGCCGCCGCAAAAGCCGTACGCACCAAGTTCTACATGGACGATTACCTAGATGCAGCAGACACACCCAATGAAGCTGCTGCACTCGCCCAAAGTGTAAGTGCCCTGCTCGCGAAAGGAGGGTTCCACTTGACAAATTGGGCGTCCAACAGCCCGGCGGCCCTAGCTAGCGTACCTATAGAAGACCGTGCCAGCTCCACGATACAAATCAGCAGCGGAGGTCCGGAAACAGAGCGAGTGCTTGGTTTAATCTGGGACCCCACCACAGACCGCTTCCTGTACTCATTTCGTGAGGCAATCTCCCACGACACGGCCACACAACCTACCAAGCGGCAACTATTATCTATAGTAATGAAGATCTTCGACCCAGTCGGCTTCGTTGCCTGCCTTACCATCAGATCTAAGATGCTACTGCAAGCAGTGTGGCGCTCAAGCGTCGGCTGGGATGAACCCATTGCCCCTGAACACGCCCAGAGATGGACAGACTGGCTAAATCTGTTGCACACGAACAGCATCTCAATCCCGAGACGTTGCCTCTACAACAAACTAAACAACGTAACACTACACCTTTTCTGCGATGCATCCGAGCAAGCTTGCTGTGCCGTGGCCTACTTCACCGAAAAAATAGATGGATCCTTACGAGTAACATTCCTTGCAAGTAAATGCAAGGTAGCGCCACTGAAGCCTCTCTCCATTCCACGCCTCGAGCTTCAAGCCGCCCTCATAGCAGCGAGACTAGCCCAGACGATCCAAAAAGAAAGCAAAGCCCTGATATCCCGCACCTGCTTCTGGACAGACTCCACAACTGTACTATGCTGGTTACGCACCGACCCACGCGCCTACTCAACCTTTGTGGCAAACCGATTGGGGGAAATAGACGAACTAACCAACATACCCGACTGGAAATGGGTACCCACAAAACTCAATCCCGCTGACATAGGAACACGAGACTTAGAGGTACCAGACTTAACACCAGAAGGAAGATGGTTTACTGGCCCAGCCTTTCTCACTTCCCCGGAGGGTGCGTGGCCAAAAGAACGGGCACCCGCCCACAGGCCTGACGACCTGACACTAGAAGTCAAACCTCACTACGTTGGCCTTGTGTCCACCAGGGGCGAAGCACTCCCATCAGTAGAGCGGTTCTCCTCATGGCACCGGCTGATTCGCTCCACAGCTTGGATCCTCCGATTTATCAGACGATGCAAGATGGGGCCCAATAAACCAGTAGAAGGCCCACTACTAGCCGATGAGATAAAAGCAGCAGAACACAGATGGATCAAAAGGTCCCAGGAAGACGCTTTCACAACTGATCTACACATCATCCGACAAGGTCAAAAACTGCCTGCTGGCAGCCGCCTCAACTCCCTGAACCCATTCTTTGGACCAGATGACCTACTACGAATGGGGACCCGACTACAAGCCTTGGAAAGAACAAAGAGTGTGGCCCGAACTCCCATAATACTGGACGGCGACGAACCCTACACTCGACTTCTTATCAGTCACTACCACAAAGAGGCGGATCATCCTAGTACTGAGAAAACAGTAGCAGAAATACGCAATCATTTCTTCATAATACGACTACGCACAACAAGCAGGAAGATAACGCACGCCTGCCCCACTTGCTTCATACGACGCAGCAAACCGACTCCACCTCTGATGGGCGCATTACCACCACCCCGCCTGATGCATCACGTCCGCCCATTCACACACTGTGGGCTTGACTATTTCGGCCCTATGGCTATCACGGTCGGTAGGCATCGAGGAAAACGATATGGAGCCATCTTCACCTGCCTCTCGACACGCGCCATTCACCTAGAACTAGCCGCTTCACTGACTGCTGACTCGGCCATCATGGCCCTGCAAAGAATGACCGCCCGCAGAGGACAACCAGCAGCCATGTACTCGGACAACGGGACAAACTTTCACGGAGCTGACACCGAGATGAGGGACGCCCTGCTGTCAATAAGTCAAGACGCCAGAATGATTGACGCAATAGCTACCCAGGGCATCGAGTGGCACTTCATACCACCACTAAGTCCGCACATGGGGGGAGCTTGGGAAAGATTAGTACGATCAGTAAAGAAAGCCCTAAGCGCTACACTAAAGGAAAGAGCACCAAAAGAAGAAACGCTACGCACCGCACTTGCAGAAGCTGAGTTTGTGGTAAATAATCGTCCACTCACCCACATTTCAGTTGACCCACGTGATGAAGAACCTCTAACACCCAACCACTTTTTGCTAGGGTCAGCCGGGAAGCGCCCTCAATTATCCTTCTACGACAAAAAAGAAGAGGAAACATGCCTACGCCGCCAGTGGCGCATCGGACAACAACTTGCAGACACCTTCTGGAGGCGATGGCTGCGGGAATACCTACCTACCATGGCTGTCCGGCAAAAATGGCACCATCCAACTACACCAATTAAGAAGGATGACCTAGTGATCATCATGGACCCAGCACTGCCTCGAAACAGTTGGCCACGTGGCCGTATCATCGAAGCAATACCTGCAGCTGATGGACAAGTCAGAACTGCCCGGATCCAAACCAGCACTGGGATATACGTAAGGCCGGCAGTCAAAATCGCCGTCATTCTGCCTGCCACGCCAGCAACTGATGAAACTGTACACTCTGCGAAGACACCCGACTCAAAACTCAGACATCGGAAAAGGACACGCCCGACGAAGTAGCTGAGCACAGTCGAGACTGCACTGAGGGGAGTGTATGGAACGTGTCGTAGGAATCCGTGTGCATCTAACGAGTGCGCGAAAGCTTTTGACAACCATGGAAATTCAAGAATGGAATTTACGCTCCCACAGAGTACCATGCCGCCAGCACGACAATCTGAGAGCTGCTATTGGCTAGCGGAATTATGTGCATGTGGTGCCCCTTCCAAATGACTTGTCTACAACGCTATTATGTCCTTTAACTAACTAATCAATTGAAAACATAAATGAAATTGATAATTAATACATGCAGCAGCCTCATTGGACTGGAAAACACATCTGAATAACCACCTAATGCTTCCACAAGGGACTCCAGACAGCAATGATCAACGCCAAGGAAATGGCTGACTATTTACGTCACCCCCACCATGCGACCAGCCGAGCCACTATTGGTCAATTCTGAACAAAGGAAAAATCTGAATCGTAAATATTTACGACAGCGAATTCATCTTCCGAAAAATTTGGAGCTCAATTTCGAGAAATTGGGAATAATTTGGATCAAGAAATAAACATCATCACCTAAAAATGAGTATGTACTACAAAAACAACCCAAAAACTGACGTCTATCAGTGATTGTTGCACTTTAAGAAAAATATTTACTGTTTAAAATTGTACCTTATATCACATATGTATACTTGTACCTTTTCTTGTAAACACAATAAAAATGATGTGAAGCTTTGGGATCCTGAGTTGGTAAAATCTTGGCAAAAACTATCACACATAATTTTAACACAGCTGACTTCCAATCGTAGCGACCAGGGAAATTACCTAAAACAAGTACCTTAGAAAAATTAAGGAGGTTCTGTCCCCCAAAAGTCCGACCTGAGTTTGTCCTATAAAAATAGAAGTCAAACCGGTAGGAAGTCAGTTCAAAACTATCAGCCAAGAAGAAACAATACCTACTCAAGATACCAACAGTCTCCAAGTTCAAACCTCTTTTCAAGTGTTTTAATCAGTCTTAGATTCAGTTTACCTCTCCCAGTATCCCAGTAACCTAAAATCCTAAAAACCCCAGTCTCCCACAGTCTCCAAAGTGAAAAATATTTATTTTAATCCAGTACTCAAATCAGTTTTGCCATTATACCTAGAAGCATTTTTTGTCAAAGTAGTAAATTCATTTAAAAGACCAGTGGCATTCCAAAATCCACTGGCGTACCAAACTCCATTGGCGTGTCATTGTGGCCAGCTCCCTATTATATTTAGTTTATGTACAAACGTCTAGTACAGCATATCACTCGCCATTTATTCCAATTGGGAATGTACGGCGAGCGATACGCCGAAATAGGCCAAGCCAAATGATCTTTTATAGCTAAGTCTATTGGCCACATTAACCAAGTAATTTATGCGTACCTATTTAGATTGAAATGAAACTCACGCAAATGCCATTCCACAGAATAAAAATTCAAAATGTCGGCAAAGAGATCATTTTGAACAGGAAATTTCGAACTTTGAATAAACATGGAATTTTAACGCACTTTTTACCGTCTATCCCAACATATTTAGTTGTTTCTTGTAAGGAAACGTACCCATACTAAATGACCCACTTTTTTAAATTTTTAACCCCCCCTCCCCCCTTGGTGACCAAGTGTATTATATTCCAAGATCCCCCTCCCTCTACAGTTCTCACATAGTAATTCATAAATATGGTTTTGAATCATTTCTTGCTAACAAAAAGTTAAAAAAAAATTATTTGGCTTATATTTGTCTTTATTAATATGGCGCTTGCTGCGCGACGGCAAGAGTGCGTGCATACCTATAATTACAAGTGGAAAAAATATTATCAAGATAAAATTTATGTCAAAATTTAGAATTCTAGTTTGACTGCGTGGTATAAACCCAAGCCCCCGCCCCCCTTTGTGACCAAGCACGGTATTTTGGAGATCCCCCTCCCCCTGAACGGATCACAGAGTATTGTTACTTTCCCTAAATAGTACCTAGTGTTATTTCAATAATGTGTGCCTAATATAAGTGTAATATTCAATATTCAATGGAATCTATAATAAAGCTCTTCAAAACTTCATCACAACCACAGATTTGAGAAAGGTTTTTATTATTTTCATTTTTAAACAGAAAATTGTTTGACAAATTTAAATGTTCATACAAATATTAGATGATGATGCCAATATGGGTTTCAGTGATGAAATGAAACCAATAATAGCAATAGGTCTGATTTAAAATTCTGCTATGGCAATAGCAGCGAGTCTGTCTGAAACTATGGCCAAAAAAGGAGAAGGAAAAGCAACTTTAATCCAAGAGTCCAACATCATAACAATGTAAGAAACTTTACAAATAATTTGTAAAAGTTTGTAGTTAAGTAACCTAAATATTTTATTTTGTATGACACTATGTCTAACCTTTATAAGTGCCTGATATTCCTCCTTCAGTCTATTCACCCACAGATCCTTGTCGCGAGGTCCGGCTTTTGTTTTTAATAGAGGAATTCCGCTCAAAGACTTTCTGGTACCTTCGTCAACCATATTGAAATTGAAAACGCTAAGGAGTTAAATGACATTTATTTAGAAATCGCGTTTTGACAGTTTGACACTGACGTGTAATACAAATGTTGCCATGTAGAAAAAAAGTAATACAGGTTCACATGACGCATTTCGGTAGGCGAGTATCTACCCCATCAAAAATAATCTTTGATTGCTAACGATCATAAATATTTTAAAAGTTATAGTAAAAATAAAATAAATAATCTCTTTCTGGTTTCACATATTATGACATGAAACAAACGCTTTGTTTGCAATAACCGCAAATTTATTTACCCAGAGGTTTCGCTTGTCTCAAAATTTATTGATAAAAATTTAAAACTAATCAAAATTATTTATTTTTGTTATAAATTTAAATAAAATGGCGGTTAAAAACAAAACACCTTATTAATGCACTTACTCTAAATTCTATGCAACTGACTGATAATCATATAATTATAATTTGATTTTGATTTATTAATAAGGCCCAAAGTGTTAAATTTTATAAAATAATAATTATAATAATGCTGTTCACTGTCCGTCGCCTCAGTTCTTATTTGTCCAACAGACTCTGGAGCTCCAAAATACCTGAAAAATAGCCTCGACTCTGTGCAGAAACGGGCGGTCCGTTTGATAGATTCTCCCATCTTAACAGACGGATTGCAATCTTTAGAGCACAGGCGTCGGGTGGGAATGCTATCCTTGTTCTACCGGTATTACAATGGAAGATGCTCCGAGGAACTAGCATCATTGATCCCTTCGGCACCGGTGCATAGTCGGGAAACACGCCAAACGCGTGCCCAACATTTGTACACGGTTGACATTTGTCACATGAGAACGGGTCGTTTCTTCGACTCGTTCTTGTGTTCAACAGCTCGGCTGTGGAATGATTTGCCGGCCTCTGTGTTTCCTCCTTCCTACAACATGGGTCTCTTCAAGACCAATGTTCATTCCTTCCTCTCCTCAAAAAGACCCTCCACACAGCATCCCAGATGACATAGGCCCTGAGGGAAATTATTTTCCTTAGGGCCTCCTGTGTGGAGTTAATGTAAAAAAAAAAGACCATTTACGTTTTTGTTCAATCTCCACTTTAAAATTAAAAATAAAGTATAAAAACTGAAGTTAATTACTTAACTAAGAATTACACTAATGAGACCTTTACCTTTATGAAATAGCTTTATCTTAAACACCTGTCATAATGTTTTATTGAAATAATAAGAGAAAACCTTCTCCTCCGGTGAAATTTTCTAATGGTCTGTTGGACAAATACGAACTAAGGCAATGTGTCATCGAAACAACAGAAACTGCCATCTCGGGAATCATTTATTGAATAAGGGGGCGTTTCCCCCCTGTGTAACGCGCCGTAACGTTTTTCTGAACCCTCCCCCCGAAACGTTACTTAACACCCAAGTGACAATTTTTACCTGAAAGTCACAATTAAGTTTCGCAACATACTGAAATGTCGCTTAAATACCCTTTTTCTTGATTTAATCGCGTTTGCAGTAATAAATAAAACAAGAGATTACATGCGTGTATTGTTTATTTTATTTATTCATATTGTTATTTATTAAAAAATTGGAAATTATTATTATTTTTATCGGCCATGTATTCCTTCCAGAACTCCACAATTTAACACTGTTTAACCTATAAAATACCAACATGGTTTTACAACACATACTTTTTTTTTAATATTAGCTCCACTGAGGAGGCCCTGAGGAAAGTAATTTTCCTAAGGTTTCCCTGTGGAGCAACACTCTACTCCACTATGATTCACAAGCTGACTCATAGTGGAGTAAAATATTTTTCATGTTCCGGATGCAGCTAGAAGTTCTCAAAGGCAAGATTTAAAAATCCACAGTATGATTCTCAGAAGAGAAAAACCATTTTCATGCCCTGACTGCAACTATTCGTGTCTTCAAAAGGGATATCTAAGTTTTTGGTTTTTCTCCACTTGCTGATTCATAGGCATTTTTTTTGGTTGCGCCGCGCTGGCAAGTCAGCATGAGAGCCTTTATAGGCTAATAACAGCTGATGATGTAAGTCTCCCGCTTTTGAGGACATTATAGTACCTACAAACTCTCTTTAACGACACTGACTACAGCAATTTGTGTTTATGCGTATTTCATGTTTAAAACACTAATGAATACTGAGAACGAAAATAAAATAAAAATGACGCACAATATAGTCGAGGAATTTCCCGTACAACATAAAACGAAAAGGGTTGCCAACTCGGAAGATTTTAATTCTATAGTTTTTTATTTATTTAAATAAATAATTATTTAAATAAAGAAAAACGAGTTACGTAACGCGTTGTTCGAACCCCCACTCCCCCACTAGTAACGAAGCGTAACATTTCACCAGACCCCCCCCCTTCAAGTGCGTTATACAATACTTGAACTAGTCCTGGGTCGATCGATCGTTTTACACGACCCGGGTCGCTCACGACCCACTGGCGTCACGAGCGGGTCGCGAAGACCCGCTCTTTTCGCGACACAAAATACGAAACTCGATTACTCATCACCCAGTTACTTTCTACGGGCGCGCCGCGCGGTAGACGCTCTCAGCCCAGACCGGTCAAGTCATACGCGACACGAAACCCAGGTTATAATTGTGTGAACGTTCTCTCACAGCTCACACCTGTAACTAGTAATGTCATGTCCCAGAAATAAATTTAAAAAAAGACATGCTTCAGGGGTTAAAAAAACAATGTTTTATTATGTTTTGAAGTATATAAAAACCTTGTAAAAAACGTGTTGTTCTGTAGCTTTTATTGAGAATTTAAATAAGTAAATTAGCTGTAAGCTGTAATGCTTTATTATAATTTCTTTTTATTAAGGTCAGACATTTTACACTTTTACCAGTTTATAGTTTCTATTACAATGCACAATTACATTCACACCCACACGAAAAATGATAAGTTTTTATGAAAACAGCACTTAGCACTTTGATTAACAGATTAATAACGTCTCTTATTAAAAACGTCTCCGTGTCTAGTCGAATATTCAAAAATCGAATCTACTAAACAATCCCGCTATGACGTGATACACGGGCAGGAAGCAGGATACTGTTACGTCACGCACGTGTGTGCGTTGATCGGCAATCGGCGACCGAGTGTGTCGCAGTTGCAGTTTGAGAGTTCCGGGAGCTGAGACGTCTCGCCACTCGCCACATGGGCACCCGGCGATCGGTCCGTGAGTCACGGGGTGCAGGAATGTGTCGTAGTTGGTAGGTTGCGGGAGTGTGTCACGGTTCACGGAAGACCCGGGTGCTGACGAATAAATAACCCACTCGCTATTTGGTGGCTCGTGAGCGGGTTTCGACGATCAGGTCTTTCACGATCGACCCAGGACTAACTTGAACGGCCCCTAACCAACATCCCTGCCACAGGTCACCACAAGTGGTTCGAAGGGGTGCCTGCATTCATGGGGTGAGGTTTGTTGAGGTCTTGGTGGCGGATGCGTTTGCCAACCTCCTGAGTGGTGGGCTGGATCGGGAGACCTTTTGACTCCTTCGGTCGGACTCTCTCGACCCATTGCCTTGCACCGCAGTCGGAGGGATGGGTATAGGTACTACATAAAAATACTTTCCACACAGTAACCCAAAAGATGACATAGGCCCTAAGGGATTTTTTTCCTCAGAGCTTCCTGTGTGATCCTGTTAGAAAAAAGTCAAAGAAATTTTTCCTTTTAAAATTTTTATTCAATTCCGGATACTGAATTACTTATTACTAATAACTATTATCTACCTAGTACAATTTTTAAAGTGTGTATTGAGCGTGGACTCAATAGGGAAATATTTTCCCCTTTTTTACATGTAACTCCACACAGGAGGCCCTGAGGAAATTAATCTCCCTCAGGGCCTGTGTCTTCTTTGGGGATGCTGTGGCCCGGAATTATTAAACATTATTATTATTTTTTTTACGTTTGCTCCACACAGGAGGCACCGAGGAAAACAATTTCCCTAGGGGCCTATGTCATCTTTGAGGATGCTGTGTGGAGGGTTTTTCAAGGGAAAGGAAGAAGAAGATATGGGAAAGAAAAAAGGTATGAGGGGTGGGTAGGAATCTGGGGGTCAGTGTGGCCAGGAATGCCGGACGTATGAATCTATTCCTCACACTGTGCTGCAAGGCAAAGGGTTGAGAGAATCCGGCTGGAGAGGTCAAAAGGCCTCCCTCAATCAGTCTCCTCCGACCCAGTGCTTGGGCAAACGTATCCACCACCAAGACCTAGACAAACCTCATCCCATGAACCCGGGCACCCCTGCTAAGTTACCAAACGTAGCGAACCACTTAGGATGACCTGTGGCAGGGGTGTTGGTTGTCCAATAAATGGTTCTCGGGGCGGTGGTACCCATACCCGCCTCCCAAATTAAGAAATAGAAAATAGATGCCCCCGAAATGAGGTTCCGGAGAAAGTAAATGCGTCTCAATCTATCCATTCTGGAAAACTGTGCATTTAAAATAGGCTGTCAACTGTTTTCATACAACATTTCCAAAGATATTTTACACATTGTTTACCAAACTGAGAACTCGAATCTGGAGAAACTCATGGTCACTGGTAAAATGGAAGCCAGAAGAAGATCTCCAATGCTTTGAACTGACCATCAACACAACGTACTTGGTATCAACAGGTTTCAGGATCGTCGGTGTCCTTGGCTATCCAGGCAGGGCAGGACCATGAGTGGGACAATTGTAGTGAAAGTCACAATCCTCAGTAACGAGGCAATGACTCAAGAAGAAGTGTGCGGCACTAGGAATGAGACCAAGGGCGGATCCAGGGGGGGGTCATGACCCTCCCCTGGGCTGGGTCCAGGACCTAGGTGGACCTACTTTTTACTTGTATCTATTATTATCAAAATTAAATTATAAATTCTTGTGACTTGACCACGACTGTGTGACCCCCCCCTGGCGCCAAAGCTGGATCCGCCCTTGAATGAGACGTGCATAAAATTGAATGAATGAATTTTCATTAATTTAGTAAATTCATTTAGTCTCGTGACACACTCGATCTGATTCTCAATTTCAAACAAAATTTATTCTTCATCCCTTGCCTTTGCATTCTCCTCTTTTTTATTAATTAAAGGAATGAATAAAACAAATCAATTCAGAAGATGAGGGGAATCAGACTATCTGCATAAATTCTATCTCGTGACTCACTTGCTCGGATTCTCAATTTCAAACAGAATTGATTCTTCATTCCTTACCTTTGGCCTTAGATTCTTATTTTTTTTTCCTTTTTTTGTGAATTAAAGGAATGAATCAAACAAATCAATTCCCAAAACCAGGGGAATCAAACTGAATTGATTCACTACCGTGAAAAAATCTGCCCATGTCTACAGGAATACGGGAGAATTAATATGTATTAAGAAAAAGACAAAAATGAAATAATAATTTTATTTCAAAACTTGAGATTCTATATTATTTTATTACATATTCTAGTGATGTAACTCCCATAAATTAATAAATACCTGTACTACAAAAATCTGGAGTAATATAATAGGTGGGTAACCAAAAATTCATTCAACAATAACAGAAATTAAACATTCAATAAGTCAATAATAATAATTGATCAACTTCCAATATTTTTGTACTTTAAAAACATACAGAACGATTGCTTCCACTCTATGACTTGGTGCGTAGTTTGCATGACCACACTTTAGTTTATTGCACTTTCCACTTTGAAAGAGATGAGCATAGATAATACATAATAATATGTAGATGCTATAATTCATAAAATAAAAAAAGAAGGTATTTTCAATAGAAAACGATCAATTACTTTAACAGATGGTTGCTTCCAATCAAACTTAAACGATAGATTGGTAGCAACCGCTGGTTGCGCGGGTTGGTACCTACTTATAAATTAACTGGTTTGATAAATGTAGTTGAATTGCCTAAAATATGCATTCCTGTGCCTTCCTATTTCAAATCCTAAACCTCCATAAACCACAACAAATCTCAGTATTCTTGCATTTGTCGAATGCCGTGAAAGTGTTTTAAATATGGTTTGAAACGTTCAATGGATAACCAACGCTCCACTGTTTCACTTTAACAGTCAAAATCGCCTCCATTTTGAAATAACCAACAATCAATTATTCTTGTGAATTCGGCCCCCCCCCGCAGTTATCGAACATTATTAAGAGGGTAACGTCTGTACGGTTGAAATTTAAGAATCCGGCTAAGAATGCGAATCTGATGCCGCGCCTTATATCAAGCCATCTTCGTACTTGAAGTTTGTTAAAAAGCTTTTTTTGTAATCAAACCAAATTCAAACAAGTAGCTAATAATGCCAAAGGATGGCGCCACTTATGTTATAAGATCGCAAGAGGACGTGCTGATGGCAGGTGTCGGTACTACGGATTTGAAGGTTTTGTGTACCTCTCCGGAAATGGAGAGATCGACAGTAATAATGATTGTTATTGTAACTGGCAGATGTGAATAATAGTACCATGCGGCTACATATTACATATGACTGCAGTGCCTGTCGCTGTTACTTTATCCAGGTGACTAGCTGTCACTGGATCACAGTGGATCCGAGGAACCGGCTATTTTTGGAACCAGTTCCTATAGGATTTATAAAATGGTCACCAACACTCAAACTGGGCGAAGCCAAACCAAAAGCCGCCCGCACGGCCTAGCAGCAAAAACCTGCAGAGCGGGTTTTTAACTGCTAGTTTATATCTGTTATGTTATTGTGCTGAACTATTTGTGTGTATTAAAAGACAATCATTTTAAGTGTGACCAGCTGTCGACCATCAGAAAAGTCCTTGAGAAGCAGACATAAATATGGACCACGGGTAATGCGTGGATCCCACAGACCGAGTAGATGGGCGAGACAATGTTCTCGGCCGAGTACTGGGCCGAGTGCTCATCCCAGTAAAAGGGCAAGACAGTCACTCGAACCCTGTTCTACTTACTGGGCCGAGTGCCCACCCCCGCACCTCCCCGCATTGACTCGCTTGTCCACTCGGCTGGTATAAACATTCACTCCCTGCGTACTCGCCACTGTCGGTCGCACCACGCTACGCATCGCAACTGAATAGGCCACTTGCATGGAATTCATAAAGACTTGGAAAAAATCGTGTGGATAGATTCTTTTACTAAGATTACGAAAATGTTACTAAAAATTTTTAGAAATTTACAATGTTTATTTTTTAAATAAATAAATCCGTTATTTGGGCTCGTGACGTCACTACATGAAAATTTTCCGTCTCTGATAATATGAAATTAATTTTGTAAAATTCCACACTCATGTTTTATTTTTTTTAAACGGCAACACTTTGATTTCAGGCGAATTTTTGAATCTGACATTTAACATTCACTAGATTTATTAAAATAAAATACAGAATGTCTTAAAATATTTGCCTAAACCGTTTTTTTTTTTTTTTTTAAAGTGATGCAAGTG
Organism: Limnephilus rhombicus; assembly: GCA_929108145.2. Lineage (NCBI taxonomy): Eukaryota > Metazoa > Arthropoda > Insecta > Trichoptera > Limnephilidae > Limnephilus > Limnephilus rhombicus. Next base: position 20,775,787 of record OV815296.1, on the reverse strand, counting down.
GCCTATTGACTGACTGACTCGGTGCCAAATTAAAAATTACGTGTAAACACCTACTCGTCCATCCAACTGTCTCGGCCTAGTATCATTTTACTGTCTCGCCACTCTGCTCGGTCCTTGTGATCCAGACCTAAGTTTGTGGTTGCTCACCTTTCCTTTCCTCACCCTGCATTTAGGCAATTCAATATAGTTATTTATGAACGGAAATTTAACGAACCAGCGCAACTAACCGTTGTAAATTGTTTACCAACGGAAGGACTCAATTAATGTCCATTTGTGGCACCTATAACACTCTTATTACACTGGATTAGTACACCCTATTCTATTGACTTTTCTAAGCGTGGGTTTCTTCATTCACCGAGAATGCTAAATGCAATGGTAATTGTAAAAATAAACGATCGAAATTTAAAATTTAAATGAAATTTCTATGCATTTGACCGTTTACTTTTACAATTAGCATTGCATTTAGCATTCTCGGTGAATGAAGAAACCCACCATTTGTATTATTTAACTGTACATTCCATTTATCATATTTTATAACAGCCATACAATAATATTATTACTTTTAAGAAATAATCACTTTAAAAGACTACTGTACATATTAGGTTACATACAAACTACTTAAATACCTTATCCTAATGAAGTGATTCTAATTGTCTATCAGAAAAATGGGAACTAAACACCTTGAAAATGGTGAACAGAAAGCAATTTTTTTAACTAAATAAACGTCAGTGGCGGTCTCTGACTTTTCAATGAGCTAGAGTAAAAAGATTAAAAAATACCACATTATCGATATTGTTCTTGTGGCTGAAAATATCTATTTTTTTTTAAATTTTATTTTTTTATCTCTAGCTCATGAAAAGTTTAGAACTGCTTCTGATAAATGTTGAATTTAATTATATATAAATGTGTAAAAATTTGAATACATTAACTACAATGTAAGGTAGTTGAAAATAAACATAAATTTTCTTAAAGAAATCGATATGCAACAAAGTGTAAAAATTTGAAAAATAATTGTTTTTATATAAATAAAAAAAAAAGCGAAGTGACAATAACCTTTATAACACATTTGTCCATTTAAATGAGTTTTTAGTTTCATATTTTTGATTGCGTACATATTTTAAAATGGATTTTCTCTCCGTTTATAAAACCGAATCTGAAACTGCTTTCAAAAACAGCAAGTCTATTTGAAATTGAATCAAATGAAAAATTTGTAAATAATTATATAATTTTGTATATTTAATGACACAATATTTTGTCTAGAACCGTTTTATGAAATATATTAAAAAAAAAAACATGTATTGAAAAAAATATCACAAAGAGAAATAGATTTTTAAGCCCCAAAAATGAGTTTAAAAAAATAAATATATGAATAAGGTGGCGATTCTGCCATCAATAAATCTGGTAAAGATTAAAATATCACTACAAATACACATACATTATACTAAATAATTTGGTAGCAATATTCTAGCTGTAGGTTTCTTCAAATTCTTCTACGTCGGGTCGGACAAACGATTCAACTTTAGCTCTGCCGTGGGCCAACAGATGTCTCTTCATGGCGCGACGTGTCCTGCACGAATAGTCACATGAATTACATTTCATCGGCTCGCCCAAATGCTCAATCATATGCTGCCGCAGGACGTAATGCAGACTGCACTGATAATCGCAATATTTGCAAGACAAAGTGTTGCTTTCGGAATGACCACGCTTATGAATGTTTAACTTGGAGAGCAGACGACATTTGAATGAGCATTCGTCGCATGAATACGGCTTCTCGCCCGTGTGAATAAGGTTATGACTGACTAAATCTTTGCGGTGTTTTGTTGTGAATTCACACTGTTCGCAAGAGAAAGGTTTGTCAGCCGTGTGCGTACGTTTATGCGTGCGTAAAGTGTCTGGCGATCGCCCGGTATACGAGCAGATGTCACAGCAAAACGGACGCTCTCCCGTGTGTATCAAAACATGGCGTTCGAGCTTTACTTTCAGGTTAGATGCGTAGCCACATTCGCTACATTTGTATTTTAGATTGCCCGTGTGAATGCGATAATGCTCGTTCATTTTACTGGGTAGCATGGCAGAAAAAGGACATTGATCGCAATTGTAGAGTTTGTCTTCAATGTGGATGTATCCGTGTCTTCGAAGATTGGCACGAGACTTTCCTCTGTAGTCACACGTATCACATGGGAATGGACGGTCGGCTATGTGCTGTAATTTATGATTTTTCAATCCGGACGCTGTTTTTGTCGAGTGGCCACATTGATCGCAAGCATATAATTTATCCGTCACATGTGTGAAAGTGTGTTCGATGATTTCAGCGGCGCTTTCAGCAATGAACGGGCAGTCTTCACAGCTGAAAGGTTCTCCTTGGTCGTGCTGGTTTTTATGGACATCGAGATGATTTTGAGTGCGTGTTGGACATGCACATTCGGCGCAAGACAGTCGCTTTTCCATGCAGTGCGTAAGTTGGTGACTCTTGAGTGAGTTGGTTCTGGTGCATCGGTAGTTGCACAAGTTGCAAGCAAAAGGCCGTTCTCCGGTATGAGTCATTACATGAAGCTTCATATTTGAGGGTAGTTTACAGGTGTAAGGGCAATATTCGCAAACCTGCGGCTTATATTCCTTGTGGCGAGATTGATGTTTTTCGAGTTTAAGGTTGTCTTCGCTTCGAAAATCACAATACATACATTTATAGATCAACTCGGCTTCGTGGGCGTCGTTGTGGATTTTGAATTCATTCTCATCTTCGCAACTGAACTTGCATCTTTTACATTTGTGTGCGTATTGTTCTTCGTGGGTAAGTTTATGTTTTTTCAACACCTTTTTTCTTCTGCAAGCAAAATCGCAGATGTCGCATACAAAGGGTTTCAGATCTGTGTGGATGATGGAGTGCTGCTTGAGTTGGTTGGAGTCTCGACACGCGTACGGACATTGCGGGCACTGGAATGGTTTCTCGCCTGTATGAAGCAGCATGTGATTCCTCAACCTTGTCATCCTGCTACAGACATACGGACACACAGTACAAGAGAACGGTTTTTCGCCAGTATGAACAATCATGTGTTTTTTAAGTACGACCATCTCCCGGCAAGCGAAAGCGCAGATTTCGCAAACAAACGGCTTCTCTCCGGAATGTTTTCGCTTGTGTATTTTGAGGCTAGCGGAGGTGCGGCAGGTATAATCGCACTCATCACAGGCGATAGGCTTCTCTCCGGTATGAACCAGCTCGTGCTTCTTGAGATACTTGGCTTCACGACACGTGAACGCACACCCTTCATGCGGACAAGAAAATGGCTTTTCTCCACTGTGAATTAAGCGATGCAATTTCAACGACGCCGAACAACGACTTGCAAAATTACAAATATCACAAACATGCGGTTTATTACCAGCATGGCCTTGTCTATGCTTCTTCAAAGATCGATCAGAACTCAAAATACAACCACAAACGTCACAAATGAATGGTTTCTTATCGGTCTGAACGTGGATAAGCTTATGTTGAGTTAGATACCTCTGCATTTTGGTTTTAAATTCACACTCGTCGCACTCAAACAATTTCTCGGCGTTGTGTAATATTTGATGTCGCATTAAATAAGACTTCATTTTGAATTTGAGATCGCACTGTGGACATTCATAAGGTTTAGCATTCTTGTCTCGCTTGATTTTTTTTACAGTCGGAGCTTTATATGAGGAGTAGGTCGGATCATCATCGTCCATATTCTTATTCTTTCGTTTCTTAGATTTCTTTCTGTGTTTAACATTTGAGACTTCAATTGGCACACTGGGAAATCCATCATTTTGTAAGTACTGTTGCATCATGCTAAAATATGGCGGTGATATGAGGGATTGTGGTTCTTTTTTGACAGTGGAAAGATCCATGGCATCATTGCTAGATTCACATTCTGTTTTAATGTGAACCTCATTGGACTTATTGCACGAGTTATTAAAAGCATTGGCATTAAAAGTATCATCACAGATATGCGAGTCTCCGGCAGTATTATGTTCCGGTGGTTCAAGTAATTCTTCTTTAATCTTTTGTGTAAGTTGTGAAATATCGGATGGCACGTAATGGTAGTTTAAGGTTTCTTCTGAAGGATTAGGAAATAGATTGTTAATAAAATTTTCTCTGTAAGATGTATCTGCAGATTTAAAGTTTGGGTTGATTGTTTCATTTTCTTTGTTTGATATCTCTGATGGTTTAAAAACACCGGCTAAATTTTCATTTTGTGTGTGGTTGCTGTCATCTTTTGGCTCATCTTTTATAACAGTTGTGTCGAGGTGGGGAGAATTATGGTTTAGATCACTGCTTGTTTTAGCATTGTAATATTGGTTTATTTCACTTTCATCCTCGTCTGAATAATATTGCGGTTCTGCTTTAATGAATTCCACAGGGAGGATGTCTTGATTGTAATCCTTCTGAAATATGATAAGAAGGTTTTAAGAAGAGATAGCAATGAACTAAAACAGTGGATGTGATAGTCTCAAACTATGTAGTATCAAAATGTAACTTGCAATTGTCAACGCTCAAAGCTATTGATGAAAATTTTTAGGAGGTACGTCGAACATGGAGATACCTACAAGCTACGTGACTGTGGCGCAACCACAAGTAGCCTACCGATATGATTTCTGTTCACGGCGCTATTCGAAATATACTGAACGTGATAATTTTTCATGTGCAGCCTTGGAATTAATATGATAGCAAGAAACTAGCGACAAAGAAAAAATATTTTTCTTCTTTATTTGTTATAAGCACGATAAACGATCTAAAAGAAGATTTTGGGTTCATCCATAAAATGAAGTAAATAATAATTGTAGGGTATTCGTCCCCGCCGAGGAACTACATGAGAACGATGTCAAATTAACTTTTTTTTCTAACCTCTCAATACACACTTTGCTAAATCCCTTTCTGATGTAAATTATAGATGTATAAACATGGATATTTTCTTACCTCCAGAACAAATTTGATATTCAAATCATGTTCGGACGCCATTTCTGTCAAACGAGTAGTAGATGCGAATGCATGGTACTCACGTATGGCGGGTACTCACGAGCGGCGCGTATGCTAGGCACATGAAACTAAAGTCGCTTGTAAGTATCTCCATGTACGAATAGCTTTAGAATATCAGAAGGATATGTATAAGACAATGTATGAATGTGAATGAAGTCAGGAGCGCGTGCTAAGACCGAGTCGTTCCCTATCTGCCTACCTTCGCGGAAAGGCATGATGGTTAGTTACTTATTTAAAAAAAATTGTTGTTTTACTATATATATCATAATCCAACGTAATTTAGAACTTACGGCACTCATATTGATGGCCATATCTACGCTATCCATGCTGTCTTCGGAGTGAACATTTCCATTACACGGGGGCCCTGGCCCCATGCTCAGGCTGGGCACCCAGTCCACGCTGGTCACATCCTCAGAGTCACTGGGCTTACCTGAAATATTACAAAAAGGTATTTGATCAGTTGGAGTATGGCTGGTATCTAATCATACCAAATTTACCTCTTTTGGTCTTGGTAAACTACCAAGACCAAAAGAGGTAAATTTGCAAATTTCAACCAGTCAATCCATGTAAGTATTTGACTATTTTAGGCTTCGTGAACAAGACGTTACAATATATATAGACGAACTGTGGAAATCTCATAGTTGCAAGCCAAAAAAAAGTCAATTGTAGTGTTTTCAATTTCGTAATTTTAGTACTAAACTTCCAAGCGTCGCTTAAGGTTGTGTGCTACCTCTAAGTAAATTGCATTGATGAGAAAATGCTTTCATTACTCGCAAAAACTAGTAAAAGCCAAGGAATAATTTTTCATTTGTAAATGCTCGCAAAATTACGAGGGTGGTCCGATAAGTACTTAGCCTACAAAAGAAAAACGAAAAATTTGGAAAAGTGACGATTTATTTCTCAACATAATCTCCTTTTAGATCGATACACTTGACCCTGCGATGCTCCAATTTCTTTAACCCGGTTGAAAAATACGTTTTCTCGAGGTCTGCTAAGTAGGCCTCTGTGGCGGCGATGACCTCCTCATTCGACTCAAATTTCTGCCTGGCGAGTGACTTTTTCAAGTTTGGAAACAAAAAGAAGTCGCACAGGGCCAAATCTGGAAAATACACGGGATGGGGTAGCAGTTCGTAGCCCAATTCGTCCAATTTGGCCGTGGCAAGGGCGGAGGTGTTAGCGGGTGCTTTGTCACGGTGGTAGAGCAGGAGTCGGAGCACCCGTCGCGCTGACAGCTTTCTCATTTTCAAAATTTCATGCAGGATATGACCCACGCGGTCTTTTGAGATGCCTATTGTCTCAGCTATCTCGCGCACCTTCAATTGGTGGTCTGCCAATACGAGAATGTGGATTTTTTTTATGTTATCCTCCGTGGTAGCCGTTTTCGGGGCACCTGGACATGGCTCATCAAAAACCGATGTGCGACCACGTTGAAACTCATTAAACCAATTTTTGACGGTCGCCATCAAAGGAGTAGAGTCACCGTACAGCATCCAAGCGGTCTTTGATTTCGCTGCGTTATTTCCCTTCCAAAAACAAAAATGGAATCACCGACCGATATTGCTCTTTTTCCATTTTTATAAAATCCGCGGACACGCCCGCTTCCCAGTCGCGGTCAAAACAAAACAACGAGTCCGATTCGGCTGAAATTTCGACAGTAGCCGTCAACGAGAATGTACTACACGATAGTGGCGCCTCTTGCGATAGTGGCGCCATCGGGCGGTGAGGCTAAGTACTTATCGGATCGCCCTCGTATTTATTGTTTTCGATGATGATTAATACAATAATGTTTCGCTCACAAATGCAAGGCCGACTACAGTACAGGGTCCGAACGTGCAACAGTTAAATTACGAAGTCAGTGCTGTCGCTAAGTAAACTTTACTGTTTAAAATAGCCTAATCACTCTCATTATTAATGTGCTTGCGGTAAAACAACATACAAATCAGCAATAACAATGAGTGCAACAACAATCGCCTCCATTTGTAAACTGTCATTGCTCTAAAACTAAAAGTTTGATCACTCGATACCTCAAAATCGCCCAGGCCTAGTCGGCCTTGAGGCAGTATTCGACGGAACTTTTGAATATGAAAACGCCGCCCGGTCCTACCGCCTATTTCGTTCATACGTGTACATTCTTTAAATGTCTATCTTTTCATAAATGAACAAAATTTGAACTGAGAATCTATCTTTTCATACATGAACAAAATTTGAATTGAGAATTTATCTATCTATCTTTTCATACATGAACAAAATTGATTATTTATGTCTTACACCGCTTTTTGGTTAATACGGAATGTTTCTTAATCAAATAGTTAAATTTAGCTTTATAGTCATGAAAAGTGAGTATTTATGTCGGGGGAGACGAAAAAATAGGCAAAAAATATGGATGTTACATTTTAATTTTGTTAAAATTTTCACTTAGCGGTATACGAACTTCGCTATGCCATTTTAATATCATTTTTATTTTACATCTCATAGACAATTAATCAATGCTGCCAATCATAGAAAAAATATTATTGCCATACAAAACAATAATTTATTCATGTTATGAAGTGAATGCATTATTGGCAAGTTTTTTTTATAACAGAAGAAAATGGAAAGAAAGATTAGAATAATTACACATACCCGTTAGATAAACCCTGCTTGCCGAACGAACCATTGGGATGTATATCTAAATCATAACGACACGCAGCTTTTGTATCTTGAATCTCAACCCATAGTACTAGAAATAATTCGAAGTAGGTACTTTTTTGTTTTTATTTTGACAAGAATTTATTTTATAAGTTTGGTACTTTTGACAAATGTCATATTTGATTGTCTATTAAAAAAGGAATATTCCGTAGATTCCATATTATCCATTACAGAACTTCGACAACACAAATGTTGCATATTATCCGTGAGGTGGGCTTATACATTTTTACCCAAATTTGAATTGAGAATTTATCTATCTATCTTTTCACACATGAACAAAATTTGAATTGAGAATTTATCTATCTATCTTTTCACACATGAACAAAATTTGAATTGAGAATTTATCTATCTATCTTTTTATACATGAACAAAATTTGAATTAAGAATTTACTGGAAACGTAATGGTACGTTTCCATGCTTGCCAAGCCTCGGCAAGCGTCCACAAGCGCAAACAGGTCGTTTGGCTTGGCTTGCGTAGGCTTGCAAGAGCTTGCGAGAGTTTGCCGCCGATCCAGTCGGGGTCGGATCCAGCGGCAAGCTTCGGCAAACGCTCAGTGGAACTTTCGAACTGGCGGCGAATGCACGCCGTTTTTGCTCCATGCGGTCTATGATAAATATTTATAACATTACGAGACATAAGTATGACGAATGAGGCGTGCCAGACTTATTAAAATGTATAAGTACATAATTTTAATGCACTTATGTTATGTAATTTATTGCGACTGGATTTACCTAAAAAGTCAAAATAAATAAATAATATTTTATTGATGATTTACTATTTATTATAGTAAAAAATATATATGATTTTTGTTAGAATAACTTTTTTTATAATACAAGACAATTTTATATAAGACAAGTGATCCTCGAGTTCGGGTCCCAATTGCGATCATTATTTTTGAAGCGAAAACTTCTTTAACACCGTTATGATTTGAAACTCGATGAAACGAAAAAGTGGTACTAAAAAGAGACAAAAATCTATAGGATTTAGCCTGTGAGATAATGTCTCCTCTTTGTGCGAAGCGACCTGGTACGATTTTTATGAATCTGTATCATCCACCATATTCGTGGTCGTCGAGCTTTCCTTGTTTTTGTTACACTTTGCTTGTATTTCAAATAAAAGTTTGATAAACCAAACGCAATAGCCGACACAAGTTCGGCGTCCGCCATGCTCGGGTGTAGGTAGCACACTGACGCATTCACAAGCATGTAAACGACTTCCAAATGCCAAGCGAGATTTGTGGACGCTTGGAGCTTGTGGAGGCTTGCCAAGCCTTGGCAAGCGTGGAAACGTACCATAAAAGTGATTCTTCCTTGCCACATTTCATTTTGAGTTTGTGAGACCACAGCAGATTTATTGTAATGTAACGTCAAAAAAGAAGAAAAAAAAAGATTTATATATTTTCCAAACAAAACACAACAACAAAACGTAAATAAATATAATGAATATTATTATCTTGTCACAGTATTACGCACTTCGTCTTTAAAATGATGATCAATCACTTTATATCAGGAAATAAATGAGATAACGAACCTCTCACGAAGTGCTTTGAGCAGATTCGTTCATTATTTACATCTTCCTCCGAGATATCACTTCGGTTCACGGCAAGAATCCATCTCTTTCGCCTTTCGGAAAAAATTGGTTTCGAAACCCCTTCAGTATTAAATGCAGAAGGAAATCTAAAGAAGAGGTATTTATCTCTGAGCCGTAAGCTCTCACAGCCCTCCACTACGCACGCATTTGACATAACTATTACAGATAGTAATTAGAAATGAAACTATCAAAATACGCGGATTATAAACATGACAATATTATAGTAACAGCCAGCCATGACAGATCTGCCCAAGTTTTGACAGATATCGGAGTCAAGGTCCTTTTTTTGGTGTCACAAAACAGAGTTACAACCTTACCAAGCTTGTAACAAATCATAAGCAATTATAGTCTTTATAAAATGATATCATTAAGCCATTATTTTATGATGTAACAAAAATAATTCGAAAGTGGTATCTTTTGTCGTTTTTTTTTTTTAAATTTTTTGTAGGGGTAGGCGGAGAGGACCAGCCGCCACACAACGTTGCATTCTCTATTCCTGGCTTCATTCATAATATTATTTTTAATTCAGCCTAATAATTGATTCCTCTATCTCAGGGGTCGGAAAAGCGGCTCTTTGCATAGATGTTGTCCATATCCTATACATACGTATATTACATATATGCGGCTCTCTGGTACTTTTGCTATCCTGTTTCCATGACAAATTGGCTCTTCTCACTTGACAACCTGCCGACCCCTGCCCTACAAATTCTACCGAGGACTCTGTCTCGGTTCTCGGCGAAAAATGGCCGAGATTCTGGGCCATAACCGAGACCGTTGTAAGTAGGTACGGTATAGGATTCTTCTTCTTCTTTGTGTGCCGTATCAGGTCCCCCCGACGTTGGCGGAGAATGTCTCTCTGTCTTGCGCTGCCCGGAATAGCTCCTCCACACTTCTAATGCCGGTACGGTATAGGATAATGGGATACAAATCTACTGTGTGCGTCCACATTTGTCACTTGGTATCAGTGCGTGAGAGAGCTGTTGATTGTGATTGGTGGGCTGGCAGCGAGGCGGGTTTTACTTACCGCTGCTGTGTTGTTGTGATTAATTATAATTACTGGCCAGAATAACTACATAAACTAGTTAAGTGAACATCAAGATCATTATCATAACGTATTATTTTATACGTAAGTTGAAAAGCTGGTAGGTGTACGAAGATTTTTTAGATTCAGTGGAAATTATTAAAACTATTTAAAACAAATTATTATTACATTCTTAAATATACCATATTATGCAAAAATAGAGCATTTTTTTCTCAATTTATCTATTCTCAACCTCGGCCGAGATTTTAATTTATTCTCGATCTCGGTCTCGGTCTCGGCCGAGAACGAAAAACCTGTCTCGGTCGACCCTTATTTATTTTACCGGATAATTATTTTTATCATACTTGACTAGCAAGCCCGGCCACACGTTGCTGTGGCTAACGAAACACGACACTACGCCATTATCCAACCTTTATAACCAACGCCATCTATTAAATCAAATCCACACCGCCCGCTTGCCAGCCCGCTGCACGCTGCCCGCCGCCGGCTTGCCAGCCCGCTCCCTTTATTTATATATTTCAACCAATTTACACAAAACCTTGACAAATTATATACCTAAAAATCTTCCTCACGAATCACTCTATCTATTGGTGAAAACCGCATGAAAATACGTTGCGTAATTCAAATGATCTAATGCCTCGATTACATTGAGCGAGTTTACAAGCTACTAGCCGGTGTATTCACTATCTGCTAATGAACTCGACCAGTGTAATAATATTACTAGCTAAGGGGGCGTTCAAGTATTACGTAACTCAATTTTCGAAGATTTTTGACCCCCCTCCCCCCCATGTAACGCGCCGTAACGTTTTTCTGTACCCGCCTCCCCCCCACCTTAACGTTATGTAACACCCAAGTGACTATTTTACCTAAAAGTCGCAATTAAGTTGCGCAAAGTACTGGAAAGTCGAAATAAAATAAAAGTGACTTACAATACAGTCGAGGGATTCCCCGTACAACATTAATGAAAAGGATTGTCAACTTGGAAGATTTTTATTACCTAGTTTTTTATTTAAATAAAAAAAAATACGTAACGCGTTGTTCGAACCCCCATCCCGCACCGGTAACGTACAATAACGTTTTTCAAGACCCCCCCCCCAAAGTGCGTTGCGTAATACTTGGCCCCTAAAGCGTCGATGACACAGAGCGAGTTTACAAGCTACTATCTGGGAAATTCACTATCTGTTAGTAAACTCGCTCAGTATCATTGTGTTAAGCCTCGATGACACACGGCGAGTTAACAAGCTACTATCTACTAGGTTTAAAAGCGGGAAAATAGGCGAGTGAGATTGTCACGATGACACACAAAACTGTCCACTCGCTCAGAAGCGTAGGAAACTGAGGTCGCTTTTAGCGCCAGTAACAAGAATAATGACGCCCGCGTGAACTAATTCTTCAGATGTTTGACAGTCGAAATCAGCTGTTTATCGGAAGCCATGTTGGAAACGTAAATAAACCAATCACGAGCAAGCGGGGCAAGCGTGTAGGCGAGTAAAGTTGACGACCTTTAAACTTTTTTTCGTAGATTGTCAACAATCTGCTAGTTGCTGCTAGTTAGCAAGTGACACGATGACACTGGGCGAGTTTACTAACAGATAGTGAATTTCCCAGATAGTAGCTTGTAAACTAGCACTGTGTCATCGACGCTTTAATCGTAAATTCAGAATTAAACTCGACGGAATTTTTTCAACCATCAGACCACTCACAGCAGGAGTCCCTCAGGGATCCATTCTCTCACCAGCCCTTTTCAACATCTACCTAAGTGATATCCCCCATCCCAGCACCCAAAACCATCGCACAAAAATAGGCAAATTCGCAGACGACACCGAAATCATGTCAACCTCAGTGAGCCCAAAAACCGCCACCCGTAGAGTTCAATCCCACGCCACAAAATGTGAAGTCTTCTTCAAAGAATGGCGCATAAGCATAAACCCCTCCAAAAGCGCAGCCTGCGTCTTTTCAAGAAAAACTCCATCCGAAGGCCTCCCAACATCCAGCTTTTTGGAGAAAACGTCCCTTGGGTAAAACACATTAAATACCTCGGCGTCACCCTAGACAGTAGACTCACCTGGAAAAACACATTAGCCAAACTCTAGCCTCAGCATCAAAAACTTTTGGAGCCCTTTACCCAATGCTATGCAAAAGAAACAAACATCTATCAGTTAAAAATAAACTCCTCATCTACAAAACAACAATAAGACCCAAACTCACTTACGCAGGCCCCATCTGGGCAAACGCCGCAGATTGCCATATGAAAAAACTCCAAATCTTCCAAAACAAAGTAATTCGTACAGCCCTGGGCGCTCCCAAGTGGTTGAGAGTGTCCCAACTCCACAAGGACTCAGAAGTCCCGTTACTAAAAAACCACATCGTAAGTCTCGCGGAATCTTTCTATGCGGGAATTCCCACCCATGGAAACCCGTCTATCAACTGCCTCACCCGATACGACGTAAATGAAATCTCCAAGCACAAAAAACCCAAGCAAATCCTCCGTAAAAATCCTCCCCCCCTATTGCAGCCATGTCTCCCCCTTGCAAATAATTTTTAACAAACACCTAATTTCCACTTTTTTCTACAAACATAATTTTTAATTATAACTTCATGATGAAAGAGAAAGGGGCCTTTTTGGCCCGGGGCTCTGCATGGCAGTATGTCAAAAGTCAAAAAAGTCCAGCGCATTGGTGACCTTCCTCTGCTCCTTCTGCCAAACACTGCGGCCAGCGGCCATGAGTTCCTCCAAGTTGAAGTCCTCAGTTTGGCGAGTAACGTGTCCAAAGTATCTTAGCATATGCCGTAGGCAGGCAGTTGAAAGCCTATTGTGGATGCCTAGCTCTTCCAGCATGAATAAATTTGTGCGCCTGGCTGCCCGTGGAATCCTGAGCATTTTTCTCCAGCAGCACATTTCGAGGCCGTCTATCCGTTATCTTTCGCTGGCTCTGAGTGTCCATGTTTCCACATCGCATAGAAATATGGGGAAAATCAAGGCTCCTCGTTTACAAACATACATTTAAAAAAAAGTATGGTAGGTACCAGTGGCGGACGAAGCCCGTCAGGAATGAGCCCCCCCTTGTAATTTGATGTAATTTTACAAGCTTTTTATTCAGTTCACATGGGTCTTTGGTCTTGGGGGGGCCTCCAAACGCCTCCATGTTACCTTGATCAAATCCTATACAAAGCTTAAAGACACCCACTGTAAAAAAATTGTCATTATTTAAATTTAATTTTCTGAAAGACGTATTTGTTAATCACGCTCTCACCTCTGTTTTAAGAAAATTTGTATGTTATCCTTCAGCAAAACTTTGAAAGCGTTTTTCTCGAACTACGTTTTTTAACCTGGTCGACAACATTTTAGTTAAACTATACATACGATTTGCATGCACCATGCACTTCTTTTTTTAGATATCAAACTTCCCCTACGTGGTGCCATAGACACTGAATTTTCTAACGGTTTAAGACTTGGTTTAAGACTTGATAGTTTTTTTACATGTTGTCAACCTGGTTGAAAACGCATTAAAAAGTTTCGAGAAAAACGCATTCAAAGTTTTGCTGGAGTATACATTCAACATACAAACTGTTTCAAACGGTTTCACATAAAATGCTGTTTCTCCGTTAATTTTTCGAATTTCTTCAAAACATTTGGTGAGAGCATTAGTAACAAATGCATCTTTCAGAAAATGAAATAAAAAACGAATTTTATTTTTAATAGTGGCCTAAAGCCTTGTTTTGGATTTGATCAAGGGAACATGGAGGCGTTTGGAGTCCCCCCAGCACCAGAGGCCCCGGGCGGGCCGCCCCCGCTAGTCCGCCGCTGGTAGATACTTATAAAATATGACAAACTAGTTTTACAAGCGGAAAACTGAAGACTTTGTATCACAATGAACCCAAAAATGATTTTTTTCTATCTGAACATTTGATTTTCTTGGCAACTGAGGGGCTGAAAAAACTTTTGAAGGGCAACTAAGGAGTTGAAAAAAAAACTGAAAGAAAAAAAATTAAACAGGTGATGTTAACCCCCCCTACAGCCCATTTTTTCAGTTTTTACCTAAAAAATTCCTGCTTTGGTTACTTGAAAACGAAAGCTCAAATCAAAAAATTGTGCCACAAAACCAAATCCAAACGTGAGCATTTCCCGCTTGTACTGCGAGTTTCCGGACACCGTGTTTAAAACCCACTTTTCTGTTATTATGACCCTTGACATGACTTAATTTGACAATTTTTTTAAAGAAAGACAAACTTTCCATTAGGAATCCTGTATATCCTAATATTTTAAAATCTCCAACTATCATCACAGAAAGTTATCCTATCAATCCTTATCTGACTGACTGACTTACCATGCTAGTACCCAGGCAAACCACGTGATAAACATTTTTGTATCAGGAGAGTTTTAGCATATTATTTATCTTAAATAAACAACGATATTTGTTCTTTTAAATGTTTTTTTTTTAAATATTGTTTATGTTTTTACGTAACTTTATAATAATACTCTGTAATATTTGACCGGACAGTAGCTGAGTTAGCATCGGTTTGGGTTCCACCCAGGCATCGCGTGTTCGATTCCTCGGCTAGCTCAATCCTCCACCACGACACAAGCAACATTTTTCGCTTACTGTGGTGGTAGTACAAGATTTTTTAAATATTGTCAGGTTATTCGTAACTCGAGAAAAAAAACTTTTAAGATAATTTTTTGTTGGGACTTTAAATTTAGATGATTTTATGCATTTTTATGTATATTTGGTTTATTTTTATAGAACCTACCAAAAGGCTGTAGTGTCCACCATCACGGCAGATCCGGCAGATGGTCACTGCAATGCTGTTCGAAAAGTTAGCTAAAGAAGGAGGTAGCGCAACACGGCATAACACCCTAAAAACAAATAACAAATACTTTTGGCCGTGAAAATCTAAAAACGTATCCAACCAACCAAAATGTTATTTTTGTGTATTTATATAGTTACCATGATTATTACTTTACTTTTAACGTTTTTAACGTACTTATAACATTATACGTTTCTAATGATTTTTTAACGTTTTTATAACATTACACTGTTTAACGTTTTTATAACATTATACGTTTCTAATGATTTTTTAACTGTATATATTTATATTATTTTGCATATCTATTTATAAGGAGACATTTTATATAATTTTGTAGATATTTTTAGTATTGATTCAAAGACTTTTGTATTTTCATGTTTAATATATGCAAATTTTATGTACCGACTACTTTATCTTTTTTTTTAATATTATTAATTTTTTGTATAAATTACCCGGCTCAAAACGGACATCGTATAGCGAGGCGGATAACTTATTTGCATTATCAGTATATTTTATTTTAATAAACGCCCGGTTGTCGGAAATTACATTATAAAAATTACTTGATTATGCCACGTCTTTCTCAGGGTAATCCACATTTTCACCCCCCGACAAAATATCGCCGACAAAATAGCCCTCGACATAATATCCCAAGGACAAAATGTATCTCCACTAGGCTGAATTCTTTCCTATAACTATTTTTGAACAATAATTTGTCGTCTTTACAGGTTGTCTGTTTTATTTTTGTCCCATTTAACCATTTTTGAACAGCAATTTATTTTCGTTACAGGATGTCTGTATTATTTTTGTCCCGTTCTTTTGGCAGGTTAGGTTAGATTTTAGAAGATATTTTGTTGGGGGATGTTTTGTCGCGAGATAAAAACGCGCGGAATACTTTCTGAGACCTCCCGACATCTACTTTTTTCATTAATTTTATTTATTGAGTATTAAATGTACATATGCGCGTCATTATAAGAAGTTTATTGTATCATTCCTAGATGTCATTGACGGTAATATTATTTTGAACCATATTTAATATTAAATCAAGGAAATCCACAGCGCCGAAGTAAAATTGTCAATTTTCGCAAGAAGCCTGATTTTTAATGTTTGATTTAAATATTTAGAAAGACGTTGGCACCTCTTCACAGTTTTCGAAATAATCATGGAAACCATTAACGGCCATTTGGCATTAGGAGGTCAATGCCGAGCTGAATTATTTTTATGACAGCGTTTCATTTATTGAAAACATTGGATTAGTAGGCAATAGGCAAGGAAAGTAATTAGATCGAGCAAGTCTATCCATAGTTTTGAGGTGAGCGGAAAACACTTTCATTTGGACTGACTGGACTGCAAGATATTTTACAAGTGTAATAATTAATATACGCGGTGTATTAATAAATAAATAAATATAAATAAATAAAAGTTTAATTCGGTATGTGGGGAGAATAGTGCAATCCCACAAATTCCATAAGGGTTATAATACATAATATACAAAATATTTAAAGAGAAAAAATAAATAAGAAAAGCAGGTAAATATGATGATAAATGCATGAAACAAAGGTGATAAGATATAATAAAAGATATGCATTATCATATGGCGAGCCTGAGGTGTGTAAATAACCCCAGACCCTCTGGGCTTAATACCCAAGAATTATGATTATGAAAACTACTTGCGCGGACAAATATATCACAAAGAATGGCACAAAGAAAAACTCCAGGGAAAATAACAGATCCACCAACCTTGTTTTATAGTTCTTGTAGCTTGTAGGCCTCCGTAATTTCATCCAATCAATAGTTAAGTTCAATCAGTGCAATCCTTTTGTGACTTTAAAACTTGCACAAGAGATGAGATTTGTCAATTAATACACAACTCATAAGTTTTTCACAATGACAAGAAAATTTTTCATAAAACAGACGATGTCAGTTATTCACTTGTTTAGATTCTATTTTCAAAAAACAATCCATGTAGGTGTCTCTGTTAAATCCAAAGAGTGAGTAACTACCATCTTTGTGATATAAATATATTTATTTAAATTTTCGAACAAACAAAACATATGGCAATGCCTAACCAAGATATAAAAAAATAAGAAGATAGTAATAATTATTGGCTTTTAGAATTCTCTGACCACATTAGGAGCCAGTATTTTTCTCCAGTGTGCATCAATGCTGGTTGATGGACTGAGGTGGGCTTCCATGACTAGGATATTACCAGAGCTTCATAACCTTTCCCTCATTCCTGCCACCTGCCACCCTGGATGTAATAAGGGCTGCATATCCGGGAAACCGCCCCTCCATGAACATCTGGGAAGCGCTGCAATATCTGGGTATCTATTAAGTATCGCCCTGTGAAATACCAGAATTCAGACTCGAAAAGATACTTGAAATGGCTTTGGCGTTGTTTGGTGACCTGAATAACCATGTAACTACCTACGTATTTTGCTATCTTCAAGCGGAAAGTAGGTGCCTACCTAAAGAAAATCTGTAGTGCACAATGCACCTACCATCTACCTACGTTTTTATTTATTTAAACATTTAGAACACTTAAAATTATTTTTTTGGTTATACAGGGTACTTGACTTACTAACCAATAATTTCTGACATTATTTGGAGTAAAAAATATGTATGAAATTTTGGCCTCCGATGACATTTTCGATGTTTTTTTTTCTATTAAAAACATTTTTAAAATCAGTAGGTATTGGACAGGTAGATGATGTAGTGATGACATGTAAGAATTTTTTGTTGGGGTTTGATTTTGTGAAAGAACAAAATAAAAAAAATAACACCAAGAGAGGAACCGGAGACCAAAATTACATTCACATTTATTCTCCAAATAATGTCCTGCTGAGCGATTCTCTATGTTTTGTGAGATCGAGATAGATCTCGGGCGAGATTTCCTGTCAGATTTGTGTGATTTTCTTTGGCTGTTATTTGCTTTTCTATGGACCGATGCCAGAATTCCAGCTGTGAGCTGTCACGTATTTTAGTTTAGGTCGTTTTAAACACGAATTCATGCAAGTATGCTTGATTATTTATTCATTTAACAGCCTTAGAAAATCACACAAATCTGACAAAAGATCTCGCCCGATATCTCTCTCGATCGAGACGGATATCGGGCGAGATCTCTCTCGATCGAGACGGATATCGGGCGAGATCTCTTGTGGTGGTGTGTACACGAATCAATAAAAAAATCTTTAAAAAGAAGAAATTTTTAAAAATTCATCGTTTTACGGGCGCTTTGTAACACTTGGGTTCGGTCGTAACTTAGGCCCTTGGTTCACTTGGCTGGGAGGGGAAGAGGAAGAAGGGAGCGTTTTAGCTATTCAGATCTAATCACCAAACATGACTGAAGCCAATTTAAGCAACATTCCAATGCCGAATGGTGGCCTGGGCGATACTGAGAGCATCTTCCATTCTGGAAATCTACCTAATATTTTACTCTACGGGTATCAAGGAACTAGCGGCTTTGCATCGGTGCATAGTCGGGAAACACAAACGCGCGATCAACATAATGATCAGTATTACAATGGAAGATGCTCTGAGGAACTAGCGCCATTGATCTCTTCGACACGGTGCATAGTCGGGAAACACGTAAAACGCGAGCCTAACATATGTACACGGTTGACATTTGTCACATGAGAACGGGTCGCTTCTACGACTCGTTATTGAGTTCAACAGCTCGACTATGGAATGATTTGCCGGCCTCTATGCTTTCTTTCTCCTACAACGGTGAACATGGGTCTCTTCAAGACTCACTCCTTCCTCACCCCAAAAAGACCCTCAGAGCATCTCCAAAGATGATATACCTAAACCTCGAGAATTTTTTTTTTATCAGGGCCATCTGTGTGGAGTTAATGTAATAAAAAAACCCTTGAACAGAAGCGTACCTAAGTTATGTATTTATTTTGCTCTCCTAAGAATTTATATTATTGAAGTTCCTACAATCAACGAATTGTTCATCTAGGCAAGGTTATTGTTTCAAGTTTTAAATAATAATCGCTTGAGATAATATTTAAATGAGTTTTCCCTATTTCTAAGTCAATACTATTATTCTGTAGGTAGGTACAGAAATATAGTAGGTAGTAAAATGCCTGACATTGAGAATCTGACTGAGCTTTGAGTACCTCCACTGTGTAAAATACTTATAAACATTAAACATTGTTCAAGTTTATTATTCCGCGAATAATAATCAAACATTATAATTATTATTTGAACTTCCTTTTTAAGGTTAAGGCCGCCTTGCAATGGTCTGTCTGTAAATAAAAAAATATGCATTTCATGCACCGAACAGAAATAATTCCTAGATGTAAGATATTCTTCTTATGTCGATACTTCATTGCTGTGGATCCTGACCCTACTCCAATTTCCATGGTGGACAAGGTTCCTCCACTCCTCGAGATTCTGTACTGCATAGAGAGCTAAGGACACCCTAGTACCGGACGCCAGTGATATTTGGTCACTTGAGATCTCGGTCTCGGTCTCGGCATTCTCGGCTACAAATTCTACCGAGAACTCTGTCTCGGTTCTCGGCGAAAAATCGCTGAGATTCTGGGCCATAACCGAGACCGTTGTAAGTAGGTACGGTATAGGATAATGGGATTCAAATCTACCGCGCGCGTCCAAATTCGGTGTCAGTGCGTGAGAGAGCTGTCGATTGTGATTGGTCGGCTGGCAGCGAGACGGAGTTTACCTACCGCTGCTGCCGCCGTCGTGCCGCGCCGTTCGTTCATTTCACTACTTTTGTAAACAAACAATTTTAGTTAAAGGAAGTTTGTTTGAATTTTGTTGGTAGTAGAAAAAAATAAGTTCTTTTATGTGTTGTTGTGAATAATTATAATTACTTGCCAGAAAAACTACATAAACTAGTTAAGTGAATATCAAGATCATTACGTATTATTATATACGTATGTTGGAAAGCTGGTTGGTGTACGAAGATTTTTTAGATTCAGTTGCAATTATTAAAACTATTTAAAAAATATATTATTACATTCTTAAATATACTATATTATGCAAAAATAGCGCATTTTCATCTTTTTCTCAACTTATCTATTCTTGGTCTCAGCCGAGATTTTAATTCATTCTCGGTCTCGGTCTCGGTCTCGGCCTCAACGAAAAACCTGTCTCGGTCGACCCTTATCTTCCTCTGCTTCTTTTGCCTTCCTTCCTTCCTTTAGTGACTATGAAACAAAACTGATGTCGCCAGTTTACCCAAAACTTTTTTTTTACATTAGCTTCACACTTCACACATGAGGCCCTTAGAAAAATAATTTGTCATCTTTGGGGATGCTGTGTGAGGGGCACCTTTAAGGAGAGGAAGTTCTAGGAAGGAAAAAGATATGTGAGGTGGGTAGGAATATAGGGTTCAGTGTGTTCAGGTCATCTGCCGCCAGATCCAGACAAACCTCACCCCATGAACCCGGGCATCCCTTTTAAGTCACCAAACGTAGCAAACCACTTGGGGTGATATATGGCATAGGTGTTGGTTATCCAATAAATTGTTCCGGGGCGGCGGTACCCATACTCGCATCCCAAATTATTAATAAATTCAAACCACTAAATGGATCACCTAAATATGAACAATTATATGCTAGAATCCATACTTAAAGAACAGATGAGTAAAAGAGAAAAATATTGAAGAACATCAATTTGATGGCCGGCGATATCCTTACCGCTGGACTGGCTCTTGACTCGCAGTTTTAAGATCGCGGGATCGAAACCCGGCGTGGCAAATAAATTTTATTTGATTAATTTGGGTTATTTCACAATGTATTCATTTAAAATAATATATAGTATATTTGCGGCACGTTCCAGAGAGGAAGATACTCTCAGCATCGCCCTGGTATAAGGCCACCATTCAGAATTGAAATGTTGCTTAAAATGGCTTTAGCCGTGTTTGGTGACCAGATCTGAATAGCCAGATACTTCCCCACCTTCCTCTTCCCCTCCCCACTACCTTCAGCCTCACAACATACCTCAATTGGGTATGCCATAGACTCACTGGCTCCAGACAGGAGCAGTTGGGACTCTTGTGCGGTATTCATGTAAAAAAAAAATAGGAATGGGAACTCACAGAATTCATGGCAATAATTTGCAGGGGTTTATTGACTACTTAAAAAATAGAAATCAAAGAACCAGAATTGGAGATGCTATCCCTGAAGAACAACAAATCAACCTTGGGGTTCCTCAAGGATCTGTTTTGGGACGGCTCTTATTTATTATATACAATAATGATATAGTGAAGTGCCTAAAGTACTATTCCATCAAACTTTTTGCAGATGACTCACTTTTATATATTATAGCAAATAATATGGAAGATGCATTGTCAAAAATAAAGCAAAGAAACAAAGAATGAATATAACACTTAGTAGCGTGCGCACACGTTGTAAGCTCGAACGCGATTGATAATTAAATAATTACGCGATTTTGCTTCCGAGATTAAACAAAGTTGGTAGAGTAATACAATATATCGTTTTTAGTTTTGTGAACTGAAACACGTACGTCAACGGTGTCTAAATCATCGCTAGAGAAAGTGAAAGAAAGTGAACTTGAAAAACGTATGCCAAACGTCAAACGTCAAACGTCAAACGGTACTATTGTTTTTGCTCTAAACAAATAAATACTAGAAACCTTGTGCCTTGTACTGCGAAAAGGGATCAAACCATCTAATCCTTTGCCATCGCTTATTAACATATTTACATAAATAACTGTTCATAAATACTGTGAAAATCATCTACAGTGATGGAATGCAAATCGTGCAAGACCCAAATCTATGACAACGAAAATTTATCCTGCATGACATGTAAGCATAATTTTCATTTCATATGTTGTCATATAACCGAAATCAATTTTCGCAAGATGAATAAAAACTATAAACAATGTTTCAAGTGCCCATCTTGCAAAGAAACTAACAAAACTTCTCAACAAACAATGATAGAGACATCTTTGAACAAAACTCCACAACACAATGAAAAGGAACTAACAGAGACATCTGTGAACGAAACCCTACAACAGAATGAACCACCAGGCGATAACGATAAACTGAATTCAATAATTAATCAATTAAATAGTAACTTCAAAAGTTTCCAGGAGATGTCTCAAAAGATATATTCATTATTCGAAAATTTTCAACAAGAAATTAAAATTCAAATTACAAACATAGATAAAAACATAAGTGAAATAAAGCATGTAACAAAAAAGTGGAGAATTCTTTAACAAACATTACACCATCAAACAGTAATCAACCACTCATGACCCTTAGATGCGAAACAAATCAGCTTCCCATGGTGGAAAAAAACATAAAAATATTGCATCAATCAGTGGATTTCGCAATACCGATTTAGCCAGAGTAAAGTTAGCCTCACAAAAGCTGGGCGTACTGTACAGGGCCCGTAGATACTTTAATAGTACACAACTGCTAACCTTGTACAAATCACAAGTACGCCCCACGGTTGAATTTGGCAGCCATCTCTGGTCTGGAGCTCCAAAATACCTGAAAAATACCCTCGACTCTGTGCAGAAACGGGCGGTCCGTTTGATAGATTCTCCCATCTTAACAGACGGATTGCAATCTTTAGAGCACAGGCGTCGGGTGGGAATGCTATCCTTGTTCTACCGGTATTACAATGGAAGATGCTCCGAGGAACTAGCATCATTGATCCCTTCGGCACCGGTGCATAGTCGGGAAACACGCCAAACGCGTGCCCAACATTTGTACACGGTTGACATTTGTCACATGAGAACGGGTCGTTTCTTCGACTCGTTCTAGTGTTCAACAGCTCGGCTGTGGAATGATTTGCCGGCCTCTGTGTTTCCTCCTTCCTACAACATGGGTCTCTTCAAGACCAATGTTCATTCCTTCCTCTCCTCAAAAAGACCCTCCACACAGCATCCCAGATGACATAGGCCCTGAGGGAAATTATTTTCCTCAGGGCCTCCTGTGTGGAGTTAATGTAAAAAAAAAAAAAAAATACCGACGCAAGAAAAAAAATCCAAAGTCTTCATTTTTGGAGATGAGGGTGGAAGGCAAATGAGACGAAGTATTGAGAAAAACTTAAACAAAATAGAATGCCAAAATCATATTTATCCCGGTGCCACTGTAGATAAATTAAGTAAAACTATCTTACAGTCGTGTGAAATCCTTACAAAAGAAGATTTTGTAATTATTTTTACTGGGACAAATGAAAAATCGCCACAAAATATAATCAGTCACTTATACTCCATTATTAATAATCTTCAAAATACCAATGTTATTGTGCACTCGGTACCTAAAAATAATTACCTGAATGTATCAAAACTCAACCGTGAAATAAGATCTCACACTTCTGTATTCAAAAGTCATTGTCGATTCATCGGGCCAATTTTCTACGACCAAATGAATGAATACGATATATCGAAGTCGATGAGTGTGGTAAGAACAAACATAATTGATATAATTAAGCATAACCACCGGAAAATGTGCTACAATATCGAGCAGGAAATAAACACTTATGAACCGAAATCTACTTACAATACTACTTATACGCAAACTCCAAAAAACTGGATCCCGATGTTGCCGGAAAAATCACCAATTTAACGGACGAAATTACATCTTATAACAATAAAGAAGAACAACACACCAGTCATATTAAAACATGCTGTTTAAAATCAAAAAAACAACATAAACGGGTAGATGACGTAACTCTCTACAAACAGTTGGGGACAAAAAAAAATCAAACTTCAATTTCATTCCTGTACCTAAATATTAGAAGCCTGAAAGGAAAAGTCGACGAGATCCTTTGCCTATTAAAATCAATTGACTATAAGATCAACATCATACTTATGTCAGAAACTTGGCTCAAAGAAACGGATATACCATTCATCAATATTGAAGGCTATAAACACGAAGCATCCTGCCGACCTGAGGGCATCGGTGGTGGAGTATCCATATTTATTCAAGAAAACTTAGAATATAACTTAATTGATAATATAGTAGATCCAGATAACAACTTCCTTTGGATACACTTAAACAAACTTAGCTTAAACATCGGAGTAATATATAAAAAACCGAACACCAATTTTCAAGATTTTCTAGATAAGTTAAACATACAACTGAAAACTCACAAAAGGTCCATAATACCGGGGGATTTCAATATCAACTTACTTGATTCCACAAACACACATACTTGTAAATACACAGAATTCATCAAGTCAAACGATTTCACTATAATGAACAAAATAAACAAATTACATGCAACACGTATTACAGAAAACACCAACACCATTATTGATCACATCATCTCAGACGTAAACCTTTCGTATACTATAACAAACTGTGACACCTCAATATCTGATCACAACCTTTTGATTCTTGACATACTTCATACGTACACTACAAAAAACTCGCAAAAATCCTCTTACAAATATACAAAAATTGATTATGATAAACTAGAGGAGGATATCCGACAAAACCCCTTTTCTATAAACAATAATGAGGACTCGGAACTGAACTACAATAAGTTTGTAAACTATCTGATAAACAAAATTAATTGCAACAGTTCAATAACAATAAAAACAAATAAAACCTGTCTTCCTGATTGGATAACAAAGGACTTATTAAAAATGATTAAAAAAAGAAATAAACTGCACCTAAAAATTAAAAAACAACCCTGTAACCTATTACTAAAAACAGAATTTACTAAAATACGTAACGACATAACTATAAAAAAACGAAAATTAAAAAAACAATACTACAGCAGCCTATTTAAAAAATGTGAAAATAATACCAAAAAGACTTGGAACGTAATAAACAGCATCATCAAGAACCAAACAAACACGCAAAGTAAACCATGTACAAAATTAAAGAACGGCAATGAAATCATCACAGAAGACATCAAGACATGCGAATACTTTAATAACTACTTTTGTAATATTGGCGCTTCTTTGGCTGATAATATAATCAACAAATACACCCATAAACTGGATGATAAAATTACATTAAAGTATGAAAGTGCGGAATCAATATACTTGCAACCCACAACTGAACCCGAAATATTAGCTATCATAAAATCCCTAAAATCAAACGCGAGTGCTGGACATGATCAACTAAAATGTACAACAGTACAAAAACTTGCCCCACTACTAACTCCTACACTAACTAAACTGATTAACCTGAGCCTGAAAAAAGGTCAATTTCCGGACAGTTGTAAAATTGCAAGGGTTATTCCAATATATAAAGGGAGCTTGAAAACTCAAACATCTAACTATAGGCCCATTTCTGTCCTACCGATTCTATCAAAAATATATGAAAGAGTAATTAATATACGATAGGCTAGACAACTTTCTGAAAAAAAAAATCATTTCTATATGCCAAACAATACGGTTTCAGAAAAAAATGTAATACTCTCTCTGCAACTAATGATCTCATAAATAAACTTAGAACTAGCATAGATAATAAAAACTATGTCATAGCAATTTTTGTAGACCTTCAAAAAGCCTTTGACACCGTAAGTCATGAAATACTGATTAAAAAAATAGAAAAAACAGGTGTAACTGGTCCAGCTATCAAACTAATAAAATCCTATCTGTCCAACAGAAAACAATGTGTTAACATAGGAGATAAAAACAGTCAACTCGAGAGTATAAACTACGGAGTTCCACAAGGATCAATACTGGGGCCACTTTTATTCCAAATATACATAAATGACATCTGTCAGCTAAAACTACATGGTGAAATTTTCTTATACGCTGATGACACGGCAATTTTTTACTTCGGCAAAAACTTAGAAAGTTTATTAGAACAATCTCAAACGGATCTTAATGTACTAAACGATTGGCTAATACAAAATATATTAACAATAAATATTAATAAAACCGGTTACATGATCTTAAGCTCACCTAAAAGAATAATACCATCGCATAAACCATTACAAATAGAAGAAAGAGACCTACATATCCTAGATAGCGAAAAATACCTGGGCTTATATATTGATAAACATTTAACATTTAAACAACACGTAGAAAAACTAAAAACAAAAATCATCCCATTAATTGGTGTATTTGGTAGAATTGCTCATCTTCTACCAACAGAGGTAAAGAGGGGCTTATACTTTAGCTTAATCCAGTCCCACCTAAATTATTTAATAGAAATATGGGGAAACACATACATTACGTACTTAAACGACTTACAAATAATACAGAACAAAGTTATTCAAAAACTCTTCAACTATAACCCAGACACTCCCACAAAAAAACCATACCAGGAAATGAACCTTTTGAAAATAAGAACATTGTACGAATATAACATGTCTTTTAATCTACAAAATACAAAATGGACTTATACACACAAACACAACATTTATAAAAACATCACAAGTACACGAACATTATACTAGACAACACAATAAATTGTACACAAATACTGTCAAGACTGAAAGTGGCAAGAGAAGTATTGGTCACGAGGGAGTTCATATATATATAATCTCCATCCAGATAGCCTAAAAACGGAAAATAACATAAAAACCTTTAAAAAAAAACTATTTAAACTCAAAATGTTGGAACAAAATTAAAAATATTACTTCTTACTACTGTACTATATATGCTCTGTATTTAAGTTAAGAAAGCGAAATATTATGTTTCTTTTAACTTAATAATAAAAAATAAAAATAAATAAATAAAAAATACAAAGTGAGCTTGATGTAATATCTAAATGGTTAAACATAAATAAACAGAAATTAAATGTGACCAAAAGTAAATTCACAGTATTACGGAAAAAACTTAAAGACCTTTTTGCCCTAAATATAGACAATCAAAATATTGAAAAAGTAGAAGAAATTAAATATTAGGTCCTTGCATATGAAATTGGCGTTTTGTATGGGAGGAACATAAAGTCGATTTTTTAAAATATAATATATTTATTTAATCAAAGTGTGTACCATTGCTATCTATGCACTTTTGCCATCTCATAGGTAGTTCATCGATCCCTTTACTAAAAAAACCATTCGGACGGGAATCAATAAAATCTTTGAAGGCGGTTTGGACTGCCCCATCGGAGTTTAATTTTTTCCCTTGCAAGAAGTTATCCAAATTTCAAAAAAAATGGTAATCTGTTGGGGCAAGTACAGACATTCCAATTGAAGCTCCTCTAATTTGGTAGCCGTCGGTTGTGCAGTGTGTAGTCTAGCGGTCAACGCGCGTTTGTTGATTTGCTTCACTCAATTCGTGAGGTACCCACCTTTCAAGCTTTTTCACCTTCCCAATTTGCTTCAAGTGGATTAAAACAGTTTTATCACTAACACCGCAGCCTGCAGCTAACTCGCACGTGGTTTGCGATGGATCCGCTTCCACAATAGCCTTCAATTCTTCATTATCAACTTTGATTTCCGGCCGTCCACGGGGCTTGTTCTGCAGGTCGAAATTTCCAGAACGAAAACGTTGGAACCAAAAACGCACTGTGTTTTCTTTTGCGGCACCGTCGCCATACACATCATTAATCCTTCGAGCCGTTTCTGCAGCACTGGTGCCACGGTGGAACTCATACTCGTAAATAACGCGATATTTCAAGTTTTCCATTTTGTAAACTAAGTGACGCAAAGAAAAAAATAATTAAGGAAAAAACAAATGAATTATAATTTTCGAAACACAAATACATGAGTAAATAGCTGTATAAATTTGAATTTGGAATTCCTAACCAAAGAGAAGATATTTGAGATCAAAGTTGCCAGTACGGCAAAACACCAATTTCATATGTAAGGACCTAATACTTGAGAATTATAATGTAATACCTACAAGTTAAAACTTTCTTTTAAATGTTAACTAAAAAAGCCAATGAATTTGTAAATCGATTTGAAAGAATTTCGATATTTGAAAATGTTCAATCAATTTTTCCATTAGTAAGGAAAAATATCTTACTTCAGGCACACATACACGCCCACTACACGCTCCTATCGATTTATCTTTGCAATTTCATACTTGTAGGTACTAACTAATAAACTAGCTTTAAACAAATACTTTTGACTTGACATGACAATAATGACGTGTTCTTTCTGCGGACATTGCACGACATGTCATTTTTGAGGTTATGTTTGAGATCCACAATGATTGAAACGAGAATAATTTTTTTATAAACTGATGTTGGTCATTTTACTGCGCAGTTTACGAAGGACGACATTGCAGATTTACGCAATCTTCATAGAATACTGAAAAGTTAAACCATTATCGATAGTTGAATTTATTTATGATTTATTTAATATCCATAAATGAATAGCAATGAAAATAATTTTAATGGCTTGCAATAGGAAGCAATAATAATTATAAAATGAATGCTTTTGTATTAAATTTAACACGAAAAGCCGCTTGCGATTGCTTCATTCTTTTCTTATAATTCGTGGCTAGGGCTAAATTTGTCATATGTATACGAAATCTGATATAATATCACCATGAATATAGGTAATCGGCGTAAAAATCGCTAATGGAGTCTAAAAATTATCGATAAAGCTAAAGTGATTTAAAAAAATATATTTTGTGAATAATTTCTTAGGGGCGGATGCGTTTTTCCACTTACTGCATGGCGGGCCGGATCGGGAGTCCTTTTGATCTCTCCCAGCCAGACTTTGATGATGGTCCGTCACTCCTGGACTTGACCCCAGTTTCCTACCCTTAAACCTTTTTCCTTTCCAGAACTTCCCCCTTCACATCCCTAAAAAGACCCTCCATACAGCATACATCACGTCCCCAAAAATGACACACTCTGAGGGATTTTTTTTCCTCAGGGCTCCTGTGTGGAGCTAATGTAAGAAAAACATTTTTTAAACATATTGAACAATTTTATTTTGTGAGTTTATTTATTGTACTGTTATTCGTGGTGGAATTCTATTGTATTAAAATTGAAATTGAAACACTACATATGTACCTACCTTAACATTGTGTACCTACCTACCTAATTTTGTATAAATTCTGTAACAAAAGAATGTCAATTGCCAGCCTGAAGATGTCCATAATAGGATAAAACCGGTACTGGTGAAATAAATAAGTGGAAAAAAGTTAAAAAAGTGTTTCAATTTCAATTTTAATTTTATTTTGATTCAAATTAATAAAATACTTAGTTTTTACCACTTTCATTGTTTACAAAAACCAACATGTTTCGTGAGCAACGCTCACTTCTTCAGGGTTTTTATTGATATTATAAAAACAAGTATCAATAAAAACCCTGAAGAAGTGAGCGTTGCTCACGAAACATGTTGGTTTTTGTAAACAATAAAAGTGGTAAAAACGAAGTATTTTATTAATTTGAATTAAAATGGCGCCACAAAATAAGTTTGCTGTGTTAGAAGAAGAAATTTTATTTTAACTGTACTCAAATGAAACTGTAGGAAAAGCTTCAATAATCTATCCAAAGCATATTTTTTAGTATTTATAATTATTATTTTTAATTTATAAACTAACGTTTAGACAAGATTTTTATGCATAGCACAAAGGGTAACAATTATTATAAGCAATAATTATCAGCCTGAAACACTCATCAACATTGAAAAATCTTCCGAGAAAAGATACTTGCCGCCAACGGGACTTGAACCCGTGTCCTTCTGATTGCCGGTCAGCTGCTCTTGACCACTGAGCTATGGGGGCTTATCAAATACCCGCCAAATAATTCAATATATACTAGTGTTTCATTCAACAATTACTGCTTATTATATTTTTTTCCACCTGAAAACATTTTCCCCCTGAGACATTGTAAGTGTTAAATCCCTCGCTAGGTGGCGTCGAGACAAATTATGACTACATTTATTGGGGAAATACTTAAACTTGTCAAATATTAATTATTATTTGCCACCTAGCGAGGGATTTAACACTTACAATGTCTCTCTCGCAAAAATAAAGTTGGTTGTTTTCAGGTGGAAAAAAATATAATAAGCAGTAATTGTTGAATGAAACACTAGTATATATTGAATTATTTGGCGGGTATTTGATAAGCCCCCATAGCTCAGTGGTCAAGAGCAGCTGACCGGCAATCAGAAGGACACGGGTTCGAGTCCCGTTGGCGGCAAGTATCTTTTCTCGGAAGATTTTTCAATGTTGATGAGTGTTTCAGGCTGATAATTATTGCTTATATTAAGTATTTATAATGTTTACCGATTCGTAGTAAAGGTTTTATCGAATGTGTGATTTCACTGATAACTTATATTCTTCGCGTCCTATTTAAAAGCCAGAAGTCAATATGTAATAATAAATGGACATGAATCTAAACAATTCCCGGCGTTATCAGGTATTCCCCAAGGTTCAAACCTTGGTCCTTTGCTGTTCCTTATACTTATAGATGACATACAGGGTTGTGTAAAATATTGCAAATGTCTTCTATTTGCAGATGACCTCAAACTTTTGATGGAAATAATCTGTTACTATGACTGCTTAAAAATGCAATCTGACCTTGATGCTATTGCAAAATGGTCAGTAAAAAACAAATTAGAATTCAATATAAAAAAATGTGTAACTATGACATATACCCGCTCCCAGAAGCCCATAGTTTTTTAATACAACATTAAAGGGAAAACATTATGCCGAGTCAATAGCTTTAAAGATCTCGGTATCGTCTTTGATCCCAAACTGACATTCTCGGATCATATATCACGGCTCACTCCAGCATGCTACAAACTCCTGGGTTTCATCATCAGAATATGTAAGCAAATTGATGACCCAGATGCAATGATAGCCATGTTTGATGGAGTCATAAGAAGTAAGCTGGAGTATGCCAGTGGTGTGTGGACTCCGCACCAAGCGAAATATATTAATATGCTAGAACAAATTCAGAAAAAGTTCCTTAGGTATGTCTATATGCGGATGAATGGAACGTACCCGAGATTCATGCACCATATGGAATTACTTGAGGCAACAAATAGATTTAGCTTGGAAACTAGACGTTATGAAAATCTTGCAATTCTTAGTTTTAACATAATCCATAATCGTATTGACAGCCCATTCCTCTTGGAATGTTATGGTTTATACGTGCCTGAAAATTTCAGCCGTAGTCGTCGACACGACTTGTTCAAAATACCATACGGCAGAACAGATGTTCTAGCACAGCATAGCATGACAAGAGGAATGGTGCTGTTGAACGAAATATCGGAAACACTAGATATATATAACTCTTCTTTAGATAGCCTTAAGATTTTTTTGTTTAATAATCATCTTCCTAGGTGTTAAGACTGTCAAAATGAGAAAATTGTACAGTAATTGGATAAAAATCTGTTGTGCAATAAAAAAAAAAAAAATAAAAAAAAAAAATAAAAAAAAAAAAATATAAAAAAAAAAATAAATAAAAAAACTACGCTAAAGAATAATGGATAACTTTATCCAAAACGCTTCGATGTTCCGAAATTATTTCAACAAACAAATATGACGGATGCGAAGGCGAGTGGAATAGGAAGGTAGTGAAGTATCCAGCTATTCAGATCTGGGTAATAAAACGAATTAAATACTTAATCTTTTGAATGTATCTATAACTTTGTGGTTATCCATTATAGATGAATGAAATAATTTTTTTTGAGAAATGCTAAAGATAAAGACCATAAATTGACTAATTCCGGTATATATAAACTCAAATGATTGTCCCTCATTTTATATTGGAAAAACAATTCGTTATTTTGAAATCAGAATCAAAGAACATTTAAGGTGTCTTAATAATAATAATTTTTCTGAGTTCGCTAACCATATCATTGAAAATAACCATAGTTTGGAAAAAAGTACGGGGATAAATATGCTTCATATTAATCATAAAGTAAAACGCTTAGATAACTTAGAAGCCTTGGAAATAAAAAAAATCCCTTAAAAATAATGAATCTACTACCAACAAACAAAAAATATTGTCTTACAGCCCAATCAGGGATATGTTCCCCTACCCACCCACTCTTCATTAATATCTAGCAACGGCTCCACCCCTACCATAATAAAACATTGTTCCCATCCACTATTTTGTAACTGTCAAATCAGTATACGTTTGTCCTGAAGAAAGAACGGTCGTTCTGAAACCGGTCAGCTTTACTCAAATATATAAGTGGTTCAAACAAAGTAAAATTGGATACGATTTTAGATTTTCACGGCCAAAAATATTTTTGTTATTAGTTTTTGGGGTATTATGCCGTGTTGCGCTACCTCCTTCTTTAGCCAACGTTTCGGACAGCGTTGCAGTGTCCATCACAGTACACATCTGCCCTGATGATGGACACTGCAACGCTGTCCGAAACGTTGGCTAAAGAAGGAGGTAGCGCAACACGGCATAATACCCCAAAAACTAATAACAAAAAAAAGTAAAATTGTTTCATTTAAATACTTTATCATTGAAGACAACAAAAGCGATAAACCGAATTAAATATTTAATCATTGAAGACAATATAAAGTATAAATGGAATTAAATACTTAATCATTGAAGACAACATAAGCGGTAAACCTAATTAAATAATTAATTATTGAAGGCGTTATAAGCGATAAACCGAATTAAATGCAACATAAGCGGTAAACGGAATTAAATACTTAATCATTGAAGACAACATAAGCGATAAACCAAATTAAATACTAAACTTAATGATTGAAGGCGGTATAAGCAATAAACCGAATTAAATGCAACATAAGCGGTAAACGGAATTAAATACTTAATCATTGAAGACTATATAAGTGATAAACCGAATTACATACTTAATTATTGAAGACAATATGAGCATAAACGATAAATCTAATTAAGTACTTAAATATTGAAGACAATATAAGTGATAAACGGAATTAAATACGTAATCATTGAAGACGATATAAGCAATAAATCGAACTAAATACTTAATCATTGTAGACTATATAAGCATACGTCTCCTACGCTGACGATACAGTTCTACCACTAAAAGTAAACACCTGGTCTAAATTAAATAACATGGCAAATACAGATATCAATGAGCTAAATGTATGGTTTGATTAAATATATTGATATTGATCTTATTAACCTGTTGACTTTAAATTCTAAAAACCTTATTATTTACCATTTTATATTAAAAAACAAGAAAATATAAAACATTTATATTATGTAATTAATTATTGTATAAAATTTATTTGTAATTTATGTATCTTTTTGTTATTAATAAAAAAGAAAAAAACGATAAACCGACTTAAATACTTAATGATTGAGGACAATATAAGCGCTAAACCGAATTAAAAACTTTGTGGCGTCATTTTTTAAGAAAACAAATAACATTTTTACGAAAACAAATAACTTCGTTAAAATCACTTTATAATCAATATTATCAACATGTTTCGAAAATAAAGTTTTCTTCGTCAGGATAAGATCAATATATATATATATTGATCTTATATATATATCAATATATAAGTCATTATATCAAAAATAAGATCTATATATATGTATGTATATATATATTTAAAAAAGACAAACATTCCCGGATTCCGAATAACCCAAAAATTTTTGAAAATCTCTTACTACCACCACAGCAAGCGGAAAATGTTGTTTGTGTCGTGATGGAGGACATAGCCAGCCGAAGAATCGAACACGCGAAGCCCGGATGGTACCCAAACGCGATGCCCACTGCCCGGTCAAAAAATTAAAAATAACAAGACAAATAAGAACTACAGATAAAATAATAAACCTGAACCTCCATTAGGAGTGTAAGAAATATATTAAATAAGTTACAGAGTACCAAAATTTCATTTACATTTTTTACTGCAAATAATGTCAGGAATCACTGGTTAAAGTAAGTCGAGTATGTTCCTTAACACCCTGTATATCCCCTAAGATTTATTAAACTAGTTATCTTTATTTATTAAGAGCGTTGCGATTTCTGAAAAATCTGTTTAGGTACCTTAACTATTCAACCACCCACGTTTGAACTTTCTTAAAAATTATTTTGTAAGTTGTTCACCAGTGTAATAATAAGTGTATAGTGTACATAGTACAAAACACAATAAACTGAATATGAATCAGCCACTCTACACGATAAGATTATTCTTATATATTCTTAAAAAGACAAAATTTTGTGGTTTGAAAATTTTAATTTTCGCAGTGCCTTTTGTTGAGATCTATGTTCCGTTTTATTATACTTACCAAAAGTTTTCTTGACTAAATTTCATTTAATCAAAATTGCATATTGATATTGATAATTTTTAAAATTTCAAAATGATGAAAATTAACAGCATTTGTTGTTTATATGTTTATTTGTTGTTGCCTTGGATTATAATTAATCAACAAAAGCCCTCTCCAGCCGGACTATCTAGACTCTAGATCATTGCCTTGCACCACATTGGGAGGTATTCATACATCCGTAACTCCTGGATACATTGACCTCCAGATTTCTACCCACCCTTTATACCTTTTTCCTTAGCAGAACTTCTTCTCCTTTTCCCCTTCCCTAAAAAGACCCTCCCCACAGCATCCCCAAAGATGATATCAGGGATTTTTTTTCCTCAGGGCCTCCTTTGTGGAGCTATTGTAAAAAAGTCTCCGCGACATATTTGAAAATTGAATATAGAGAGCATTAAAAAATGTCACGGTCGGTAACCGTGTTTGGCGACCTCCGTGGAAAAGCAGTAGTTCCCATGACTTTGGTCACAGAGGTCACGAGTTCAAAACCCTGGAGGGAATATACGAAAATATATACAAATTAAATGTTTTTTTGCCTGCAAAATTTAATATTGTTTTATTTTTATTTTTAACTTCCATCAGAGTGGAGGATGTTATCAATTAGTAATCTCACCATTCAGAAATGAAAGGCTGCTTGAAGTGTTTTTAATTCGGTAACTTTAACCTATATATTTATCTGTTTTAAATTTTTGATTGAGAGTCGCTTATATTGTCTTAATGATTAATTAAATGAGAACAATTAACTTTGTAAAAAACACTAAAACAATAATTTTAATACTAGAGTTAAGGATCATCTAAGGTGTTTAAATAATAATAATTTCCAGTAATTAAAAACCCGCTTTGCAGGTTTTAGCTGCTAGGCCTTGCGAGCGACTTTTGGTTCGGCCTCGCCCAGTTTGACTGCTGGTGACCATTTTAGAAATCCGATAGAAACTGGGTCCAAAATAGCCGGTTCCTCGGATCCACTGGGATCTAGTGACAGCTAATCACCGGGACAAAGTAACCGCGATAAGCAATGACGTCATATATAAAACATAGACGTGTGGTATTATTATTCACAACTGCCAGTTAAAATAACAATCTCTCCATATCCGGTAGCTCATATCATAATCCAAGACTTACTCCAATTCAATACTTACTCCTTACCCTTCACGCTAGCTGTTAACATAAGTGGCGCCATCTTTTGGTATCACTTTAATTCGGTTCTATTACACAAGTAGATTTGTATACAATCTCCACGTACGAAAACGGTTTTGCGTAAGGCGCGGCGTCAGAATTGTATTCTTTATCGAATTCTTAAATTTCAACCGTACAGCCGCCAGGCTACTAATACTATTTGATTCTGAATTAGACAACCACATTTTAGAAACAAATCATTCTTTTGATTACATAAATAAAGAATTAAAAATTTTACATACACAAACACAACGGGTTTACAATTAGATAATTTAGAAATTAGAAAAAGTCCGTCAATAAAATTTTTTTTTTACATGAGCTCCACACAGAAGGCCCTGAGGAAAATAATTTCCCTCAAGACCTATATCATCTTTGGGGATGCTGTGTGGAGGGTTTTTTAAAGGAAAGGAAGGAAAGGAGAGTTCTGAGAAGGAAAAGGGTTTAAGGGGTGGGTGGGAATCTGGGGTTCAATGTGTCCTGGTCTTCCGCCTCCAAGACCTAAGCAAACCTCACCCCATCAACCCGGGCACCCCTGCTAAATCACCAAACGTAGCGAACCACTTGGGGTGACCTATGACAGAGGTGTTGGTTATCCAATAAAGGTACCCGGGGCGGCGGTACCCATTCCCGCCTCCCAAATTAAAAAATAAATATTAATAATAATCAAATATTTTTTTTAAATGCCTCTCTTAAATTTATTTTCATATTAATACTTACATTTATAATAATTTATTTCGTTATTTAGACTTCCTATTATTTTGTTTGTTTTAACAGTTTTTATTACATAGATGCAATTTTTATACATTTTAAAATATTTTTATATTTTTTAAATTTCTAAGTAATTAAATTGAGTTAAGTTGGGTAAAGTTCGGTTTAGGGGCGGCGTTCCTAGATAATAAAACTAGTTATTTTTATACTAACTATGGGCCGGAAAATTCGAATCTGAAAGAATTAGGCGTCGGCAAAAAATATTAACTGAATTACACGACTTTAAAATTTTCTATACACACACAGGAAAACAAGCCATTTTGAACGTATTTTGACACTACAAGTCATAGAAAAACAAGAAAGATGTTACACCACATAAAATTAAGTGTTGCCATTAAGCAATAATATCAATAACTAATTTAAGTAATTATTTTTTATAAATTTTACTCACTTTTGTATCACAAACCATGTTACATAAACCTAGCGTAGCCGCTAAACTACTTGAAAACTGGGATGTTTTCTTGACTTGACGCGAGTAGGCGCTATGAAGGGGGCACTTTCTTTTCTATCATAAACCATGTTACACAAACCCAGCGTAGCCGCTAAACTACTTGAAAACTGGGATGTTTTCTTGCCTTGACACGAGCAGGCGGTATAAAGGGGCACAAACCATGTTGCCGTTGAGATAGTCATAATTCATCAGGTTAATGTGTTATGTGATGAATTATCATGTGAGGAAGTATCGTGTCGGAAAGTTTTACGTTATTGATATTATTGCTTAATGGCAACACTTAATTTTATGTGGTGTAACATCTTTCTTGTTTTTCTATGACTTGTAGTGTCAAAATACGTTCAAAATGGCTTGTTTTCCTGTGTGTGTATAGAAAATTTTAAAGTCGTGTAATTCAGTTAATATTGCTTGCCGACGCCTAATTCTTTCAGATTCGGATTTTCCGGCCCATAGTTAGTATAAAAATAACTAGTTTTATTATCTAGGAACGCCGCCCCTAAACCGAATTTTTTTCGTTAAGTTTTTGTCATTCCAAAACCTCTTACGAAACTGTCAAAAATGTCACAATTTGAGAATGACATTTTGCAAACCATCTATTGTTTAAAATTCTATTTTCGAATAAACTCTTTAAATTAATGAATTTACTTGAAGTACTAAGTAAGTAAGAATTATAGGTATTTTGAATAGCTACCTGTGTTAGGTACCAAATTTGATTGATTGTTCTTATAATATACAAAAATGAATGTTTGTAATATATGAAAAATTTTAATAAATAAGATTGTAATAGGTGGCACGCGAGCTGTTTGAAAACTGAATGTTCTGAAACTGAATATATGGAACGCGAGAGGGAAGTTAGCGAGACGGGGGAGCGGGAGAGGGGAGTGGGAAGACGGGGAAGGTGGAAGGGGAAGAGGACATGGGAGGAGAAGGGGTGGCGGAAGGGGAACGGGACGAATGGGAAAGGACACGCAGGAAGAAACAATTTATTTATTAAGTGGCATAAGTGGGAAATCGCTGGTGATATAATAACAGAACTTCAATAGAACTTATACTGAATGTGAAAATTAACTTAAAATATTTGATTAACTGTTAAAATTTTTTGAAACAACCCGTCCTTATTAAAAACTCAATTTGACAAAAATGTTAGTTGACCACTTGTTACTCCCAACCGACACGCATGTTCGTACCTGTACATAGTCCATAGTTAAGCCGTTTTCGTCATTATTTGAGCTTTTTTGTCATTTGCATATTCCAGACATTTTATTCTTCAAATTAATAAGAGCTGTTCAAATTAAAGACAGTCAATATTCCTGACCCGGTGACTTCACTGCCACTCGTCTCTCTGGATCGCCCGATCTGAGAAACCTATTCCACAAAAAAACTGGATGGAAAATGTATTTATATATTCCCGTCCTCATTTTCTTTTATTCTATTTTTATCCCCTTCAATTTTATTAGATTAAGGGCAGGTATATTTAATAAATAAAAATAATAAAAAAATACTTAAAGAATTCATGGATGAACGATTCAGAGCGTTAAGTATATTCAGATCAGTCAGATTTCAATTGAACTAGTTCAACGAACAGATTGCAACACTCTTAGACCAAACTGAAGCTATTCAAACAAGAAAAATGATTCGACTGTCACCCTTTTGAAGTCTCTTCTGACACTGACTTTATGACATTATAGTTTTACGTCAAAAGTTTTGGATAGGTGCACGAAAGGGCGAGATCCCTAACAGACTTCTTTATTAGATATGTTACTATTTAATCAACTTACAGAACCTGTCGTAGGTATTGAAAGCATTCAAATAAGAGACGTTTTAGATGAAATTATCAAAAACTGACACTAGGCACTTCTAGCATTAACTTCCAAATATTTATAGAAGAATTAAAATATAATAATAGTCCGAAGAAGTAAAAAATGACAGACTTACAGCTAATATTAAAAAAAACTGAACACTGGTAAAAGTATCAATAAAAAGCAGTAACTTCATTAATTCAAACCATATTTTTTATATTGTTATTAATGTTACCTCATCTTGGTATTTGTCCGAGCATTAATTTTTTTTTTCAACTTTTTTCCATTTTTTAAAGGATTAAAAAACATCTGGAGTCAGATAACAATTTAAGCTTTTACGCATTTTAAAAGATTTTAATCAGCTGATATTAACTCCCCAGAGACCGATTTTTTTAACATTTGACGTAAAAATGCCAATTTTGGATTCGTTTCAATCATAATCACAAAATCGACTCCAAATGGAATAACCACCACATATGGAATAACCACATGGGGACACATTCAACAAAAACAAGTCTTCTGTGAATGCAAAATATACAATATTTTTTGGCTAATATATTATTATCAATAGGAACAAAGACATGATGTACCAAAATCATAACTATGTATTTATACAAGTATATAAATTTATTATCTGTTCCTGCTTTATTGTGGCTTAAAATTGTAAGTCAGCGTTCATCTCATTCTGAATATAATAAACTAGTGGTACATGTTCATAATACAAGACTAACTGCAAACGATGGACTTGTAATTCCCAGATATCTAAATAAATATGATCAAAGAACTTTAGAATACACTATTCCAATAATTTACAACATGTTATCCAACTCAATTAAAAACTGTGAATTGAGTTTCAGAAGGAAATGTATGCTAAAAAAATGGTTAAGTGAAAGATTTTTTTGTACCAATCTCTATTTTTCCGCTTTTCGTTTTGATGTTTTTCCATTATTCTTTTTGTTCTTTCTTTCATTTTCTCTGTTCTTTATTTCTTATAAA
Source organism: Limnephilus rhombicus (assembly GCA_929108145.2). NCBI lineage: Eukaryota > Metazoa > Arthropoda > Insecta > Trichoptera > Limnephilidae > Limnephilus > Limnephilus rhombicus. The sequence continues at coordinate 20,736,372 of OV815296.1, read as the reverse complement.
ATTTATTAACAATATTTTTTTCAAAAATATATGTTTTTATGTATAAGTATATATATATATATATATATATATACTTATACATAAAAATGTATAAGTATATATGTATAAGTATATATATATATATATATATATACTTATACATATATGTTTTTATGTATAAGTATATATATATATATATATATGTAATATTCTGTGTATTTTATGTACCTGTCTCAATTAAAAAAGTAAATGTTAAAAGAACCCGTTGACAAACTGATATCAATCACTTTATGATATACCAGGTTTCCCGCTTGTACTACGAGTTTCAAGACACCGTGTACGTTGTAAAAAATATTTTAATAAAAAATAATTTCGGCTGTGTGTGTCTTGCGTGTAACTCTGGGTCATTAAATTCTGGAGCTCGGATTTGCTCGAAAGTACCTACCCATAAATTCGTACATTTTGGAGATTTTTTTCCTTATCATTGCGCTACAATTGTCCTTGTTCTGATGCTATTAATTAAGCTTCATAAATCCGACAATGATTTATTTATTTACGGTAAAAATACCATTAAATACAGAATGAAACTTTTTTTTACATAAAATGGATTATACATAAAACAATTATACAGGTAATATATGATTTAAATTAATCACATTTTACAATTTTGGAAACAAAATGTAAATTAATAACTGTTTTAATAAAATATGTGAAATGCTTTTTGTAAGTTTTTTGGGTGCTATCGAAAATATGTGCTACTTTTGCGTATTGGTTACCTAAGCTGTATATACGTGGTGTAAGAGAATTGATAAAGACATGATTGTTGCAGTGAGAGATATTTTTAGTCCATGTGACAATGGAACATGAAATAAAATCAATTGCAATAATGCAAGGCTGTCAATAAGGGAATTAATGATTTTAAAAACAAAAATTAATTCAGATATCAATTGCAATAATATCTGTCGGACAGCTTTATTAATTTTAGATTTTTCAATAGACAGTTCATATTTTCAAAAGAAAAATCATGATTATAATTTATATGTCTTAAATTTGTGCTGTATTTTTTCAACAGAACCTGAGTGATTGCGGTGACCAAATAGACGAGTTATACTCAATTTAGCTCCGGACTTTTGAAGTGTACAAAAATTTTAAAGGTTGATTTTTTTTTATACATTAGCTCGAAGAAGAACTAATGTAAAAAAGATGTAAGAAAATAATTTCATTCAGGGCCTATGTCATCTTAGGGGATGCTGTGTAGTGGTTTTTTTAAGTAAAAGAAGAAGAGGAAGTTCTGGGAAAGAAATATGTGTTAGAGGTGGGTAGGAATCTGGCGATTAGTGTGTCCAGGAGTGACGGAAGTACGAATCCATCCCTGTGACCGCGGTGCAAGGCGATGGGTCGAGAGATTCCGGTTGGAGAGGATAAAAGGCCTCCCTCAACCAGTCTCTCTCGATCCTGCCCGCCACATGTCAGGTGGGCAGACGCATCGTTTGCCAACACCTGATAAAACTTCACCCCATAAACCCGGGCGCGTATCTACAAAACCTACACCGATTCAGTCGCGGTAACGACACTTTACATTTTAAATATACCTCTATATTGATAATTTTTTATCACTTTGCAAAAACAAAAATTTTTCTAAAATCTAGATAAAATAATCATTCCAATATGTGTATTAGAAATTAATAATTATATTTCTAAATATTTAAATTTTGATATTGAAAATTTAAAGCGACTGAAACGCGGTAGGGATTGTAAATACGCAACCCGGGCACCCCTGCTAAGTCATCAAACGTGGGGTGACCTATGGCAGAGGTGTTGGTTATGCAATAAATGATTCCCGGGCCGTGGTACCCATACCCGCTTCCCAAATTGATTACAATATCCTGTGATTTTTCGCGGGGCTACGTTAATATTATACTATCTTATGATGCCATTATTTTTGTTTATTATTGAAACAATATTATAATTTAAAACATTAAATAATTAAGCACAAAAACTGAAATAAAGAAATTTGATGGTAAGTACGATTGTTAAAATGAACCGTGGCTAGTTTTAGACCCATTGGACCCATTGAGTTTAGCCTTCGATTTTACGCGATTTAGAAGACCTCAAACCCGACAAAAAATGTTTACACAGATAGATAAATGATGCAACGAAAACAAAGAGTTGTCGTTTCATTTTAAATAATAATGAATAAGTAGCAATGTCAACATGAGGGACGAGCCATTCGGCAGAGACGGGTAGAGAAATAAAAGTCGTCAGTCGATGTATGTGAGTCAGTCGTTTATTGGGCTACGTAGCGAGGGTCGGTGAAGTGGTAACATGATGTAATGCGGAGTGCCGTAGATGAAATACTGCAGGCGCACGGAGGTGATGGAGATGGTGTGGTGAAGGTCAGCGAGTTGCTCAACAGCTTGGCGGTGGAGATGACCTATCTTCCAGGCCGTTGCTCGACGCTTTGAGTCGCGGGGATGAACGGTGAGTGGCTCGGTGAGCTGAGCCACCAGCAGGTAGTCCTGGCGAGGCGGAGCGTGTTTCCATGGCAGCGAAGCACGGTGCGCTTGGGGGTGCCATGAAATGGTGAGCTGATCCCTGGACTGAAGGTGACGCAAGCCTTGTAAGTCGCGAGATGTAGCTGTTCTGCGGACCTGAAGGCACGATGGGCCTCGCGGAAGCTGCCCTGGATGCGTAGAGATGCCATGCAGGTGCACTTGTGCGGAGATCTGTTACATGTTGATTTGTTGACCAACTAATGGTCTGGGACTGACTGAGCGAGCGCCGAGTTGAGTCGCTTTATATACCAGCGCGACCGGTGGAGTAATTTTCCATTCATCGGCAATGTGTACACTAGAAGGTACTCGAACATACCCGGTGCTGAATATTCAGATGGCTTATAAAATCTAGACCTCTCTAGGCGGTGGCGATATTATTAACAATGTAGGTAGATGTATCAGCCGGCGCGCGGTACCTGGCTGTAAGGTATTTCGTAGTGTGCTTCTAGCGCGTTCGGTGGAGTCCAGTGGCAGCGCAATGAATTCGGCAAAAGTGGCCGCCACACATATTATGTAGGAATTGTGATTCATTCAAAAACAAAATTAATTTGTTAAATCTATATATTTAAAAATATAGGTTTCGTACGTTTGTTCCTTTCGCAAATCTCGGAAATTATCTAATCCATTGGAATTTTAATTTCGGTGAATCATTTTTTTTACAGAACATCGCAATTTTCCCAGAAGAGTTTTTCTATGTTTAATGGTAAGCTCTGGCGTTTTGAAAAAAAAAACTCAAATGAAATCTGTATAATTTCATTCGAGTTTTTTTTTTACATTTACGCCAGACAGGAGGCCCAGAGGAAAATAATTTCTCTCAGGGCCTATGTCACCTGAGATGCTGTGTGGAGGGTATTTTTGAGGAGAGGAAGGAACGAACTTTGGTCTTGAAGAGACCCATGTTGTAGGAAGGAAGAAACACAGAGGCCGGCAAATCGTTCCACAGCCGAGCTGTTGAATACAAGAACGAGTCGAAGAAGCGACCCGTTCTCATGTGACAAATGTCAACCGTGCACACATGTTGGGCACAGGTGCTGAAGGGTTAAATGTCGCTAGTTCCTCGGAGTTAAATGACGCTAGTTCCTATCTTCCATTATAATACCGGTAGAACAAGGATAGCATTCCCACCCGACCGCGACGCCTGTGCTCTAAAGATTGCAATCCGTCTGTTAAGATGGGAGAATCTATCAAATGGACCGCCCGTTTTCGCACAGCGTCAAGGGTATTTTTCAGGTATTTTGGAGCTCCAGACCAGAGGTGGCTGCCAAATTTAACCGTGGTTTGAAAATGTTTGAATTTCATATATTTTAGCGGCAGGGAGGGAAATCAGGAGTGGGAGGGTAACGAAGGAGGTGGGGTTCGTGGTAAGGGTGCTAAGGGAGGAAGAAGGTGGAAGGGGAACGCAGGATGGGACGGGGACGGGGGAGGGGGAACGGGGACGCACGGGAATGGACACGCAGGGAGAAACAATTTATTTATTTGAATGGCATAACAACGCATGCCGGTATTAATCACTAAAGACAATTTTAGTGACTCAATCGAAATTCGAAAAAATATGATCGAAGAAGTTAGCGTCTTATTAACTCAGTGGTAGAGCAGCGCCCCGGCAAGGCTAAGGTCCCGGGTTCAATTCCTAGATGCGACCGTATCTTTTTCTGATTTTTCCGTTTCAAATTTTCGATTGGGGTCACTAATTAGTCCAATTCTAAAAGGTCACGTCTCAGTGATTAAGTATTGCAATTGAGGTTTTACTCATTAAATAAAAATAAATAAAATTGTATATCTACGGTTGTGTTTAACGTGTCGAAATGAAAATAAAGTCATTATTTTGAGAAATTATTATCGATAGAATTTATTCATAATTTTTGAAGGGCCGACCATACCTTACTCCTGAATGTTTTCAAGACTTTTCGCTAGTCATAGTTATTTCAAGTCTGTCATTCAAATAGATACCTAGAAAATGTTTATTTTTTAAAAGACAGGGTCGTCGGTGTGATTTCAGTTGGAAAAATAGATGACGTAATGTATGTTTTCCGTGCCAAAAGGTTTTTCACAGTTTCTAAAAAGAATATTTCCACATCTAATAATCAGAAATATCTACACTAGGTCTTTGTACTCAAAGATACAAATATACAATCAATATTGCAATTCAAAGAAAATGTCGCAATAGAACGATGTTAGTTTTCAAACGTTTTTCCTCCTGCTTCTTCAAAAAAATAATATTATCTCCAATTTCGGTCACAATACGAATAATAATAACATCTGAAATAAATATGGACTTTTGTAAACATATTGTTCGTGTATTTAAACCTCTGGGAAAATATTTCCCTTTTGGATTTTTTTTCATATTAGCTCCACACAGGAGGCCCTGAGGAAAATAATTTCCCTCAGGGCCAATGTCAACTTAGGGGAAACTGTGTGGAGGGTTTTTTTTAAGGACAGGAAGATGAGGAAAATTCGGGAAGGAAATAGGTATGAGGGGTAGGTAGGAATCTGGAGTTCAGTGTGTCCAGGAGTGACGGATGTATGAATCCATCCCTTCAACTGCGGTGCAAGGTGATGGGTCGAGGGATTCTGGCTGGAGAGGTCAAAAGACCTGCTCAACCTGTCTCTCGAACCAGCCCGCCACGCAGCAGGTGGGCAGACATATTGGCCGCTAATACCCTGACAAACCTCACCCCATGAACCCGGGAACCCCTGCTAAGTCACTAAACGTAGCGAATCACATGCGGTGACCTACGGCAGAAGAGTTGGTTGTCCAATAAATGGTACCCGGGGTGGCGGTACCCATACCCGCCTCAAAAAATGCGAACAAAGTGCACTAGAAAATTTTGTTTGATTAATTTGTGTTATTTCACAATTTATTAATTAAAAAACAATATGCAGTTTGTTTTGCATGTACGTGGAAGATACTCTCAGTATCGCCCTGGCGTAAGACCACCATTCAGTGTTTTATTAAAAATTTTCACAATTTTCGCTTAAATATTGCCGTTTTTAATATTAGCGCTTTCCCTTTAACATTCGCCTGTCTCGACACAGGTATACCCTAGTGAGACAGGCATACAAATAAAACCATTGTAAACATATTTTATTATAGATAAATAAATAAATAAATAAATAATTCATGTTTACAAATCTCCGCTTCATCTTCTTTTTGAGCGCTTACTACCAGGCACTTATTGAAATTAATTGTTAGATATTTTTTTATTATTACGGAAGACAGCATGAAAAAACATTATAACATTCTGATATAACTCGGATTTTTTTTTATTTTTCATAATTTTTTTTTTAGTATAAATCTTTATCAGCCTTTTTCATCCTAATTTGAGGAAGCAAACTTTTTTTTTTTAATATCTGCGCGAAAAATCAACTGCTCAGTTCCATTGTTCCATTATTCCACGTTTAAAATAAATATATTCTAGTTCCGGGTTATTTTTTTATTGGCATTGACAGGGCTCAGAATTGGCAAAAACTATTCAAATTTTTCATTTGACTTTCGATGTAGCGCAATCCTGTTTCGTGGAAAAAAGTTCTTTTCAAGGCCAACAAAAGTGCATTTTTTTGTCATTCATACGAAAACACATTTCAAATATTTAACTATTTGGCAAATGTTAACAAAATTGTGTCCTCTTTGTGAACGTTTACGTATTACGTTTAAATTCATTTGCGAAGAGTTTGCTGAAGGAAAAAAAACATGCTCTTTAATCTCACTAAAACGGCTCTCTTGGTTATTTATTTACTAGCAGACCCGGCCACACGTTGCTGTGGCTAACGAAACAACGCCATTACCCAACCTTTATAAAATACACACCACCCGCTTGCCAGCTGCCCGCTGCCTGAATTGAATATTTGAATTTCTCGGCTTTTCTCTACTATAATAAGCATGTATTATAAATACTAGCTGGTTCCCGGCATGCGTTGCTATGCCATTTAATAAAGAAATTATTTCTCACTGCGTGTCCTTTCCCATTCGTCCCGTTCTCTTTCTCTCGCGTTCCTACACCGCCTTCCCTCACCCCACTCCCCTCGCCTGCTTCCCCAGTCCCGCGAACCCTCCTCCCGAGTTCCCCCATTCCATTCATTCAGTCCCGGTGCATTCAGTTTTCAAACAGCTCGCGTGCTACCTATTGCAATTTTTTAATGTAAATTTCATAAAGCCAAAGCTCACCAGTAGTTTTATACAAACCTTGTCCTGACCATAACAAACACAACAAAAAAAGAATTTTCAAATTTGGTGCAGTCGTTCGGAAATTATGCGCGTACATACATTTCGGCGATTCATTTTTATTTATAATAATAATTAACAAAAGGCCTCCCTCAACCAGTCTCTCTTGATCCGGTCCGCCACGCAGCAGGTGGGCGACGCATCCGCCGCCAAGACCCGCACAAAAGTCACCCTTGCTAAATCACCAAACGTAGCGAACCGCTTGGGGTGACCTATGGCAGAGGTGTTGGTTATCCAATAAATGGTTCCCGGGGCGGCGGCACCCGTACCCGCTTCCTTTCAAAAATTCCCGTAAGTAAGTGGAAAAGTAAGAAAATCACAAAAAATATAAATTCATACACAACGCCATCTCTGATACTGACAAAAACAAAACACGGACAGTTGGGCATCGATAATTGCTTCATTTTGTAATTTTTAACTTAAATAATAAAAATACTTAATTTAATTCAACAGTTATTGATTCTGAGGCGGTACGAAGTTCGTCGGGTCAGCTAGTTTGATTCAGAAGTTTGTTTCAGTTCCGTAGTCCAGTGGGTAAGACTCTAGACTCATGATCCGGAGGTCGCGGGTTCGAACCCGGCATGCGCAAATAAATTTTATTTGATTAATTTGTGTTATTTCACAATTAATTCATTTAAAATAATATATAGTATATTTGCGGCATGTTCCAGAGTGGAAGATACTATTAGTATCGCCCTGGTGTAAGACCACCATTCAGAATTGAAACGTTGCTTGAAAATGGCTTTAGCTGTGTTTGGTGACCAGATCTGAATAGCCAGGTACTTCCCAACCTTCCTCTTCCCCACCTCCTTCCCCTCACCGCTACCTTCAGCCACACAACATACCCCAATTGGGGATGCCATAGTCTCACTGGCTCCAGACGGGAGCAGTTGCGATTCTTGTGCGGTATTTACTGTAAAAAAAAAAAAAGTTGAATATGGCCGAAGGGGATAGTGTCCCATTAGCTGAGAAGTAGAGTAGCGCCCTGGTAAGGCTAAGGATCTTGGGTTCAGATCAGAATAAAAAAACATTTAAGGAGTCTTAATAATAATAATTTTTCGGAGTTCGCTAACCATATCATTGAAAATAACCATAGTTTTGAAAAAAATACGGGGATAAATATTCTTCATATTAACCATAAAGGAAAATGCTTAGATAACTTAGAAGCCTTGGAAATAAAATAAAAATTACTTAAAAATAATGAATCTACTATCAACAAATAAAAAATATTATCTTACAGCCCAATCATGGATATGTTCCCCTACCCACCCACTCTTCATAAATGCCTAGCAACGGCTCCACATCTACCACAATCCTTAGTAATAATACATTGTTCCCATCCACTATTTTGCAACTGTCAAATCAGTATACGTTTGCCCTGAGGAAGGAAGTGTCGTTCGGAAACCGGTCGGCTTTAAATAAATATACAAGTGGTTCAAACAAAGTAACATTGTTTCTTTTATCTATAATTGATAACCACAACGTTATGGCTACATTCAAAAGTATAATTTAGATATATTAGTAACATCTTCTTTTTCAATGAAACGATGAAAGATATGATTATTAATAGGGCTATCAAGAATCAACAAAACTGACTACACTTGAAATCCACTAAAACATTGCAAAACAATATGAAACCCAAAAATAATAATTGGTTCGTTAAGAATCAAGCTTCCAAATACCGGTCGCTTAATAACTTCGCAGTAGCAGGTTTACCAAACATATCTCTGTCCAAAATACCATACGAGTATTATTATAAACGCCTGGAATACTCTGTCTACCCTTATCACATGGGAATATCAACTGAGTCCGTTGTTTTCTCAAGCAAATGTATCTAATTCTGCAGGTGGCTAGAACTTTGAATAAATACTTAAAATCAACAGCGAATGCTTTAAGTCCTAATTTATATTACCAACGATGATTTATATTAATCGTTTAATTTATTTCTGAAATTATAATTAATATGTAAAACAAAGTCGGGTTAGTTACACCATTTATAACTCAAGAACGGCTGGACCGATTTTTATGATCTTTGATTTGTTGGATTTGTCTCCGCCCTGAATAGCAGAATAGCTATTAAAACATGGGAAAAATTCACGGAAATTAAAATTATATAGTAGAAAAATATTATTCATCCAGTTTGTATGGAACGAATTCGCATCTTTTGAAAGGGCTCCAGCAATATTGTGAATTCCAACAATTCAAAAACGGCAAATGTCAATGCGCGGATTGTTTTGCTTTTGTTCTTAAACATATAATGCTGCCCCTCTTTCTTACACACTTAATGTCAACACTCGAAAATGAGGCAAACGGTGAACGTATGTCTGCACCCCTCCAAAGGAAAAATACAATGATTATAATGAATCTCCCCCACACATATAAAGAAAAAGAAACGCATTGCCGTAAGTATGTTGAAAAGTAAGAAAGTATAGATAGATAGACTGGTCAGTGGTTGAGTGGGCATAGCGCTTGTGTCCCACCCGAGCGTCGCGTGTTCGATTCTTCGGCTGGCTAAGTCCTCCATCACAACACAAGCAACATTTTCGGCTTTCTGTGGTGGTAGTAGGAGATTTTCAAACATTGTGGGGTTATTCGTAACCCGGGAATGTTTGTCTTTCTTTTAAAAATTTTTTTATTTTTTTTTAAATAGATAGATAAAGCTTCCTTTTGAATCAACTATATTATTAAAATTATTTTTTATTTATGTAATAATATATTTTTTATTTATATAATAATATAGTTAGCGATCGCCACTATTATACAATGCTTGCAATGCAACACTGGATATTTGAAAAGGGAAAATCAAATACCTACTTACTCTAGGACATCTATTTTCCAATTTCTTCCGTAGAACAAATTTCAAAAGTGACTATAGTACGGCCCGCCAACCGTTTTAAATCGCACAAAAATATGTTTTCTTTGAATTTCTCGGCTTTTCTCTAATATAATTTACATGTATTATACATATAAACATTCCTCTTCAATCACTCTATCTATTGGTGAAAACCGTATGAAAATCCGTTGCGTAGTTTAAAAGATTAACGCGCACGTAAATGACGATTATTTATTAGACGCCCTAATGGGCTTTTACATTCTTTGTTTACAAGTTAACATAGTACTTCTAAATACTTTAAAACTAAAACAATAATGAAAATATAATATAATGAAAAAAATGTAATGACAAAAACAATAAAATACATTGGTAAAAATGATAAGAAGTCTAACATAAAAAATAATATGCAATATTAACAAAATTACAGAAATTTATTTTTATTATTATTTATTATTAGTTTCAATAGCAAGGTTTGTACATGTATGTATAATGTATAGTATAAGTATAGATTCTTTTTTTTTCACAGACCTCCTCAATAGGATTTCCTGTTCTGAGGTGGCCTGTAGTTTTTTAAAATATTTGTATTTGGTTATGGATTGTCTTTATATCGTCTTCATGATGTTTGTAATTTTATTATCACTTTGATCTCTCAGCCATGTTTTTACTTTTGTTTTAAATATATTCATTTCCTTTATATTTTTTATTTGATCTGGTAGAGCATTGTATAATTTCATAGCATGGAATTTATTATTTCTCTGTCCAAAAGATGTGTTCAAACTGGGAGTAACCAGGATGTTATTGCTTACTGCCCTGGTTGAGTATTTATGTTGGGCAGTGGAGTATACATATATGTTTTTTTTCAGCTTAAATAAAATATTTTTTGAATAAAGTTTCTGTACATTGAAGACTTGAAAGTTATTAAATATTTCTTCCGTCGGAGTTCTAAGCGGAACTTTCAGTATTGTCTTTAGTACTCCTTTTTGGGCTATATTGAGTCGCTCTGTGTGAGTGCTAAAGGCAGACCCCCATCCAGTTATACCGTACTCTATTTGTGATTGACACAAAGCAAAGTATACTTTTTTAATATCGTTTATGTTGAGGATATTACGAATGTTTCTAAAGAAGTATATGTACCTGGTTAGTTTTTTTGTAATTACGTCAATTTGTGAGTTCCATCGGAGATTATCATCAATTTCAATTCCAAGATATTTGATGCTTTTGGAGTGTGCTATAGTGGGACAGAGGCATGATAAGCCTTGATTTTGTTGATAAATTCCTTGGCATGTGTGTAATTTGAGATTTAAGTCCTCCGACGGCTGCCCTCTGGCTGTTATAGAAAATGTAAGATATTTTGTTTTATTAACATTAAGCGTGAGGGAATTTCTTTTAAGCCAGGTTTGCAGGAGACTAAGCCCATGTTCCGCTTCTTTGTAAGTATTTATCCAATCTTTTTCGTTAAATAAAATTACTGTGTCATCAGCAAAACTAATAATTTTTCCTCTTGTTTCTAGGTTACAGATATCATTGATGTATATCAAAAACAATATTGGTCCTAGTACGCTTCCTTGCGGTACGCCATGGTTGATTAGGAGAGGTTCGCTTTTTCTCTTATTAATTATCCACGACTATTTGTGTCTAGTGTATAAAAGAATTGGAATAAACAATGTTTATTGACACGGTGGCGCAGTGGTTAGCGCGTTCGCCAGGTAAGCGAGAGGTCCTGGGTTCGAGTCCCAGATGTGTCAATATCTTTTTCTGATTTTTCTGTTTTCAGATTTTCGATTGAGTTTCGCTTATATTGTCTTCATTTAATTTAATGTTTATACTGGTTATTCTTAAGGTGAAATATACATATCTCCTAGATCAGAATATTTATTCAAATTAATAAAATACTTAGTTTTTACCACTTTTATTGTTTACAAAACCAACACTTTTTGACTTTTGAAATACGGGCGTACAGAGCTCCGGGCCAATTTAGGCCCCTTTCTCTTTCATCATGAGTTTAGTAAGGTTGTAGAATAAAGATATTAGTGTTTGTTAATTTTTATTTGCAAAGGACATGGCTGCAATACGGGGGGGGGGGGGGTATTGTGTCGGAAGGGTTGATTGATGTTGGATTTCTTTTTAACTACAGGGCGAGGGAACAACTGGGTGGATACCACTATTTGAGGGACGGGGGGAGGGGCAAGGGGGCTTTGGGGGGAGGGGGAATTTAGTGGGGTAGTGGCAGGTCGGGGGGTGGTACGTTGTGGGGTGGGGATTGCGTTGATCTGGACGAGGGTGTTGGGAAGAAATGGGGAGAATGGTTTAGGTATTAGGGAAGAGATTTGGGGGGGGTTGGGGGAGCCGATTGATTGGGGGGGTGTTCGGCGGACTAGGGGTGAGGGGGTAGTTGGTTGGGGTAGCTGGGGGGGGCGGACGGTTTGGGGGGCTATGGGGGCGCAGTCGGTTTGGGGGGCGATGGGGGCGTAGTTGGTTTGGGGGGCGATGGGGGCGCAGTCGGGTTGGGGGGCGATGGGGTCTCTGGCGGTTTGGAGGGCGAGGTTTGGGTGGACGGTTTGGGATGTGTTGGATGGTGATCGGTATTGGGGACGGGGAGGGGGGGGGGGTCAGATTGGGAGGCAGTGGGGGGGCAGTCAGTTTGGGGGGTGGTGAGGGAGCGGTCGGACTGGGGGGCTGTGGGGGGGAGGTTGGTACGGTGGGCAGCGAGGGGGCGGTCGGTTTGGGGGATAGTGGGAGGGCCGACGGTTTGGGGGGCGGAGAGGGGGCGAACGGTTTGCGGGGTGGTGGGGGGGAGATTGGTACGGGGGGCAGCGATGGGGCGATCGGTTTGGGTGGCGGTGGGGGGGCGGTCGGTTTGGGGGCGGTGAGGGGGCGGTTTGTTTGGGGGGGGGGCGGTGAGGGGGCCGTCGGTTTGGGGGGCGGTGAGGGGGCGATCGGTTTGGGGAACGGTGAGTGGGCGAACGGGTGAGGGGGCAATTGGAGAGCGGTCAGTTTGGGGGGCAACAGGGGGGAGAACTGCTAGGGGGGTGGTGATGGGTGGGTTGGTTGGGGTGATGTTGCTTGTGTCAGGCGTGGGGGGACGGGCGTGGAATTTGCGGATGATCATAAGGCCGACGCGGCTTTTGTCTTCTAGGGATATGTTGTTGATGTCAGGGTGATTGGTGAGGAAGTTGTTAATTTCAAGTGAGAGGCGATCGTATTCTTCGTCTGAGATTGGGCTGGGTGGGTGGGGGAGGGGGGAAGCCATGGTTGTTGAGATGGGGGGAGAGTTTTGAGATTTAGAAAAATTGGTAAGATTGAGATTTGAAGCAATATTTGGATTCAAGTGATTTTACGACTTGGAGGGATCTGCACGCCGCCTAAAACAAAAGACTTACGTGGAGGAGTGTGGTGCGCAGGGGCTGGTCGGTGGTGTGATGCTGGTCCTTGGTGTGATGCTGCTGGACTGGCGGGTGGTTCGGTGATGGTTTCGTGTCGGGGCTGTTCTTTGGCGAGCGATGAGCCCTACTTCGTCTTTCAGGCGGATTGGCTCAAGCCGCAAACACGGGGATATCGAGGGGGGGACACGAAAGTTCAAATCACTGATTGACTGAAGATATTTTGGCGGGAGAAAGCACTGTTGCAATGTTGAGTGGCGGTTGGAAATGGCGGGAAAACGGTGGCGTGGCGATGGCGTGCGGCCGTGAGCGGAACGTTTCTTTGCGAGACACTGGGGTGAGACAGTGGAGACTGTGGTGAAATGATCCTTTACTGGGAAAGGCACTTGTGGTTTTCACGAACTAGGCGAAACTGACGCGAGACAAACGAAAAGACGTAGGCGGAGGAGAATGACATTTTTGTCAAGGTAGACTGATATTTTTTTGAATTGATTTTTTTGAATTGTTGAATATTTTTTTTGACAAAACCAACATGTTTCGTGAGCAACGCTCACTTCTTATATATGGAATGCTGAAGATGACTGAAGGAACTAAATACACATAATCAACAGTAATCCTGATTAAGGGTCGACCGAGAACTCGGTCTCGGTCTCGACATGCTACAAATTCTACCGAGAACTTTGTCTCGGTTCTCGGCGAAAAATCGCCGAGATTCTGGGTCATAACCGAGACCGTCGTAAGTAGGTACGGTATAGGATAATGGGATTCAAATCTACCGCACGCGTCCACATTCGTCACTTGGTGTCAGTGCGTGAGAGAGCTGTCGATTGTGATTGGTCGGCTGGCAGCGAGGCGGGTTTTACTTACTTCAATTACATTACCATTTCACTACTTTTGTAAACAAATAATTGTAGTTAAAGGAAGTTTGTTTGAATTTTGTACGTGGTAGAAAAAATAAGTTCTTTTATGTGTTGTTGTGATTAATTATAATTACTAGCCAGAATAACAACATAAACTAGTTAAGTGAATATCAAGATCATTACGTATTATTTTATACGTATGTTGGAAAGCTGGTAAGTGTACGAAGATTTTTTAGATTCAGTGGCCACATTCATCAGAACACATCAATTCACTGATTTGTATGTTCGTTGCTGTTTTTCTTAGAACTTAGTTCATAATAAAGTGCCAAAAACAGCAACGAACATACAAATCATCTAATCGATGTGTTTTGATGAATGTGGCAATTGATTCACGGAGAGGGTGTATTAGGGTGTGTTATTTCGATTGAATGTGTTTACTAAGTAGGTACAATATTTTATTGTTGCTAAACTATGCAAAAATAGCGCATTTTCATTTTTTTATCAATATATCTTTTCTATATTTTTTTCTAGATTTTAATTTATTCTCGGTCTCGGTCTCGGTCTCGGCTGAGGACGAAAAATCATTCTCGGTCGACCCTTAATCCTGATGAATGATGATATTGATAGGCAAAGATGAGCTCTCAATGTAAAAGCAAACATGCTCAGCGATTCTGCTTTTGCAGAACCGCGGCGAAAAGGACGCTCTTTCTCGACTTCTGCGCAATGTTGACAATGTTGTATACTAGTCCCAGAAAGAGGTTGTACGTGATGTCATCTTTCTAGTATCTTACGTCTTTTTCGTTTTCAAACAAGACGCGCGAGAAGAAGTGGACGCACATCGATGACATCCATACGATTTTCACTGTGATTTGTTTATTCGTTCGAACTATGGGCAAACTATGAACTATGAAAATATATACTTGCTGAAACTATCTCTTGATGCAAACACCATAAACATAACGTACTTATTTCAACTTTCCTTACTGTTTATAATTTCTTATTGTTTATTATTGTTTTTTTTTTACATTGCAGTGTATATATAAATATAATCGACAAAGGCTAAAATGTATTGCCAAATAAGAACTATAGTAAAAACATGTTGATAATTTTAATTAAATAGTGGTGTTTTTACAAAGTTACTAGCTGACCCGGACACGCGTTGCTCTGGCTAATAAAACACAACGTCATCTACTGGATGGTTATCCAACCTTTATAACCACTGCCGTCTTTGAGTTTATCGCGAAGAGACAGACAGATTCCGCGGAGGACTTTAATTTAAAACTATTTAAGTAAATAACGTATTTAAGTTAATAAGGATTAGGTAATACTGTATCCGTCTAAATAACTTTTCAATTACCGCAATGTACGTGACCATTTTTTTAGAAGATAGAATGGGTATAGGAAGCCATCCGTAAAAGATAGATATATGCCTTCGAGGACTTTTTTGTAGATGTATAAAAGACGAATATCCCACCATGCATTGTATTGTTATATCCCCAAAGGATTAGGCAGCGTTTTCGATGAAAGTACCAGGCGGCTTGACTTTTTCAGACACTTCTAACAATTATCGTTATGTTTCAACCAATTTACACAAATCCTTGACAAATTACATACCTAAACCTTCCTCACGAAACACTCCATCTATTGGTGAAAACCGCATGAAAATCCGTTCAGTAGTTTTCGATTTTATCGCGAACAGACAGACAGACAGACAGACGACGCGGGGGACTTTAATTTATAATATGTAGAGATAGAGATTTGTTTTCATTTACTTGTTATTTTTATTATTATTTATTGACGTTGTGAGTTTTCTTTGAAGTCGGTAAAGACCACAAACATATTTCACACATTAGAATTTTTAGTTTAGTATTTTCGTGACATCCATGTTTTCTCGTTTTCTGACTGGGAATACTTTAAATAATTATTTAACAGCGTCACGCCAATGCAAACACTCGAATTTCTACCGAAAAGTCCTTGCATTCGGAGTGACAAGCAAAAAACTTGCATCTTTTTATTTTGACTATATTGACTGTGCTCTCAAAAAAGTGACAAACTGATGCGCGAATGACGCAGGCGGAGAAGTGATGGAATACAAGTTTGTTCACTTGAATGAGGAATTACTTGCAAAAAACCTTAACTAAAATCGAAGTTTTGCACCAACTTCAAACATTTTTTTATCAAATTCAATTGCAGTTTGTGTTGATATAAAATATAATAACACGTTGTGTGTTCATTTATTGATAATAATTATTGTTTAATTAATGCACAATATACTTAGGTCTGTTTCCTCCAAAGGAAAAAAGTCATCATCTTCTTGCATGTCTCTCACACACCGCACCGTGACATCTCCGTAGACTCCTACCAATACTACTTACCATGATGATAACTTTGAAAGTATGGAAAATAGCATATATTGAAGTATGAATAAATTCCAAAAATTCAAAAACGTCAAACGTCAATGCGCTGATGATGGTTTAAAAATAAGAGAAACGGTTAACGTATGTCTGCACCCCCTCCCCTCCCAAAGGAAACATACAATCATTACATACATCTCCCACACACGTGTAAAGAAAAGAAACGCAATTCCCGTCGCAACAAAGTAATAGTCTGGAGGAAACAGTCTCACCATTATTTAAGGTGTAAGAAAGAGCTACAGTACTATACTTCCAGTGGCGGTTCTTCACAGGGGGACAATTGGGACAGTCCCCACCTACCAGTTACACCCAAAACCTACTAAAGGAAATAACAGTCGATGTTTTGTCTTCACGCAATTTGGGAGGCGGGAATGGGTACTGCCGCCCCGGGAACCTTTATTGGATAACCAACACCTCTGCCATAGGTCACCCCAAGTGGTTCGCTACGTTTGGTGATTTAGCAGGGGTGCCCAGGTTCATGGGGTGAGGTTTGTCTAGGTCTTGGAGGCGGATGACCAGGACACACTGAACCCCAGATTCCTACCCACCCCTTAAACCCTCAGAGGGTCCTGAACATGAGGGTCCCAGAACTCTCCTCTCCTTCCTTTCCTAAAAAAAACCTCCAGTCAGCATTCCCAAAGATGGCATGGCCTGTGTGGAGCTCATGTAAAAAAAAAATGAATTCTTTAAACATAAAAGTAATTAACATTTGCAGAAATAAATGAATGATTTTAATAACACCCGATGCGCGTACAACGAACAATGTACGGCGCATGAGAACAGCGTGTCTATTTCACAGTGCGCAGAATCTACTGCGCACTTATCGCCGATAAGGAACGCATGTTTATTGCCTCTTTTACCGTCACGGTACCGTAATCGTGAATCGTCACGGTAATTATAAAAGCCTCTATTAGGTAGTACATTCCAATATTTTGAATAGAATTATTCAGAATTCCGAAACAATACCATAATAAATCATAAAAAAAATTAGATCAAATAAAAAACGAGTGTGCTTTAGACCACACGACAGAAATAAAACTTCACTAACTTATATCTCACTCTCAACTTCCGTTCGCCTCGCCCGATCACACTTTTCGTAACGCTCTAGTCACGCATTCACCAGCTTACTCCCCAAGTCAAGCGTGCGTAAAGAAGTTTTACTTCTAGAAAAATGTTTTATAATCCTCCTTTTTCGTAACAACTAACTCACTGGAATCTATTCTAAAATTCACTCACTATTCAATATTATTCTTATCACAATATTGCTGCAGCTCTTTCAAAAGATGAGAATTCGTTCCATACAAAATGTATGAGGAAAAAAAATTTCTGCATAATTTTTTTTTCGTGAATTTTTCTGATGTTTTAATAGCTATTCTGCTATTTGTGCGGAGACAAATCCAACAAATCAAAGATTATAATAATCGGTCCAGCCGGTCTTGAGTTATAAACGGTGTAACTAACCCGACATTGTTTATATATTCTCTCTCTCTGGTTTCAATCGTGTG
Source organism: Limnephilus rhombicus (assembly GCA_929108145.2). Lineage (NCBI taxonomy): Eukaryota > Metazoa > Arthropoda > Insecta > Trichoptera > Limnephilidae > Limnephilus > Limnephilus rhombicus. Next base: position 20,718,624 of record OV815296.1, on the reverse strand, counting down.
ATTGACCGGTCAGTGGTTGAGTGGGCATAGCGCTTGGGTCCCACCCGGGCGTCGCGTGTTCGATTCCTCGGCTGGCTAAGTCCTCCATTACAACACAAGCAACATTTTTAGCTTTCTGTGGTGGTAGTAGGAGATTTTCAAATATTGTTGGGTTATTCGTAACCCTAGAATGTTTGTCTTTCTTTTTAAAAAAAAAAAAAAAAGATTGGTTTGCAGCAATTTCATCTATACGTTTCTTCCACTCTTCCCTGTCTTGTGCGGCTCTTTTGAAGTCTGCATATGATGAGCAGCGCACGTCCACCAGCAGGTCCTCCAGGTACTCTCGGCGTGGGCGTCCCCTAGCGTTTGTCCCCTCGGTCATACCCTCCATTATGGCATGCAAGAGGCCTTCTTGTCTTATTACATGGCCGATCCATCTTGCGCGCCTTTCGGAAAAGGTCCTGAGCAGGTGCCTTCCTCCTTCGATTCTTTGGAGAACCTCCTCATTTGTGATGTGGTCTCTCCAGGAAATTCCTAAAAGTCTTCTATAGGACCACATCTCAAAAGCCTCTAGTCTCCGTTTATCTCTTTCGGATAGGCACCATGTTTCGCAGGCGTACATCAAGATACTCCATACATAGGTCTTGATGAGGAGTATTCTCAGTTTTAGGTCTATATTATTCGATTCTATTATTTTCGACCTTTTATTGAATGCAAGCCTAGCCTGGTGTATACGGCTGTCGACCTCGCTCTTAGACCGACCGTCCCATGTTATTTTGCTCCCGAGGTAGACAAACTCCTTGGTGTTCTTTAGTGGAACTCCTGACATCTCTACTCTCATCTGATGTTGCGTTCGGCCTACAGTCAGCAGCTTTGTTTTGTCTTTATTTATATATTAGAGATAAGAATTTATGAAACATTGAAAATTTATTAAGAACACTTTTTTTTAGTTCTGAATTTTAATAACGAATAGTCGGTTATTAAGTTTATTTCAAAAATGGTAACAATCAGTACATTTTGCCAGACGTTTTTATTCTGCCAAAATCCACTAACTTATTAAATGCATTTTGTCTTTCAGGTACTTGTTTCAAATTAACTGCTCTCTTTATTTATTTTTTTTTCTTTATTTTTTCCCATTATATCTTGATACATTTGAAAAGTAATTTTTACACATTTTTTAAATATATATAACATAACACAAGATAAAAATAATGTAAAAAAATAAAATAAATAAATATATACACGGTGTCCGGAAACTCGTAGTACAAGCGGAAAACTGGTGAACCTACATCACATAGAGAACCAAAATAAACATAAAGATTTTCAATTTAAGCATTTTTAAATTTAAAATTAAGAAAAAAAAATTATTTTAAAAACATTTCGGCTTTTTAGGGTTAAAATTTTTGAAAAGCGGAAATGTCATGATGACAGATGGAAGATGTTATTCTAAAATTATTTATAAGTTGCTTAATCTCTTTTCGTGTCCATAGTTTATTTATTTTCATCTTAATAATTTATTCTCCCACCTCTTCTAGGCATTACAATATGGTTAATTAGCGGGTAAATATGCAGTTAGTCCACCTCACGGATAACACGGAACGTTCGTGTTGTCGCAGTTTGATGCACGGATAATAAGGAATGTTCCTTTTTTAACTAATAGACAATCAAATATGACATTTGTCGGAAGTACCAATCTTATAAAATAAATTCTCTAAAATAAATTCGCTTTTCATCATACTTTTAAAAAACTTCCCAGGTTTTGAATGCTTTGTTTGGCTACGCAGGGTTTGTCTAGCGGGTTTGTGTAATTATTTTAATACATTTCTTTCAATTTTCGTTATTTGTTTTTTGGGGTGTTATGCCGTGTTGCGCTACCTCCTTCTTTAGCCAACGATGTCCGAAACGTTGGCTAAAGAAGGAGGTAGCGCAACACGGCATAACACCCCAAAAACAAATAACGAAAATGCTTTTGGCCGTGAAAATCTTAAAACTTATCATTTCTTTCAATGTTCTACTGTTATAAATACAGGTACAAACTTGTCAATGATGCATTCACTTTGTTTTACGCAAAAATATTTTTCTATGATTGGCAGCATTGATGAAATGTTAAAATAAAAACAATGAATAAACATGGCGTTACCGCGCAAGTGAAATTTTAACAAAATTAAAATGTTAAATGCATATTTTTGCATGTTTTTTGGTCTCCCCCGACATAAATACTCACTTTTCGTAATAATAAAGCTAAATCTAACTGTTTGGATCCGTATTAACGAGTAAGCGGTTTAATGCATAAATAATAATTAGCGTACCAATTTATTTTATTGTGTGGCAGCTCCGCATCTGGTTGCAATGTTTTCAAATCCAAAAACACATCACAAACATTTGTCACCAATTGTTCAACTTATCACAACTACATAGGAGGGTACACACCGCTTTCCCGCCCTGGTATAAATAACAGATTACTCACTAACTAATAATTCAATTAATTTCATTCACAATTAATCACACAAAGAAAATAACTTAAAGAGTCAAAATGTTACGCTATAATTAATAACGCACTATTATTTACGTTTCAAATAAAACACAAGAAACATCCCACGTCAAAGCGTAAATACAAACTGATACAAACTAATTGGGCGGTCCAAAACACGGAACTGTTTGCATACAACTCGAGTGAAATAGCGCTGTTTCGTTTTTTAAAACGGTGCTAAAGGGAGACGCATGGGGGAACTGTCGGGCGCTTTCCTTGTATTTTTGAATGAATTCGACGCGATCCCGAGGATAAAACGGTCCAAGTCCGAAATTTGAAGAAATGAGTTTTTGATGATAATTTACTTGAAGTAAATACGTTTTACGTGAAGTAAAACATGATAATTTACTTGAAGTAAATTATCATGTTTATCAGTGGCAGAAAAATGGAAGTCCCATTATGAAGAAAAAATACGATTTTCAAAATTGCATGTGGATGCAAGTACCATGATGCAACAACTATCTTAGAAGCAGAAGGGTGTACCATGGACTTTATTCCTTTTATAATACACCACATGTCATAACAAAATAGTCCACTTCATTTAGAGGCAGTAGGACTCAAGTCCATGTTTTTGTTTTTTTTTTACATGAGCTTCACACAAGAGGCCCTGAGGAAAATAATTTCCCTCGGGGCCTATGTCATCTTTGGGGATGCTGTGTGGAGGGTTTTTTAAGGAAGGGAAGGAGAGGAGAGTTCTGGGAAGGAAAAGGGTTTAAGGGGTGGGTAGAAATCTAGGGTTCAGCATGTCCTGGTCATCCGCCTGCAAGACCTAGACAAACCTCACCCCATGAACCCGGCACCCCTGCTAAATCACCAAACGTAGCGAACCACTTGGGGTGACCTATGGCAGAGGTGTTGGTTATCCAATAAAGGTTCCCGGGGCGGCGGTACCCATTCCCGCCTCCCAAATTGAAAAGTTGACTCAAGTCAGCGTTTTTTTTTAAACAATTATTTTTAATGGCTTTACTATAAAAAATTCGTTTCATTTGCTCCTTCTTAAAACAAAACTAATTGAGTTAATAATTAGTTTTTTTGTTATCTATCATACAACATCTCCTGAACATTTACCTTTTTGGACTTGCTTCCGTACAGAATTTGGTTCGCAAGTTCACAGTTCAAGGCCAAGCCATTAGTAGCTTACCCCTTCTATTGTGTTGATCGAACCGAGCGCAGAAAGGGACAGCAAATTTCGCATTGCACTTTGACTTGGAAGCGCGAAAATAATGAACAGCTGTTTTTAACCGTGAAACGACCGTACTACACGGAATAAAATTATGAATAATTTCAAAATAATGCTTTAAATCCGGATTTCTTTGTTTGTTTTCTTTTAATTAGTTTTTATTAGTTAGGTACTATGAACGTCAGTAATAATTTATAAGAATTTGACCAAAAAAAAATCAACTTCTGACTCGATTTACTCGAAAACGAAAGCTCAAATCAAAAAAAATTATACCACAAAATCGACTCCAAATGTGATGAGGATTCCCCAGTTTCCCGCTTGTACTACGAGTTTTCGGACACCTTGTATAAGACAAAGGTAGATAATGGGAACCCACTAAGGCACTGCCTGTGCGTGGGTAATATTAACTAATGTGCTAAATTACACCAATAAGTTGGCGGTACAAAAATGTAAATTTCAAAGTGAAAGTTTAAAAATATAAGTAATGTATCGTTGAAAATATTGTAGTAACAAAGTGACACATACAAGTTAGTTGATTTTTTGTTATGGTTTCAAGAGTTGTCGGTGGCTATAAGTCAGATTGGGTAACCGTACCGTCGGGAGTACCCCAAGGATCACTATTGGGACCATTACTCTTCAACATATATATTAATGACATTGGAAAATGTTTTCACCACTCCAGGACTTTGTTATACGCAGACGACATGAAAATATTTTCTCCTGTCACGTGCACCAACGACTGTTCCCGCATACAAGAAGATCTTAATCGTCTTAATATTTATTGTGCACAGCACAACCTTCAAATAAATGTTAAAAAATGCGGCGCCACCAGTTTCACCCGCAATAAAAAAGCAATTTCTTTCAATTATGCACTTAACGGTACAGTACTAACAAAAATGACGGAAGTCGAGGACTTGGGAATAGTGTTAGACCCGAAACTACTATTTGATCGTCACATTGAATCCATGGTATCATAGGCTTCCAAGATACTAGGCTTTGTACTTAGAACCTGCAAAGATTTAAAAAAAGTAGAACCCATGAAAATGCTTTATTTTGCGTACGTACGCAGTTTTCTGTAGTACGCCTCTCAAATCTGGAACCCCAAGTATATATGTCACATAGATAGGATTGAGAAAGTGCAAACCGATTTCTACGTTACCTTGATTTTCGGAGCTATCGTCTTCATCTGAGCCACGAAGAGTCAGCCGCGTTCTTCAGGATATCACCTTTGGATAGTGTTCAAAAAGTGAAGGTTATTGCCACCTAGCGGTATATTTTGTAACTCGACTGTTTGAATTACAGATTACAAGTTACGGCCATAGGGTCGCACTGTTTTTAAGGATAGAGGATAAAGCAGATTTCTGGAATCTGTATATTATTTAGATTTAACAATGGTGGTTTATTTATGCTTGTTGGTGTTGAAAAAAGTTATTTATAAATAGCCTGCGTTTCTAGTTAAAAATGCTCTATTAATAACGTGGATCTCCTGTAAACAGCTAGCATTATCTAGCTAGTGGTCAAAGTGGCCAACTTAAGTGTTTTTGTTCGGGTCGGGAACAAATTTATTGTGAAATGTGCCGTGAAAATAAACTAGAAGATTTCCTACGTGAATCCATGTTTTTATTGAAGTCCTTCTACTCAATTAACCATTTATAACATGGTCCTTCTAGCCGCATAGCCCTTACGAGCGGATGAAGGCATCAAAGGAATTACCGGAATGAACCAGCGAGCTATATAATAAAAAAAAACCAGAAGGAAACATGAACCACACCAGAATCAAGAGATAAGTATCCCTGCCATCCTGTCACAATTTCATTGAATTCCTGTTCAAACTATCGCTATTTTTTGTGTGTCGATGTATTTATTTTAAAAACAAAAAATTAACTACCCTCAGTGTAAAATGCAAGTCATGCAAATTTATTTTAGGTTAATTGTTTAGAAGATAATTATTGTAAGATTCTGTCATTGTTCATAGCTTGAATTGGTTATTACTGTTGTTTTACGCGATTATTGCACAGAAATTGTTTTTGAAGGAACATTTTTAGCATTTTTTATTGTTGAATTATTGTCAAATACGTAATAAAAATGGATAATTTAAAATCATTGATTAACAAACGGGGAGTGTTGAAAGGTAAACTTACGAGATTTGCGGATTCATTAAATGCATTATCAGTAAACGAAATTAAAATTCGCTATGCTAGAATTGAGAAAATAATTGATGATTTCGAAGAAATCCAGGAACAAATCGAAAGCCTTCCGGATTCCAACGAAATCGATAATAATTTGCAAAGGGAGAATTTTGAAAACCAATATTATTCAATTTTAGCGACTGCAAGGGGAGCAATTCAGTCTGTGGAGACTCCCAAATTGGAAATAAAATTACCTAGCCTCCAATTACGAGAATTCAACGGCGATCCAAAAAATTGGATTAATTTTCTAGAAACATTTAAGACACTAGTTCATAACAATACTGCCTTAAGCAATGTACAGAAGTTTTATTATCTGCAATCCTGTTTAAAGGGGAATGCAGCAAAGATAATCGCCAATTTCGAGGTATCAGACCTGAATTATATATCGGCCTTTGAGTTGTTGCATCAGAGGTTTGCAAATTTACGAACTACCGTACATAGACACATCCAAGCTCTGTTTCAACTTAAAGAGATGAAACATGAGGATCCAGTAGCCATGCGTTACCTAATTGATGAAACGAATGTAAATCTCAAGGCGTTGCAGAATTTAAGCGTGAAAACCGAACAATGGGATGCTTTAATTATATACGTAATTTCTAATAAATTGGATGCAAGTTCTAGAAAGCATTGGGAACAAACCCCATTGCAGGATGAGCTACCTACGTTACAGGAATTTCTTACATGTTTAACCTCGCGTGCACAAGTTTTGGAATTAATGTTAAATTCAGATTCGAAAAAAAAAAAAAAAAAAATTCCTACCCACCCGAAAGCAAATAGTAGCAACAATAATCCTAAAAAGGAATCGGTATGTTTAGCTGCTACCCACAATAATTGTATTTGTTGTAATGACAAGGGACATAAAATATATTATTGTAAAATTTTTTTAAAATTAAATTCAGGAGAGAGAGCCAACGCAATAAGGAGGTACCGTGCCTGCTTCAAATGTTTGAGGTTAGGACATACGGCCCCATATTGTAAAATTAATTTGAAATGCAAGCATTGTGATAGCGAAAGCCACAATACGTTATTGCACAGGGAGATGCATCCGAGCGATGACTCCATGAATAAAGGTGAAGATCACCCCGGAGGTGACTGCCAAATGGATGCTGAACGAGTTTCAGTGTCAAACCATTCAGCCTTAGCGAAGGCAGAAAAAACAATTTTATTGTCGACTGCTATCATTGGGGTGGTAGATCACAATAATAAAGTGCATGAGGCAAGGGTCCTGATTGACTCTGGAGCTCAAGCCAATTTTATGTGCGAAAAGTTCGCAATGAAATTAAATTTAAGATGTGAAAACATAAACAAGCCTGTGTTAGGCATACACAACAATGTTACTCATATAAAGAAACGTGTTGCTATTAAAATGAAATCTCTGAGGACAAATTATAACCAAAATATCAATTGTCTAATATTGCAGGAAATAACCACAAACCTACCTCAAGCAACAGTGGCCAGAAAAAATATTAAGCTGCCACCGGGATTACAAATGGCGGACCCAAATTTCAACGTAGCGGCTCCCATTGATATCTTGTTAGGCGCTGAGAGCTTTTGGGATATACTACAAGATGATCGGCTGAGATTGGATACCGGACCTACTCTTCAGAGGACTGAATTAGGATGGATCATTTCGGGCCCAATCAACATTCATCATAAAAAAAGGCCAGTACCGCAAATTTGTAGTTTATCAATAAACACATTATCCAATCAATTAGAAAAATTCTGGAAAATGGAGGAAGTGAATCCTGCGAGATTTCAAAATCATGAGGAGAAGGCGTGTGAAGCAGATTTCGTCGCCACGCACTCTAGGGAGAACGATGGTAGATACGTTGTAAGTCTGCCGCGCCGCCCTTGTGTGAGTCAACTTGGTGACTCACTAAACACAGCGGAGAAAAGATTTAAGAACTTAGAGAAGAAATTTTTAATAAATCCTGAATTGAAATTGCAATATGTACAATTTATGCGGGAATATGAACAACTAGGTCATATGGAGTTATGTGATAAATGGAGAGAGGATGAGCAATCCTATTTTTTGCCGCATCACGCGGTTATTAAAGAAGCTAGCACCACGACGAAGGTGCGTGTAGTGTTTGATGGTTCGACAAAGACGTCGACCGGAATATCCCTGAACGATGCTCTGATGGTGGGAGCTGTCATTCAAAAGGACTTATACAGCCATTTATTACATTTCAGAAAACATCGATACGTCATGACTGCGGACATCGAAAAAATGTACCGTCAAATCAACGTATGCGAAGCGGATCGCAGCCTTCAGAAGATTGTATGGCGCGAATCACAAGAAGAGGAACTACGACATTACAAATTGAAGACCGTTACCTATGGGCTGGGACCTTCCTCTTTCCTAGCAACGAGATGTCTTCGACAAATTGGTATGGATAATCAAGTTAATTTCCCAGTAGCAAGTCAAGTCATAGAAAATGATTTTTATATGGACGATTTATTGACTGGAGGGGATGACTTGGAAGTTTGTTTCAAAATGAAGAAACAAAATAGTGATATCTTGCTGTCCGCAGGGATGACCCTGAGGAAGTGGAGATCAAATGTTTTGGAATTGTCATCTGGGCGGGGCCAAGGTGAAATTGCCAAACAGGGCAATTGTGAAAAAATGATCACTGACAATTCCAAGAATGAAAAAATACTTGGATTAATTTGGAATAATATGTCATGTTTGGATCCCCCGAAAATAAAAAGTAAAAATGTACTATTGGTAGCTGATGCTCAAGAATGGGATATTTTCGAAAAATTCTCATCGCTAACCAAATTAAAAAGAGTAAGCGCTCAAGCGTTAAGATTTATACATAATTGTCATAACCCTAAGGATAAAAGGTATGGCAATTTAACTGTCTCCGAGCTGGAAGCAGCTTTAAAATGCCTACTGAAATCATCTCAAGAATACTCATTTAAAAGAGAATTGAAGGACCTAAAGAAGCATGGGTTAATAAACAAAAACAGTAGATTGAAGGCTCTCAATCCCTGTTTAATGGAAGTTTTAATTTGCGCAAGTGGACGATTAAAATTAGCTACTTATTTATCGCATCATCAAAGGCACCCGATAATATTATCACCGTCACATAAAATAACTGAACTTATTATACGTTATTATTATTATGAACATTTATATGCAGGTCCCCAAGCGCTGTTATCGGAAATACGCTTGAAATATTGGACGATATTTGGGAGAAACACTGTTAAGCGTATCCTACATAAGTGTGTTGTATGTTTTAGATACCGACCTCAGGTTTGCCGGCAGATCATGGGAAACCTTCCAGTTGAGAGAATCACTCCCAGTCTACCGTTCTCTGTCACAGGGGTCGACTTTGCCGGACCGATAGACACGAAGGCTGGAGCGCTGAGGAAATCTCCGCTCATTAAGTCGTATCTTTGCATATTTGTTTGTTTTTCTACCAAAGCGGTTCATTTGGAACTCGTAACAGATTTGTCAAGCGATGCTTTTTTAAATTGTTTAAAGAGGTTCATTGCCCGTAGGGGTCAGCCGGAAAAAATATTTTCTGACAATGCAACCACTTTCAGAGGAGCTTCCAATAAGCTCAAAGAACTGTATGCCAGTCTGAGACTGAACAATGACAAAATTCATAGGTTTTTAGCTGATAAGGGAATTTCTTGGAGTTTTATACCGCCTAGGGCTCCGAATCATGGCGGGCTGTGGGAAGCCGCCGTCAAGTCCACCAAGTTTCATTTATATCGAATTACTAAAAATAACCCATTGCAGTTTGAATTATTATATACTTTGCTTTGTCAGATAGAGGCTTGTTTGAACTCCCGTCTCTTAACTTCCCTGTCTGATGACGTAGACGACCTTCTCCCTTTAACCCCCAACCATTTCCTCATGGGCAGGGATGCTTCGGTTATTCCCGAGGTAGATGTCCGCGAGCTCCCGGAGAACAGACTAAGCAAATATCAAAAATTAAACGCTCTAATTCAAAATTTCTGGTTCAGATGGAAACGAGATTACCTTGCCGAGCTGCAAAAACGGACCAAATGGCAGGCCAGCAACCAAAAGGCAATAAAGAAGGACGATCTGGTAATCTTGATGGAAGACAATCTGCCTCCTGCATTGTGGAAGATGGCGCGCATATTAACTACTCATCCAGGCCCGAATGGAGTAGTGAGGGTGGTTACCCTCAAAACAGCACAAGGCACTTTTGTGAGACCCATCACAAAAATATGTTTGATGCCAATAGAAGCAAACTTGGATCCAAATTTCCCGACCCGGCAAACCACGGACCTTCCCAAGGTCACAGCCTAACTGTAATTAGGGCTGAACCGATGCAACCAAACCACAACTATAATTATGGAGCATCGGTATTGGTGTTGTTGACACCACTGTATCCTGTCTGAAGCCACTAGGGCTTCCAGTTAACAAAGGCGAGTTGATCATCCTAGCTGCACAATTAATGGTACTATCTGATTACCAGGGCACGGCCGCCCCATAATTTATGATGATCTACCCAATGACACACAGAAGTACATGGTGATGTACTACCCAATGATGACACACAGAAGTACATGGTGATGTACTATTAAAATATGATGACCACCCTGGACAAGATGGCCGAGTAGTCTACCCAGTGAAGTGTTCTCTCTGTTTTTGGCAGTGCCATGCCAGTGATAAACTGATAGTCAGTTCACAGCGACCTAACAATTTATCGATATTTGTGAATTGGTGTTAGTTAAAAAATAATATAATTGAAGTGAAAAATCTCCATAGAGACAATGAGACATTATTGAATTGTCAATTGTACAAATTTATTATTAATGTTGTGATGTTGTTATATTTTGTGAAATTTTTTATGATTTTTTAGAAATTTGTAAATTTTTAGGTTATTGTTAATTGTTGGTTAGGTTCCCGGACCCTTTAAATTTAGATAGGTACACATCTGATAAAATTTTAGTATATTATGGTAAATTTAGGAATTTGTAGTTTGATTTTTTAATTTCAAAAAAAACTTGTTGTTTTTTCTCATTCCCCGCCGGGCAGTATGTTCGAAAAGTGAAGGTTATTGCCACCTAGGGGTATATTTTGTAACTTGACTGTTTGAATTACAGATTACAAGTTACGGCCATAGGGTCGCACTGTTTTTAAGGATAGAGGATAAAGCAGATTTCTGGAATCTGTATATTATTTAGATTTAACAATGGTGGTTTATTTATGCTTGTTGGTGTTGGAAAATGTTATTTATAAATAGCCTGCGTTTCTAGTTAAAAATGCTCTCTTAATAACGTGGATCTCCTGTAAACAGCTAGCATTATCTAGCTAGTGGTCAAAGTGGCCAACTTAAGTGTTTTTGTTCGGGTCGGGAACAAATTTATTGTGAAATGTGCCGTGAAAATAAACTAGAAGATTTCCTACGTGAATCCATGTTTTTATTGAAGTTCTTCTACTCAATTAACCATTTATAACAGATAGTCGAAGAAATTTGGCAGACGTACTATTCTTACAAAAAATAGCTACCTCTATGATAGATTGCCCGGAATTACTAGAAAGAATTCAACTAAGAGTGCCCATCAGACAAACCAGACAAAACCACACATTAAACATTCCACAATGCAACACTAACTCTAAACAAAATACATTCATTCATCCCGCTTCACACACCTTTAACATTTCATACAGTGAATTCGACTTATTTAACACAGTACCTAACGTTTTCAAAACTAAAATGAATAAATAACATTCACACATACATACCATTATTTACACAGAAAGGATCCATCCTTTTCCACTCCCTTCCACCATCCCATCCACATAACATAATTTAACTATTTTTCTCGGTTTTTCTTTATACCTACTCACTAAATAATTTACATACTTCAGCGAAAACCTATTATTGGTTAAATCTCTGTACATATTTCATCAAACAGTATTATTAATTGTAACTGTTGGTTTTCCTAATAAAATAAAATAAGATAAATAAAGTTAGTCTTGAAGTTACACTAGAATTGTAAAAGTGAAGCATGAAGGTTTACATTACATAGAGTTTATAAAACAGGTGTTTCAACATCTGCATCATTTAGCCATAATTTTAATTCTTTTATGTAAAGTGATATTTTACCTGTCATTTGAATGTGTTTTGGTAGAAGATTACGAGGACCAATAAAACTGGCATGTTTTTGCATTAATTTGGTTTTGATATGGGGAACTTGAAACACATTATTAGTCCTTTTGCTAATTCTATTTTCGTTTTTATGAAACAATTTTTGTTTTTAAATACATATTTCATTGTTTTTAATATAAATAATTTACGGATATTGAATAATAACTCAGTCGGGAATGTTTTACTTCGATTATACGTAATTTTAATGATTCACTTTTGAGCATTTTGTAAAGGCTTAATAAATGCATCAAGCGCACCCCCCCATCCTACAATGCCGTAGATTATCGAAGATTGTACCAGGGAAAAATAGATCATTTTCAATTTGTCAAGATTGCGTACTTTCTTAAGTCTGTAAAAAGTATATGTAAGATATCTTAATTTCGAGATGGTTTTTTTTTATTTTTTTTTTTATTATTTATTTAATTACAGAATACATTTTGTACAAAAAATTTGAGTAGACCCACAAAGCTGTCATATGACAGCTTGTCTGCAGGTTCTAACAATTTAAACATTCTTAATATTATATCTAAGAAAATATTTGTAAATACATTTATAGTTTTAAGGAAACATTAGAATAGATCACATAGTAATATTGGATAATTTAACTTACAATCATAAATATATAAGATATTTCAATATACCTGCCTAATAACAAGATATGTAGGCAGCTATATTAAGATATTCAAAGATACATGGAGTTTTCACTCATTAACCATAGTTTTATCATTTTAGGACATAGTCTCTCATTTTTTTCAAGTTTTATGTTTTTATTGATTTTATTGAAAATCACTGGTATTAGATATTCAAGAGTACGGCTTCCATATTTATTTAATATTCGAGGAGTTTTTAGGCCCTTTCCTTCTCTAAATCTTGTGGTATGTTTGTGTACAAGTAGGTGTTTGTAAGGGCTTTCCCCCATATTATCCATAATAGTAGTGAACCAGTGGAGACCTTTTATTGTAAGTAAGCTCTCTGAGCCATACAGTAGTTTTAAGTTATGTCTCTGTTTGTAAATATTTGTTGTGACAATTTTTTTTATTATGGAAGTTTGTAAATTTTCAATATATTTAATGTAAGTAGTGCTTGCATGTCCCCAAGTTCGAATACCATATCAATTTGTGATTTCAAGTTAAGATGTGTATCAATAGATACACATAAATATTTTATATTTTCTACTTCGATGAGTTCAATGCACGTTTTTCAATGCAGATTTAATTTAATGTACACACTTTGTATTTAATGTGGTATGAAAAATAATATTCTATAAAATTATATCCCCTCGACTGTCAAACAAAAACAAAAAACAATCTATAAATGTTATGTGATGTTTTCAGAAGTAAAGACACAACAACAATAATTGTAGTGTTAAAGTTTTCTGCCAGAAATGATAATGGCAGATAAAAGTGAACACAATATAAGTCAAATCTATTTAAAGTTTTTGCCAGCAAAAAACATAACGTTTAAATTATTTTTACAACTATAGTAAATTTAAATTTATCACTTTTTGTATATTTTGCGAGTTAATGAGCTTAGACAACTTCACAATACTACATTATTAAGTCAAAATGTTAAATAATCGACTTAACGTTTTTTGCCAGCATGCTTACCTACGGTATGAAGTCCATAACAAACCAAGATCATCTCAGTCTATTTTTTTTATAAATAGCGTGATATAATTTTAAATGTTCATTTCTGTGCTCGTGCATACAATTTTCAGGTAAATAGACGATACGTGAAAGGAATACAAAAATGTTCGTAATATAAATGTACAATAATATATGTACACTCCCCTTCCATACACAAGCAAATGCTTTTAATGGGAGGGTAGCAAAAAAAAAAACCTGTAAAAAAATATTTTGTTTTAAAATTGTAATTTATAATAAATGTTTCAATAAATAATAAAAAACAAAAAAAAAAATAAAAAAATAAAACGGTTCCTCGACAAAATATCCCCGACAAGGTATCCTCGACAAAATATCCCCGACGAAATATCCCCGACAAAATATCGCCGACAAAATATCCCCGACAAAATATCCTACGGAAAAAACGTCCCCCAACAAAATATCTGCTAAAACCTAACCCAACCCCAACAAAAAAATGAGACAAAAATAATTCATACATTCCGTAAGGCAATAAATTATTTTACTTTTGAATGTAGCTATAACTTTGAGGTTATCCATTATAGATAAATGAAACAATTTAACTTTGTTTGAACCATTTATATCCGACCGGTTTCAGAATGACCGTTCCTTCTTCAGGGCAAATGTATACTGATTTGTCAGTTTTGAAATATGGATGGGAACAATGTATTATTATGGTAGGGGTGGAGCCGTTGCTAGGTATTAATGAAGAATGGGTGGGTAGGGGAACATATCCATGATTGGGCTATAAGACAATATATTTTGTTTGTTGATAATAGATTTATTGTTTTTAAAAATTAATAAATTATTAACAATAAATTATTTTTAACAATAAATAATTTTTTAACAATTATTAACAATAAATTATTAATAATAAATTATTTTTTAACAATAAATTATTGTTCAAAAATAGTAAAATGGGACAAAAATAATACAGACATCCGTAAAGTTAGGTTAGGTTACGTTTTACTAGATATTTTGTTGGAGGATGTTTGTCAGTAGGATATTTTGTCGGGGATATTTTGTCGCGAGATGAAAACACGCATTACTATATAATACATGGTAGAAAGGATATGATTTTAGATTTTGATGGCCAAAGGTATTTTCGTTATTTGTTTTTAGGGTGTTGTTTGGGTGTCACACATCTGCCCTGATGATGGAACTGTAACGCTGTCCAAAATGTTGGCTAAAGAAGGAGCGCAGTACGCCATAACACTCCAAAAACAAGTAACGAAAAAACATGGTTGTAGAGTTTAAAATAATTAGTAACTCTACCTAAATGGCTTTCAATTTGGGAGGCACCATTTATTGGATAATGACTGACTTTATAACGTTTATAATACAATTGTCTAATCAAATAAATATATGTGTGTTTTTTCTTCGTTTCTGTGATTTTAGTTAAAAAAAACGTAATGTGACCCATTTTTTAAACTTTTTCATGTTTGCATTAAAAATTTTATTATATCAAAAATTACATGTTTATTTATAATAAGACTTTAAAACCCATTTCATCACCTTTCTAACACAGTATTTAGTGTTTGGATACATTCAGAAATATTCCGTTTATTAGAATTTTATTGCAAAGGGGAAATTTTCTGACCATCTGACAGAATACGCCCGAGGTCTGTGGTGTTAAACTTTACTGAATTCACATAATACCTTATAAAAATGTATAACTGTATAGGACGTGTAGGATTGCACTATCCTCCCCACATTCTGGAATAAAACATCTGATGGTATTAATAATTTACACGCTAGATTTAAGAATTCGATTTTGAGTATATCTCTGACGCCGCGCCTTATGCAAAACCATCTTCGTGCGTGAAGTTTTTTACAAAGCTACTGTATTAAAACAAATATAAAACTTTTTTTCATTTAATGTACCTATTTGTGACTGTAACAGGTTTCAGACTGTTAAGGCCATCTTCAGACTTCAGACTAATAATCAAATAACTAGAAATTAAATCGTCAATGACGATTTATCAACAAATGTGGGCAAACCCTTATAATTTGAATATAATTCTTGAATGCAGTGCAAACTACCACCCCCCCCCCTACCCCTCCCTTATATGTCATGTATATAAACCGTTGATTAAGAAACAATAGGCCACTTGCATTGATTTCATAACGAATTAGAAAAAATCGTGTGGATAGATTTTTTTACTAAGATTACGAAAATGTTAGTAAAATTTTTAGAAATGTACAGTTCTTTTTATTTTTAAATAAACAAATCCATTATTTGGGCACGTGACGCCACTACATGAAAATGTCCCGTCTCACTAGATTTATTGTTTGTTCTCCGCGAACTTATCATTTGGTTTGACTTTTTGACAGATGTTATGAAGAGAACCCCGTACATTTTACCCAGTCTGTACGTGTTTCAGAGATATAATGGTAGTGGTGCTGATTTTAACAAAATCAAATTTTATAATATTCTTATTATTATTATAATATACAAGTATATTACATTTGATTTAGTAATATAGACGTTGAACATTATAATGATTTATGATCAATAAATGGATCAAGGAAAAAATATTTATGAGATGGATATTTGGTATGACTCGTTATTCTCCTGTGCCCTTTCTTGTGGGAAACGTAATTATCGTTTTTTTGCACCTATAAAATTATTTCCCGTATTTACGGTTTATCAAAAATGGTCTGATTTTCGGATTGAAATTTTCAAAAAATCGCCAGGGTTTCAAAAATACGATAAAAAAAATACAGGATGTCTTAGAATATTTGCCTAAACTGGATTTTTTTTAAAAATGTGATGCAAGTGGCCTATTGTTCAAGTCTGGAGATGGCCACAGCGGGCGGAAAAATGAGTCATAAGGAAATTTAACGGAAAAAAATAATACTGGTTTTAATCTATATTCATAATGGAATTTCACCACAAAATATCATTATCAAAAATGGAATTGTTATTTGATAATATTGTAATTATTAAGGTGATTAATAGTTACGAGTATGTATACGTGATATTAAGAATTGTGGAGTGTGAACGAATTTGCATCACCGTAATCTAGATATATTTGATATTGTAAAAGTATGAAAACAATGACAATAGGTTATTCACAAGTGATAATTGTGAAAATGCATTGTTCCAGTTCACCCCATTCTGTGACAGTGGGACAATAAATACATCATATTATTTATTCATTAAATCATAGAAGAGCAGCATTCGAAACAGTGGATAAGAAATTATGAAGAATGTGTTACAATGATATTTCTATTAACTTTTATTATGTTTCAGGTGAAAATCATTATTCTCACAACATGTGCTATTAACATAATTAAATTAACATGTGAATAGTACAACATAAAAAATGTAACAGTATAAATGTAAAGTAAAATGCAAAAGTAACAAGTCAAAAGTATTAAGTATAAAGTAGAAGTTAAAAAGTAATAAGTCAAAAGTATAAACTAAAAGATAAAAAGTAATAAGTCAAAAGTATTAGGTAAAAAGTAGAAAATAAAAAGTATAAAGAAAATTGTAAAAAAATAGTGAAAAGTAAAAGGTAAAAAGTATAAAGTAATAAGTCAAAAGTTTTAAGTAAAAAATAAAAGGATAAAAGTAATAAGTCAAAAGTATTAAGCATGAAGTAAAATAGTTGAACGTAAGAAATAAAATAGATGAAGGTGAAATGTATAAACTATTAAATATCTAAAAAAAGCGATGAAAAGTACAATAAATAATTTAGGTATCTACCGAGCAAATCGTGTATAATAATGTTGAGTAGGTATTATGGATTATGACAGTTGGATATGATAAATTTTACATTGTGCAAGAACTTGTAGGTTATATTATGGTTACTTGGTAATTGCAGACAAATTTTGTTTTATTCATCTTTTATATGAAGACAGACTACCGGCATTATCGATGTTACAATAATCATTACCTACCTAATCTGTGCAAGTCATGTATTATAGAATTGTTATTAATATTATTCTTTTATGATTGTTTTTTGTCAATGTCAGCAGTTTATAGGTGTCAACTATCGCGATTGCAGTCAACCTCCGGTAGGAAATGGAGCAATATTTTCACAAACTATGAATACCGTTAAAAATGTGTGGAAGATTTTAAGTTTATTTGTCTTATTCTGACTAATTGTAACCTTGTGTTGAAAATGCGTAATTTTAATATTTTCATTCATTAATAGATTTGAAAAAAAACCGCAAAGTGCAAAATGGTTCCAACTGCGTACGACATCGTTATGCCGTATAAAACGCAACTGCCTGGTAAGACGACAGTCGCCAACGTTGCCCGGCGTGATGTCAATGCCGCCGAATTCGCGAATACAAACAAACATGTCGTTTTGACGGCAATTCAAAAATGACACATTTTGAATCGTTGTATAAAATTTATTCGTCATCATAAAAAAACAAAAAAACAAAAATACTTTAATAATTATTATTGTTAATTTTTTTTCGTGATTAAAAAAAAACTGTAAAAATACCATATTAAAGGACAATAGGAAAAACATTGCTTTAGTCGTTTTAAACTCACTCTGAAATAAATTGTTGCATTCAAAATTAATATTGTGATTTTAGACTTAATGGAAATAAATCGTCAAAAAAATTGAGAATGTTATTTAAAATGTTCACTTTAGAGTCCGATGTTTAAATCATGATGTACATTAAATGCAGAATGGGTGTTAATAACAATAAAATAAATTAAAATACGAAATTTAACTGGAGCGAAGGACATTATTTCATAAACATTTCAAATGCAAAAAGTTGAGTGCAGGGAGTCATTTTCAAATTTTATTTTCTTTTTAACGTTTGATATACATTTTAAACTTCTAAACTTTTTCATTTCCGAAGAACGGAGATCAGAAAATGATATACACTAAAAGAATTTATTTTTTACTCTTTTCACCTATAAATAAGCTGAGGTGATAAACCGATTGAAATGTATTTTGGGCGTATCAATTATCCCCAAAATAAGGTAAAATTTCCCCTTAATTCAATTGGTCAAACAATTTAATTAATCCTAGGAAGCATTGAAAGAATGGAGTGTAAAGAGAATGTATGAGGAAAATGAGAATGGTCGACGAAATCAGGGACGCCTGAAGACTACATGGCACGATCAAGGGAATCAGATACTTGAATCGGGCCAAGTCGAGTAATCCTACTAATATTATAAAGGCGAAAGTTTGTATGGATGTATGTTTGTTACTCTTTCACGCAAAAACTACTAAATGGATTTTAATGAAACTTTACAATAATATAGCTCATACATCAGAATAGGCTATAGGTTATAGCTTAGAGCTCTGACATGAAATTTCTATAAAAAATTGCAATATGTGGCACGCGAGATGTTTGAAAAATTAATGTAACGGGTATGGGGTGGTGAGGGGGGGTTAAGGGGGAGGGTAGAGGGGGAAGGAGGAAGGGGGAAGGGTGGAGGGGGAGGGTTAAGGTGGAGGGGAGCGGAGAGGGGGAGGGAAAACGTGGAGGGGAGGGGGAGGGGATGGGGAGGGGGTGGAGGGAGTGGGGGGGGGGTGGGGGGAGAAGAAAGGTGGGATTTGGGAGAGGGGGAGGGGGTGGAGAGGGGAGAGTGGGGGTCGGGGAGGGGAGGATGAGGGGAGTGGAGTGGGGATAGGGAAGGTGAAGAAGGCTCTGTGTGAACCCCCCTAATACTACGCGAGCGAAGCCGGGGGCAAAAGCTAGTTATTAATAATAATAATAATTTTCAAATATAAAAAATAAAATCAATTTATTAGTCTTTTTTTCAGTGACCAAAACTTACATACCTCAATAACAAAAAAATAATTGAAACATATTTATTATTATTTCATAGATCGGCTGCGTCCCGCATCTACACAGTTTCCAATCAAACACTGCATTGCCACAGAAGTTTATAAAAGAAACTGTTTTTGTTAAACCTGAGCCATTTCTCGTCAAGTGATCGTCGCGTGCGGACAGCTTTCTCCATAGTACCCACCGCAGTATCGGCGCCGAACTCTCGGAAAAGGAATTAACAGTTAGTTCTTGTGCCACTTTAACCGAATTATTCGATATAAGACAGTAGTAGTCGGCCGTCGCGCGTCGCTCACGTGCATACGTCACTTTCGTTTTTAATGTTCTAAAAAATTTTTATATTAATTAGTCAAATCTCAGCGATTTTTGAAGTATGTTGAATTTATTCTAATGAAAAGTGAAAGATTTAAAATTTACGTGTAAATTGAATTTTTATTTTTTTGTGTTTTAAATATTTTTTTATTGATTTTTTTTTTTCAAATAGTAAAAGCTAAAATGCTTTTTGGTGTATTTTTGCTTCTTTAAAACGACGCAATTGAAAAATTTAAATAGCGCCCAAAAAAAATCTCTTGTTTTTTTAAAATATTTTATTTTCAAGAAGTCGGAAACTTATTTAAAACTAATATAATGTGTACTATGTTGCACCTTACTGCCTGCTCGTTTGCAAAATCAGAGTGAGGTGTAATTTGTTCAATGTACCAAAGATTAGGCGATATTAGAATAAAAATTTGTTTTTGAGCAAGTTTTTGATAAATCGCAGCAAAAAAAATGAATCAATAATATCATCTTTGCGCTTGCCCGGGAATTGTGAACTGCGAACCCATGGTCTCAAAGTCAAATGCATAGTCAATCAACTACACTGTTAAGGAGGTCAATTTTATTATTTTCCTGTTACACTTTGTTTTTTCACATCGAAAAATTAGCATTTTTATAACGTTCAAGGGTTTTTATTCATGAGCAAATACATAAAATACTCCAGATTTGCCAACCGCTTCAGTCTGTGCTTAATGGGTCGCTTTACTGATATACACAAAATTCAATTTTCAAAATTCAATAAAGTCAATTATGGTTTAATCTTTATAACAATTTTTTTTTTAAATATAAAGTCTGTAAACGAATTGTGACATAGAATTTGCATCCTCTTCTTACCAGTAGAATGCTACATCATTTTATAAATATCAAACTGTTTTACCTATAAGCAGTAGAATACAAATAGGCCACATCCCCTAAACGCAATTCCACTCTAATATATATATCTACGCAGATAAATTAATTTTGTTTACTTTTTCAATAATTGCAAATTATTGAAAAATAAACCACTTTGTATACAACACAATTTAATCAAAATAATTGACTACCATATTTTTGTTTATTTCGGTTTTTATTAAATTATAAAACTTTAAAAAATTGCGAATCATGGTGACGTCGGGTTTAAAGTGGTCATCCTTGGAACTACAGTCCGATTCTGAAAGATTTAAATCGATGATTTTCACCGGAATTCGAGTATTTTTCGACGCGTTTATTTGCGTTACTAAAAAAGTGTTTTTTTTGTTGTTGCAGTTTAATTGATTTATTAACTAAAAAAAAGGAAAACTATCAAATTTCCTAAAGACATTTTAAGCAAATATTAAATTCAGTGAAAAATTGAAAATTCATCGAAAGCGGAACTAATTAACTCTGGTAAGCAACATTTTCACTTTGTTTAGTTTATTTATTTATTGTGTTTTGTTTGTGTTTTGGTTACGATATAATATATTATGTTGTTAACTAAATTAATTAAGCAAAATAATTAATCGTAACTCTTTACGTGGTGGTGCAATCTCAGGTGGAATTTTGTTTGTGGCTAAAATTATGCAATGCGCGAATTCTTATCTTTTCGTGACCCGGATTTCCTTGCACATCCTTGGGCGCTTGTTTTCCGTTGGAATTTCCTAGATTCTTTTCTTGAAAACCTATATTACATAAGAATTATAGAACCTAATCAACGCTATCAACAGAGAGCAGTTTTTGTAATTTTCTTAACTCGTGAGGTTTTGAAAATAAATTGAAAATTCGTGATTTTCAGACATTAAAAATAAATTGGAAAATCTACACAAAGTTTTGATTTGTGGATATTTTATTTATATTTTGAAAAACAAGTATTTTATACAGTACGCATCATCCTTAGATTAATCATAATAGATAATTGAACAAGTGTCTAATAATTACAATAATTAATATTAAAAAAAAAACATTACGACATTTCGAGAAATGCAGATTCTTGCCATTTTCCAAACAAAAATGTAAAAGGAAGATCTTTTCATGACGCCGACCATCTTTTCATATTTATTGAAGTGAAAACTTCTTTATTTGAAACTCGATGAAACGAACAATAGCGACACGTACATCCATAGAATTTAGCCTGCGAGAGAATGAGACTCGGTCTCCTCTTTGTGCGGTTTTTCGTAGTCTCCCAACTCTTGTTACATTAGTTTTCTGAAGGTTTCGCTTTTATCGCAATGAATTGCGCACTCTGTTATTTTTCTGTTTAGTGAACTCGTGCTTGAGAATAAAATCTTTCTTTGAGGGAAGGTTTAAAAGGCACAATTTTCCATTAAAAAATCAAAAGCAATTTCATTAACCTATTATCTCTCTTAGTTAAGCTTATTTTCTAAGTGAATACCGCACAAGAGTCCCAACTACTCAAAACCGTCAGGAACCTGTAATACTGTGTTATGAGGCCGAAGGTAATGGGGAAGGGAAGAGTAAGGTCCAGGGAATTACGTGACTATTCAGATCTGGTCACCAAACACGCCTAACGCAATTTCAAGCAACGCGCAACGTTTCGATTATGAATAGTGGTCTTTCACCAGGGCGATACTGAAAGTATCTACCATTCTGAAACGTGGCGCAAATATATTATTTCATAATTCAATTATTAGATCGTGAAATTACACAATTTTCTTACGCACGCCGGGATTTAAATCGATAACCTCCCGATTCGTAATCAAGGATTGTAACCACTCAATCACGGAGGCCGTCTAGAACTTATGGAAATACATTTTATCTAAACAATCTTTCTAACTGCCATAGAATATTTATATTTCTGTGGTTTTTGGGGAAAATTTTTACATAAAAAGTCGAAGGTTAAATACTTGTGTGTCCTTTCAGAAAACGTAAATTAAAACGTAACCATTACCGAATTATTTGATATAAATGACGAATTTATTCTTCCTCATATATTGAACTTATAACCTTCACCTTGCCAATTTTGTTCTGACCTCTGACTGCTTTGGCAGAATCCGTGCGGACTAGTTGTCGAGACGCATTACTTTCGACCCGGAAGCTGCGGATTCAAATGGGCTAAAAGTGCAATTATTTTAAGGTTTCCTTCATACATTACCTACGGTTGCGTTATGTAATTTCTTCTAAACACGTGTATGTGGTATTGATTGTTATGAAGTTACGCACGTACACTTTATTTTCATCTTTCACGCGTCTCTATCGCGTTCACTGAACGTTTATTTTTTTTATTGAATAATCGCAAAATATTGGGGATGCTGTGTGGAAGGTTTTTTTAGAGAAAGGAAGGAAAAGAAATTCTGGGAAGGAAAAATGTAAGAGGGGTGACTAGAAAGCTGGGGATTAATGTGACCAGGAATAACAGACGTGTAAATCCATCCCTCTCACTGACAGACCTAGACAAACCTAGCCCCATGTACTCGGGCACCTCTGCTAAGTCACATGTACTCACCGTAGCGAACTACTCGTATTTGGGTTGGCCTTTGGCAGGGATGGATCCCTGGGCGGCGGCACCCATACCCGCCACCCTTGTCTATTGAATACCGTACAAAAAATATGTGTTTTCATTTTTTTTTTAACCCAATTTTTTTTTCTTCAACATGTCTCATTAGTCACTCAGTTAAGTATCCGTCCAACCCCCTCACCCTGACCCTAACTGTCCAATACCAACTGATCTTATAAGCTTTAAGTTGAAATAAAAATAAAAAAAAAACAAACAAAACAAAACAAAAAAATGCCAAAAGTGTTACCGGAGACCGAAATTTCATTAACATTTTTTCCGCCAAATAATAATGTCAGAAATCACTGGTTAAAGTAAATCAAATGCGTCCCTTTAATACTATGTATAGGTACAAACAAAGATATAGAAATATTAGGAGATGGGCTATCGGCAGTTCTTACTGGGTGGGACTGTGCTTCCTGGTGTCCCGATGTTTTTAACCATTATTACTGCACACCTTAAAAAATCAACTATTTTCCGTAATCAAAATAGCACCATTAGATCGTAATCCGCCGACAGTCGGGCGGACATCATCAAATAAGTTTTTTTACATTTAATTTATTTGCGTAACGTTCTTTAATTTTCTCAACTTTGAAATCAGAATCAAGATTATCATTATTTTTATGTGAATACCGCACATTAGTCCCAACTGCTCCCTACCGTCTGTAGTCAATGAGATTAAGGCATCCCCAATTGAGGAGGGAAAGGTTATGGATAAGAGGAAGGTGGGGAAGTACCTGGCTATTCAGATCGGGGCACCAAACACGGCTAAGGACATTGAAGCAAAGTTTCAATTTGTTTAAATTGTAATTGTGTGGTATTTGTGGTGTCTTTATTCAAAGTTTGCTTAGCATGTTGGTTAGTTACGTTTAATTGTCTATTGAGTTTGAAATTGCATATTATGATTTTCCTATTTATTATCCAATACGCCAACAAGGTTTCATTTCATCTTCTATTTTCCACATCACTATTTATCTTACAAGAAATAAATAGTAATTATCCACGTCATTATAATTTTTAAAGAGTTTGTTAGCTAGAAACTAACAATGATGAGTGAATGAGTATTCAATGGTGTTGATCCTTTTGTTCTGATTATTTAATGAATAGATAACCTTAGTGGTATTGTATTCTTGTCATATTGACTTTGTTGATTAATGTTAAATAGATGTAGTCGGAAACAAGACATGACAAATGACAAAAACACAAGATCAAAGAACAGGGTTATTCCTTTATTATTTCTGTCGTTGTTTAGTACCATAATTCTTGATGTCATTCAAGGATTAAAACACAAGATAAAAAAGTAAAAACCTTAACAGTTATAAACAATTATGCGATGTCAACACAACAATTTTAAGCTATCAACGTCACTTCTTCCATGAACTATGTAGCTTTGAAGTATACATATTATAACTGTAAAAAATAAGACAACAGGATAAAGTGTTTTTTCAATGTTTTTGAACAAGAAATAATATTTCGGGAAATAGTACGTTTATATTATTAACAAGAATTTTATATTATACGTATGCGTACCTCTTTATTTTATATCCTTCACGAGCTATAGTATTCTTTACATATTGTGTGCCCTACTTTCCGATATCATTGTACGATCTAACGCATTTTTACCATTTTCTTACGCTTATATTTAACAGTGACTTGTAATTATTATTGTTTATGGTATATTCGAACAATTGATTTTAAATAAATAAATATCTGTTCAGAATCGAAACATGCTTGAAACGGCCAGATATGGATAATATAATAAGATAAAAAAAATTAAAGCATACTAACAAGATGTATACAAAATCGTTATCGAACGTTATATTAAATTTATTGAGCAAATCTCGATCAGAGGAATATACTTTTTAACATATGAAAGAGATCGATCGTTGTATTCAATTTATAGAGCAACGAGGGATTTTAGCTTTCAATAAGTTTATGGAAGAAAGTGATCGATATGTTAAATTTATTGAGCACCTTTCGATTAAAGGCATTTTATTTTTAATATATGAAAGAAAATGATCGATCTATTAAATTTATTTAGCAACTTTCTATTAAAGAGGTCATAGTTTTTAATATGTGAAGGGAAGTGATCATTATATTAAATTTATTGAGCACCTTACGATTATGGGTATTTTACTTTTTAATATATGAAAGAGACTTTTCATGATAATAAAGCTAAATCTAACTGTTTGAATTGCGTTTTTTAACTAGTAAGCGGAGTAATGCATAATTTACCGGAAAAATCACGATTATTTATGCATTACTCCGCTTACTAGTTAAAATACGCAATATTTCTTATTCCAACAGTTAGATTTAGCTTTATTATCACGAAAAGTCTCTTTCATATATTAAAAACTAAAATACCTATAATCGAAAGGTGCTCAATAAATGTAATATATCGATCACATTCTTTCATATATTAAAAATTAAAATGCCTTTAATCGAAAGGTGCTCAATAAATTTAACATAATGACCACTTTCTTTCACATATTAAAAAATATGATCCCTCTTATCGAAAGGCGCTCATTAAATTTAATATAATGATCACTTTCCTTCACATATTAAAAACTATGAACTCTTTGGAAAGGTGCTAAATAAATTTCATAGATCGATCATTTTCTTTCGTATATTAAAAAGTGAAAAGCGAATATTAAAAAGTAAAATCGAAAGGTGCTCAATAAATTTAACATATCGAACACTTTTTTCCATAAACTTATTAAAAGCTAAATCCCTCTAATCGAGGGTTGCTCAATAAATTGAATACAACGATCGATCTCTTTCATATGTTAAAAAGTATATTCCTCTGATCGAGATTTGCTTAATAAATTTAATATAACGATCGATAACGATTTTATATACATCTTCTTAGTATGCTTTAATTTTTTTAATCTTATTGTATTATTTATATCTGGTCATTTGAAGCACGTTTCGATTCTGAACAGATATTTATTTATTTAATATCAATTGTTCGAATATCCTACCATAAACTATAATAATTACATGTCACAGTTAAATATCTCTCTCTGGTTTCAATCCTGGGATTGGTTTGCAGCAATGTCATCTATTCGTTTCTTCCGCTCTTACTTGACTTGTGCGGCTCTTTTGAAATCTGCATATGATGAGCAGCGCACGTCCACCAGCAGGTCCTCCAGGTACTCTCGGCGTGGGCGTCCCCTAGCGTTTGTCCCCTCGGTCACACCCACCATTATGGCATGCAAGAGGCCTTCTTGTCTTATTACATGGCCGATCCATCTTGCGCGCCTTTCGGACAAGGTCCTGAGCAGGTGCCTTTCTCCTTCGATTCTAATAGTCTAAGAAATTCCTAATAGTCTTCTATAGGACCACATCTCAAAAGCCTCTAGTCTCCGTTTATCTCTTTCGGATAGGCACCATGTTTCGCAGCCGTACATCAAGATACTCCATACATAGGTCTTGATGAGGAGTATTCTCAGTTTTTAATATGAGCATAAGAAAATGTTAAAAATTATTTTAAAAAGTAACAATTATTAAGCGTCGGATAGTACAATGACATCAGAAAGTAGGTACATATGTAAAGAATACTATATATAGCTCGTGAAGGATATAAAAGTAAGAGATACGCATACGTTCATGTAATATAAAATTCTTGTTAATAATATAAACGTACTATTTCCCGAAATATTATTTCTCGTTCAAAAACATTGAAAAAATACTGTATACTATCTTATTTTTTACAGTTATAATGATTTATTTATGAATTACTCCGCTTCCTGGTTAAAACGCAATATTTCTTATTCAAACAGTGATTTAGCTTTATTATCACGAAAAGTGAGTATTTATGTCGGGGGAGACAAAAAAAATATGCCTTCAACATTTTAATTTTATCTAAATTAATTCACTTAGCGGTAACGTTATTTTTATATGTATCGTTTTTTTTGACATTTCAAAGACAATCAATCAATGCTGCCAATCACAGAAAAAATATTATTGCCATTTAAAACAAAGTGAATGCATTATTAACAAGTTTGTACCTGTATTTATAACAGTAGAACATGGAAAGGAACGTATTAGAATAATCACAGAAACCCGCTCTAGATAAACCCTGCTTTGCCAAACAAACCATTCAAAACCTGGGATGTTTTTTAAAATTATGATGACATGCGAGTTTATTTTAGAGAATTTATTTTATAAGATTGGTACTTCCGACAAATGTCTTATTTGATTGTCTATTAGTTAAAAAAGGAATAATCCGTATTATCCGTGCATCAAACTTCGACAACACGAACGTTCCGTATTATCCGTGAGGTGGACTAACTGCATATTTACCAAAAAAAGGATCTTTTAAAATAAAACATTGCCAATTCTAGAGGCGATCAGAACGAACACCGTTAAAACGTGAAACCAAATCTGTCAACATTTTAAACAATGAAATACATATTTTACATACAGAACAAAAAATATATTATTTAACTGATTGTAGATTAGGTGCCTACTTTATCGCTTGTGTGATTTCACAGAAACATTTTTAAAGCAAACTCGAACGTGAACCTATGAAAGTGAATAATTTCACGCATGCACCGACACCAGAAATTAGTGTTATGAATTATGATTATTATTGCGTTTGAAAATCTTAATACATAAAAATGAATGTTTCTTTGTTTGTCCCTTACGCGGTACCTAAACCATTCATCCGATTGCGATGAAACTTTGGCGATTTATCGTGCGTACATTCGCGAAGGTTTCTATATACATATAATGGTGAGCTATAGCGCAATAAAATTATTTTCTATACCATTCATACTATTGCGATGAAACTTTGGTGTGTTGTTGTGCGCACGCCCGCCGAGGTTTCTATATATAATGGTGAGCTCTAGCGTAATGAAATTATTTTCTATACCATTCATCCGATTGCTGTGAATCTCTTAGGTGAGTTGTTGTGCGCACGCCCGCCAAGGTTTCTATATATGATGGTGAGCTCTAGCGTAATGAAATTATTTTATATACCATTCATCCGATTGCGGTGAATCTCTTAGGTAAGTTGTTGAGCTAACGCCCCCGAAGGTTTCTATATATACTGGTGAGCTCTGGCGTTATGAAATTTGAATATATATATATATTTTTTAAATATGTTTATTTAGTTATTAATTGTACAATAATTTCTCTTACTTAAATCTTACAAAACTGATCAATCAGTTTGATTGTAAAAAATCTCTCATTTTTCCTATTTATTTACTTACAACATATAAAATGTTTGATATTTTGGTGCTTAATACATATCTAGTAATTATTTAATAATATAATACTTAATATTAAAATACTTAACTAATTATTATAATGCTTATTATAACATAAATTTTATTTTGAACAGTGGTTAAAAGATCTAGGTACCTATTGGTTCACAATATTATTTGTTTTTCATAGATTTAGGTATTTTTATACAATATTTTAGTTTTCATGTTCTATTGAAGTAGAATGATCTAACTTTAGTTTTGATTTTTGAATATGATGTCTCGTTTTTAAAATTTTCAGGTAATGCATTAAATATTTCCGGAATTTTATGCCTTTTTGTTCTATCACCGTATACATTTTGAGATTTATTAATAATAAACATTTCTGCTTCTACAATAAAAAAACCCATAAATTTGTTTAAGACCACTTTTATTTTAAAACACTCTACCGGTTTCAGAAGCACCCTTCCTTCGTCAGGAGAATATTATAAGTTATAATATTCTCCTGACGAAGGAAGGGTGCTTCTGAAACCGGTAGAGTGTTTTAAAATAAAAGTGGTCTTAAACAAATTTATGTGTTTTTTATTGTAAATTATGGCGAGCCACAAAGTTAGTGCTTTTTACCAATATATTTCTGCTTCTCTTTGCCTAGTGGGGTAGTTATGGTTTACAGGTTTTTTGAATTCTGTATTCCAGAATTCATTTAGAGTTAATTGGTAATCTACCCTACATGTATAGAGAGCACATTGCACAAGGAGAACATTTTTTTATAATCGCCATCACACAATTGAAACGGATTTGTAGTTGTAATCCGTAACTATTTATTCCGTATCCTATAATTGATTCTGCTAATGCGTTATATATACAGTATAATATATTTTTATTAACAAAGTTTTTTAGGTGATAAAATTTCCCTAATATGGATCTTAATCTATTACATACATTTTCAATATGAATTGACCAGTTAAAATTGACATCTACTGTAAGACCAAGGTATGTATACTGGTACACTTTTTCTATATTTGGGCAATTACACTGCAGGGATTGGTTTTTTGTGTGCAAGCAATCATATGAATGACTTTTAATGTGCAATTCCCTATCCTGACGATTTGCATGTGGTGAATGTATAAGCATATATTTGTTTTTTTTTTTGCGTTGATAATAATGCCATTGTCGTGGGACCATTTAATTATATTATTAAGGTCTGTTTGTAAAATTTCCTGAATTTTTTGTGGATTTTTGTCAGCACATATAATGCAAGTATCGTCTGCAAACATGTAGCATTTACAACGTTTTATTACGTTTGGTAAACTGTTTACTTGCATAATATAACACGTAGGTCCCGATATCGATCCCGTAGCTACCCCAGTGTTTGCCAACATTTCATCACTTAAAATTCCGTCAATTTTAACTTTAATTTTTCTATTAAACAGATAGTTTTAAAAAAAATTATTTAAAGGACCTCTAATACCACATTCCTCCATTGCCCTTAGTAATGTTTCATGGTCCAATGTGTCAAAGGCCTTTTTAAAATCTATAAAAATTATGCAAACATAATATTTGTCATTCAAATGACAGTTTATATGGTCAGTGAATTTAGAAAGTAATTGTGTAGTACTTTTTTCTTTTTGAAATCCGTACTGTATGGGATTTATGATTCTATTTTTTTCTATAAAATTTTGTATTTGATTAAAGATAGCCCTTTCAATAATTTTATCAATACACGAGAGAATCGCTATTGTTCGATAGTTTGTGAAATCTTTGTGGTTTCCTGATTTATATATAGGTCTGATGATGGATGTTTTAAGTTCGTCAGGCATGATACTTTTACTTACACAAAGGTTAATTAGTTTAGTCAGTACTGGGATTATATTATCAGCAATTAACTTCAGGTCTTTAATTCTTATTTGGTCATTGCCTTCTGATTTTTTAACATCCATATCATTAATAATTTTTTTAACATCTTTTTGTGATACAGGTCTAAATCTCATCGATATAATTTACAATAGGTGGCGCGCGAGTTGTTTGAAAAATGTGTGCACTTCATATAATTTAGTGGCAAGGAGGGAAGGAGGGAGGCGAAGAGGAATCCGGGAGAGTGAGTTTTAAAAAAAAATTACATTAGCTCCATGAGGAAAACAAATCCCCTCAGAGCTTATGTCATCTTTGAGGATGCTGGGTTTTTTAGGAAAATGAAGGAGAGGAAGTTCTGGGATTGAAAAAAAACGAGTGTGCTTTAGACCACACGACTGAAGTAAAACTTCACTAACTTATATCTACCTCTCAACTTCCGTTCGCCTCGCCCGATCACACTTTTCGTAACGCTCTCGTCGCGCATTCACCAGCTTACTCCCCAAGTCAAGCCTGCATAAAGAAGTTTTACTTCAAAATGGTATAGGAGAGGGGAAGGCAGGGAAGGTGGTAGAGGAACGCGGGAGGGAAACGCGGGGAGGAGGGTGGGTTTGCGGGAGGGTGGAGAATGGTGAAAGGGGAACGCCGGAGAAAAGGGGAAAGCGGGAGGGGAACGGGGACGGGATCTAGGACGCATGGGAAAGGACACTCAGGGAGAAACAATTTATTTCTTTATGTGGTTTTGGTTCGCATGCGGCGCAAAATAAGTAACTTATTTAACTATTATGTTGCGCCATGAAATCGGCTGCATGAAATAATATATTAAATTTTAGTGTTAAAACGCTCGTGAATAAAATTCATTAATGTTAAACGTGTTAATTTGGATTTATTGCCGTGGAAAAGAGAAATTTGTGGTCAGAACTGAGAACATGCGTAATGTTATGTCACAAGTTTTGGAAGACATTTTCACATTCATATTGTTGTCTACATAATACTATTATGTGTTGACCCATTTGTTTAAAAAAAGCATGATTCAGAAATTCAGATTGATAGACGTATATACCGCCTTACTAACAAACTCGGTGTAAATATTCGTCTCTCGTAAGATTGGAATACATTTCAAAGAAAACTGTCAATAATTAGTTGTTTGATTTCTTCAGGAGTTTGGGTACTTGTCCGAAAAAGATTTGTAAATAGGTTTTACACTTCAAAGCACTTTTAAAGGTCTGCTGAGACTTCATTATTTTATCATATCTATAATATAAAAATGAATCGCTAAATGTGTTGGTAAGCGCAAATCTCGAGATCGGCTGAACCGATTTCGCTAATTCTTTTTTTAGAATATTCCTTGAAGTGCGAGGATGGTTCTTACGGAGAGAAAAAATTATAAAATTGCGCAGAATATTGGATAATTTCAGAAAACATCGCACGTTTGACAGTTCGCGTGTTAGAGAATGACATTTTGCAAAACAATGAATGATTGTGCAATCAGGATTCTATTTTTGAAAAGTTGAAAAATTTATTTAAAGTAGGTACTCCCCTAATATTTTGAATCGAATCAAGAATTTTAGATATTTTAAATAGGTACCTATGTTAGGTACCAAATTTAATATACATGAAAAATGGAAATTTGAATAAAAATTGTAAAAGGTGGCACGCGGGCTGTTTAAGAACTGAATGTACTGGGATTGAATATATGGAACGCGGGAGGAGGGTTGGCGGGACGAGGGAGCGGTAAAGGGAAGAGGGAAGGCGGGGAAGGTGGAAGGGGAACGCGGGAAGGGGGACCTGGGAGGGGGAGGGGAACTCGGGAGGGGGGTTCGCGGGACGGTGAAGGGGGGGGGAGTAGAGTAGGGAGTGGGAAGGTGGAGGTGACGGAGTGGGAACGCGAGAGGGGAAGAGGACACAGGAGAAGAAGGGGAGGCGGAAGGGGAACGGGACGAATTGGAAAGGACACTCAGGGAGAAACAATTTCTTTATTAATTGGCATAGCAACGCTTGCCGGGACCAGCTAGTATTATATAAAAATGAATCCCTGTTTACCTTGCTCACGCCATAACTTCAGAACGACTTCACCTATTTCATTAATCTTTTTTTAAAGTTTTCTAATACATGGTAGAAGGTTCTTACGGAAAGAGAAAATAAGAAAATTGGGCAGAAAACTGGATAATTTCAGAAAACTAAATGACTATTTTAACTTCGCACGTTTGACAGTTCGCGCGTTTGATGGATGTGAACAAAAGAATTGTCTACGGAGTTTTTAAATTGTGGATATTTTAAATAGGCACCTGTTACCAGTGTTAGGTACCAAATTTGATTGTTTGTTCTTATAATATACAAAAAATGAATATTTGTTATATATGATGAAAAAAGAAAATTTGAATAAAAAAATTGTAATAGGAGGCACGCGAGCTGTTGGAAAACGGAATGTACTTGGACCGAATATATGGAACGCGGAAGATTGGTTGGCTTGACGGGGGAGCGGGAGAGGGGAGAGGGGAGGGGGTAGGCGGGGAAGGTGGAAGGGCTACGCGGAAGGGGAAAGGGGATGCACTGGAAAGGACATGCAGGGAGAAACAATTTATTTCTTTGTATGAGGCATTGCAACGCTTGCCGGGAGCCAGCTAGTAGGCTTATAAAAAGAAGTGTTTTTTCTATTAGTCTTTTTATACCTACGCCCAGAATAAAATAAAGCACCAGGCCTGTAAATTCTGCTTTAAAGTTAAAAATCTTCTACTTACGAACCCCTTTCCAGTTGAAATTTTATTGTATAATGTGGAAAATTAAATTCTTTACCAAATGAAATATTTAAACATTTGTTCCTGGGCTTCGCAAATAAAATAAAACACATTTTTGGCGATGTTTAATTCGTAAATAAATTTAAACATGTGGCTGTATATGATTTAATTTTTAACTCTATTTTTCCCAAATAAAAATTTGGGAAAAATAAAGTTGTAAGTTGTAAGTATATTAAAAATTATTTTTACGGTGAATACAACACGAACCAAGGATACTATTAGGTCCTTACATATGAAATTGGCGTTTTGTATGGGAGGAACGTAAAGTCGATTTTTTTTAAAATATAATACATTTATTTAATCAAAGTATGTACCATTGCTATCTATGCACTTTTGCCATCTCATAGGTAGTTCATCGATCCCTTTACTAGAAAAACCATTCGGACGGGAATCAATAAAATCTTTGAAGGCGGTTTGGACTGCCCCATCGGAGTTGAATTTTTTCCCTTGCAAGAAGTTATCTATATTTCGAAAAAAATGGTAATCTGTGGGGGCAAGGTCCGGAGAGTACCGTGGATGTCTTAGACAATCCAATTGAAGCTCCTCTAATTTGATAGCCGTCTGTTGTGCAGTGTGTGGTCTAGCGGTCAATGCGCGTTTGTTGATTTGCTTCACTCAATTCGTGAGGTACCCACCTTTCAAGCCTTTTCCCCTTCCCAATTTGCTTCAAGTGGATGAAAACAGTTTTATCATTAACACCGCAGCCTGCAGCTAACTCGGACGTGGTTTGCGATGGATCCGCTTCCACAATAGCCTTCAATTCTTCATTATCAACTTTGGTCTCCGGCCGTCCACGGGGCTTGTTCTGCAGGTCGAAATTTCCAGAACGAAAACGTTGGAACCAAAAACGCACTGTGTTTTCTTTTGCGGCACCGTCGCCATACACATCATTAATCCTTCGAGCTGTTTCTGCAGCACTGGTGCCACGGTGGAACTTGTACTCGTAAATAACGCGATATTATTATAAGTATTTAAAAAAAATATGTATATTTGTATTCAATAATTGTATTAAGTTTTTTTATATACTTTCATTATATTTATGTATCTATTGTGTGTATTGTACCAAAAAAAAAATTTTTTTCAATAAAAAAAAAAAAAATTTTTTTTCAAGTTTTCTATTTTGTAAACTAAGTGACGCAAAGAAAAAAAAACAATTAAGGAAAAAACAAATGAATTATAATTTTCGAAACACAAATACATGAGTAAATAGCTGTATAAATTTGAATTTGGAATTCCTAACCAAAGAGAAGATATTTGAGATCAAAGCTGCCAGTACGGCAAAACGCCAATTTCATATGTAAGGACCTAATATTTATAACAATTTTAGTTATGGTTACAGATTAGAAAGCGAGTATTTTTTTTATTTATTTTTTTTAAATTAAATGGAGTTCTGTGAATTACACAGAAAATCAATTGACATAGAAAGCGAGTAGATTTTAAAAGTTGCAGTTTGCAATTTGTTTCTGTGTGACTGAAAATTAAATTAAATCTAAATACGAAAATAAATCTTTTGTTTCCAAATTTTTTCTTTTCTTTTATTTTTCTTTTACTTACTGTTTTTCGTGTTTAACCACTTCGAATACACTTTTTTGTTCATTAATTGATTCCAGAACCTATTACTCCACTGTATAATTATGTAAATGCAAATTGTGAAGCTTAACTTTACTTAATACTTTATGAAGGATAATGTACCTACCAACCTAATATGAATATGTCAATTTGACTGTCCTAGAACGGGAGACCTTCCAAAGCTTCCTTATACTGAATGTATTTTATAACAAATAAAAAAAATAATAAAAAAAGGTATTATTAATATAATAATGATACGTATTTCGATTTAATTTAATTTTCAGTCACACATAAACAAACAGTGAGGAGAGTGATCGTCGCTTCGCATTACGTTTGACCGCTCGGGTTTATTCGGCTCAGCTCGTCTAGTTCTAGATGCGACGGGGTTTCCCCTGGCAGAGACATCAAGTACACTATGCACGCGTTCAAAATCGACTTGGGATACGTTCATAAATTAACTTAGGATGTGTCGTGGTTTTAAAATCAAATGAATAATCGATAGAACAGTGATAAGAGATCCATTGAGTCATCCAGGAGTTCTTCGGTCTTCCTCTGGATGACTGTCGGTGAAGCTCCATAGACATTTCCTGCCTCACTGTGTGGTCTGATGGTCTCCGTCTTATGTGTCCATACCATCTCAACTGTCGTTCTTCCAGCTTACTATTTATGTCTGTGACACCCAGGCTACCACGAATGCGTGAACTTTTGATCTTATCTTTTAGTGATACTCCTGTCGACCATCTAAGCAATCGCATTTCTGCTGTTTCAAGTTGCCTAGTGTAGGAGTTGTACATAGTCCAGCATTCGGAGCCATACATTATTGCGGGTCTTACAATAGTCTGGTATATCTTTCCTTTCAGTTTTATAGGCATTTTGGAGTCACACAATATTCCTGTTACGGATCTAAATTTAATCCATCCCACACCTATCCTATGGATGACATCCGCTGCACATCCTCCGTCTCTGTGGATTAGTGAGCCCAGATACTTAAATGAATCACAGTTGGCTAATGTTACTCCATCCAGCTTTTGACGTGTCCGTCAACAAATAATCATGACAAATAGCAATATGCGAAATTCACGATGCCGAATAGTGATACACAGATTTGTATTGGTATTTAAAACATAGACGAAAATAAACATTCAATAAAATAAATGCAAGAGCTTTGACTCTTTATGGTGAGGAAAGGCTATTTTTACTTTCCATTCTTTATACCACCGTATAACACGTTAAAATTGAATTTTATTGTAATGAAATGGCTTTAGCCGTGTATGGTGACCAGATCTGAATAGCCAGGTAACTACCCCTTCCCATTCCCCATCTTCTTTCCCTTCCCACTAATTTTAGCCTCACAACATTACTCATTTGGGAATGCCTTGGCCTCACTGGCTCCGGTAAGCAGAGAGCAGTTGTCTTATCATGCAAAATTGAATTATTTAATAGCCTTGCTTTACTTACTACCAGTGATTCCTGATATTATTTGGGAATACCTTGGCCTCACTGGCTCCGCTAAGCAGAGAGCAGTTGTCTTTAAGATCATGCAAAATTGAATTATTAAATGGCCTTGCTTTACTTACTACCAGTGATTCCTGATATTATTTGGGAATGCCTTGGCCTCACTGGCTCCGCTAAGCAGAGAGCAGTTGTCTTTAAGATCATGCAAAATTGAATTATTTAATGGCCTTGCTTTACTTACTACCAGTGATTCCTGATATTATTTGGGAATGCCTTGGTCTCACTGGCTCCGCTAAGCAGAGAGCAGTTGTCTTTAAGATCATGCAAAATTGAATTATTTAATGGCCTTGCTTTACTTACTACCAGTGATTCCTGATATTATTTGGGAATGCCTTGGCCTCACTGGCTCCGCTAAGCAGAGAGCAGTTGTCTTTAAGATCATGCAAAATTGAATTATTTAATGGCCTTGCTTTACTTACTACCAGTGATTCCTGATATTATTTGGGAATGCCTTGGCCTCACTGGCTCCGCTAAGCAGAGAGCAGTTGTCTTTAAGATCATGCAAAATTGAATTATTTAATGGCCTAGCTTTACTTACTACCAGTGATTCCTGATATTATTTGGGTATGCCTTGGCCTCACTGGCTCCGCTAAGCAGAGAGCAGTTGTCTTTAAGATCATGCAAAATTGAATTATTTAATGGCCTTGCTTTACTTACTTACTACCAGTGATTCCTGATATTATTTGGGAATGCCTTGGCCTCACTGGCTCCGCTAAGCAGAGAGCAGTTGTCTTTAAAATCATGCAAAATTTAATTATTTAATGGCCTTGCTTAACTTACTACCAGTGATTCCTGATATTATTTGGGGTAAAAAATGTCAGCAATCACTGGTGAAATAAGTCAAGCACGTCCCTTAACATGCTTTATAATTTAAAACAGAAATAAATAAAGAAGTAAATATCGGTCATAGATATTTATCACACCTTTGAAAAAAATATAATTATTCAGTTTTGTTGGGTATTTTGGCGTCAAATCCAAATTAATATTTCGTATGAAAAGGACCGGGCAGATCTTTCTCTTAAGGATAAAGAATTGTCCATAACTTTAAAATTAACGAATTTTTCATTGTCATCCGAGGGAACTGGATTTGCAGTTGACGAAAAAGTCCTTAATTTTAAGGTTAAGGACAACTTCTTACCCATAAAACCGGAATCGCCCCTCAATCAACTAGTACAGGGTAAGAATGTGCAATGAAAATGTTAGAATCGCTGTATAATAATTGAAATGTTGTCATTCTGATAAGAGAAAGAATGTGCAATGAAAATGTCAGAACGCTGTACAATAATTGAAATGTTGTCATTCTGATAAGAGAAAGAATGTGCAATGAGAATGTCAGAATCGCTATACAATAATTGAAATGTTGTCATTCTGACAAGAGAAATAATGTGCAATGAAAATGTCAGAACGCTGTACAATAATTGAAATGTTGTCATTCTGATAAGAGAAAGAATGTGCAATGAGAATGTCAGAATCGCTATACAATAATTGAAATGTTGTCATTCTGTCGGCAGATTGCAGAAACCACACGTTCCATCATGCGTTCATTTCTAGTGACCGATCTGTCGAGAGTTCGAGAGTGCTAATTACTCCAAGGATAAACTGAGTATATTTATTATTACTAACCGAATCGGTTGAACTGAGTGCTTTTACTTCGACACTGTGATTTACGTACTCAGTACCTGCTTAAATAATTAATACAGTGTGGGCATTTTAACACCGAACACCGAAATTCCTAATAATTACTAGATATAAAAAAACATATTAAATAAAGAGTTTATTATTATTAATTAACCAACACAATTTCTTATCGTCTATTTGAGCAAATCATTTAATATTATTGTATCACCAATTTTGGTATGGGTACCGCCGCCCCGGGAACCATTTATTGGATAACTAACACCTCTGCCACAGGTCACCCCAAGAGGTTAGCTTCGTTTGGTGACTTAGCAGGGGTGCACGGGTTTATGGGGTGAGGTTTTTCCAGAGGCGTGCTGGATCGAGAGAGACTGGTTGAGGGAGGCCTTTTGTCTTTTCCAGTCGCGTGCCGGACTCTCTCGAACCATCGCCTTGCACCGTAGTTGGAGGGATGGATGAGGGAAATTATTTTCCTAAGGGCCTCCTGTAATGCTAATGAAAAAAAAAATAATACGTTTGCTGAAAATACACAATATTTCTATCTTTTATAAGAAAGAAAAGAAGTTAATCAAGGAAACCGTTACATATGATGTTAGCCATCAAATTGTAATTTAAAAAAAATTGTTTCTTATGTTTTATATATATATATATATATATTTTATTTTTTTTTTACAGTGAATACCGCACAAGAATCTCAACTGCTCCCGTCTGGAGCCAGTAAGACTATGGCATCCCCAATTGGGGTATGTTGTGAGGCTGAAGGTAGTGGGGAGGGGAAGGAGGTGGGGAAGAGGAAGGTTGGGAAGTACCTGACTATTCAGATCTGGTCACTAAACACGGCTAAAGCCATTTTCAAGCAACGTTTCAATTCTGAATGGTGGTCTTACACCAGGGCGATACTGATAGTATCTTCCACTCTGGAACATGCCGCAAATATACCATATATTATTTTTTAAATGAATTAATTGTGAAATAACACAAATTAATCAAATAAAATTTATTTGCGCATGCCGGGTTCGAACCCGCGACCTCCGGATTGTGAGTCAAGAGTCTTACCCACTGGACTACGGAGGTATATATATTTCTTATGAAAAAATACAGACTGATTTACGCTTATATTTTTTTACAAAGTAATTAATAATTGTATTGTAATTCTACTCAAGCGAAAAGACAGTAAAAACTTTGATAAATAGAAAACAATTTTTGGTTTTCATAATGTTGGCCGATTCGTATTAAAGATTAATCGAAAATAGTGATTAAGCATAAAGCTTCGCATAGCTTAGCACAGCGATTCTCTATGTTTTGTTAAATCGAGATGGATCTCGGGCGAGATCTCCTGTCAGATTTGTGTGTTTTTCTTCGGCTGTTACTTGCTTTTTCTATAGGCCGATGTCAGAATGTTAACTGAGAGCTGTCACGTATTTTAGTTTAGGTCGTTTTAAACCCGAATATGGATGATTATTTATTCAAGTATGGATGATTATTTATTCATTTAACAGCCTTGGAAAATCACACAAATCTGAGAGGAAATCTCGCCCGAGATCTATCTCGATCTCACAAAACATGGAGAATCGCTCGGCTGGACGGTATAACTGGTATTAAGTCATCATATAGGAACTTTGATGATACGTGACGTGATATGACGTTAATATTTATTTCGCCAGTCACCACTTCAAAGTGAGTTGTTTTAATAGGTTTTCAAAACTTATTACGAAAACCTACTTTAAAAATAATAATAATATATTTTTGAATGTAGCTATTACTTTGTGGTTATCCATTATAATAAAATGAAACAATGCAACTTTGTATAAACCACTTATAAAATCCGACCGGTTTCGGAACAAACGTTCCTTCGTCAGTATAAGCTTTCCCTGACGAAGGAACGTTTGTTCCGAAACCGGTCGGATTTGCACATTTTATAAGTGGTTTATACAAAGTTGCATTGTTTCATTTTATTATAATAATAATAGCCATTTTTGGTGGCTTTTTCGAAAGCTAAGAGACACAGCTATATAGCTCCGCTGTTTTTTTTAGTACATATTGAAAACGTAGAAACTAGTAGTTAATATATATTTTTTAATAGTTCTGTTAGGATACTCCGACGGTTTTTTTAGTACATAATGCAAACGTAGTAACTAGTAGTTAATATTTTTTTTAATAGTTCTGTTAGGATACTCCGACGGTTTTTTTAGTACATAATGAAAACGTAGTAACTAGTAGTTAAAATATATTTTTTAATAGTTCTGTTAGGATACTCCGACGGTTTTTTTAGTACATAATGAAAACGTAGTAACTAGTAGTTAATATAGATTTTTTAATATTTTATTTTTTATTTTAACTTTATGAGTAAAACCTCAAATTGTAATATTTAAATAAATGAAGACAATATAAGCGAAACTCAATCGGTAATCTGGAAACAGAAAAATCAGAAAAACATATTGACACCTCTGGGACTCGAACCCAGGACCTCTTGCTGGTAAAAGCTTAAGCTAAGAGACACAGCTATATAGCTCCGCTGTTTTTTTTAGTACATATTGAAAACGTAGTAACTAGTAGTTAATATATATTTTTTTAATAGTTCTGTTAGGATACTCCGACGGTTTTTTTTTAGTACATAATGAAAACGTAGTAACTAGTAGTTAATATATTTTTTTAATAGTTCTGTTAGGATACTCCGACGGTTTTTTTTAGTACATAATGAAAACGTAGTAACTAGTAGTTAATATATATTTTTTTAGTAGTTCTGTTAGGATACTCCGACGGTTTTTTTGGGAATATAATGTACTATTTAAATTATTTTTCTGGTTTACAAAGTTATCTGCGCAGTCCCTGACTTCGTTACCTGCTATATATTGATTTGTTCGTTAGTTGTTATTTTTCAATCAATTTGGGAGGTGTGTATGGGTACCGCCGCTCTGGGAACCATTTACTGTACAACCTACACCCCTGCTATTTTGTACACTACATTTATTGGATAACCAACTTCCCTGCCCTAGGTCCAACCCCAAGTTAGCTACGTTTAGTGACATAGCAGGGGTGCCCGGGTTCACGGGTGAGGTTTGTCGAGGAATTGGCGGCAGATGCTTTTGCTTATCTACTACGTGGCGGGCCAGATTCTGAGAGACTGGTTGAGGGAGACCTTTTGACCTCTTCAGTCGGACTCTCTCGACCCATCTACAATAAAACCAAATTTCTGTAGTTTATTGATCCGGAGTTACATACAGAGGCACAACCGAAATAATATTTTTAACAACATGTTTAATGGTTTGCGTAAACCAGTGATGATTCCGTATAAGACATTTAAAAAGGTTTGAAATTTTTAAAATTGAAAAGTTTTGATGTGACTTTTTTTTACATGAATACCGCGCAAGAGTTCCAACTGCTCCCGTCTAGAGCCAGTGGGACTATGGCATCCCCAATTGGGGTATGTTGTGAGGCTGAAGGTAATGGGGAGGGGAAGGAGGTAGGGAAGAGGAAGGTGGGGAAGTACCTGGCTATTCAGATCTGGCCACCAAACACGGCTAAAACCATTTCAAGCAACGTTTCAATTCTGAATGGTGGTCTTACACCACGGCGATACTGAGAGTGTCTTCTACTCTGGAACTGAATAATCTTCGGCAAATATACTATACATATATTATTTTTAATTAATAAATTGTGAAATAACACTATATAATTGATAATTAATCAAATAAAATTTATTTGCCACGCCGGGATTCGATCCCTCGATCTTCGGACTGCGAGTCAAGAGCCTTACCGCTAGAAGTGCCTTTCGTGCAAATTCGAATGGAAACAAATAGGCCACTGCCTTGATACCTTTTGGTTCTAGACCAGTTAGCACGCGGTCTGTCTCTCTTACACTTGCCTGAAAATGTATATCGCTATCCCAATTGTATTTCGTAATCATGGTGAAACACAGTTTTGTATGGAAATATAGGCCGATATCAGGCACACAATTATATCACGAAACACGCCCACGAGGCACTTTTTGCATTATTATTTATGCTACGCTTTTATTGGACTTACCTTTTAAACCCCTTCTGTAAAATGATTGTATATTTCTATGACATATTATTGATTAAAAATTAAAAAAAAAAAAACCATATCGAATTAAAATCATCCAGTCAGGTCTTCAATTCAGATCGCCAATATCTTCAAGTAAGATCGCCAATCTGCGAAAATTGTATTTATTAATGATCAATTTATATGATTATTTTTCGTTAAACTTAATATTACTAAAATGCCCACTAACATATTTTTTTTTTTTTTTGAATTTTATGTTTTCTTGATCGACCTTCAATAAAATGGCCTCGTGAACTTGATAAACAATGATAAGTTCTTAAGATTTTCACGGCCAAAAGCATTTTCGTTATTTGTTTTTGGGGTGTTATGCCGTGTTGCGCTACCTCCTTCTTTAGCCAACGTTTCGGACATCGTTGCAGTGTCCATCATCAGGGCAGATCCGGCAGATCCGGTAGATCCGGTAGACATCTACCGGATCTGCCCTGATGATGGACACTGCAACGATGTCCGAAACGTTGGCTAAAGAAGGAGGTAGCGCAACACGGCATAACACCCCAAAAACAAATAACGAAAATTGATAAACAATATTTTAATATTTCTCCATTTCCACAATGAAACTCTATCGGAAGTTAATATTCTATTATTGGTGAAATGCGTCATACAAAATTATCATATTATTTACTATAAGATCTGTGAACAGTAAACTCGCGTTATTTTGATTATTCTGATTTGGCAGCTCGTAACGCTTATGCGAGCATTGGCGAAGTAAAAATATACTATTCGACACGGCTACCATCTTGATTGATTGTACCCGGAAAGCACAAACAAATTTACAGACAGACGAAATGCAAAGCACACATTTTAAAACAGGCCTTCGCTAGGCTCAGTTAATTACTCCTCAATATTTTTTTTTAATCGGCACACCATTAATCGAAACTTAATCTACTGCTCGGAGTGCAACTAGGCTGACAGCTGACGGAATATGTTAAATCATACATTTGTACTGAAAATATAAGAATTATTATGCATTTTTTTTAAATTTTACTATTACGTATAAAGTTTCAATTTCAATTTGGGCGTTGGATACGGGTCGCCCGGTGAATCATTTATTGGATAACCAACGAACCACTTGAGGTAACCTCTGCCACAGGTTACTTATTTATTTATTTTAGGGAAATCGACAGTTTACATTTTTCCAGTTTGTACATGTTTGTACAGCCAAAATAAAACCAATTTATTAATATAGCCAAAATAAAACCAACTCAAGTGGTTCGCTACATTTGGTGACTTAGTAGAGGTGCCAGGGTTTATGGGATGAGGTTTGTCTAAGTCTTAGCGGTATATGCATTTGCCCACCTACTGCATGGCGGGCCGGATCGGGAGAGACTGGTTGATGAACATTTTACCTCTCCATCCGGAATCTCTCAACCCATTGTCTTGTACCGCGGGAGGGATGGATCCATACGGCCGTCACTCCGGGACACATTGACCCTCAGATTCCTACCCACCCCTCATACCCTTTTCCTTCCCAGAACATCCTCTCC
Organism: Limnephilus rhombicus; assembly: GCA_929108145.2. Classification (NCBI taxonomy): domain Eukaryota; kingdom Metazoa; phylum Arthropoda; class Insecta; order Trichoptera; family Limnephilidae; genus Limnephilus; species Limnephilus rhombicus. The sequence goes on along the minus strand of OV815296.1, from coordinate 20,675,280 downwards.
TTGCTTTACCTGTTTGGAGTTAATGTAAAAAAAATTATTTTAGAATGTTACGTAAGCACAACCGAAATTGTATTGTTTAATGAAAATGTATAATTAATAAGCACGAATCAAGTTTTTATGATGTGTATTAAATTTTTAATACGTCCGTATTTGCATGCGAATTATCCGAGTCTTGAGATATTTTCCCATACGAGTATCACTTAATTATGATATAGTAGTCACAGGTGTGGAGGATTTTTATTATTTTTTAACTGAACACCTGAGAAGAGTCCATCCCCACCGTCTGGAACCAGTGGGACTATACCATCCCTAATAAATGGTATACGGAGGAGATCGGTGGGGAAATACAAAGGTATTTCCCCATGCGTTTAACACATGTTAAATCGGCCATTTACGACAAATTTTGACAGTTTTCTTAATGTTCTTTAACCAGCTAGTGGCCGAGAATCCAAATTTCGTCGAAAGATGTTCTTACGATCGTACAGGGAGGTTCTAATGAGAAAGATTAATTATTCTCCGTTCCAGATTTTTACAATCATAACTCAATATCGATTTTATTTCAATCAAAATTTGCTTTAATTTATACCTACATTCAAAAATGCTGAAAGGCGTGATGATAAAACCATTAAAATTATATACTTTTTGTAATTATTTTTTGATCATAAGTATTTATAATTTTTCAATAATGTCCAAGCAAAATAAGAATGTAAAAAAAATCTTAAATATATTAGATTGTAAGCCCATAAATAAATAGACAAACTGAAGTATTTTCGTCACAAAAAACGTGCGCGGATCTTTTTTTAAATAAATTTATTTAAACTAAAATTAAAATTCTGAAACATAGCTTTCCCAGATAATTTATTGATTTGTTTTACTGCTTGATTATATGATTTGAAATGTGTGTTATATAATACAAAATTTTGTTGGAAAATTTAACAAATCTGCCAACGACCTACGGTATAACCTTATTATGCGAAAAATAAATACATTTTCTCATAATTTAAAACACATCATAACCAGATAAAAAAACAATCATCGGAAATAAATTTATATTTTTTTTTAGTAATTTTTTATTTAAAAATGACATATTTCTGGTTTGGTTATTACCTCGTAAATGCCGTATTCCCTTAAGAGTAATATTGTTCCATCCATATCGCGCTAACGAGCTAAATACTGCGCTGATGTTAAGACACCAATTCTTAACCCATTCCCTCTGAGCCGCCATAATTTAGGGCACCCGAAAGCGTATGTTTTTTTTAATGTAAAAAGTAGTATGTGTTGACATCTTACGTGTTTTTTGTTGGATTAAATCAATCAATAAACCAGGACAAGTTAGCACTAAAATTTACTCAGTTGCTGTGGTCAGTTTCAGTCAAAATAATTTCAGATGGGATGGATTAAAAGTAGTTACGCTAACACTAGAAATGAGTGTTTGTCGCGTAATCCTCGTTAAGAGATGTCAGTCGCGGAAGTTTCATGTTTCGTTTAGATTCATTAGTATTTTCTTCTTTTTCAATGAAATATTACGTTGATGGGTACAATCTTCAAAAGTTATTCAAATAAAAATGCAATAAAATATATTTGGTTGCGTGCTTTTTTTTTATTTTGGACACTCTACACAAAGCAAATAGCACGCACTTACCAAAATGTTATAATGAACATTTCGTTAATGTTGACTGTCCGCTTGTGCATATAGTTTCAAGGTTCGATTCAGGAATATAATGTGGTTACGAAGTAAAATACTGTTTGCTTTGATATCTGAATTTTGGGTAACCGTATTACACAACGGTCCCCAAATGAATTTCTTAATTAATGTACGTACCCACTATCTACAAGATTTCGTGAAAATTGAACTATTTGCTGACTATATTTATTAGTTAAAAATAATTCTTCCGCACCTTTATTTTTTTTTAATGTGAACACCGCACAAGAATCCCAACTACTCCCAACCGCCTGGAGCCAATGAGACTATGTCATCCCCAATTGAGTTATGTTGTGAGGCGGAGGTAGTGGGGAAGAGAAAAATATGGGTTGGAGGAAGGTGAGTTACTTCCCCAGCTATCTAGATTTGATAACGAAACACGGCAAAAGCCCTTTCAAACAACGTTTCAGTTCTGAATGGTGGTCTTACACTGGGGCGATACTGAGAGTATCTTCCACTCTTTACAGGCCGCAAATATACTGTATATTATTTTTAATGATTAAATTGTGAAAACACAAATCAATAAAATAAAATTTATCTGTGCACCCCAGGATTTGAACCGGCGACCTCTGATCGCTAGTCGAGAGCCTTTCCCCTCGACCACGGAGGCCGTCGTATATACTTTTTTATTATTCCATGACAGTTGATGCCACAACTTTTGGCCCCCCGGCATAAATGCATTATGCAGTCAGTTTAGGGAAAATACGATATACCTACATCTTCGATCAATAAATAAATATACTTGGTCGATGACCTACATACATAAAATATAATTAAGTGTCTACGAAGGGGTATGCAGAGATGAAGTACCGTCGAATAACAAAAGTAAAAAATATATTTTCTTTCAATTGCATCGAAGATAAAAGTCTTGCCTATTTACTGTACATTCCAGCGTATAAGTACAAAAAATCGACACAGTAAATAAATTCCTTTTATATCTGTACCAACTACAATATTAAAGATATTATTGAATCGATTTTTTGTTTAAAATTGATAAATAATGCTTAAAAAAAAAATTTTACAATAATTATAATTTCGGGATGTTAAATGTTGGATCACCATTTTTATATACCTAACTTTATATATGGTTAAGTATTTTGGTGTCAAATCCAAATTTAAGTTTTGTATAATATTTTCTCTTAAGATACCAATTTCATGAGACGCCATATTATTCGTTTAATACATTTTAAATCATTCACTTATAAGACTCGGGCGTAACCGGGTAGTAAAACTGGTATATTGTATCTGATATATTTGTGGTCGACGTACGTGCACTGTGGACATATGTGTTTTTTGTATGTATGTCTTTACTATTAGGAAGTTTTGGGTCAAATATTTCGTTTGATCTTATTGTGCACAGTCAGAGATGACCCAAAAAACACCAAATTAGGATTGGTGCAAATGTAATATGTCTACACTTCCGTCAGCGATATCCTTGCCAACAGTCACTGGGAAACAGCATTTTTCTTGCTTATACGGGCTGTCACAATGTGATCATCGAATTTGAAAAATTTAAAGGATTTAACAATCGAGCGGCATGTTTTCATAAATATAAATTTCTTCCCCGAGTGGTTTTTTTTGTTTGTCTTGAATCTAATTATTTTTTTTTTTATTTAATTATTTTAATATTACATTTGATCGCGGTAATGACCTATTACCCATCTCACTAGGTGTGACACGCCCATTTACAGAGTGGTTGTTATCTAGGTTTTTGTTTATATAATATTCTGAAATGACAGTTAAAAATAAAATCAGTGGTTTTTGTAGAAGATTAAGACAAAACAAGAATAATTCTGAAACAATTAAATTTGAATGACAAAAAGGCATAGTGATAAATGATAAGAAAAAAGGCAAGTGAAATTTAGTCAAATGTGCATTTTTTTATTGTTTTATTTACAAAAAGATACATAAATTATAATAAATTTTATACAATAATTAATTACATAATACATGTATTTGATGTACCCCCATAAATAAGCAGGGCTTGTTTGTATGGGGGTTGTTATTACATTGGTTCAATTTATTATTTTTTATTCAGTTCAAATTTTCAGTATAATATAATATACATTCATAGTGTACATATATACACACGTCACACAGTAGTCATAAATGTAAATGTTATGAAATACTCCTGATGGATATGTTTGTTGGAGGTGATCAATTATTTTACTTTTAATTGAACTTTTGGTTTGCGTGATTCTCCAGGTGTCTTCGAAATGGCTAATTCAGATTTTCACCAACCAAATACATTTATCTGCATTTCGTGACCTCGAAAAATTGACAAATTTTCACCGAGGCATCTACATAAATGAATCTGAGTAATCTATTTTTAACTATACATATGTGTTTTTGGATGTTGGTGGATACTTTGAAAACATTTATTTCAAATTTATTAAAAACAATAATTTTACTATAGAAATACTATGTAAGATACAAGACTTCTCATCAAATTTCACAATTTTCGACATATTTTTAAACAAAGATGGCTTTTCACAAATGAATTGACTTTTTTTTTACTGTTCATTGCGTCTGACAGTTAATTGTATAAGCATTTAGAGATTATCATAAAACATTCACACCAAGTGAAAATTCAGTCAAAACTGGCCCACGAAAAAAAAGGTTTTTATAGATATTTCTTTCTTCCTCGATTATTATTCCAAAGGTTTTACTAATGATTTTAAAAAGTAAATTTTGTTGTTTTCACTAGAATTTTGGTTCAAAAGTACACATCTTACTACCGCTACATATAGAATCTATGTGTTGAGGGCATTAAACCCAGTGTAAATTTGCAATAACATGTTAAATACATAACAGCAGTCTCAACGAGTTGGTCAGTTTGCTTTGTGTTGATTTTTCCTGGCAAACATCCGTCACTTATTATAACACACGCTTTCTGCCATTTCAAAGTTAACAACAACCAAAAACCACATCTTATTAAAATGAACATCTTCAGTTCTTTTTTTTTTTCGTTATTTGTTTTTGGGGTGTTATGCCGTGTTGCGCAACCTCCTTCTTTAGCCACGTTTTGGAAATCGTTGCCGGCCATCATCAGGATCTGCCGGATCTGCCCTGATGATGGACACTGCAACGATGTCCGAAACGTTGGCTAAAGAAGGAGGTAGCGCAACACGGCATAGCACCCCAAAAACAAATAACGAAAATGCTTTTGGCCGTGAAAATCTTAAAACTTATCTTTAGTTCTGTACTGTCAAAAGCCTTTATTAAAAAACTTAAGTAAAAACGTAAGTGATTGAATTTTTAATTTTAATGAACAAGGGAAAGATTTGATAAGAAAATAAATTTGGGTTTAACAATGGATATTAAAAAGTTGTGGTGTAATTGATGTTGCGAGCTGAAAATAGATGCGTTCACGTACAAATTCTGGACTAAACATTCTCACTAGAAACCAGTCGCAGAAACAGAAACTTTGTAGTAATAGGGCATCGAGCAAACAACAACGACGGTTAAACAACAAAATCACAGAGTCCTGAGTGGTACCAAAATAAATTTTATTGAAATATATTGTTGGGTTCGAATCATTTTTTAAAAGAATTTGGCATATTATTCGTCGTCTAAGTCCTTAAAGACAGTATAAGGACTTACGTTAAACAGTAGGGGATCAAACGCGCATCCTTGGGTGACACTTTGACATAATATTGAAAAATCTTAAATATACGAGTGTCGTCAAATTCACCACCAACATCTGATTCACATCAGATATCCTTATCATCCCTATCATTGAGCTCTAAGTGTTTATCTTGTGAGAGGCTATATCGCAATCGATCTAGAACTACTTTAGGTATACCTAAAGACATATTAATGAACGTTTTTGAGCAAGCACGTAGTGCTTCTCGTCTATCCATAACGCCGTGGAATCCCTACAGGCAATCCCTGATCTTCCTTGTGTTTTGTGGCGATTCGATGTTGGTACATATATTAATACTAGCTGACCCGACAAACGTTGTTCAGCTATATAAATTATTCCTAGTAAATATTTTGGTTGTTAAATAACGAATGTATTGTAAGTGTGTGAGGATGGGATCTATGATAGAAATAGGAATGGAGACAATGTAGACGATGACCGCCGATAAAAACAAAAAGACACCAACTAAAGTAGGAAAATAAAATCAATATGAATTTCAATGAGCAATTGAGTGTACGATATTTTTTGTGAGTCTGTCTTTAGCCAACACAAATAAGCTCGATGGTTTGCCCACGCAAGAACATGATGCCGAATGAAATATCAAAATGATACGACGCTTCTTGTGAATGTCTTGCGCATGTGTGGATGAAAGTTCTATGAGGTGGACGTAGCGCCATCTGTCATTCAATAACATAAATAATTTTGTTCTGTTTGAAATAAGAAAGACGGTTAAATTTGTTCGTACAATAATCGCCATTAAAAATGGGAGGGTGGAGGTGGGAGAGTTAAAATTTGGGGTTATAGATATATTTTGATGCCAATTAAAAAAAATAAAAAAAAAATTGTCAAAAAAAAATTTTTTTTTTCTGGATAGGGACACCCTAATCACCTAGCGTTATGAAATATACTTTAAAACTTATTATCGTATCTGCTAAATATACTTAAAAAAATTATAAAAATCGGTCTAGCCGTTTCGTAGGAGTGCGACCACAAACACCGTGACACGAGATTTTTATATATAAGATTTATAATTTAAGGAATATCTTTAGAACTTGACCTTTAGGATGAAAACTCTCATTTGCTTTCGCTTCATCCTTGTTCTACTAATTGCTCGGAATGCCTCCTTCATATGTATTTGCAATGCTTCTTATTTTGTTCAAGAGCCTGAAATTTTGAATCTGAGAATAATTTTAAATTGGCACTCGCATCTCGATTATGCACATTGGTTTTTAGATATTTTTTTGCATATTTATGTAATCACTAATAAATTTATAAGTGTTAACATAAAAAAAAGTGAGAAGCCAGTGCATCAACATTTTTTGTAATTATCGTCATCATGAAACAATTCTATAATGACATAGCGTCTGATCAAATCTTTGAAGATTACTTAACACTTGGATAAGTTTTAAGATTTTCACGGCCAAAAGCATTTTCGTTATTTGTTTTTGGGGTGTTATGCCGTGTTGCGCTACCTCCTTCTTTAGCCAACGTTTCGGACATCGTTGCAGTGTCCATCATCAGGGCAGATCCGGCAGACACATCTACCGGATCTGCCGGATCTGCCCTGATGATGGACACTGCAACGATGTCCGAAACGTTGGCTAAAGAAGGAGGTAGCGCAACACGGCATAACACCCCAAAAACAAATAACGAAAATACTTAACACTTGTTAATTTGGTCGCTGCTTATCCTTCCGTAGTCTGTGATGGCCGATGACCATGCGGTCTTACAGTCTCTTTTTTTACTTTGTATTGTAATGAAGTCTCCTGAAAACTTTGATCGTCGATCTTTTTTGCAATGATATACAGAGAGAGACACGAAGTACACTTGCGGTTTGCACAAGTTTGATATTTTCCTTGTGAGTTTGGGTGGTAATCCACCCTCTCTGCCTTCCCCTGAGGTAAAATGACTTGATTTTTATCATGATGGTTACTTTACGAATATTCGCTGGATTTTGGTGATCAACAGCTGTCATCCGTACGTTTACGCAGCTTCATAATTAAAATGACACCCTTTCCTGTTTACGGCGGAGAGGGGGCCGTACAACTTTTCGCATGTCACGTGAGCAGCAGTTACGGCGTATAATGTTCAACTTAGAGCGTATCATCTGCGGTGTGACGAGTCTGAGTCTTGCGGGATTGTATGGCGAGCGATATTGTAAGTGCGATGATCTTTTATCTTTTAAAGCTGAGTCTGTCGGCCCCATAAATGAGAGGGTATGTGGGCCTTTCTTGTATGTAACCAGAGGGGCAATTCCGGCTCAACTTAAGGGTAAAGAATTGTCTTTAAGCTCAAAATTAACGACTTTTTGCTATCATCCAAGAAAACTGGAATCGCAGTTAACGATAAGTTCGTACATTTTAAGGTTAAGGACAACGCCTTAAGCTTAACCGAATCGCCCCTAAGGACTTTTCAATAGTTGTAGTTTCAATGATAATTATGATGACATCGTTAATGTGCTATGCTACTTTGATAAATGAAAATGGTAGGTTACACAGCTAATGGTAGGTTACACAGCCTGCGGCGCATAAAAACGCCTAAATGTGCGATATTTTTCACGAAAGATGTACATATGTTTTACACTCCAAAATAATTAAATATTTAAAAAAAAGTGTTACAGCTCATATTTGGCATATTACGTGTCGTTAAACAAGCACTGCATTACGTAAGGATAGTTTAATACATTTCATAAGGCCGGAATGTTTGGAAGGTCATTTCGGGCTCGGCGCTTGACCGCGCGTTGGTGAAATTCATATGAATTTTCTCTAAACTTTGACCTTCGTTGCGAATCTAAACTGAACTGAATTATTAAGCATGGTTCTATCGCTGAGAGATCAGTTGTAGGTAACTATCTCTGTTAAATGCGTCATTTATTTATTTGTCAATTATACCTTTTCCATTAGATACATATTATTAAAAAAATAACATACTAACGCAGACCCGTGAAAAATCACGGGTTAATTGTAGGATTTGTGATGATTTTTTGTTGTTGTTTTATTTGAATACCTCCCTATTTTATAAATACTTTCATCTTCTGGAAGATACTCTCAGTATCGCCCTGGTGCGGTGTAAGATCACCATTCATAATTGAAACGTTTCTTGAAATGGCTTTAGCCGTGTTTGATGACCAGATCTGAATAGCCAGTCCCAACTTCCTCATCTCCATCTCCTTCTCCTCCCCACTACATTCAGCATCACAACATACCACAATTGGGGATGCCATAGTCTCGCTGGCTCCAGACGGGAGCAGTTGAAACTCTTGTAGGATATTATTATTATAAAGCAAAACAAATTATTATTCAAAACTGAAGCATTTAAAAAAGACGAGTGCCTAAACTAAACCCAGCGAGAGCTCCTGCGGACGTCATTGACGTTCGTCCTATTTTTTCTCATACGTCTTGTTTGAAAACGAAAAAGACTAAAGATAATATAACGATGACGTCACGTACGATTTCTGGTTGGGACTAGTTTAGAATAAATTTAGCACATAATAAAATTAATTGCTTTTACTGATATCTAGTTTTAATTTGTGGGCGTCTTCTTATAGTCGCATTAAATTAGTTAGCGGAAGGAACTGAAATGAAATACCTCGGTGCGTCAGTCTAACCGCTACCAATAACCTACTGACCCGATTCCAAGCTAATATACGACTAAGAGAGCCACTGTCGCGTGGTAAGGAAGGACGCGCACGCCAATATGTGTAGGTACTGTTATCGAGCTGATACTGTATTTTTTACTATACAATTTGTAATGAAATCAATTTTTTTTAAAATTAATGAAGACAATATTAGCTACTCTCAATCGAAAATTTGAAACAGAAATATCATAAAAAGATGCGGTCACATCCAGTAACTGAACTCAAGATCTTAGTTTTATCCTGGCGGTGTCTTAAGGTCATGGATGTGACCGTTTTCCGATTTTCTATTTCAAATTATCGGTTGAGAGTCGTTAATATTGTCTTCATTAATTAAATATTACAATTTGAGGTTTTACTCATCAAGTTCAAATAATAAAAAAAATCTGTTTTTGTTCCGTCAATAATTAACTTCTAACCGTGAGCTCTGGTGTCGTGAAAATTGTACAACATGTTTTAGCATAAATCGCTAATTCAATGCACTTATTAAAGTAAAACTTCTTTACGCACGCTTGACTTGGGGAGTAAGCTAGTGAAAGTGTGACGAGAGCGTTACGAAAAGTGTGATCGGGCGAGGCGAACGGTCGGGCCTTTACGCACGCTTAACTTGGGTAGTAAGCTGGTGAATGCGTGACGAGAGCGTTATGAAAAGTATGATCGGGCGAGGCGAACGGTCGGGCGAGGCGAACGGAAGTTGAGAGGGAGATATAAGTTACTGAAGTTTTACTTCAGTCATGTGGTCTAAAGCACATTCGTTTTTTATCAGTTCTGTATATATTTTACATCATTTGATATAGAGCTTTGAAATACCTTTAAATTTTTAAACATGACAGTTAGGTACGAGTAATGTTTTGTTTGTTTCAAATTTTTCAATTGTTTAATTTGACAAAAGTATGCAAACATTCTACTAGCAAGCTTCAAACATAGAATAAAAAAGAAAATAAGAAGTGCCTTCCATACAAATTTGAAAGGAAACAAATGTTCTATTTAGCCCAATAGAGCAGCGTTCCATCTCACTTACACTCGCCTGATATTGTATATCTTCATCCCATTTCTTAAACGAATTTCGTAAACACAGTTTTGTATTGGAAATTTAAGCATCGATTAGGCAAATATTTGGATCACGAAGCACACCCACAAGGTACATCTTGTGTTATTCTTTATTCAAATATGTAAAAAAAATATTTCGTTCATGTAAAAAAGAGGTTGGAATAATTAATAAATAATTATAGTGTATCTAGCATCTACCTACAGGGGAAAGCATACAAAATACTTATTGATTTTATATTATTTATAACATTATTTATAAGTAAGAGAGCCACCACGGTTACTTTTATTTGTAATTAAAATTTTAAGCACGTCGTCACTTGAAACAACTGAGTGACGTTTAACTGTCATGATGACGTATAAATTAGCACTCTTGGTGCATAGCCAACTTCAAGTGATTACACTAACTTATACTTTATAATAATAATATGTCGCTATTCCAAATTCCTGTAACATTTAAAAGTCTGTTTCTGAAAAAATAAGAACATAAGAAAATGAAAATAAGAATTTGGCATTCTCAGACTATAAAAATATTACCATTTGTTATTTCGGCTACTGGCATTATGCCTAGCTCTATCATTCGAAATTTAGGCATATTAGATTTGTCAAAGAATTTATATATAAACATGCAAAAATCAGTCATTTTAAATACATGTAGGATTACAAAAGATGTTTATGTTTATATTAAGGGATCAGTAGGATTTATAGGTCCAATTAGGAGTTCCACCGAGCCGAACCCTCTGATATGAAAATGAGTCGATGAATTATTTTCCCATTTGGTCTTTGGTAGGTTGCCATGTTGTTCTTGTATTAGTTTGTATTTATTATACTTATATAGTGCAATTGCATAGCGTGAATTGACTAGATGATCACTTGTGGAAAAGTGTGTGAAAGGGTTTTCCTGTGGGAAAGATTTAACCCGGACATAAAATCTGAAGCCAAATAAAGATGATAATATTAAATTAAGTTAAGTTTAACTAAACAGATCTGAATGTTATGGAATCTTTCAGTTCAATTTTCATCCAATAAACCTTAAACGTGGGATTATTAAGAGATGAATGGGGCATATTAAAATATAAAATGAGACACCTAACGGTAAAAATCGTGCAAAAATCAACCCATTTACTACTCTTTTGGTGCTAGGTATTCCCATTTTTCTCAAATGCAAGCTGTTTCAGCTTTTTCCTTTAAAAATCGATGGTACACAGTAATGCTCCAGCGTTTTACCTCCACACATATTAGATATTAATGGGATTTTCCGACAATGTAATAATATATGTATAATACAAATTGTACAAACCGCAACAGCAATCATTAATTTGAAAAATGTCAGTTGCGGTTCGTTTACTCGTATTGTACAGGCAATAACTGGTTGGGGAAACGCGTGCAAGACCATTATAAGAATATAGTTACAATCAAACAATTTATTAAAAACTCAATGACTAATTTGTTTGTAAACAAATGTGTTTATGTACAAAGAGGGTTGGATTGAATCAAATATACTATATTGATTTATTAATTAAATTTTTTTTAACTTCATGAGTAAAACCTCAAAGTGTTATATTTAATTTATGAAGACAATATTAGCGAAACTCAATCGAAAATCTGAAACAGAAAAGTGAGAAAAATATGAACGAATCTTTTTCTAATTATTCTGTTGCAGATTTTCGATTGGGTTTCGCTAATATTGTCTTCAATAATTAAATATTACAACTTGAGGTTTTACTCATTAAGTAAGTAAATATATTTACCTTAGACTTATAATGGACTAAAAATAATAGAAAATAATTTATCCATTTTTTTATTTAATAGATGTCGCACATTAAATTTAAAAAAAAAGATAAATTTATCCATAAACTATCTAGATAGCATTTAGTTCTAGTTGAATCTTGCAATCATACATAAAGATAGCAGCCAATAAAAATATGCATCAAGAAAAGGAAGATTATATTGGTAGTTCTTGGTCGAAGAATACATTTTCCTTTGGACATAAGTAATATACAATTCATCTTACTATTTTAAAGAATAACGAGCGAAAAGTGTTTTTTTCCTAAAATGATTAAATTAGCGCTATCTATAAACTCTTGAATAATAACGTATGTTCCGTTTAACCTTAAATCAATTAATGAATAGTATTAACACAATAGTTACATTAATTATGATATCTTATATATAATTAATCAATTAATTATAAAAATAATGTATAATCATTTATTTTACTAATATCTAATTACCACTTCTCATGGGGGTAGATTACTTGCACTATCGCCCTCGTTGCCAGTAATTATTTATAAAATAATTAAACAATTATAATTGCGATTGTTAGTTAAAAAAATAATACAATGTAATAATTAGGTACAACATAAATAATTTATGTAATGAATTAATTATCATTTTGATATTACCTATTCATAGGAAGACATACATTTAAAAACCTGAAGAGGTGCTTAGAAACTCGAAACTCTTTGGCAGCATGGCACTAATGGGTACACGAAATCCAGTGCTGCTACAAATTGTGCGGAATTTTACAGCTGGACCCTGCAATTTGGGAGGCAGGTACGGGTACCGCCGCCCCGGGAACCATTTATTGGATAACCGATACCTCAATTCACCCCGAGTGGTTCGCTACGTTTGGTGACTTAACAGGGGTGCCCGGGTTCATGGGGTGAGGTTTGTCCGGGTCTTGGCAGTGAATGCGTCTATCCACCAGCTGGATGGCTTTGGGCATGGACATGGGCTTTGTCGGATTGGGGAGTTGGTTGAAGGAGTTCCTTTGATATCTCAAGCCGTACTCTTTCGGAATATCGCCTTCCATCGCAGTGGGAGGGATGGATTCATACGTCCGTCACTCCTGAACACACTGACTCCCAGATTCCTACCTACCGCTAATATCCTTTTCCTTCTCAGAACTTCCTCTCCTTCCTTTCCTAAAAAAACCCTCTATACAGCAACCCAAATATGAAATAGGCCCTGAAGGGAATTATTTTTCTCATCTGTTCCAGCCGAGCGATTCCGTATTTTTGTAGGATCGTTATTGAATAACGAACGTTACTTCCTGTCAGATTTGTGTGATTTTTTACATATTTACTGTCACATATTTTAGTTTAGATCGATTTAAACACGAATTCCTGTAAGTAAGCATTTAATGTACGTTGTACATAGAAAAAGCAAATAACAGCCATAAAAATCGCACAAATCTGACAGGATATCACGTCCGTTATGTAATAACGATCCCACAAAAAATACGGAATCGCTTGGCTGTGTGGAGCTAATGTAAAAAAAGCTACCTTTGTTGGGATCATCAATAACAGTTGTAATGTCACCTTTATGGAGTTTTACTTCGAAACCTCACAACATACCCCAATTGTAGATGCTAAAGTCTTACAGGCTCCAGGCAGTTGGAACACTTGTGAGGTATTAAAAAACTAAATAGAATCGGACACGACAATTACCACCTCGACCGAACAGTTATGCTTTTTAAATTAGCATTTCCTTAAGTAGAGCTAAGGTAGATAATTTGATTGAACCTAATTTGCATTGCATTGAGGTTAATTTGTTTTTTATTAGATGCCTTGTTTACAAAACTGTATTTGTTATTATTTTATCTGTTACTTTCTTTTTACTTTTACATAAAAAAAATGAATTAATTAGAATATTTTAACTGTAAATCTTTTGTGCAAAACATGCACTCTTAGGATTTTCTTTTTCATTTATTACTTAGAAAAAGACTTTTGAATTATTTAGGGGACTTGACTTACTTCAAACAGTGATTCCTGACTTAATTAATTTTGAGTAAAAAATATAAATGAAATTTTGGTCTCTGAATATTTTTTTTGGTCGATGAAACATTAGATTTATTTAAATGTTTTTTGTTAAAAAAATCTAACTAAAAACATTTAAAAAAATCAGTAGGTATTGGAAAGTTAGAGGCTGAGTGAATGCTTGGGTGGTTATTAGGCTGAGTGACCAGTGACGACAAGTGGAAGAATTTCCTTTATTCGATTTTGAAAAAAAAAATTGAAAAAAAAACATCGAAAAAGTCATCGGAGAATTGCCTTTTTTACTTCCGTATTGTATTTGCGTTGAGTTTGCGCATTTCTAGTGCCTTCTTATGTTGAAAAGAGCTGCCACGTGAAAGATAGGATAATGTCCTTAATAACTGCGATAAAAATAGATTAAAAAAAAGACAAAAACAATAAACATGTCTATATTTAAGACACATTTTCAACTTGCTTCACAGCACCACAGAGTAAACCTTGACCGGAAGTAGTTACAAGTCAGATTCATCAAATCCCGCGTAAATCGACTATGCCAGATCCGGTTAGCTGTGATGCAATAAAGCTAACTTCGGCCCCATCTCCAAACACCAGGTACCAGGCACCAGGTACCAGACACCAGGTACCAGGTAATATCACACAAATAGTTGAGGTATTATGAAATACACCATAACAGAATACGGACGCCGCCCATTGTTGATGCAATAATGGTCATAATGCTATATTATTTTGTGTTATTTAAATTTGAAGATGTTTTTTGTGATAGAATAGATGTGGCGTAGTGGTTACAACGTGATTGTAGGATGATGGTTAAGGGTTCAAGCCCTGTGAAGATATTGTCGAGATTAGTTTTTTATAATATTTATTTAAAAAGCCAACGTTTTTGAATTCAGGATGAACAATAAAACCAACGTGGTAATATTTTTTTTACATTAGCTTCAAACAAGAGGCACTGATCCCTCGGTCCTGTGTCATCTTTAGAGATGTTGTGTGGAGGGTCTATTCAGTTAAAAGAAAGGAGAGGAGGTTCTGGGAAAGAAAAAGGTTACGAGGAGTGAGGAAGGATGGACGGACGGACGGACGGACGGAAGGACGTGACGGACATGTAAATCCATCCCACCAATTACGGTGCAAGGCGATGGGTCGAGAGAGTACGAGTGGAGAAGTCAAAAGGTCTTCCCCAACTAGCCTCTACCGATCCATCCGCCGCCAAGACCCAGACAAACCTAATCTCTTGAACCCGGGCACCCCCGCTAGGTCACCACAACAAAGTAGAGAACCACTTGGGGTGACCTATGGCAGGGGTGTTGGTTATCCAATAAATGGTTCCCGGGGCGGCGGTACACATACTCACCTCCTAAATTTTTTAATTGGAAGACGGGTATGAAAATTTAATTGTTTTACATCATAGATTCTCAACCTTTTTTTGCCCACCGCCCACTGAAAGAACAATTGTCGTCACGATTATATTTACCATAACGGGGGGGCGTAATGGGATGGGATGGGGCAAGATGGGATGGGGCCAGATGGGATGCAGCAAGATGGGATGGGTTTCTTTTTCTTGGTCGTCTACCGCCCCCCCCCGCCCCCTCCTGAAGGTCTGAAACGCCTCCAAGGGTGCGTTATCACCCACGTTGAGAACCTATGATTTAAATTAACGCACCGTAAATACACAAAAATATATATTATTGTGCCAATAGAACAATATTCTCAGTTGTCATCGCCACGGAGAAAGACCACCATTTAGAATCGAAACTTTACTTGAAATAGCTTTAGCTTAGTTAGGGACTTATTAGTTTAGTAATCAGATCTGAATAGCCATATACTTCCCAACATTTCTCTTTTTCTCCTAATTCCCCTCCCCATTACCTTCAGCATAGCAATCTACCTTAAATAGGCCACTTACACGGATTTCATAACGACTTACATGAAAATGTTACGATTAATTTTGTAAAATTCCACACAATTTTTTTTTTCACATTTAACGTTCACTAGATTTATTGTTTGTTCTCTGCGAACTTATCATTTGGTTTGACTTTTTGACAGATGTTATGAAGAGAACCCCGTACATTTTATGCAGCCTGTACGTGTTTTAGAGGTATAATGGTAATGGTGCTGATTTTAACAAAATCAAATTTTATAATATTGGTATTATTATAATTTACAAGTAAAAGTTTATTACATTGGATTTAGTAATATAGACGTTGAACATTTTAATGATTTATGATCAATAAGATGGATCAAGGAAAAAATATTCATGAAATGTAATATTTTTGGTATGGCTCGTTATTCTCCTGTGCCATTCGTGTGGAAAACGTTCATTTTTTTAAATGATTTTTGGCTATGTAATTATCGTTTTTTCGCACCCATAAAATTATGTCCCGTCTTTCCGGTTTATAAAAAATGGTCTGATTTTTCGGATTGAAATTTTCAAAAAATTGCCAGGGTTTCAAAAATACAATAAAAAAATAAAGAATGTCTTAGAATATTTGCCACACCGGAATTTTTTTTTAAAATGTGATGCGAGTGGCCTATTGGGGATGCCAATATCCCACTGGTTCAGGGAAGTTGGAAATGAATAAAAAAACGTTAATACTTAGAGTTATTTAATATGTGGGGGCATGAATGCGTATAAGAAAAGGCTAAATCAAATAAGCATTGCTCTGTACTTATAGGTTTATTAAACAATAATTCAGTACTATAATTTACATTTTCTACAATATTATTTATCGAGAAGTGGAGAGCGAACACGAAGCAATTCGCGATAGAGCGGCGGCAATCGGAAACAGAATAAATCTTATTTTTGTTCGACACCCGTCGCTGGTGTAAAAAGGTTCGTGTCCACTATTGGAATACAAATAGCCTATAAGAGGTAATCGCGTCATTAATGTGACCAACACCTCTGCCATAGGTCACCCCAAGTGGTTTGCTAAGTTTGGTAATTTAGCAGAGGTGCCCGGGTTCATGGGGTGAGGTTTGTCTAGGTCTTGGAAGCGGATGACCAGGACATACTGAACCCTAGATTCCTACCTACCCCTTAAACCCATTTCCTTCCCAGAACTTTCCTCTCATTCCTTTCCTTAAAAAAACCCTCCACACAGCTTCCCCAAAGATGACATAGGGTCTCCTGTGTGGAGCTAATGTAAAAAATAAAAAAAGCGTTGTTCGCCAGCCACAAATATCAGCTACTATTCTACATTGGATGGTTCCTACCACTCTGCTAACGACAGTATAAGGAAACTGATTGTTTACCTCATGCAGTGAACACTTTAATTCTTTTTAACAAAACTAAGCTACATTTTATTATTATGAACGACTCTAAACCCTCCAGAGTCCTTAAATGCAGCGTTTGTTAGTATACATATTTGCACTCAATAATAAATATACAATACTAAATATATAAATATACAATACTAAACTCCATCCACAAGCAAATGCTTTTAATGGAGGAAAAGTAACACTGTAACATGTTCCATTTTTTAAGATAAATAAAATTATTACAAAAAAAAAAAACATAAATAATTTCTTCTCGTTATTGTAGTAAACCAATCAAAAGCTCACCTCGTAAGTTGATAGTTTATTGGTCCCAAATTCTTGACCAACCTGCCATAGGACTAAATCGTGAAGAAGGGATAGAAATAAGAATGATAATGCTGAGCTACATAAAATAAATCGGAATACATATATATCAAAAGAACTCTTATCTCATAACTTCCAGTTTATTCAAAAAACGCTACAACGCGCTACAAGTTATACATAATAGGTCCAGTAGCTCTACCTACCTCACATAATATTTGGGTATAAAGACGCATTGCGTAACAGACCTGCATGCTTGTTCAAACGTTCAATGATTCCAGATGCATTAAACCTAACGGGGCATTATAAGCACTCTTCAGCATCTTTCCATTATAACTGTGTCTGTTATTAATAAAATAATAGGGCATTGATGGCGATGGCTGGTGCAAGTACTTTTGAATAACATTCACGTAGGCCCAAATGTAACCCTCTCAATGAAATGAAACTAATGCGATGGTCTGACACACTCAGGAAATGCGTAAAGATTGTATAATGCGTACGAAACGTTTTAGGATCTCATATCCTTAAATTAAGTATACCTACATATAACCCAATCACACTCTTGTCGTAGCCTTACGCCGCAATTTGTCTCTTACCGCGAGGGACGAATCACATTTAGGAAGATAAATTCTAATCAAATCCTCTTACTTGGGAATTTGTGGCGAGAGCGATGTGCTAGAATAGGCCAAGCCAAAAAACGCTAGCGCTTATATATCTAGTACAGCCTTCATAAAATTTGTTTTTCCTTTTCTAAACACGTTCATTAACCCTTTATTGGGCTAATACTTTTTTGAATATTCATATTTCCTTGCCGTTGAGGGAAATTATTGTTAGTGTCATAATTGTACCAAAAAAGACATTTGGCAAAACGTAGGAAGGAAATTTTAAACAAAAAAATTTGAAAATATACACTCACATCTAGGAAAGGATCTAGTTCTACAAAGGAAAAAGGCATGATAGTCGAATGAAGCCCGCCGTAAAATATTTTTGGGGAAACATTTTTTTAAGCTGATCTCCGGTACTGTACTGAATCCACCAATGTTGAAGGAGATTAACCTATATGTCCCTAACGCGTATACTCGTGGGAGATCCCACACACTTTTTTATGCTCCGAAAGCGAGAACTTCTTCCTTTCAGAATGCCCCATTAAATAGAGCAATTCAACTGCTTAACGATTCTGCATTGAGCATTGACATCTTCAATGTTACGAGAGTTCAGTAACTATCTTTTGACATATGTCTCAACATAGTGAAACTGCCCCCTCGGCCTTTTTTTTCTCATATATTTTATAATCTTCTCCGTAATAATTTGGTGTATAACTGTTTTATGGAGAACCTGAAAAAAAAAAAAAAAATTAAAGAACAAAAGTAATTATACGTTTTCGTTTTCCTTATGTACAGGCGTAAACAAACATTTCATCTCAATATTTTAAAGCACATCATGAAAAAAGTTTTTTTTTTCTTAAAATAATTGAACTAGTGACCTCTGTAAACGAGCAGTTAAGGAAAAATTTTAAGATTACCTCTACAAATACATAACATTTACTAGTTAGAAGCCGATCAGTCAGTTCCTGCCCATGCGTTGATTATTGTATTTAAATCACTTTTAAATGAACACTATTTGTAATGTACGGGTACCGGTACGGTTCACTAGTCTAAAATTAGAGCTTACGTTCAGGGATTAATTTGCTAGTATCCTCAATATTAACAAAGGCAACTAGTACCTGAAGTCCCTGGCAGCATACTTATGAATGACCTATAATATAAGAAATAACGTTACAAAATATATTCTTATCTTTATAATTTCGTACTTTGCTCGCACTATGACCACATATAAATAGTTAATTTTATATGTGGTCATAGTGCGACTCCCCAAATATAGAAGTGTCCATGAAATATTTATTATTATTCAAATTCTATATTTTTCATTCCATTTTCACTACAATATTTGTCAAGAGGCGACAAGATTATGTGTGCTATCAAAAACCACCACTTTTCAACGAGTCTGACAAGTACGTTAACCAAACTACCACGCTATTAATTCTCTTCTCACATCAATTCATCATTCATCGAAGTTTTAATCGTATGTTTTATGAAATCAACAATTTAACACAAATTAATTCCATACAAACATGTTACTCTATTCTCGCGTCCAAAAACAGGTACTTTTGGTCGAAATGTAAGCCAATATTTTGGAAAACTTTACGATATTCCGTTTTTTTTCTTTCCAGACGATATACACTGAACGATAATAATAATAATAGTTGGATAATTTGTAGAGTGCCGTTTTTGTGAAAAATCTCCTCAATAGCGCTGTACAATGTATTATGAATATAATAATAAAATAGATACAGAAACATACTTACTTGACAGGTCAATTCCGGTAAACACACTTTATTAGAAAGTTTATGCTTGGAGAAGATACGACTTTGCACGTGGAGGACATCATATTTTAAACACTGGTCATTGCATGATTTTACATTTGCTACCCCAATTATACCTATTACATTTATAATAAGATTAATGCGAAAGTTGAGTAAATATTTGTTTTGAAAGACTTGAGAATTTAGGACTCATTAGGACTGGGAAATTTCCTTGAAATGACTTTTATAAAGCTTAAAAATAAGAATTTGCTTATATTTTTCCATAATTACTTTATTTAAAATGTCGCGGGCAGTTTTTTTACTTACAAACTTTACATACTTGAACCACTTTCACTATCGAGATGAAAAGAGCAACACATTATTTTAACTTTAAATATGAAAAAATATATATATATAGGAATTACCAAACAGTCAAGAACAGCACCTCCCTTTCAGACCGAAAGGCTCACTACCGACTGTAATTGTCATTTTTTAAAAATATTTTACATTCATAAATTTTCCGTGAATAGCCCCATTCATTAAAGAATACACAATATAATATTGAAGAAACAAATATATAATAAACGTGTTTCTTTGTCTGGTAGTTTATAATATTATTATCATGTATTTGATGTTTATTTTACACCTAATAAAATAAGCAATAAAACTTAATGCGTAGTGTGCGGGGTTCATCAAGGACGCGAACTATGCCCATTTTTATTTTATTTCTATCGCGAATTTAAGTTAAATATTTCAGAATTTGAAAACTTCAAGACTCATAAAGTAGTTAAATGTTTTGATTGAACGATCACAGATGATAACGAAGATTAGAAGATTATTGTTATATTGTTAATTGGACTATTTGTCCGTAAATAAATAAATAAATAAATAAAGATGATGATATAATGGATTAGTTCAGAGAAGACAGTTAATATAACAATTAATTTCAGGGTTCATTGATAAAAGTTTAAAAATCTATATAAACTTTGTCTAAACGCAGAGAACATGGAACGCCACACAACATCATCGCATATACTCACTGCATCATATATCGTTATATACTATACTCTTCCTATTTTCAAAAGGAATGTGTTGTGGGGGAAGGAAAAGGGTGAGAGAAAGTTATTCAAACTGATCACCATCACGACTAAAGCCATTTCAAGCAATGTTTCAATTCTGAATGGTAGAATTACACCAGGGCGATACTGAGAGTGTCTTCCATTTTAGTATGTGCCGCCAAATATTTTGGATATTATTTTTAATGAATAAATTGTGAAATAATCAAATAAAATTTACGAGCGCACGCCGGGATTTGTACTCCGGATTGTTAGTTGAGAGCCTTACCCTTCATTTTCCTCAAGGCCTCCTGTACGGAGTTAATGTAAAAAAAACCTTACATCTACAAAAACGAAGACGATTTTATTTGATTTCACTACAAACTTGTCAAAACCTTTATTTAATTGCAAAAGAGACGAAAATTTTACGCTTTCTGCAAACAAAGCCTATGAGCAAAAAAAATATTTTAGAAGGATTGTAGCCTTTTTTTAAAGATATTAATGTTAATTTCATCGCTGTACTGAATCTTCAATAGTTGTTAAACTAATAGTAACCATCGATAGTTCGGTCAAGTTTGGGTCAACGTCTCATGATTTATGTACATTTATTTTTTTATATGTTCCTATGTAATAAACATTAATAAGTCATTATAGAAATAAAAGTAAATTGCTGAAGTTTTTTTTTCAAGTAATAAAAGAGTCATTAAAACTAGATTTATCTTCCTAGAATAATTATGATAATATTATGATATTGCATTATTTAAGTCGCTAACACGGAAGAGTCCCATCTGCCCGGAAGCAGTGAGCCTATTGTATCCTCAATTGGGTTGGAGTATGATATGTTTTTAAGCTGAAGTTAGAAAGAAAGGAAAAATCATAGATAGAGCCAATTCCAGCAGCGCCAATGTTTCGATGTATGTGGGAGAGTGGGGAAAGTTCCCAAAGATCCTGAGGAAAAGGTGAGCTTCAGTTTGCCATGTTATTAGACTATAGTAGTTAACCCAGGTTGTTAGACCAGGGGTCCTAGCATGGGAGATCGTTAAGGATTGATATATTTTTTTTCACATTTACTCCACACAGGAGGCCCTGAGGAAAATAATTTCCCTCAGGACTTATGTTTTCTGAGATGCTCTGTGGAGGGTCTTTTGAAGAGACCCATATTGTAGGAAGGAAGAAACACAAAGGCCGACAAATCATTCCACAGCCGAGCTGTTGAACACAAGAACAAGTCGAAGAAACGGCCCGTTTTCATGTGACAAATGTCAACTGTGTACAGTACACTGTGTTGGGCACGCGTTTGGCGTGTTTCCCGACTATGCACCGGTGCCGAAGTGATAAATGACGCTAGTTCCTCGGAGAATCCTCCATTGAAATACCGGTACAACAAGGATAGCATTTCCACCCAACGCCTGTGTTCTAAAGATTGCAAAGGAGAATCTATCAGACGGACCGCCCGTTTCTGAACAGAGTCGAGGGTTTTTTTTCAGGTATTTTGGGGCTCCAGACCAGAGTTGGCTGCCAAATTCAACCGTGGGGCGCACTTATGATATGTACAGGGTTAGCAGTTTTGTACTATTAAAGTATCTGTGGACCCTATACAGTACGCCCAGTTTTTGAGAGGCTAACTTAACTTTGGCTTCGATGGAGCCCTTTCGGTAACTTCTCATCGTTCTCTAGGACAACTACAGATCGATAGGGTACAAACAACAGTTGACGTCAAATATATTAAGAACACTCAGTCATTGCGAACTGTTACTAATTCGTCAGCGATCTGCAATCATGCTATAGGGATCTATGAGAAGTCATCCTATCACTCCTTATCGATCGACCATGCGAGGACTCCAGGGTATCCTCAATTAGGTTGGTATGTGGTATGTTATTGTGGTATATCGTAAAAGCTTCCGCCTTGTAGAGACAGATGGCGGCGATGTCACTTTCGGAAGAATCCGCTAGATGGCAAACCGTGGTGCTTAAGCTCTCCGGCAGGGGGATCAGGGGGCTCAGAGGCGGTGTTTCAATTATCACTGAGCAGATCCATTTTAGCTAGCTCCTAGTTAGGTTGACTACCGCAGTCCCATTTGTATACGCGAAGTATAAATAAACGCAGTTAACGAACCAGATTCTATTTATTCCAAAGTAATCTCCATCCAAGTATTTGGAGAGTTTGTTAGTGTGTTCACTAAAATAACAGAACACTACAGTTATCATGCTGAAGTTAGAAAGAATGGAAAAAAACATAAATAAAGCCATCTCAAGCAGCACCAACGAGTGTTTCGATGAATGGTGGTTTCTCATCACGGCAATACTGTGGGTATCTTCTCTCGAGGAACATCATAAATATCTACAAATAGAGATATGAAAAAGGAACGTTGGGATGTTCCCGGCTATTAACATCGCTTCACTAATCACGGCCAATGCTATTCCAAGCAATGTTTTTCACCAGGACGAAACTGGGAGTATCTATCACTCCAGGATGTGACGCAAGTATATATTATACTACATATATTTATTCGATGTGAAATAAAATATAAAAGATTTGATCGGATTTTTTAAAAAAAATATCAACTAATTTTACAACCCGGTTTCTCCAGAGATAACAGGATTATCTGCCTGTAATTAGGAGACTATTCACTTCAGTAAATTTACACGATAATTTATTTATTTTGTATGTTTACGTGAGATTTTTCGATGCCTGTCTCCCTAGGACACACCTGTGTCCAGATTAAATATATGTATATCATACTTTCAAGAATATTTAAGATCTAATACATTTTAATTTCAATACAATCAAAAAGAAAGGAAGTGTGGGTAAATTCCAAAAAGAGAGAGTTTTATTTTAATTTCTTGCTAGAGCAATCCCGATGAGTTATAGATCTCATTTTAGGACGGGGGGATTAACAATATATAAGTGGGAAGTGGGAGGTAATAGTTATAATTTTACATAGGTATTATGATATTAAAAATATAAGTTTCACATACAGGCCATACAGCAGTGTAGCTGAATAATCAAAGACAGGGTAGAACAAACTCCAATAGAAAACAAAATAATGAAAAAAAGAACAAGGTTTTACAAAGTTATACAAAGTTACACAAGATTATACAAATATGGATGATTACAAATAAATGGAAAAGAAAAAGAGAGAAAAGGAAACAATAAAGAACAGACAAGTACTTAAAAAATATTATTTTAAAGCATAGATTCTCAACTTTTTTTTGCCCACCAGGCGGCTACTTTGAGAATATATTTATTTCTAGCGCCCCCTAACTCGTAAATCCGAAACAGCAATTGTCGTCACGATTATATTTAACACGATGGGGGGGGGGGGCATAACGGGGTACCACGACGGAGGGGGTTACATATTTTCCCCAACGGAGGGGCGTAAAGGGATAGGGAATTTTTTTTGTGGCAGTCGCATATGTCGCAGTCATTTTGTGCAAGTAACATCATTAAGCTCTTACCTCCCCCCCCATACCCCTTGTCAGATTTCTCTACTCCCCTCCCCCTTAAGGTGTGGCGTAATTTATGGATGGCCCCTAATGGGATGGGATGGGGCATGATGGAATGGGGTGGGATGGTTTTATCTGGGTCTCCTACCGCCCCCTGAAAGTCTGAAACGCCCCCCATTTTTCTCTTGGTCTTCTACCGCCCCCCTGAAGGTCTGAAACGTCCCCAAGGGGGCGTTATCGCCCACGTTGAGAACCTATGTTTTAAAGCATTACTCTGAATTTTTTTTATTTTGCTGTATTCCCTTGTACATATCTGGAAGCGAATTATATAGTGTGTAGGCAATATAGTTCAGAGATTTTATCCCATATTTTGTTGTGTGTTTGAGGAACGTGGATTTTATTGCTATTTCGAGTTATCTGACAAATGTAGGAAGAGATGAAGTAACGTATTAAATCCTGCCAATTATGGAAGTTAGGATTCTATTATTTTATTTTATTTTTTATGGATTAGATCGCAAGTGCCCATGTGTAATTTATTTTACAGATGTGTGCAGTAGTATGACGTCCTTTACTTGCAATCCATTTATTTTTTCTTGTTTGAATTTTGTCATTGATTCTGTTTGTCTAATCGTAGCTGATAGTGTATTGTATAGTTTGCAAGCTATGTATTTAAAATGTCTTTGTCCACAGGTGGTTTTAGAAAAACGAGTTTGAATAAAAAAAAATTCTGAGCATTCGTGTTTAGTAACAATTGCAATCCAAGAATTGTGTGCATTTGTGCAATGGTTTTCTTGACAACTGTCACTAAGAAACAACATTTTTTCCTACTTGCTGCGTGTTTCAGAAGAGGTAGTAAAAACGAACTATTTTAATTAGTCGCAGGAACAATTATTACAGAACATCTTATCACTCACTTCGTCGCACATTCGACTGCATAATTTTATTTCATAATAATCACACGCTAGCCGTTCCATATAATGAATCTAAAATAATGACTTTATGTAAGAAGTTAGGATGGTAAGAAATGAATTAGGGCGTGATATTCTTTTTGGCATACCAGTCGAGCACTTCTACGCGAGTTCATTCTATTATACAGACTTGCGTATCTTTATCCATATAACTACTATTACTTCACCCGTAACGTGTGTATCCAACTTTCTTTTTCATTATTTACATATTCTGACAGACGCGCGCGAAATTAGCAAATGATAAGAATAAGCAGGTAGGTACTTAAAAACTTGTTTTCCTCAAAAAAATGGTGTCAAGAATCTGCAATGATGGCACTCTGAGTAGGACACGTGCCAAAATTGTGCATTTCGAGATCAAATACCACTGTGAGTACTTTAAAAATTACGAGCGAGTACCTAACCTTAAAAATAACATGCCTTAGAAATATTATTAAGCGAGTAGGTTGGTACCGTAGAAATAATACGCCTTGGAAATAATAAGCGAGTAAAAATTCTATAATATTTAAATTAGTAGTGTATAAAACATTTTAAGCTACTTTATTAACCAAGATAATATAATAAGTTAGTGACGACCGAAGGTTCGGTTTCGGTAGGTTTCGGCATCAGTTTAGATTTCGGCAGAAAATCTGCCGAATCTTCGGCGCACCAAAACTCTGGGTTTTCGGGTGAGTTCGTGGTTTGTGTGTTACCCGCCATCATCAACTGAGTTCGCCGGCCGGTCCGGCGTGATTGTGTTGTGAGTTTGTGTGTTATTTATCGCGACTGTAAACGCAATTAAAATTAAAATTCTCAATTAATGAGGTTCTTCCTTTAAAATGTAAGTGTTGATTTTTTAATTTTTTTTATTCCAAGGTGTAGTTATGACGTTTGTTAATTTTAAATTTTTTTTAATTAAATGAAGACAAATATAAGCGAAACTCAATCGAAAATCTGAAAACAGAAAAATCAGAAAAAGATATTGACACATCTGGGACACGAACCCAGGACCTCTCGCTTACCGGGCGAACGCGCTAACCACTGCGCCACCGTGTCGATATCCAATTCGGTCACTTTTAACTGTATCATACTTCGACTAAGAACCACCCACACTATCTTCATTTTTCTTAACGCATATACTATTGGCTGCTATCTTTATGTATGATTGCAATTATTGTATGATTAAATTTTTTTGTTTGTTTTATAACAGTTACACCAAAAAAAAAATATTATTATTTTTTCACAAACTTTAATTATTGTTTTTTATTTCATTTAACTCGTGCAATAAGAATTTTGTGATTGTAAACGTAATTAAAATTAGAATACTCAATTAATGAGTTCATTCCTTTATCATAATGTAAGTGTTTGTTAATGTTTTAATTTAAAATAAAACAATAACTTTGTAAACACTCTGTAGTATTATACTGCCCTGATGAAGCTACGGTTGTAGCGAAACCCGGTCGGCATAAAGTATAAAAATAAAAGTGGTGTTTACAAAGTTATTGTTTTATTTTAAATTAATAATGTCACATCACAAAGTATCCGCTTCATATGAACAAATGTTAATGTTTTGTTAATTTTTAGAATTTTTGTTTGTTTTATAGTAGTAATATTGAAATATATATATATTATTTTTTCACATACTTCAAGTATTGTTTTTATTTAATTTAATAAGTGTTAAATGTCTGCGTAAGAGTAAAAAATTAGCCAAATTTCAAGACATAATAGATATTTAACATGTCTAAAAAAGTTTTGGTTGCGGTTTCGGCTTCGGCCGAAATTGTGACAGATATCGAAGATTTGGTTTCGGTTTCGGTAGAAAGTTCTGTTTCGGTAGGACACTAACAATAAGTACAACATTTTTTCTAAACCACTTCACTAGGCTAAGCCTGTTCCGAGGTGGCAAGAATTTAATATAATTTTATTGTCTAAATTAAATGAGAAGAAAAAGTAAAATGAGAAATTTAAATAGATAAATAGATTTGACAGAAATAGATTAAAAATAAAAGAAATGGGAGAATATGGACAATAAATAAGTTTAATAAACCGTTAATTAATCCACTTTTTTGTCAACTTAAGCCGCAGCTATCAGAATTTCTACCGATTGCTTACATATCTCCCTTAAACATTTGAAGTTTTTAAGCTCTTAAAAACTATATGTTATTTTTGAAGATAATATCTAGACGTATTCCACGCCGAAACTCAAATTATATGAAATTTCCCCGATAGAAAAAAATTGCAAAGTGTGCTAGTAAATTAATATAAACACGTTCATTTCACTTATTTTAGAAGTTATATGTATGAAAAAAATCACAGTGTTTCATTAAATGCTATTTCAGATGTTCGAGATTTTTGCTCTATTTTAAACGAGTCGTGTTTAATTAAACATTTTCCACGTTCACCTTCTCAAACCTACCTAACACACAACATAATGAAATGTAATATTAATATGTAAAAATGTTTTCAAAATATATTACATATGTAAAAATGTTAACAATAAGGTGTAAACTGTAATATATAGATATAAATAAATAAATAAATAAAGCAAAATAATGTTTTTTTGGTTTTAAAATTTGATCGCGTAGAAATTTAAAGATGCTATAAAATAAAGTATCAGGCCTGTAAAAACTGCTTTAAGTTTCAAAATCACCTACTTATAAATCATTTTTCTGTTATGTATTAATTCCATAATGTGGCGAGTTAAGTTCTTTAGAAAATTATTGTAAAACATTTAAATGTTTGTGCCTTGACCTTGCAAAATAGAATAAAAAAATTCCTTTTTGGGGATTTTTTTTGCATAAATCAAAATAGGTGGCTGGTCTAAAACGGGAATTTAAATCGTATCGCCATCTTCATAAGGAGTTTTATATTGTTAGCCATTGAAAATTGGTCTTATTTTTAAAGAATAACGTTTCTATTAATTTGAATAATCAGATTCTTGGAACAAAAAGAATTGTGCAATTATTTTAGATGTTTTCCTTGCCAAGCGAATAAAACATATTTTAGTATGCTAGGAGCATCTTTTAAGGTTCAAAACCATAAAATCGAGGCAAGTGTGGTGAGATACTAGCAAATCCACCGCGGATTCGCCGGCACACGATGTTACGGAAATCCATGGTGGATTTCCTGGCACACTAGAGGTTAAGTGGATTTGGTCCATTGCAGGTTCAGTCAGTCATTTAGTCGCCACAAAAAAAAATTGTTCTTTATCAATATTTTCTTTGTTACAGTTCATCCCATAAAACATGGACTCTCTTCCGCTGATGGAGTCCATGACAGACGCGCTGGCCCGGACCTCCGTGGCCAGCGAGGGCGAGGCCATCCGCAGCATCCTCTCCCCCAAGCAAATGCACAACGGCAAAGACAAACTGTTGTTGATCGATGACGACAATAATAACAATAACAACAACAATAACGTCAGCTACGCCAAGGGCCCGCGGAAGGGAGAGCAACCGTTGATAGCCAACACCGACGAAAATGAAGAGATCGTTGTTAAGCTGTCTCCATTGCAGGAGTTTTACAAGGATTCTAATATTTTTGTGACTGGTGGTACAGGTGTGTATAATACCATATTTTTTTTATAATACGCATACATATCTAATATGGTCGCCGTTCAGGCAAAAGCCACCAACCTAGATGTACACGTTTTGAGATTCCGCACAAGCCTAACTGCACCCAACCGCCTGGAGCCAGTGAGACTATTGGTCATCCCCAATTGGGAATGTTGTGAGGCTGAAGGTAGTGGGGAGGAGGAAGGTGTAGAAGTTTCAGGCTATTCAGATCTGGTCACCGAACATGGCTATAGCCACTTTAAGCAGCGTTTCAATTCTGAATGGTGGTGTTCCGCTAGGGAGATACTGAGAGTATCTTCCACTTTGGAACGTGCCCAAATATAACTTATATTATTTAAAATGAGTAAATTGTGAAATGACAAAATTCAATCAAATAAATTTTACCTGCGCACGTCTGGATTTGAAACCACGACCTTTTTTATTTGGCGTCGAAACGACATGTTTATTTTTGTATGGCGTAATATGACGTTGTTGACGTCCTACCCTTCCATAAGTCTTCTGTTAACAAATTTATTAAATAATATTTTATTTTGGATTTGTACTAATTGCTACGGGAGAAACACATTTATCCGTGACAGGCAGTCTCCTCCTTAAAATAGCTAACGGCGTATTTTGATCTTCCAGGTTTCATGGGCAAGATTCTGCTAGAAAAGTTGCTCAGGGCCTGTCCAAACCTTGAGACAATCTTCCTGCTGGTGAGGGACAAAAAAGGGAAGGACATTCACGCCAGGGCTGAGGAAATATTCGACGATCAGGTAACATATATGCTGTACTTCCAAGTTTCGTGGCATAACCCCTTTTGAAAGGTTTTTAAGACTTGTCTTGATTTTAAAAACATTTTCCGGTTGATCAATGTTAATTTGAAACATATTTTTTCATGAAAACGTATTAAATATAAATGTGGCGATGTCCGTTATTGTAGTATGGAGTATGAATATGTAACTAATGTCTGTTCTGTTCTATCTATCGTGCAGGTGTTCGATTTGGTCAGAAAAAGTCTGCCAAAGTTCCGCCACAAGATAGTCCTGGTGCCCGGAGACGTCTCATTGGCTGGACTGGGACTCAGTCTAACAGACAGACAGATGCTCATCGATAAGGTAAGTCACCCTTTCTTTTATTTTTGGAGGGTAACAAAAAAGGCGACCTCCTTGGATCGACAACAACTTCCAGCCAAGTTTTTTTTCAACGATTAAAGCGTTTTTTTTCAAACGTAAAATTTATTTTCGTTCACGAAATTTTGTTACATATAAAGGTACATTTGAACTACAAAAAACAAAATTTGATTTGAATATCTATATATGAGATTGATATAACGGCCGCAAACGGAGTGACTGACGAAGTCGGTTGGAATCCTTTGGAATTATCTGAAACATTAAATTCAAAGAAATTTCCTTATAGTATGAATGCAGAATACGCTTGAACCACAAAATGGCGGACATAAAATGAAAATTATAATAATAATAATTTTCGTAAGTCGTGATTCATCCGCATGTAAATTAATTTACTTTAATTTAAACTTTGAATGAAGTGAGTCGGAAGAAAATTCGATGAGCTATGATTCCAACCAACTTGGAAAAGATGGTTGTGAGAAAAACGCGATTAAAGTTTTCGCTTCTAACCGGGCCGCTCCGTTCTCCGTTCTACCTGCTTGACGCGCACCGCCCCTAACTATATTTCAAGGTCGAATTTTGGGAATGTATTCTCCACATGTATAGGAATTTCGTTCGGCAAAAAAGTAGAATTTTTGGATCGGCTGGATCAGACTCCCCTCTGGGTTTTATATGGGTTTTTTAACTCGTATATTTACAACTTTATTAGGTAAAATTAAATTAAACATATTTTAAAATTATCAGTATTGGCATCTATATCAACATATACCTGTATAACATATCATATCTCAAAAATTTAAGAGGCTACAGTTATGTTTGACGACCAGATCAGAAGAGCGTTTCTGTATCTTTTGTGGATACAGAATCGATTGCACGCGTAATTTGTGTAAAATTTGTGTGATTGTCTATGGCTTGCAATTGCCTTTTTTATGGACTGATATGTCAGCTATCGTATTTCAACTAGTTTAAAACGCGAAATGCATCATTATTTATTCGGGGAATAACTCCCCTTAGGGCCTATGTCATCTTTAGTGATGCTGTGTGTAGTGTATTTTTAGGTAAAGTAGTCTTTTTAGGTAATTTAGGGGAGGAAGTAGTGGGAAGGATAAAAGTATGAGGGGTGGGTAGGAATCTGGGGGTCAGTGTATCCAGGAGTGACGGACATACAAATCAATCCCTTCCACTGCGTGTAAGGCGATGCTCTGAGAGTCCTGCTGGAGAGGTCTTCCTCAACCAGTCTCTCCCGATCCGGCCTGCCACACAGTTGGTGGGAAGACCTACTCGCCGCTAAGATTCGGACAAACCTTACCCCATGAACCCGGGCACTCCTGCTAGGTCACCAAACGTAGCGAACCACTTGGGGTGACCTATGGCAGAGGTGTTGGTAATCCAATAAATAGTTCCCGGGGCGGCGGTACCTATACCCGCCTCCCAAATTGAATTGCACTTCTTTTCAACAATTACTACAAAAACAACTATTTACATGCACAAAATAGGTTATTAGGTTCTTAATTTGGGCAAACTATAATAAGTAATTCATGCTTATTTAAATTGAAACTTCACAAATGTCAAATCCATGGTATACAACTTTTAAAGATACATTAATTGAATAAATAATCACGTACACTTGCAACGTTTCGTATTACTAGTTGAAATACGATAGCTGACATCATAAATAAACCAATCCGCTGACATATCAGTCCATAGTCCTTAGAAAATGCAACTGTAAGCCATAGACAATCACACATATTTGACAGGAGATTGCGTATGGAATTGATTCCGTATCCACAAAAAATACAGAATCGCATGGCTGGGTATCTAGCGAAATCAATCGATAAAACCCTGATATCAATTCAATATTGACTAAATCCTTTATCTAGTTATAAATAAAACAATAGTTATTTAAATAAATGAAGATAATATATAAGCGAAACTCAATCGAAAATCTGGAAACAGAAAAATCAGGTTGTTTCAAGATTTTCTATTGAGTTTCGCTTATATTATCTTCATTTATTTAAATATTACAATTTCAAGCCTTACTCATAAAGTTAAAATAAAAAATAAAATAGTTATTTACTTTTTTTTACGGAGATGGGGCTTTTAAATTTAGTACATAATGTTTACATTTTTTACATAAGGGTTAGTAATAATTAGTGACCGACCGAAGGTTCGGTTTCGGTTTCATTAAATAAATAAAAAACAATAATTGAAGTAAGTGAAATAATATATTTTTTTATATTACTTCTATAAAACAAACAAAATTTATAAAAAATAACAAAATATGTTACTACTTCTTGGAACTTCTCGTTCGGCTGACTTCGGGTGAGTTCGTGGCTCGTATGTCACCCGCTATCATCAGAAAAATACTCAATTAATGAAGTCCTTCCTTTAAGTGTTGATTATTAACAATTTTTTGTTCGAAGAAGTACTTAACATGTTTTGTTATTTTTTATAAATTTTGTTTGTTTAAAAAATATTATTATTTGGAAAATATTATTATTTATCTTACTTCAATTATTGTTTTTTATTTATTTAATTTAACCCGTGTTAACTGTGTACATATGTGTAAAAAATAAGCCAAATAACAGTAAACAATCGATTTTGAACATGTCTAAAAAAGTTTCGGTTTCGGCCGAAACAGACAGACACTGAAGATTCGGTTTAGGTGGATCGGTGGAAAGTCCTGTTTCGGTCGGACACTAGTAATAATGTAATAAACAATAGGCAAATAAAAATATTTTCTTACATTACAATGGTTTATAATTGGATAAATTTGAAGAAAATAATATAATAATAATAATAAATTAAATTTCTCACAAAAAATATGTTACCACTAAAAGATTTTTTATCTATGCTTTATACATATAAATTGTTACATTAATAATCTCGAAATCATTTGCATATTTGTTTTCTAAACGATGTAAGCTAAAAAACCGCCCAATGACCCGCAGCGCGCAGCGTCTTGGCTATCACAGAGCAACGGATATACACAACTTTTTGAACAATGTCGTCCGTTATGCAAAATTACTGGCTTATTAATGAACGGTGGTAGACCAACGAAGCCTTAGAATTGAAATTATAAAATTATTTATTTTTATTTTTAACTAAATGAGGAAAAACCTCAAATTGTAATATTTAATTAAAAGAAAATATTAGCGAAACTCAATCGAAAATCTGAAAACAGAAAAGATATGGGCACATCTGGGACTCGAACCCAGGACCTTCGGCTTTCTGGGTCGCAATTCTGCCAACTGAACTAATGTGTCCCTATCCGATTCGGTCATTTTTAACTGTATCATACTTCGACTAAAAACTACCAACATTATCTTTATTTTCTTAACGCATATTTTATTGGCTGCTATCTTTATGAATGATTGCTCATGTATGATTTATTATTTTTTCAATTTGGGAGGCGGGAATGGGTACCGCCACCCCGGGAACCTTTATTGGATAACCAACACCTCTGCAATAGGTCACCCCAAGCGGTTTGCTACTTTGGTGATTTAGCAGGGGTGCCCGGGTTCTTGGGGTGAGGTTTGTCTAGGTCTTGGAGGCGGATGACCACGACACACTGAACCCCAGATTCCTACCCACCCCTTAAACCTTTTTCCTTCCCAGAACTCTCCTCTCCTTCCTTTCCTAAAAAAACCCCTCCACACAGCATCCCCAAAGATGACATAGGCCCTGAAAGAAATTATTTTTCTCAGGGCCTCCTGTGTGGAGCTCATGTAAAAAAAAATATTAAAAAAAGATTCAAACCCGAACTAAATGCTATCTAGATAGTGTCTGGATAAATTTCCTGGGTTCGAATCCCAGACGTGCACACTGCCTATATCTTTATCTAATTTTTGTAATTTCAGATTTTCGATTGAGTTTCACTAATATTGTCTTCTTTTATAAAAGTATTATTGAAAGACGTCTTATACGCCATCAATTGAATCCGTTAGAGCTTGCAGAAATGGAGTTCAGAAAATTGGTCCAGAATACCACTAGTTATGGCTAAAGACCTCATTGACCAATTTACTCCTTGTTTATAGTACGTAAAAAGTACCTACACGCGAACATGTAAATTAAAGTGAGTGTATTTCAATTCACAATGTACGTACCGTGGGGCGTACTTGTGATTTGTACAAGGTTAGCACTTGTGTACTATTAAAGTATCTGCGGGCCCTGTACAGTACGCCCAGCTTTTGGGAGGCTAACTTTACTCTGGCTTCGACGGAGCCCCCATACCTGAGCTGGTCACTTAGGGTTACACCAAGCATATCAATGGAGGGCCTGTTCGGAAGATTGCTTCCGTTGAAGGATACTAGATATTCATTTCGATCCCTTTTAGACGTAATCAAACAAGATTGGGTCTTTGAAACATTAAATTAAACGTGATTAAATAGAGACTCATATATGTATTTAATATACATATGTATACATATCCTGTTTCCATGACAATTTAGCTCTTCTCACTTGACAAACTGCCGACCCCTGGCCTATTTTTTTATTTTTATTTAATGAATTCTTTCGTAATCCTCTAACTAGCTTATAACAATACCCTTCATATTTCTAGCTGACTAGTACTGCGGCACATTTGGCCTTATTACTATTACCATCTGATGTTGTATTTAATTGATTGAGTTTACGTTACATTATTGTGCTTTGTGAGGAAAAATTCTTAACTGGATAAAAAAAACCTCATACAAACCTGACGTAACCTATTTAAACAATGTTTTAAAAAAAATTTCATGATTTTTCAAAGGATGTGTTGAGTTAAATTCATTCTGAGTTGTCCGGTCACCGAACAGACAGGCACTTCTTACTCTTCCCAAATCTTTGAACATTACAAAAATGGGATAGCCATGGTTCCTTCTTAACCATAAGAAATCAATAACAAAAATCCTTCTGATCAATGATCAATAACAAAAACTCTCTGGTAAAGAAATCACAAAACGCTTAAAATTTGCCTAAAATTCAAACATCTGCGTAGATGTTGAATATATTAAATTTAATTCATTCATTTTATGACACCGAAATATGATTCCGTAGCTAATTTGCAATACGGGGTGTCTAACCTCGTATTTAATGATAGTATTATGAAGCAGGTATCGGCATTCACCTTGTAAGTGCTTTTTGGAACCAAATGATATTAAAAACTTCCACTGCAAATTTGAATTTGATTCACCCAATCTTGACCTTCAACTTTTAAATTGAAATATACAAATAATTTCAATTATATCGACATTATTTAAAAATTATGTTACTCGTATATTTTTACTATGTTTCTACAGATAGAAGGCCCGGGGAAAATAATTTCCCTCGTGGCCTATGTCACCTTAGGCCGGATGATTGGTGGAGAGTTTTCTTAAACATATGGAGGAGAGGAAGTTCTGGTAAGGAAAAAAAGGTATGAGGGGTGGGTAGGAATCTGGGATCAGGGTATCTCGGGAGTAATGTATGAATCCATCTATTCCTCTGAGATGCAAGGCGATCGATGGTTCCAGAGAATCCGGCTGGAGAGGTCAAAGGGTCTCACTCTCCCTCTTAGTTGTCCGCCGCCCAGACCTAGATAACCTTCACCCCCCATGAATCCGGGCAGAGATCCAATGAGTTTTTCCCGTGACGGCGCGTGGCGGTACGCATAGCTGCTAAATGTCCCAAATTGAAAGTACGGGCAAAAGCAAAGAGGAGCATACCTGCTTCTCAAATATCCCAAATTGAATCTATGGGCGAAAGCAAAGGGGAGCACACCTGCTTCTCAAATTGAATCATATTCAACCAGTCTATCAATTTGGGACATTTGGGTACTCATCTACGAATTCAAAAAACAAGACTTGATTTAGTACGAACATGATAAAAAATAAAGATGCCCCTTAGACCCATTATAATAAAATATATCTTGAAAGGAAAATATGTTCAAAAACACATAATTTGACTAATTTATGAAACAAGTATTTTTTTATACACGATAAGGACCCAAGATTTAGTGCACTCAAATCGTTCGAGCTTTTATTTACTTTTATTAGAACTTCGTACCCCCTCAGAATCAATAACTGTTGTGTTAACTTATTAGCTGAATTAAAATCAGTCATTATTAAGTTAAAAATTACACAATGAAGCAATTATCGATGCGCAACCATTTGTCAGTATCAGAGATAGCATTGTGTCCGGATTTATATTTTTTGTAATTTTCTTTCTTTTCAACTTACGGGAATTGCGTTTCATTTACGTGTGAGTGAGGTTTTTTATAATTATTGTATTTTTAATTATGAATTTTCTTCATGATTTTTTTTTCGTGAATTTTTCCGATGTTTTAATAGCTATTCTGCTATTCGGGGTGAAGATAAATCCAACAAATCAAAGATCATAAAAATCGGTCCAGCCGTTCTTGAGTTATAAATGGTGTAACTAACCCGACTTTGTTTTATATATTAAGACTTAATGTTCTTAGATATTTTACAATTTAATGTTCTTAGTTCTAGGTTACGTCCAATCACAGTGCGCTATGTTACACAAACAGACAAACTTATTTTTCTCACACCATCCAATCCCATTTTTCATATAATTAATATTTATTGCCGATTTTCTGCCGGAAATCCATTAAAATTAATGTGACGTTAATAAGTTCTTTTTTCTTATTTTTTTTCATCATGATTAATATTATTTGCGCATATTTGCAAAATTATTACTTACGCATTTGCATTTTTCGTCAGATAAACGTCATCTCGTCGTTATAATTCATTTTAACTATAAATTTCATTTGACATCATGCGAGGTCGTTTAAATTTAATTCATATTTTACTCTTCATTTCGAAAATAGAATCGACTATTACACTAGCAGACACGGCCACACGTTGCTGTGGCTAACGAAACCTTTATAACCAACGCCATTTGTTAAATCAAATCCACACCACGCTGCCCGCTGCCGCTTGGACAAATATATTATGTATTTCAACCAATTTACACAGAACCCTGACAAATTATATACCTAAAAACCTTCCTCATTAATCACTCTATCTATTGGTGAAAACCGCATGAAAATCCGTTGCGTAGTTTAAAAGATCTAAGCGCACATACAGCGCGAGCGACTTCATTTTATACTTAGTAAAGATTTCGTTCAATTCGTTATTTTTGTGTGTTCTCTGTTTTATGTTCATGCTGATAGACATTATTTGAATTATTTTTTTCCATTTTTTCTTTCTTTAAAACCAAACTAAAAAAAAAAACTAAAAGTCAAGTAAGTCCCTAACACCTTGCATATATTTTTACATTAACCCCATCCAGGAAGCCCTGAGAAAAATATTTCCCCTCGGGGCCTGCGTAATTTTTATCTTTGGTGGCTCGTGACTGTTGGGTGTGCTAGGGTGCTTTTACTAAAAAAAAGGAATTATGGATGTTGTCGTAGGCGACGTAGGCGAAAAAAAATAAGAAACCGTGAGGCGCACGACCAAACTGAAACTTCTTGAAATTTTTCATACAAAAAACTAATTTTCAAAAAAATTTTTTTTCGGCTACAACAACACCAATAATGCCGTTTTTTGTAATATCAGCACTCTAGCACACCCAAAAGTCACGAGCCGCCACTGTTTGGGGATGCTGTGTGGAGGGTCTTTTAAATAAAGGAAGGTGTGGAAGCTCTGGGAAGGAAAATGTATGAGGGGTGGTTAGGAAGCTAGAGGTCAATGTCTCCAGGAGAGACGGACGTATGAATCCACCCCTTCCACTGCGGTGCAAGGCGATGTTCCTAGAGAGTTGTGCTGAAGATTTCAAAAGGTTCCCCTCAACCAGTCTCTTCGATCCGGCCTGCCACGCAGTCGATGATTGGTGGGCAGACATATCCGCCGCCAAGAAAACCTTACCCCCATAAAACCGAGACCCCTGCTAAGTCGCCAAACGCAACGAACCACTTGGGGTGACCTACGGCAGAGTTGTTAGTTAGTTACCTCAACAAAATATGTGCTGTTCAAAAGTATGTGGAGTTATATAATATGTATAATATTTGGTGACTTAGCAGGGGTGCCCGGGTTCATGGGGGTGTGGTTTTCCCAGGTTTTAGTGGCGGATGCGTCTGCCCACGTGCTGCGTGGCAGGCCGGATCAAGATAGACTGGTTGAGGGAGGCATTTTGACCTTACCAGCCGGACTGTCCACCCATCGCCTTGCACCACAGTTGGATGGACGGATTCATACGCCCGACACTCCTTGTCCAAATCATTCGAGCTTTTATTTACTACTAGCTGACCCGGAGAACTTCGTACCCCCTCAGAATCAATAACTGTTGTGTTAACTTATTAGCTGAATTAAAATCAGTTTTTATTAAGTTAAAAATTACACAATGAAGCAATTATTGATGCGCAACCATTTGTCAGTATCAGAGATGGCATTGTGTCTCCTGGACACACTGACCCCGAGATTCCAACTCATTCCTCATACCTATTTCCTTCACAGAACTTCCTCTTCTTTCTTTCCTTAAAAAACCCTCCACGCAATATACACTAAGATGACATAGACCCTGAGGGGAAATTATTTTCATCAGGACCTAACTGTGTGAAGCTAATGTAAAAAAAAAGTAGTGGAGCGTTGAGAGTGCGTATTGATTACGTTACTAGTAATGTTTTTCTTATATAAGGCGGCAGTCGTAGGGAGTCATACAGTCAGATTTATTGATGGTCAAATTTCCCGTTTGTTGCGTCACACCTTCCTGCTGGCTAGTTACAATCCACCTTGAACCAGCTGTTTGGCTGATGTCGTCAAATCATCAGAACACGAGGTCTCTGCTCTCTGCCTCGAGCATCCTTCTTGTCTACTAAACTTGTCCTCGAATCTGGCAATGTGTCCAGTTGAGGACAACTTAAGTTCAGCCAACACATACCTCTTCAACAATACATGTTAGTTACTTAAGTTAGTTGACTGTTGCAATAAAGTGTTAAGACTTATGACCTTGCAGCAATATTTACATTATTCTTATTTCAATTGATCTCCGCACCTTTCTTACTAAAATTCATGTAGGGCTTCTTGAACAGACAAAGCGAAGCACTACGAATTAATTCAAAATAATGAGTTTTTTTAAAATAAATCAAACAATTTAACTTTGTTTGAACCACTTATATATTTGAGTAAAGCCGACCGGTTTCGGAACGACCGTTCCCTCTTCAGGGCAAGCGTATACTAATTTGACGGTTGGAAATATGGATGTCAACAATGTATTATTATGGTGTGGAGCCGTTGCTAGGTATTAATGAAGAGTGGGTGGGTAGGGGAACATATCCATGATTGCTATAAGACAATATTTTTTGTTTGTTGATAATAGATTCATTATTTTTAAAGGATTTTTTTTATTTCCAAGGCTTCTAAGTTATAATGAGTTTAATTATTAAAAAGTTATAATAAAGATGTAAGTTATAATTTTTTTATGAGTTTTTTGTTTAAGAATTTGATGGCATAGAAATATTTTAGATGCTTTAATGAAATACAACGAATAAAACACATTTTCGCGTTTGAAATACTCGTAATCGAGCATTTTTGGATAAGCCCAGAAAAATATAATGTATCAGGCCTATATAAACTACTGGGCCTTTAACCAGCCAGCGGCCGAGAATCCAAATTTCATCGAAAGATGTTCATACGATCGTACGGGGCGGTTCCAATGCGAAAGCTTTTTAAAATAATAACTCAATATAGATTTTATTTCATCTAAATTTGCTTTAATTTATACCTACATTAAACAATGCTGAAAGGCGTGATGATGAAACTATTAAAATATACGCTTTTTGTAATTATTTTTTGATCATAAGTATTTATAATTTTTCAATAATGTCTAAGAAAAATAATATTGTAAAAACATCTTAAATATATTAGTTTGTAAGACCGCAAATAAATAGACAAACTGAAGTATTTTCGTCACATCAATATGCGCGGATGTTCGTTTTAATGATTTTATTTAAACTAAAATTAAAATTCTGAAACAAACCTTTCCCAGATAATTTATTTATTTATTTTACTACGTGATTATATGATTTGAAATGTGTGTTGTGTAATACAAAATTTTGTTTGAAAATTTAACAAATCTGCCAACGACCTACGGTAAAACCTTATTATACTAAAAATAAACATATTTTCTCATGTACGTTTTAAGATTTTCACGGTCAAATGCATTTTCGTTATTTGTTTTTGGGGTGTTATGCCGTGTTGCGCTACCTCCTTCTTTAGCTTCCGGCAGATCACATCTACCGGATCTGCCCTGATGATGGACACTGCAACGATGTCCGAAACTTTGGCTAAAGAAGGAGGTAGCGCAACATGGCATAACACCCCAAAATATTTTCATTCCCGGTTTTGTCTGGGTATTCCTCCTTCTCCTACTTACGAACCCCTTTTCGATTACAGTATTATTGAATTTATTATTAATGTGGCAAATTAAATTCTCTAGAAAATGATCGTAAAACATTATAATATTATATTATATAAAAATAAAATATTATATATATCATCATCATCATTACATAGTATAAAATGAAGTCGCTCAAAATGTATAAGCGCATAGATCTTTTAAACTACGCAACGGATTTTCATGCGGTTTTCACCAATAGATAGAGTAATTCAAGAGGAAGGTTTATATATTTTTTTTTCAGGTTCTCCATAAAACAGTTATACGCCAAATTATTACGGAGAAGATTATAAAATATATGAGAAAAAAGGCCGAGGGGGCAGTTTCACTATGTTGAGACATATGTCAAAAGATATGTATAATACATGCTTATTATAGAAGAGAAAAACCGAGAAATTTAAATATTCAATTCAGGCAGCGGGCAGCAAGCAGCTGGCAAGCGGGTGATGTGGATTTTATAAAGGTTGGGTAATGGCGTTGTGTTTCTTTAGTCACGGCAACGTGTGGCCGGGTCTGCTAGTATTATATAAAAATAAAATAAAACAGGAATTTGGTGATGTTTTTTTCTTGCATAAATCCAAACAGCGGATGACGTTAAAGGAGAATTTATACCTTATCGCCAACTACACAAAGCCCGATTCCAAATGTTACACGATGCGGTGCATCCTACGATCAAGTATTTCTAGAC
The DNA here is from genome assembly GCA_929108145.2 of Limnephilus rhombicus. Lineage (NCBI taxonomy): Eukaryota > Metazoa > Arthropoda > Insecta > Trichoptera > Limnephilidae > Limnephilus > Limnephilus rhombicus. The sequence goes on along the minus strand of OV815296.1, from coordinate 20,634,351 downwards.
AGGGCGTGTAGGTCTTAAAAATGACACCGGAATCAAAAATATTGGTTTACGAAAACATTTATCAAAAAGAACGTCCATTATCTCGCAGTCAAAAGATCGCAAGAAGCATTGATTTGTACCTTTAGTTGGTCTGCGTGGAGCTAATTTGTTTTCCAGCAAGTTCGCGGTAACGGAATTACTAGCTTTGTGAAGATCATTTTTAAAACACAAATTTCAGGCAGTTAGAAATAATTAAGGTATGGGCTATCGCGGACTTTATTATTAACAATTTAATCAGTTATATGAATATCTTAAAAAAATATGTACGTAACATATGAATTCGAGGCAGCGTTTCGAGAAAAGTAACATTTGATAAAAAATGTTTAATTTCCTCCTAGTAAAACAACTACGTCACACAAGAGATGCAACGGAATTTGACGGGTAGTTTTATTATGAAATTTCTCGTAGGTGGTGTCACTTTGGGATTGGAATAGGGTAAGGGAGGGCTAATCTATAGTTAATATATCGATCGGTGCATCGCCTTAAGCAAACCATTACTTTTTTACACAAGAATCCCAATTGTCTACAGCAAGCCCAACTATCTTATCCTAAAATTGATGTTCATATTCGTATGATTTGTAACTGTACCGAACTTCTGCCCCTAATTAGTTTTAACAAGTTTTGAGAAGTACCTGCCATACAGTTAGTACAGGTACTATTCTACACGCCTACTTACAAAATAATTGCAGCAGCAAGTAGGTCAATCAATCGTGCTATTCATACTTTCAACAATATTTACCTAAACTTTGACGGCCGGCGTCGTCTAGTGGTAAGGCTCTTGACTCGCAATTTGAAGGTCGCAGAATCGAATCCCGGCGTGGTAAATAAATTTTATTTGGTTAATTTGTGTTATTTCGCAATTTATTCATTTAAAATAATATATAGTATATTTGCGGCACGTTCCGGATTGGAAGATACTCTTAGTATAGCCCTGGTATAAGACTACCATTCAGATTTGAAACGTTGCTTGAAATGGATTTGGCCGGTACTTCTCCACCTTCCTCTCCCCCATCTACTTCCCCTGCCTACTACCTTCAGCCTCACAACATACCCCAATTGGGGATGCCATAACACACCGGCTCCAGACGGGAGCAGTTGGGACTCTTGTGCGGTGTTCATATAAAAAATACAAAAAACTCAGACGTCATTTTTTCGGACTCACTGACCAAAATTAAAAAGAGCATCATAACAATGATATAAACTGTTCAATGCGCATACACATCGTTTCACTTCTATATACACCACCAATAATTCTCACTCCTACAAACACACTCACGCATACACAAAAACTTTTTATTACACATGTGTTTACTTGTACCTACCACAAATGCACCAATAAATTTTATTTGATTAATTTGTGTTATTAATAATATATATTTACATCATATTATAGAGTGGAAGATACCCTCAGAATCGTCCTGGTATAAGACCACCATTCAGAATTGAAACGTTACTTAAAACGGCTTTAGCCGTGTTTGACGACCAGATCTGAATAGCCAGGTGGTTCTACCATTTCCACGTTTCCTTACCTTCCCTACTGTCTCCGGCCTCACAACATACCCCATTTGGGGATGCCATAGCCTCTCTGGTTCCAGACGGGAGCTGTTGGAACTCTTGTTTGGTATTCATATAAAAAAAATATTTAGATTAACGACAAGGAAAAATCCAACGCACAAAATCACCTTGGCCATGCATGCATTTGGCAATTCCAATAGAAATTAAGGAAAACATAACATGTTTATTTAATAAAAAAGAATGTTAGTAATCAATGATTAGCTAACATTAATTTAAGTTAATATTGGTTAGTATGAATAAGTAATAAATATATGGCACGTATTCAAACAAGAGTAAAAAGTTTGCGCTGCAACTTTATCTCTGATAAGGTAGTTTTTGTTGCAAACGTGCTCTCAGTGATGTTAAAGTCCAAAGTACACACTTTACATTTTTTTATTACGGATTTTCAACAGAAGAATTTGAATGCAAATATAAATTTGTTATCCTCAATTTTGAGTAATTTTTGAAATGTCAATCGATTAGTGGTGTGATTTTAAAAAATGACAGTTTTTCCATAAATTGATCTGTAGTTATCTTTGGCCCCAAAATTAGAGTGTTTAATATCTACCAGAGGCTGATATGGATACCGCCGCCCCTGGAACGGTTTTTTGGATAACCAACACCCCTGCAATAGATCAGTGGTTCGCTATGTTTGGTAACTTTGGAAGGGTGCCCGGGTTCAAGAAGTGAAGTTTGTCTAGGTCTTGGCGGCGAATTTGCTCACAAGCATTTGCCCACCTTCTGCGTGGCGGGCCGGATAGGGATAGGAGGTCCTAACCTAGACCTCTCCAGTCGGAATCTCTCGTCTTGCACCGCAGTGGGATACCTCTCCCCTCATAAAGCTCTCTCCTGAAAGCTCCTGTCCAGTACCATATAAAATCATGAGAGTAAAATTATATCGCGTTAAAATACTCTTCGTGTGAATTAAAATATAATATAATATAATAATATAATAAGGCTTAATTAAAATATTAACTTTTATACACGTATTATGTGTGTATAAGTAAAACACATAATTAATATTGTGAGTATAAATTTCCTTTTATTCATGTAAAAGCCCACTAGGGCGAAAATAAATATAAATAAATAAATACCTTTTCAATCCATTCCAGAACTTCCTCTCCTTAATTTCTCTAAAAAGACCCTCCACACAGCTTCCCGAAAGATATAGGCTCTGAGACAATTTTTTTCCTCAGGATCCTCCTGTGTTAGGCTAATGTAAAAATTTAAAAAAGTCACTATGCAAAATAATCACGAGCAAATTCCACATTCGTTTACTTAGAAAACAAACAATTTTAAAATGTCAACCGTTGCGTTGAGTCATTGATCAAAAATTATATTTAAATATCTACTTAAAGTAGTGAGTATTTTGTATGTATCTAATTTCGGCCTCGAGGTCATTTATTAATAACCAAAAGACAAAAATCGCTTGGTATATCGCACGGCTGCAACTCCCAAAAGCTCCTGTCAACTACCATATAAAGTCATGAGGGTAAAAATTATATCGCGTTAAAATACTCATCGTGTGAATGAAGCTTAATGAAAATATTATCTTTTATACACGTAATATAAATTAAAAGAAATAAAATGGTTTAAGGTTGACAAAATTTGGTTTTTTAATAGTTTTCACCTTAGCATTTTTTTTTGTTTATTTTTCCTTAGTGTACACTTTGTTAAGTAATGAATGGATGAAAAACTAATAAAAATAAATAAAAGCATTATTTAAAACAAATTGCATACTTGCTAAATCACGTTTAAACATTTTCATAAAACGAAGATTCCTAAAACATAACAATTAGAAATTTCATTGAAATTTCATTAAACTAGGTATCTATTTTTATTTTGTTTTTTTTTTTTTTTTTTATATTAACGCCACACAGGAGGCTAAGGAGGAAAATAATTCCCCTTAGGTCCAATGTCATATTTAACCCTTTCTCATCCAAATTAATTCTACAGATATAAAAAATAAATAAAAAATGCTTATGTGTACTCGAAATATTGGATTTTTCTAAAGTTTTTTTTTTAACTGATAGTTTAGGAAATATCTAAAGTCATTTTAAAACGACAGTGGTTCCGAGAGGTAATTGACGTATTAGCATGAAAATGGACCATGTTCTGCAAAGAATATTTAAAAAAATACACCAATTAAGAGGAACGTATGCGCGTCCCATTTCTGCCCGTTTCATACAAATCTTAGATTTGGATTTGAGATCAAAGTACCCAACCAAACTGAAAAATTATTTTTGTAATCAAAAGGTACATCAAATTTCTAGTCAGGATGTGAGCTACTTTATTTATTTTTGCTTTAAATATATTTTATTTTTATTTATTTATTTATTTATTTATTTATTTATTAATCATTAACGCCCTTATGGGCTTTTACACACATTTACATTTTTATGTTTTAGTGCATACAGGTGTGTTTAGAATACAAAGAAAACATGAATAGTTTTTACACATGGTACATATAAATAAAGCTGGTAAGTAAAAAGTATAGCATTATACAATAAAGAGAAAAAAATCAGTTTTATATGTTTATACGTATATAACAAATAATAATAATGGTGAGTTTTTAATATATGTGCAATTTATGTGTTGAATACATAGCGAAGTTGATTTTAAACAAAAATACATACTACCGACTTGCACCGCACTAAAATTAATATACATTAATATTCATATTTGCTTTAAATAAGGGGAAAAATACTTACCTAAATTTTGCCGCCATTTGCATGTATTTTTTTTTGGTTCCTACCCTAATGACATTTATATTGATAAAGAATCTATCTTTTTTTTTCAAAAGATCAGAAGGGTAGTATCGCGACAAAATGGACTCGCTCTTTTTTCCCCCTCTACTAAAACAGCGTGTAACTTCGTGAAATAAACATAAATTTTTTTGAATTTTTTTTTTTGTGAATTCTTAAAAAGATAAATAAATAAATCATTAAAAAATGTATACTTAAATTTACTATTGTTTTTTACCGATCGTCAAAAAACGCTCGAAATTCGGGCTTTTAGATTAGAATACTACGGGCTTGTGCGCACTAGCGGCCAGCCGCGTAGGCGGTCAACCGCGCGGCCAGCCGCGTTTATATTTTAAGGGGGAATATAAACGCTCGAAATATTTCAAATCGAGCGTCTTTGGAACGAGGCTAGTAAGCGAAAAAGTGGTTTTTATTTATTTTGTGCATAATTTTATAAGAACGAAAAAAAGTTAGAACATGGAAAACCTCAAAAATAGTCTTAGCCATAAAGGGGTATTTTTTTAATTGTTTCTTGTAATTACTTCATAGTTAAGTCTTGAAAAAACATTTTTTTGGTGGTTTACGCTTATATTTTTTGTTACGTAAATAATAATTTTATTATAATTCCAATAGAAGCTAGTAAAAGCTTCGATTTATCCGTAGCATATTTTTTGATGTTCATACTGTAAGCCGATTCGTCGTAAAGATTAATCAAAATAGTAACTAAATAGGATTTCACGTATATATTCATCACCGCTCATGTTCGTACGCACCCAACCGCCGAAAATTTCGAACCGCGGCGGTTGAACGCGGCCCGCTCCGCGGCTGACCGCCATATCTGTACGCACTAGGCGGTTGGGGTTTAGTTCGCTGCTAGCCGCTACTGAGTTGTCCCACTAGCCATTTTGACACAGAAAAATTTATCGCTGAAATTTAAAAACGCGAAGCTATTTGGAATTGTGAAGGAGCAGCATATAAGAACAGTGAATTGAAACTCAAACAATGGGAAGAGTTAATGGATATTTTTGGAAACGAAGATATGTCGAAAAGATACGAATATATTATATAAACGAAGATATGAAGATATTAAAACGAAGGTATTATTAAAACCCTGAAAAACTGAGCGTTGCTCACGAAACATGTCGGTTTTTATAAACAATAAAAGTGGTAAAAACTAAGTATTTTAGTAATTTGAATTCAGTAAATACTATTGTGTGCTAATTTTTTATGTTAAATCCATATTACAATTAAAATTAAAACATTACTACAATTAAATATTATTATTTTATCTTTCCTTAGTGTTATCACTAATTTTTCTTCGGGTTTAACGCATTCACGAAACCGTGTATCTTGTCCTTTAATGGTGTCGTATAAAGCTTTCAGCAATTCTTCAAATGACGCAACACTCATTCTAACATAACCAAAAAATTTATCTTCATGCTTCTTCAATTCTTGAAAATAAATTGCGAACTGGCCAGATTCGTTACGTGTTTGCAGTAAAGAATGAATCCAATATTTTCTATTTCTTGTCTTGCGTCGCTGTCGCAGATGGTACAAATAAATAACACTAGCGACCTCGACGGCGTCCATTTTATTACTGACGATACAACGCAGTTTTATGCCTACCGCGGTTGAACCGCGCGAAGCGGTTCGTTAGCGGCTAGCCGCCATGGCTACATTCAACCGCGGTAGGCGGCTAGCCGCGCGGTTGACTGCCTACGCGGCTGGCCGCTAGTGCGTACATAGCCTTAAGCTTGTTTACACCAGAATGTAACATTACTAGACATAGGTGCGAGTATGATGTATGAAGCGAAAACATCAAATGTTCAGGATAGAAAAAAAAGATTTTATATCCAATGACATTCTACCAAAAATTGGCCATTAAGAAAAATTGGCTATCAATATTAGCCATGAACCCGCTGGCGGACTTTCAGCGATCATTATCACAATATTATTTATTCATTTATAATTTTAATTATTCAGTACGCACTGAAACAACTCAAAAAAATATCCTTGAGAAGACGCAACGTTTTGCAAACAAGAGATTTTGTCGCAGCCCAGCCATAACGCTATTCGGTGGTCAAAACATTATAAAAATTGTAAGATACCTATAAATACATTTAAAATTTTGATAAAATGGTTGGGTACACACAACATATACTCAATAAACCTTTTTTCATTGAATCACCCCTTGAGACAATTTTGGAAAATGACAAGCGTCATTTTGTGGATTGGAGATGAAAACAATATAATATGCATGCGTAAAACGGGGGCAGACATGTTTTTCGAATTCAATTTTTCTAAATCAATTGTTCGAATTTCAGTTTTTCGAAAGACTAATTTTTCGAACAGCAGTAATTGACCGAAAGACTAATTTTTCGAACAGCTGCAATTGACCGAAAGACATATTTTTCGAATTTGTTAAATCAACTTTTTTATATTAAGTGCTCTAAGGGAAAATATCTTAGTAGGATGAAAAAATGAAGCAAGGAAAGGGAAATAAATACAATTGGTTATCAACCACTTTCTCATGTCACTATTTATACACTTACTTAAGACATATTTATATACACATTGTTTTTATTCATTTGCTGCATCCTTTTCGAGTCACATTCTTTTTGAGTTTCTTTACCCGCTCGTAAAGTTGAGGAATACGTCACTTACGTTAATTATAATTATTTTTTGTAATCACGTTTAAACATCCACGTTAATTATAATATGGATTTTGTCATCACGCTTGAAGAATGTCTTGATTCTCAATTTTTGCAAGCGATTCAAATGACCAAACATTTATCTATTGTTAAACAAGCATTCGATACTAAATCTGTACTTTAAGACATTGTTTTTTCTCTTCGCTTATTCTTTTTTTTTATGAGTTCAAAATTGTAGTTATTAATTAAAGCTTGTACGAGGAATTCAATCGTAACACTTGTTTCATTCAATAAATAATATGTTTATATAATTAAATCAATGTAATATGAAATTATGATATGAACTAAATTTGTCAATTTGACTGGCCTAAAACAGGATCCATTCCTAGTTGGCTAGTCAAAGTTTCCACATATGTTTCATTGTATTTTACGCACCAGATTTAAATGTCCGGGTTTAATTTTCCCCACAGGAAAAACTAAACCCTTTCACACACTTCCCAAATGATCATCTGGTCAATCCACGTTATGCAATTGCACTATATAAGTATTATAATTACAAAACAATACAAGAACAACATGTCAACCTACCAGAGACCATATGGGAAAATAATTCACCGACTCCAGATATTTTCATATCAGAGGGTTCGGCTCTGTGGAATTCCCAATTGAACCTATAAATCCTACTGATCCCTCAATATAAATAATGAAAAAATCTTTTGTAATCCTACACGTATTTAAAATTACCGATTTTTGCATTTTTATATATAAATTCTTTGACAAATCTGTTATTATTATTTTTATTCTTAACTTTAAAATATATATATTTCACTTACTTATGGCACGACTAACGAGATACTGTTAGGTTAGATTAGGTTAGGTAAGGTTTGGTTAGGTTAGGTTAGTTGATATTGTCCATCCTATAACAAAATACTCTTGTACGTACTGTATACATACGTATATCAATTCGAAAAACTAGTGTTTCGGTCAATTAATGTTTGAAAAATATGTTTTCGAAAAATTGCATATCGAACAATTGAATTCGAAAAATTGCATATCGAACAATTGAATTGGAAAAATTGCATATCGAACAATTGAATTCGAAAAATTGCATATCGAACAACTGAATTCGAAAAATTGCATATCGAACAATTGAATTCGAAAAATTGCATATCGAACAACTGAATTCGAAAAATTGCATATCGAACAATTGAATTCGAAAAATTGCATATCGAACAATTGAATTCGAAAAATTGCAATTCGGTCAACCGTAAAACTTATATGTTTATTTATATGTTTATGAATGAACCAAAAACTATAATAATAATAACATTTATTTGGGAGGTGTAGGTATATGGGTACCGCCGCACCGGGGACCATTTATTGGATAACCAACACCCCTGCCAACCCAAAAAGTGATTCTTTACGTTTGGTGACTTTGCAAGGGTGCCCGGGTTCATGGAATGAGGTTTGTCTAGGTCTTGGTGGCATACACGTTTGCCCACGTGCTACGTGGCGGACCGAATCGGGAGAGACTGGTTGACATAGATTTTTTACCTCTCCAGCCGAATTCCCTCGACCCATCACCATGTATCGCAGTGGGAGAGATGGATTCATACAGATTCCAACCCACCCCCCCTCATAACTTTTTCCTTTCCAGAACTTTCCCTCCTTCCTTTCCCTAAAAAGACCCCTCACACAATATCCATAAAGATGACACAGGCCCCGAGGGAAATTGTTTTCCTCAGGGCCTCCTGTGTGGAGCTAATATAAAAAAATACGTAACATTTCTATAGTGCACTTTTGTGTTATTTCACTTCAAGTGTTATTTCACTTCAAGTTTTCTGAAATTATCCAAATTTCTGAGCAATTTTTTAAATTTTCTTTTCGTAAGAACCTTCCACAAAGTATTAGAAAACTTAAAAAAAAAGATGAATAAATAGTTGAAATCGTTCTGAAGTTATGGCGTGACCAAGGGAAACAGGGATTCATTTATATGTACGAGTATATACAATATATAGATAGATTCGAGTGATAAAATTTACAAACGTACTTTATCACCTTTCAAAAACAGCAAGTTTTGGATACGTTCAGAAATATTCCGTGTATTTGAATTGTATTGCAATGCCAAAATATTTTGATCCTCTGACAAAATATATTAAACGATTAGTAATAACTGTGCGCTAGAGTGAATATTATAATTGTGTGGTGTTTTCTTGACAGAGTCATCAATCAATAAAGCTCATCAATGTATGCATTACGAAATAGATTTAATTTTTTTATTTATCACTTTATTTGTCTCTTTGCTATTATTTAATTTATTTTTCATTTATTCCTAATTTATTTTTTCCATTAAACTTAAGTGTAATTACAATTACTAATAAATGGGTATAATTAAAAATCTGTATAATTTGACATTATGTACTAACTATCAAAGACTACAAAAAATAACAATATAGTTGAGACATTAAAAAAAGTGAAACAATGGCGGATGTCTCCATTTAAAAAATGCAATTTTTTCGATGACAATTAAAATAACGATATCCCAAAAACATGCTACTTTATTTCTCGTTATAAAATTTTCTAAAACTTATACCTAAGCATTTAATTTAACATAACTATTTGCAATCGAAAACTTGTTTAATTCGCAATTTGGTTTATATGCAAATTTGGCAAAACAAATTTTGTCTCATCTTGCAAAACAATTTCCGTAAAGAAACTCATTACTCATCACTCATTACAGATGCACACATTTATGCATATTTGCATTTGGGGGAATCGCTCCTATAAATATTGCAGCAACTTCTGTAAAAACGTGTCCGAGGTGTCCTTTTGCCCGCCTTTACAAGTAGGAACTTTTAAATTAGGAACTCCAGTCAATTTTTATTTTGATTTTTGTTAACAATGACATCCTAACTTAAATAATAACATATTTATGTTCATACATAGTTGGTTTTAATAGTCGAGATTTTCAATTTTCAAAGTAATAATTTTTCGATGCCCGCTAAAACGCCCGTGACGTCATAAGGAGCCATTTGACTTCACCAGTCACCAGTAACTTACTCTTTGAAGTGAAACTTCTTTAGCACCGTTGCTATTTTAAAATCGATGAAACGGAAGCGAGCGACACTAAAAAGAAACAAATAGGATTTAGCCTGCGAGAGAATGAGATAGCAACAAAATATTTATTTATTTCACTCGGGTACTCGGTTCCAAAATAATACAATAAACCCACGGTCCCACGCAAGCCTCCTTTAGTCAATTTGGGAGGCGGGTATGGGTACCGCCGCCCCGGGAACTATTTATTGGACAACCAACACCCCTGCAACAGATCACCCCAAGTGGTTTGCTATGTTTGGTGACTTAGCAGGGGTGCCCGGGTTCATGGGATAAGGTTTGTCTAGGTCTTGGCGGCGGATACGTTTTCCCAACCACTGCGTGGCGGGCTGGGTCGGAGGAGACTGATTGAGGGAGGCCTTTTGACCTCTCCAGCTGGATTCTCCTGACCCATCGCCTTGCACCGCAGCGTGAGGAATAGATTCATACCTTCGTCACTCCTGGCCACACTGATCCCCAGATTCCTACCCACCCCTCATACCTTTTTTCCGTCCCATATATTCTTCTTCTTCCTTTCCCTTAAAAAACCCTCCACACAGCATCCGCAAAGATGACATAGGCCCCTAGGGAAATTGTTTTCCTCTGGGTCTCCTGTGTGGTGCTAATGTAAAAAAAAAGTCTAGTGGTATAAAGCGCCTGACGAGCCTTAGCCGCCAGACATACAGCGGACCAAGGATCGAAAAAAAAAAGTGAAATCAATATCCAATCTTCAAACCACTCCAAAATGAACACGCAAAGGAAACACAAAAGAAAGCGATATTTAGCGACTCAAAAGAAAACACAAATATTAATATATAAGAAGACCAAATGTATAGGAAAAGATGCACTGGAATTCAACGACAAAAATGTGGAAAAAATCATTCCTCACATTGTTAAAAAGTGCTTCGTGGTCTCCCCACTCTTATCTACTTTAGTTTTCTGAAGGTTTCGCTTCTTCCGCGTGTGCATTGCACACTCTGATTTTTTTTTACCAACAGGTTCATAAAGTACATACATGCTCAGTACTGAACTGGGACGGACTCGGGAGGTCGGATATTTCCTTTTGTATTGCGGTGAGATATATCATTTAAGCAGTGTTAGAAAGATATTATAAAGATATTTAATATTTAAAGGCAAGATTCGCCGAGGGCCTAGTAGGAGACAAATTTCTTGGCTGTGAAATATACGAGAGTGGACTGGCATTAGAAGTGTGGAGGAGCTATTCCGGGCAGCGCAAGACAGAGAGACATTTTCAAGAGTGATCGCCAACGTAGGGGGATCTGATACGGCACACAAAGAAGAAGAAGAAGAAGAAGAAAGATATAACCCCACACTTTTAAGTTACTCAGAAAAAAATCAAAAAAGAAGTCTCAACGTCGTAGTACTTTTTGCATGATCGAATTTTGTATTTGATTGTTTAAACTCATGACGTTTTAATATTTGTGTAAAGTTCGGACCTACACGCACCCAAACCATATTAAAATGAATACAACATATTTACGGCCATACCGATATGCATATACTTGATTAAAAATATACATTTTTTAACGCAGAACATTAAGAAACAGGCAGAGAGATGACTTGTTTAATTTGCATGTGTGGAACACTCTTAAATTTATAAAATTTTCCAAGCAATTTTGATGACAGAGAAGACGGTTGTCAGACTGGTAATAAATAATGAATATATTGAAAAATAACATCCTGATTTCTTTAGCCTTCTTTTGACAGTAAAAATAAACTGAAAACTTATTAATTCCTACATTTAGAAGCGACATAAAAGTTAGTAATTATGTTGGAACATTGATCCTTGGACAATATAAATGGATAGGTTCCAAATTATCTGTAGTAAAAGGGGATAGTTAAATTTTATGTTAGAAGTACATGTTTTGTTATTGTTGTGAATATCTGATCCGATATGTCAAAACATGACAAGTCGTTAGTCGTGAGCAAGGCAATCGGTACTGGCAATCAATCTATGCACTGCTGGTCAGGTTGCCATGGTAGCGGCTCACAAACTGTCAAGTTTTCGAGTGATCTGTGATACGTCAAATCAAAAAATATCGATTTTGTTCAGAAGCTTTCATTCAATTGGACAACTGGTTTGTTTTCCGTTTCTCTATGAGCGGATGGCCCAAGAGCCCTAATTGCTCCCGGCTGTCCCAGCTGAATTATTGGTTTATGATTCTGTTTTACTGCAATAGCGGAAAGGGAGACATAAGCAGCCGTGTTTTGAAAAGAAAAGTTGCTACAGATTTCACTCGATAATATTCTTTAATGAAACTTTAACCACTCGGACCCATAAGCTTGTTTACACGACAATGTAACATTACATTGTATGAGGCATTCCTGAGTTATTAAGCGGCCTACACACGACACTGCATGCAGTGACTGCAGGCAGAGACTGCAGAGAGGGTAGAGTTGAGCGAACTTGAGAGCCATTTTTTTAAAAAGCGAAGTAGCTGCCTTTATCACACAATATGCTTTAACGAAACTTTAAACGAATAAACTTTAAAATACATTAAATTTACATGAAAATCTGGTTAATGGGCTCTACACACGACACTAAATGCAGTGACTGCAGAGAGCGTGGGTTTGAGCGAACTAGCGCTGTCTCGTTTGTTAAAGGGCCGCTAGAACGAGACAGCGCTAGTTCTAGCGGCCCTTTAACAAACGAGACAGCGCTAGTTCGCTCAAACCCACGCTCTCTGCAGTCACTGCATTTAGTGTCGTGTGTAGAGCCCATTAACCAGATTTTCATGTAAATTTAATGTATTTTAAAGTTTATCCGTTTAAAGTTTCGTTAAAGCATATTGTGTGAAAAAAGCATTTACTTCGCTTTTTAAAAAAATGGCTGAATGTGTCATATATAATTTGAATATATGTTAAGGGACATACTTAACTAAAGTTTTTTTTCAACTTAAAATATAAAAAATCAGTAGGAATTGGACAGTTAACGATGAGCGGTTACTCGGCTGAGTGACCAATAACGACTTGTGGAAGAAATTTATTTTGGTTTTGTTTTGAAGAATAAAAATTCTAAAAAACATAAAACAAAATTCATCAAAAAAGTATATAGTATAATTTTTTTTTATGTGACTCCTCACAAAAGCACCACGTCGCCACTCGGTTGGGCAGCTTTGTTAGCCGGCTTAAGGTAAGGGCTGTAGGAAGGGGTTTATTAATGCGGGTCTTGAAGAGTCCTGGATTATACAGGGTGTTAAGGGACGTACTTGACTTACTTTAACCAGTGATTCCTGACGTTATTTGGAGTAAAAAATGTAAATGAAATTTTGGTCTCCGGTGACTTTTTTCGACGACTTTTTTTTTCTAAATTTATTTCTTTAAAATCAAACCAAAAAAAATTTCTTCCGCATGTCGTCACTGGTCACTCAGCCGGGTGTCCGATGAACCCCTTACCCCGCCTCCAACTGTTCAACAACTACCATTTTTTAATGTTTTTGTAGAAAAAAAAAAAAAAAAAACATCAAAAATGTTACCGGAGACCAAAATTTCATTTACATTTTTTACTCCAAATAATGTCAGGAATCACTGGTTAAAGTAAGTCAAGTACGTCCCTTAACACCCTGTATAAAGGATGTATAAAGGAGGAAAAACAGATGCCGGTAGCTCGTTCCACATACTGAACGAGTCGAAAAATAGCCCGTTCATGATACATCATCTACTGTGAACTGGTGTTCCGTCGAGTTTCACGCACGCGCACAGTTGCACCGGGGATCACTGCTGTTAGCTACTTGGAGCAGGCTTCATTAAAATGGCTGTAGAACAGCTCTGCATAATAATGTAATCGATATAGATTATTAAAAACGAAACCAAAAATTAATTAACTAACGAATTAATTCATTATTTGTACTGCATACTGCAAAAATCTAGATCATTCAATTGCCAAACATCACGATATCCGTCTTGGAGACAACCTTGATGATTATGAAAATGTCTGTTTTCCATAATAGAAGATAGTATTGCTAAAATGTAAACAATGGAATTAGGAACACATCACCGGGGTCTTTTTTAGTCAGGTCAGTGATTTTGCAAACCCAACGTCAGGGACCTTCCCGATAAGGAAGGAATGGAAAACTATCGTACGAGCGCGATGGCCAAATTAGTAAATTTCGTCAACTCAATAACATGGGTCTTCTCTAATAGGTCATGGATCTTTGCTTTCAGTGTGAGTTTAGCGAAATAATTAGATACTAGCAGTTAAAAACCCGCTCCGCAGGTTCTTGCTGCTGAGCCCTGCGGGCGGCTTTTGGTTAGGCTTCGCCAAGTTTGAGTGTTGGTGACCAAATAATAAATCCGATAGGAACTGGTTCCAAAAATAGCCACTGTGATCCAGTGACAGCTAGTCACAGGGACAAAGTAACCGCTACAGGCAATGACGACATATGTAATATATAGCCGCGTGATACTATTATTCCCAACTCTAAGTTTTACCGTCAATCTTTCCATATCCGGAGAGATACTTAAATTCTGTAATTCCGTAGTACTTATGCCTAGGGGGGTATATCCTCACGCGACCTGCTAACGGTGGTGCCATCCTTTGACGAATTCTTGAATTCGAAACCGAATTACAAAAGAGCCTTTTCAGCGTATTAATAATGTGGATGGCAGCACTTCCGTTATTTTTACATGAATACCGCACAAGAGTCCCAACTGCTCCCGTCTGGAGCCAGTGGGACTATGGCATCCCCAATTGAGGTATGTTATGAGGCTGAAGGTAGTGAGGAGGGGAAGGAGATAGGGAAGAGGAAAGTGGGAAAGTACCTGGCTATTCAGATCTGGTCACCAAACACGGCTAAAGCCATTTCAAGCAACGTTTCTATACTGAATGGTGGTCTTACACCAGGGCGATACTGAGAGTATCTTCCACTCTGGAACGTGCCGAAAATATACTACATATTATTTTTATTTAATAAATTGTGAAATAACACAAATTAATCAAAGAAAATTTATTTGCCACGCGCCACGCCGGGATTCGATCCCGCGACCGGAGTGCTAGTCAAGAGCCTTACCGCTGGACTATGCCGGCCGTCTATTTTTGTATCTATTTGTGAATCGAGTGTGTACGACAATTAATACTGTAAGGCTATTAATACTGTTTGATAATGATTGCGTTCATTTTAGTGAAAACTAGGGGAGACCCGTGAAAAATCTGGTAAAATTAAAAAAAAAGTATTTTAGAAATAGGTCTTCCTCGTTGGGTGATTTTTGGCAAGTCTTTCACAGGGCGATAAATGTTTATGATATGCTATTACATATATTTCTGTGCTTCTGCTTTTTTTTTTTGTCGGCATGTTCACTTTATGGCGTTTTTTATGATTGTTTACATTATAAGCCGCCATAGCTCAGTGGTCAGAGCACCTGACCGGCAATTAGAAGGACACGGGTTCAAGTCCCGTTGGCGGCAAGTATCTTTTCTCGGAAGATTTTTCAATGTAGATGAGCGTTTCAGGCTGATAATTATTGCTTATAATAATTGTTAACCTTTGTGCTATGCATAAAAATCATGTCTTAAATATTAGTTTATCAATTAAAAAAATAATTATTGTGACATTAGCACCACCGCGGAAATTGACACAAATTACCTTGTGATTATTTCCTGGTATTTTGAAACATTTACGTTTTGGCGCTTATTTATTATGTACCTAGCGCCGACCCATGAAAAATCACAGATTGACTGAATTCCAGACTAATCAGCTCAAATTTTGAAAATGTCAATTACAAAATAATTTTCGTTTAGAACATAACATTATAAGTATGTAGGTACATTTTGGAGTTATTATTTTTCACACGAGAACGGGTGGTGTCTGCGACTCGTTCTTGCATTCTAAAGCTCGGCTGTGTAATGATTTCCCAGCCTTGTATATCCTCCATAGGTAGCTGGGTAGTTCTTAAGTAGTACATATATACAAATCTTATAATTTCAGAGAAAATTATAAACACAGAATAATCTCTTATTTTAATAAACCTTTTTATCTCGATCCTGCTAAGTTAATTTAATAACATTATATGCATTTTTTTCTTTTCATCTTAGTTCTTTTTAACCCCCGACGCAAGGAGCAGTGTTATAAGTTTGACTTTATATGTGTCTGTCTGTGGCATCGTAGCTCCTAAACGAATGGACCGATTGTGATGCGGTTTTTTTGTTTGAAAGCTGACGTGATCGAGATGAGTCTTAGCTACAATTCATGAAAATCTGTTCTGGCGTTTCACGGACAACTGCGTCGGAGATTGCTTAAAATTTTTAAAATTTATTAAATTAATAGCATATTTTATTTCAAATCAAATATCGACACATGGTCACCCCTACATATTTACATTATAATGTACTAGACTCCTTCAGCTTAGTAGACACCCATTATCTTTTTTTTACATGAATACCTAAGAGTCCGAGCTGCTCTCGTCTAGAGCCAGTGAGACTATGGCATCCCATCCATTGGGGTATATTGTGAGTCTGATGGTAGTGTGGAGGGGCAGAAGATGGGGAAGAGGAAAGTGGGGAAGTATCTACCTGGCTATTCAGATCTGGTTACCAAACACGGCTGAAGCCATTTCAGGCTAAGTTTCAATTCTGAATGGTGGTCTTACACCAGGGCGATACTGAGAGTATCTTCCACTCTGGAACGTGCCGCAAATATACTACATATTATTTTTAAAGAATTATTGTTCTTTCATTACCTATATTATTTTATGTTATATTTGTCACTTTGTAGAATTGATAACCTCAACACAGGCAACACAGTGAAGTTAAAAATTGAATAGTAAAGAGTAATACAATACCATGTAAAGAAACAATAAATAAATAAATAAAACAATCACTTTTTTAGACCTTTGTACTAGTTAAGCGCTATTAAACTTCAAAATTCTATTTATTATTAATTTTTTAAACTTTATGAGTAAAATCTCAAATTATAATATTTAATTAAAAGAAGACAATATTAGCGAAACTCAATCGAAATCTGGAGACAAAAAAATCAGAAAAGATATTGGCTCCGCTGGGACTCGAACCCAGGACCCTTTGCTTACATGGCAACAGCTCTACCGATTGAGCTACGGAACCCATATTAATTCGGTCACTTTTAACTGTATCATACTTCGACTAAGAACTACCAACATTATCTTCATTTACTTAACGCACATATTATTGGCTGCTATCTTTATATATGATTGCAAGATTCCACTCGAACTAAATGCAATCTAGATAGTGTCTGGATAAATTTTTATCCATTTTATTTTTTAATACGCGACATCTATTGACTTTTTGCAAGTCTAGGATGAGTCCCAGCGGAGCCAATATCTTTTCTGATTTTTCTGTCTCCAGATTTCGATTGAGTTTCGCTAATATTGTCTTCATTTAATCAAAATTCTATCTTAAAAAATTGTCATTCAATCAGCAAAGTTGAGAGCGCCAAACGCATTCTATGTCAATGTGACACATTCTGTCGGTAGTTTGTTCTTCTATCACTAAATAATGTATTCAACAAATCTAACTTATGGAAATGTATAAAAATATCCTTGGTAAGCAAATAACCGGCGTATTTTCACACGGATCGCGTAATGTCGCAGTTTTGGAAGGTTAGCAGACTCATTTCACTTCGGCCACAATATAAGCCGGTGGAAAGGCTGCGCCCACGGGACCGGTTTTTCGATACGTGCTTACATTAGAATTAAATTTAATAAAAAAAACTGTTTTATTATAATTAATTTTTTGAAGGTTTTAACCATAAATGTAATATATCATTGAAGAAGAAGGTGATAGATACTTTTAAATCTAAACGAAAATATGATAAAGAAAAAGACACTAAGATACCCTTTTATTTTCTGTGTCTTGTTCTTTTTCTATTTTTGTTTAGATTTATTAGTATTATATTCTTCAATGAAGCAAAATAATATGTTTCTTTTATATTTTAAAGTGCACACATTTTTTTGTTTACATTTTTTAATTTGGTTACACCGAGATTTTTTGTATAGGTACATATTTTTATTTGGTTACACCGTGACATATTTTGTTTGGATACTTTAATCTGTTTACACCGTGACATTTTTTTGTTAACATTTTTAATTTGTGACAATTTTTGGTTTACATATTTTAATTTGGTTACACCGTGCATTTTTTTACATACTTTAATTTGACCTCACCGTAACGTTTTTTGTTTACATATTTTAATTTGTGTAACATTTTGTTGGTATCATTTTTTTTATTTATAACTACATTTGTTCCCAAAACTTTGTGTTATCGATTTCACAAGGAGCTTATTATGTCAAGTCAGGGCTTGCTTTTAAATTTCACGTAGTTTATTTTACCATACAAAAGTTTTGCTCACGTACAATTTTTAATATTTATAAATTATCAATAAGTCATTACAGTATAATGTTCTAAATATTTTTAAAATCTAAAATTTCGTTTTGCATACAATTAAAGAATTAACGATAACGTTACATTGTTAATTATTAAATTATGTAACATTCTAAAAAAAATAGTTCATATTGTTACCAAGATAACAAAAATGCACTATGGGTACGCCATAATATTATGTGAATACATCGTGATCTTAGTACATAAGGAAGTTAACTCATAAATATCGTATCATAGGTATAATAAAATGTTAAAAGGTATGTTGTAAAAGGGAAATAACATCTGCCAGCTTTATTTTTAAAAGGGCGCCACTGGTTGATTAACCAGGCTAGCAGATGGGTAAGCAAAAATCCTCTCTCAGGGCCTTTGGTATACAACTTTAAGGTTAAAATAGAAGGATTTTAAATAAAATAGACAGTATTGATAAGTAATAAGAAATAGTCGATTTATTAAAACATAATAGCAAACATAATTGGGGCAATCAAACATATTTATATTTCTTAAACTCAACTCCCTTGGAATCGACCAAAAATTCAAGTAACTAACTAACTAAATAACAAATCTTGGTTTTTCTCATCTTGTAAAGTCTGACAAAATACCTTGAACTGTAGTCAGCTGAAAACAGTATTTGCTCCAACATTTCACTCCAGCCATGGAATATTTGTAAATCCAGGCGAGATTATAAATCCTTCGTCATTAGACAGGTTAGTCTCCTTGTGATTTATTAAACTTCCATATTTTTAAATATATTGCCTTGATACTTGGCAAGTAAATTCAAATTATATCCTTTGGTTATATTCTGTAGTTATTACGATCTCAGAAATGTGTATTAAAAACACTTTATCGGCACCACGATTTATATTGGTCGCGGCCTTTTTAATAAAGAACCATTTCGGTTCAATAAACAATCGTTTTACTTTTATAATGTTAACGAAATAACACGTAAATAAGAATCACGTTAGACTTCAGTAAATAATCCACCACCACGGACTAAATACTGAGGAGGGAGTTCTCAACAAATTTTTCGATTTTTATACCTTATTCAAAAAGAAATAATTGAATGATTTTACTTCCAAAATTCAAAAAATAAATTTATATTGAAGTTTATTATTTTTTTAAATATTATTTAATCACCTCTTGAAATGAGGTACCTGCTTGCCTAAATTTATGATAAAATAAACTGCGTTTAATATTGACAAATATTTTATCATAACAATATGATCAGTGAATATATGCCTAATAAATTTATGCCATGCGCCTTTCGTAAAGTAGTGTTATGAGGCTAAAGGTAGTGGGCGGGAAGGAGATGGGGAAGAGGAAGATGGGGAAGTACTTGCCTATTCAAATCTCATCACCAAACATGGCCAAATCCACTTCAAGCAACGTTTCAATTCTGAATGGTAGTCTTACACCGGGGCATATCATAAGTATCCTCCACTCTGGAATGTGAATATCCACACGGATAGTATCCTCCACTCTGGAATGTGCCATAATTATATCATAAGTATCCTCCACTCTGGAATGTGAATATCCACACGGATAGTATCCTCCACTCTGGAATGTGCCACAAATACACCACATATTATTTTTTAATTAATAACAAAATAAAAATAACAAAAATCAATTAAATAATCTATATTAATAATATGCCAGAGTCTATCGTACACACTCGCTTCACGTAATAGATATAAACGGAAGTGCAGCCATCTATAATAATATTCAAATAGAACTACTGAAGTTTTCATATTCACGTTTTTTTTACATGACTACCCCACAAGAGTCCCAACAGATCCCATCTGGAGCCAGTGGGACTATGGCATCCCCAATTGGGGTATGTTGTGAGGCTGAAGGTAATGGGGAGGGGAAGGAGATAGGGAAGAGGAAGGTGGGGAAGTACCTGGCTGGTTACGAAACACGGCTAAAGCCATTTCAAGCAACGTTTCAATTCTGAATGGTGGTCTTACACCAGGGCGATACTGAGAGTACCAGGGCGATACTTCCACTCTGGAACGTGCCGCAAATATACTTTATATTATTTTAAATGAATAAATTGTGGAATAACACAAATTAATTAATAAAATTTATTTGCCAAGCTGCAATTCGATCCCGCGACCTTCGGAGTGCGAGTCAAGAACCTTACCGCTGAACTACGCCGGCCGTCGCACGTTTACACGTATAGATGGTTTTATTTTTCTTCGTATTTGTATTTTTAATAGCTTACTATTTTTATTTTATGCTGTCCCTTCAATATGTTCTTTCTAATTTTTTGTCGTATGAATTTAATTTTTTTCTTATCTATGTATATTCGGTATCCGTTTCAAATTATTGTAATTATAGTTTTTCAATAAATAAATATTATAGTTTTTCCGCGGAAGCTATTATTATTTATTTGCGCACGCCGAAATTTTCTTGAACTTCATTACAAAACATAATTAACAAAAACGGTCACTATTTAAATGTAATGTCCCAATTAGGCTTGATCTTCGTAGGTTTAAAGTTTAAACAAAGCTTACCTTATATAGGTAATTTCGCAATTAGGTTAAGGTTTATTTACTACTGACCTTGACTATTTTGATATTCAAAATATGAGTAAGCCGGTGGCCCCAATTTTTGCAATATCTAATAATCTGCATTTTTAGTGCATTACGCAAAATTATGACACATCGGAGGTCGCCAAATACACAAAAAGTATTTTTTCCTGTAAACAAAGCATTTTTTTTATATTTCGTGTTATATTTCTACCTATAATGGAATTTACAATATTTGTACTGAATATAATAAAAATGTAACAAAACAGAACAGTTACAAGTAATAGTGTTAAAACAGAAATGTGATAAAACAGAACAGCGACAAAATGGTTTCATTTTATAACAGGTAGAGGTTTAATTCCTATTAATTAATAAATAAAACATTTGTGTTTCTAAGTTTTTTAAGAAAGAAATGACATTTATGTTTATTTATAACACTTTCCTTTGTATGGTTTCTTCTAACTAACTAACTGATTTTTTTACAATCAAATAATAGAATAGAATAATAGAGTAAGGCTGAAAGAGATATTGAAAGAAGGGTGAATGCCGGTAACTCCATTAATGGTGGACTGAATGCCGTTGGCGCCAATAAAAAACTGTCAAAAAAAGCGAAGCTAGCAGTCAACAATGGAGTCCTGGTAACTACCCTGATGTATGGCAGTGAGGCATGGAACTGGCAGAAGAAGGATGAAAGTAAACTGAATGCTGTTGAAATGAGATCCCTGAGACGTATGTGTGGTAAAACAATATATGATCGTGTGAGAAATGTGGATATCCCCAAAGAATGTAAGGCTGATGTAAGCATAATGAGTAAGATTAAGAAAGGGACCCTCAGATGGTTTGGGCATGTAGAGCTAATGAACGAAGGAAGTAGTGTAAGAAGAATATACGACGCGAATGTGAATGGTAGAAGAAGTCGGGGACGCCCGAGGAAGACATGGCACGATCAAGTTAATCAGATACTTGAGTCGGGTCATGTCAAAAGTCAGAATAATAGAAGAGAATGTATGAGACGATGTATGAATGTGAGTGAGGCAAAGAGTGTGTGCCAAGACCGAGTTGTTTGGCGGTCCGTCCTCTCTGCCTACCCCTGCGGGGAAACGGCGTGATGGTTAGTTAGTTAAAAGAAGTGACAATAGGCCACTTGCATTGAATTCATAACGACTTGGAAAAAATCGCGTGGATAGATCTTTTTATTAAGATTGCGAAAATGTTAGTAAATTTTTTTAGAAATGTACAGTTTTTTTTTTTTTTAAATAAATAAATCCATTATTTGGGCTCGTGACGTCACTACATGAAAATGTCCCGTCTTCAAAAATGTTCCTATTAATTTTGTAAAATTCCACACTGATTTATTTTTTTAATATGGCATCACTTTGATTTCAGGTGAATTTTTTAATTCGTTCACTAGATTTATTATTTGTTCTCTACGAACTTATCATTTTGTTTGACTTTTTGACAGAAGAGAACCCCGTACATTTTAGAAGTTGGTACGTGTTTTAGAGTTATAATAGTAATGGTGCTGATTTTAACAAAATCAAATTTTATAATATTCTTATTATTTTTATAATTTACAAGTACAAGTATATATTACATTGGATTTAGTAATATATACGTTGTACATTATAATGATTTATGATCAATAAGATGGATTAAGGAAAAAAATATTTATGAGTTGTAATTTTTTTGGTATGCCTCGTTATTCTGCCGTGCCATTCGTGTGGAAAACGTTCTTTTTTTAAAATGATTTTCGGCTATGTAATTATCGTTTTTCGCACCTATAAAATTATGTCCCGTCTTTCCGGTTTATAAAAAATGGTCTGATTTTTCGGATTGAAATTTTCAAAAAATCCCCAGGGTTTCAAAAATACGATAAAAAAAAATACAGAATGTCTTAGAATATTTGTCTAACCCGGAAAAATTTTTTTACAAATGTGATGCAAGTGGCTTATTGATATTTGCGTTCTAACTAACACTTGGATTTCAAATTAGGGAATACATTTTCTTCACATTTATAAAATTTATGTATATTTAACTTACGTGTTAACGTACATACATATATTATGCAATTTATACAAATACATAATGACGTACACATACACACACATTATAAAATAATAATAATATGAACTCATTGTCACTCGTTTCCTCGGCTGGCTAAGTCCTCAGAGCTTTTTTCCGCTCACTGTGGTGGTAGTAGGAGATTTTCAAATATTGTCAGGTTTGTCGTAACTTTGGAATGTTTGCATTTCTTTTAAAAAATATGTATGTATGCAGATACGTTTGAAGATTTTCACGGCCAAAAGTATTTCCGTTATTTGTTTTTGAGGTGTTACGCCGTGTTGCGCTACCTTCTTCTTTAGCCAACGTTTCAGACAGCGTTGAGGTGTCCATCATCAGGGCAGATCCGGCAGATCCAGTAGATCCAACACCCCAAAAACAAATATATATATATATATATATATATATATATATATATATATATATATATATATATGCAGTTAGAAATAGTCTGAAACAAACTATTTCTAGCGAGCCAATTAGTCAACATAAAATTTATTTTAACATTTTTTTTAATTTAAATTTTTTTATATTTTCACAAATTTTGTACATATTTTAATTTCGGCAGGTAACATATTTAAGCAATTAGGTATCATATACTCCAGGGTTATTTGTTCATATTTGTTTAAATGCTTATGTACGATTAGTCCTTCATTTAACATAAAATTGATAATAATAGGTTAGGTTAGGTTTGTCATTTTTTTATTTATATTCAATTTTCTGTTTTATCACTGTTCTCTTTTGCCATGGACCACATAAACAAATCGACTGTGTTTTGGCAAAACCCTTCTAGTCACTCTTTTTGGGAAAGTCACTTTTCAATGATTTCATGTAGAATACTTTTCAAAATACAGCGTGGTTATTTCGAAAAAATCAAGAAAAAAAATAATTGCAATATTTTACATAAAAAAATACATATATACTTCAAGAATATTAATTAGTTTTACGAAAAAAATTATTTTTGAGACAGGGATAATAGTTAATAAAATGATATTTTTCCAGGTGACAATCGTATTCCACGCTGCCGCCACAGTGAGGTTCGACGAGAAGCTCTCCCTTGCACTGTCCATCAATGTGGAGGGGGTGAAGAGCACCCTGGAGCTGTGCAAGCGAATGAAAAACCTCAAGGTCAGTACCAACACTACCTCATCCATTCATCCCTCACATTAAACTCACGCTTTTTCCGCGTGCTTTCTATGAACCTTAAATGTTTCATCACAAAAAATACTAAGAAAAAAAGTGTGTTCAAGACACCACACGGCTGAACATTTGTTCTAGCACAGCGTAGCAAAACACTATGTTATATATTTATAATTATTCCAGAACTGCACAATATATTTATAATTACCTACTTCATAATATTTTTCATACAATTAAATTTTAATTAATTTAATTTTTTTAAATCAATTTGGGAACATGTTCAGCAGCCCGGGGGACGATTTATTTTTTGGATAACCAATACCCTTGCCAAAGGTCACCTCAAGTAGTTATTATAATGAAAAATAAATAATAATAAAAAAATATTTAAAAAAGCTTTTTCTTGGTAGAAATTTTCATTAAAATACGACAAACTTGTATTCCACCGTGAATCGGTCATTTGTCATTTAATGATTTTAATTTTTTTATTATATATTTCGTCATATTACTAAAAGAAATAGAGCATTTTTTTAAGCTTCATTAATTCGCAAATAATTACCAAAGTTGCCTATAAAATCATTTGATTTCTTTAATGGTATACCTACTCATGTATTTTATAATTAAAAATACAAATAAATAAAGTGGTACATATCTACTAACAAATTGCAAGTGTAGGCAGAGAAGACGGACCGCCAAACAACTCGGTCTTGGCACACACTCTTTGCCTCACTCACATTCATACATCATCTCATACATGCTCTTTTATTATTCTGACTTTTGACATGACCCGACTCGAGAACTTGATTCACTTGATCGTGCCACGTCTTCATAAGGGGTCCCCACCTTCTTCTACCATTCACATTTGCATCATATATTCTTCTCACACTCCTTTCTTCTTTACATGCCCAAACCATCTGAGGGTCATTTTCTTAATCTTACTCGTTATGCTTACCTCAAACTTTTGGTTTAAAAAAATAATTATTCAATTTGGTTAGGTATTTTGGCCTCAAATCTAAAATTAAGTTTTGTATGAAAAAGGCCGCGCAGCCATTCCCCTTAAGACGGCTGTAATTAGTTTTAGGTAAACCCTGATGAAGTAAGCATTGCTTATGAAATATGCTGGTTTTTTTAAACAATAAAAGTGGTTCAAACTACATTTTTTTATTAATTTAGTATAAAAAAATACACACAACACACTAGCTAAAATATTTTTAAGAACTTAAAAATATAATATTGCAAATAATTTTAAAAAAATCTTTTCATATGCTTTGTCATTGCCGTAGCTTTAAATACTAATGATTGCCTTTTTCAGTCTCTGGTACACGTGTCAACAGCCTACACCAACTCCTTCAGGCCCGGCCCAATTGACGAATGCTTCTATAGGTTCTCTGTGAAATACGAAGATGTTTACCAACAGGTGGCCAAGATGAGTGACAAGGAACTTGAAGAGAACACCCCCAAGTGAGTAAAAAAAAATCAGGTCTTTAAATAATCAAGTCTTCAAATAATCAGGTCTCAAAAATATCGGAAGGATTCCCCAGAAATCAGATTTTTAAGATATCTGGTTACGTATCACGCTCGGTCTGAGGTTTTTAAAAATAATGTCGAAAACTTATCGTTCCCGAGCAGATCGCCAACGAACAAAAATCAGTTCACAAACGACTGTGTTTTTAATGTATTCAACGTGAACGTCCATGATCTGCAGTCATGCTCGGATTCGATGAAAAGTTACCGACATTATTGATAAAAGCTTTAACGATCGAGCATGCCAGATCAATTTTATTTTTCGAAATTGTCGTATCTCTTAATTTTAAGCTTTCCAGGGGCCGTGGCATGAAAGCCCAACATCGACAATGTAAAAGACTTTTATCGACAATATAAAAGATTTTTATTGACAATATCGTTTATTAGACGACATTCCGTAGCATGATCCCAGATCACAGAAGTATGGCAGTTCAAATCGATTAAAATCTGCTTTTGAGCGTAACCCACCAGTCCCTAGATAAATCTATCTACATGTTCCCAGATCTTGGTTGATTAGGTTAGAACATTGGATAAATATGGTATTTTGATGTCATTTAACAACAGAATTTTCTTTCAGAATCTTGGGAGCATGGCCCAACACGTACACCTTTACCAAAGCCCTGGCTGAAAACTACTTAATGGATAATTGCAAAGGCCTACCTATTGGGATGTTCCGCCCTGCCATAGGTAAGTGAATTCATCCAAATTTCTTTCTTTTTGAAGTAAAACTCACGCTTGACTTGGGGAGTAAGCTGGCGAATGCGTGACGAGAGCGTTACGAAAAGCGAGGCGAACGGTAGTTGAGAGGGAGATATAAGTTAGTGAAGATAGAAAGAGAGTTTTGTTTCGTATTTATTATTGTAGGGGCAAGAGAGAGACTTTCTTTCTCTCTTTCTCTCATAGTAAGTTACGTTTCGTATATGAACACAGTGCAGGCCTATTGTCTGTATCACACGAGCTAATGAAGT
Source organism: Limnephilus rhombicus (assembly GCA_929108145.2). Classification (NCBI taxonomy): domain Eukaryota; kingdom Metazoa; phylum Arthropoda; class Insecta; order Trichoptera; family Limnephilidae; genus Limnephilus; species Limnephilus rhombicus. The sequence continues at coordinate 20,607,678 of OV815296.1, read as the reverse complement.
TTTACTTCAGTTGTGTGGTCTAAAGTCTAAAGCACCCTTGTTTTCTTTAATATTAATTCTTTATACGAGAATCATTTCCCTCAGGGCCTGTGCCATCTTTGGGAATGCTGTGGAGGGTCTTTTTACGGAAAGAAAGGAAATGACATTCGAAAGACATGTGTTGCATTCGAAACTGCTTACAAATTATAGCTTCACTTGAAAATTGACTGTTAATAATAAAGATCGAAACAAGACGAAACGGTGTTTGCCGGAATTAGTTGATAATTTGTCTAGGAAAAATAAGGTATGCAAAGAAAAAGTATAACCAATCACTTACCATTATATCAATGCTAAGGAGCACGCAACACAGTAACATTAGTTATATAGTTCCACCGCGATACCTCGAGATAAATATCTATCATCATAAATAAAGCGATATTATTTACTTTCGAGGTGATCAAAACCTTCTTTTTAGTTAAAAAACGAGTTTGTTTAAACGGAAAACACCAACAACTTCTTTCCAAGGTAGTTCAAAGTCTTTTGTTTATCAAAAACAAAAACAAATGCACTCGATTTTGGTATTTGTCTTGCCATCGTTCCAAATTTAAAATATTTTTCCAGCAAGGTGATGAGGTTAGAGAGGTAGGACTGGATAAATGACATCTCGGTAGGAACCAAGCATATTCTCATTTCAAAACAAAGCTGGTAAGTTTAGTGTGTCCAGGAGTGAGCAAGGCGATGGGTCGAGATAATCCAGCTGGAGAGGTAAAAGAGGTTCTCTTTGAAATAGTACCGATCGTCCCGCCGCGCAGCTGGTGGGCAAACGCATTCGTCGAAGTCCTGGACAAACCTCGCCCCATGAACCCTGGCAACCCTGTTAAATTACCAAAATTAACTTACCACTTAGAATGACCTATGGAAGAGGTGTTGGTTATTCAATAAACGGTTTCCTGGGCTGTGGTATCTGTACCCGCCTCCCAATTAGTCTACAGTACCTCCATTTCCCATGTTAATTGTTAGCCTAACACTCCTGACCTCTCCACCAAGGAAACATGTAAACCAGAGGTCGTCTTATAACCTTGACTTGGCTTACAAAGCGTAAATACACTCTACAGCTGTCCTCTTTAATGTATTTTTGTTCATTTTGATTATTAAGTCAATATTGCCAATAATAGTCAACAGGCACTTAACCACATTCTGATACTTGTGCGTATTCAGAATTTTTTTATTTGTGTGTTTAGTCTCAAACTTTAGTCACAATGGCCAGACCTATCGACTCTCATGCTAGACTATTTTTGTTTGTTTTTTTATGAAAATATCATGATCAAGAAATCCAAGATTATAATTGACCGTCTTTTAGAATTACTAAATTACTCTTTTCCCTTACAATAACCTATTTAACGAAACAAATTTACCGAAAACGAATTCTTGAATATCGAAAATTCGAACGTAATGAATTAAAGTGACCTGAAGTGTTTTGGTGAAATCACTAAAACTACGAAAAATAACGGTATTTTAGCTTTCTCAGGTGAAAACCATTGAAAAATAGGTATTTGTTCACTATTTTTACTTTTTTTTCAAATCAATTAATTTATTCATTATAGAAACATTATAAAATTAATATTTCAAGAAATACAACAATTACTTTCTTTAAAACCACAATTAATTTAATTAATCTTTTAATACCGTCCGGTTTCGCTTAACACAAGACACAAGCATCATCAGGGTATAAAATTAAACTGATCAAAAAATAAATTATGTGAACGTATTCAGAAAGAGACAAAACATAAAATAAAGGAATAGTGAGAAAGTATGAAATTAAAATCTTAATAGTAATAGAGAGAGAAGAATAAAATATATATCAATTAGTTAAGACAAACAATAAGTGGATAAATGCGCTCCTAATCCTGCACAACGCACAACGCACAACGCACAACGCACAACTGACAAGCAACCACTAATCGCCCTTCAACCGTGCAAAATCCAAAACAAGCCCATCAGCAATGTATAAAAGCAGATTTTACACCAACAGAAACAAAGTTTGCCATCTAAATTCTGCTTCTTCTTCATTGCACTGTCCCAACTCATTGGGCATTGGGCATTAGGTAGGCTGTTGAGGTTGACTCTTCTCGTTCTAAGGTTATATCTTCTTCGGTTCTGGGTATCGCTTTCATCCAGTCTGTTTCTCTGTAATATTTTGGAGCATTAAGTCATCCAGGAGTTCTTTGGTCTTCCTCTGGATGACTGTCAATGAAGCTACATAGACATTGTATGTTTCACTGTGTGGTCTGGTGGTCTCCGCCTTAGGTGCCCATACCATCTCAACTAAATTCTGCTTCGTTGATGTTAAATATTCGTACGTCAATTTAACTCCAATGAAAAATTAACATAAATCTAACAATATAACTAATATTGGAAACTAATTGAACCACAATAATCTTCTTCGTCCAAATTGAGATAGTGGATTAGTAACTCTGTTTGCAGTCGATTCGAATTAAAAAAGTCCAGATTTTTGTTCTCATCTCCACGAATGATATTCAAACCGACATCTGAAAATTATGTTTATTTTTTTGTGTTAAGATATAAGCACAATATTTTTCGTTAAAAAAATGGCTTTTACCCTTTCAGGCCATATGTATATATGAAAATATATAGATTTCAGATTTTTCCACACTATCTAGTCTAGAGCGAATAAAAATTAGTGTGTTCGTTTTCCAATTGCTGCTATAACTGGCTTTGCAAGCTATTTTCTTCATTGAATTTAAGCTATTAGCTCAAGCTATATTATATACTAGCTTTTGCCCTCGGCTTCGCTCGCATAGTATTAGGGGGTACCTATTGCGCCTCCTCCACCTTCCCTATCCCCACTCCAATCCCCCCCCCTCCTCCTCTCCCCCACCCCCTCACCCCGCACATCCCCCCTCACCCTTCACCTTCCTCATCCACCCATCGCCCTCCCCCATCCCCCCTCTCTCCTCCACCCTGCCCCCACATCCTATCCCCCCCTCACCCCCACTCCATATGCGTTACATTAATTTTTCAAACAGCTCGCGTGCCACCTGTTGCAATTTTTGTATATAAATTTCATAATGCCAGAGCTGTAAGCTATAGCCTATAGCCTATTCTGATGTATGAGCTATATTACTGTAGAATTTCATTAAAATCCATTCAGTAGTTTTCGCGTGATAGAGTAACAAACATACATCCATACAAACTTTCGCCTTTATAATATTAGTACATCCATACAAACTTTCGCCTTTATAATATTAGTAGGATTCTTATATTTGTGTATATTTTTATATTTTGAAGGATGTTTTTTGTGTTTAATCTTGACCGAAATTTTTCTCCCTATTTGTTTATGTAAACTTTTAATTGAATAAAATGTTATATTTTTGGTAAACCTACAGAGTAACATTTGTCATTTTACGTGAAACACGCCCTCCGAGACCTAATGTTCTTTCAAATAAAAGTAGCTAGAACTTCTAAACTTTTGAATTTAAAAAACTAAATTTTTTAAATAATTCTACCAGTATCAAGTATGTTCTACCACTGCCAGTTTTAATGCGGGTATGAAAGGTTTAAAGTGGAATATGGAAGAACTTGTAACTACGTTTCTTTAAAAATAAAAAAGTTTTTTTACATACATACATAGCCCACTCGTTTTTTAGTTTCATTATTCAAATAATATTATCTCATTCGAAGTGTTTATTTTGTTGAACGTACATCATAAATTTGTTATATAATAATTTGCATAATATACGAGTGTGTAGTATTATCTACAAATACCTAGGTATTTTATATAATTTATATACTATAAATTATTATTTTATTTCACGGCACTTGGGTCATTTCATAAAAATTAATACCGCACAGAGTCCCAAGTGCTCCTAACCGTCTTCAGCCAGTGAGACTATGGCTTCCCCAATTGGGGTATTTTGTGAGGCTGAAGGTAGTGGGGAGAAGAATTAAATAGGGAATAAGGTGGGAAGTACCCGATTACTCAGATCTGGTCACCAAACAAGGCTAAAGCCATTTCAAGCAACATTTCAATTCTGATTGGTGGTCCACGATATCTTTTACTCATGAACTCAATTTGGTAGGCGGGAATGGGTCCGCCGCCCCGGGAACCCTTTATTGGATAACCAACACCTCTGCCATAGGTCACCCCAAGTAGTTCGCTACGTTTGGTGACTTAGCAGGGGTGCCCGGGTTCATGGGGTGAGGTTTGTCTAGGCCTTGGCGGCGGATGTCCTGGACACACTGAACCCCAGATTCCTACCTACCCCTCATACCTTTTTGCTTCCCAGAACTTCCTGTCCTTCCTTTGAAGGACGACATAAGCCCTGTAGCAAATTATTTTCCTCAGGGCCTGATGTGTGGAGTGAAAAAAATAAACGGGTGGCAAATACACAATATGTTTATATTGTTTAATTTTATTAAATTGTGAAATACTTGTAACACAAATTAATCAAAATTAACTTGCGTGCACCGGGAATTTTTAACTCATGACCTTCGGATTCACTACTCGTGAGAAATACCCATCAATTTTTCTTTATACTTAAGATGTTTAGAGGCTTTTTAATTCAAAAATCAAATGCTTGAATACATCTTACGTGTGCACCTACCGATATTATTCACAAAATATTTTTAAGCCTACTTTCTTAGGGGGAGAATTTCTACCCTGCCTATACGTTAAAATATGTTCTTCCTATCCGGAAAAATCGTACGTGTTATTTTTGTATTTCTGTAAAATGACATTGTACAGTTTTTATTAATCTATTATTTATATTTTTGTTTAAACAAACATCACGTCATTGCTTTAACACTGTTGTGTGACTTCCAAGTACCTATCGAGTAAATAATAAATAGATTCTTTTGTCTATAGTTTTTCAGAGTCGCGGAAACGCTCGCACGAAGAAGGTACTTGTTCGTTGAATAGACTATTTGCTATTTCATAATATTTTTGCATAGGATTACTGCAAACTTGACCTTTAAGATCATAAATGTCATTACATTGTTAAATATAAAGATTTATTCTCTGTCAGGTACATTTATAAACGGTGCTGTCATCTAATTTCCGTGACACCGCGTCTTCAACAATCTCTTCATTACTTTATGTCGTTACAAGGGCGGATTTAGGGGGGGAGGGAGGGGCACGGGGGCGGGGGAATACCAGAAAGTATTTTTTTGTACTGTGGAGATTCCATCACATTGTCTTCCATTCCATTCCATCACATTGTCTCTATCAAACATTTTTTTGCCCGTCCGCCCCTTGTGCCCCCCCAGAAAAAAATCCTGGATCCGCCCTTGTGTCGTTACAAAAACATAGTATTTATTTATCATTGAAGAAGGAGATAATACTAAGGAATCTATACGAAATTTGATAATAAATAAAAAAGGTAACGATGGCAACCGGGAATCGAACCCAAGACATTTGTCTTATCGGGACAACGCCTTAAACCACTCGGTCATTGGGATCTATTTGTCAATCTCATGTTTCAAATTCAGAATTAACAACATTAGTGTTCAGAAACCAATTCTGAATTGACATGTACTTTTAATGCCTTCCTCTTTCCCATCTCCTCGTCCTTTAGAAGAAGAACAAGAATTCTTATTGACATTAACGTTTTTAGGAAGATAGGTGTACAAAAAACAACTTTTAAGATTATATAAAAAGCAATTACTTAAATATATCACTGTTTTAGAAATATCATTCAATATCCAGTTCATTTTATCTTTTCATGCTTTGCTGTGCTAGAGCATTGTGCTGCCGTGTGGTATCTTGAATGAGTCGTGGCGACGGCTGCTACTAAGTTTTGAGTCACGTAAAAGCCGTGGCATTCCAAGAGGATTTTATAGAACTGCGTATAAATACGATTACATTCAGTTTTCTAACTATTTCTTCAATAAACTTTTTTCTTGTACAAAAAATGTCAACATTTTGTAATCTTTTTGGTCGTTTTATTTGTCCTAGTCCATCTTAATCTTCCCTTTTCCTATTCTAATTTACTTGAATAATAGGATTGCGGTTTCTCCCGTTCAATATCCTATACGTTCAACATTCAATATAAAAGTTTTAAGTTTTTGTAAACTTTAGTAGAAACTTACGGGCAAATCATGTTTTTTTTTTTATTTTTTTTTTTTTTATTTATAAGAATATTGTACATTGCTGTTTTTTTGTGGTGTTTCATCCACCATGCTAGGGATATCCCTGTGTTATGGCGGGTGAAGTTTACAGATTTGAAATTATACATTTGTAATAGTTGATAAATAAAATTAGAAGTTGTACAGATTAAATTAAATTGCAAAATTTTATAATAATAATAATTAATTAATAATAATGAACAAGTAATAACAATTAATAATAATGTTAAAGATCGCAATTTTGAACATGCATGTAGATAATTCAAATTGGTTCGAAATCATATAATCTGAAGTGTTTTAGGATTTAGAGAAAAGAATATTTCACCGCACGGTTAAGAGCTAAAACTGAATAGATTTCGGAGAACAAAGTGTAGAAAATGTCGAAGATGTCCAAAGAAAACATGGCACAAATTTTTTTATCAAATTCGTTAAGTCGATACCCATAACAGAATAAATAGTGTGTACCTAATGATATTTAATATGAATGTAAGAAAACTATTTGTCATAATATAAGTTACAATACAACGTTATGTGGAAGCTCATAGAAATATATAAATGATATAGTTGTTAGTTAGTTAGGTACTTATCACATTGACAGCATCAGAAAGCAATTATTTGTTGCGAAAAAATAAATTTAAAAAAACACAAATCTCGGTATTTATTTTGTAAAGAGTAAATGTCGCCATTTTTTGTTCATAATGCTTAAAAACAATATAGAGTTGAGTTTTGTGACAGTATTGAACCTACTTGTGATTTTTGTTTTCGTCTAAAAAGTCAATGGCAGAAGAGGTCAGAGGAGATGCCAGAGGAAGAGATGACAGGATCAAGTTAATCAAATATTTGAGTCGCATCATGTCAAGAATCAGATTAACATAGGAGTTACGAGATGATACTTTTTATTTTTATTTCTTGCTAGGGCAATCCCGATGAGTTACAGAACTCTTTTTAGGATGGGAGGAACATACAATTCATGATTGGGAGGAAAGAGTTACAATTTTACATAGGAATTTAGATATTAAAAATATAACTTTCACATACAATATACATAGTAGATGAAAAATAAAAGAAAGGTTAAGTAGAACAAACAACATTAGAAAACAATTAAAGAAAAAATGAACAAGGTTATTACAACCAAGTGGAAAGGAAACAAGACAATTGAATTTCACAAGAAAATTACATAGTTTCATTCTTAAACGTACTTAAAAAATATTATTTGCAAGCATTATTCTAATTTTTTATTTTGCTGGATTGCCTTGTACATATCTGAAAGCGAATTATATAGCGTATAGGCAATATAGTTCAAAGATTTTATCCCATATTTTGTGGTGTGTGTTTGAGGTACGCGAATTTTATTGCTGTTTCGAGTATTGTGAGTGTGGATGGATTGATTGTTAAGTGGCTTGATGTTAGTGTGAGTTAATTGTTGAGTATATTGTAGGATGGTGCTTGTGATTTCATGTTTAGGAATGACTGTGATTGTCAGAATATCGGAAAATGAATAGATGTCTCTGACATGGGTGTGACATGGAAGTCTAAAAACAATTTTGAGAGCTCGGTTTTGAACCACCTGCAGATCAGCTATCAATTTCTTTGAGGCAAATCGCTATATAAATAGATTATTATTAACGACCGTCAATACGGATTCCGGCGGAACCGCTCGTGCGGTGATCTTCTCGCGTATGTGACGCATGTTTGGGGGCGATGCCTGGAACGTTTCGGTGAGACCCAAACGGTTGCACTGGACATCTCCAAGGCCTTTGACCGGGTTTGGCACCGAGGACTTGTCAACAAACTGCATTCTTATGGACTTCCCGCATCCTTGTGTACGTGGATTGCCGACTTCTTAAGGGAGAGGTCGATTCAGACGGTAGTCGATGGTTTCACCTCTTCCTCACACTCGATAAATGCTGGCGTCCCGCAGGGATCGGTTCTGTCTCCGACTTTGTTTTTGTTGCACATCAACGACCTTTTGTCATGTGCACCAATTCACTGTTATGCGGATGACAGTACAGTTCATGATAGCTTTTTGTTTGACAAGCCCCCAAAGGGCTCACAAACTCCAACAGCTCGTAGGGCTTTGAAGCAAAGAATGGACGGTTACCTCGAGAGTGTTTTCTCTTGGGGTAAAAATAATCTCGTTGAATTTAATATTTCAAAGACCCAATCTTGTCTGATTACGTCTAAAAGGGATCGAAATGAAAATCTAGTCTCTTTCAACGGAACCAATCTTCCGAACAGGCCCTCCATTGATATGCTTGGTGCAACCCTAATTGACCAGCTCAGGTATGGGGGCTCCATCGAAGCCAGAGTAAAGTTAGCCTTTCAAAAGCTGGGCGTACTGTACAGGGCCCGCAGATACTCTAATAGTACACAAGTGCTAACCTTGTACAAATCACAAGTACGCCCCACGGTTGAATTTGGCAGCCATCTCTGGTCTGGAGCTCCAAAATACCTGAAAGATACCCTCGACTCTGTGCAGAAACGGGCGGTCCGTTCGATAGATTCTCCCATCTTAACAGACGGATTGCAATCTTTAGAGCACAGGCGTCGGATGGGAATGCTATCCTTGTTCTACCGGTATTACAATGGAAGATGCTCCGAGGAACTAGCATCATTGATCCCTTCGGCACCGGTGCATAGTCGGGAAACACGCCAAACGCGTGCCCAACATTTGTACACGGTTAACATTTGTCACATGAGAACGGGTCGTTTCTTCGATTCGTTCTTGTGTTCAAACAGCTCGGTTGTGGAATAATTTGCCGGCCTCTGTGTTTCCTCCTTCGTACAACATGGGTCTCTTCAAGACCAATGTTCATTCCTTCCTCTCCTCAAAAAGACCCTCCACACGGCATCCCAGATGACATGTGGAGTTAATGTAAAAAAAAAAAAAAGATAAAGCAGAGATATATGAATATTAATGAAATAAGGAGTATGATCCGAGACAGAGCTGTGTTGTGGTCTAATTTCTCTGTCTACCCCCTGCGTGTTACGTGTCTTGAGTTCCTGTGAAAAAAAAAACGGCGTGATTGTTAATTAGTTATTTTCAAGGATATGAAACCTACTCATTATGATAATTTTATTAAACTTTTGCACATCAATACAAACTCTATGTCATCTGATAACATTTATGTAGTTTGTACGTAGGTACACAAATGTTATGTCCCTATTTGTGTCTTACAATAATAGGTATTAGTCAGTTTTCTCAGATTTCCGTGGCCATTATTTATTCATTTATATAGCGTCTTTTGTGTTTGTTTGTGCTGTGATTTATTTCGTTATTTGCACTCAATGTCGAGGTCTTCCATTGAAGTTCCGAGCACACACGGAATAGCGATATACAATATACAACTTTGATACTTTGCACAATATATGACAGCTACTCTATTAAAAAAAACTCTGTCAATAGACTCGTACGAGAAAAATATGGACCTAAGTAAATACACGGTTAGGAGTACACATGTTTGCAAATGTACTAGCAAAAAGTATAACATTATCAGGGTTACGATTTTGGACACTGAAAAATGGTGCTGGATGTCCATGCGATGCCTCTGTCGCATGTGAATTTCTGTGAAAAAACTGGGCCTTAGACTCTGATCTAAGCTTTAAGAAGACTTAACTAACTGCTTATATAACTTATGAGCTTTTGATGTAATCATTTCTACTTTCTAGTTAGCTTATGTAGTATAAAAAACATTGTATGGATTGGTTTTCTGTTCAACTAACATTTTCAATTTGTTTTTTAAACTATTTTCTACTATTGTTTCCTACTTTTTTTTCTAAATTTGTTTTTAAACTATTTTCTACTACTTTACACTGTTTTATACTATTGCTTCCTACTTTTTTTCTAAATTTGTTTTTAAACTATTTTCTACTACTTTACACTGTTTTATACTATTGCTTCCTACTTTTTTTCTAAATTTGTTTTTAAACTATTTTCTACTACTTTACACCGTTTTATACTATTGCTTCCTACTTTTTTTCTAAATTTGTTTTTAAACTATTTTCTACTACTTGCCACTGTTTTATACTATTGCTTCCTACTTTTTTTTCTAAATTTGTTTTTAAACTATTTTCTACTAATTTACACTGTTTTATACTATTGCTTCCTACTTTTTTTCTAAATTTGTTTTTAAACTATTTTCTACTACTTTACACTTTTTTATACTATTGCTTCCTACTTTTTTTTCTAAATTTGTTTTTAAACTATTTTCTACTACTTTACACTGTTTTATACTATTGCTTCCTACTTTTTTCTAAATTTGTTTTTTAAACGGTTTTCTACTATTTTTTTACTGTTTTCTGCTATTAATTGTTTTCTTCTGTTTGTGTGTTGCAGTAACAAATCTCATACGGTGAGCTCTGACAGATAAATTGTGCAGTTTTTTTTTGCCTGGTGTTTTTATGTCATCATGACTTTTTACTCCATGAGTTACGTAAATCGAAATTATCACATTTTTTCTAAAGTTTAACTGTAAGCATTAACATAATAAATAGGTTTGCAGTTTTACGAAAAAAATTGATTTGTGTTTTTACGTTGCGGAATTAAATGTAATATTTTGCATAAAAATCAATTATTGGACTTTATAGAAACCTTGTTCGGGATTTGACTATAAATATCTTCTTTCTTATGTACATTTTTGTCTTATGTACATTTTATTGATGTAGGGATTATGCAAGTTGCATCTGAAACTGCTTATGAATTCCAGCTTCAGATGTACAGTAATGGACTGTAAATACTAAAAACGAAACGAGACGGAATTAGGTGTTAATGCGTGTAAGAAAAACAAGATATGCAAGGAAAAGGGATGACCAATCACTTACTACCGTATCTCTGAGAAGGAGCACACGACACAACCACAATATAATTAAATAGTTTCACCGGGATACATCGAGATAATCATCGCCACAACAAAACGAATGAGTATAAAACGATATTATGTACTTCCGGGATGGTTTAAATAGAGATTGTGTGCACTAAAAACATCAACAACTTGCTTCCAATGTAGTTCCAAATCTTCTTCAAAAACTCGAATTTTCACTAATTTTTTGCCATTTTTCCAAATTTCAAATACTTTTCCAGCAAGATAATGTGGCTAGGGAGAGGTAGGAACCGGAAAGACGATATCCCGCTAGGAACTAAGCATAGGTATTCTCATTTCAAAACAAATCAATGTATTTCCAATGCATACAAACGTTTACATTTCTTTATTTGACTGTAACAGCACCTTTCTATGCAATCTAATATTTAAAAAAAAACGTAAATAATTATTAATACTTAAAAATGAAAAGGGTAATAAATATTTTTTTTCCCAGCCCTGTTATATTCTAACATAGTTAGTGTGTAAATCCGTGTTGTCCGTCGGTAAACACTAAATTTCCCCTTGAATAATGTTTCCAGTCAAATTTGCTCAAATAATTAATAACGCGTCACAAGTCACGAATACTGTCTCATGACAGTACATTAATATTTTATAGAATTGAATAATCGTGCGTCATTTTCCACCGTGATCTACGCACCGATTGGCACATTGATCTGTTTGGGATGTAATTATTACAATCCCTTTGCGTACTTAGAATACTTCCAGTAAATGTGAGTTTTTAGCACAATAATTAATTCAACTATAGTTGTCAATAGTTAGATACTTATTAAGAGGGAATAACCAGACAAAACCGGAATTACGTCATTTTTAAATTAAATTTTAGACGTATTGACTCTTTTCCACAAAAAATTATAAACTGTTCTTTTATCTAGTAAATAAAATCATTTTAAAAAAGATCCGCACACGTGGTGTGTGACGAAAATACTTCAGTTTGTCTATTTATTTACGGTATTACAAACTAAGGGTGAAATGCAGATCCCGCCAATGTGGGGGATTTTAATAAAAATGCACTTTCTAGATGAGAAAAGTGTGGAAAAGTTGAATAAAAAAGAAATTAAGGTGCGCTTGGCAAAATTGAGGGAGATACAGCCGTTTAAAGAATGAATAAAATGACACTTCGTGAACTTATACTACGCCATTTTGTTACTATTATGTTGGTATCTCAGACTTGATATTAACGAAGGTTGATACGATTGTAGCCAACTTCATGTGATATATAATAAGGCGCATAATTATGAAAAACAGAATTAATAATGGTCACAAACCATGTTACACAAACCTGGCGTAGCCGCTAAACTACTTGAAAACTGGGATGTTTTTCTTGCGTTGACGCGAGTAGGCGTTATAAAGGGGCATAAACCATGTTACATAAACCATGTTACACAAACCTAGCGTAGCCGCTAAACTATTTGAAAACTGGGATGTTTTTCTTGCGCTGACGCGAGTAGGCGTTATAAAGGGGCACAAACCATGTTACACAAACCATGTTACACAAACCATGTTTAGCGTAGTCTTAGGTTAGGTTACTTTAATTTGGAAGGTGATAAACACTTTGAAAAATCGTTGAAAAAAAGTCCGCTAGAAAAATTTCATAATTACGCGTCTCATCTATCACATGAAGTCGGCTACAATCGTATCAACCTTCGTTAATAGCAAGTCTGAGATACCAACATAATAGTAACAAAATGGCGTAGTTTAAGTTCACGAAGTGTCATTTTATTCATTCTTTAAAGGCAATTTTGCCAAGCGCACCTTAATTTCTTTTTTATTCAACTTTTCCACACTTTTCTCATCTAGAAAGTGCATTTTTATTAAAATCCCCCACATTGGCGGGATCTGCATTCCTCCCCAAACTAATAAGCATATATAAGGTTTTTTTACATTCTTATTTTGCTGAGACATAGAAAAATTATAAATACTCAGCAGGATCAAAAAATAATTACAAAAAGTACATAATTTTAATAGTTTTATCATCACGCCTTTCAGCATTTTTTAATGTTGGTATAAATTAAAGCAAATTTTGAATGAAATAAAATCGATATTGAGTTAATTGAGATCGATAATAATTAATCTTTCTTATTGGAACCGCCCTGTACGACCGTAAGAACATCTTTCGACGAAATATGAATTCTCGGCCACTGGCTCGTTAATGGCCCTTAAAATTGTGCTTTGTTTCTCTCTCTCTCCGATGGTGCTACAGCCCTTATCGAGCTTTGGCCTTTCATTTGAACATTCGTCTCCAACTTCTCCTGTCCTCAGCGGCTGACTTCCAGTTTATTACCTGGAGAAGCTATGCTGCAACCCCTCTTACCTCGTCTTCCCACCTCAGTCTGGGTCTTCCCACTTTTCTCCTTCCACCTGGGTGTCCAGTCATAATTCTTGTGCTTAGCTGAGCTATTTTCATTACAATTTGATGAATCTAATACTTTCCCAGGCGTTAGGAGGAAATCCAATCGCCGAGAAATTTGAACAATAGGTATTTTACCAAACTGTTGCTGTCACTGTCGCTTTTACTCCCCGAATACTGAGCGAAACAACTGCACCTCAGGCTGATAATACCTAAATACCTCCACACAGTGGGCTGAAAATCGCCTTTCATAGACATAGAGACTTGAATTTTCAAGGGTCTTTTTTTTGGCTAGAAATGGATTTTGCTGATCATTACTATGCTATAAAATTTCGTATGAAGCAATTGCGTGTACAAATGAAGGAGTTATAATTTTTGTAAGAAAAATTTGTATGGCACTGACATTAAAAATGAGGATATCTCTGTAATCATAAGGTTGGCCATTCCATCCTTACACACAGATATACTGTATTTTTTTGACATACTTCGTATTGTGGCGCAACGTGCGATTTTTTTTTTTAAATCTTCAAAGTTGGAAAAAAAACTTTTTTATGTTGATGATTCATTTTAATGCTTAAATGCATTATCCTCCTCTTCTACAATATTTTTCATGATTACTGATTAATTATCAATTTTGAAGCACCCATTTCCGTACATTACTTCGACTAGAACTGTCAAATATGCCAATTATACCAATATGGCGGAGTAACTCTAGAGTAACTATCGGTTTTCGGAAAGTAAGTACAAAAGTTAAAAGTAACGTACAACAAGCAGTCAAATTCATTGAAAAACGTATTTTGGTAAAATTTAACTATAGTAACGGCCTTTTGTTTTTAACTTTAAAAGTAAAAGTTAAACAAAAGGCCGTTACTGTGTGGAGCTTATGTAAAAAAAAAAAGTCATCGAAATCGAGGTTTTGTACGCCCCATTTTTTTCCTACAAAACTGGACCGATTTTGTACATTATTTTTACTAACTGCATTATTAGAAAATACTCTATGTCTGTACGTTTTTCTTTTTTTTAATACACTGTCTATTTGTATACTGAACGTCTGTGGATGGCGTTCAAACCAGGGAATTTTGACGATTTTTGGGGGTCCTAACCTAACTCCTATAAGAAGTAAGTTATCAAAAAGCAAAACTTATCGACACACTTCTTGTCGATATCTATATTATGTTAAAAAATATTTGCGGTAGTGTCAAAATCCAGTGAGGAAATTGGGGAATACGTTTGTACCCGGTTGAGAAACGGCTGTGCGGCCCTTTTCATACAAAACTTTAATTTGGATTTGAGGCTAAAATACTTACTGAATCAAACTGAAAAATTTAATTTAAAAATTACAAAAAAAATAGATTTCATAATAAATATGTAAGGTAACATGTGGGATAAAAAAGGTTACGCGTCAAATTCATTGTAGGACATGTAAAAGTATCCACATTTCCTGCGAGGCAGTTAATTAATCTAGTGAGTCAATAGAAAAGTCAATAGATGTCGCATATTAAAAATAAAGTGGATAAAAAATTATCCAGACACTATCTAGATAGCATTTAGTTTGGGTTGAATCTTGCAATCATGTATAAAGATAGCAGCCTAAATAATATGTGCGTTAAGAAAATTAAGATGATGTTGGTAGTTCTTTGTCGAAGTATGATACAGTTGAAAGTGACCGAATTGGATTCAGACACCTTAGCTCAGTAGGAAGAGCATTTGCCATGTAAGCAGAGGGTCCTGGGTTCGAGTCCCACAGGTGCCAATATCTTTTTCTGATTTTTCTGTCTCCAGATTTTCGATTGAGTTTATTGTCTTAATTTAATTAAATATAAGTTAGTTCTTCACCTGGGAAGAATCAAAAGTCTGTGTTGGTGGCCTCGCTTGAAATTGTCCGGGACATTTTTTTTTTTTAAAATACAAACATTCCCGGGTTACGAATAACCCAACAATGTTTGAAAATCTCCTACTACCACCACAGAAAGCCGAAAATGTTGCTTGTGTTGTGATGGAGGACTTATCCAGCCGAGCGCTATGCCCACTCAACCACTGACCGTTCAAACTGACATAGAATCCTATTTTAGCCAGAATGTCTGGTATTGATAATAAACCGTTCAAAGCTTATAAGCCATCAGCTGTAACGCGACATCCCTTCTGGAACTAAGGTTGTTGATGTCCAGCATTCCCGAGATAAATGCTATTGGAAATAGCCATGGATAAAAACCTAACTCTCTCATGCAGAGATATCGTAAAAAAATATTTTTAATTTTCTGTGCACAGATGGTGTCTTCTGGCCTCTATACCTAGGATCAACTCTCGTGAATGTTACGCACTAAGCTAAAGTAAAGTAGCCTTATAATTGCAAGGTTGTTCAACTCCCTTGAATCTTGAATTGTGAATGACAAACCCTAATATCTCTTTGTTGAATATCTCTATTCATCATGGAAACCCTACGTACCAGGCAGCGACTCCTTATTTAAATTAAATTTACGAATTGTCAGAAATATTTAAGTAGGCGCCTCTTTTCAACCTTTATGCACACCTCTGGTTGACATACACTTACGTACATAACACCCCGTAGAACTTAGTTTGCGGGAAAAATAATTAAATAACGCCATTTTAAACCACAAAAACACAATTTATACATTATTTACACCACAACAAAACCCCCATTTACATTATTTGCACCGCAACAAAAACCCCATTAACACATTATTTAAACAACTTGACCTATCTATGCTGACCTCAGAATTAAAAAAAAATCAGCTAAATTAATGACTCGTTTATATATTTTCTATTCATACGTCAGTTATACAATTGCTAATACTACTCATAACAATATGTAATTTCAGATTTATTGTTTTCTAAATCACATACAGTTAATGACACTGACTTTACGGTACAATCGAGAAACTGGGAAACAATTAATGATTTTCTAAATGTATGTCTCTCATGAAACATTTAGGTATCTAGCACTATTTATCGATAATGTTGATAACCTATCATCCTTCCCGAGCACGATGGCAGATCGCTAAAGCTTCGATTACATTGAGCGAGTTTACAAGCTACTAGCCTGTAAGTTTAAAAGCTGGTGAATCGGCGAGTGAGATTGTCATGATGACACACGAAACTGGCCACTCGCTCAGTAGCGACAGTAGCAGCTAAAATAACGACTTCCGCGCGAAGCAATTCTGTCGACATTTTGTTAAAAACTTTATCTCGCAGCCAGTGCCAAATGCTAGACAGTAGCGAGGATTACGACTCCCGCGAGAACTAACTCTGACAGTTACGAAATCAGCTGTTCGTGGGCCACCATCTTGAGCGAGTAGCGAGTAAAGTTTTTCAACTTTTTTAAACCTTTCAACTTTCTTGTCCACAATCTGCTAGTTAGCTAGTAATACGATTACACTGAGCGAGTTTACTAACACATAGTAAATTTCCCAGATAGTAGCTTGTAAACTCGCTCAATATAATCGAGGCTTAGCATTCACCATCTTGTGATTTTTCACGGGTCTTCACTAGTATTGTAATAAAACCTAAAATAATTGTCCTTGTTTTCGCGAGCATAAAAAATTCACGTATTAAAATTTGTATTTATTTTTTCAGTTACATCAACGTACAAGGAACCAGCTGTGGGATGGATCGACAACCTTTACGGACCTACCGGAGTCATAGCTGGAGCTGGTGAGTTAACACCGTTCACCGCACCAAAGGTTGCGTTTCCATTGATTCCTCGCTGTCACACCTAAATGAAACACTAAATACAATCTAATTAACCTATTGAATCCTTACTGACCTATTTATTATTAATTTCAATCGTAAGGCAAAAAATTATGCAAATGTATTTTTCCTGAACAAAAAACGCAGAGCCCTTAATGAATTATTTGTTGATTTTACAGGAACTGGCTTACTCAGAACCCTCCATTGCGATGAAAAATTGCACGCCAATGTGGTTCCTGTGGACTACTGCGTAAACGCCCTTCTGGCTTCAGCCTGGGATATTGCCAATAACTGCAATGAAAGGTAATAATTGCACCCTCCAATATTTGCCTACCATGTATTTTGCTTTTTCTTTTATCAGCCTCAAGGATCATGTGGGGTGCCTCAAGGTTTCCATTTAGGTCCGATTAAGGAGTTCTTTTCCTACTGTTTACCGATGATTTGAATATTCACACCATTATAAGATATTTAATGCACTGTTTTACAAAATAACTTGGATCGACTTCAGCCATTTGTTATTTTTCATACTTTTATTTTAACTACACTCCAAAGATTAATCAATGCGTTCCCAGGTTGCCGCCATCTATTTCATATTTTGATGTTACCAATTACACAGGTATTTTAACAAACAATGAGCTACGCAGCCAAACCGAAAAGCCCCCATTATAATTACAAATTAATACATTAATTAATTATTATGATTTCAGAAAAGAAGAAAATATGATGATTTATAACTACGTATCTAATGTAGAGAACCCTCTCACCTGGGAGAAATTCTGTTACCTCAACCGAACCCACGGATTTAAATACCCCTTCGCAACGGCTACATGGTAAATGTTTAGTTAATAATTAAATGACAAGCAAAATAAAATAAGAATTGTTGCAACGTGATTCGAAATCATATATATTTTTTTAAATAAACGTTTTTTTTTCAGGTACTACGCATTAACCTTAAATAAATCTGCGTTTATGCACAAACTGTATTCCTTCTTCTATCACTACATCCCAGCTATTCTAATAGACGGAATTTCCGTGTGCATTGGACAAAAACCTAGGTAAATAGTTAAATTAATTATCCTATAATTTTGTTATTATTTTATTTATACTTCGTATTATTTTTTATTGGTTTTCAATGTACTGTCCCGTTAAACCGCAATAAAGCAGTTTGTCCACTGGAAGATAATTTTCAATTATAATTTAAACATGCATACATAATTAATATAAACCATCTCTATTTAGTAACCATTGTTTTAGCATATATCTGAATCTATTTGAAGAATCACAATTTTTTATATTACTTGGTAACGTGTTAAATATTTTTGTCACGTTATATTCCAGGGTTCGCCGTCCGTAGTTATTATTATATTTTGGAACAAGCATTCCTTCATTATTTGTGAACCTTGTATTATGTTCATGTTCCACTATCCTCTTATAATCAGACTCAGATTTATGCTAAATCAATATTTTGTACCATAATAAGGCCTGCATCGGTAATATTTTTAAATTCCGATATTCCGAATTTTGTACTGATGTATATTGTGATGGTTTAAATTAGTTTTGCAAGAGTGTTCCCAAGTGGTTATCCATGCCGTAAAGTTGATTCTGCGAGAGATAAGTGAATAATTTTTTAAATATTCACTGTGACGAAACATTTCACTTTGTACAGCCTACCCACTATTGGGCTCTCCACACGACACTGCATGTAGTGACTGCGGCAGTGACTGCAGAGAGCGTGGAGTTGAGCAAACTAGCGCTGTCTCGTTTGTTAAAGGGCCGCTAGAACGAGACAGCGCTAGTTCGCTCAACTCCACCCTCTTTGCAGTCACTGCCGCAGTCACTACATGCAGTGTCGTGTGTAGGCCGCTTATGTCCCATTAGAAATTGCAATCAACGGTTACTCCCAAATAAACATATTCATTTACGAGTTAAATACTATCGCACATGCAGGGCTGCAAAATGTTTTGATGAACACATGTTGTAAAGTCATGAGTTACAATTTTAGGCATATTCTGAAATGAAGCATGTGGAGATCGTATGTGCATCAATTTAGTTTTTTTTAGTATTAATGATTTTTATGAAGGAAGTAAAGTCATCTTGCATACATTTAATCGCAACGGATAATTGTTCATCAATGACAAGAGCAGTGTCGTCAGCATATACGAGTACAAAGTGTTTTACAGGTATAAATAGTTTTTTCATTTTTGATACAAATATAATATAAAGGGTAGGTCCCAAACTTGACCCCTGCGGGACTCCAGCACACATTTTTTCCTCCCACTTATTTTTTATAATATTTTTACACAGAAAGGTCTATTGAATAAATAATTTTTAAACAAATTAAGTAGGTTTCCTCTAATTCCAATAGCTTCCAAGATTTTTAATAATTTTTGTGGATCAATTGTATCAAATGCTTTGGAATTATCAAAAATAATATTATACATGCATAATTTGATTCTCCGAACCTGTTAGAAATGGTAATTTCCAGGGTACCTTTTGTTCAAATGTGTCTGGCTTTCATCCTTCAAGGATGTTCTAGGCCATCATTTCAAATTGCGAATAGAGGAAAGGTGAATTTATATATTAATTTTATTTCAATGGGCAAATTTCAAAATTATATGAAAGATTGAAGTCGAGTTCAGACTTAGATGAGTTGAATAGAGGTGAGGCAATTTTAGATAAGGCCTGAGAGAAGGGAGGATATTTGTTAAGAGAGGGACAACCAACAATTATGTTTTTTTAATTTATAAACTAACGTTTAAGACAAGATTTTTATGCATAGCACAAAGGGTAACAATTATTATAAGCAATAATTGATAGATTTAGTACTAACAATACCTCCCTCACAAAAATAAAGTTGGTTGTTTTCAGGTGGAAAAATGTAATAATCAGTAATTGTTGAATGAAACATCAGTATATTATTATAAGCAATAATTATCAGCCTGAAACACTCATCCACATTGAAAAATCTTCCGAGAAAAGATACATGACGCCAACGGGACATCAGTATATATTGAATTATTTGGCGGGTATTAGATAAGCCGCCATAGCTTAGTGGTCAGAGCATCCGACCGGCAATCAGAAGGACACGGGTTCAAGTCCCGTTGGCGGCAAGTATCTTATCTCGGAAGATTTTTCAATGTAAATGAGTGTTTCAGGCTGACAATTATTGCTTATAATAATTGTTAACAATTATGTACCACAGAATGTACAATCTGGGGAGTCGAGCACGTGAATTTTAAAAAGATGAGAAGGAACGGAACTCTCATATGCTTTCTCTTTCTCCTTTGTTTACCTTATAATCTTCCACTGATTTGTAATTTAGTTTATATTTATGATTATTGTCCTGATAAAGGTTGAGATCAACCGAAACCGGTCTACATGTATATGTATAAGTCAAATGAAGTGTTTGCCTTCTTTGATAATTAAATGCTTTAATTTCTTTTTTAGATTATTAAAAATGTACCAGAAAATCAACAAATTCTCCGATGTTATTTCCTATTTCTGCACGCACGATTGGGCCTTTTCCAACGACAATGTTCAGAACCTCTGGAGAAAACTGGACGGAAAAGACAAAGGGGTAACATGCCTATTGCAATAACTAAAATTACTTATCTACAACTAAAAAATAATAATGCAGTTGTGCATTTGTCATAAATTCAGAATATCAGAGGCTTTAACTTTGCTACAGCCAAAACACTGTATCTCACTCTAACTAACCATTTCAAAGATATTTATTTACCTATAAACAATGCGTAGATACGAGTAATATATCAAATTTTACCAAAGTTTGAATTTTTTACTTATAATATCTCAAAATAATGGAATGAAGATTTGAATATTTTTTTACATAAATTTCATAATGCCAGAGCTCACCAGTATATACAGAAACCATCGCGGGCATGCACACATAAATCCCCAAAGTTTCATCGCAATCGGATGAATGGTTAGCAACGCATAATTTCATGATGTCAGAACTCACTATTGAATATAAAAACCATCGCGGGCATGCACACATCAAATCACCAAAGTTTTATCGCAATCGGATGAATGGTTTAGCAACTCATAGACATTGCATATACATACTCATAAAAATATGTACATATAAGCATATTTTGATTTAATGAGACGATGTATGAATGTGAGTGCGGCAAAGAGTGTGTGCCAAGACCGAGTTGTTTGGCGGTCCGTCCTCTCTGCCTACCCCTGCGGGAAACGGCGTGATGGTTATATATATATATATAGATTAAGGGCCTTTGCTCATGAAGAAACTAAAAAAAACAGTTTTCGATGCAATCAACCTCCTGAACAAAATCGGTAATTTTCTGATTTGACAAGTCAAAACATGACAAAACTTGACAGGTAGTGAGCCACTACCATGCAAATCTGTCAACAATGCAACTGAAACGCACTGCTGATCGCGCAACAGTCGCGTTTCAGTTGCATTGTTGACAGGTTGCCACGGCAGCGGCTCACGAACTGTCAAGTTTTCGAGTAATCTGCGATAATATGTCAAATCAGAAAAATATCGATTTTGTTCAAGAGGTTGATTGCGATTGCATTGACAACTGGTTTGTTTTCAGTTTCTCCATAAGCGGACGGGCCTTACATTGACATTTATATTTGCAAAACAGAAGTAAGAATTTATTATAAATTGGTATATATACAATTTGAAGTTGCCATTATGTTTTCCTGGTCAATATTAACGACGGGTTGTTTCAAAGTGTTCACGTTCTGTGAAATTCCGTTATTATAGCATTAAAGGCCAGTTGCTTCAATAAACTGAAAAAATCACAGAACTTGAATAGAACTTTCACAGAACATGAAAATTAACTTCAAATATTTGATACTGTTAATTTTTTTTTTTAATTTTTCTGTATCAACTTTTTGTTTGAGAGATGCTAATATTATCTTTATATCAATGATTAGATTAAAAATGTGGGGGGCATGACGTTACAATGCATCGTGTTGAGTATGGAAATAATAAGTTATAAAGTGTTTTATTTTTAACTCACACAGACCCGTGAAAAATCATAGGTATACAAGGTGTCTGGAAACTTATAGTACAAGCGGGAAACTAGTGAATCGACATCATGTAGAGAACCCAAAAAATATTTTTTTTCGATCTGAAGAGTGATTCTATACCTATCTTTTGTGGGATCGTTATGAGATAACGGACGTGATCTCCTGACAGATTTGTGTGATTTTTACATATTTACTGTCACATATTTTAGTTTTATACACGAATTCCTGCAAGTATGCATGATTATTTATTCAAATATTTAAATAAATGAAAACAATATAAGCGAAACTCAATCGAAAATCTGGAAACAGAAAAATCAGAAAAACATATTGACACCTCTGGGACTCGAACCCAGGACCTCTTGGGTTCGAGTCCCAGAGGTGTCAATATGTTTTTCTGATTTTTCTGTTTCCAGATTTTCGATTGAGTTTCGCTTATATTGTTTTCATTTATTTAAATATTACAATTTGAGGTTTTACTCATAAAGTTAAAAATAAAAAATAAAAAGATTATTTATTCGTTTAATGTACGTTGTACATAGAAAAAGCAAATAAATCACACAAATCTGACAGGAGATCACCTCCGTTAATTCATAACGATCCCACAAAAAATATAGAACCGCTCTTCTGAGGATTTTGATTTTTATATTATTTTTTTACTTTTAAAATTTTTTTTCAGCAACTTTTTTTTTTTTAAGTAAGACAAACATTCCCGGGTTACGAATAACCCAACAATGTTTGAAAATCTCCTACTACCACCACAGAAAGCCGAAAATGTTGCTTGTGTTGTGATGGAGGACTTAGCCAGCCGAGGAATTGAACACGCGACGCCCGGATGGGATCCAAGCGCTATGCCCACTCAACCAATGACCAGGGGTCAAAAAAACTTTTGATCCGGTTTATCCTTTCGACGCATTTTTAAAAGACATTAAACAGATGATATTAACCCCCTAGTGACCGATTTTTTTCAAATTTTACCAAAAAAATACCACCTTTGGACCCAATTTACTAGAAAATGAAAGCTTAAATCAAAGAAAGTTATATCACAAATCGACTCCAAATATAATGCAGATTGACCAGTTTCCCGTTTGCACTACGAGTTTCCGGACACCGTGTATAATTGTAGGATTTGTGAAGCTGAAAGTATATATAATTTTTTTGTCTCAGATCCATTGGCCATGAAAAAAATAATTAGAAAATTTGAGAAATTTATATACCCTATCATGAGCGCCACAACTAACTGCCTCTCCTTTTATGACAGCTGTTCCCGTTCAGCATGAAGGAAGTGGACTGGGTGTACTACTTCACCTATTACCTCAAGGGAATGAGGACCTATCTCTTTAAGGAGCAACAGACCCAGGAACAAGCAGTCAAAAAATGGAAAAGGTAAATTTACATTATTTTATAAAAGATATCTCATGTCTCATCTGTAAGTGATAAAGGAGGCTGTGAAACAGAAGGATTTGCACGACAAAAGACGCCATGAGCAAAATGCAAAAGAAATGGCGTGACAGGGGTATAACAAAAACCACCAAGATGATATTGGTCTGGGATGATTTTCCACGTGTTTCTATACGGTGTGGAAACAAGGGAACTTAGAGTCAGCGAAACAAAACGGATAGATGCCCTCTAAATGTGACACTTGAGAAAAATGCTCAGGATTCCATGCGTGTCCATTCTGGAAGGCGTAGGTCGGAGATAATGGAACAATAGTAAACTTATGTTAAGACGAACAACTCGAGTGGAGGGTCTGTTCACCTCTCCCATCATGACCACCGTACCATCTTACAGTTTTACTTTAAATATTATATACTTATTACCGGAGTTTATATTTTATTGTACCTTTCTAATAACAAAATACTTTCATTACATATATAATAGTATTAATCGATGATTATTTTTTCAGACTTTACATCCTGCACATTCTGTTGAAGACTGCCAGTATCGTCACCCTGTCTTATGCAGCGTGGTCACTTCTCTACAGATTATTCTTCAAAGCTTCCTAAATAATATTAGTTAATTATAGTTATTGTAATTTATAATGTACACCAAAGGCGGATCTCCTCTGACTGTGAACTTGAAACATATGCTTGAACATTACCGTAAACATTTTTTGTTTTCCGTCTCCTCCGTTTGTTGAAACATGGTTGAAAGATTGGGGCGAAGTGGGCGCGGCCACACACAATTTGGCTAGTGGTCTGTGGTAAGGTCGTATCCACGCAAATGCACTGAACACTTGACATTTGACGTTTGGCATTTACACAAATGTTAAAATGAGTTCTGATGAAGAAAGCTACATCAGGGAGAAAACATAGATTTCATCCATATTTTAATAGATATTTATTTATCAGGAAAGACTTCCGACTAATATCGATTATTGCACGACCTAAATTTAACATTTAAGAATTTCGTCTGCGTATATAATTATGTAGATGTCAAAAAACTTCGAGTTCTGATGTGAAAGAGATTCTTACGGTTTTGGCGAAGATTGTAGATGTTACATATAAATATCAAAGGAGAAAACGCAGATTTCACGTTAGACCGTACTACCGTCCCCAAAATTTTATTAGATATTTATTTATCAGTAATTAAGAATAGAATACCGATTTTGAAGAAATGGGTTTAATTATACGTCATGTGCAAGAAAAATTTCACCAGTGATATGAATTGGAATTACATTAATATTTCTGGCTACTACCATTCATACATAACCTAAATGTACCATTTAAGAATTTAAAAACAACAAGTATTATCATAAATTGTTACATAGGTTTATGGGCCCTCTACATATAAATTAATTGACTTTATTTACAAATGAGATCACGATAGAAATAATCATCCATTACGATATAATAATCATCCATTGCGATAGTATTTATTTATAATTTAAACTCATAATTATTAGACTCGCGCAGTTGACATAACCCCAAAAACTCGTTCTATTTATTCTCCGTTACTGACCGCTTCCCGCGGCTGCTGTAAAAAAATGAACTAATCCCCCCGCCTGCCTTGCCGCTTCACCCGGGAAGGGAATGTTTTCCATCGCTTATGGAAAGCTTGGACACAACAAAAATTGTTCAAAGCCTTGCCCCCGTTGACAAAGTTTATAGTGATGTTCAAGCGAAAGTTCAAGCAAATGGCGGAGGTCGCAGGAGACGGGCCTTAAGGAAACCAGATTTTGTGGACATCCAGCAGAAGTCATTAACTCAGAAATAAACAGATTGCTGTTAGTTCTCGTAACAAACAAAGGTAGCACAAAAAGACTAACTAAGCGCAGTGCTGTCATAAACCGGTTTCCAGAAACCCTTAGTTCAAAATCGTATTTCCGGAAACCAGTTTATAAATGTAAATAAATTAACATTCGCTAATAGCGATGCTTTATTGGATGATTCTATAAAAATAAAAGTGTGCATTGGATTTTTTTGGTTTATGCGGAATTTTCAGATGATCTTTCAACTGTCATTATAAATACACCAGTTGAAAATCCAATTATTTTGATTATACCAAGATATGATACATTTTCTTAACTCTGCTGATGCTATGTGTAGTGCGTAATTTATGTTTCTGTTTTGAAAACAATGATTAAATTATAAGAAATTTTCTTATCAGTGAAAAGAATTTGTTACAAAAATCAGAGTTAGTGACCTCCGCTTGAACGTCACAACAAAATATCGATATAATTTTGTCAATTTGCTACCAATATCGGTGCATATTCTTAAAAGAAAAGTTTGAAGATGTGTTCCAGAAAATATGATACTTGCTTAATAGATTTATGATTTTATAGCATGACCACTGGAGCGCTTTTTGCCACAATATGGCACCATTTAAAATACCTCGGATTGCTTTGCTGCCAGTTTTAGACAAAATTTCCCTGGATGTGTTGAATTTTTTTTTTTCAATTTTTCCAATTAAAATTCGGAGTTCCGATTTTTTTAATGTCGGTGGAAAATATTCAAAATAGTCACCAAAAATCACGAGCAATCGGAGGAAAAAGCTAAAAATCGCGCTGTCGCTCGAGTGGTTATCTTGTGCAAGCCTTTAATTAATTTGTCATTGTAAGATATTGGAAATGTGTAAATAAAATAAACCAATCCACTGGTGCTGTGTAATATAAGAAATAGCAGTTTTCATTATCATTTAGGAATAAGTTTTTATTTATATCTAAATAAATTGAAAAATTTTACATTTTAAGTCAAATCGTTTTGGACAGATTTTCGCCTGATTGGGTCAGAATAATTGACTTTTAGTAGCAAATAAAGTGATGTATATAGGTAATGATTTTAATATTATACCACAAAGTTACTGATAATTTTCAAAATAAAATTTACCTAATTTATTATACAAGTCATTTTTTTACCTGTTTATGTATGATTGTTCGTTGACGGTGACAAAAGATAATTACATAACTTGTTACAGAAAGGATTCGCACACTTTGTTGCAAAATCCTTTTTGTTACAAAGTTTTTAGTAAACTGGTTCATAATATCATATTTATTTTGAATTTAGGAAGATTGAGTATTTATTGAAATGTATATTATAGGAACTTGAGGTATTGGCATAATATAACAATAAAATATATTGTAAGAAAGAATCTGTGTGTTATATAGGAACCCTTTTTAGATCCCTGAGGTACACCACTCAATTTAATAATAGGTACTCCAATATATGGATTCATTTAGTTGCGATAGATTTTTATAAAATTGCAATCAACATATTTATGTAGAAATTGTAATGAAGTGCTCAAACAATATTTTTGTTTTGTGATATTTTATTTTTTTATGTACCTAAAATAAGACAATAAATAATAAAGCTGTCTTTGTATAGAAAACTTATAATGTTGACTTTTATTACATCCGAATCCCTCACAGTGTGTAATCATTTCTTTCGAACGAAAGATTTAAAAACATCACAAATTTGTAATTTTCAATGGATTTGTTAAACTTATTTTTTTTATGAATACTTCACAAGAGTCCCAGCTGCTTCCGTCTGAAGCCAGTTAGACTATGGACCACTATACCCCAATTATACCCCAATTGGGGTATGTTGTGAGGCTGAAGGTAGTGGGGAGGAGAAGGAGATGAGGAAGAGAAAAGTGTGGAAGTACCTGGCTATTCGGATCTGGTCACCAAACACGGCTAAAGCCATTTGAAGCAACGTTTCAATTCTGTAAGGTGGTCTTATATCAGGGTTATACTGAGAGTATCTTCCACTCTGGAACATGCCACAAATATACTATTTATTATTTTAAATGAATTAATTGTGAAATAATACAAATTATTCAAATAAATTTTATTTGCGCACGCCGGGATTCGATCCCGCGACCTTCGAATTGCGAGGCAAGAGCCTTACCCCTTGACCACGGAGTCCTCACTTCATCATCGTCACGGATCACGGTGCGCGGTGTGGCGCTGCATCCCGTGTAGGAATTTGGCCTCCTCCAATAGACATCCAAATTGATAGACCAGGCCGTCGGTGAAAGGAGAACAAACCTAGTTGCGCGGAGCGGGAATTTCTGTGATTTGTGAATACATTAATTTGACAGTATACCTATAGACAACTCGCAACATAATAATAGTCTGCGAAAATAAAATCTGCTTACGAATTACTAGTCCTTTTTACAATGTCGCGCCAATTGCTGGCTGCGTAAAAAACTTAACCAAAAAATTCCAAATCGGGTAAAGAAAAGTTCGTCCTTTACTTGATTTTTGCAAAATTATATTTTTGTAAACTGTACCGTCCACCAGATTATGTGTTTATATACCTATTTATAAAAATCGTATGTATCTTAATCTATGTAGTTTCCCAGAATTACTATTGTTCAGCCAGTTATTAACTATTTATTGTTCAGAGAATTTTTTTCTCTTAAATGTTAAAAAATATAACACATATAACTAGCTGGCATGGCCACGCTTCGCTGTAGCTAACGCCATCTACTGGATGATTATTGATTACCCAACCTTGAAAACCTAGTGTTGTGTCGATAAATTAAATTACACTGCCATCTGTTAGAAACTTATGGAACTTACAAATAATTACAAAGCATTGTCCTAACAAACATTTAATTCGCAATAATAAATATTAAGGTCAATAATCGAGATAAAAACTATCCCATCTTTTAATTTGGACCAAATTAAACACGGTAAGCTAAATTTCTCCAATTTCGGATAAGTAGTTTCGGAGTTTATATCGAACAAACATTGTGATGCGAGATTTATATACATATATATATATATATAATATGTTGATAGGTTTAATTCCTTTTTATTAATTTCTAAATAAAACACTTGTGTTGCAAAGTTTTTTTTAACTAAGAAACGACATTTATGTTTATTAATATCACTTTGAATGGTTTTTTCTAACAATCAAATAATAGAATAACAAAACAAATGACAATCGATGATTGCATTCTAATTGACATTATAGGATTCAAATTTAAAGGGAATATATTTCCTTTACATCTCCCCCCCCCCCGCGGGAAAGAAAATTATTGCAAAAATTTTCATTCATCTTCGATATCCTCTTCATGGTTCATCAATGCAGGTGCTGGAATTAATTTCGAGATGTGGAAAAAATTTGATTCTAATTTTTTTCGACCAGTATTTATCTTGTAAATTGAGTTTGATAATTTTTCTATTATTTTGTAGGGTCCGATTCTCAATTCGTCGAGCTTCTTCCTGTTAAGTTTGTTTCCATTCTCCACAAAAACAGTATCACCAACTTTGAAGTCAATATGTCTCCTGGTTTTATCGTAAATCATCTTGTTGTAATTATGTGACTTTATAGTATTTTCCAGAGCTTTTTTTCTGTCTTGAATCAAATCGATGTCAGTCTTCTTAAGTTTTAACTCATTTGGCAAAATCGTAACATCTGTGCCGTTAAGTAGGTACTGAGGCGCATAACCAGTGACAGTGTGCTCCGTTTCATTATAGTTTTTTACACAATTACGGGCTATAGTTGTCCAAGCCACTTTTAAGTCATTTTCGTTGATTTTGCATCTAATTTTATTGACTAGCGTTTGATTTAATCTTTCATTTAATCCATTTGAGAAAGGCGAGTTTACTGCAGTAAAAATGATTGGAATATTTTTTTCATCCAAAAATTTTTTGAATTCTCTAGAATTAAGACCCGGATATTGGTCTGATAGTATCATGCCAATGTCATTAGTTTCTGTGGAGTTTAAGAGTTTGATGAAATCGTTGGTATTTTGAGTTTTTGACGTCAAAATATATGCAAAGGATCTAGTATTATTGCACTCTTCGGAATGTACTCATGATAAAAGTTGATTTTTCCTAGAAATTGTCGCACATTCTTTTGTGTTTTTGGAATAGGAAAATTCTTTATTGAAATCAAATTATCCTTTACTGGCTTGACTGAATTATTCTGAATTATATGACCCAGATATTTTACCATATCTGATGCAAATGTGCATTTTGTAAATTTTAATCTAAAACCTTCTGTTTTGATTGCATTCAGCAGCTTTGTCAGATGATCAATGTGTTCAGCAAAAGTTTTTGAAAAAATAAGAATGTCATCTATGTAATTGACAGCAAATTCGTTTAGTTTATATTTTCTCAATATATTGCTTAATATCCTCTGAAAAATTGCCGGAGAAGTCTTCACTTTGGATAAGTTTGAAGTCTTTTATCATGTCTAATCCAATCAAAAAATCATACTTGAAATTGTGTTCATCAATAATGTACACATCAACTTTATTCTCCAATTCAAAAATTTTTATGTTTAACGTTGTCAAACCACTCGTCTTTTTAACACCATTAATCGTTACTAAATTTGCTTCATTCAAATTGTTTCCTTTTCCTTTTAGTTTCAATAATTTAGAATTAATTAGAGAAACATTTGAACCTGAATCATAAATTCCGTATATTTTTAATTTATCATTTAGTAATAGTTTGACTTTTATTAATGGTGTTACTATTAGTTTTTTTGATCATTTTCATTTAATTCAGTTTCTATCACTGAATTGTTTACATGTTTAATGGCATTTCTCTTAAATTTTTCATCCTCTTTTGTTTTGAACCAGCATGTAGCTTCAGGGTGGTAACGAATGCCCTTATTCAATTTTTCACAAATTTTACATGGATTTTTACCCCCATTTTTATTATGTTCTGCATTTCCAAATGTTTTCTTATTCATAAATCTTTTTTTGTTGACCATATGTTCATACTTGTTTACTTCATTAAACAAATCTACAGTATCTTGTAATCCTTCTCTATCGATCTTGTTAAGTATGAATTCTGGTAGTCCGGAAGCAACAAGATCTATCAAAGTACCGGTGTCAATTGATCTTCTCACATCCAATAGAAGTTTTTCTTTTCTCATAGCATAATCCAACAGAGAACCATCTTTGTATCTAAATGATAGTGCGTATGTGACAGGGTTCCATCCTTTGTTTGCAAATGATTCACAGAATTTGTTTTTCCATGTTGACCACTCTGAGTTCATTGTTAGTTTTATAATCATGGAACTGTACCAGTCTATACAAGATTTATCCATGAACAATCTGAGTATTTCTATTTTTTTTCCATCCATGGTCACATCAAACCGCAAACATTCTTTTTCAAACACTTCCATCCACTGGCTTGCATTTGTATTTTTAGTGCAGAATTTTTCTATAACAAACTTCTCAGCAATGTTTTTTAAGCTCTGTTGCTTATCTTCCATTAACTTTTCAATTAATTTTCCTAATGCATCTTCTTTTTGATGTACTTGTAAACTTTTTTCGTCCAATTCTTCGAGGTATTGGTCTCCAAACTGTAGGTTTCCATCTTCGTCTACATATGTTTTTTTTAGTTCTTCTGTCATGGTTAACCAGACTCTTCTAACCTGGTATCTTTTTTTCAAACTATTTTTTATTTTTCCAAAAGCACTAGTTTTCATTATCTCCTCGTGATAGCTGGCGGATCGTAGCATTTCTGGTATTGTAAACACTTTTCCATCACTTGTGACTATTTTTGTAATGCTAATAATATTTGATCTGCCATCGCATCCAGGTAATAGCGTAAATTCGAATTGAATTTTCTCCATTTTTGGTTTAAAACGAAATGTCGTTTTATAATATGTTGATAGGTTTAATTCCTTTTTATTAATTTCTAAATAAAACACTTGTGTTGCAAAGTTTTTTTTAACTAAGAAACGACATTTATGTTTATTAATATCACTTTGAATGGTTTTTTCTAACAATCAAATAATAGAATAACAAAACAAATGACAATCGATGATTGCATTCTAATTGACATTATAGGATTCAAATTTAAAGGGAATATATTTCCTTTACATATATATAAACATTTTATTTTAAAAAGAAAGACAAACATTCGCGGGTTACGAATAACCCAACAATGTTTGAAAATCTCCTACTATCACCACAGAAAGCCGAAAATGTTGCTTGTGTTGTGATGGAGGGATTAGCCAGCCGAGAAATCGAACACGCGGCGCCTGGGTGGGACCCAAGCGCTATTCCCACTCAACCACTGACCGGTCATTATAAAGAAGATGAAGAAATATGAAATTTTTTAAAAGAATTACTATTTTCGAAATATTCAGCATTGTGCATCCCCTTCCTCTTTTTGTAGTTTTATTTTGTTGAACCCCCCCCCCCCCGCTTCTCCTCTCCCAAAAACAAACAGAATCTGGCTAGGCCCATTGTAATGGATTCTTATTTTCACTTGTCATATTTGTAGTTACAAAATGTGTAGTTACAAAAATCATTGTAGTTACATCGCTTTAAAAAATCATATACATTATTACGTTCATTAATTATATCTAATATTGTAAATTTTAATATAGTTTCTCCTATAAGTGTACTATGTATTAAAAGTTCAAACTCCTAAACACATAACCTAACATAATTTCATTTCTTTATGTTGTAAATCTTTTGTAATTCCTCCATCTTGTTATCAGGTACATGTTACACTTTTCAATAAGTACTACTAACTTATCTCATACTCTGTAAATCTGAATGTATTATATTGTTACGTTTTTTAGTTACGTACTGGGTTCACAAACTATTAAAAACAACACAATTTCCTGTTACACTATTTATTTGCATTATTTATTTATTTATTACAGAGGTATTTATATTTCAGTGATTTATCCATAACATTTTTATTTGTACTGCTTGTTATTTTTTTCGTTACCATGGTGATGCATTTTTCCGTTACCATGGTGATGCATTTATTTACTCTAGGTTGGCACCATAATGTTCTTCCCTTTACATTGCCCCCTCCTTAGGGCTGTTTCGTCCCGGAACAGGCCCCGAATTTCCTTCATGAAGGTATCGGCAATCTGGTCCTCGATTGCATCGAGCCGACGCAAAGAAATGACAAGCCACTGTTTTACCGTGACTTGCATCTGACCCACTGTGGTAACAGCATACTAGAACCGATATGCCAGTGTATCGGAAGATCTCCTCGAACATGCTCCGCAAGATCCTCCAGTCCAGTCCATTCCCACGGCCACCCAGCTTCGGGATCCCTATCCGGTTGATGTCAGACTGCAACAAGCGGTCCCTCAAAACCATCAGACAGTCCCAAATGGTTCGGTACCCCGGCGTAACTTGGGTCGTCTCCCTGGTCACCAAGCAGAAGATCAGTTGTCCCTCCCTGTTGAGTTGCGCCACCTCTCCTATGCCTGGTGCCTGCCGCTCCAACTCCTGTTGCACCAGAAATTTATGCTGCAAAACCCTCGATATTCCCTGTGACATGTCAAAGTCGTGCGTCACGCAGAAGGCCACAGCATGCTCTTTTGAAAGCCCGAACAGGTCCTGCGCTATTTCCTGTGTCACTCCATGACGGGTTTTGTGCCCCTTGCTAGCCTGGGATATGAATTGTTCGAAGGTTATTTCATCCTCAGGGACATTACAGACTCGGACATGCTGTTCTAGGTCCTCCCGATTGTCACCCAGGAAGGGAGCAAGTCGGTTGAAGTGGATGATCCGTGGTTTCCCGTTAGGCCTCTTCCTTATCCTGTAGACCACGTCGTTGATCCGCTTTAGCACCT
Organism: Limnephilus rhombicus; assembly: GCA_929108145.2. NCBI lineage: Eukaryota > Metazoa > Arthropoda > Insecta > Trichoptera > Limnephilidae > Limnephilus > Limnephilus rhombicus. The sequence continues at coordinate 20,574,586 of OV815296.1, read as the reverse complement.
CGTAGGGGCCATCCCAAGAACATTGGAGTTTTGGGGAGAAACCTCGGCGCCTCCGGGGGTCGAACAGCCAGACTAGATCGCCAGATTGATATCCCCCCTTCTCCGCCCTGATGTCATAGTGTTCCTTCATCCGGTCGCTAGCAGCCTCGATATTCACACGGACCCGGTCGTGGGCATCATCCAGACGCCTACGAAGGTCCGACACGTAGTCTTCACCAGCTACGTCTTCTTTCGGTTTACACCCGAACTTCAGGTCACAGGGCAGTCGTAACTCTCGTCCAAAGAGTACACTTCCAGGCGTCTGCCCCGTAGTTTCATGAACTGCCGATCGGTAAGCCAACAGGAACAAGGGCAGGTGTCGGTCCCAGTCTCTTTGGTGATCCAAGACAACCTTCGCCAGATGTCTGCCGATTGTACGGTTCATCCTTTCAACCATTCCATCAGACTGCGGGTGCAGTGCTGTAGTCCTCGTCTTTCTAATTCCCAGGATCTCGCACATTTTCTGGAACACCGTAGATTCGAAATTCCGTCCTTGGTCAGAATGTAGCTCCAGAGGCACATCAAATCGACTGACCAGCTCCGTGACCAATGCCTCCGCTACGGTAACTGCTTCCTGATTGGGCAGTGCATAGGCTTCGACCCACTTGCTGAAATAGTCGATAGCGACCAGGATATACTTGTTCCGGTTTTCGGTTGAAGGGAACGGTCCAGCTATATCCACTGCGATTCTCTCGAACGGGCTACCCACGTTGTACTGTCGCATCGGTGCTCTCTTCCTCTTGTACGGTCCATTGGCCATGGCACAAGTCACGCACTTCCTGCACCAATCCTTGACATCTCTTTTGCAGTTCACCCAGTAGAAGCGTTCCCGGACCTTTTATATGGTCTTCTTGACTCCCAAATGCCCACCGGAGGTTCCATCGTGCAATAACTGAAGGATTTCGGGAATGCGTTTCCTTGGAACCAGCATCTGTAGCTTCCTTGGTTCTCCATCCGGCGTTTCCAATGCCCTTCTAAGAACCCCGTTTTCCAATTCAATGGAATCCCACTGAGCCCAGTATGATTTGACGTTTGGAGAGGAAGAAGCGACGTTCTCCCAGGTTGGCCGCTGTCCCGCCTTCTTCCACTCCACCAGATATTTCAGTTCGGGGTCAGCCTCTTGGTCCTTCCCGATTTCTGCAGGTTCCCAATCGTCATCCACGACTCTTGTTCTATACATGACAGCTGACTTTTCCTCCATCCGCCCGCAGTGCATGCAATCCTCCGCGCAAGGTCTCCTGGATAGAGCGTCTGCGTTCCGGTGGAGAACTCCAGCTCGATGTTCGGAATCATAATCGTATTCCTGCAACCGCTCAATCCATCTCGCCACCTGTCCCTCGGGATTTTTGAAGTGCAAGAGCCATTGGAGCGCCGCATGATCCGTCCTCAGCAGGAACTTCCTCCCATAAAGGTACTTGTGAAAATGCTCCACCGACTTAACAACTGCTAGTAATTCCCTTCGCGTTACGCAATAGTTGCGCTCAGGTCTAGACAGTACCTTGCTGAAGTACCCGATGACTTTCTCCTCCCCTTCCTGGACTTGCGACAGAACGCCTCCCATGCCCACGTTGCTGGCGTCTGTATCCAATATAAACTTCCCTTCTGGTTTGGGATAGCTCAAGATAGGGGCGTCGGTCAACTTCCGCTTCAGGTCTTCGAAGGCCTGCTGGCAGTGAGAGTCCCAGGCAAAACAATTCTTCTCTTCGGTGAGCCTTGTTAATGGCTTGGCAATATCTGCAAACCCATAGACGAACCGTCGGTAGTAGGTGCAGAGGCCAAGGAAGCTTCTCAGCTCGTGCTTGTCCTTCGGTACTGGCCACTCATTGACGGCGCGGATTTTGTCTAGGTCAACTGAGACTCCCCTTTCGGAAACCACATGACCGAGATAATTGACCTGTTTCTGAAAAAGGTTGCACTTTTTGGGATTAAGTCTCAAGTGGGCGCCCTGCAAACGCAGGAACACCTACCTGTTCCAAGTTCTTCAGGTGTTCCTCAAAGGTTTTGCCGAGTATAATAATGTCATCCAGGTAGACCAGGCATGTTTCCCAGGATAGCCCTCTTAGTACATGTTCCATCAGCCGCTCAAACGTAGCAGGAGCATTACAAAGTCCAAACGGCATCACTGTGAACTGCCAGAGTCCCGTCCCGGTAGAAAAAGCTGTCTTTTCCTTGTCTCTTGGGTCCAACTCCACTTGCCAATAACCGCTCTTCAAGTCCAGGGTGGAAAAGACTTGGCAGCCTCCCAAGGTGTCCAACGTGTCATCGATCCGGGGTAAAGGGTAGCTGTCCTTCTTGGTCACATCGTTGAGTCGTCGGTAATCTACACAAAAACGTGTGGTCCCATCCTTCTTCTTCACCAGTACCACAGGTGAAACCCATGGGCTATTTGATGGCTCTATTATCTTCCCTTTCTCCATGTCCCGAATTATCTGTTCAGCTTCGTCACGTCTCGCAAATGGTAATCGCCTAGGGGTTTGTCGAATAGGGTCTGCGTTCTCCGTTCTTATGCGATGCTGTACGACGTCAGTCCTTCCCAACGACCCGTTCGAGCCTTCGAAGACATTCTGATATCTGCTGATCAGCGTTTCGACGGCATTCCGTTGTTTTGCAGAAAGTCCCCTACTGGCCCGTTCAACGAGATCTTTTAACTGGTCTGGAAGCTTATTTGATGTCTGGGTCATGTTGTTAACTTGCCGAACGACCGCCAAAACAGGTGAACCACACCCTAACTGAGTGCCTTTCTTTAGGGTTACCGGGTAGTCATTGACATTCATTATCCTGATGGGTATTTCCTCACGGGTGCGGATTAGCGCCTTGCCGACCGAAATTCCTTGTCCTGGTCCCGCACTGTCCCTCTCCGGTTCCAAGATAACAGTTTGCCCCGGTGGACTCCATGTGTCTAGACACGCGGTAACCAGTGTCTCACTGCATTGGGGTAGCAGAGTATCCGCACTAAGGACAACACACACCGTTCCGCCTACCCCCTTCTGCAGTATCACTTCCTCGTTGTCGATCCATATGACTCCCTCTCTCAGGTCCAGCTTACAGCCCAATTTCGACAGCAGGTCCATCCCGAAGATCGCTTCTTCCTCTATGTCAGCGACTAAAACCTGATGCTTGAAGGTGGTGTTGCCGATTTTGAAAAGGGCGGCTGTCTCCCCGTGCACGCACATCAACTCCCCTGTTGCCGTACGTAGTTTCCATCGTGACGGCACGATCCTTGCTCCGGAGACAGCCATATCTGGTCTTATGATCGACGCAGTTGCTCCCGTGTCCAACAACAGTCTGCGACTTTTCCCATCCACCAGACCCTCTATGTACATACTGCTAGTTCCCCCTCCAAGTGTCGACATAGTAACGGATGTTTCAGGAGCCTCGGTAGTATGGATCGATGGTTGCCCCTTCCCATCAACCCTTTTTAGTTTTCCGAGGTTAGTCTCCTTGGTTTCGGGCATTTATTACGAAGGTGTCCTGTCTGACCGCAGTTCCAGCAGCGTATTTCCCTTTTTTGTACCTTCAAAGCCTTCAGGACACGCTTCACTAATTCCTTCATAGATGGTTGCGATTCTTCCCCCGCGGTCTCCAGAGCACGTACCCGAGCTTGGCTTCTCACGGACTGCTTCACGGCCTCGAACTCCAGAGCTTGCGTCAACGCCTCACTCAGAATCTTCGGACGTGCCAACTTGACGGCCTGCTGCGTTTCACCCTCCCGCAGTCCGTCCAAGAATCTGTCAATGGCCAGACTCTCGTAGACATCGTCAGTCACTGTTGGGTAGGCGCCTCTAACCAGGCGGACAATGTCAGCTTCGAATTCTTGCAACGTCTCGTTCGGCTTTTGGAAGCGGTTCTTCAGTTGCGAGCGGTAGATCTGTTCCATGTGACGATTACCGAACCGCATTTCCAGACGTTGCGTCAACTGCTCATGGTGCCTTCGATCACGCGTGGTGGGTAATGATACGTACAAAGGTGAAAAACAGGCGGTGTTCCAACTTATTGTTCCAAGCCATCGATGACTACCTTTCTGATCGTACGATTACGATCAGTTTCGGTGAGTTTTGTATCCAGAGGGAAGCCGACATGGGATGCCCGCAGGGCTCCATCCTTGGACCCGACCTGTGGAACATCTCCTTTGACGACTCCTCCAGGTTACCCTTGCCTGAAGGATGTATCGCTGTCGACTACGCTGATGATAAGTTGTATCTGGTCGCTGGGGACAGCAGAAAGGAAGTGGAGAGTAAAGGCAGTGAAGGTTTGCAGATGTTCCTGGACTGGGGTGAAAGAAACAAGATGACCTTCGCTCCCCACAAGACCAAGGGCCTCCTGATGAAGGGCTCTCTCAGTAGAGCAAGAAATCCTACCATCAAAATGGGAGATTCTAACATCCGCTTTTTTGAAACAGTGAAATATTTAGGAGTTACTCTGGATCGATCGTCCTCTTTTCTGGCTCACGTCAAAGAAGTATCCAGCAAGGCTCAGGCTCTTTTCTTGAAACTGAGGAGACTCTCCACAGCTGAGTGGGGATTGCGTAATCCGACTCTGCGAACGCTATATAGGTGCGTGTACGTGGCGCAAGTCTCGTATGCCGCCTCTGTGTGGGAGCACCGCCTGGACAATTCGCTGATTCTCTTAGCTCTCAGGCGAGGCCAACGAACCCCCTTGCTGGCACTCTCTGGTGCGTATAGAACCGTTGCTTCGGACGCTTTACCCGTTTTGGCTGGCATTTTGCCAATCGATCTGGAAATCAGGGAAGTGCTCACTAAGCAGAAATTAACCAGAGGAACCCCGGCCACTCACCTAGGCGTTGTTCTGACACCGGGCGGGCCGGGGACTCTCCCAGGGCTGCTTCGTCAAATGAGGGATCTGTCGCTCCAAGAGTGGCAGGTCCGTTGGGATAGAACGAATATGGACTTTCTCCTTCTTCCCATCAGTTAAAGTCAGAATGGAAGGGGTCTTTCTCAAGTTGGACCACCACATCACCCAGCTTCTATCCGGCCACGGGGAATTCAGGGGAAGACTTCACGCCCTCTCCCTGTCCCCTCACCCCAACTGCGCCTGCGGGTGCACGAACCAGTCGGCGGAGCACATTCTGTGGCAGTGTGAGATAATGACGGACGCAAGAGAGGAAATGCTCGATGGTTTGGACGTACTAATCAGACCAGTGTGGAACACTGATCTGGTTTCGAACAAGACGAACTTCGAGTGCCTGAGGAACTTTACAAGGATCTGGGTTGAGAGATGGCCTGAGCTTAGAGTCGCTGATTAGTAGATTTTGACACCAGGTGTACTTGTTCCTGACTTACCACGGACTTTTCTTGCTTCCATTCTTTTACAAACTCTGCTCAGGATGTACAGTTTTATGTATTTTTTTTCATTTTTATGTTTATTGTTTGCATTTTACATTTTATGTTTTTTTATGCTTTCACACTTTTATGTTTATTTTTTCTTGTTTACACAGGCCCTGCGTTATTCAACGCTCATGTTTATTTTATGTTTTCTTTACTTTTCATGCTTATGATTTATTTTTCGTTATTTGGTGCAATTAAACGCCTTGCGATGACTCCCACACGCTCTAGTTTATTTTTTTATGTTTTGCGGTTTTCTACGCTTATATACATTTCTTTTCAGTTATGCTGTACTACGAGAACTGAACTCAGTTGTTCGTTTTTGTACCGTCCTTCTCCCCATATAAGGGGTTGGACCCTGGACCGTGTCCCCGCCTACGTACCATGGCCGGTCTTCTAGAACTGGTGGAGCTGCACCTGTTTGCCGCGCCACACCCCGTGACATGAAGAGGCTGGGGAGAAGGCTGAACGACATCCGAAAGCTGTCCGTCCCGCCTCCGGCGAACCGACGCTTCTCTCCCTAGGGTCTTCTTCATGTTTTCCACTTACTGTCGTCTAGGCACCACCGGCTAGCTGGCTTAAGGACGACGCTGCCGGTTGTGGGGAGGCCGGACAATCAGCCTCCTTCACTGCTTCGGGGACTGCCGGCAGCCAGGTTGCGGTGACACCGGTTCTTATCTGTACATATGTTATTTTACTTTTGTTTCCTTTTTCTTTTACTTACAGTGCTCGGTGCCGCCCGCCGGATTATGTATGGTCATGTCTCCTGCTGTCATGAGCTGATTACTCATGACGGCTGCTGTCATTTTGGATTACCTTATTTATTTTTATTTTTTGTTGATGTTACTAACAACTTGTTTGACTGTCCATGAGGCTCACTGCTTTTGCATCGACACCTCCATGGGCTTTAGAATTGTAGAGATTGACCATTACAGTACAGTCCTGTAGGCGCGCCCGCATACCGCCACCTAACACAGTATGAGGGGACATTGAAGGTCTAGATTCGTTACATTAAATGTAGAGCCGTTTATTCAAAAAAATTAGATTCTTGCGAGAACTCCGAAGGGGCGACCATAAGTTGCCTATACCGGGGTGGGACAGTGGTGGGTACTTCAATGCTCATAGTCCTGGCGCTCTGTCAGCGGAATAGTTTGCAATACCCTTACTGCATCTCCTCGCAGCGACAGGCACAGCATCGACGCCTTCTTAATCTCTGACCATTCATTGATCATGGCTGCGGTCTCGAAGAGCGTCAGATATTCCTCCCAGGAAGATTTACCGTCGAAGGTGGGTAGGTCATTCCTCATCTGGGTCATCCTTTCCTCGTCATTAGCATTTGGGGGCCTTGATAAACTCTTCTCACCCATGACGGCGTTCTCACCACCAGTAGTGGGGAGTCGCTCCTCTATTCTTCGGATGCGTTCTTCCATGTTAAATATCTTTTCATTGAAGCAGCGAGAAATGTTGTCTAGCTTCCCTTCCAGCTGTGTCCTCATGTCACTGAAGCTTTGACAGAGGTCATCAATTCCGCCGGTTGTTTCGACAGAAAAACTCTCCGGATCTTCACCATAGTTTACGAGAGCCACTCGTAGCCGCTGTTGCAATACACTCTTGGTCCCCGTTGTCTCCAGGTCACGTTCCTCGAGTTCCCGCTTTAGTTCCATTACCTTCAAATCCATCAATCTATTTTTCTTGGTCGCCATCTTCCTTGTCACCGTATGATCGTCAAACAATTTATTATCCGAACTGTCACTGTTGTAGTTTTTTTTTTTTTTGGAACCCCACATCTGACACCAATTGTTACGTTTTTTAGTTACGTACTGGGTTCACAAACTATTAAAAACAACACAATTTCCTGTTACACTATTTATTTGCATTATTTATTTATTTATTACAGAGGTATTTATATTTCAGTGATTTATCCATAACATTTTTATTTGTACTGCTTGTTATTTTTTTCGTTACCATGGTGATGCATTTTTCCGTTACCATGGTGATGCATTTATTTACTCTAGGTTGGCACCATAATGTTGTTCCCTTTACAATATGTTACCAGGTTAATTCGGTAAATCCGATTATAATATATGCTACCAGATTACCTTTTCTACTTTGTCACAAAAAAATGATGTGTACTTAGAAAAATGAAATTTTCTGTTTTTTTTTGTTTGTTTTTGTTTTTGTTATGTAATTATGTACATTTTCAGGTATAATATGAGCTAAACATGTCAATTTGTCTGTCCTGGAACGGGAAACTTTCCTAGTTGGACAGGCAAAGCTTCCTAATTGTAATTTGTACTTTCTTTTGTATCTATAATAAATAAATAAATTTAGAATTATCTTATCTTCAGTTCTTATCTCTGTCTTGTCGGCTTGGTTGCCACATAATCCAACATTTTTTCTTTGAAAAGACACCTACACCTTGAACAAACACGGTTTAACGTTATCTGAAATCGTAAATGGGACGGACTAGAAAATATTTCCAATTTGCCATTGGAATTTTAGATTCTTTTGTCGGTTCAAAAAGGATTTCACAGGCTTTTAAAAAAAAATTAATCTATTAATATTTTAAAAACAGTATCATTCTTAATTATATTATTAAGCAAAATTGAAGTTTTTCTACCATCTTTATTTTTTTAATTTTTTTTTTTTTAATGTTCTTTATTCAGTAGTTTATACATTACAGTAAATGGATAATTTTTTGGCCATTCCACTAGGCACATGCCCGTGTTGTCCGTGTTGTATTTACCTGTGAATAGTATTTTTTTAATCCCATGAAATCTACAGTGAGTTCTCAAAAGGCACACCTACCTTCTTACCTTTTGAAGTGAAAACGAAAAATAGTGACACTAAAAAGAGATATTTATTTATTTTATTTATTTATTTATTTGTTTGTTTTTGTTACAAAGAATACATCAGTACAAAGAGGCTTTTACTGTCCAACTAGAAAGGTCTCTCGTTCTAGGACAGTCAAATAACAGAAACATTTTGATAGGCGTAAATTTAATTTACAAATGACCGGTTTGGGACACAAATCAAAAAATCATCGCCAAAAAACTTTATCTTACTTACTGAAGCTCAGGCAAAAATATTTAATTATTTATAATGTGTGCACAATTTAATTATTTATTTATAATTATGCACAAGTGTACATGTCCTTTACGTAGGTACATGTTTTTTTATCAATATAGAAAGAAGAAAGAAATGTGAAATTATAAGATTACTTGTAAATAAACCAAAAGAAAAATAATACATAAGAAAAAACAAACAGAAAAAAACTGTATACAGTGACCTTGTTAAAATATGTAATGCTAAATTGTTTAATTAGTACAGCTTTATATGTACTGCAGTAGAGGCATACTAAAAATATCAGAATCATTAGCATAAAAGATTTTCAAAAATGTTTAAAAGTAATAAGTTTCCAATAGTACTTTAAAGAACTTAATCAGCCATTACAATAAAACTAAATCTGAAAGAAGCTTCGTAAGCAAAATATTTTCACTGCAAAAGCAGTATACAAAAGACTCTCAATTAATTTGTTCCAGCAAGAAAAGTGTCAGAACCATCAGATAAGCTACCATGTGACAGGGTTGCATGAGTAATTTTTTGGTTTTTTGTTAAAATTATATATTTGTTTATTTGGACCTGCCTAAATTTAGTGACTGTTTTGTTATTTTTGAATACAAGAAGAATAATATACAAGAAAGACAGTAAAAAAACAAAAGATATTAATTTGGAAAAAATAGAGATATATATAGGCTGTAATATATAATTATCAGATAAACACATTCATCTCTAGGATTTAGCATGCGAGAGAATGAGATAGTATTATATTATATTCAGAATACATTTTTTGCATTTTTTACCAGCATTTGGTTCCTTAGAACGGGCAATCTGCCTAGCTAGGAACCAATATAGACAAACAAGGCATAATAACACTTTACCCATTTTAATATTTACAGTTATTTTGAAATATTATTATTATGTTATTTTACTGTATAAATGTATCTTATGTAATAAATAAATAAAATAAAATAAAATATTAGTCTCCTCTTTGTGCGGTGCTTTGTAGTCTCCGTACTCTTGTCTTCTTTAGTTTTCTGAAGGGCGCACTTCTACCACTTGTGAATTGCATACTCTGTTTTATTTATGTAAACACGAATTTAACATTAAACCTACTATCACATCACATACAAACGACGTACACAAACAAAAATTGCAATTTTCTAAACCTTTAACGACAATTTCAAAGGCCGACTAAGTATTGCTATTTATGGGAAATAGAGCTCCCTCTTTTAAAATAACATTCTCTATATGTATGTATAAATATTCTCTAACCACTAACCAAAAAAGTTAATAATTTCACCAAGTCGACTTGTTGTCGTTTTTTACTCCTTAAGATGCTGAGTTGGCAATCAGTTTGACTGCTGACGCACCACTTTCCAAACACCAATGATACATACTTAACTAAGGTGTGGTCAGTGGTTGAGTGGGCATAGCGCTTGGGTCCCACCCGAGCGTCTCGTGTTCAATTCCTCGACTGGCTAAGTCCTCCATCACAACACAAGCAACATTTTCGGCTTTCTGTGGTGGTGGTAGTAGGAGATTTTCAAAATAAAAAATAAAAGAATTCCTAAAGTCATTTTAAACAGTGAAGAGTTTTGTAAAAATAAATAGATGAGTAACAAAATCATGCTACAAGCTTCTAGGGTTTGTCATAAGATCTTGCAAACAGTTTTAAATCCTGAAGCAATGATGGCTATGTATAATTGCATTATAAGGTCTGAGATTGAATATGCCTCTGCTATATGGGCCCCATGCCAGAAAAAAATTGAGAAAATAGAACAGATCCAAAAAATAAATTCTTAGATACCTGTATATGAGAATGCATGGAGAGTACCCGCGATTCATGCATCATGAAGATCTGCTTGCCGAAATGCTTTGCCGAAGTCTCCAGTCGAGGAAGAGTGGGGCCCTGAAGTATCGGCATACAAAATCATTCATAATTCAATAAATAACATGTGCCTCCTGGAATGCTATAAGTTGTTAGTACCGAACTATATATAGCCAGGGACGGTACCACGATCTTCTATGTATCCCCCCTAGCAGGACGAACATACTGGCCCGGCTTAGCACTGCAAGTCTGGCGCTGTTAAATAACGCTTCCAAAACTGTCAACATCTTTAACAGTAGCCTGGAAGAATTCAAGAGGCATTTAAATGCCACACATGTATCATTTATATGCCCGCTGTAATATGTATCTCAAGTTTCTATTTACCTTTTTCTTTTCTTCTTTTTTTTAGAAGACTATCAGACCCGGCGACATGTTTCTGTGGCTAACCAAACCTTTATAACCAACACCATCTGTTAAATCAAATCCACACCACCCATTTGTCAGCCCGTTGCCCGCTGCCGCTTGGCCAGATATATTATGTATTTCAACCAATTTACACAAAACCTTGACAAATTATACAACTAAAAACCTTCCCCATGAATCACTCTATTCATTGGTGAAAACCGCATGAAAATCCGTTGCATAGTTTAAGAGATCTAAGCGCACATACAGCGTGAACGACTTCATTTTATACTTAGTAAAGATAAAGATATATATATCCATGTTAGCTTGTGTTACATGTTGTAATGGTCCGACACTCCTGGCTTTTGACACCAATTGTGATGAACCCTACCTAATTGATTTATTTTTCTAAGCTTTTACCTCGTAGTTCAAATCTCGTAGCTACGTTCATAATTCTACCCTTATGTCCTACTGATCACACCACTAGGTATGATGGCCTGACTTAACCCTCTTTCCGATTTGTTTCTACCTCAAGCTCGTGATTTTCAAACCCCTATAGTTTTATAATCGAGCTAATCCTACCCTATTTTCTCAAATCCCTGCGATTTTCTCACAGTAATCAAGATTTAAGATTTTTGTTCACATTATTTCTATATTCTTCGTTGTGTACTTTTTTGTTTTAGAATTTACATCTGTTTGCATACTTAATATGCACACATATGTAGAAAAGATAATGTTTTACGTGTGGTAACCCCTAGATTCTTTTAGAGAAAGTGTGAGAATTTTCCGATCTATTTAGTTATTATTATTTTAGTATATTTGACCGAGTTTGATAAACTAGCCCCGTCTTAAACTTCGTGTCTATTTGATCTCCGTAGGAATTTATTTATTTATTATTAGTTTCAATAGCAAGGTTTGTACATGTATGTATAATGTATAGTATAAGTATAGATTCTTTTTTTTCACAGACCTCCTCACTAGGATTTCCTGTTCTGAGGTGGCCTGTAGTTTTTTTTAAATATTTGTATTTGGTTATGGATTGTCTTTATATCGTCTTCATGATGTTTGTAATTTTATTATCACTTTGATCTCTCAGCCATGTTTTTACTTTTGTTTTAAATATATTCATTTCCTTTATATTTTTGATTTGATCTGGTAGAGCATTGTATAATTTCATAGCATGGAATTTATTATTTCTCTGTCCAAAAGATGTGTTCAAACTGGGAGTAACCAGGATGTTATTGCTTACTGCCCTGGTTGAGTATTTATGTTGGGCAGTGGAGTATACATATATGTTTTTTTTTCAGTTTAAATAAAATATTTTTTGAATAAAGTTTCTGTACATTGAAGACTTGAAAGGTATTAAATATTTCTTCCGTCGGAGTTCTAAGCGGAACTTTCAGTATTGTCTTTAGTACTCCTTTTTGGGCTATATTGAGTCGCTCTGTGTGAGTGCTCAAGGCAGACCCCCATCCAGTTATACCGTACTCTATTTGTGATTGACACAAAGCATAGTATACTTTTTTAATATCGTTTATGTTGAGGATATTACAAATGTTTCTAAAGTAGTATATGTACCTGGTTAGTTTTTTTGTAATTACGTCAATTTGTGAGTTTGCTATAGTGGGACAGAGGCATGATAAGCCTAGATTTTGTTGATAAATTCCTTGGCATGTGTGTAATTTGAGATTTAAGTCCTCCGACGGCTGCCCTCTGGCTGTTATAGAAAATGTAAGATATTTTGTTTTATTAACATTAAGCGTGAGGGAATTTCTTTTAAGCCAGGTTTGCAGGAGACTAAGCCCGTGTTCCGCATCTTTGTAAGTATTTATCCAATCTTTTTCGTTAAATAAAATTACTGTGTCATCAGCAAAACTAATAATTTTTCCCCTTGTTTCTAGGTTACAGATATCATTGATGTATATCAAAAACAATATTGGTCCTAGTACGCTTCCTTGCGGTACGCCATGGTTGATAAGGAGAGGTTCGCTTTTTCTCTTATTAATTTGAACGCTCTGTGTACGCTCCATCATATAGCTTTTTAGCAAGTTTAGTGTTGTATTTGTCATACCAATTTTCGTAAGTTTAGCAAAAAGTATTTTGTGGTCTATTGTATCAAAAGCCTTTTGTAAGTCTATGAAGATTGCCAAAGTTTTTTCTCCACTGTCTAAACTTTTAGTGATCATATCTGTAATTTTTTCTATGGCGTCACTAGTACTTAAATTCTCCCTAAAACCATACTGTGTTTTCGATAATATTTTATTGTCTTCTAAGTAGGATAAGAGTTGTTTTTTTAATATTCTCTCCAATATTTTTGAAAATGTGTTGAGTAGGCTTATTGGTCGGTAATTGTTTATGTCATTTTTACATCCTTGTTTAAAAATTGGTATAACAGTAGCTTTTTTGAGAGCCGTAGGGAATATGCTTTCAGTTATAGACAGGTTGACTAAGTATGTTATTTAGTTTGTTTATTTAATTCTTCCTATCACCGCTGCTACATCGATAGCATAAACAACAGATAATAAATTAAAAATTTCAAGAAAGAAAACTTTACCTTACCGGTGTTGGATGTTCGTACTCGAGGGTCCGGTTTTCTCAATTGAAGTCCTTGTCTGCAACTTCCCCTAACATAATATTTTGTATTCATGGTTAGTATTCGCGAAATTGTTGGAATAATAGGAATGGATGGATATGGGGAGGGGGAAAAATGGTTGCTGAAAAGTCGGCTCCTCCGCTATCCAAGTGAAGACCGATGAACAACAATTACAAACCGGATTCTTCCAAGTACGCTTGCTAGACTTATCCTTAGGTCCGAGTTTTACTCTCTTCAACGAGCGTCTCTTGTTACGAAAGGGGCCCTTCACGCCAGATGGGAGAATACTAAGTCTTCATGCCGTTTTTCTGTCTTACTCCGACTTCCGTCTCCTCCGGATTGAATTTAACTCTACTGAGTCTAGAAGGGGTATTTCATGTCTTCCCTTATCATGTCTCTATCCGTTGAATGTGGCGTAAGCTTGTAACAGGCAGATCCATCCTCCCACGTGACCGACCTAGCGTTACACTCCACCTCTGACTAGCTGACATAAAACGCACCTCATGAGCCTTATGTTTGCTTTCAGGTTCGACAAGGACTTACGGTATGCAAATAACCTGTAGCTTTAATGCCGCGTCAGCGTACTGTCCGCATACGTCCTTTCCCTCCCCGCATGCCCCATCTCGACAATACCGCCACAGGATCAAAGCTCTCCGACCAGAAAGGTTGACACTTACATTTCCGGATAGCTCATAATCACATACAGCAGCCTTGAAGTTTAAAATGCGTGGGCAAATTCAGGATTCAGGATTGTATGGTTATTTGAACACAAGTGTTTTTTAAATGAGGTCACTAGCTCCTCGTGTGTTAGGTATTTAGGATTATGGGTATTTATGGGTTCTTGGATACCTACTTCCGATAAGAAATTTAAAGAATGAGATAAATCATGTTGTATCTTTCTAAGTTGACCTTGAATCAATGGCCTCCTGAATAATTGTGATGAGCTCTCTTTGAGTTTGAAGCTAGTCGCTGTACTTTACTTTGCGAAATTTTGCGCGCTGAATCAATGCTACCTATTGGCGATCGCTTTAGTATAATCAAGTTGTTTAGAATTAAGTGAATTTAACGTTTCACATATTGGCTGAAGACTCCGTCGTAAGCTAAAATTGATAAACTTGTCCCTTGACATTAATGCTCTGTTTTGTTTGTTCGTTAATGGAATCTAGGTGACTGTGTCAATGGATGACATTGAACTCCAATCGAAATTTTAGATACACAATCGAAGGTTATATAACATACCCTAATCACGTCAGTGAAAGGAATCGGTAGGTATTTGTTATACCTATCAATTGGCTATTTCCATTGATTTTAGTGTTACATATTTCATTTCTCATGCTTATTTGTTTTATTTAATTTATGTGTTGTTGTTAATTATTATTCCCTCGTCCTATTATTATCTTTATTTGTAATTTTAAAATATGGAACGTATTGCATTGCACTTTCCATGCATACATTCTGGATTATTATTATTATTATTATACAAGTAAATACCTAAAATTGATTGAGAGGCACATTTCTATCACATCGGTAATACTTAATTACATTGTGCCAATAAATGGTTACCTCCAATGAACGAATGAACGATATTAAATAAGTACATCATTTTTTATGGTTTATTTGTTTACTCTTCACACAGAAGACCTTCGGTGTACTTTGGAGATTGTTTATTTCTACAGTCATTGCCCTTTTGAACCTCGATTCATCGTTTAACTAATTCTTCTCTATTTATTTGACCTAGTTTTGCCCAAACATTGATCGTTTAAGTAGGTACTTTGCTAACCTAGAGCTACCTGGATGACCTAGTTTCAACTAAGGTATTCCTTGCTTGACTTAGTTTTGAGAAATATAGGTATTTCGGTTACGAATCAAACTGATACCTTATGTCGCCAATCCTTGCGCGCGCTGAAATAAACAATAGACCTACCTAACTAAAACAAGTACTTGTATGACCTAATTTTTAAGTAGGTATTTCCTGTTTGACCTGATTTTAAGACGCACGGTTACTCTCGCACACGAAATATAGAATAAAGAGCTTCCTCAATAGTCATTCATTTCGTTCTACGCGCGTCGATTCGTTTTATATGAGTTATAATAAATTAGCGTATTTACCTAACTGAAGAAAATACCTTCATATGTGGCCTAATTCTAAAGCAGGTATTTCCTGTTTGACCTACTTTCGAGCAAGTGAAAATTGTTATCAGTGTGTTAGTGACAGTGTGTAAGTGACAAAACTTCAAAGGTCCGATTGATTTATTGGTGATGTACGCCCGTCCCTTTTCTTCTTGCCCCTGAAAATAATTAATAATTGTTTTAATCTTACCAGCCTCGATCGATTGCAATTTTTCCAGTCAGGAATTTTATGACAACGACATTGTGATCGAGGCTTCCTTTTTTGTTTCCTAGCTAATGGATTCCTGTCGGCCTTTTTGAGAAATGACTCTGATGATGTAAAAAAACTCTTCAAATATCTGTCTATTTAAGATTCACTTCGGTATTTCACTTAGTTTCTCAACCTCGTATTAACTATTGGTTTTATTTCATTCGCATTCGACAGATGATTCATCAAATAACAAATCAGATAATTTAATTTTAAAATCCGGAATTAGGTAGATTACTATTTATCCTGAATATTTTAATATCACTTTAGAATTAATAACCGTAGATACGCACGTTTTCTAAGTGCTCGAGTTACTATCACTATTGTTTATTATAATTCGTTATTTAATTCACAATGAAAATTTAAGGCATCTTATTATGGAAACACTGTCGCAAAAGCATGACTCGAACAATTTGTTATTGTTATTAATTTCACTGATGTTAAGTAATTTAAAGTAAAATTATTGTTTTAATTATTATATCACCTTAAGTTAGTTTTAAAAAATCGCGTGATGTGTTTTCATTTAACCCGGTAAAATGTATTTATTTTAAGACGCTGTATTTTTGTTAAATATTTAAAAATCATATAGTTATTGGTTTTGTAAGAGAAAACCCAGCATATTATTAAATTTTAATTTACTAGCTTTTAAACTTTCATTATAAGAAACACCCAAACTTTCACGAAGTATTATTTTAAAGCACTTTATCGGACTTTTATTTCTCAATTTTAAGAGGAAAATAAAACACTGAATTTACTATTTTGCAAACACTTGTAGACATTTCAACTTTACTAGTAGCCTTCCACGACGACTCCTATAACCGCGCACTTTTACGTTTTTTCTTGATCCCGCACTTCCCGTTGTTCCATTCGAACTCTCCTCCGATCTGCCCACGAACTCCCCATTCTTTATCAAACCATGGTGTTTTAAAGACTTCTTAGAGCTCTCATTTTGTAGGAAAATGACTTCTGATCACCCAGACTTTCATAGAAAAAAAAACCAAATTCGGTTCCTCCGTATATGACCTTTTGTCAAATCTCTGATAATCTCCTATCTCATGTATTAGACCCAAATTAGTCTAGTATCTCTCTCTCGTAGAAAATCACATAAATTTTCTCATTGACATGTATTTATATTAAATTTTTTATGTACTTGCTCGTAAGTCATTGTTAATGCCCACACCATAAAAAGTAATTGTTTTTTTCCTAAAGTAAATATTCGTATTCCGCTTGTGTAATTTTGTTTACATCGTTTCGTATTAATGATGCCCTTAATCACTTGAAATCGTGTTCTATAAAATTATTTATATAATATCATGTCAACAAAGTGATAGCCAATCTTTTCCTCTTGTCCAACGATTAGCAATTCCTTCGACGATTCACACGTATTTCCCAGTGTCAGGCTACGTTAAGCATCTTTTCCTGTGATTTTATTTAATTGTAGAGTGACCAAAATGTACCGCGGTCTTAGATATATAATTTTCTCAATCTCCTGTTTATTGTGAATGGTGTTGTCAGATCAATGCAATCTTTATACCGCAGCCATTAAAGTTAATTTAAGTAGTTCTAATTAGTTTTCTTTTGAGATATCTGTTTCTAATAACTTCGTTCTATCGTTCCATCTCCGTATCAATAGGTTTTCCCACTTTTTCAGGTTATTATCTTCAGTTTGTGAAATTTTCCGAGATTCTACCCGTTTTTGTGATCACTCCAGGTCGGTTTTGATTTAATCATCCCCTGGTACCATCCATGTTACGTTTTCCGTGCCCTTATTGATGATTTTTCATTTATTTATTTTCAACATTCCCGTCTAAGATTTTTTTTGTTTCCATTTGAAATTTTAAGCGCCCAAAACCTCCAGTTCTCGATCACGCCTTATGTAAACACGATCCGGGGTCAATAAACGTCCAATGCTTTGTCTCCAGGATTGTTTATTATACAGTTCGTTCACCCTTCGTTCCTGTGAGAATTAATTCAAGGCCGCTCAATCTGATCAAGGTCCACTAAAACCCTACACGCCTCTAATTTCTCTGATTGGTTCAGATTATTTTTAATCGCCTTACTCAATCCCTTATTGGTAGAATAAACTTAATAAACTTTCTTTGTTCTCGATATAACTATTATATGTGGCTTCCCTCGCTCCAGTCTTTATACAGATCTCTGTAATAGTTCCCAACTGCTCGGACAGATGTCGCCGAATGTACCGATTTCTCTACATAATATTTAGGGGAAAAAAAAAATCTTGTAGGCTTCTCGTAGGTTGAAGGTTGGCATTCATCACAATGTGTATTGTAAATGGACAAACAGTCTGAAATATACAAAAAAAACAATCTTGTCTCTTATTTCCGTGTTACTGGTAGAAAAATCTTTCATCATGATTTTTTCATACACAGCTGAAATAGTATTCAAGCGGCTCTCTACCAGTCCCCCTCTGAAATTATAAGCTTTTAAGTAAATAGTAAGATAAGATATGACCGAACTGAATCAGTTTCATATCGATTTCCTAAGAAGGACAAGACGTTATGATAAAAATATTCATTATTTATCATTAAGTAACTTGTTCTGTAACTGGCATTTTCACCGTAAAGCCCTATCATGGCTAGTCCAGTCGATATTCCTTCCAACCAGAATAACTTAGATGAAAAAATGATAATTGTGAAAGGAAAAGATGGCTTCCTAGATATAAGGAATATTTTTATGGAAGACGGAGGTAAGAAATATCATAATTTATTAGTTTCTCTGGAATATTAAATGTATTACTTACCAATTTCAGATTATAGAATACTAGCTGACGTGTACCTGGCATTGCTCGGGGTTGTGAATGGTTTGGTGTAATGTTTTGAGGTTAAGAATTCTAGTAAGTACACCAGCGGCCATTGATCCCAATCCTACTGATCAACTGTAGAGTCGAAATTGTGGCTCAACACTCCTCAAATGCACTCTTCTTAATGCAACTCTCCGATTAACAAGCGAATCGAGCATTACTAAACAAATCACTTAGCTGATCGGAGACTCAGATTGATCGATTGAAAAGTTGGGAACAACGGCTGTTGGTGTAATTTTGTAAGGAGACAGATCAATGTTTCTGTATTTGCAATATCTATATTTTATGTTTGAATTGATTATATTTTATTCTGGCTGGTTCCCGGCGTATGTTGCAATGCCATATTCAAAGAAATACATTGTATCTCCCTGAATAACCTTTCCCGTGCGTCTCCGTTACCCTCCTGCGTCCTCTTCCTAGCTAGCTTTATAAATTATAGCCTGTATGTTATTCTGATGTATGAGCTATATTATTGTAAAGTTTAATTAAAATCCATTCAGTAGCGTGAAAGAGTAACAAACACACTATACATACATCCATACAAACTTTCTTGTTTATAATATTCAATTAACGTAACATTCAATGTAACATGAAAGGAACATTTCATAATTGTGGACGCAGCGCATGCACGAACCGAGCATGTACCTACTCGCATCTGTTTCCGGCATGCGCGCGGTGAACATAGCTCAGTCTGCCGAGAACAAGTCCTCCATTGTTCGCACGCGTTCTGCAGTATAGACGTCCACACTGACGCTCCGTGCACACTGCGCGCCCCTTTGTGTTCGGCGAAAAAACCGACGCTTTGTGGATTGCACGGTTCGTGCGCGCAAGGCGACCACACTATGGGAATTCTGTTACTTTGCATGATACATTGCGACAATGTGGACGGCAAATTCTTTCATTGCGTGTTACATTGCATGTTACGTTACAACAAACTGTACCCGCCTTTATGCACCGTGCCACAAATAACATCTGTGTTCGTGAAATTTCAAGCAAAGCTACCATTGTAATTCGGTTATTAATTCAAGAATCTGACAAAAGATGGCGCTACTTCCGTCAGCAGCTCGTATATGGATGTTTATTTATTTATTCCCTAGGTATAAGTACTAGGATTTATAGGTGGCTATATGCAATATACATTACATATGATGGCGTCATTGCGTGTCTCGGCTACTTTGCCGTCACTGAATCACAGTGGATCCGAGGAACTGGCTATTTTTAGAACCAGTTCCTATCGGATTTATAAATAGTCACCAACACTCAAACTGGGCGAAGCCAAACTAAAAGCCGCCCGCAGGGACTAGCAGCAAAAACCTGCGGAGCGGGTTTTTAACTGCTAGTATTAAGATTAATTGCTTTAGTTTGAATTCTGATTTATATAATTAATTTTTTTTTATTTTATTTATATTATATTATACGATGTGTATTAAATCAGAGATTTGTTTTTTTTTTTTTTTTGTAATAAAATTTAGTTGTATTTTTTATTTTGTGTATTATACTATTAGAGGCACTGCTGAAAACCAGCTACTTTCCAGGAGAAATCCTGAATATATATAGCTGAGCAGTGATTTTTTTATCAATTGAAACGATGATAAATAAACAAAATGTGTAAAATTGTAAAAAAATGCAGTGATGAATTAAATGTTTTTATTATTATTAATATTATCTCCACATTTTTAATACAGTTTTACCAGACATTCCTCAGGGATTTCATTTATACAGCATTCAGTCTAAATACTTTCATCCTTTCTGTCAGTTCCATGCCTCACTTCCATATTCCAGTGTTGATATCAACACTCCATTGTGAACTGCTAGCCTCGCTTCTTTGAATATTTTTTTATTAGCGCCAGCGGCATTCAGTCTTCCATTAATGGATTTTCCTGAATTTTTATTGGTCCTCTGGTCATGATGTAGCTGGGCAATGTATTTATTTACAATTTTTTTTTAGAAAAGAATGTGTCCTTGCTGGGAACCCCGTTCTAAGGTCTTATTGTACATGGTTACGCGTTTTATTTTTTTTTTTTTTTATTTCATACAATTTTTGAAAATACACTTTTATGTTTTTTTTCTTGATTACCATACTAGGCTAATGCCTGTGTTAAGGTAATCATACATGATATAAATTATACAGTGTATGAACTAGAACAAAATATAGGTTTGAAATAGAAATTATAAGATATTAGAAACAAGAGATAGAAAAAAGATAAAAATATTTAAGGTAAAATATAACAAGATATATGTATACGTATGCACATACAAATGCATATGCACATACATACACAAATACATATAAATACATACAAACACACATATATACATATATATATATATATATATATATATATATATATATATATATATAAATATATAAAGGATTATAAAAAAGAAAAATTTTTAAAGAAGTTAAAAATAAAATACTATATAAAATATATGTAAAAAATAAAATACTGAAATATAAACTTATAACTATATAAAATACTAAAATATAACTATATAAAATACTAAGAAGTAAGATTTAAATATGTTAATCTATAATTTTTTTTTTTTTGAGAGCTAAAATTTTTACTGGAGGTTTGTCAATGTAGGTAATCGTCTAGAAGAGTATATATTTAGGTTAGATTAGATTTCAGTGAAGTCAGGTTGGAAAAAGATGTGAAGTATGATATTTTATTTAGTTAATTTAATTATTTTCTTTTCTTTTAAAATGGTTAGGAAGTCATATATTCTTTAAAAAAATCTCGTCCCCTTTCAAATATCCAATTTTGAACACGAATAGTAAAAAGAGGTATGGTAATATTTGATTTTATATCGGTGCTCAATGCATTGTATATTTTGGGGGCAATGAACCAAAATTGTCGGTGAGCGAATGTGGTTCTAGTTTTTGGGACCACGCATCCCAGATTTGATGAAAAGCGGGTTTTGGCTTGATGTTGTGGAGCCACCAGTAGGTTATTTTTACGTATGTAGGATAGGCTTGTCTTAGTGAATAGTTGGCGAATATCTAAGACCTTAAATTTAGTAAATAGCACATTAGAGGGGTGGGTAGGTTGGCATTTAAATATGATTCTCAGTATTAGTTTTTGAACTGTAATTATTGGATTAATGACGGATTCTGTGCAACCACCCCATCCCAAAATACCGTATGTTGCAATGGATTGAAAAAGGGAAAAATATACGCTTCTAAGGGTTTTTAGGTCTAAGATGGATCTAAGAGAGCAGAATATATGGCAGAGCTTACGGAGTCTTTTTACTGTGCCACTTATGTGTGCTTCCCAACGTAGTTGGTCATCTATGATTATGCCCAGATATTTAACTTCCTTAGATGATTTAAGGGTAGGACACGTGCAATTTGTAATAGGTGGGGTTCCGGGTGGGTGTGGGTGCATGTTTAGTGAACACGAGTGAATTATTGGTTTAGGGCAGTTGTTGGGAAAATTATTTTTGCGTATGGAAAACGTCATATATTGTGTTTTGTCAATATTGAGTGTAAGGAGATTTGTGTCAAGCCAATGCCTCACTTTTATTAGGCCATTATTAGTTTTGTTTATAACTGCTTGCCATGTTTCATCTTCGAATATTAAGACTGTATCATCAGCAAATGATAATATCTTACCTCCAATATCCATGGTACATAGTGTGTTGATGTATAAAAGAAATAGGATTGGCCCTAGTACACTGCCTTGCGGTACACCGTAAGACATGGGTAATTTTTTGCTTTTATTTATTTTGTCAGAGTGGATAAGAGTTTGTTGAGTTCGGTTTGTTAGGTAGTTTTCGAACCATGTGTAGGGTATCCCAGTTATTCCGATCTGTTGAAGTTTTTTAAGCAGTAAGGGATGAGAGACCGTATCAAATGCTTTTGAGAGATCGAGGAAAACAGCAAGCGGTTTTCGACCAAGGTCGAGATTAAAGGAAACTATTTTTGTGAGGGCGGCTATTGCATCTGAGGTACTCCTACCTTTGCGGAAACCATATTGGTTGTCCGATAATATTTTGTTATCTTCAAGGAACTTGTAGAGTCTATTCTTCACCGCTTTTTCTATGATTTTAGATATTGTGCTAAGTAAAGATATCGGTCGATAGTTATTTACAGACAGTTTGTCTCCTGATTTGAATATTGGGATTATTGTGGCCTGTTTTAAGGGGTTAGGAAATACACCAGTTTTAAAGCTTAGATTGATTATATGTTTCAGAGGTGAGGCTATATATTTTTGGATATGTTTGATGATTTTTGTTGAAATGTGATCTATACCTACAGAGTTACTGTTTTTAAGGGATGAGATTAGTTCTAAAATTTCTGCGTCAGTAGTGGGAGTGAAGTGGAAAGGGTTATAGCTAAGATTAGTGAGGGGTATATTGTTTGCAAGATCTTTGTCTGAGACGTTGTGTCTGTCTAAAATATTTTTTGCTAAGTTAGATCCAATATTGGAGAAAAATTGATTGAAATGGTCGGAAATTTTTTCGGGGTCGGAATTGACATGTAATATTTGGTCTTCGATGTTAATCTTAACAATGGGTGTATTGGTTTTATTAATATTGGCTATATCTTTAACGATATTCCAAATTTTTTTATTATAACCGGAAGCTTCACTGATTTCTTTATGGTAGTAATCTCTTTTAACACTGTCAATTATTTTTTTGCAGTTATTTCTATAACGTTTGTAGAATAAGAGAGATGCATAATCGTGGGGATTTTTTCTACAGAAGTTATGAATCTTATCGCGCTTTCTGATACAGTAGAGAATTCCTGCAGTGATCCATGGTTTGAGTTTTGTGTCAGATCGTTTTTTTTTACTTTTTGTGTATGATGTAGCATCGGTTAAGTGGTTACGTAAGGTATTTATAAATAATTCACATGCAGAGGTGACGTCGGTACAAGAATAGATAAGTTCCCAGTTTTCTTTAGAGACACTGTTTAGGAGAGTTTCATATGAGATCTTTTCTTGGGGAGAAGTATTTTGTGGTGATTTGTGATTTTTATGCGAGAGAGAAGTGATGATTGAATAGTGATCTGTAACAGTTGATTGATAGACAATGGATTTGGTGTCTAGTTCACTCTTAACAAATACAAATACATGATCTATACAACTGCTAGTGTTTGAATCTGATTCTCTAGTTGGTGCTGTAACAGCTGGAAAATATCCTAATAAAGTTAGTGCGTTTAGATAATCATTTGCTTGAGGGTGCATTTTATTAATTATATTTATGTTAAGATCACCAATTATAAAGGTGTTTTGGCAGTGTTTAATGTTTGATAAAATTTCATGCAGTGAATGTATGAATGGGGTTATATTATGTGTATTCGGAGATCTGTATATTGTAAGAAGTGTTATATGATTATCAAGTTGAATTTGTAGACAGTTTGCAGATTTAATTTTGATCTCTTTTACTGAGTGTGAGATGTGATTTTTAATGTATACAATGACTCCATCGTTCTGAGTTTGGTTGTGTAGAGTATTATAGTGATTGTAGTTTCTTATCGTTTTAGGGATGAAATTTTCTTGAATCCAGCATTCACTCAAGACAATTATATCAAAATCTAAGACAAGGTCAGTGAGGAGAATTAGGAGTTCATCAAAATTTTTGTTTATACTTCTTATGTTCATAGAGAATATCGAAAGGGTTGAATTAAATAATAGTTGGCGTACTACTTCGGAATCATTGGTAGATATACATGGGATTGGTGTTGTGTTATCTATTAAATCTGCTATGTCTTCCATTTTCTGGTTTTTTGTTTTGCATAAATTATTAACAACCAAGTTGTAGTGACATTAGTACGTTTATGAGATAAAGATTTAGTTGATATAAATATATAACATATGCATAAATATATAAACTGTAAATATAGTTGTTGTGAATATATAATATAAGCACATAATGAATATATGACATAAGCATATAGTGAATT
This sequence comes from Limnephilus rhombicus, assembly GCA_929108145.2. NCBI lineage: Eukaryota > Metazoa > Arthropoda > Insecta > Trichoptera > Limnephilidae > Limnephilus > Limnephilus rhombicus. Next base: position 20,550,213 of record OV815296.1, on the reverse strand, counting down.
ATAGTTTATTGTTTGTTTTTTTATTAGTTTGAATTATAAGTAAGGACCTATGTTAAAATATTACGAGAGGAAAATTATAAAGTAATATCTAGGAGAAAACACAATACAAGCATTAATCTTTGATTAATAATTGCAAAACTGTATATATATTCTTCCTTCCCATGTCCATAATCCATATCTTAATGTTTCTTTTGAAGTCGGTTATTTTTTTAATGGTTTTTTTATTGCAAGAGGGAGTATATTAAATAATTTTGTAGAGAAAAATTGCATATTTCTTTGTCCAAAAGTCGTTTTAGTTGTAGATTGGTGGAATGTATGTAGTAATGTGGAGTTTGTCTGTGTAAAGTTATCGTGGTTTATGAATGCGTAAATTAGAATATCTTCGTTTCAGTGATATTAAATTCAGGCCTTTAAAAACATAAACCCTGAATAGCCAGGCCAGGGAAATAGTGTGGCTAAATGCAATCTGACCTAGCACACCTTAGCCAACAATAATGGCTGATAATAATATTCTTGAATTAGGGGGAATTTTTTTAGAAAATTATTTTATACTTATCCATTTTGTCAAAAAGTAATGCAATTGGCTCGTTAAAAAAACATTATACACTTAATTCTGTTTTTACACCGGAGATTTTTTTAACAATAATGCCAGGAAAAGCATTCTCTGAGCGCCAATGTTATCTTTGGGGATACTATGTGGATGGACTTTTTAATGAAAGGAAGGAGAGGAAGTTCTGGGAAGGAAAAGGTATGAGGGGTGGGTAGTAATCTCAGTATATCCAGGAGTGACGGAAGTATGAATCCATCCCTCCCACTGCAGTGCAAGACGATGGGTCCTGAGAGACCAGCTAGACAGGACAAAGGGTGTCCCAAAGCTGGCCTTTCTCGATTCAGCCTGCCACGCAGCTGGTAGGTAGGCGAATTCGCCGCAAAGACCTGAACACACCTCAGCTGATGAACCCGGGCACCCCTGCAAAGTTAACAAATGTAGCGAAGCACTCGGCTAGATCTATGGGAGAGGTGTTGGTTATCCAATAAATGGTTCCCGAGCAGCAGTACCCATATCCCCCTCCCAAATGCATGGAATTCGTTATATAATGTAAATGAAAATTTATTGGAAGGAACTCACTCCAGGATGTCAAAATCCCAAACACGGTTTTGAATATTTCTACGCTATTGTTTGTACTAGTGTTTTTCTGGTGGGTTAAATCTAGGATTCCAATAACAATGTTGTGCTTTATCGGACCGTTTCTATCAAAATTTAAAAAACTGTTTTAAATAATGACATTATAAAAATACAAGACACATTAGATTCATCCTAATCGAACAAAAATGCAGCACCACTTGTACCGGACGTAGATTTAAGATTATATTTAAGAATATAATATCGTTTAAAGTTTATAATGTTTTCATGTTTTACAAATAATAAAATTAATCAGGGGTCATAGCAGTCGGTTTAAAGACAAAAGAACAACGCTTGACCCCACCTTCATCTCTGTGTACATACCTACACACCTCTTCTTTATTTTTAACCTTTTTCCTTTGCGTGAATTCGATCTGTGTGAATCCGTTCCTATACAAACCTTCGCGCAGATCCAATTTACGCAAAGCTCTGTCATTTACATAAAACTATATATCTTTGTTACTTAAAATTTATCTCATGTGTATATACCTACACATTACTTATCTTACTACTTTGCATAAAATTGTGATTTGTGCAAAGTCTTTTTGAGCTGTTGTACATACTTACAACATTTGCGCAAATTCAATTTTTATGCAAAGCCTATTTCTATGTATCCAATTTGTGCAACATTGTTTCATTTAAATTTGCACAAATTGGCTGCAACCATTCTTCTAAATATGTTCTGAAATTGTGCAAAACTCATAATACACAAAGTATCGGAGAAGCGTAGAGTGTAGGGCGAGATTGAACGCTGTGGTGTTTTTGCTTCGTTACGCAACAGCGGAACGAACGCAGTGGCGTTTTAACTCTAGACAATGAGATTTCTAAGAATTTCATCTCAGTTCGGAGAATTGAGATGAAAAAAGAGCTAGTATGGGCAGACTCCCGCCGCTAAGCCCTTTAAATACGGCCGGTATTTGGCCAGATAGGTACAGTTCCTGATCTCAACGCCACAACAGCATCTCGCCTTCTCTCCTGCCTTCTCCGATCTACCACTGGAAAACTTGGACTTCTTCTTGGCCCTGGCCGAACCGCCCACCCAGAAGACACATATTACAATTGGTCGATCGTCTTTATCAAGATGCAGGTTTCCCCTCTACCTCCCTTCTTCCCCTCGCCCCCGATCCATTTATCCCTTTCCCCACATTTCTCCCCATTTTTCCCTCACTTTTTCCCCACTTTTCCATCTTTCTACCATTTTACTCCCTTTCTCCCTAGGCGTAGAAACGGCCAGCCGGCAACTTCCCGCTTCATCGTTTGTGCGGCTGGCGACTACAGTGCCCGTCCCGTACACAACTTATAAAAAGGATAGCCATTCAAAGAATATGTGTGTATGAATGAAATAGCTTTATGAAACGATGCGCATTGTCTCAGTAACATATCTTCACTCCATTAATTCTCCAAGGTGTAAAAACAGAATTATCTGTATACTGAGTAAGTCTCATACAGGGCGAAAGATGGGGTCAGTATCAGTACCCAGATGAACTTGCACTGATAAATAAACTAAAAGTAAAAAAATGTTTAAATTTCAGAAGACGAAACGCTGAAAATAAACTTTCAAACACGTGGAGGAAGTAATAAACCTCAGACAATATTAAAATGTGAGGAATGTGGTTACTTATGTGAAAAACCATCCCATTTGAATCGACACGCCTTGATCCACTCCGGCGAGAAACCATTCAAGTGTGTGGAATGTGACTTTGCATGTACCAGGAGGTCACGCATGAATGTACACATGCTCAACCACAATGGAGAAAAACCCTACTCGTGTTCCCAATGCGACAAACTCTTTGCAAGACTGTCCGGCCTGAGACTACATCAGGTCATTCACTCGACGGAAAGAAAATATTCATGCCCAAAATGCCCCTTTGCAAGCAAGCGAAACTACAGCCTTAAACGACACATGGACACGCACGTTGCTGAAAAAGAATACAAATGTACCATGTGCGATTACTCTTGCTCCCAAAAGCATTCTCTTTTTCGACACATGCTGAAGCACAAGATTAAGGAAGAATCCATTTCATGTACTTTATGCGACTTTAAGTGTATTCGTAAGGATTATTTGGCAAAACATATATTATACCACGATAGTGTAACGTGCCATTCTTGCCCTGAATGTATGTATACTTGTAGGCAATTCTCAGCATTGACGAGACATATGCTAATGCATGCATCGGCAAAGTCATTTCAATGTGACTATTGCGGTCATATAACTGCAAGAAAGTATAGATTAAAAACTCATATTGCGTCACAACATATGTTTTAAGTTGTCTTTCTTAATAGGCTCTCAACTATCTTGCAGCATATTTTAATATACTTTGGACACTTTGCTCGCCAAACTGAGGACTCCTACTAGGAGAAACTGCTAGTCACTGGCAAAGTGAAAGGCAGAAGTAGACAAAATCACCAATGCGCTGGTATGTCCGGTATGTCGGTGTCCGCAGTTCTCCACGCAGCGCAGAACCGCGAGTGGAGGAGCCTTGTCCACCATGGAATTTGGAGTAGGAATTACGATCCTCAGCAATAGGGAACCGACTTAAGAATTTATGCAGCCGCACACATATCTATGCATGTCGCATAAAACACACTGTCAAAACATATTGGATATGACACACGTAAATAACAATTATTACAAGCAATAATTGTCAGCCTGAAACACTCATTTACATTGAAAAATCTTCCGAGAAAAGATACTTGCGCCCAACGGGACTTGAACCCGTGTCCTTCCGATTGCCGGTCGAATGCTCTGACCACTTTTATCTATTCTATCTTTTCTCGGAAGATTTTTCAATGTAAATGAGTGTTTCAGGCTGACAATTATTGCTTGTAATAATTGTTACCCTTTGTGCTATGCATAAAAATCTTGTCTAAACGTTAGTTTATAAATTAAAAAATAATAATTAACACACGTAAATGATAGATTGCGTTGAAATGGCCAGCATTGTAAAATTGAAAACTTTATTTTATTTTACAAGGTCATCAAAACAGTTTCTGCATTGAATGTTGAACATGCTCAACTGTATGTGAAATGTGTTATTTTAATACAAGTGAGATGACGTCAATGAGAACAGTAATTAATAAGAGTTGTTAGAAAATATTAACCTGTGTCCTGTCTTTGTTTATTTGTTTATTAAGACATACACAGAACATTATAATACAAGTTATAAGATGTTAAATTTTTACATGGTTATGTACCTATTATGTAAGTCACAGAATGTCATTTGGTAGTTATGCCTGACATATGTAATGACGGGTTTTAAAACTTAATTAGTGAATGAACAAGTAATAATAATAATAATTTTTTGTTTTTTTTTATTTATAAACTAACGTTTAAGACAAGATTTTTATGCATAGCACAGAGGGTAACAATTATTATAAGCAATAATTGTCAGCCTGAAATACTCATTTTACATTGAAAAATCTTTCAAGAAAAGATACTTGCCGCCAACGGGACTTGAACCCGTGTCCTTCTAATTGCCGGTCAGATGCTCTGACCACTGAGCTATGGCGGCTTATCTAATACCCGCCAAATAATTCAATATATACTGGTGTTTCATTCAACAATTACTGATTATAAAATTTTTCCAACTGATATAATAATAATAAAAAGAAAGAAAGGGAAGGGGGGGGGGACATAAAGAGACATTTAAAAATCAAGAATTATAGTCATGCTACAATAATTATAGTCAGATACAATATTAATACAAGAATTATAGTCTTGATGAGAAGGCTTAAATATCTGAGGAGCCGTGTTGTTGTGGAACCAGAGGATATTTCATATTCAATGACAACCTTGGTGAACTATTGTAATATTTAGGATTAGACATGTAGTTTCAACATCCTTTAACAGATGTCGTTAGTTTGAATAGTTAAATGTAGTTTTTAGGTGTCTCGACAGATGTCAGTTAAGTAGTACCTTAGAAGAGTATCATTTATTGTCATTCGTGTCTAATGCACAAACAGTTACGGAAATAGCTGATGGCTGGTGACTGCTGGGTTCCGGGAGTGTTTGTGCGCCCAGCTTCAGAATAACAATGGTATAATATGGTAGATAGCACCATCAGCTCGTGCCCTGGGTAGCAATTTTTTATACACATTATTCAACAATTAATATTTTGGGCAGTGTTACTTGGCAGTTGATCTCTGTGGTCGAGGGGTTGCGGGTTCAAAACCCAGCGTGTGCAAATAAATTTTATTTGCTTGATTTTAATTAATTAATTAAAAATAATATACAGCATATTTGTGGCACGTTCCAGAGTGAAAGATACTCTCAGTATCTCTTTGGTGTAAGACCGCCATTCAGAATTAAAATGTTGTTTGAAATGGCTTTAGCCATGTTTGGTAACCAGATCTCAATAGCCAGGTAATTTAACACTACCTTCAGCCTCACAACGTACCCCAATTGGGGATGCCATAGCCTCACTGGCTCCAGAGGGATGGGACTCTTGTACAGTACTCACATTAAAATAATCTTTTCACAATTGCCGGTGCAACGCATTTACAGTAAAATTTGGATATAACGACTTCGCTTATAACAGCTTACCGTTTTTGGCGACGACAATGTAAACTTAAGTTAGGTTTCATAAGTAGGTACTAGTAAAACATATCCGTTTAGTGCAACTCCATTTTAAACAACCATTTTAATGATAATTCGTCCAGTTAGAACGACGCACAGTGTTTTGTTTACAAAACCTACGCACCAATACCTCGCCTACTCCCCTCGCCCGGCTTCTCCCCTTGCGCTAACGCCTATCCTTATTAGCATGCATAAATCAGTCAGAGTTTATCATCTATTATGATTAGGTTAAAAGCACGACACAATTAGTTATAGTTATAACGTTTAGAAGCCTGTGAATCAAATGTAACCCTCGCGAAGGAGTTTGGCGTGTCTCATTTGAAAACTATTATCCGGCCGTTTTGTGTGTTGTTCGGTTAAGTACGACTAAGTATCGCCGGCATCGTTATATCCGGATTCTACTGTAATCAAATTATATATCAGTTTTAATGTTCAAGGTAAAAATAATGTATTAAAAACAATGAAAAAAAATTTATAATTGTGCTTTATTATAATTTTTTTAAATACATAGCTTAAATCATTGCATTATGTGTAATTTCATGTAAATCAATTTAAACAATTAAATTATAACAATATAATAATACAATAAAAATCACCAATTTCCTTTTAATTTCTAGTAAAAAAAAAAAGCAATATGATGGAATTTGCAGCAGTAAAACCTGTTTTCCGGTGACATGACCTAAAATAACTTAGGAATTCAATTTGACCTAATTCTAGGTATTATATTCCACACCAGAACAAGCAAAATAACTACTAATTATGCTAAATCAGTAAATGTCGTCTTTTATAGCGCGCCATACAACAGCTTTTACTACTGCAAATTCGAACCCTAGTGCTTATCCACTCGAGCGATAGAGAGTTCCGGGTGTTCTGCGGTCTTCGATTCGCTGCACTCATTACAAACTCGTACCTCTTAAGAATTATTTATTATGTATGCAGAAATATGTTACTTATTCATGCAGAAACATACGAGTTGCATACTGCAGTTTAAAAAAATCGTCAAATTTTAAATTAATTTAAATTCATAAAAATCACCTAGCCAAATTTGGGTATCCATCACTAGGAGTGGCTACATACCCAAAACATGATCATACATTATTACTCGAAAAAAGCAAAACTATACGGCATAATATATATTAATACAAAAACTCAACTTAGGGGTATTTCGCCATTGTGTTGATAGCTAATCCATAGGATAATGTATGTTTTCGATTTACAATTTATTTATTTAAAAAGTCAGACTTTGCTATTCGGTACTTGAACCTACGAATATTGGCTATAAATCGGTTAAGTTAGCCGAGTTTTATACCTATTGCGAGTATTCATTTATTTATTAATATATGTTATATCCTATGGATAAGCTACGAAGAGGGTGGTGAAATACCCCATTAATGTATTCATACATTACTTCTTGGGTTAATTCACAATAAATTATCAATAATTTAAATTTTAAAAAATAAGTTGCAAATTTTCTTTGGAATTTCAGCTCGGCCACAAAACAACAAAATAATATTAATATACATTTATTGATGTATTTTCGTTTGTTATCAGTTAACGGAGAATCTTTGTTTCATCCCAATTATGAAACCCAACCCTTTTGTAAATTATTGCAGAGGTAAAGAAATATATTGCATTGACATGTAAAACTAATGAATTTTAACTAAGACTACAAGTAGTGACCTAGAAGACTATGAGTAGGAACTACAGGTAGGGGACCCATTCGAAGTTGATGTCAGCAGCATTAGAAAAGGTGTTTCCTCCCTCATTTACTCAGGGCTTCTTTAATTTTTGCAATAAAAACACTAACTATATATAACCCCTTCCTTATTCAGTCTGAAAATCACCCGAATTGGTAGCAAAATATTCTCACAGTTGTATATAGTTACAGATGGGTGTTGCTTTTTTTAACACTTTTGAAGACTTCAATGCAGGTCACTTATAAAAAAAATACAGAATAAATTGTCGGGGATAAAACAACCACAAAAAGGTCTCAGCAATGCCTTTTTGACAAATTAAAAGGTTTTAATTTGGAACAGGAGTTAGTGTCGCGGCCAGCATTTCTATAGCAATGGTCATCCTGTGCAAGCGATCCAACTGCTGCCTCTTGTACTCAAGCTTCATGTTGTAGTATTGCTGCTTCATCTCGGCTTTGGCTTTTGCGGCCAAAATGTCTGAAGCACTGGCGATCTCAGAGGGATTGATTGGTCTCCACCGGCTGGCCCTGTGCTTGGGTTTGGCAGGAGTTGATTCAGTGAGTATAATTGCCGGAATTGCGACTTCAACGGTCGGAAGGGCAGTTTCAGCAGTTGGAATCGTGGCTTCATCGGTCGGAAGGCCAGTTTCAACGGATGGAATCGTGGCTTCGTTTGTCGGGATTGTGGCTTCCATGGTTGATACTGTAGGCTCAATGGTTTGGTCGATGGGAACAATGTTCGGAATTGTGGATTTAATGGTCGGGATTATGGATTCAATGGTCGAGAGTGCTGATCCAATGGTCATGATAGTGGGAACATTGGCTGTGTTGGTAGAAATAGTGGGTACAATGGTAGTGGCTGAGATAAGTTCTGCGGGGATGGTAACCTGATTGAGGCAACAGGTTGGTGATTCGCAGCATGTCCCTTTTGAATGTTTGGTTATGGCTGCCTTCCTCGCTGCCGAGTGCAGATCCTGCCAGATCTGAAAACAGAAACAAACATTGAAAATAATTATTCATTTATGGTTCTAACTTGATGCCGTGATGGTAAGACTAGATGCCTGTGGACCCGTGTTGTGGAAATAGAAGACAACCAAGGTAATTTTATTAGAAGTGCTACAAGTAAAGGGAAAAGGGTAAAATGTGGAAGACAGCACTACGGGCCATGGCCTGAGTTTTTACTGGAGCTATGTAGAATGTTTCTAAATCAATAATAATTTATTTTTAGAGCCAATTTCACGCATTACAGGTACAAAATAAAATTTAAAAAACTGACTACCTATTAAAACTATAAATTATAAAATGAGCAGAATGCTGGCAGGCCTGAGAAAAGGGGATTGCTTATATAAAATGTGATGAACAAGTCATCGGAAGCTAAATACCGCCAATCAATCGGGATTAAGGGAGAAGTTTTTAAACACTAACAGCCTTACTAAAAAAAACCACAGCGCGACCGATTAACTGTGTTATTGCAATAACATAAATAGAGCTCGTATACACTAAAAGACGTTTTATTACCAATAACGTTTCTTACGTGGTCACACTGTTAAAACGCATTGAAGATGTGACAACGTTGTATATGGTTTTAATTTACTAGGAAACAATGTTGTTTTAATTTTTCTCCACAAGGGGCATTATTGGCGCGCCTATGCATTAGTTCGTCGGCCCGAGACATGACAAAACAGCTCGGTGTGTTTTATAGCGGGATATCGAAAATTTTGTGATTTTACTTAATAATTTCTATTGTAGTGACGAATTTACTCTTCTGTTCACATAATTGATATATTTACCATGTTATTTGTGTGGTTTACATCAGTTTAATCAAGTTATTGTACAAACGCCGTACTTTCAAAGTTGAACTGTCAGAATATTGTTTTTTATAGGTTACTTAAAAGATAAAATTTTCAATTATTACAAGCAATAATTGTCAGCCTGAAACACTCATTTACATTGAAAAATCTTCCGAGAAAAGATACTTGCCGCCAACGGGACTTGAACCCGTGTCCTTCCGATTGCCGGTCGAATGCTCTGACCACTGAGCTATGGCGGCTTATCAAATACCCGCCAAATAATTCAATATATACTAGTGTTTCATTCAACAATTACTGCTTGTTATATTTTTTCCACCTGAAAACAACCAACTTTATTTTTGCGAGGAAGACATTGTTAGTGTTAAATCCCTCGCTAGGTGGCGTCGAGACAAATTATGTCTGCATTTATTGGGGAAATACTTAAACTTGTTAAATATTAAATATTATTTTTTAATTTATAAACTAACGTTTAGACAAGATTTTTATGCATAGCACAAAGGGTAACAATTATTACAAGCAATAATTGTCAGCCTGAAACACTCATTTACATTGAAAAATCTTCCGAGAAAAGATACTTGCCGCCAACGGGACTTGAACCCGTGTCCTTCCGATTGCCGGTCGAATGCTCTGACCACTGAGCTATGGCGGCTTATCAAATACCCGCCAAATAATTCAATACATACTAGTGTTTCATTCAACAATTACTGCTTGTTATATTTTTTCCACCTGAAAACAACCAACTTTATTTTTGCGAGGAAGACATTGTTAGTGTTAAATCCCTCGCTAGGTGGCGTCGAGACAAATTATGTCTGCATTTATTGGGGAAATACTTAAACTTGTTAAATATTAAATATTATTTTTTAATTTATAAACTAACGTTTAGACAAGATTTTTATGCATAGCACAAAGGGTAACAATTATTACAAGCAATAATTGTCAGCCTGAAACACTCATTTACATTGAAAAATCTTCCGAGAAAAGATACTTGCCGCCAACGAGACTTGAACCCGTGTCCTTCCGATTGCCGGTCGAATGCTCTGACCACTGAGCTATGGCGGCTTATCAAATACCCGCCAAATAATTCAATATATACTAGTGTTTCATTCAACAATTACTGCTTGTTATATTTTTTCCACCTGAAAACAACCAACTTTATTTTTGCGAGGAAGACATTGTTAGTGTTAAATCCCTCGCTAGGTGGCGTCGAGACAAATTATGTCTGCATTTATTGGGGAAATACTTAAACTTGTTAAATATTAAATATTATTTTTTAATTTATAAACTAACGTTTAGACAAGATTTTTATGCATAGCACAAAGGGTAACAATTATTACAAGCAATAAGTGTCAGCAAGCATTGTTTCAGGCTGACAATTATTGCTTGTAATAATTGTTACCCTTTGTGCTATGCATAAAAATCTTGTCTAAACGTTAGTTTATAAATTAAAAAATAATATTTAATATTTAACAAGTTTAAGTATTTCCCCAATAAATGCAGACATAATTTGTCTCGACGCCACCTAGCGAGGGATTTAACACTAACAATGTCTTCCTCGCAAAAATAAAGTTGGTTGTTTTCAGGTGGAAAAAATATAACAAGCAGTAATTGTTGAATGAAACACTAGTATATATTGAATTATTTGGCGGGTATTTGATAAGCCGCCATAGCTCAGTGGTCAGAGCATTCGACCGGCAATCGGAAGGACACGGGTTCAAGTCCCGTTGGCGGCAAGTATCTTTTCTCGGAAGATTTTTCAATGTAAATGAGTGTTTCAGGCTGACAATTATTGCTTGTAATAATTGTTACCCTTTGTGCTATGCATAAAAATCTTGTCTAAACGTTAGTTTATAAATTAAAAAATAATATTTAATATTTAACAAGTTTAAGTATTTCCCCAATAAATGCAGAAATAATTTGTCTCGACGCCACCTAGCGAGGGATTTAACACTAACAATGTCTTCCTCGCAAAAATAAAGTTGGTTGTTTTCAGGTGGAAAAAATATAACAAGCAGTAATTGTTGAATGAAACACTAGTATATATTGAATTATTTGGCGGGTATTTGATAAGCCGCCATAGCTCAGTGGTCAGAGCATTCGACCGGCAATCGGAAGGACACGGGTTCAAGTCCCGTTGGCGGCAAGTATCTTTTCTCGGAAGATTTTTCAATGTAAATGAGTGTTTCAGGCTGACAATTATTGCTTGTAATAATTGTTACCCTTTGTGCTATGCATAAAAATCTTGTCTAAACGTTAGTTTATAAATTAAAAAATAATATTTAATATTTAACAAGTTTAAGTATTTCCCCAATAAATGCAGACATAATTTGTCTCGACGCCACCTAGCGAGGGATTTAACACTAACAATGTCTTCCTCGCAAAAATAAAGTTGGTTGTTTTCAGGTGGAAAAAATATAACAAGCAGTAATTGTTGAATGAAACACTAGTATATATTGAATTATTTGGCGGGTATTTGATAAGCCGCCATAGCTCAGTGGTCAGAGCATTCGACCGGCAATCGGAAGGACACGGGTTCAAGTCCCGTTGGCGGCAAGTATCTTTTCTCGGAAGATTTTTCAATGTAAATGAGTGTTTCAGGCTGACAATTATTGCTTGTAATAATTGTTACCCTTTGTGCTATGCATAAAAATCTTGTATAAACGTTAGTTTATAAATTAAAAAATAATATTTGATAAAATTTTCATTTTAAGATCTTTATTTTAAGAGAATTTCTTAAAAGTGATAATTTTTTATAATATTAAAATCTAATACATGTGTTCGTAAACGTATCAAAAAAATTAACGTCTTTAGAGATGCAAGAAATCTGTTTTAAATTTCGGTATTATTTCTAAGTTATTTTTTTGGCAATAAAAAAAACTTTGAATTTTTTTATTGTATACACGATGAAAAAGTGAGGTGATAGTTTCCTTCCAAATTTATTACACAAAAGGACTGTGTTTTTTAAATTTTGATTTTATTTAAATTTCTCTACATTTTGGTCAAAAATGTTGTGGGAGGAAATTTTTTTCCATTTTTTTCCGAGTTTGAATCTTAAAATACGGCAGTTTTTGAAAGCTAAAGTGTATTTCAAATACTCAAATCTAAAAGGTAATTTTATCTAGTTTTCATAAATGGTATTTGTTTTTACGACACCTTCAAAAATAAGAAATATATAGAACAATCAAAATACTATGGAAAAATTACAAATATCGTTCGGACATCAATGGTTAAAACAGAGATAAACTACCCTCTCAGGCCGTGGAAACCATGTGTATTTCTTTCAAAGAACAAAATTTTAATTAGTAATGTTTTCACATCCGCGGCCGTTTGTCAATTGAATAAAATTTTCACTGGGTTTTTTAGTAAGGCTGTAAGTCTAAAGTTAGTTATCGTACTAGTGGTTCTAGCAATGGTTGTGGGCAACAACACATGCTCAAATGAGCAGATAGCACCTAAACATCTTCAATATATTATTAGGAGTACCGCAGAAGCAATAAAATTAAATGGTAATTATCGGTTCGGACTGGCCACGCTTATTACGAATAATTTTTAGAAAAAAACTTAAGATTCGCCTTAATTACTATAAAAGGAAACTTTTTGGCTTTGGGGCGGCGGAAAATAATGCATTTTAATTTTCAATTGCATAAAACCAAAATTCACTTCGCGAACCGACGCAGCGAAAACCCGCGGCCGTAGCTGTCACTTGCTGTCACTGTTATGGTCTGTAGCTGACTTCGTGGGATACCTACATGAAATACCGCGAATCACAAACCATGTTACACAAACCTAGCGTAGCCGCTAAGCCACTTGAAAACTGGGATGTTTTTCTTGCCTTGACGCGAGTAGGCGTTATAAAGGGGCACTTTCTTTTGTATCACAAACCATGTTACACAAACAAGCCCCCTAGACAAATTTCATAATTACGCGCCTTATCCCACGAAGTCGGCTACAGTCGTATTAGCTCTTGTTAATTTATCAAGGATACCAACATCACAGTGACATGTACGGCCGCGGATTTTCGCTGTCAGTCGCGAAGCGAATTTTGGTTTTATGCAATTGAAAATTAAAATGCATTATTTTCCGCCGCCCCAAAGCCAAAAAGTTTCCTTTTATAGTAATTAAGGCGAATCTAAAGTTTTTTTCTAAAAATTATTCGTAATAAGCGTGGCCAGTCCGAACCGATATTTACCAATTAAATGTATTCACGTAAATATACAAATCTAGGCATCTTAAGAATTGAGACAAATTAACTTTGACGACCTCCGTAGTCCAGTGGGTAAGACTCTTGACTCACAATCCGGAGGTCGCGGGTTCGAACCCGGCATGCGCAAATAAATTTTATTTGATTAATTTGTGTTATTTCACAATTAATTCATTTAAAATAATATATAGTATATTTGCGGCATGTTCCAGAGTGGAAGATACTATCAGTATCGCCCTGGTGTAAGACCACCATTCAGAATTGAAACGTTGCTTGAAAATGGCTTTAGCCGTGTTTGGTGACCAGATCTGAATAGCCAGGTACTTCCCAACCTTCCTCTTCCCCACCTCCTCCCCCTCCCCACTACCTTCAGCCTCACAACATACCCCAATTGGGGATGCCATAGTCACACTGGCATCCCCAATTGGGGTATGTTGTGAGGAAAACAGAAATAACACGACGCACCAAACAAAAAGTTCAATTTTCAAATATTGTAATATTTTTGAAGAACTTTAAAAGTAAGATTTAGAAAAACTGTAAGTAAGAATATTTGTAAAACATATTTTAAAACACTAACCAGTCTCCATTGCTTCCAATCCATACTTTTTCCCGGGATATCGTTCACCTGTTCCGCAATGGCTGACCATCTTCGCTGGGATCCTTTGGTGGTGGCCGCAAACTTCGCACGTAAAAGCTCTTGGTCATTCGACACCAACTTCACCAGCAGATATTTTTGATCTTTGCTAATGCTTTCACCGGACATTTTGATTAAATAGCTTCCGTAATTAAAAAGTAAACTGTGACAAGTAACGTCAACAAAACTGTAAATAAACAACAGAGCAACTGTGACATAAATGAACTAATACAACTGTGACCTGTGATAGCAGCGATCCGGAAACCAAATACTCGTAGCGGGAATGGCGGGAAATGACTAGAAATGAACCAATGAGCGAGTGATCAAATTCCATAGAAATTTCACAAAACGTAGGTAGTAAAATATTTTCTTTCGGGTACTTGCCTATTAAAAATATCATGTATTTTAATGTGTAGGTAACTAGGTACCATCCAAAAAGTGTGGGTGAATATTATTAAAAAATTATTTCTATTCTAAGGCTGGGGTTAAGCGTCGATGACACAGGGCTAGTTTACAAGCTACTATCTGGGAAATTCACTATCTGTTAGTAAACTCGCCCGTGTCATCATGTCACTTGCTAACTAACAGCAACTAGCAGATTGTTGACAATCTACGAAAAAAAGTTGAAGGGTCGTCAACTTTACTCGCCTACACGCTTGCTCCGCTTGCTCGTGATTGGTTTATTTACGTTTCCAACATGGATTCCGATAAACAGCTGATTTCTACTGTCAAAAATCTGAAGAATTTAGTTCACGCAGGCGTCGTTATTCTTGTTACTGGCGCTAAAAGCGACCTCAGTTTCCTACGCTTCTGAGCGAGTGTACAGTTTTGTGTGTCATCATGACAATCTCACTCACTCGCCGATTTACTCGCTTTTAAAACTTAGTAGGTAGTAGCTTGTAAACTCGCCGTGTGTCATCGAGGCTTTACTTGCTAACTAGCGGATTTTTGACAATCTACGTACGAAAAAAGTTGAAAGGTCGTCAACTTTACTCGCTACACGCTTGCTCGCGATTGGTTTAATTATATCGCTGGCTGAAAACGCATGAACTTAAACGCCATAAAAGAATAGCAACACAAAAACAAACATGGCGTAACAAATCGTTTCATCCAGTGTTGCCAACTTAACGGATTTCCCGTCATATCTGGCGGATTGGAGTGTCCCGAAACGGGAAAATTTTGTGTATAACGGAATTTACAGTATGACGGATTTTCTGGCGGATTCGAAAAAAGTGCCAAATTACATACTTTTATAGGCGAAAATCGCCTATATTTATGGATTTATGGAGAAATTTTGATCCCTGAAATTCTCTAGCCACCCCCCCCCCCTCAGAATGGACGAAAATTTGTGTATCTGACGGATTTCTGACCGTTGATCCGTCACGATTTAGCGGGAACAAAGATTTCGAGTTGGCAACACTGGTTTCATCCGTCAAAACATGTAGCAGAGCACAAATAATGCTCCAATTACATATAATTTCGTTATTGTTTATTGTTTATTTCGTTTGCGCAGGTAACTAATTAATATTTAGCATTCATATTACATATCTCACGAACCAGAATTGGCGTACTTCTTTGTTTGGTAAATCCAACAATTGCATCGATCAACAGTATCTACCAAAGAACCTTGTTCGAGAGTTTTTCTACCAGGCTTTCGAATTAGTAAGATATGCTCGTCAAGTCAGTATGAATCTTTTTAAAAAGTAAAAACCAAGTTCAATATAATATTGTACTATTATTATCAAATTGTTAACACCGAGTATCAAAATCACATAGAAGACGCTAGAGCACGTCAAGTAAGAGTTATTTTCACACTTCAGCTTGAAAACTACAGAGACAGACACTTAAAATAATCATGTCTACCATCAAAATACTTAAATTTAGGCTCTGCTTTAGTCCTCTTTCAATTTTCTGAATAATCCACACACTAATGAAGATTCTAACCTCTTATAAAGAAAATTGTGGTAAGTATGCACTATTAACAATAAAAGAGATAGACAAGTGACTTTTTGAGACTGCAATTTTTGATCTACACATAAAATAGCCTTAGGTACCTAGTACCTACTTGTATCTCTTAAATGTTTGGTAATTATCGGTTCGGACTGGCCACGCTTATTACGAATAATTTTTAGAAAAAAACTTTAGATTCGCCTTAATTACTATAAAAGGAAACCTTTTGGCTTTGGGGCGGCGGAAAATAATGCATTTTAATTTTCAATTGCATAAAACCAAAATTCACTTCGCGAACCGGCGCAGTGAAAATCCGCGGCCGTAGCTGTCACTTGCTGTCACTGTTATGGACTGTAGCTGACTTCGTGGGATACCTACATGAAATACCGCGAATCACAAACCATGTTACACAAACCTAGCGTAGCCGCTAAGCCACTTGAAAACTGGGATGTTTTTCTTGCCTTGACGCGAGTAGGCGTTATAAAGGGGCACTTTCTTTTGTATCACAAACCATGTTACACAAACAAGCCCGCTAGACAAATTTCATAATTACGCGCCTTATCCCACGAAGTTCGCTACAGTCGTATTAGCTCTTGTTAATTTATCAAGGATACCAACATCACAGTGACATGTACGGCCGCGGATTTTCGCTGTGTCAGTCGCGAAGCGAATTTTGGTTTTATGCAATTGAAAATTAAAATGCATTATTTTCCGCCGCCCCAAAGCCAAAAAGTTTCCTTTTATAGTAATTAAGGCGAATCTAAAGTTTTTTTCTAAAAATTATTCGTAATAAGCGTGGCCAGTCCGAACCGATATTTACCAAATGTTTTAGTACATAATCAAAAAATTTTTCCCAAATTCATGAAATTTACAGTCTTCTGATCAACTGATCCATTTACGCACGATCTGTGTGATCATTTAATCTGTACGTGTGACGTAGATGTTAAACAAACTAATAACACAACAAGTTGTATAACAATATTATAATGTGTTACCGTTTCAAATACACAGTACTTAATCACACAATCTGATTTACCCTCGCAACATTTCCCGAATTGGGGATTTGTTTTTTAAGACATACACAGTACATTATTATACAAGTTATAAGGAGTATTAAATAAAATTATTGCATGGTGTAGTACCTATTGCGTAAGTCCATATAAATATCATTAGGTAATTTCGCCTGGGATTTGAACGGTTCTTAAAATTTAACCAATGCATGAATGAGTAGAGTAATAAAAAAGAAGATTGTGTATGAAGATAAAAAGATAATTTTAGAATAAGAATTACTCGCTCACGAATAGTATCAAAAGTTTAATGAAAAGATAAGTGTAAGAAGTTTTAAATTAAATTATATCACGCCAAGAAATTTAGTAAATTAGTTTTGTATGTTTGCAAGGAATTGTGAAAAATGTCTAATTTTAGTAATTTTTCATAGTGTGTATAAGTTAAGATTGCGCGAGAGATTAGTGAGTGTTTTTGCTGCATTAGTTTTGTTGGCTTCTATACGAAAAAGTGAAGTGTGCTATTAGAATATTTAAACCAATGACGGATAGCAATTCGGGACTATCTATTTTATTTTTAAGCGGGTTGTTATGGGAGGCCATATTCACCTCCTCCAGGTAATTTGCCACTTGCATCACATTTTTAAATTTTTTTTTCCAGTTTAGGCAAATATTCTAAGACATTCTGTATTTTTTTTTTAATCATATTTTTGAAACCCTGGCAATTTTTTGAAAATTTCAATCTGAAAAATCAGACCATTTTTTATAAACCGGAAAGACGGGACATAATTTTATGGTTGCGAAAAAACGATAATTACATAACCGAAAATCATTTTAAAAAAAATTACGTTTTCCACACGAATGGCACAGGAGAATAACGAGGCATACCAAAAATATTAAATCTCATAAATATTTTTTTCCTTGATCCATCTTATTGATCATAAATCATTACAACGTTCAACGTTTATATTACTAAATCAAATGTAATATACTTGTACTTGTAAATTATAATAATAATAAGAATATTATAAAATTTGATTTTGTTAAAATCTGCACCGTTATCATTATACCTCTAAAACATGTAGTGACAGCGTAAAATGTACGGGGTTCCCTTCATAACTTCTGTCAAAAACTCAAACCAAATGATACGTTTGCAGAGAACAAAAAATAAATCTAGTGAACGTTAAATGTCAAATTCAAAAATTTGCCTGAAATCAAAGTGATGCCATATAAAAAAATAAATCAGTGTGGAATTTTATAAAATTAATAGGAACATTTTTGGAGACGGGACATTTTCATGTAGTGACGTCACGAGCCCAAATAATGGATTTATTTATTTTAAAATAAAAAAAACTACATTTCTTAAAAAATTTAGTAACATTTTCGTAATCTTAGTAAAAAAATCTATCCACACGATTTTTTCCAAGTCGTTATGAAATCCATGCAAGTGGCCTATTGGGATTCATAAACTATCTGTGCTTTGTCAATCATCAAAACATTTGAATTGATACGTAACTGTATTTTGTCAGGTTGGGCCGAGCCTGAATTAGAGCAGCCGTCCTACCTGGAGATCAATGCTGTGGACCAAAACACCTCAGAAGGGCTGATAGTGAAGGGCGTCAATGACAACCTTACCCTGTCCTGCGCCCTGCTCAGGGGCGGCAAGCAACAACCCTTCAGCAGCATGAACCTGCAGTGGTCCATTCCTAGACAGGATGTCAACAGGTGCAGTGTACAGCATCATACATAGAATATTCCTGAAATAGGGGAATCTTGCGGGAATTGTCATCTAATTGGTGAAATCCCCATGCGATGGTCTCCCACAATGAAATTTCATGTTATTTACAAATGTATTAAATTATATTATTTAGATCACGCCGAGGTTCAGATGATTGAGAATTTATGAAAAATACCGATTAGTACAGAAAATATAAGCCATTAAAATTGATATTTGCGGCTGTCTGATAAGCATGTGATGTCAAGGTACATACAAAGGCACAGCAGTACTGCAGCACTGCCAATCGAATTATGAATTGTATCGAATTATGTCTCTTGTAACGTCATAAGACATGATTATAATATGCATTTTACCCAAGTTCATTTTCAAAGCTCATAACTTTGTCATTTTTGGAGAAATTGAAAAACTGATTTTACTGTAATGACAGATTTTAGGTAAAGACAGATAAATTTAAAGAGTTAATAATGATTAACTCTTTAAATTTAAACATTTTCATAAAAAAGACAACTTCATTCGGAATAACTTTCTTAATAAGAAATATTAATACCTGAGTTTGGGGGAATTTGTAATATCAGGGAATATTCCCGAGGAAATTTTCCCAGGTGCGTGTACTCTGAGTGTGTGGGTGAGTGTTAACGACAATTCCAAAATCGCCAGTGTTGACGATTGTTACTGTTGAATATAAGTTGGAAATAACGCCGATGTTGACGCGAACAGAACAAAAATAATAAATAACAATCCTGATAAAAATAATTATACAATGATCACAACTAAGGAGTTTCTGCTGTTGGGACTGTTATAACAACAATTATATTTTTGCCTTAACGAGTGGAGAGACAATATTTCAAGGGTCGACCGAGACAGGTTTTTCGTTCTCGGCCGAGACCGAGACCGAGAATAAATTAAAATCTCGGCCGAGACCGAGAATAGATAAATTGAGAAAAAAAATTAAAATGCGCTATTTTTGCATAATATAGTATATTTAAGAATGTAATAATAATTTGTTTAAAATAGTTTTAATAATCAAAATTGAACAACATGATGTTGTAGTACATAAAAAGCAATTTTTCTGTGTTTTCACCCTTCAAAGAGTGTCGCCTCATGTCGTATAATTGACCAGCTCTGCTAACGAGCTGTTCACTTGCTACACTAGTAGGCGGTACTAATAAAAACTTTTTTGCTGCGGGCCTAAGTGTACGGTGACGAATACCATACTCAAAAATATTTGCATTTCTTTGCAGTCTTGGCTCTCTAAGAAAGCTATCAAGCCCTATTTCTATCACAGCACTTAACTGCTTTCGTCACTGGTCATTGGCTCATCTCCCAAGTCTATGAAATCATGAGCTGCCCATAAGTTGGATTTATCTGTTGCAGCCATGTTTGATGAGCTAGCTGACGATGCAGTAGAAGCACATGTAGTTACAAGAGAATTCGATACCACATTTCCATTGAGAGTTTCGATAATATGAAGCTTGGCTGTATTAATTTCGCTTTCAGACAGATATTTTGTTTTAAATCGTGGATCGATCGATCGAATGAGGACGCGCGCGGTAGATTTGAATCCCATTATCCTATACCGTACCTACTTACAACGGTCTCGGTTAAAACAAATTCAAACACCTTCCCTTGGCAGCTTACAACACAAGAACAGCAGCTACTGCTTCTAGCAAGCCACACACAGGCAGTTCTGACAAGAGACAGTGAGCAGTGGGATCCCTTGTGTTCAAATTTACGTGAGGCAGGCCATCATACAAACTATTACAGTTGTCCAATCTGCAGACTGCAAAAGCATTTACCAAAGTCCTAGCTGAATCTCTGGCACTAATGTGTGGTGTCTCCCTAACTGACAGGTCCAGTACGTGGGTGGGCGGCGGAGCCCTGTGGCTGTCCATCACGAAGCTGACGACCAGCGATGCGGGGCAGTACATGTGCCTGGAGAAGGACAACCGCGTGGCGTTGGCGCACGTCGCCCTCGTGGTCAGGGCCAAAGGTGAGTCACAAGTGTCGTCAATGATTCCATCACAAAACAAAACATTGAAGAAAACCTAAAGTAACCTATTATTTTATCACATTTTCTGTTACCAAATAACAAAATATTCCCAGAATTGTAAATATTTGCCTTAGAAATTTACTTTTTCTCCACCCTTATATCGATTAATTCCTTGAAAATAATCTCACACTATCAATATGTATATTAACACACTTTGTGCGGGAAGGATAGTTCTACCTTTTACGCTTGTCCTACTTGGATGCCTGGAAAGGCATTGCTGTCAAATATTTTAATATGAATAATATTATACACCAATTTCTCTGTGAGGGTCCCAACTATATGTATAAAACATATAAATAAATATACATATATCTTCTTATCTCCTTGTCTTTTGTGTGGAAGAATATTTTATCAAAATTTCTTTCACTCATTGTTTTATTTTTTTTATATAAACATGTCTGTATGTAATTAGTTTTAGTTAATATAATAAGCCCTGAAGAAGCTTGAGCTAAGCGAAACCCAGTCGGCTGTTAGATATTAATGATAAAAAAGTGGTGTATTACAAAGAGTATTTTTAAAATTTAATATTTACTTTATGTTTTAATCGTTTTGATTATTTTTCAGGACCAGATAAGTCTTCTTCATGATTAATGTTTTCATTGTTTTATTTTATTAATATTTCCAGGGGCATACCCATACCCGTACTGCAGCTCGGTTCTGATGTTCCTCTGCGATAAGGCAAACAGCAGCGCACCCGGCGCAAAGTGCATACCCTACAGCTTTCTGTGCGATGGGCGGCCCGACTGCCCCAACGGGCGCGACGAGACCAGGGACACGTGCCAGACGGACGATCCCTGTCAAGGTCGGTATTAAACCTTCTCACACCATATTTGAATTTTTAAATGAGTACATAGATAGGCCATTATTTCTTTGAACACCTTTTGATTTTCGTTTTTCATGTAAGGTATGTGATCAGGTTTATGTAGAAATACTAAAACCATTTTATATTTGTATAAATAAATTTTTTAACTGACTGCCCCAACGGGCGCGACGAGACCAGGGACACATGCCAGACGGACGATCCCTGTCAAGGTCGGTATTAAACCTTCTCACACCATATTTGAATTTTTAAATGAGTACATATATAGGCCATTATTTCTTTGAACACCTTTTGATTTTCGTTTTTCATGTAAGGTATGTGGTCAGGTTTATGTAGAAATACTAAAACCATTTTATATTTGTATAAATAATTTTTTTTGACAGTTTTTGTGGGAGGTTTTTTTTATAGATAGATTAGCTTTTCTGTGGAAGCGTCTTAAAGCTTAAAGATTCAAATAATGTCAGGAATAACTGATTAATGTAGGTCAAGTATGTCCCTTAACCCCTCCGAATTTTCGATAATATTCGCTTTTGGTGTCTCTAACAAAATAACATTTTGCGAAAACTTTTTGTTATTACCGCTTCACAATTAAAGCTCTATAAATGAAACATTTCTGAACGAAGCCAAATAGTAAAAACTCTTTTAGAAAGGTTACAAAATAGGCTTTCAAATTATTATATTACAAATAAATATTAGCATTTGTAAATATTAAAATTTAGATTGCAAACATTAAAAATAGGTAAAAATGACTCACGTGATGTTTTTATGTGAAAACGGTACTAAAATCACAGATTATGTAAACAACAATACTTATTCTGTTGTATATATGTGTAATAAACACTTTTGTCACCCCACTTTTTTATCATTTCATATAAAATATTTAATAAAAATTTAAAATTCTGAGCGCGGTGGAGCCGCCCCTAGCAAATTTGCGCAGGTAAATATTTTTGTCAACTACACGACTGACAGCTGATTCCTGTTATGTATTTCCATAGACAACTTGATAGGGATGTGTAGCTTGATCTACTATCGACCTTTTACTTTTTGTTTTAGGGATGTAACTAAAACAATAACGGAGTTAGAACGATTTCTATGGAAACACACGTGCTGACGTATAAACACGCTTATTGTACTTGACTGCTGTCCTATTTCTAACGTTTATATCTGCTTACGTAGCGGAGGGGTTAATAGCTTGTATGAATAATGAGATACATTTTTTGCTAAACAGAAAACAATTGCAAAAAAAACATAAATAATATTTTTTTTATTTTGATATTTGAGGAAAACTGAACAAAGTAAATTTTGCGCAGTTCTGCAAATTCTAAGCTAACGACAGGGGTTTTACAAGAAACATTACGTTCAAGAGATTAGTGGAGAAAAAAGACTCAAGTATGCACTAACAACCGAGGTTGAAATATGCACTAACAACCAACATATGCACTATGCTTATAATAACCAAATATGCATTACAGTGAAACCCTCTTAAGAAGTTTCGTGGCTTAAGAAGTTTGGTTTTTTCAGTCCCTCAGCCCAAAATTGGTCCAAGTTTTCCCACATATAAGGTTTTCCTGCTTAAGAAGTTTATTTATTCCGGTCCCTTGGAAAACTTCTTAACCCGTCTGCTTGTTTAGGAATAAATACACCCCAAAACACGTAACTGCATTATACTTTCATAAGACCAAAAACGTCCCGAGCGACCTTACATTTTAAAAGCTATATATCTCTCTTCCTCTCATGCAAACATATGTATTTTTTCTTTTAACAAGAAAGAGAACGAAATAATGCTTCTTATTGTCTTTGAAATATGAAAGCTATCTTGCATAGATATTTTACAATCTCGATCCAAAGTGACGGTTTCAGAATTTACCCGCGAAACTGAGGCTTCCGGGGATTGTGAGGTGCGAATATATTGAACCAAGCAGGCGGGTTAAGAGGGTTTCACTATATGCAGGGCTGGGCAAAATACATGCTTTGCTGTAATTAAAGTACAAATTACAAAATAACTTTTTGCACGTATTTAAAATACAAAATACAGTATTTTAACCATTTTTTAATTTCAAATACAAAATACATATTACAAAATACAAAATACATTTGGTTTTGCTAGAACCTTTGGTTGCAATAAAGTGCCCTCATCTAAGGGTGCGTTTCAATAGAAGCAAAGTTATGCAGAGTGAAACAGAGACGTGCAAAAATTGACCAATCGTATTGCTCAGAAGACATTTGTAAAGTTTTGTGGTGTAGGTCTTAGGTGTTAGATAATAATAATAATTATTATAATAATTCGTATTCCAAGGAAATAAATTGTTTCTCCCTGCATGTCCTTACCTGTGCGTCCCCGTTCCCCTCCCGCATCCCCTTCCCCTCCCGGGGTCCCCTTCCACCTTCCCCGCCTACGCCCCGTCCCGCCAACCCCCCTCCCGCGTTCCATATATTCAGTCCCAGGACATTCAGTTTTCAAACAACTCGTGCCAGCTAATATAATTTTTTTATTCAAATTTTCATTTTTCACGTATTACAAATATTCATTTTTGTATATTATAAGAACAATCAATCAAATCTGGTACCTAACATAGGTACCTATTTAAAATATCTATAATTTAAAAAATCCATAGACAATTCTTTGGTTACAAAAAAAACAGCTGCCTGCTAAATTCAATTTTATCAAACGCGCGAACTGTCAAACGTGCGAAGTTAAAATAGTAACAATTATTATAAGCAATAATTGTCAGCCTGAAACACTTATTTACATTGAAAAATCTTCCGAGAAAAGATACTCGCCGCCAACGGGACTTGAACCCGTG
The DNA here is from genome assembly GCA_929108145.2 of Limnephilus rhombicus. Lineage (NCBI taxonomy): Eukaryota > Metazoa > Arthropoda > Insecta > Trichoptera > Limnephilidae > Limnephilus > Limnephilus rhombicus. The sequence goes on along the minus strand of OV815296.1, from coordinate 20,525,752 downwards.
TCCTTCTGATTGCCGGTCGGGTGCTCTGACCACTGAGCTATGGCGGCTTATCTAATACCCGCCAAATAATTCAATATATACTGATGTTTCATTCAACAATTACTGATTATTATAGCTCAGTGGTCAGAGCATCCGACCGGCAATCAGAAGGACACGGGTTCAAGTCCCGTTGGCGGCAAGTATCTTTTCTCGGAAGATTTTTCAATGTAAATGAGTGTTTCAGGCTGACAATTATTGCTTATAATAATTATTACCCTTTGTGCTATGCATAAAAATCTTGTCTTAAACATTAGTTTATAAATTAAAAATAATAATTAAAATAGTAGTTAAGTTTTCTGAAATTATCCAATTTTCTGTGTAATTTTATTAATTTTTCTTTCCGTAAGAACCTTCTACAAAGTATTAGAAAACTTTAAAAAAAATGAATGAAATAGGTAAAGTCGTTCTGAAGTTATGGCGTGACCAAGGGAAACAAGGATTCATTTTTATATACAAAGATGACATTTGTATAGCGTAGTTTGGTGTTATTTCACTTCAAGTGCGCTCTACAGTAGTTAATTTAAAAATAATCTAGTATTCACTCAAATTATTCCTATGGTGCTTTTTTTTTTTTTTACATGAATACCGCACAAGAGTCCCAACTGCTCCCGTCTGGAGCCAGTGGCATCCCCATTGGGGTATGTTGTGAGGCGGAAGGTAGTAGGGAGGGGAAGGAGATAGGGAAGAGGATGGTGGGGAAGTACCTACCTGGCTATTCAGATCTGGTCACCAAACACGGCAAGTCATTTCAAGCAACGTTTCAATTCTGAATGGTGGTCTTACACCAGGGCGATATTGAGAGTATCTTCCACTCTGGAACGTGCCACAAATATACTATATATTATTTTAAATGAATAAATTGTGAAATAACACAAATTAATCAAATAAAATTTATTTGCCACGCCGGGATTCGATCCCGCGACTTTCAGAGTGAGAGTCAAGAGCCTTGCCACTGGACTACGCCGGTCGTCGAGCTTGATCTAACACTACGATACAAAAATGTAGAATACAAAGCAATGGCAAGTATAATATGATACAAAATGTACAATAACAGTGCTGTTATAGCAGAGGACAATAATAATAACTAGCACGACATAAATATCATTGCTTTATAATGTAATGTACAATACATTATAAAGCAATGATAAGAGAACTACAAATAATTATTAGTAAGAGTGCTATAGCACAGGACAACAGTACAGGATTCTAGCGTTTTTAGTCTATGTATTATCTATGTCAAGATTATTTTCCATTATTATTATTAAGATCATTTGAAGTATTTGAAAATGTATTTTGAAGCCATATGGGCTCTCCACACGACACTGCATTTAGTGACTGCGGCAGTAACTGCAGAGAGCGTGGAGTTGAGCAAACTAGCGCCGTCTCGTTTGTTAAAGGGCCGCTAGAACGAGACAGCGCTAGTTCGCCCAACTCCACCCTCTTTGCAGTCACTGTCGCAGTCACTACATGCAGTGTCGTGTGTAGGCCGCTTTAAGTATTTGAAATACAAATTACAAAATACCTCAGCAGCAGGTAATTGAAATACCAATTACAAAATACATTTTTAGGAAGTAATTGAAATACAAATACAAAATACCTATTCGTATTTCAAATTCATATTTCAATTACAAGTAATTCAAATACTGCCCAGCCCTGACTATATGTAGGTATATATATAATCCAATGTCTAATCTTCAGTTATAGTTCTGTCGTCAATTAGTTTATGAAATAATAACCGATTAATGGGATTAAATTATATTTATTTCCCCAGGCAAACTGATGTGTGGCGATGGGCGATGCATACCTCGAGAGTGGTGCTGTGACACCCGCAGCGGGCACACCTGTCTCCCTCATTCGTGCTGTCCACAGGTAGCTATCGTGGGTGAGTAATTGTTGCCTATCTTTTCGCACAACAATATTATCAGTAATTCAGATTGATTTATTTTATGAAATATGTAATTTATTTGAACATTTTGTAGAACGGACTGGTGGCGGACTGAGAAGTGGCCGCGGAAGGGAAAACAATAAATCACAATCACTGCTGCAGACCACGCTCTACACCGTCTCTGGTTAGTCCTTCAACATTAATTCAGTCTTACTAATAAATGTGGTGAAAATTTTATACAATTGATAAACAACTGTAAATGTGAAAACCTTTTTAAAGTAAAATAAAAACTAACATAAAACAGTTAATGGAAAGGCATACGCAATACTTATCCAGCCAAAAAGGGGTTTTTATCTGTTGTATTAACTGTTACACATTTCTTCAGACTGATTCGTGCAAGGTTCGAAAACTCAGCTATCATGGAGAGCATTAGTTTCTATGTTCCCGATGGTTATCTCCGTCATCGACAGCATAGACTGTTTTATCTCCTGGCTTGCAGAACTAACTTGCCAATGGTTATGCCAGTCGGGAGAGCAATCTCGCTGTTGAACAGAATTAATTCGGATATCGACATATTTAGCGTCAGTGAAGCTGCCTTTAAAAGGCAAGCTCAATTAATGCTTATATAGTTTTTTTTTCTTTTTTGCCTACCATTTATATATTTAATTTAATGTTTAACCGGTCAAAGGCCATGACATTTAGCGGAAATTCACGGAACTTCGCAAAAAAACACTAAAAAACCACCACTTTGAATTTTGAATTGAATGTTTTGTTGATAAATTTTGAGCTATTGTTTATTTTACTAACTGAAACACGTTCACATCACAATAAACTATCTACGAAAACCACATTACTTGCATTTATTACGTAAATTAATAGGTTTTATGATCGTTTTATTCGCGATACACGCATTAATTGCGACCGTTAAATTCGCGGCAAATTCTGACAGCCGATTGTCATAGAAGAAATCGTTTTAAAAATATTCCAGGGTGACAAGGTGAATGAAACTTGTAGCGTCTCCGAGAGTAATGATGGCGCAAGCGATTCTGACACTGTTCTTCATACAAATTGTGTACATAGAAGGGCCAAAATCGTAGACCAAAAGTTTTTTGTCGGAAGTATTATTCAAATATTTGAATTATTTTCTCGCGCATGCGCATATGACGCGCGCGCCGGCGCGTCTCCGGCCTGTCAGAGGTTAAGGTAATACTGTTAATTTTTTATTTTTAAAAACGCATTAAAATTTTAAATTTTGTAATGTTTTTAAAGAATAAATAAATTGAATTGAAATTGAGTTAACAATAATATGTATTAACAACAATAATTTCTCATTGAATTTCGGAATTTTTCCAAGGTATTTTAAATGTCATAAATATTTCTTCTTTTTGAAGATGTCGTAAAAACAAATACCATTTTAGAAGCTAGATAAAATTACCTTTTAGATTTTTATATTTGAAATATATTTTATTATTTTTAAATTTTGATATTTTAATTTCAAACATAAAAAAGTTGAAAAAAATTACCACAAACATTTTGAATCAAAACATCGAAAAGTTTCAGACAACTCACAATTAATTAAAAAAAAACATAGCCCTTTTATGTAAGGAACTTGCAAGAAAACTGTAATTTCACTTTTTACCTGGTTCATACAATAAAAAAAAAATTAAAATAATTTTGTACTTACTTTTAATTTCCAGAAAAACAATAAAAAAACTGGAATTTTAAATGCATTGCTTGCACATATTAACTTTTATTTCTTGAATACATGTTTACCAACACAGGCATTAGGCATTTATGTTAGAAAAAAATATCACTTTCATGAAATTCTTATATAAAATTCAATTTGAATATTTGTATAATTAATATTTATAATCCTTTTCTGACTATGCTCTTTCTGTTTCAGTGTGCCTCATGATATTCCTGATAGCCGTCACGCTCCTCATATCCGCGATCTGCAAGGCGCGTCTTAAGAGAGCCACCCACTATAGCGCCACCATCCAAGGGGGGCAGGGGGATGCGGTCCCCGAGGGCTCGGCCTCCCCCTCACCCCCCAGCGACTGGGGCTACACCAGGGTGCCCAACAGTGACGCATACAACCCTCAACTCATCGACTCACCCAGAATGGTCTGCCCCACTTACAGTGAAATCAATAACTCCACCGTATGTAACGTACGCCAAGATTCCGCAGAACTACCGAGCTATTTTGAAATCGCTTCAGAAAATCAACAAATTAACAGTATTAATAATGTTAGCAGCAGTCCCCAAGCTAGAAGACCTACCGACTTTGGTATGAGCACCCTCGCTAATGCTATATTCAATGCGCGCTATCGCCCCGTCCCGCAAGAAGTAGTCACTTCCTCATTTAACAACAACGACATCAGTGATTCAGATAGCTCGTGCAGATCTCCCGGAAGTCACACTTTTAATATATACACATCCCCGGCTAGACGAAACAATAACTTTGCTTCCCCGAGACGGAATAACGAATCTTTCGATTCGCCCCTGAATAGGTTCGGAGAGACCCCTGAAGCATATCTGACAAGAAGATCGGCGGAGCAGAGAAGATTGAGAAGAGCGAATGCGTTGGATCGGATTTTGGACCGGTTCGGACTGAACGCACCTTACGCCGTCGACAGGGAATCTTCGCAAAGTCAACCAAGCGGCAGTGAGAATGTGGACACTCCGTTATCACCTGAGAATGAGAATTTGAATGGAAGACGTCAGTTTGTCTCGTCCATCCTCGGTAGATTGAGAAATAGCTTTAACCGGACTCCCAGAGTGCCGGAAACAACCGAAGTGCAAGAAATAAATACTAGCAGTCAAGTGGAGTCGAGGAGAAGGCCCGACACTCCAAATGTCTTGGAATTGAGCCTTGAAGAAATGGATCTCGCTAGGAGTGGGAATGGCAATGATACTTACACATTAAATGGTAGAACTATTCATTTACTAGGAGCCAGTTTTGAAGAGCGGCCCGACCTATACAGCCTCGGTCTACAAGGATTGTATATAGTGGACGGGATTGTGGAGAATCTCAATAGGTTTGTCAGTTGTCCGGTCTTGCCACCTCCTTACTCAGAGGTGGCTAACACCGCTCCGTCCAAAGTGCTAGGACCGCCTCCGCCATATGTGAGCAGAGAAAATCTCACTACGCAAGTAGAGGCCAGCGATGAAAATGCCCAAGCAAGCACAAGCGGCAGCAATGTCGCCACTACAACAATTTCAAATGATGTTGCAACATGTTCGAATGCTGTTGATAGCGATAATGATATATCGTGTTCAAGCGGCGATGTTGTTGACAATTCGGCTAACAGTCAAAATCAAATTTTAAATTCCGCATCTCCGAATTTTGAAGACGCAATGAATTTAAGTAGAGATTTGTCTATCGAAGGTTTTGTCAATAATAACAATTGTATCCACGATTCCACACCATCCATAAATGTAGATGCGGAAGTCAGTCTATTAAAAGACATATTGAATGGAAACAGGAATGGAAATAATGAAATTCGTCCGTCGAATACTCTAGGAAGTTCGTCGAACGACGGAAACTTACAAATAATGTCTAATAGGTTAAAATTAGAATCGGCGATACTGGATATCGAGCCGAACGACATTTCGAACAACAACGTTGTGGAACAAAATTCTACCGAGCAACAGAGCAACCAAAACGACCAAAATGATAATCCGTCCTTTGTTAGTGAATCGCTAGTTAACCGTAGTTTAGAGAATACGACCGGGCCCACTCTGAAAAAGAGTATTTTCCCGCCGATTAGTCTGGAGTTTATAGATTCTGATTGCATCACAGACTGAATATTCAACCTATTTTAAAATTATTGCACCTAAGCTTTGAATTAAAAGGGTTCGCAAGTCGTCGTATGTGGAAAAATAGTTTTTGAAAAATGCAATTTAAAAGGTGTCTGAAGTAAAATACAAAATCATGATATTCTTTATATGGAAAAATTTACCTACTAATCTGCAGGTCAGAGGGTAGGTGAACATAATTTTGTAAAAAAAACGACCACATCTTATGATCTTATGATCTGATTTTTGAATTTCTAAATCATTTTCCAAAATTTGTATTATTATACTACTTTAGCTTGTTGTTGAAGTGTCATTTATGTCGAGGACATATTTCACAGTGCTCCCTAATGCCCCTCTCAAATGCTTCGAATTTGTTTTATGATGGGAAAATTTTCCTTGCGAAAACAGAATTCGTACTTGGTGGCAAGAGTTTGTATATATAAAAGCAAGAGTTTGTCACTCAATAGCAAAAGTTTGCTATGTTGTAGAAAGAATTTGCTGGTTTACAGCAAACATTTGTCATATAATTACTTGAGAGCAAGGGTCTGTTGTTTGCACTATAGCGAGGATTTGCTACTTGGTAGCAATGATTTTTTTTAAATATCATAACAAGGATTTGTTTCTTGACAGCAAGGTTTCGTTTTACTATAGCAAGGATTTATTACTTGATGGCTGGGGTTTGTTATACGTTTTCCCTCACTATCTAAGTGTTAATGTTCCAACAATGCATTACTGAAGCAAAACCGCAAATAATGCGACTAAAAGTCGATAATAATTTTTAATGGGTTCTTTGCAATATCAGCTTGTATGACGTACAGAAATTGAAATTTTCCGATTAAAATGAATGAATAACAGGAGCATCTCGCATTTGGAATTTTAAAAAATATTATTTGCGACACGTTCCAGAGTGGAAGATACTCTCAGTATCGCTCTGGTGTAAGACCGTAATTCAGAATTGAAACGTTGCTTGAAATGGCTTTAGCCATGTTTGGTGACCAGATCTGAATAGCCAGGTACTTCCCTGCATTCCTCTTCATATCTCCTTCCCCTCCCCACTACTTTCAGCCTAACAACATACCCCAATTGGGGATGCTATAGTTTCACTGGCTCCAGACGGGAGCAGTTGGGACTCTTGCGCAGTATTCATATTATTGCCAGACATTACAATTTTACATTACATTACAATACATTTTATTACATGTTTGGCTAGTGTGGGTTTAATCATGCATTTTTTCCTTATTGGCAAAACATTTAAGAATGTAGCAATAAAAATTGGCTCCTAAAAAATTTACAAATATGAGATATGCCTGTTGTATTGAGAGTGTCAAATTGTAAGTTAAACCTTAGTAAAGGTTCCGATTTAGTTTAATAAGGTTAACGTGGTGAAAAAAAATTGGACATTTTTTTCAAGGTCGGTTTGCAATTTTTCATTGAGCTCCGATAAACCTTATTTTAAATTTCAATTCTCTTTTAACAAGCCATCCTGCTAATAAAACATCTCCCCTAATGCACAGAAATCTGGCTCAAAGCCTTTTTCGCTACTGCTAAAGCCATTTCTATGTTTGGATTCCGAGTGGTGGTATCTCATATGTGTGTTACTGAGAGTATCTCTCGCTCTTCAACAAGGTATTTGAACCCATGACCTCTGGATCCAGGGTTAAGCAATTTTATACTCTGCAACAGAGTATAATGAGGAATTACTGTACATAGCTAAAGTTGTTTTAACTTTTTGTTATATGAGTTTGATAAGTCACTGGGAGATTTCAATGTTCTGTGATCACGGCTTAAATATCATGGGAATAGCCTTAGTTTGTTAATTTTATCTTGTCAGTCTTAGGTTAGGAAATTCGCATGTTATTTATTTGTGAAGGTATCTAATAGAGGTACCTCGAAGGAACAATGTAGGAATTAGATGAGTAATGTTATTAAATTTGGGTGGAGCAGTCTGCTAGTTGGGCTGCGACCCCCAACACCTACGAAAGCGATGAAAATGAATTAATTAATTCATATTTAAATTAATTATTATTAGGACCACTCTTTGTGTAAATAATATTTGTAATTTAAGATTGGTTGGATGTAAAAATGACATCTATAAGTTTTATTTTATCTCCTTGATTAAAGTTGTCAAATGTACATAAAATTATGAGTTGCAATATTTCTGAGGAAATAATATCAACTATATTACTTTGCATGAGTGAAGTTAGGTTTGTGAACGATTATTATCCTATTTAATTTAGATAACATTATATAAATCGTTTCACAATATGCAATACTGGATTTATTATTTAGGATAATTAATAACAAAACTAAAATAAAATTCACTTTACTTTAAAGTAACAGATTTGTTATTTTGTGTTCCGTATCGATGCCTGGAATCCATTATGAGAGAGAGCTAGCTCTTTCGCCCTTATAGTTTCAGTTTCGCGCGTGTTTATTCCCTATATTTGCCCTTTTTTTATTCGACTTGCCACATTTTCTCTCTGCTGGCAACACTAGTGACGCGCATCTCAGATCACGTGATGTTATTGTTTGTCATATGACGCCGTTTTTTCGCGCCGAAAGCAGTTTTCGTGTTTCGCTGTACTTAAAAAACCAATTTTGAGTCGAAAATCGAAGTTTATTCCCTGCTCTTTCAGTTTAAACATTAAATATACCGTGATAGATAGTTTTCTGAGAAATTGACTAATTGTTTAGCGTGTTTTTTTCGGTTGTTTACGTGTTAAACTGTGCAACAAAATGAGTGATATCGACAACAAAGACGCTTCGCCGGTTGGAAACAATGATCAAGCACGAGTTTCTCGGAAACGCCGTATGCCGCGCGAAAGTTCTGGATCCGACACTTCGGAAGAAATGCATTACTATCGGGATCCGCGGGTAGACATCCTGATGCAACAGATGTCGGCCATGACGGACGTTTTATCCGGGAATCGGTTAGAGTTCGCGGAGAAAACGGTCTCGGACAAAGAAGACTCCGCGGGAGAGATGCGGCAAGAGGTAGAATCGGGGTTTTTAGAGATGCCCGCCAGCCTAGCCGCTCAGAAAAACGTTTTGGAGTTCTGCAATCCAAGCACATTGGTGAAAGAATCGCCGATTCCGAAGGCGGACGCAAGAAGAGTCGCAGTTATCTCGGCTCTTCAGCGTTTTGGTTCGGAGGAATGGTCGCGTGTTCGCTATGCCGAAACACAGAAAGTATACACTGCCACGCCCGCCTTCGTAGAGCTGGAGGTAAACGAAGAACTGAGGAGGTTTGATAAGAACAACTCCTTCGCGGCCCTGGACCGTTCTCTGGGAGCCCTCTCCAATGCAGTGCTATCCCAGACAGAGTCGGTCAGAGGATACATGCAGGCACTGGTGAACTGGGCATCCGAACCAGGCCTCTGCTTGACCCCTGCGACGCTGTTTGACAAGATTCAGGGTATGTTTGCCAAGGAGTCAACATACAATAAGACCACGGACGACGTCCTACAGATTTTATGCGGAAAGCGAACTGAATGCCTACAAAGTAGGCGAAAGGCCCTGCTAGAGGGAGTAAGGGACCCGTACATCAAGGAAGGCCTTGCCAGGATTCCTCCGAGCGCCAGTCACCTCTTTAATAAAGAGGAACTAGCAAGCTATATCGTGGCAAACGGGGGACGAGACAAGATATTCGGTAGTGCATCCTCGTCGTATATCCCCCGTCAACCTCAACCCTCTACCTCACAAGCAGCAAGACCGGTGATAGAGGCTCCACCCTCCCGACCTAGGAAGCCCTTTCGATCTGCCCCTAGGCCGGAGAAAGACAGGACGTACAGGCAGCCCGCCAAAAAGCCAGAGCCCTCTCGCAAGGCGGCCAGCGATCGGGGTAGGAGGCGATGGAGGTGACTGGAGGCCGGAGCCATTCTGGGGAGGACGCCTAAAGGCGTATCAGGAGGTGTGGAGGGAGCTGGGAGCATCACCGCTAATCCTGAACATTCTAAAAGGAGCAAGGATACACTTCATATCAAAACCTCCTCTGGCGCTCCCATCGGCCGAGCTGAAGCAGAATTTCAAGACAAGGTTGTCTCCAGGCATGACCGCACACATCGAAACGATGAAAGCGTCAAAAATCCTGGAGGCAGCAGACGACTCCCCAGGCTTCCTGTCAGGTATGTTCCTTACCTCCAAATCAGACCACACCCTCAGGCCCATCTTCAACCTGAAGGCCTTGAACGTCTTCATAGACTCAAAGCCCTTCAGACTCTTCAGTCATTTTCGGGTCCCGGAATTCCTCCAACCCGACGACTGGCTGATAAAAGTCGACCTCTCCCAGGCTTACTTCCACGTGCCGATCGCAAGATCACACCGGAAGTTCCTGCGCCTCGTGTACAACGGAGAGCTCCTTCAGATGACGTGTCTGCCCTTCGGCCTGTCATCAGCGCCAAGGATCTTCTCGCTGCTCTCAAACTGGGTAGCGGAACTACTAAGGAAAAAGGGACTCAGGATTGTAGTCTACCTAGACGACTTCTTAGTAGCAAACCAGTCCAGAAAACTTCTCACCTCCCAAGCCGTTGCTATAGTGCACACACTTCAACAGCTAGGCTGGTGCATAAACCCGGACAAGTGTGTCCTGACACCCACGCAGAAGTTGGAGTTCCTGGGTATAACATGGGACACGAGAGCAGATCAAAAGTCTCTCTCCGACCGCAAGTGCGCTGGTCTTCGCCAAGCCTTGCAGGTTCCCTTGGAAGTCGGCAGTTGCTCTCCCAGGCAGGCTCTCGGTCTACTGGGAAGACTCAACTTTGCAAATTTCGTGATCCCTCGTGGTCGCTTGCATTGCCGCATACTGCAGAGGTTCAGCCGCCGCATACAGCACCTGAAACCATCGCGGCCCGTTGCTCTGCCCAACGCAGCACGGCGGGACATACAGTGGTGGCTAGCAGCCATTGGAAGGACAAGCCCCATTCAACCTCTCCCTTTCCATCACTTCCTGACAACAGACGCAGCGGACACAGGATGGGGTGGACAACTAGACGACACCACAGTTGCGGGCCAATGGACAGGGGAACAGGCACTATGGCACTCAAACCGGAAGGAAGCATACGCCGTGTTAGAGGTCATCAAAGATCAAGCTCATGCCCTGGCAGGGACGAATGTCTTATTGCAGACAGACAACAAGACAGTAGTGGCTTATGTCAACAAGGAAGGGGGTACAAAATCGTTAGCCCTTCTGGAAACAACGCGGGAGCTACTGGATTTCGTAGACCAGATGGAGATATCTCTGACAGCCCAATACATTCCAGGAAGATACAACGGAATTGCGGACCGTCTCTCTCGGGGCGCACCGGTCCCAGAGTGGCATCTACTAAGTCCGGCAACGAAGGAGATATTCAAAAAATGGGGTCGCCCTCAAATAGACCTGTTCGCTTCAGCCACTGCTCACGTGGTACCAACATACGTCTCCAGAGACTCAAGCGACTGCTTAGCCTGCTTTCCCAACGCGTTCAGTCAACCTTGGGACTACAATCTAGCTTGGGTATTCCCTCCGCCAAACCTTGTTCCGAGAGTGCTCACCCACCTAAATCAGGAAAAGGGCATGTTCCTTCTAGTCGTCCCAAAATGGGAGAAGACTTTCTGGAGAAGCGACCTAAAACAGCGAACAGACGAACCTCCCATACGCCTGCGCAACCTAGAGGGAGTCCTCATAGACTCATCGACAGGACTACCCCCTCCCAGGATTCAGGATCTGGAACTAGAGGTCTGGAGAATTGCGGGTGGGAACAAGCCCTGACAACATGGAGTCAAGAAGAACGCCAACTCCTCAAGTCATCCTGGAGAGAGTCTACACTGAAGACCTACAAACCTGCGTGGGATAAGTGGCGTAAATGGGGCACTCAAAACGGTGTGGACGTCAACAATCCCCCACCAACTACGGTTGCCAGGTATCTAGCCCACCTATTTGTTCAAGGAGGCCTAGCCCCAGGGACCATTCAGGTCCACAAGTCAGCCATTGTTACCTTCTGCGGTCCAGCTCAGAATGCGAGAAAAATCAGCTCTGATTTCTTGGTAAGACACGTTCTCAAGGCAATCTCAATGGCAAGGAGGACCAAGGAGAAAGCCCCTATCTGGGATCCCAGACAAGTAATAGACTGGCTGGTCAAGAATTCCCCCACAGAAGACTCGCTGTTTGAAGCGTCACGGAGGGCAGCAATACTCCTCGTCCTGGCGTCAGGCAGGAGAGTTCATGATTTGACACTGCTCAGAATCACCCCAGAACATTTCATCGACAAGAGGAACTCTATTACCCTGTGGCCAATTTTTGGGGCAAAAACCGACACAGCCAACCATAAACAATCAGGTTGGAAACTGACGGGCTCACAAAAAGATAACATCAACCTCCTTAAATGGTTGAGAAAAGTCGTTGCCCTCTCTACAGCCAGAAGAGGTCCACTACTAAAGAACCTATTTGTGACCACATCAGGAGAAACAAAACCGGCAACGCAAACAATAATAGGGGGATGGATCAAATCAGTCCTCAGAGAAGCTGGAGTCCATGCAACCCCGGGAAGTGTACGCTCGGCTGTAGCCTCCTTAAACTGGTTGGAAGACTACCCCATAGAGGAGATTCTTGCTAGAGGGAATTGGAAGTCCGAGCACACCTTCCGGAAGTTCTACCAGAAGGAGATAGCGCACTCCAGAAGCGAGCACCTTCAGCACTCAATGGCTCCATTCTTTACTCCAGTGTAAATAGCATCACATATAACGCTAAGTTTTCAGATCACCAGGTGAGAGCAAACACATCTCATAATGGATTCCAGGCATCGATACGGAACACAAAATAGAATAATTTTACCTACCAATAAAATTTATATTTTGTTTCCATCGATGCCTGGAATCCAGGTAATCCCTACCTGGTGCATTACGAGTCATATGACAAACAATAACATCACGTGATCTGAGATGCGCGTCACTAGTGTTGCCAGCAGAGAGAAAATGTGGCAAGTCGAATAAAAAAAGGGCAAATATAGGGAATAAACACGCGCGAAACTGAAACTATAAGGGCGAAAGAGCTAGCTCTCTCTCATAATGGATTCCAGGCATCGATGGAAACAAAATATAAATTTTATTGGTAGGTAAAATTATTCTATTATATAGAGAATTTTTCAAGAGAAAAAAAACTTCTTTTCTGCTTGAGCGAAGGATGTTCTATTTTCGATTTGGCCATTCAATTTAAATAGTATCATATCTCCAAATATCAATATAGAAATATCGATCATCCAGTTAATTAGTCAGACATCTCCGAAACATCTAAATTTGAGTTGAGTTTGCAGTTATATGTAAAAGTGTACCCCCTATCACCCCTACCACCAAATCAATTATATTGTAGAAAAACTTGTAGTGAATTAACAAAATGTTGAAGTTTTCGGGGTCACTAGTAGGATATTTCAAAATGTCATTCTAATGTACTGGACCGTTGTGTCTCCCGATGTTATTTTATAACACATTTAACAAGTTTTAACAGATAAATAATATTTGATTTACGGCGAGCATTCGAATATTGCTTTCCTCATTATTTCAAAACTTAGTATTTGGAGATGTCTGATTAATCAAATGGACGATCGATATGAAATGCTTAGGGGGCGTTCAAGTATTACGTAACACAATTTTTGAAGATTTTTTAACCCCCCCCCCCCATGTAACGCGCCGTAACATTTTTCTGTACCCCCCCCCCCCCCTCCCCTTAAATGTTACATAATGCCCAAGTAACAATTTTTATCTGAAAGTCACAATCAAGTTGCGCAAAGTACTTTTTTCCTGTTTTAATCACATTTGCGGTAATAAGTCACAATTAAGTTGCGCAAAGTACTGGAAAATCGCTTAAATATCTTTTTTCTTGTTTCAATCGCGTTTGCGGTAATAAATAAAACAAGAGATTTCATGAACGAAAAGGGTTGCCAACTTGGAAGATTTTAATTCCCTAGTTTTTTTAAATAAATAAAGAAAAACATGTTACGTAACGCGTTGTTCGAACCCCCCCTCCTCCCCTCGTAATGCACAGTAACGTTTCACAAGACCCCTCCCCCCAAGTGCGTTACATAATACTTGAACAGCCCCTTACTGCGGTTTAAAGCCAATGAAACAACCTAGATTTCACTGTTTAAAAATTAAAAAAAATCACTGATTTATGATCGATAAAAATCTGCCTACGTAAATATGGATAGCCATCGCTCGAGTCTTTACTTAAGAAAAACTTTATGTAGGTTCCAAGTTATGCCATTTTTTTTATTTCAGTTTTCAAGGGATCGAAAACCTAAACTTTTAAAGCGTGTAAATTTCTTATGTGCAGATTTTACTGTACATAATATGATTAACAATTTCGAGCTATTTAATGACCCTAACATCAAGTTTATGCAATCTCAAATAATAAATTAATATAAGTAATTTTGCAGGAGTAAAATTTGAACTGCTTTGGATTTGAAAAAACAATCTGACGTTGTATTGACGCATTTCATCGGCAATTGAATCCACAAATTCAGGATCCAATGTTAGCTCTTTTTCTACTACACTACGAAGGCCTTATATATTTTCATATTCTAATGATAATCAGTACTCTAAAAATAAAAACTGTTGTCATTTTTAACTCCAATCATAATCGTGAGGAATAATTGCGAGGGAAAATTGTCTTACAAAATGAGGCCTTGTCTTCGATTTAGATTCGTTCTAATTAAACTTAACATTAATATTACAAGTGAATGGCCGTTAGTAGAATTTCTTTTTAATATTGTGCATCAGCAGCTAAGTAGTGAAAACACAAAATTATAATAAAGTACAAAATCTAAAGGTAAAATGCCGAAAAACCCTGTAAATATTATACTAGCAAATAATACTGTTGGCTTAAAATTGTTTACTTATTAAGTAATAATATCGTGTAGGTATTCTTCATAACTTCTCAGTGTAGGCACCAATACACCTTTGTGCACTGCTAATCATATCGTCTGTGCGAATACATTTCCGCATGGCCACTTTTTAGGAGCAATGGAAAACAATAAAACAGAGAAACTAATAAATTTCAAGCGTTGAAAGGCGTGCTGTGATACTGTAATCATAGCAGTAGGATACTTGTAGGATCATTTTAATGTTTTGTATCTGACTTTATTTCCATGTGATGGTTTCGCATTGATGATATATAATATTATTTAAATGAGACAGTGACTGCTATGAGTTGAACTATGCTTGTGCAAAATTTACAAGGTTATATTATAAATTTGGATCAAACATTTTACCCATCTCAATTTTTGGCAGACATGGTTATTTCAAAACTCCACAGATCTGATGGAAATAACATGAGCTGAAAATTGTAGCATTGACCTAGAAATTCTAGACCTTTAAAGCTATTCAATTTTTAAATGTCAGAGCTCACCGTTTGAGAGTTGTTGCTGCTTCAGGCAAACAATTTTTCTGCTTTATGATTTAATAATATTATCTATTTATTAGAAAAAATCGAATCTCCCAAACATTTGGCTAAGTTGACTTTGCTGCATAGTTAAATTCAAAGCAGTCAATGTAATGGTAACGTATCGTTGATTTACTTAAATAATCCACTTTTTGCAACAAGTGACGCCAAATCTTCTTGTTCCCCCGTCGGATGTTGGATTGCAGAAATATAATATCCTTTTGGTAACAGAAATAATTATCTTATCCGTCGGTGCTTTTAGTAGGTTTAAAAAACAGACTACTTTCGTAAAGTAGAGATGGCCGATATTATTTTCATAGTTCCAAGGAACCGGTTCCTTTGTTGTCACTGGAATCATCAATATTATTTCTCTGAGGAACCGGTTATTTTTGGAACTGGTTCCTTTATCATTTTTTTTTTGAGGAACCGGTTCCAAAAGTACCTGGATAAAGAACCGGTTCCACATCAGTCTCTGGCAACTGGAACCGCAATGATAACCCATCAACCATCTCTACGGTTAAGTGCGAAAGTCAAGATTTATACCTTCGGGGGTATTCACCACTTCTTAGCAATTAGCACTACTCGTCGGGTAACATATTTTCCCCTTCACCATCGTTGTTACCTGTCAAGTAAATATCTGTTTTTATCATTTTTATGTTAATCTTATGATTAAAGTTACTTGAGTAGTTTTACTCAACTTTGTGGTGAAATACGTTTTTATTAAAGAGTGGATTATACAGGTACCGTCTGTACTTATTATTAAATAATATTCATTACCCAAATGGAGGTATTGTTTACACCAGCTTGTAGTGAGGCGATTGCTCGTGAGAGCAAGTCATTCAACGTTACACATACATATCTTAAGACAATACTGAATTGAGGTTCACATACTACATATTATTATATCTTGTTAATGTCACACTAGAATAAGAACAGATTCAATGTTGTTTCTCGGTTATTGTTGATGTTTAATATTAAACTTGTTGCTTTTATGATTCATATTAATAATCTCTGGGTAAAACTGCCATGACCAAGTCAAACTGTTAAACAAAAGATGTTAAAAAACCCAAAATTTGTTATATAAAACATGTTTTTTTTACATTATTGAAAATTTTGCTGCTCACAAAATGAAGTAAAAAAATGTGTCAATTTTTCAACTTTAGGGTCTTGTTCATAATACATAGAAGTATTTTAGTGCAAAACAATTTTCACCGTCCTGACATTTGGAATTGCTACATTTTGTGCAACTAACTTCAGTTTCAACTATCATTATCTCGATTCCGTGTGGAATAGCTATATTTTGTGCAGATAGCTTCAGTTTCATCTATTATTATCCCGATTTTTTGTGCAGCTTGCATCAGTTTCATCCATTATTATCCCGATTTTATGTGGAATTGCTACATTTTGTGCAGCTTACTTCAGTTTCAACTACCTTTATCCAGATTTTGCACAGAATTGCTACATTTTGTGCAGCTAACTTCAGTTTCAACTACCTTTATCCAGATTTTGGACAGAATTGCTACATTTTGTGCAGCTAACTTCAGTTTCAACTACCTTTATCCAGGCTTTGTATAGAATTGCTACATTTTGTGTAGCTAACTTCAGTTTCAACTACCCTTATCCAGATTTTGTATGAAATTGCTCCATTTTGTCTAGCTGAGTTCATCATTTTTCTGGTACATTAAAAAAATACTTTGCACTGAATATTGTAAGTACTCCCATTTGGATGAGGCTTCAATGTGATTTTGAATCTCTTATTTCCCACCGTGACCGTAAATTACAGAATACATACTGTTTATAAAAATGAAAATGTACAGTCATCTTGAGATGAGTTTCGATAACATATTTTCAAGGTTGTGTCACATCCAAGTCTTTTTTAGTCCTTACGAAATTAACTTATTCTGAAAAATGTCATATTAATATGTTTGTTCTCTTTTGTATCAGTGATAAAATTTTGTTGTAATATTTTGTTAAAATTTTAAATCTCGATGTTTGTATCATTCTTTGTTATAAATTATAAATTAAATTTTGTAGAAATTTATGTGTATGTAAATCTTATTTGTACTTTAATAACACTCGTTTAGTAATGACTAGTATGACCTAAATTTAAACATACTGGGCAAAACTTATCCCACCATCTGCTACTTTAGTCAATTATATATTAACTTGGATTTGATTAATATACTACTTTCACTAGATGTAATGTTGCTGCTTTTATTTTTTCTTAATATTGGAGAAAGTGGCAGGAGAGGAAAAAAGCGAAAAGGAAAGAGGAACACTACTGAATAATTTATTGTTGTTATGTAAAAATTTTGAAACAATAGTAATTATCATCCTATTATACACATTGTCTGGAAACTCGTAATACGGGCGAGTAACTCGTGAATCTTCATCACAAAGAGAATCTAATTTTTTTTTTTTTTTTTCGATCTTAACATTTTGATGTTTTAAATGAAACTTCTTTAGCGCCGTTAGTGGTTTGAAATTCAGAAGAAACGGAAATGCGTCACAACTCAGTTCTACACAAATATTCGGTTCTAATATAATGCGGTAAATTCGCACCTCGGCGCGTGCCTCCCATAGCGCAGTGGGCAACACGCTTGACAAGTCTCAGCAGCCAGAGAGACAGACATTAAGCGAATGGAGGTTCGAATCATATGAAATCCAAAAAAAAAAAATATTTTTGTGAAATCATTATCCAATCTTCAATCTCCAAACTTTAAAAGAAACGGGCAAAAGAAAAGAAAGCGACTTTCTATTTTCATTTCCACCGCATGTTAATTACATACTCTGATTTTTTTTTAAATCTTCGGAGCGAGGTCTACGCTTGATGTACATAAAAAACATAACATAAAACAGCTGATCCCCGTAGTGACTGAATTATTTTCAAACTTCACCTAAAAAGTTCTAACTTTGGACTTCAATTTATTCGACAACGATAACTCAAATCAATAAGTTATGCCACAAAATGGACTCCAAATAATGCAATATTCACCAGTTTCCCATTAATACTACGAGTTTTCGTCCATCATGTATTTTATGTATTAGAAAAAAAGTTATTGCCGCATCCGGGATTTGAACTCAGGATCTTTTATTTGGGCATCTGCTCTAACCACTGAGTTATCACTTTGGTATGAAATATGTTTTGATGGTTTTTAATATTGTTTCAATATTTAACATCATTATGGAGCGCTATGCATTTTGATAAAAAGAAAAATATTTTAAATGGTCACCTTTCACCAGGGCGATACTGAGAGGGACTTCAATTTCTTGTTGCGATAATTGTAAATTTGAACTTTTCGCAAAATAAAAATTGCCAGAGATGGATATTTTCTCCTATCATCCGTACTACATTATATTATGCACATAGATTAGAATCTAATTCACAATATACAGTGAAACTCTCATTAAAATGTTTCCACGGGTCAGGAAAAAACTACTTAAGGTGATGCACTACTAAGAAATACAAAATCAAGTGTTTTTGGTTTGAAAATTAGATGACTTGGAAATGTTTTAAATGCTTTAATTAAATATAATCAATTATTTTGCAAAAGTCCAGAAAAAATAAAGTATCAGGCCTATAAAAACTTCTTTAACATTTGAAATCTCTTACTTACGAACCCCTTTTCAGTTGCGGTTTAATATGGAAAATTGAATTCTTAAGAAAATTATGATAAAACATTTAAATATTTGTCCCTGAACTTCTGAATATAAGATAAAACAAGCTTTTGGCGAAGATTTTTCTTGAATTTTTGTTAAACGGGAATTTAAACCATATTGCCATTTACATAAGGGCTATTATTGATAGCGGCCTGATCCCAAATTTTACACAACGTTGTGCGTCACTTTAAACAGAATATCTTGTATGTTGGATAAATCGGGCCATTCAAGGGGAAAAAACCAAACTTATTAAGCACGAAAGTGGGAACTTCAGCGAGTTTTTCACTGTACTAATAATAATGTAATACAGCAAAACTCTCTTCTAAGATTCTTAAAGCACCGAAAAAAAAACAACTTATTATGTGGGTTTAATCAGGCCATTTATTTGTAGTTTTCAAGGGACCGAAATAACAACATTTTGTATGCGTTCCAATGTTTTATATGGGAACCTTATAAGAGGGTTTTACTGTATTCGTATTATTAATCACAATTTTTAATCACCACCAAATGTTACATTATTATATGTACCTTCAAAGCATTCATTTAGCTCTTTTGTCATAAACAAGATCGAAATTACACCACATGGCGGAGTGAAAGATTTTTACCATCACCTGAATAAATGTTGTTATAAATAACATTTTGTGGGTTTATAAGTATATAACTAGCTGAGACTCCTTACAAGAGAGCCCCTGTCTAAAGGTAGGGGGTGAGCTATGTCACCACCACCACCCGGTTAGGCAGCATTGTGAGGTGGGTTGAGGGAGACGCTGTAAGAAGAGATTTATTAAAGCGGGCCTTAAACCCATTAGACCCATGCTTGTTTTCAAACTATCTACAACATGGCCAGGCATATGTAATGACGTTATTAAAAGGCTCGGATTATATGAAGGAGAAAAACAGATGCCGGTAGCTTGTTCCACATGTGAGCCAACTTATTGAAAAACGAGTCGAAGAAAAAACCCAGTCTCGTGAAGTCAACATTAAATGTAAACAGATGTTCCACTCGTTTCCGTCGAGTTTCACACATCGAACGTCCAGTTGATTAGTCAGACATCTCCAAAAAATCTAAATTTGAGTTGAAAAGTGCACCAGAACAATACTCAGGTTATTCATGAAATGTAGAAAAATTTGTAGTGAAATAAACAAAAAATTATGTTTTCTTGGTTACTAGTAGGAAATTTGCCACATCGTAAGTCTCGCGGAATCTTTCTATGCGGGAATTCCCACCCATGTAAACCCGTCTATCAACTGCCTCACCCGATACGACGTAAATGAAATCTCCAAGCACAAAAAAATTCAAGCAAATCCTCCGTAAAGATCCTCCTCCCCTATTGCAGCCATGTCTCCCCCTTGCAAATAATTATTAACAAACACCTAAATTCCATTTTTTTCTACAAACATAATTTTTAATTATAACTTCATGATGAAAGAGAAAGGGGCCTTTTTGGCCCGGAGCTCTGTATGCCAGTATATCAAAAGTCAAAGTAGGAAATTTAAAATTTCATATTAATGTATCTGACCGTTATGCTTTCCGGTATTATTTTACAGCATATTTAATATGTAAAAAACAGACACTTGTAAATAATATTTGATTTATGTTAAACATTCGGATATTGCTTTCCTCTTTATCTCAAAACTTAGTACATACATATTTAAAGATATCCATTTTGAACATTTATTAATGCTAACATTTTGAGGAATTGTAGTAGCATCTGACAGGTTTATAAATTACAGTTTTCGGGATTATTAAATACCTTTTGGCTATGTATAGTGTGAATAACATTTGGTGGATGAGTAAACTACACTTTTTGGACTTATATGTTACATTTTAAAGCGCACATTACATAATTCATTGTGGGCAATAAATAAAATTTTTGATTTGTCCTTAGGTCACATCAATTTATTAATGAGTAAATGTATAATAATAATGATTACATCGATCTCATGGATATTAAATACATTAATTCTGGATTTGTATACCACTGTAGTAATGTTAAGAATCTAGTTTATAAAATAAAACTACTATTCTTGGTCAAAATATTGTTCTGTTCATAATTAATCAATTAATAACGAAAATAAAATATTTTTGGTTGAATATTAACAAATGGTTTTTTATTTAACCCCACAAAAAATCGCCCTAAAACAATTTAAAGGAAACTAACTCACCATCACGCTGTTTCTCCGCAGGGATAGGCAGAGAGGACGGACCGTCAAACAAGTCGGTCTTGTCACACCCTCTTTGCCTCATTCACATTCATACATCGTCTCATACACACTCTTTTATTATTCTGACTCTTGACATGGCCCAACTCAAGTATCTGATTCACTTGATCGTGCCATGTCTTCCTCGGGCGTCCCCAACTGCTTCGACCATTCACATTTGTCATTTATTCTTTTTACACTACTTTTTTGTTCATTCGCTCTACATGCCCAAACCCTTTCAATCATACTCATTACGCTTACATCTGCCTTGCATTCTTGGCAATTAAAGGAAAATGTAAATATTGAGAATCTCATTGATAATGGTAATGAATATGGAATATTTTTTTTGCATTGCCACACAGGATGTCCTGAGGAAAACAAATTTTCCTCAGGGCCTATGTTAGGGATTCCCCTCGACGTGTAGAGGGTCTTTTTAGGGAAAGGAAGGAGAGGAAGTTCTGGGAAGGAAAAAGATGAGGGATGAATAGGAATTTGGGGGCAGCACCCCCAAGAGTGACGAAAGTATGAATCAATTTCTCCCAATGTGGTGCAAGGCGATATGTCGAGAGTCTGGTTGGAGAGGTCAATAGGTCTCCTTCAACCAGTCTCTCCCGATTTGGCCTGCTAAGCAGTAGGCCAACACCTAGACAAACCGCACCTCATGAATCCGGACACCTCTGCTAAGTCACCAAACGTAGCAATGACCTATGGCGGGGGTGTTGGTTATTCAATAAATGGTTCCAGGGGCGGCAGTATTTTTTCTGTTATAAGAATATTTCATCCAAACAATTTTTTAAATCAGTATTTTTTTTGCAGGAACAAAATTGTTATCTCTCGTTTATTCTTGTATAAAAATTGGGGGGGGGGCGGCAAATTTTCACAATGTGGTTGACAATTCTAAGAAAATTTCATTCGTTGCTGGATCATGGAGTGACTAGCGACGTGAGTAATAAATATTTTATTTACATTTTTTATGTATGTAATTGTATGTTTGACCATCTGGTTTGTTGTTCAAGCTTAAATTTATTAATAAAGAAAAATCAGAAAAATAAATTTCAGTAAAGTAAGTTATTTTTTTTAAATTTGTAATAATTATTTGAAAATGTTCTCTGATACTTTCGTTTACGAATCCAACTCTTTCTTTTATTATTTAATTTAAATATATTTTTTTAAGCTGCAAATTTCGTGATTCGTAGGAAAACCGTACGCATATAATACTAATTAAAGCAGGGAACTCGCAAACTGATTCACTTTTAATTAAAACCAAAATTGTGTTCAGAATGTAACGGTTGAATTTCAGTTGTGTATTCATCCGCTGATCCATTTCGAAGGAGACCATTATTTTATTCGAAGTGCAGTTATAAAATTCTAGTTGCACACTACATATGTTTGTGCTGCCAGAATCAAAGAGAAACCATTTTCATGTTCTAAGTGTAGTTTTAATTCGCCAGATACAGTTTTAATTTAACCCGCCTAATGACAGGAGACGCAAATTGTCCCACACATTTAATTTTCAAATAAAATTGTATTAATGTGTTAGAAAGTGTAGTATGAATTGTATGAATGTGATAGAAAGCATATACTTCGAGGGGAGAAGTATCACTTGCTTCATTTGATATTGAAAGGCAAGATAGAGGGTCGCCGAGGGCCTGGTAGGAGACAAATGTCTTGGCTGGGTAATATACGAGAGTGGACCGGCATTAGAAGTGTGGAGGAGCTATTCCGGGCAGCGCGAGACAGAGAGACATTCTCAAGAGTGATCGCCAACGTTGGGGGGACCTGATACGGCACACAAAGAAGAAGAAAGTGTAGAGACAGTTTTATTAAATTTTTTTTAAGAAAGGGAATCTGTATTTAAAATTTTAATTTTATTCTGTTTTAAGAACTTAAATTCGAATATTCGCAGGTGTGTATTTTTGAGCCAATGTACATTTCCAGTATCAAAATTTTAATATTTACAAAAACAAAAGTTCTAATAAGCACGTCGGAAAATTATTTTATCTAGATTTTAGAACAATTTTGTTTTTGCTAAAGGGTAAAAAATACAATAAAAAGGAACATTTAAAATGCATGAGAAGAACCGGCAATTTTGTGCGCAAACCTTGACAGGCAAAACTTTATAGACATTTTTTTCTTATTATTATTATTTTTATTTTTTTTATTTACAAAGAGATACAAAAATTATAATAAATTTTATACAATAATTAATTACATTGTATTTGATGTACCCCCATAAATAAGCCGGGCTTGTGTGTATGGGGGGTGTTATTATATTGGTTCAATTTATTATTTTTTATTCAGTTCAAATTTTCAGTATAATTTTTAAGCAGAGTTTTAATTTTTTTTATGTTACTGTTCATGTTTCTGATTTTTTCAGGTAGTGAATTAAAAAATTTAATTCTGAGATATTTATGATTTAACTGTCCTATTGTTTTTTTACATTTTGGAATAGGAAGTATTGATGTTTGTCTAAGAATTCTGTTATTTTTAAAGGGTGTAACTTTATTTTGAATATTATCTTTAAAAATTTGTAATGTTGCGTGATAAAAGTATAATGCATCTTAAATAAAAAAGTATATAAAAAAGTAAAAAGTATATGTGTCTTAAATAAAATAAAAAAATCATATCAAACTGTAAAATGAGGTCCTCAGCACGGGTAAAGCACCCAGTGAGGCCCACATTAGTCAAATATGTAACACACATGTATAAATCAGGTGAATCAAATTAAAAAAAAAAAAAAAAAAAAAATGCACTTAGTTTTCTGACCTTAAATTGTTTGAATAACAGTTTTGATGAATATGAGTAGAGTTTTTTTTTTTATAATTGTTTTTATTATTAGTTTTTGTGATATGTAAATTGTTTGTGTTCGATTTGTATATGTACCGCCCCATCCTATAATGCCGTATTATATAATTCATTAGACAGAAAGCGAAGTATGTGGTTCTAAGTAATTTTTCGTTTAAAATATCTCTTAAGCATCTAAACATATATGTTAGTTTCCTTATTCTGTTATTCAGAAATTTATGTGTGGGGACCATTTTAAACGCTGGTCTATTAATATGCCCAGGTACTTAATATCGGTCTTGCTTTCTATGTTTGTACATAATATATTGCATTTATGGTTTTCTGTATTTGTCACAGAGTGGATTATTATGTTTAATTCTTTAGGTGTTTCTTGTTTTTTAATTGAAAATGGTAAATAATAGGTTTTTTTAGAATTTAAAGTCAACAGGTTTTTATCAAACCATAATTTTAGTGCATTGATATCTGTATTTGCCATTTTATTTAATTCAGACCATGTGTTTGCTTTTAGTAGCAGGACTGTATCGTCAGCGTAGGAGACAATGTCTCCATGGTTGGAAATACGGAATATATCATTGACATATATAATAAATAACAGTGGTCCCAAAACTGTACCTTGGGGTATTGAAAAGTCGCTATATTTTGAATCGCTGACTTGATTAAGTAATTTTACTTGTTGAGGTCTTTTATGTAAATAACTAGTTATCCATGCTAAGACTTTCCCATTAATTCCTATCGATTTTAATTTATTTATTAATTTTTTTATGTGATTTGCTGTCGAAAGCTTTTTTCAGGTCTATAAATATTCCGATACATTTTTTATCGGAATCTAGGGCCGTATATAAATAGTTGGTTATTTTTGTTGGAAGCCGAATTGGTTATCATTAATAATTTTATTTTCTTCTAAGAATGTCCAAATTTGTTTTTTTACTGTTTAAGGGTTAAACCAGTTTTCAGAATGTAAAATTCCAATTGTGGATTCGCGGACACAATTCGAAGGAAAACATTATCTTATTCGAAGTACAGTTATAAAATTGTAGTTGCAGACTCTGTAAAAGCTGCCAGAATCAAAGAAAAACCGTTTTTTTTTTTCATAAATAGCAATTACTTTGTGGTTAGACATTATATTATAAAAAATAAAGCAAACACTTTGTATTTAACTATGAATTTATTATTTTATATATCGACCGGTTTCGCATCGACCAAGCTTCTTCAGGATACAATAATAACTAAACATTAAGACAGAGTTACCAGTTGTATATAATTTGAGCGACAGAGGGAGATTTTGTCATATTCTTTCTCCCTCTGTCGCTCAAATTATATATAACTGGTAACTCTGTCTTAATGTTTAGTTATTATTGTATCCTGAAGAAGCTTGGTCGAAGCGAAACCGGTCGATATATAACATAATAAATTCGTGGTTAAATACAAAGTGTTTCTTTTATTTTTTATAAAAACCATTTTCATGTTCTGAGTGTACTTTTAATTCGCCGCATACAGAGATAATTTAAACCCATTTTGTGTTGAGAATGTAAATTTCCAGTTGTGGATTCATCTGCTGACACATTTCGAAAGAAAACATTCTCTTATTCGAAGTGCAGTTATTAAATTCTAGTTGAAGAGTATGTATGTGTTGCCAGAATCAAAGAGTATCCATTTTAATGTTCTGAGTGTAGTTTTAATTCGCCGCATACAGAGATTCAACGATAAATTAAATAACGAGTTGCAGATTTATCGTGTACCGGGTGAAGCATTATATTTGAGTTGCGTCCCCCCCCCCTTCTTAGATATACGAAACGTAATTGGCTATGAGAGAAAGAAAATGTGTGCTCGCACCTCTTGCCCCTACAGTAATATATGAAGCGTAACTCTCTCTCTTTCTATCTTCACTAACTTATATCTCCCTCTCAACTACCGTTCGCCTCACTTTTCGTAACGCTCTCGTCACGCATTCACCAGCTTACTCCTCAAGTCAAGCGTGCGTAAAGAAGTTTTACTTCAAAAATGTGGAAGGCCACACCCCCATTTTGAATGTTTGAGCAAATGTTCGTCGAAATGTTGAGGCAATGCTTGTGTTTTGGTCGCAGGAGACCGGGCTTTACGACAACAAAAAAACATGACGGCTGTCGTCGGTGTAGCCATAGTTGGAACAATATAACTGTCAGATGTCAGAGTAGTACCGCAGTACCTACTTAGTTGCGATTTTTTGTCTTTGTCTTGTCATTTTTCCCCGTCTTCCGTCGGTTGTCGGTTTCTACTGGTTGCTACCGTGGATTTTTGACATATAACTAAATGTCAATAACAATATCAGATCATAAATAACGATTGCACCGCATTGTATCTAAACAGTGCACGTGTCAGATAACAAATGACTCGTTAAGCATTATACGCTTTAACAATTCGCGCAAATTGCCCGACAGCCAACGTCACCCAGTGCAAGCGGGCTTCTAAAATGACTCACATTATTAGGTGACCATTAACATCGATGCCTTTTCGATTCAAATTGCTATTCCGCAAATTGTTCGGCAAGAAGATGAGCAGCCAGTTTAAGGAAGTTCCGTCGGGTGTGGTGGTCATTCAGAAATTAGCGGCAACATGCTGTCCGAGGCGACGGTTCAATCGTCAGTTATGGTAAGTTCATCTTTGTTTTATATTCTGATCGTTAAATAATGAAGGAATCAGTAAGCGTAGAAAACGCGCTGTGAATATGGTATCAGTTGTAAACAAGGGAACTTATTGATGTTTCAATACATGCTTTCAAACCATCCATTTTCCAATGGATTCAGCGCTGTAAAATGATATTGGTTGTAGCTTGTACAGCCCCGGATCTAAGGGAGAGGCAAACCGGGGCGCCTGCCCCGGGCAGCAGTTTTAGGGGGCGCCAAAATCATAATCTTTATGTTTGAAAATAAAACTTGATTCACAAAGTGCTGGCATCCAGCATTGTTCTATCGATTATTCATTTAATTTTAAAACGTCCGGTTGGTTTTTGAACACATCCTGAATTGATGTATTCTAAGTCGGTTTTGAACGTGTGCATAGTGTACGTGATGTCTCTGCCAGGGGAATACCCGTCGCATCTAGAACTAGGAGCTACACAAGCTGAGCCGAATAAACCCGAGCGGTTTGATAGTGGCGCCCCCTTGCGACCGGAGGTGCCACTATCAAGTTTCTGCCCCGGTTTGAAGTGTTTTTCCATTTATAAATACACGCAAATCATTTATTATTTCAATAAATCCAATTATTCACAAGGCTTTTTTTTAGCTATCCGAGAGTGTAAAATGGTAAATTTTGATAAAATGGTAAATTTCGATAAAATGGTAAATTTCGATAAAATGGTAAATTTCGATAAAATGGTAAATTTCGATAAAATGGTAAATTTCGATAAAATGGTAAATTTTGATAAAATGGTAAATGTCGAAAAAAATAAAGTGAGATTGCGAACACATAAGTGTAAGGCTCGTTGTCATTAGGTCATATCATACAGCGTTTCATATTCGTCTCAATTTAAGCGAGTAAGCGTATCTTGTCGTCTTGTCACACCCTTGATATAGAATGTAGTAATTCGCTGCAACTTTTAAGTACTTAAACGCTGTCCGTCTCTGTATCTATTTCGTTCATACACATACATTATTTGAATGTCTATCTTTGTCGTACATGAACAATGTTTGAATTAAGATTTTACTGGAAACAAGTGTGTTTGTTACTTGCCACTTTGGGTTAATTCTGTTGGACAATAACATATCTATTTGTATTACAATGTCATTGTATCTAAGTCTTCATTCATTTCATTTTTAAGTCATCGCACAAGCAACTTCTGCTAATAGTGTAGAAGGAGGAATTCAAAGACTGTCACCTGGAAATGTTTGTCTTTCTTTAAAAAAAAAAGAAAAAGGAAAGAGAAATCATTCTTTGTAATAATAGAAAGGATTGAGTGATTGTGGGTCTTGAAGAGTTGTCCATCCTTATGTTGTAGGAGGGAGGAAACACAAAAGCCGGCAAATAATGTCAACAGTGTACAAATATCGGGAATATGTTTGGCACCAAATAAATGTAGCTAGATCCTGGTAGCGCCTTCTGTTGAAATACCGGTAAAACCAACCTTTCCACCTGACACCTACATTCTAATAAACAAAAATTTTAACAAAACTAATTTTAAAAAAAATGCACTAAAAAGTAAAAAAATAATTTCGTATTCTTCTACAACTTCATAATCAACTTACTTTTTCTACTCATCAGTATGTAAGTACGATTGTTATTTTTGGAGTCGGTGTCAGTTAAGGTAGGTTTGTAACTACATACATAGTTATAGGTGAGATGTGCTTGTGTCGCACAAGCGACTTGACGAGGCGAGAGGCGAGAGCGGGGCTGCGGCGTGAGGGGAGCTGTCAAGTGAACACGCCGGGCCGGGTACCTTTTCTGACACCGACTCCAAAAATAACAATCGTACCTACATACTGATGAGTAGAAAAAGTAAGTTGATTATGAAGTTGTAGAAGAATACGAAATTATTTTTTTACTTTTTAGTGCATTTTTTGAAGTCGTTTTTTGTTTTGTTAAAATTTTTGTTTATTTTTTGATTTTTAGTGAATCTGAAGTACAATAACTAATTTGTCTGAATATGGGTAGGCCTACTAAACGTGCTGCTCATATGAGACAGACATGATTTGACCATAACGACGTTAGGGTCAAATTAAGAGATTTGGCCGAGTTTCGTTAATTTGCTCCTAAGAATTGAAGAGTTCCGTTACTTTGTCATGGATCCGATAATCAAAACCTAACCAAACTCTCATCAAACTACCCTTGAAGTACATCCTTTCCAATAAAAAAAGAATCATCGAAATCGGTTGGCATGATATTGAGTTATTCGTCCATTTGTCGCGCACATACTCATTGCAAATTTAAGACTTATATGGTTTTCTCATGGATGCCATTGTCCGAAGTGGACCAAATTAAAATGGGACCACACGGGAAGCATCAGCATTGAAATTAAAAAAGAATCATCAATATCGGTTCACCCAGTTGAAAGTTCTGAGGTAACAAACATAAAAAAATAAAAATACAGTCGAATTGAGAACCTCCTCCTTTTTGAAGTCGTTTAAGAATTAAATCTGTCTGTGAGATGGTTACTAAAAGTTTGGTAAACCTTAGAATATATATTTTTTTAAGATAAATAAAAAAAATACAGGAAATGAATTTCTCATTGATTATGAGACATCAGTAGTTTGAATTGATGTACATACCAATAAGTTGAATACCTTGACTTATCAGCCAGTAGTACCAGGCTGACTAGGCATTACCAAGTGTAGTAGTGTCTATACCTATGCAGCTATATTATATTATCATAAGACTTCGTCAAGGTTTTTATTTTTCATTTGATATGTTTACAAAAGAATCTTAGATGAATACAAAAAATCTTTGCCAGTCCGAAGGTTAATAAAAATATTTGTTCAATGAACATATTACATATAATAATGTGATCATAATGTATTTTTTTAATTAAAGATAATGCCAATTAATTTCTTTAAATTTATGTGGGAAAATGTTGGTATAACTAAAAAAGCTAATTTTTTTATTTATTATGGCTGAAGTCTCGGGTGTTGTCCAGGCTTTACACAGAGTTTTTCGAAATCAGATGTAGATCGGGTGAGGTTTGTCTAGGTCTTGGCGGCGGACGCGTTTGTCCCCTACTACGTGGCGGTCCGGGTCGGGAAATACTGGTTGAGGGAGACCCTTTGACCTTCTTTGCTGGACTCTCTCGACCCATCACCTTGGAATCCCAAATTCCTACCCAACTCTTATGCCCTTTTCTTTCCCATAACTTCCTTTCCATTAAAATACCAGCATCCCCAAAGATAATTTAGGCCTGGAGGAATTTTTTTCCTCAAGTAATTTATTATTTTTAACATCATGTGAGCAAAATTTCATCAAGAAGAACAAAATTCTGCTGGGGTGGATAAAAGGGGGTGGTTTTCGAATTTTCATGTAGATAGTGACCTTTCTCCTATTTTGAAGGTCAAGTGTGCAAAATTTCATCATTCTCGGGATAAACTTACATTTCCTTAAAAACCAAACCTGAACTACCTTTATGTATACCTATATATATATATGGATTTCATAATAAGTAATTCAGTTAAAAAATAACAGTAAAAAAAATTTTCAACTGTTTTGAAATTATTTTTTAATTAATAGTTACAGTCTCGATTTTCAACCTCAAGTTTCTAGTTTAAAAATATTGCATGTTGATTGTCTTTTTGTCAGTTAAATGTATAATTCAAAGCTCCGTAGCTTGTGATGGAAATGACTTCGAGAGCAAGAGTTCAGAAAACTGCGCTAATTTAATGATGCCAGAGCTCACTCTTAGAAAGCGTCAATAGACTAATTTTTATTTTCGGTTCATCGGTGCATGTGTAAAGTGAGTTTTTCTGCGTGAAATTCCTTGTGTTCAATGAACTTTTAATTTTCAAAATTGGAACTGATTTTACAAAATTATTTTATTTTAATAAAATTTTACGTATAAATGTATAAAAACTTTACTGTGAAATATCGAGTTACGTGTGTTGATATATACTTTTATAAACAGTGTCTAAAAATGAAAGTTTTTCCTAATTATCTGAATGCAAAGTTTAAATATATGAATAATAATCCAGACATAATAAAATCACCTTTATTTCAAGCAAAACTTGCTTGGTTAAAAGAAGATCTTAAAAGTGCCTATAAAAAGCGAAATAATATCAAATTAACACTAAAAGTTTTACACATAGAGTTGGTGAACGAATTACACCCGGTTGAATGGGATTTGTTTGACGACAAAGCTCGAACCTTCGCCTCTATTAAAGCCTACAAGAAACGTGAAATTATGAACAAAAAACTGAAAAACCTGAATCTTACTCAACATACAAATAACAATGAAACAGTGAAATACACCCATCAGTTTTTCGATCGAGTCCAGAACCTCTCATCGGTATTCCAACCAGACGAGTTAACCCTGTTATCTAAAGGCCTCAAATATAATTTAGAATATAGTAAAAATAACATAATTAGTGCAGTAGAAAACGTTGCCGTGGACATTGAAACTGCGTTATACAATAAACCCGGACCACCCCTATATAAAAGTGCAGAAACAATAAAAAAGCTAGTTCCTAATCTTAAAGCTATTTCTAACCGAGAAACTTCCACTATGATAAACATTCGTAAAAAATTAAAAAAAGAACAAATAAAACTAACTAAGGCAGACAAAGGCAATACTGTCGTAATATTAAATAAAAGTGATTATAATTCTAAAGTGCAAGAATTTATTAACACGGACAAATTTGACATTCTACCTAAGGACCCCACCACCAAATTCCAAGAAAATATAAAAAGTGCTCTAAGATCATGTAAATCCGTAATCTTTCAAGACAACTCATATCAACAAGTTAAATTTTTTACAAAAAATCCAAAAGCCCCTAAGTTATATGGTTTCTTAAAACTCCATAAACTTCACAAACCAATAAGACCAGTCGTATCAAGTTGCAATTCCCCAAATTTCAAAATAGCTTCATTTGTAACTAATGTATTCAATAACTCAAAAGTTTTTGCTCCAAAATACACCATTAGAAATTCCTTTGACTTGATTGATGAGCTTGAAAACTTACATATCCCCAATGGTGCAAAATTAGTCTCCTTCGATGTTGTTAACCTGTTTCCAAATATCCCCGTAGCCGAAAGTAAAAATATATTATCTAAATTGCTACAAAAGTCAAAGTTACCAAATAATTTCTCTAAGGATTTATCTAACCTGTTTAATATATGCCTTAACCAAAACTATTTCCAATACAATGAATGTTTTTATCAACAAAAAGAAGGCTTGGCCATGGGGGCACCGACGTCACCCCTCATCGCTGATATATTCATGGACAATTTAGAAAATAATATTTTTAATAGTAAATCACCATTATTACAAAACTTATTGTTATGGAAGAGATATGTTGACGATGTATTCTGTGTTTGTTTGGGAACCAAGAGACAACTCAACTCCTTCCTATTGCTAATAAACTCCTTCCATAAACAAATAAAATTCACCATAGAAATAGGGACCAATTCTACCTTAAACTTTTTAGATCTTACGTTATCAATAATAAATAATAAAATCGAATTTAAAATCTACCGCAAACCGACGTTCACTGACATAACGATTCACAATTCCTCTAACCATCCCAACTCCCATAAACATTCAGCGTTTCATTCCATGACACATAGATTAGTTACAGTCCCTTTATCAAATACCAACTTTGCAATAGAACTATCTACGATCAAACAAATCGCAATAAATAACGGTTACAACCCAAATATAGTCGACAACATTCTAAATAAAAAATTTAAAAAATTATCCACTAGTAAATTTTTATACAACAGTCCACCTCATAATAATAATATACCAAGTAATAATAATCAACCTCATCAATGGCGTAGAATCCTGTACATCAATAATTTCTCTCAAAAAAGTGTTAAAAATCTCCCATCAGAAATCAAACCAGCATTTTACACTAATAATAATATAGGCAAACTTTTAATGAACGGTAAGGATAAGGAAGACAGTCTATCTCACTCGGGAATTTACTCACTTCAATGCAGCGACTGCGCATTTTTTTATATTGGTAAAACAGCACGCAACATAAACACCCGTGTCAAAGAACATCTTAGATGTTTACACAGCTCTGGATTTTCAGAATTTGCAAACCACTTGATTGAAAACGATCATAAATTTGACAAAAATGCTGGCGCCAAACTTGTTCATAAAAACAACATCGGTATAAGGTTGGATAATTTAGAGGCACTTGAACTTAGGAAAGCCATAAACACTAATAGTAAGGTAGTAAATAACCAACTTAATTTAAATAAAAGTCCCATACTAAGAGTGTTCCCTATTGATAAAGAACACGTCCGTTCCCTTCCCAATTCTCCATCTATGCCTCCTTCTTCCTCCTCCACTTGACGAGTCCAGCCCATTTTTGGTAAATTATATATTATAACACAAATGTAACCTAATGTTAGTAGAGTATTATACTGCCCTGATGAAGCTACGGTTGTAGCGAAACCCGGTCGGCATAAAGTATAAAAATAAAAGTGGTGTTTACAAAGTTATTGTTTTATTTTAAATTAAAATTTTATGTATTTGAAACGTGTGCGTTTATTTTGTTATAATTTTTTACCGATATCAATATACGATTTTTCACGGGTCTGCACTCGTACACTTATAATTCTTAGTATAGGTATACCTACTATATTTTCTATCAGCCATTCATTGTATTACAGCATTGGTATGTTCAGTTGTGCAAATATGGCTAAATTTATATAGTATTACAAACAAAATCATTATTATTTATACGAAATAGAGGTCACTTTTTTGCAGTTAAGGCATTTTATTTATTTCTAGAAGAATAATTTTGTAATATGGTATTATTTGTAGATACTGTCACTATCACCTGGTAAAAGATCACCATTCAGATTTGAAACCTCGCTTGATGTGTATTTCGGAAATGCTGGGTATCTGCAGCCTTAGTTCTAGGAGGGATTCTTATGATGACTTATTATCAATACCAGTTCTGAATGGTTTATTATCAATAGCGACGTAACAAACTATAGGCCAATATGCACCATGTCTACATTACGCAAACTCTTTGAAAGCCTGGTACTAGACAAATTGATATCCCAAATCAATCAAACCATCTCACCGCTTCAACATGGATTTATCAAAGGAAGATCAACCCTGTCCAATTTAATATTATACACGAATGACATTGTTAATGCCTTGACTTCATCACATCAAACTGATTCCATATATACTGATTTCAGTAAGGCATTTGATAAGGTTAACCACAGACTCTTATTACGAAAACTGAAGTTGTTGGGAATGAGAGGGAGTATTTTGGAATAGTTTAAGAGTTATCTATTGGGAAGGTACTTAGCGGTCAAAGTTGATTCGTTTACTTCTTATACATTTGCTGCATCGAGTGGGGTACCACAGGGATCTCATTTGGGCCCGATATTATTTTGCTTATTCATAAATGATATAGTTAATATTTTTAGTAATGTCAAAGTCCTATTATTTGCTGATGATCTGAAGATTTACAGAACAATTAGAAACGATGACGATCGCGCCATTCTGCAGTTAAACCTGAACAAACTATGCGCGTGGTGTTCTGTCAATGATTTACAACTAAATATTGGTAAATGCCAGATCATTAGTTTTTACAGAGGTAAAAATCCTTTTAAATTTTCTTATGATATGAATGGTGTTAATCTTTGTGTATCGCAGATTCGTGATCTTGGTGTTATATTCCACGAGAGTCTACAGTTCAATGTACACATAGATGAAATAACAAGCGATGCAATGAGAATACTAGGTTTTATCTTGAGAATGGGGGCAAATTTTAAAAGTATGTTAACATTAAAACATCTGTATTGCTCACTAGTACGAAGCAGATTAGAATACAATTCCTCTGTATGGTCACCATACTACAATGTTCATTCTCAATCATTGGAAAAGGTACAAAACAAATTTCTCCGGTACATCAATTTTAAAATGAAAATACCAATCGAATTTATAAATTATAATTACTTACGCGCTGAAACCAGACTTCTTAAATTATCAGATAGAAGAGTGTTAATTGATTTATTATTTTTATACAAAATTATAAAATCTTTAATTGACAGCCCTAATTTGTTGGAACTAATTTGCATTAGCATACCCGCTAGACAAACTCGTAGTAAAGATACTTTTAAATGCAACAATAAACTCAACACTAATTACTCTATATACTCACCAATACCAAGAATCCATAACCTCGCGAATAAATACTGCGAATCTATAGATATATTTAGTATTGACAGTTTTGAATGTTTCAAAAATCAACTAATCTCGATTCTATCTGCTAATAATTAACTTTTATTATTTTTTTTTTTGTTTTTCTCATAAAATATTTTCTCATCTAAACCTCACCAGTAAAATGTATACTTACTTTATAATATTTTTGCAGTTCTATTTACACTTTGTTCTATGTCAGGTCTTATTATTATTGTTAATAATATGTATAAATATTTAAAGCTGAATTGTTTTAGTTTTTTGTAAGTACAACTTGTACTATCTCATTTAATTTCTTTTTTATGTTGTAATATTCTTTACCTAACGAGTCGATTGCATTCATATTTATTCTGTTTCATTGTTTATGTAATACATGTAATTAATATTGTTTATTATATATTTGCTTCTTTTCTTGTAAAAGCCCACTAGGGCGTTAATAAAATATAAAATAAAATAAAATAAAATACCAGACAATCTGGCTAAAATAGGATTCTATGTCCCGAATAATTACATGCGAGGCTGCCAACACAGGCTTTTAATTTTTCCCAGATGCAGAACTAACTCACCAATGGTGATGCCCCTGGGAAGACACACTAGGTTAATTAACTGCCTCGCAGGAAATGTGGATATTTTCGAACGAATTTAAGCGTGAATATTATTTATGCTTTAACCCAGGGTTTCCCAATCTTTTTCAGCCAGCGGCGCACTTACAAGTTTAGTATTTTGTCACGGCGCCCTACTTTAGTAAGCTATTTGGAATATATATTATAGTCGAAAGAAATAGGTACCTATTAATAGTAGTTAGGTAGATAGGCACAAAAATTAAAACATCCACAATATGAAATTGAGCTTTATTATATTTATAAGAATTCAGAATTGGAAACGAAAACAAAAAAGACTTAAAGAAATAAATTAAATACGATTGTTACTCAGTCAAACCAATGTGATGGGTGAGCTTGATGATTTCCGCATGATTTCATTTTTCAAAGCAAGGAATAAGACTTGAGACAGCTACTCTCATTTCTTGCTCCATATTGATCTTTGAGCGATATTTGTTCTTGATTACAGCTACAGCTGAAAGTCCAGCTTCACATAAATATGATGTGGCAAACGGAATGAAAATTTTTAAAGCTTTAAAAGTTAAATTTGGATATTCATTTTGAATCGATAACCAAAACTCCACCAAATCGGAACTGGTGAATCCAGTTTTGGGTTGTTGTCGCGAGAGAGTTCAATGAGACTCTCTTGCTCTTGTGTTGTGAATCCTAGCGGAGCTTGTGCACGGAAAGGATCTTGGATCCATGCAAATTTTTCGACATCATCATCTGCAAAGTACCTCGAAAACCATTCGGTTAGAAGGGCCATCCGGTCTTGTGAGATATTAGTTAGATACAGTTCATTAGATACCGCATTATTTATACAATTGTGGGAAGCAATCTTGACCGCTGCCTTCATTAATTTTTTTTTCCACAACCGCAGTTTCTTCCTAAACTCCGCAATTCTCTCTGATAGTTTCAGAATGTGCGTGTTGTTGCCTTGCAAAGAAAGATTCAAATTATAGTTTCTCAAATATATAGCACAAGTACGCTAGTTTTAGCAAAAATCTGGTTCAGTAAAATATAAACGGACATTGTGAGCAAGTAGTCGTGGGCGGGTAAAGATGTGGGAGGGGTAGGGTATAACGGTTTTCAAGCGCGTAGGTACTTTTCGGCGGGTGAGTGACGGCGACGAGTATGTACCTATGTTTTTTAAAGATGCGAGCGCTCAAAATAGGAATTGTTGCTTTATAGGTACCCGCGAATATTTGTGATTTCGGATAATGATAGAGGATCGACTTACGGCGCCGCTCTTTACTTTCTACGGCGCACCAGGGCGCCGCGGCGCACACTTTGGGAATCCCTGCTTTAACCCATTTAATCACAGGAGGCCATATTTGTCCCAGCTCACATAGGTCTCATGGAAATCGTTGTGTCTCCTTTACTATCACAATGAGAAGAATTATCTAAACGATATTGGAAAGAGAAAACAATACGCTTTATATTCAAATCTAAAATCAACGTTTCTGACCGCAATTTGAAAAAAGATTATGAAACTTTGTGAATTTCACCTAATTTTTTTTACATGAAATGATAAAAAAATAAGGTGACAATAACATTAACAATATTATTCTTTTATCTAAAAAAATATGTAATTTTTTTTTTTATTATTAGTAATTTTAGTTGGAAAAAACGTAAGGTGAGCCATTTTTAAAACTTTTTAAGTTTGCATTCAAAATTTTTATATTTAAAAAATTACCTTGTTATTTCTAATAATAAAATTTGAGAGTGTAGGTATTTCATCACGAAAACAGTTCTTAGTTTTTGGATACGTTCACAAATATTCCTTGGATTTTATTGCAAAGCGGAAATATTTTTTCCTGCTGAAATAAATGTAAATGTATTTATTATGCAGTATTTTTGTAATTTTCTTTACAGCTTTTGCAATATATTGGCTATTATACTGTTTTTGCAAATAAATAAGGGTCGACCGAGACAGGTTTTTCGTTCTCGGCCGAGACCGAGACCTAGAATAAATTAAAATCTCGGCCGAAACCGAGAATAGATAAAATGAGAAAAAAAATGAAAATGCCCTATTTTTTGCATAGTTTAGCAACAATAAAACATTTTACCTACTTAGTAAACACATTAAATTGAAATAACACACCCTAATAAACCCTATCCGTGAATCAATTGCCACATTCATCAAAACACATCGATTAGTTGACTTGTATGTTCATTGCTGTTTTTGGCACTTTATTATGAACTAAGTTCTAAGAAAAACAGCAACGAAACATACAAATCAGCGAATTGATGGGTTCTAATGAATGTGGCCACTGAATCTAAAAAATCTTCATACACTTACCAGCTTTCCAACATACTTATAAAATAATACATAATGATCTTGATATTCACTTAACTAGTTTATGTAGTTATTCTGGCTAGTAATTATAATAAATCTCAACAACACATAAAAGAACTTATTTTGTTCTACTACGAACAAAATTCAAACAAACTTCCTTTAACTACAATTTTTTGTTTACAAAAGTAGTGAAATGAACGAACGGCGCGGCGCGACGGCGGCAGCAGCGGTAAGTAAAACCCGCCTCGCTGCCAGCCGACCAATCACAATCGACAGCTCTCTCACGCACTGACACCAAGTGACGAATGTGGACGCGCGCGGTATATTTGAATCCATTATCCTATACCGTTGTATACATACTTACAACGGTCTCGGTTATGGCCGAGAACCGAGACAGAGTTCTCGGTAGAATTTGTAGCCGAGAATGCCGAGACCGAGACCAAGACTGAGATCTCGGTCGACCCTTACCAAAAATAAACGCACTCCAATTCTTGGACGCCACAGTCCCACTGGCTCTGGCAGACTCTTATGGAGTAGTCACATAAAAAAAACCCTTTATGTATTTAAATATGGCATGACTTCCTTGCCATTTTAAAGAATCAAGCAAAATGTTGGTTATTATCCAACATACTATTTTAAGTTGTACGAAAGCCAATTTGCTTTGAATTTACGTGTCACTCTCAAAATTGGAGCTGCTTGTTTGAAAAATTATTCAGACAAGTGATTGTCTTTTAAAAATTGGAATCAAAATATCCCGTGATTTTTCACAGGTCTGGGCTAGTGAAAACATAAAATAGATAATATGTTTTGACACAATGCAAATAATAATAATATTGGTGTAATACATTGTTACTACAGGCGTGTTGTTCTTTATCTATTGAATGATAGGCAATATTCATAAACATATTTTACACATGGCTTAATATTGATAAGGTATTTCTACCTAAATCTAGGTAGGAAGGTGAAAGAACAAGGGAGAATGCGTTACCGGTACTTAGTCACATTTTTATTTATATTTATCCCGCTTAATCACAGGAGACCAAATTCGTCCCAGGTCACGTAGGTCTCATATGGTTCATAACGAGTTCATCGAAAACGAATTCATCGAAAATCAATTCATCGAAAATCAATTCATTGAAAGCAAATTCATCGAAAACGAGTTCATCGAAAACCAATTCATCGAAAATCAATTCATCGAAAACCAATTCGTCGAATGATCAATTCATCGAATCGCCAATTCATCGAAAAAATATATTTTGTTGATATTTGAGAGAAATGCCGAGCGGACCAAGAAGTTAAAAAAGCATTGGTCTACCTAAACTAACCTAACGTAACCTAACGTAACCTAACGTAACCTAACCTAACCTAACCTAACCTAACCTAACTTAACCTATTTAACCAATTTTTAAATATTTTATTATCATCACTCATAATGACCTTTCTGAGTTGTTTATGAGTTGGTTTCATTATGAGTTGTCTGGTCGCCGTTCCTTAGATATCTTTGCAGTATCAGACAATCGTAAATCGAAGAGATAACCTATAAATTTTACATTGTCACTACGGAACTGACAGTTGCTAAACACATTTAACTCAGTTAAACAGACCTTTTTGGGTATTTAATTTTGACAGCTCTAATATATACAAAAAAATGCTTTTCGATGAATTGGCGATTCGATGAATTGATCTTTCGATGAATTGATTTTCGATGAATTTGCTTTCGATGAATTGATTACGATATTACATGCAAACATGTTTACAATCACAAAATTCTTTTTTATGTGTTAAATGCATTGACCTATGATATACTTCGTCAAAGGTTAAATGAAATAAAAAATAATAATTGAAGTACGTAAATTTTTTTTTTTTTTGATATTACTTCTAAGTATAAAACAAATCAAAATTAACAAATAGATTTAGATAAATAATAGTTATTGTGTTTATTGAAACATAATTTAGGCCCTCAACAATTTATGAAAAGGGCTATATTTGCGGACAATCTGCAATAAATTTTGTCTATTTGAGGTTAAAGTCATGTCATGTTTTGACATTTAGTTATGTATTTTCAAATTGTTTTTAGTGTAGGGCTTTTTATACAAGTTGTTACACACTCGTCATGATCAGTGTATTATAAATACCAGTGTTTCTGTATGTATTATACATAAAACAATGCATCTACAAAGTAACGCCTGACACAATACACGACGTCACATGTATTTGCAATGAAAGAGATGATTTATTGTTTTTATATTGCACTTTGATTAAATACAATAACAGTAGCGGTGAAATGTGGACATTTTACCAATGTTTTTCTATATTAAAAGCAGTTAATCTTGAATAAAAAACACACCTCACACCTAAAAATCATTACAAAGCATTCCGCCATGATTATTCTGGGTTCTTCACAGTGTTGCCAACAGTTAGAAGTGAAATTTCCCTAGAATTTCACATTTACGCAATTACCTACGTAGCCACCTGATTGTGTAACACTAATCCTGTTATATGTTAATTAATATGATAATTAATTGGAAAGATATCGGAACTTGGTAAATATACTAATAATACCGTGATTTTCCAAATAAAACACTTTTTGCTACGTGAAGTAATAATTTAAAAGTACGAATACACTCACCAGTGAATTAGAAACTGAATTCCAAATTTAAAAAAAAACACTTTGCAAAATAAAAATCATAAGCAACCCGCCGCTCATTTGTACCAAGCGTGGTATTTTGAAGACCCCCCCCCCCCCCCGAACGTGTCACGTAGTATGGGTACGTTCCCTAATATCATTTTGAGTTGTCAGTGTTAAAAATAACATGGCATGTAAGTACATGAAAAATAATTAAGATTCATAGGAATTCCAAAAAATATATATACGTATATATATAAATAATACCAGTAATACTGTCATATGTAATAAAATTTTGGTAAATATCGGTTCGGACTGGCCACGCTTATTACGAATAATTTTTAGAAAAAAACTTTAGATTCGCCTTAATTACTATAAAAGGAAACTTTTTGGCTTTGGGGCGGCGGAAAATAATGCATTTTAATTTTCAATTGCATAAAACCAAAATTCGCTTCGCGACTGACACAGTGAAAATCCGCGGCAGTGAAATGTCACTGTGATGTTGGTATCCTTGATAAATTAACAAGAGCTAATACGACTGTAGCCGACTTCGTGGGATAAGGCGCGTAATTATGAAATTTGTCTAGTGGGCTTGTTTGTGTAACATGGTTTGTGATACAAAAGAAAGTGCCCCTTTATAACGCCTACTCGCGTCAAGGCAAGAAAAACATCCCAGTTTTCAAGTGGCTTAGCGGCTACGCTAGGTTTGTGTAACATGGTTTGTGATTCGCGGTATTTCATGTAGGTATCCCACGAAGTCAGCTACAGTCCATAACAGTGACAGCAAGTGACAGCTACGGCCGCGGATTTTCGCTGCGTCGGTTCGCGAAGTGAATTTTGGTTTTATGCAATTGAAAATTAAAATGCATTATTTTCCGCCGCCCCAAAGCCAAAAAGTTTCCTTTTATAGTAATTAAGGCGAATCTAAAGTTTTTTTCTAAAAATTATTCGTAATAAGCGTGGCCAGTCCGAACCGATAATTACCAAAATTTTTGCCAGAGTTCGAAATTTCCCTAGATTTTGTCCTGATTTCCCTTATCCCTAAAAAATATTTTTCTCCCCTAGATCTAGGGAAATTTCCCTCGACATGACATCACTGATTCAAAATGACAACTTAAAAAGTAAAAAACTAACGGTGGGTGAAGACCACCATAGATACGGTGCGTTTCTGGGAGTCTTTAAAAATTAAAACTTTGACAATTATTTTAACTATTAAAACTAACTATAAAAATAAAAATAAAAATGCAGTTATTTAAGATTAAAGGTCTTTATGCATTAAAAAAAATAAAAAAAATTGGACTGGAGTTCTCTATTATTGTTTTTTTTTTTTTAAATTTATTTAATTTAACATGTGTTAATTGTCTGAATAAGTGTAAAAAATAAGCCAAATAACAGTAAACAATCGATTTTTAACATGTCTAAAAAAGTTTCAGTTTCGGCAGAAAATCTGCCGAAACCGAAACTAGATTTTTTTGCCGAAACCGAACCTTCGGTCAGTCACTATTTAAAATACATTTGTCCAAAAAAAAATGTATGTGTTTTTTTTTTCCTTATCGGTATTTTAGTTAGAAAAAACATTGGGGGAGTCATTTTTAAAACTTTTTTATGTTTGAAAGCAAAATTTTATATTTAAAAAATTATATGTTTATTTCAAATTATAAAATTTGAAAGCGTGTTTTGTCATCTTTCAAAAACAGTTTTTAGTTTTCAGATGCATTCCGAAATATTCAATTTATTTGGATTTTATTGTAAAGCAGAAATTATGACCGAGGCCCGAGGGGTTCAAATCTATGAATGATTCTTTTGATTGTAAACCATTCAACCTGTAAATAGTAATTACACACATCTTTTTAATGTCAAGTGCATTGCTATCCGTTAATGTACTTCAAGTAGTTGTTTTAATCTCTGTCTCGTGTTGCATTTTTAATACTTTTGCTATTTTACCACTTAACATTCCGATATCATGCACACAGTTAAAAATTACATACGTTTCACGGCATATCCGTGGTGCCTGTTAATCTACATGAATCAATCGGATCGAATCTAACAAACTCATCTTAAACCATAGCAAAACATTTTATTTAACTTTTTACAAAAACATTAAAAACGAACCTCATGATAACCTAAAAATTAAAATCCACAACACAAGTTGCAATCAAGAAACATGTTCACTTTGCAATGAACTCATCAAAGTAGAAAATATTAAATATTTAGGTGTGTCTATTGATACACCTCTTAACCGGAAATCACAAAATGATAAAACCATCTCGAAATTAAGATATCTTTCATATACTTTTTACAGACAAAGAAGTACTCAATCTTGACAAATTGAAAGTTATCTATTTTTCCCTGGTACAATCTTCAAAAATTTATGGCATTGTGGGATGGGGTGGTGCGCTTGATGCATTTATTAAGCCTTTAGAAAGTGCTCAAAAGTGCATCATTAAAATTCTGTATAATAGAAATAAAACATTCCTGACCGAGTTATTATTCAAAGAGACAAAAATATTCAATATCCGTAAGTAAATTATTTATGTTGCAAACTATTAAATATGTATTTAACTTATTAAATTTACAAAATTGTTTCGTAAAAAACAAAAATAGAATTAGCAAAAGGACTAATAATGTGTTTCAAGTTCCCCAAATCAAAACCAAATTAATGCAAACACATAGCAGTTTTATTGGCCCTCGTACATTTAATCTTCTACCAAAACACATTCAAATGACAGATAAAATATCACTTTACATAAAAGAATTAAAATTATGACTAAATGATGCAGATGTTGAAACACTTTTTTATAAACTATATGTAAACCTTCATGCTTCACTTTCTAATACAATTCTACTGTAACTTTAAGACTAACTTTATCTTCTTGAAACCGTAACGAAAAATCAACTAACTTGTATGTGTCACTTTGTTACTACAATATTTTCAAAGATACAGACGGCCGGCGTAGTCCAGGGGTAAGGCTCTCGACTAGCACTCCGAAGGTCGCGGGATCGAATCCCGGCATGGCAAATAAATTTTATTTGATTCTTCTTCTTTGCGTGCCGTATCAGGTCCCCCTGACGTTGGCGATCACTCTTGAGAATGTCTCTCTGTCTTGCGCTGCCCGGAATAGCTCCTCCACACTTCTAATGCCGGTCCACTCTCGTATATTACGCAGCCAAGACACACTCCTACCAGGACGCCAAGACCTCTCCTACCAGGCCCTCGGCGACCCTCTATCTTGCCTTTCAATATCAAATGGAGCAAGTGATACTTCTCCCCTCGAAGTATATGACCCAGATATGAAATTTTCCTGATTTTTATTAATGTAAGCAGTTTTCTATCTGCTCTAGCCCGCTTGAGAATTTCTATGTTGGTGATCATGTCGGTCCATGGGACCGCAGTTCTTGCTGCTTCAATTCTGCATCTAACCTCCACATCTGGGTCAAGAGTCTCCGTGAGAATACTGCCGAGGTATCTAAATCTTTCCACCTTTTCGACATTGCAACCATTTAACAGTATCACTGATTCAGAGTGATCTAGTCGTCCAAATGTCATCCATTTAGTTTTATTGACGTTGATTGTTAGCCCCAGTTGCTCACCAGCATTATTAACAAGATTTAATAGGTCTTGGAGGTCATCGATAGTCAGCTAGTAATACAGTATCATCTGCGTATATTTTGTTATTAATGACAACTCCGTTGATCTTCAGACCCTTATCAGTATTACTTAGGGCTCTTTTAGAGACATAGTTGGAATAGAGATAAACAATAGTGGCGACAGGATACAGCCTTGTCGTACTCCACGCTGAATGGCAATTGCATTAGATCTCTCATTCCCATGTCTTATTTCTGCTGTTTGGAACCAATACAGGTTTTTAATGAAATTCTGGTCTTTGGTGTCAACGTTACAATCTGCAAGCATTTTCATTAGGTCAGCATGTTTTACCCTGTCAAATGCCTTTTCGTAGTCAATAAAACAGGCAAAGACTTCCTTTCTTTGGTCATGACACTTTTGCAATAGTACGTCGATAGACAATAATGCTTCACGCGTCCCGAACGCATTTCTGAAGCCAAACTGAGTGTCATCCAAGTCCTGCTCGCACTTATTGCGTATCCTGGCATGTATTATTTTAAGGAAT
Source organism: Limnephilus rhombicus (assembly GCA_929108145.2). Taxonomy (NCBI): domain Eukaryota; kingdom Metazoa; phylum Arthropoda; class Insecta; order Trichoptera; family Limnephilidae; genus Limnephilus; species Limnephilus rhombicus. The sequence continues at coordinate 20,481,457 of OV815296.1, read as the reverse complement.
AATTTAAGGACATGACTCATCAGGCTTATTAAACGATAGTCACTGCACTTCTTAGGGTATTGTTTTTTAGGCAATGTCACGAAGGTGGATTTTAGCCAATCTTGGGGTATATTCCCTGTGTCATATATAGAGTTAAATAACCTCAACAGGTAGTCAACATTTTCATCATTAAAGAGATTCAACACCTCAACTGGAATATCGTCTGGTCCGCACGCTTTTCTATTATCTGAAGTCTTTATCGCATGAAGAATTTCTGATTTTAAAATCGATGGTCCATGCAATTGATCATTAGGAATATTAATATCCGGTCTAATATCTTTGAATGTATCATGAATATACTTTTCCCATGTTTGTAGAATATCTTTTTCATCCAATATTGATTTATTGGAATCGTCAACTAAACATGATGGAGTAATTCTTCTAGAAGTGCCCGTAATTTCCTTCAATTTTTTGTGAAGTTTGAATGCATTGTGACTACGACTGTATGACTCTAGTTCTTCACACTGTGACTTCATCCATTATTTGATTAATTTGTGTTATTTCACATTTTATTCATTTAAAATAATATATAGTATATTTGCGGCACGTTCCAGAGTGGATGATACTCTCAGTATCGCCTTGGTGTAAGACCACCATTCAGAATTGAAACGTTGCTTGAAATGGCTTTAGCCGTGTTTGGTGACCAGATCTGAATAGCCAGGTACTTCCCCACCTTCCTCTTCCCTATCTCCTTCCCCTCCCCACTACCTTCAGCCTCACAACATACCCCAATTGGGGATGCAATAGTCCCACTGGCTCCAGACGGGAGTAGTTGGGATTCTTGTGCGGTATTCATGTAAAAAAAAAAAAAAAACTAAATTTTTAAACTTACACTTTAAAAATTTACATTTTTCGCTTCTACCACCCAGTTATTAATGTAATTTAGCACTTTAGTTTATATTACCCACGCACAGGCAGTGCCTTAGTGGGTTCCTATTATCTACTTTTGTCTTATATATATTTTTAACTTTTTTACATTATTTGTATCTTGTGTTATGTAGTATATATTTAGAAAATAAGTAAAACATTACTTTTGAAATATATCAAAATATAATGCGAAAGAATAAAGGAAAAAAATAAATTTAATCAATTGATTCATTGATTGACACACCCTTAAATACTATGGGACCGACTGATAGCGGTTGTGGTAGCGTATATGTATCCCAATGGGATTTATAACACATAGGTCACATCACGACGGGATGTGGATGCGGAGGCTTCTGATGACCTTGTATTTTGGTATGCATCACAAAGGGATGCATGTAGGTCACATCATGGCGGGATGTGGATGCGTGCTACACGTGCGGCGGGCGAAGACTTGATGATGTGGTTTGATCCTTGACGCCATGCGGATGGAGGCTAGATGAAAGGCCAAAGATGAGAGTGGGTTTCAATATCCCCATTGTCTTGCAATGGTTTACACCATAGGTTCTCAACGTGGGCGATAATGCCCCCTTGTGGCCGTTTGAGACTTTCAGGGGGGCAGTAGAAGACCTAGAGAAAATTAGGGGGCGTTGAGATGGCACAGTGATGGCGTGGGCAGATAAAAATACTATCACTTATTCTACAAATTATCACTATTTCATGTGAGCAATGTAAAATTCTCTTGGGCGCATAAAAGAGTAAAATGTGTATGTAAAATACGCAACATGTAATAAATATATTTATGGTTAGAGAAGTCACGGGTGTAGTGGTTACGATGTGAGACATACAGTGTAGAAGATAATATTAAAAGAAATAATAAAAACTCGAAACGAATTGCAATGTACGAGGTCGCTGACGTAACTCAGGACAGGGACGCTTAGAGGCCTCTTGTCAAAATGGTGGACCCCAACCCGAATAGGACAAGGTAAATAAATTGGGAAAAATAATAGCAAAACTTATCTTATCTTACGTGTATTATTATTATTAAGATTAACGCTATATCATGAATACTTTTTAACTTTCTAAACAAAAAGGTATAACAAATAATTTAATATATTTTTAATCGCATTATTGATTCCGTGACAGCTGAGCCCCGTAACAAGTTGTGGTAAATATAATTCTGAATAGAAAAAATTAAGGGGCTATAGAAAAAAAAAATTCTTAGAGTGGACGGTGGGCAAAATAAGGTTGAGAACCTGTGGTTTACACATTTAACTTTTAGCCTGTGGGTTGCGGGTTCTGGCTATGTGTATAGAAAGGTTCTTTAAATCTTTACCACCCTCTTTTGCCTCTTCTATTCCGCAGACTAGAAATCTGCTAGCTTAGGTCAGTAGAACTACTGTATCGTAAAAGCATTTAATTGGGCAATGCACCAACTGCAAAGTATTAACTAATGATGAGAATTATTGTGCTTAAATTGTATGATATTGTTATCTCCCCGTCTGTGTAATGTATATAAATACATTGTACTGCTGTTTAAATAATAAGGTGAAGGTTGCCTTCAATGTATTTCTAAAGTCAACGTGTTAAAAAGAAATGCACTATAAAATTTTTAAATGTCATTATTTTATTTACATATTTACTGTGTAACAAAATCAAAACGGAATCGCATTCTAGAGTGGTATTGCCATGGGGAAAGATTACCATTTTGTATTGAAACATTGATTTATCCATGTTTATTGACCAGATCTGAATAGCCAGGTACTTCTCATCCAGACTTCTCTAGACTAACATGTCTTTTCTTTCTCCTGGAATACATGCATTTCTTTTATTGGATTTGAATGTGGATCCAGTGGGACAATGGTATCCTCAGTTGTGAGGCTAAAGGATGTGGAGAAGGGAAGGAGATGGGATAGATGAAGGTTTGGAATTTCCTGGCTATTCAGATCTGATCTGATCTATTTTTCCATTCTGAATTATTGTTTTTCACCAGGGCTATACGGAGACCATCTTTCACTATATCTAAGTTTTGTGTGCGGCCTTCACTGACCTGATTTTATTTATTTAATATAACACAACGGCTCCGTAGTTGAGGGGTAAATAGCTCTTTACTAGCAATCCGGAGGTCACGGGTTCAAATCCCGGCGTGAGCTAGCAATTTTTATTTGACTAATTTGTGTGATTTCAAAATTTATTCATTAAAAAAAAATAATAATATTTTCGGCACATTCCATAGTGGAAGATCAAAATTGAAACGTCGCTTGGAATGGCTTCAGCTGTGATTGGTATTTCCCCATCTTCCTCTTCCCTATCTTCTTTCTCTCCCCAATATCTTCAGCCTCACAACATACCATCGGGGATGCCAAAGTCTCACTGGCTCGGTTGGGAACGGTTGGGACTCTTTTGCTTGGTATTCACATACAACAATGTAGTAATTAGTAATATAGTATTATTCATACCTCTCTTACCTGTTTGACATTGTGTACATATTTGTAGTTGCAAGAAAGTGTCGTGACAACTAGACGGCTGTTTATAGAACACGTTGGCTTTAACTTGGCAGTTAAACAATGCGTACGTAGTCTTCTTATCTGAATGATAATGCAGTTACTAGTTACATTATACTGCATTCGGCACACTCAAATGCATTTGCACTTAAAACATAAGCATATCGTAAAATTACGATCATGTCGTGAATTTTATTTCAATATGTAACCTGAGTATGCTCTTGAAAAATTTTTTTGATGAGTTATATTGGTGGGATATTTCAAAGCTCTATAGCTTATGGTGGAAATGATTTTGCGAGCTGTAAATAGATTAGATCAGACAGAAAAATCTGTGCAAATTTTCTAAAATGTTTTGCTCCCTAATTGCTCCCAACCATCTGGAGCCAGTGAGACTATGTCATCCCCATTTGGGGTATGTTGTAATGTTGAAGCTGGTGGGGAGAGGAAGGAGAATGGTAAGAGGAAGTTCCTGGTTATTCAGATCTGGTCACCAAACACGAATAAATCCCTTTCAAGTAACGTTTTAATTCTGAATGCTCTGATATCTATGAATTTCATACACATATACCAACAACAGTTACTATGTTGTACCTAGTATCAAAAAAGCTCAATAGTATTCGAATTTCCTGCACTTGTGTTCACTCCCACCCGCCCAGGTTTTTGAATTCCAAATATGTATTTGACAAGAGTCTCCAAATTTTTAATTCAATTAGAGTCAATCTCTTAAATTGAAGTCTACGATGGTTACCTGACCTGTCTTCTCATCTTTCCAGCTACCAGAGCAGCATACTGTTCCTGACCTACGTCTCCTACATGTGCTATCACCTGACGAGGAAGCCCATCTCCGTAGTCAAGAGTGTTCTGCATCAGAACTGCACCAGCCTCGTTCCACCCCCCGACATCATCATTGATCCGACCAACAATGCTACGTGGTGCGATTGGGCTCCGTTTGGTAAGCACAACATGTTTATACTGAACCCAATTTACATAGTACGCGCACGGGCGACAGTTTCATGACCGTTTCAAAATCAAAATAATTTCATAAATAAAAATTCACCCAAATGTCACTTTGCTAAGTGCATGCATTTCCATGTACAGCAATGCATTTTGATACAGTGATGAAACTGTTGCTGTGATATAAGTCATAGCCTAATTGTACTTAATACATGCAACTACTCTTTTTTTCATCATTATACGAGGGTTTTCAAAAAATTAAACACCATTCTATTTAAAAAAAAAAATTGTGTTTAATTTTATATTTACAAAAAAATCATATGACATTTTAGGTGCATATCCCCACTATTTTTCGACATAGTCCGTTACTATCCGTGCACTTGGTGAACCGTGGCACTAGGTCCTCGATTCCATTATCGTGGAACTCCGCCACCAAAAATGCTATCACCTCTCCCTCCGCGTCCTATTTGGTCTCCAAAGGTTTTCCTGTCAAATGTTGCTTCAGGTGAAGAAAAATATGCAAATCTTGTCATTGATTGCCTTTTTGATTCCGGGTTAGATGGTGAACCCATGTTTCAACATTCCGGGTTAGGTGTTGAACCCATGTTTCAACCCAAAAAAGCCTCACCTTGGTTGAAAAAATGGTTCAAAGAGACCCGAGCGCTTTCCGTACGATTTTGCTCTTCAGCATTTTGGGAAACCAACGAGCACACAATTTGCGTGCGCCATTTTTCCCTCAGAATCGTGTGTGCGGTGGACTTACTGACGTCTGGAATCGAAATTGCGAGCTTACGAACTTCATTAGGGCTTATTTGAGAAAGCGAATAATTGAGCGCACCTCACAGGCAGCGGGATAGCGGAGCGACCATCTCAAACGAACACACAGATCGCACTGAAGTAACTACCGAGCCGGATCAATGCTCGTTTTTTAGGGGAAAGTCTGAGCTACATGCTAGTGCGGCTATATTTTGAGAAATAATGTCCACTTCTCCGAAAATGAGGAAAGGTCTTTAATTCTTTAACAACCGTCGTAATTTTAATTTTCAAAAACATTACGATGGATTGAATGGTAGAAAGTTGACAATCAAAGAGGTTGCTCTATTTGTAATAAACCTCCAGGATGAAAGAGTGTTAGAAGGCTTCTAAGCTTGGGTGGATTTTGTGGAGCATAGAATAAAAAAGATCACTAGAAATAACTTTAAAAAAATCGAAAATTAAAATTCACATAAGAATCTATTAGTTTTTTATTGAAAAAAGTAAGATCTTCAGTAATTTAAACTTAAAACATGATAATCACGAAAAAAATATCTGTTGATTCTTGCAAAATAACGTTTCATACAAATTTAGAGTTAAAAAATCTCAAAGGTGCTGCGCACTCAGGCAGTTAGTAGATTTCCAAAGTTTGCAGATCTACCACTCTGGCGCCATTAATATGTTTTGTGTGAATGTAAGAAATATGACTGAAGGTCCCATAGGTGCTGAAAATGCAATGCACCTATGGGATTTTGATTCATTTCGGTCTCGCCTTGGGCAGTATGTATTTTTTAGCACGGAATTTGAATAGTGCCCTGTTTAAAGTGTGGTGAAATCATAATACTTAGTCTTATTTCCTTATATTTTTTTATGGGAGTTCTCTGCACAAACGCATTTTAGAGAAAATTGCCGCTGCACAAAAATCATCAGAAGCCTATCCGTATGACTAAAAGTAGAAAGCGTCTTGTTTGTTTTTAATTCTAAGAATTGGCATTATCCAGTGGTGTATCCACAGTATAGTATGCTTCATGACATATTGGATATTGCACGTAGGTTTATTTGCATCACTATCAATTCTGATAATGTCCCTTCAGACATGTTTTAAAGATACAATCTAATATAATAATAATATGAATCTAATAATTAAAAATAAATAGGTATATCAAATTAAAATATATATACCAGGCATATTTCCTAATCTTGAATATGGTTATTTGGTCTCTATTACAGTATCACTTCTTAAAGCGAATTGCTTGGATTTTAGGGCTAGAAAGAGAGGGGTACTCGATACTTTATAATTCAAAATAAACATAAAATTTTTGAATGCAAACATAAAAATTAGTGACCGACCGAAGGTTCGGTTTCGGTTTCGGCAAGTTTCGGCATCAGTTTCGGCATCAGAAAATCTGCCGAAACCGAAACCGAAACTTTTTTAGACATGTTAAAAATCGATTGTTTACTGTTATTTGGCTTATTTTTTACACTTATTTAGACAGTTAACAACACATGTTAAATTAAATAAATAAAAAACTATTATTGAAGTATGTGAATTTTTTTTTTTTTATATTACTTCTATAAAACAAACAGAATTTATAAAATAATAACAAAACATGTTATTTTTATTAATTAAACAGTTAAACAGTTTGCTTTCAAAATTTTTATATTTCAAAAATAGAGAACTCCAGTCCAATTTTTAATTTTTTTTAGTGAATTTTTGACTTAAATAACTGCATTTTTTTTTTAGTGTTTGTTTTAATAGTTAAAATAGTTTTCAAAGTTTTAATTTTTCAAGATCCCCCGAAAAACACCGCACGTATAGTGAATCGTGTGACGTCATCACTCCTGAAAAGTTTTTCAACAGGTGTTCATTTTGTATGACAGTTATACGGAAGAAAGTATGGTACTATTCGATAAGTTAAAACATTATTTAGGTGGAATTATTTATTTATTATATTATATTTATTATGTTATTATATTTTTCAATATTATTACGGGAGAGTGGTATAGAAATTGTTTAAAATTATTATTTTTTTCGCTTTTAAAATCAATACTATCTCAAACGGAGCATCACCTGCACATAAGATACAGGCGATACAGCGCCTACCAGCTGATCGACGATGGCCATTTTGAAATCGAAGTTCATAGAGAAGTGAGTCGTTCGCGAACGAGTCGGCTCAGTACCCGGATCTTCATACGGATCTGTAAGATCCGGTTCTGTAAGACCGATCTTCAAAGCTACGGACACACTAGCTCGCGGTTCGCGGATCTTTGCGAACGAGTGAGCGAGTAGCAATTGCTACTAGGTAGCATGCTCTTTGGCTTCTAATGAGCAAGTGTGTCCGTAGCTTAATTCAGTCGTTCAATTGAGCCGATTCACTGAACCGGATCTTTTCATTCTCGTTCAACTTTGCCCGTCTCTAGGTAGCATTTTGGTGTAGCATACTATACAATTTTTTCGTACAGTTAAAAGTTTTTCAATATTTGAAATAATAGAGATACCTCTATTTTTGATACCGAATTATTTAGGCTTAAATATTGTTTCAATAAACACAACAACTAAATCTCTATAAACAGTATGAAATAACGAATAACATGAAATGTTGTTAATACTGATGGCTTGTGTCATACCTACATAATCAAAGTTTCAATACAATGACTGGTGACGCATGACGTCTGCACTAACCATTCAGTAATACCAACCAGTGTGTTTTGACGAGAGGTTTAAAAATGCACTTTTTAATATTTTTTTAAGAACTCTACGTTTAATATTATGAAATAAAACTTATATATTCAGAATCAGCGTTCATTGATTGGTCTGTATGAACATATTTTTTTCAAGCCATAATATTTTTCACTGGAGTTCCTTATTATGTTTATTTCGAATTATAAAATCTTTAAAGATTATTTCATCACCTTTTCAAAACTGTTTTTAGTTTTCCGATGGGTTCAGAAGAATTCTATTTATATGGATTTTATTGCGAAGCGGATTTATTTCGACCTTTCGGCAAAATGAGCCGGAGGACTGTCGAGCGATTCTATATCTTTTGTGGGATCTATTTTGTGAGATCTCCTGTCAGATTTGTGTGATTTTCTGGCTGTCAATTGCTTTTTCTATGGGTATTAGGCCAGCTTTCGCCGATTTGTGACAGCTCACAGTTGAAATCTGACATCGGCCCATAGAAAAAGCAAATAACGGCCATAGAAAATCACACAATCTGACAGGAGATCTCACAAAAAAGATCCCACAAAAGATATAGAATCGCTCAGCTGAGGGGTTAATGGAATCTACACAAGAACTATACATCGATAAATTCTTTCTTTAGATACCTAGTCAAAGATAATTATGCATAGATAATCTTTCTCTTTATCACAACACGCATCCTCTTAGTCACCCCATAAGTGCATTCCCAAAACGTGTTTTGTTGTAAACTAAATGCTGCATCCTGTTGTGGTAATTTGAATCATTGGCGTTGTTTACAGACAAACTAGGTCACAATGAATAAAAGACATGTGTGTTATGTTTGGTTTCAGATGGAGCAGATAGTGATGCCACGGCTCTGTTGGGGACATTGGACTCTGCTTTTCTCTTTGCCTACGCTATAGCCATGTTTTTTTCTGGTAAGTTAAAAAAATATAGATTCAGAATGAGGGTGAAAATGTTCTATATTTTTTTTTACATTAGCTCCACACAGGAAGTCCTGAGGAAAACAATTCCCCTAAGGGCCTATGCCTTTCTAGGGAAAGAACGGAGAGGAAGTTCTGGGAAGGAAAAAGGTATGAGGGGTGGGTAGGAATTTGGGGGTCAATGTGGAGTGACGGATGTATGAATCCATTCCTACCACTGCGGTGCAAGGCGGTTGGGTCTAGACTCTAGAGCAGTGATTCTTAACAGGGGCGCCAGCGCCCCTGTGGGCGATTTGACGAGGTTCGGGGGGGCGTTTTAAAATTTTTAGCATTTAGGGGGCACTGCAGAAGTTCGAGTGGGCATTTTATTTTTTATTTTTATTTTATTTCATAAATTTTTTATTAGTTACAGTATATTTGTTTTTTTTGGCTACCACACTGGGCTCATGCCCGTGTTATGGTAGTCGTATATTTAATATTTATTTAAATTAATACAAATACTATTTTATTAAAACAGATGATTAAATATACTAAATAAAAATTATGAAATATTTAAAAGTAAGTGAAAAATAAAGAGAAAAAAGATCATATTTTAAAGAAAAGTACAAATAAAAATGAAAATTCAAATTTTGAAATACAGAAATTAATAATAAAGATTTAATGTTAAGAACTCAAGTATTCCATACAAATATATAAATTAAAACATATAAGTAAATAAATTAAAATTAAAAAATAAATAAAATTTAGTGAAAAAATTAAGAGAAAAAAATTAACAACACTTTAAAGAAAAATAGAAATAAAAATGGAAATGGAAATAAAAATTTTGAAATGCAAAAATTAATAATTAAAATTTAGTGTTAAGAACTCAGGAATTCTTTAAAGTGCGCTCGTCCACTTTCGAAAATCCAATGTTGTACACGTGTTATAAAAAGAGAATTAGAATTACTTGACTTTATGTCAGTACTCAAAGCATTATATATTTTAGGAGCGATGAACCAGAATTGTCGTTGAGCGAATGAGGTTTTAGTTTTTGGGACCACGCAACCCAGGTTTGATGAAAAGCGGGTGTGTGCTTGATGTTGTGGAGCAATTAGTAGATTATTTTTTCGTATATAACAAATGCTTGTTTTAGTAAATAGCTGTCGAATATCGAACACCCTGATTTTTGCAAAGAGTTCATTTGAGGGATGAGTAGGTTGACATTTAAATATAATTCTCAGAATTAGTTTTTGAACTAAAATAATTGGTCTAATAATGGTTTCAGCATTATTAGACCATTCATTGTGTGAATACAGAAAATAAACAAGGATTTGACAGGTTTTGTTAAATAAACTACACTTTCACTCACAAATTTTTTAACTGAGTCATAATATAGTATACTCTACATAATACATATATATACAAAATGTATGTATATATACATAATATAAATACTCAATGGCAATGCAGAAATGAATGTGTACATTTTAAACATCGTTTTGGAGGGGGGAAGGGCGTTGAACAATTTTACTGTGGTAAAGGGAGCGATTCTTTCAATACGGTTAAGAAACACTGCTCTAGAAAGTCCGGCTGGAGAGGTCTATGTTAGGTCTCCCTCAACCAATCTCTTCCGATCCAGCCTCCCACAAAGTAAGTGGGAAAATGCATTGGTCGCCAAGATCTAGACAAACCTCACCCCATGAACCCGACACTCCTGTTAAGTCACCAAACGTAGTGAACCAGTTGGAGTGACCTATGGTTGTTGTTCCCGGGGGTGTTGTTATGGTTAAGTTGCTGTGGGGTGTTCTTCCCGGGGCATCGAAACCATACCTGCCTCCCAAATTGAAATTCAATAATGGGCTTTTGATACGGGGGTGATTCGAGACACTTATCATCACAAGCGTTTTGTTGGTTTGATGCTTTAGTTTTGAGTACAAGTCTAAATTTATCTACGCAGGTGATTAACCTTTTCACCTGTTCTTGAAGGACATAAAATATCATTTACACTGCACTTTTTTTGACAATCATAAATCATTTTAAAAACTACTGCAACTCTCTTATTTCTTGACAGATTTATGATTTTTTTTATCTTAAAAGGTTCATTAATTCTCCTGAATTATGTTGAAACATATAAATAAACAATAAGACACAGAATACAGCTTTGTATCTTTACATAATATATTATAAATTAAAGTCCTGCGCGTCGTCTATCTGTCTGTTCGCGATAAACTGTAACTGTACGCGATAAATGTGGTGGTAGTAGGAGATTTTCAAACATTGTTGGGTTATTCGAATATTATTAAAACTACTGAATGGATTTTCATGCAGTTTTTACCAATCGATAGAGTGATTAGTGAGGAAGGTTTGGGTATATAATTTGTCAAGGATTTGTGTAAATTGGTTGAAACAACGATAATTGTTAGAAGTGACAGAAAAAGTCAAGCCGCCTGAGAGCTTTAATCGAAAACACTGCCTCATCCCTTTGAGATATAACAAAACAATGCATGGTGGGATATTCCTCTTTTATAGATCTACAAAAAAGTCTATGATGGCATATATCTATCTTTTACGGATAGCTTATTATACCCATTCAATCTTCTAAAAAAATGGTCACGTACAATGCGGTAATTGGAAAGTTCTTTAGACGGATACTGTATTAATCAACTTAAATACTTTAGTTACCTCAAGAATTTCATACACATTATTATATATAATCTTTCGCACCATCTCTACGTGTTATAAATTAAAGTCCTCCGCGGCGTCTGTCTGTTTCTTCGCGATGAACTCAAAGATGGCGGTGGTTACAAAGGTTGGATAACCATCGAGTAGATGGCGTTGTGTTTAGTTTACCACAGCAATGCGTGGCCGGGTCAGCTAGTCTATGTATATAAAAAATTAGGTTCCACATGTTTGGGTTCGCAAATCTCGGAAAGTAATCAATGGATTAACTCAAAATTTTTACAGAACATCGCATTTTAGCAGAAGAGTGTTTCTATATATTGTTAAGCTCTGATGTTATGAAATTCGTATAAAAATTTATTTCAGGTGGTGTGCGAGTGGTTTGAAAATGTGTGTATTTCATATATTTTAGCAGCAGGAAGGAAAAGCAGGAGGGGGACGCTAACGAAAGGGTGGGGTTCGCGGGAAGGGTGACGAGGGAGGGGTAAGGCGGGAAAATCTTAAATATTTGACCCCATATTTTCAGTAGGGTTGGTATCTCCATTAACGCAGCGATCTTTAAAAATAAATATGAACAAATTGAGGTAAAACATAATGGTCATGTTATCGAGTATGGTATCATAGCCTGGGGAGGAGCAAACGCTGCCGCCATTGATCCGATCTCTAAAGCCCAAAAATTAATTATAAAGATTATTCTAAAACTACCAATCACAAGCAGTTCGGATGAAATCTTTAGGAGAATCGGTGTTTTGGACATTAGGCAACTTTATGCCAAAAATATACTAATTTATCTATTCAAATATAGAACTGTTTTTGACAATATCCAAACTGTTCGTGATACGAGAACCAAAGGGCAAATCTCTTACTTATCCCTTTCGCCAAAACAACGTTTGGTCAAAGAAACTTCAGGTATTTTGCAACAAAACTTTATAATACATTTTCACTGACCATTAGACAGCACACTAATCATGCATAAAATGTATGCTTTTTGGTACGATGCTGATTGTCCTTGTACTTTTACTTTATAATATTTCTATTTTTGAGAGTGATATTTCATGGTGGAATTCCATTATAATATATTATAATAAAACGAATATAAAACTTTATTCCACTTAATTTTATTGGACCGTAACCAGTTTCAGCTCGTCAAAGCCATCTTCAGTCTGAAGATGGCTTTGACGAGCTGAAACCGATTACGGTCCAATAAAATTAAGTGGAATAAAGTTTTATATTCGTTTTATTATAATATATTACTTTTACTTTAAATGTAAATAACATTGTTGTTATCCTTTTTTTGTTTCAAACTATTTATGCTAAAATGCGCCTGCTCTCAACACAGGAAATCCTAGTGAGACAGGCACAGCACAATTACCTATGTAACTTAAAAAGTAAATATTATAATAAAATAAAATAAAATAAATATTATGCTTAACAGCTGATCACAATTTGACGAAAAGCTTAAAGGAACTGTTAAAATAGGTGCTGATCATATCACTGAATTTCTCGAAAGTTTTTACTCAACCCCTGTTATTAACCCGAAAGCTGTGGATCGCATGTATTGTCATTTGTTATGTGATTTCATTGTTGTAAATAAGTATGTGTGAAAACAAAACTACTTAAGCAATTGGTGTAGGTATTTGCAAACATCGACAATGTAATATCGTACGACGTTCAGGAGTTTCATCAAAAACTAGAAGGTAAAAACATGTTTTTTGTTCAGGAAAATACACTGGTCGAAATAATACTGCAGATTTAATTCAGCAGCTTATGGGTTACTTGTCAACAAATTTACTCTTAAGAATGTACGAATGTGGATATATCAAGGAGTGCGAAGACATGATGGTTAGTTAGTGTGTAACATTACTAATTAAATTTGCAGGTTTGGTAGCAGAACGTGTGAACCTTCGCTACTTTCTTTCCCTCGGTATGATCCTCTCTGGCACCTTCAGCTACATGTTCGGCATTGCACGCTCCTATGACATTCACTCCATCTCCTACTTCATATTCGTACAGGTCAGTCTACTCATTATGTATCATACTTCTAATACTAAGTGTTTCAAAGCAACATCCACTCCATCTCCTACTTCATATTCGTACAGGTCAGTCTACCCATACTTATAATACTAAGTGTTTCAAAGCAACATCCACTCCATCTCCTATTTCATATTCGTACAGGTCAGTCTACTCATTATGTATCATACTTCTAATACTAAGTGTTTCAAAGCAACATCCACTCCATCTCCTACTTCATATTCGTACAGGTCAGTCTACTCATTATGTATCATACTTCTAATACTAAGTGTTTCAAAGCAACATCCACTCCATCTCCTACTTCATATTCGTACAGGTCAGTCTACCCATACTTATAATACTAAGTGTTTCAAAGCAACATCCACTCCATCTCCTATTTCATATTCGTACAGGTCAGTCTACTCATTACGTATCATACTTCAACTTCTAATACTAAGTGTTTCAAAGCAACATGCACTCTATTACATCAACAGTTACCCAATCTCCTAATTTATATTGAAATTAAGATATTCTAAGTAAAGTCGTAAGATACAACACATTTCTGTGTAAATTTCATTTTCACAGCCCATTACCGTCGCGGCCTGCCCTCAAATTCAATTATTCTCAGTAATTTATTTATCAATGTAGAGCTTCATTTTAATCTTTATTTCTTTTATTTATAAACAACTTCTGCTATGTAATTATTATTATGCATGGCAGATGGTTTCGCCCTCTGAAGGCATTATCAAACTGTCCAACTGTAGACAGTTTGATAATGCCTCCAGAGGGGAAACAGCTGTCACGGGTAATAATAATTACTTAGCAGAACTTGTTTATAAATAAACTGTTTTTATAAATTAAATAATAATATTATTTAATATTTATTAGAAATAGAAATTATTCTCAGTAAATTTATAATAGTACGACGTATTCAAGTGTAATTTGAAAAATCGCAGCCGATTACCAATCATATATATTATATATGATGTATAACTGCGTAAATCGAAATTTTACTTCCTTTTACCACCATTACCAGTGTAGATTCAGATTATTGAAATTACATTTTATCGAATTACACAGACATTTTTTTGTGAGCGAACTTTTTTTTTGAATTATCAGAGTTGTAATTAACAGTGTTCTACTTATTACATTTTAATATTATATTGTTATTTGTAACTTACTCTTTTTTTAAATCACTTGAACAGTATAGCGAGATTATACGACCGAAATATTCATATTTATTTATTCCATATCCGTTCCCTACTGTTGTGCAATAATTTCTTTGTAAATATTTCAGGCGGCGGCGGGCATTGCGCAGACTACAGGGTGGCCCGGCGTGGTCACCGTGGTGGGCAAGTGGTTCGGCAAGGGTAAGAGGGGACTCATCTTCGGCATTTGGAACTCCCACACATCCATTGGAAACATACTGGGTAAGTTAATACTTACCAGGGATAGCCTGCAGGAAGTTAAAACCTGTGCCATTATTTGTGTGCATTTCGCCAACATCGTTAACCCATACATTTCGCATCTACGCACACACAAAACATTACTGGTAACTTAATCTCAATTCTCCATTTCATAACACCATTCAGACACCTTTAAACTGCAGTAAGCAGTTCTCATGTTTCCATATTAATATTGGAAGGTGTGATATTTTAGATCGAATGGCCGAATTGAACACCCAGAAATCCCCATCGCTCGAGTGGTTATGCACCGCATACATTTTTTATACATATTGTTTATTTTTACCTAAAATAACTCCCTAAGAATATACTAACTGAAGGTCAAATATTTTCACTTTGCAATAAAATCCAAATAAATGGTATGTTTTTGAATGTATCCGAAAACTAAAAATAGTTATTGAAAGGTTATAAAATACGTTTTGAAATGTAATAATTCGAAATAAACATACCATTTTTAAATATAAAACTTTAGAATGCAACCATTGAAAAGTTTTAAAAATGGCTCACTTTACGTTTTTTCTAATTAAAATTATTGATGAGGAAAGAAAATAAAAACACAAATATTTTACTTGTCAAATGTATTGTGAACGTAATTGTCATCTCACTTTTTTGTCCTTTCATAAATGTTTTTCCATCTCTAAACCCCCCCCCCCCCAAAATATATTTTTACTAATACTTTTTGTACTCAAAGTAATTTGAAATTTTCAGAATATTATCACGAAAAATAAATACACGTGATATCTCATTATACCCCCCCCCTCGTGATATTTCGTGATTTTTTCCGAACCCCCCCCTCCCTTTCACGTGATTAATCTTTTCACCGCGGCGGCTGACCTAAGTCATTTCATCAAGTGGCTCACACTGCGCGGCGGCTGACTTCAGTCATTTTCAAGTTTCGACTTCGTTTTCTAAACACATGTATGCCGTATACGATCGAAATTTATATTAAAAATAAGAATATTCATTTGTGGTGCGACCTCTCTGAGAATCTTTATCAACTACTTCATTGTTTATCTTGGTAAATGAATAAAACCGAGAGCGCGGCCCCAGCCGCCAGTCACAGTTTTGAAAATGCGCGCGAATCTGATTGTCTCTTTCGAGCGGACCCCGTACCGTATTCGTAATAATACTTGTGCGTCGATATCCACTTCGAAATCTACTTTATTTTTGTGTACATAATTATTTAATTGTTGTATTATTTAAAAATTGACTAATTCAATTTTAAAAACATCTTGTTTTGTGTGTTTACGTATGAATTATAAACTTTTTTTTTAACAACACTCAAATTGTTGACACGTGGCCTATCTGAAATTGATATTGAAGCAATGTTAGATTCGGAAAGTGTTTTTGAAGTAAGTGATGACTGATGACGATACAGATATTGTTTTTGTTGGGCAATATGAAAGTTATGTCTCAATCCCGTCAGTTCAGCCAACAACTGCTTCTGCTGAACCTTTGACTTTGCCATCTCAGCCCAGCCGGCCCTCTAAATTCAGAAACCTATTCGTAATAAATTCGCAAAAATACCGCATATTTTCTGCGTAAACCAAATTTTTGCGGTTGATTGCCGCAGTGACCGGTTCTTGAAATTTAGGTATTCATAGTAAATTTGTAAAAATACAATATATTTCCACGTAAAACAAAATTTCGCAACCGAATCCCATCTCGGCCGCCCCACTAAATTAAGATACCTATTTGAAATAAATTCACAAAAATACCATATTTCCGCGAAAATCGAAATATCGCACCGGATTTCCGCTGCAGGCGGCCATTCTAATTCGGGAATTCGAAGTAAATTCGTAAAAATACAAAATATTTCTGCTTAAATCGAAATTTCGCAGCCGAATCACGTCGTGGCTGGACCTCTAAATTTAGATACCCGTTTGATTCACAGAAATAAATTCACAGAAAATACGATATTTCCGCGTAAATCGAAATTTCGCAGCAGATTTCTATTGCAGGCGGCCATTCTAATTCAGATGTTCATAGTATTCGTAAAAATACCCACCATTTCTGTGTAAATCAAACATTTGTGGCCGTTTCCACAGAGGCCGGCCCTGTGAATTAAAAATAATTTAGATTTATACCCAATGGTAAACCAATTTAGATTTATAAAATAATAATACGAATTAGGTCGATATCAACCGCATAAATCAAAGTTTTACGGCGATTTACTGCCGTAAAATGTCGACCTTATTAATGAAAATTTATCAGTGAAAACAATATAAAATAATTTCACAACATAAATATCAATGAAATGTTAACTACAGAAAAATAAGTATCTATAAACTAAAACCACAGCATCTTTTAAAATTTGATAAAATTGATAACGTTATTACCAAGCTCTGCAAGTATTTTAGTTTGTATTTTTGTTACAGCTGTTTCAGTTTACAGTTTGAAAATGGTTTTGCAAATAAAATTTTAATTAAATTAAAAAAACAAAAAATTAAATGGAGTTCTACGAATTAAAGACGAAAACAATTAATAAAAATAGAGCATCGGCGCAGTGGCCCTTCTTGACGCGTCTCGTATTTCACTACACGAGTAAGTAGGTATCTATATGTTACGTCATACGTCGCTAGAAGCGGCCATGTTAGAGATTGCTTTGTGTGTTGATATTCACGGCGTGTTTATATTAACGCAATTATAACGTTATCTTCATTTCAGTTGATCTCAAATGAATGTTTATTAATACTTCGATATTGGAGGATGATGTTATCCACTGGAGCGACGGCGCATTTTATAACTTTTGCCTCGGATTGCTCGTGATATTTTCGTATTCATTTTGATTTTTTTCCGCCGACATTGAAAAAATCATATCTCCGAATTTTAATATTGAGACATGCAAACTGATTATAGTTCCATATAGCCAATGAATTAACTATCTTTTGTTGATTATCGCATATTCGTAGGAATTATAAAAAAAATATTACAAAATCGTAAACTTTAAAAATGTGCGAATCCTGCGTGTTCGTTACTTTGAAATTGCCCTAAATGTTACTTTTTCAAGTCAACATTGGATATTTTCGATTTCTACACGTTGTCTATGGCCTACTTGATAACCACAGAAGCAAACATATTTTTAAACTGTCAATTTTTAAGTGCAATCAGCTGATTTGGAATATTTTGCACGAAGTTTTTTTTATAGATATTTGAGACCGCGGAGTGACAAAATAAAATCCACTTTTTAGTATACTGAAATACATTTAACACAAAGTAACTGTATGAAATTAGTAGGATACGTTCATTGTCTACAATTATCAATAAGAATTTACGTGATTTTTGCTTTATTTAACTAAAATAATCGTTTTACAAATACACCCTAAATGACAATATCAAAATCAGACTACAGCTTTATAAACATTTGTGATCTAACATTGGATATTCATCAACATGTTTTTTATATAATGTAGTTAATTAAGATACAAGGTTTTTAATAAGATAAAAATCATAAGAATACGTATTACTAACCTTTTAGAATACTTGCACGAATGTTTTCGAGTTTCGCATTTCCATTCTGACAAAATATACCATCTGACAGCTGGCTTTGATTGAGATTTACTGGATTAAAACTTTTCTAAACTAATTGAAATTTACATGTATATCTTTGTTATGAATCCTTCTAATTGATAAACTACAGTTCAAATGCACACGTCAAGTAATTAGGTCAATAATTGTAAAAATGAACACAAAGATCGGGTGAAATTCGAAATTTAAAATTTACTTCGTAAAATACGTAAAAAAGCCACTAATTTTTCATTTGCACGAATTGAAAACACGTTAAATAGATTGATAATTGAATTGCGGGAACTGCCGTATGTAAACACTTAATAAAAATCAATTAAAACAATCAATAACATCATTCTAAGCCAACAAACGGCTGTCATTTTAACCTAGAAATTTTCGTCAACAAAACAAGATACGTGCTTATGCATACCGCGAAATATTCGTTCCAGAAGCACTAGAGGCATCGATGTTGCCATAAATGAAAGACAATTTTACCAGCTTTCCAACGGAATAAATATTGGCCAGGGACTGGTAAATAATTAAATAATTTTTAATTGTTTACGAGTGGTACGTCATAAACGTCGAATTATTCGACGTGGGCAATCCTAGAAGAAAACAAAACGTCGAATTATTCGACATGGTCGCTCCAGTGGTTAACAAGATTTATTAATGTTTTTAGGATTAATCCAGACAATGATTTTGTTTTCTAAAAGGGTTTATGTAAAAATGACATTCGAAAAAGAAAGTGCTGCGTGGGGGCGACTGCTTAGGTATATTTTTTTAGCGGTTAAAAGGTTAATGGACGCCTCAAATGATTAATGGACAAAATAAAATATGAAATATTACTTTTGCAATGGAAAACTTAGCTGCACTGAATTTAACTAGCGACGCCTGGATGGTAACCTGGATGGAAGCTTTGGACTGCTCCACCAATTAACCGATCAAAAACACTTCTATTTTCTAACAACATCCAACAATTATATAAAATATTATTCCAGGCACGGTCATAGCGGCTAGATTCGTCGAGACTGACTGGTCCCTCTCCTTTATAATCCCTGGCTTCATCATGGCCATCACCGGCTTCATAGTCTTCCTCTTTCTGGTGGAGGACCCTCAAGATGTCGGTTTGCCACCCCCTGACAATCCGTCCGGCCGGGTAAGTTTCTCCCGATTGAAGTTACCTATTTTAAAATACGTCAGCTGTTCAAAAAGTTATGGGAATTTTTAAATTTCGCGGGTTTGGAGAGTCCGATTTTCAATTTTGTTTTTCTTTTGTTATGTTGGTATACATGACCCTGAAGTATGATAAATTTTTCAGCTGTATTCATAGTTTAGTTTGTCTGTGGCAGCCGCTAAGGTTTGACGTGTTTTTATGAGTGTTTTTTTTTTAAATGGATCCAAGAATTTGTATCAAATTTCGCGTAAAAAATTAAATAAAATGTAACAATGTATGTGAAATGTTAACAAAGGCCTATGGTGAGTCTGCTATGAGTAAAAAGGGTTTACGGTTGGTATAAGGGTTTTCAAGATGGACGTTGAAGATGACTCTCCAAACCCACGAAATTTAAAAATTCCCGTTACTTTTTGAACAGCTGACGTATATCCATTATTACACCAAAACATTTATTTTAACAAATCCGTAAATATTCATTTTTATCGTCCCCTGTAAAGTTTTCATTTTGTGGCTTGAAGGGTTTCACCCAAACACAATTGATACTTCTATAAATCATTGTTTCATTGCCGCGCCTGCATTTCAGCGCCCTTGAGGTGATTTTTCATAAAAAATTGGCCAAATATTATTATTATATTATTCAATTTAAGTGTTGGATTCATAATATTTTCATGTAAATTTTTACAAAAATGGTGTTACGCATTGCTGTTTTAAAAATGTCCCCTTGTGTAGTACATATTCTTAAAATGAATATACATACAATATACAGATATGTTTATTTGTCATTGAAATAGAAGATAACACTAATAATCTAAACGAAAATATGAAAGAGAACAAGACACAGAAAAATAGAAAAAATAATGGTCGCAACTGCAACTCGAACCCAGAACCTCTCAATGATATATTACATTGATGGGAATAACCTTCAAAAGTTATAAAAAGGGAGTTGTTCTAATAAAAAATTGAATGTTCATTTAGACTTTTATGAAAAGGTCAATATATGTTCCATATAAATAAGATCGCATATATTTATCCGAGACGCTATCTACATTACAAACCAGTTCTTAGCACGATTGTTTCCAATGAAAGAGGTAAGTAGTTTCCTATAATATGGAAAAATAAGTCGAAGATAATATTGTTAATTCTAAAATTTGAAAATATGAAACTGACAATTGCGACAGTTTGATGGAAGGTGGCTAAGACTGAATTAGTAAAAGAGTCCCGGTTAGACGAGAGGTTCTGGGTTTGAGTCCCAGTTGCGACCATTATCTTTTTCTATTTTTCTGTGTCTTGTTCTCTTTCATATTTTCACTTAGATTATTAGTGTTATCTTCTTCTTCAATGATATATGTATTACATTGATGGGAATAATCTTCAAAAGTTAAGAAGAGAGTTGTTCTTATAAAAAATTGAATGTTTATTTTTATTGCAAGTTATTATTACGGACATATAAATATGTATTTCCTGTGTGTTGGTGATTAGCACGGACATATGAATATATCTGGACCTGCCCTAAGTGATAAAAACGAAATATTTCCCCCTCCCCATGGAACCGGCTATAAGCTCCGCCTTGGCGCCAGCTCGCTCCATGGGGAGGGGAGAGAATCTAAAATATGTGACGTCATCATTCTTGTAGTGACCAGCGCGAAAGTAACGTCTATACGTTTTACGAAATATCACGCCAAAAACGGCAGCTTGCGCTATACATTACAGGTACATATTATATAGACATAGCGAATGTGGGCGGTTCTCCAGTGTTCTCGTCGCTGGTTATAGGGGTAAGTAAATTATGAAACATTTGTAATAGTGTTTTAACTAAACACGGCAACAAAATATTGCTATGTGTATTGGGGCGAGTCTTTTTGCGGCGAGCATTTGGCCTTAGCAAATATGTTATTATCGTGGCAAGCAATTCGCGCTCCCATGTAAAAAGGTCTATTCATTCAAAGCAGATTTTGCTTTTAAGAACTAAATGGTGATATTGTAATGCGAGATGCCTATTTACTGTCAGATTGATTGTATAACGAATCACAGTCATCTTTCCCCTCTTCCCCCTTCATAGTTTGGTTTTACCCCCTCGTCTGTATCTTCTGGTCTATTGAATTCTGATGTCTATGGTGATTAGTTTAGAATTTTAGAAAATTATTGTATGAACGATTTTTCCCTTTTCCATTTTAGTATGGCCTGTAGTTAATATTTTATGTTAAATACTTAAACATCGGTAGACATATGAATATTACTAGACCAGAACATAAAGGTCAGGGGTATACAACAAACACAGCGGGGCGTAGAGCGGGAAAATGACTTTGGAGATATGTGATTCGTCGCTAACTCAATATGACAGTATATAGGCAACTCGCATTATAATATCACCATTTAGTTTTAAAAGTAAACTCTGCTTTTGAATGAATAGACCTTTTTACATGGGAGCGCGAATTGCTCGCCGCGTAATGAACAAATTTGCGAAGTCTAAATACGGCAAAGTAAAGTTTGCTTATTTTAAGACTCCAACATTTTGTTGCCGTATTCAATTAGGACACTTTTACAAATTTTTCATAATTTACTTACCCCAATAAACATCGACGAGCACACGCCATGTATCTCGAGTGATAGTATATGTATATTTACACGTTTTCAAAACACAAACCATGTTTTTTGCGGTCTTATTTCGTAAAATGCACCGATGAGCGCTCGACGCTGGCTAGCAGAAGAATGATGACGTCACATTTTTTAGATTCACGCGAAGCCATACTCAATCCCAGCCGGTTCCAATGGAACCGGAATGGGGAGGGGGAAATAATACGCTTTTATCACTTAGGGCAGGTCTACTAATATTCATATGTCTATGTTAAACATAATATTACTATGTATCAGCTTGTTATGAAAATGGATTCAGTCAGTACAGTACCTGATGTGGGATTCAAACTATAACTAAGAATGCTATGCAACATTTTAACTCTTCAGCTTTGAACCATATTTCTAATCTTAACTAAACTTATAATCTTTGTATTAATTATAGAGTAAACCTTGTTAATTCAAACTGTCCTCAATCTTTAATTTTAAATATGACTCATTAACTTTTCCTGGAAAATTAAAAATATTAATGAATAGAATTATGTATTATCATCAATTTGACTTGCAGAAATTAGTAATGAATTAAAAGTAATCAAAATGTATAACGTATAAAGACATGATTTGAGATTTGCGGCGAATAGTATTATCGTGATAAATTTTTGGCTTCTTTTTTTTTAAAGTGAAAACTTCTTTAGCACCGTTGTGATTTGAAACTAGATGAAATGAAAAAGCGACACTAAAAAGAGACAAACACAGACATCTGTAGGATTTAGCCTGCGAGAGAATGAGATAGAATACATTATACAGTGTTTCCTCAGTCTCCTCTTTGTGCGGTGCTTCGTAGCCTCCCCACTCTTGTCTACTTTAGTTTTCTGAAGGTTTCACTTCTACCGCGTGTGAACTGCACACTAACGTTTTTTTTTTAATATTAGCTCCACACAGGAGGTCCCGAGGAAAACAGTTTCTTTCGGGATGTTGGAAATGCTGTTTGTTGGGTGTTGGTTATCGAAAAAAATATTTGTGGGGGTACCCATCCCCGCCTCCCAAATTGAAACGCTTATTATGCCGTGTTGCGCTTTCTCCTTCTTTAGCCAACGTTACAAAAACAGCATCACAAGGACCCCATTGATATCAATAGGGACGATGGGGCTAAGCTCAATAGTTCTTAGTATCCGGTACTTGACATTTATACCAAAACTAAACGCCGAAAACCATATTAATTTCACTAAGTATTATACTGAAATACAAACACTACATACATAAACATACACTTGACCACAATCTACAATTCTGCCCTGATGATGGACACTGTAGCGCTATCCAAAATTTTGACTATAGAAGGAGGACGTGGAACATGCCATAATAACCCAAAAATTAATCACGATAATCAAAATGTTGTACTATCTGTTCTGAGTACTACCCTGGTGACAGAACCAGAACGCCATTCAGAATCGAAACTTTGCTTGAAATTTGAAATGACTTTAGCTATGTTTTGGATTAACAAGGTTGTACTCTATTTAAATTTAGTATATCTTGCATTTGATTCATCTTATTATATTAATTATTATATTGTTAGTACCTAATCTTAGAAATGAACCTTTAATTTACCTAATAATACCTTTAGTCATTAATGATAAATATTGGAATGAAGCTAACAAGCATTTTGATTGGCTGCCTTTACTAATACCCGACCAATAGAACGAGCTGTACCGGCGCTTGGAGGCCGGGAGGGGGCGGGGCTCCGATGATAGCGACCAATCGGATGACAGAGAACAGGTTTTGGTCGGTGGAGAGGTAATACATGTATTATTTTAACTGCATATTTATTAATTAATTATTTTTACTATACTTACTAACATTAACCAATAATATTGTATGCCAGCGCAGACCCATGAAAATTCACGGGATATAATAATTCCAATTTTGAAAATGACAATTAAAATTATTTTCTTTCAAAATATTTTATTATATATAGGTAGGTAATAATTCTTCAGGCTCAATTTTCAAAATGAATTGAATTTAAACAAAGCAGTTCATTGAACCAGAGTTACTCAGGACACAAAGTCAACGGAAATTAGCATTTTTGATTATATCGATCACAGAAATTTGAAATGCTGTAAATGACAAAATATTAATTGTTTAGGAGAACGAAATTCATTTTTTATTTTTCAAAAAATCATATCTCCTAATTTTGAAGACCTATTATTATGAATTTTTATTATTAAATATCATTGAATAAACCTTTCACAATAAACATTTTTGTAAATTTTTTTAAGAAAAGTATGTAATTTATTTTTAATTTTTCAGAAAAAAATCATCTTAAATTGCTCATCGTAAAAAGAAGCACTCATTTTCCTAGAAATATTCCGACTACGCAGATCGAAAGTTATTAACTCATTTTTGGATTTATTGGCCTTTACAGCATTTAAAATTTCCGCTGTCATGTTAACGAAAAATGTTTATCATGTTGAATTCTTCCATATTTATCTTTCTTCTCATTCGTCTTGTATGAAAATGAAAAAGACAGAAAATATCTGAATGTCAAATTGATGTTTCAAATAACCATAGATATTAAGGAATATACCTACATTCTTTCTGAATTTAATTTTTTTCTTCAAATAAAAGAGTTTAATTTTAAGATTGGTAATTCTTAGGCTAATCAAGCTGGGAAATATGATGCGTACGCAATGGCACACAAGGGATATTTCGTGAGTTCAACTCTAGACAACTTATATCATTATTTTTATACAAGTTTTTGTTAAATACAGGTAAAGTTTTGTCTAAGCACATCTGCGTTGATTTGCAATCTTAATAACTGTAATAACTAACAATGTGATTACGCGGTTGATCTTGTGACTTCTGGGATATAACATTAACACCTTAAAACTGTTTCTTTGACTTTCTGCTCCTGGAATATAATTCAATCCACAACTTAATCTGTTACATTAATCCTATGACTTCTGGAATATTACATCAGCACCTTAAAACTGTTTCTTTTAACTTCTGGCTTCTGGAATATAACTCAATCCACAACTTAATCTGTTATATTGATCCTATATGGCTCCTGGAATATTACATCAGCATCTTAAAACGGTTTCTTTCAACTTCTGGCTTCTGGAATATAACTCAATCCACAACTTAATCTGTTATATTGATCCTATATGGCTCCTGGAATATTACATCAGCATCTTAAAACGGTTTCTTTCAACTTCTGGCTTCTGGAATATAACTCAATCCACAACTTAATCTGTTAAATTGATCCTATATGGCTCCTGGAATATTACATCAGCATCTTAAAACGGTTTCTTTCAACTTCTGGCTTCTGGAATATAACTCAATCCACAACTTAATCTGTTATATTGATCCTATATGGCTCCTGGAATATTACATCAGCATCTTAAAACGGTTTTTTTCAACTTCTGGCTTCTGGAATATAACTCAATCCACAACTTAATCTGTTACATTGATCCTATATGACTCCTGGAATATTACATCAGCATCTTAAAACGGTTTCTTTCTACTTCTGGCTTCTGGAATATAACTCAATCCACAACTTAATCCGTTACATTGATCCTATGTCTCCTGGAATATTACATAAGCATCTGGAAACTGTTTCTTTCAACTTCTGGCTTCTGGAATATAACTCAATCCATAACTTAATCTGTTTCATTGATCCTGTGACTCCTGGAATATTACATCAGCATCTTAAAACCGTTTCTTTCAACTTCTGGAATATAACTCAATCTACAGCTTAAACTGTTTCATTGATCTTGTGCCTTCTGAAGTGTCACTCAGACAACAACTTGAAACTATTATGTAGACACTATGACTTCTGGAATTCAACTCAATCTATAGCTTAAAACTGTTACATTGACCTTGCATCTTCTGAAATGTAACTCAAACGCCACATAAATATTGAGAAGTCAAACAATGTTTTCTACAAAAAAAATATGCCAATACTTTTTATTGGTATGCCTTTTTGTAGATAATGTTTTTTGACTTTAATAACTCGTATGTCATACATATGTCTTGTAATGTTACATTGTCGTGTAAACAAGCTTAGGGGTCCGAGTGGTAAAATTATTGGTATGTTTTTTTGTAGATAACGTTATTTGACTTTAACTCTCGACAGGTCATGCCAAATATAACGTCCGTAACCATGTGGGTCAGCCGATGACCCCATGCAATTTTTTTTGGGCTTTTAAACTATAGAAATCATTTTTTTTTATTTGTCCATTTATTGGGCAGGGAATATTACCTATATTTGACAAAATATTTTTTCCTGCGATCAACAATTTTTTCACATTTTTTTTTAAACGGCACATTATGTATTAATCTTTTGCGCAAGAATACCTTAAATACTAAAAATATATTTCATGTATTTAAGTTGATATAAGAAGGATAGTAATTTTGGGGTCTATCTTCGACCCAGTTGGCTGTGGGAGAGTTAAGGCCAAGAACTATTTGTATGTGTTTGTAGATAACGTAGTTTGACATTAAGCCCATATTATTGTACAATAACTTAACAACTTTGGTTTAATTAGGAAAAGGGTTGTAAAGTACTTTATTCATTGTTGTAATGGAATTCCACCGCATAAACAGTATAAAACTGATGCATTGACTTTGTAATTCTTAGAACGCAACTAAAAACAGCATAAAAAACTGTTACATTATCTTCCAACTTCTGGAATGTAACTCAAGCACCGTATTAATTTATAAACAGCACAAAGTTTTTGTACTTATTCTGTAACCTGATCACAATATTAACAGCATATAACTTACACATGAATAATGTAACTATCGAAATGTAACACTAACACAAAAGAGTATAAATATCTGAAGGATGATTCTGTATCTTTTGCCTATTAAATTGGCCATGTACGACACCTTTTTACAGTTTCCTTAAATGCCGTATTCTGTATCGCGCTAACGAGCTAAATACTGCGCTTGTGTTAAGACACCAACTCTTAAAAATAGTTACCCTAACGCCAGAGATGACGGCGCGTTTGCCTTGTAATCCTTGTTAAGAGATGTAAGTCGTGGGAAAATTTGCGATTTGAGTGTCATCACGTACAAACATTAAAATAATATTAGGCTTTCATTTAAGTACATAGTTGTGATAACTAATAAATAGAATTTGTGTTTTCAAGTAGGTAATTATGACATCAACCTACGACAGGCATAGACAAGAAAATCACAGAAACTTGACAGCCGACAATGCACAACAGATGTCTTTCGATATTTGACAGATTTTGCCTTTTTGTCTTAATTGTCTCTTAATGCTGACTTTTATTTTATTTTATTTTATTAGGAACATTTACAGATTAATAACATTACATGCATTAAATAAAACAATAAATTATAATAATTAGGTTACAATCCAATGACAAATGTTCACATCATGCCCAAATAATAAATAAAAAGTCAATAATTATTAACTTTTTTTTGTAATATTATAGAGATAAGAACTAGATAAACTATCTAAACATAGTCTGTGTATACTGTCTAATACTGTGTGATACATAAAAGATACAGATAAGATAAGTTAAAAAACAAGAAAAGTAGAAAAAATAAATATTTCTAAATACAATAATAATGATGAAAACTGAAAAACACCAGATGTAGGATCTAGAAATAATAAATACATTTATTAAAAAAAACAAGATAAAAGTAAAGGGATAGTACTCACAAAAAAATAGTAAAATGTAGTGTGCCAGTTTTATGGCTATTTAAAAAAATAAATAAATTATGAAACAACAAAAAAAAATTAAAAACACCAGATGTAAAGTGGAAAAATAATATATATACACACATATACGGATATACACCTATACGTATTACATTCTTTTAAATTTCAAATGCAAAAAAAATACTTACAGAAAAAGTAAGGTATCAATTTTTTAGTTTTGTTACGGTGAATTAATCTTCGAGTATTTAGTAATGAATTGATTACTTAACACAAAATATGCAGAATCACCCTTCTCTTGAACAATTATTATAAATTCTTGTCTGAAATCCAATTGCAAAAAAAAAGCAGAAGAGGTAGCGTAACTCTATTTACAATATTATTTCAAGTTACTGTGGCCTGGGCAAAACCGTTCAATTCTCATTTCATTATTGTCACATTCTCTTTCATAAATCATTTTACTGCTTTTATTCCTATATTATTTTCCACTGCACTTTAAAATCCCACATCTACATAAAAATATCAATACCCTTTACCTGTACAATATATTATTTGCTTGGTAATATAAATACATATATTATTATGGGTAAACTGCCATGCACAATATTCTGTTGTTCTGTTTTCATGCACAATAACTGATCCCTAAATATTCGTTGACCCTTTTTTTTTTTCAAAGTGTGCTATTTTTATTTAATAAACCAAAGGGTTTTTTGTTCCTCCTGAAAACCCGTATAAAGTGAGATACGCAGTATTATGTAGAATGTGAGTGACGATATGTATAAAACATAGAATAAAGAACACAAGAAATGCCACGTGGGCCTGTTTCATGTTCCAAAAGTCTGACCATTCTTTGGTTAAATTTCATATGTGGAACTGTGTTTTGTCATCATTACGAAAATCAAATGGGATGGCGATATACAATGTCCAGGCAGATAGAGAGCGCATGCTAAATGAACTAAAACCAAAAGGTACTAAGGCAGTGACGACATTGGTTTCCATCCAAGTCTATATGGAAGGTATTTTTAGTGTTCTTCTTTTTTCTATATAATATTTTATATTTATTTATTTATTTATTGATTTATTGTGAAAAACAGTATAATCCATTTACATTTCACAAATAACAGTTTATAAATTACAGTTTATAATAAGTAAGTATATACATTTATTTGCATGGGTAAGTACATCAATACTATCTGATTAGCCAGATTTGGTAAATAGTATGCTGATTGCTGTCTTAAATTCTCCTTGGTTCAAATTGAAAATGTCAATCACAGAAGAAATGTGATTTAACAAAGTAGTTATTCTCCCCAAAGGCATGATCATTGGTAGGTTGGTCCTGCCCCTTGGAAAAATAAATAATCTGTGCTGTCTAGCTCTGATGAAATTATCAGGGACATAAAAAGAAATTCGTTCCAGAATATCTGGATTGCAAGTGTGCCCATTTAGCAGCTTGTGCGCCACTAACACCATTGCAATATTTCTCCTGACGTCTAGACGTTCTATCCCCAGCATTCCAGCGAGAAAATCAGAGGGATACAATAAAGGGTAATATCCGAACTCTCGCATGTAGAGGTATCGCATAAACTTTTTTTGCACCTTTTCTACATCATTTGAGTAAAGGGTATCTTCGGGTCCCCATATTATCGATCCACTCTCAAGAATGCTGCGAACCAGAGTAAAATAAAGCATTTTTATGACTGCCGTATTCGTAAAAGATTTCGAATTACATATAACAAAACCCAGCATTCGCATTGCAGAGTTGCACACCGAATCGATATGAGTTCGAAAAGTCAGACGTGTGTCAAAAATGATTCCTAAATCCTTCGTTATCGAGATATGTTTTATAGAGGTACCAGACATTTTATAGTTAAAATATAAAGTACGCTTTGCCCTTGTAATGCACATAATTGTACACTTACTACTGTTAAAAAGAAGTTTATTTTGATGACTCCACTCTACTATACCGTCGATATCGTTTTGTAGACGAATGGAGTCTTCATTTGTCGTTATACAGGTGTATAGTTTAATGTCATCCGCAAATAACAAAAATTTTACAAATCTTATAAACAACCCTATGTCATTAATAAACAATAAAAATAAAAGTGGTCCTAAATTAGACCCTTGAGGGACCCCAGAAGTTGTGGCGTAGAGTTTCGATGTGAACTGCCCGTAAACAACGTATTGTTTTCTGTTAGACAAATAATTATGAAAGAACAAAAGCAGCATGTATGAGAAGCCGAAGCTTTCAAGTTTATTCAGTAATATGAGGTGATCTACTTTGTCAAAAGCTTTCGCAAAATCATTATATGAGACATCTACTTGTTCGTTGTTGTCCAATATATTTGAGACGTAATCCGTAAATACCATTAAGTTGGTCGTCGTAGACCTGCCCTCTCTAAACCCATGCTGCTGGTTTATGAGAAATGGTTCTACTTTATAGTATATACGTTTTTGTATTACGAGTTCAAATAATTTGGCCGGTGCCGAAAGAATTGCCACAGGTCTGTAGTTAGATACACATGATTTATCGCCGTTTTTGTGTAAGGGCGTGACCTTTGAGATTTTCCAACGGTCGGGGAATTTACCGGAGTTAAGTGAAATATTAAAGATATGTAAAAGCGGTACCATTAACGGATCGGCATATCCCTTCAGGACAATTGTGTTAATAAAATCCGGTCCAACAGATTTTTTTGGTTTCAGTTTTTTAATTGCAGCTAGGTAATCATTTTTATTTACACTTAAAATGTCAACATTTTGAGCTAGCGAAGAGTAACCGCCTGGGGTGTATGAGTCAAATTCTGCACTATGTTCGCTATAGACTGACTTAAAGTAATTCGCAAATGCTTCCGGAATATCGGGCCCAGTATGAGTACTTCCGTTCCATGACACTGAGTTTAGAAACCCACCGTCTTTCCTCTTTTCGGATACAAATTTCCAGAAGGATTTCGGATCATTCTTGACGTTTTTTTCGATATTATTTATGTAATCCTTATACGCAATATTTATACTACGTTTGATTTTAGATCGTAGAATACAAAACTTTTCCCGATATCTCATCAATCCGGTGCGCCTCCAGTTTCTGTGAAGTTTGCATTTCCTTTTCAGATCACTAAGAATCTCACCATTAAACCATTTAGGGTATCTTCTTTTAAAACAAGGTACACGCTTTCTCTCAAAACACATGTCAAAAAGGTCATAAATTACATTATAAAAATATTCTACTGCTAAATCTGCATCTTTAAGTTTTAATAAGGGTTTCCAGTCGTGAGAATTCAAGTAAACATAAAAATATTCGAAATTACCACGTTCTAGGTTCCATCCTCGCTTAACACAATTTCCATTGTCATCATTTAATAAATTCCGACAATAGGCTTTGCTTACATTGAGCGCGAATTCTATACATAAAGATGGGTGGTATGAATCTTCATTAACAAGTGAGTATACGGATTTGAACACTTTTAAGTCAAAATTACTGATAATAACGTCCAGTGTCCTGTTCGTTATATTAGTGATTAAGTTTTTCTGTTCCAATTGAAATAGTTCCATAAAATATAACAAATCTGTTTGAGTTGCTTTGTGACTCACACAGGAGTGTAAGTTAAAATCGCCAACAATAATAATTTTTTTATCTATTAAAAAGTTAAAATTAGCTATGGTTTTATCGAAAAACTCAGAGTAAGTAGTTCTCTGAGAAGCCGGTGGAATGTACACTATACATATATAAATACTAATTTCATTTATTTTAGCCTTAATCCATAAGTTTTCACCATCATTTTCTAGAAACATGAGTCTCTGGCATTGATTGACGCGGTCACGCCTCGCGGCTAGTAGCACTCCTCCTCCTCTTGATTGGCCTGAAGTTCTGTCCTTTCTAAAGACGTTATATCGTTGATCGAACAGTTGACAATTATGAATACTGTCATTGAGCCAGGTCTCTGACAATAATATAAAGTCGTTGTCTTGTATAATAACACTATGTAAGAAGTCGTCGGTTTTGGATCTCAATCCCCGCACATTTTGATAATACATTGTGCAGGGGAATGAATTTGCTTTAACTCTGCTCTCTAGTCATTTAGTGGCCGCAGAATCGTTTTGTTTGCCTCGGTTTTGGTTAAGATCAACCGGATTTTGTCTCGGTTTTAAGTAACGGTAGTTTCTTACCGGTACTCCTCGGGGCCACAAATCTTCCTGCAAAAGTTTATCGTATAACACATCTGTTACTCCTATACGGAACGCTGCGTATTCCTGAGAATTAGCGATGAATTTCTCTATCTCACAGTTTGTTATATTATTTTTCTCTAGATGCGCTCGGATATCATCTATTGTGGTGTCCTTTGAAATCCTAGATACTATGATATTCCTTATCCTTGGACATACCTTGATACTAGAGGATTTATCTCCGTTACCGACTATCAGATTTCTGCATGTCCGTTGTTTGCGCTTGACGTTCATCCATTCTTCCTTATTTGGCGCGGATTTCGCTTCAGATTCGGAAGTTAGAATGCGTGAATCCGTCGTCAGTATTTTGGGGATCGCGCCGCTGGTAGTGGGGACTTCGATATGATTTGCGTTATTTTTGGCCTTGGTGGCCGCCCTAGTGCGCATACGTTCTTTGGTTAGTGTAACAGCGTGCTGGTTGGCGGGGGGGGCGGCGGGCGGTGCGGCGACGTCAGCCCAGCTGGCGGTAGCGGGAGGTGTAGGTAGACCATTAATGTTTACACTGTTTAACGCCTGTCGATTTAATATTTCTTCCACGGACTTTACACGGATTAATAATTCGTTTATTGTTTTGTTTTGTTCGAGAATGATGCTTCTCAATTCAAAGAGCACGGTATCACTCATTATTTCGTGCGAGAGTGAATAAAAACTCGCGAAAAAAATTTTTAATTACGGCGCGACAGAAAGACGTGTTTATGATAATATAATACCTGCCTTATTAATACTCGTTTTATATAATACTGCCTTACTCTGCTAAGTTACACTAATTTCTTAAAACTACATTCTCTAAAACATTTGTAAACACATTTTTGTAAAGCTTTAACAGTTATACACATGTTAAGATATTGATAAAATATAAATTGCCAGATACTCCTAATCTTCCTTTTTCCCTTACTACTCATAATGTCATAACTCAACTGTGGATGCAATAGAATCCTATTCTTCCCCCGTCACATATTTTTTGTTAATTGTAACATAAATATTTCAAAAAGCATGGGTAAAAGGCTCTCTGTATTTCTTGTGTTGCATTGTATTTCTTCTATTGTTTGGCACCCCGACTATCATTCCCCCCGTAACGGCGTGTACATTAGGGTGGATCGCCATTGTATGGAATTTTTTTATTTTTTATAAATCAGTTTTTGCGGGGTGCGGAATAGGTGCCCTAGGTACATACAATTAAGCATACAAAATATCAATTTAAAATTTTGATAACAAGTACTGCCCCAAAGCAGTTGAATTATTTAAAATCTGGTAAAAAATTGTCCCTTCATAAAACAGTTTTGTGTCAATATGAATACTTTAATTTTTACTTTTACATTTCATAATGAATAAAAATTGCCGCGCCTTAAATAATAATATTAAAAAAAATTGATAATATTTATTTTCCTGCGAAAATTTGACAAATTGCTGAGTCCACTTTCGCGCACTATACCAAGAAACACAACAAACATCTTTAGATCAACCGTCCACATCTCGCAGTACAGTTTCAAGTTTTACTAATGTTGATCTTCCAACTGACCAACAATACTTTGCTTCATCTACTTCTTCTTATGACAGTGAACTATCTGTTGTATCCAGAACATTGGGATCGATATAGTATTTCTGATCAGGCAGGTGCTGCAATGCAGGTGCTGCAATCGTCTGCGCTACAATGCAAGATATTGGATTAGTGACAACAGATAATCTAACAAACGTGATCGATCGTAATAAGATTCGACGTGCTAGTGCCAAAACTAGGACCACACTGACTGCCATCAATCAGCCCCATTTTGATTCGTGCATTTGCATATCGTTTGACGGTAGAAAGGATAAAACATTAATCATGGAGGATGGACGCAGAAAAGTTGTGATAGAAGAACATATCAGTCTTTTGAAAGAACCTGGCTCACAATACATTGGCCACATAGGTGTTAAGTTCGGTGATGCTAAAACAATAGCTCACAAATTGTTTGCATATTTTGTGGCAAAATCCATTGATTTAGTGTGCATCGTGGCTATCGGATGTGATGGAACAGCAGTTAATACTGGAACTAAGTCTGGCATTATTCGACTTCTTGAAGGAAAGCTCCATCGTCCACTTCAGTGGTTGGTCTGTCAGTTACATGCTAACGAGTTAAGTTTTCGAATACCTTGATGGAACGACAACAGGTCCTAGAAGTTTTAGCGGCCAACTAGGAAAGTTACTCAAGAACTGTGAACATCTTCCTGTGATAGAATTTCAAGCAATAGAATGCAACTTATCGGACATTACAAAATCCCGTGACGACCTTAGCACAGACCAGCTTTATTTATTGGAAATGTGCCGAGCAATCGCCGAAGGACAATGTAACTAAAGCTTGGCCAAAAGAAACCCGGGTAAAATCTGTCATTCGCGTTTGTTAACAACAGCCAATACTATTCTCCGACTTTACATTTCAACCAAGAATCCGACAGAAAATCAGGTGATATTGACTGAATTTATGCTAAGAGTGTATGCTCCGATGAGGTTTAAAATAAAAACACAACCTTCGTGTGTTTACGGGGCGAGACACCTCCACGAAACCATAAAATTATCTCGTTACCTTCCAGAGCATTTGAAAAAGGTGGTAGATCCCGTAATTCAACGCAACGGGTATTTTGGCCACAGCGAAAATATACTTATAAGTATGCTAAATGACAAACGAAGACAAATTAGAGAGTTGGCTCTGAGACGGATTCTAAGTATCCGAGAACGTACGTCAGGGTTCTCTCCAATAAGAGTATTTAAGCTACCTACTTTTAATTTCAACGCAGCAGACTATATTGACTTGATCTACTGGCAAAAACCATCAGAACCACCTCTTACAAAACTAATATCTAGCGAGACAATAATTGAGGCCATTGCAGACCACGAAATTATCTAATCCAACATTTTGTGTAAGTTCCGATTGATGCCCTGTCATACGCAAGCCACGGAAAGATGCATCAAAGTGGTAACGGCATCATGCTCTGCTGTTTGCGATCCTGAAAGACGTGAAGGGTGGATACAAAACAAGCTAGAATCTTGTCGTATAATGCCAGTATTCAATTCGAAGAAGGACTACAAAACACAATAACTTTTATGATTTTGACTTTATTTTTTAACATTGTTTGTGATTTTTTGTGTAGCAATGGTACTTTTATTGTTTCTTGATTAGTAGATAATATTACAAGTAAATGAAAAGTTAAATTTTTTTATATTTTAACTACTTTTATTGAGCAAAGATTAAACCCTTCTTTTTCTAGTTTCTCGCTGTTTTTTTTAAATTTGAATTGACTTGGGGCAGTACTTGCACTCGAAATATCTTAATGCTGTCATAATGACTTAAAAGTATCCCCATAGAGCATCCATTCCACACCCCGCTGCTAATAAAAACTAAAAATCGATCCACACTAGTGTACATAGCACTAATGACCAAACGCATGTGTTGTAGGACCACACAGCGTGCAATAGGAGTCACAGGGCACCCAATCAGGAGTACAGCATCAACAGCAATGTAAGTACATATAAAGGCCTACCGCTGATAGGTCCGTAGTTACCTCTCCCTCTTTCTCATAAGCGATGTACGTAACTGAAGGAGAGTTTCTCAGTGGCAGGACCATCCAGCCTAGTGCCAGACATCAAAAGCACTGATCACACTGATAAACTTTAATAATTAGCGGTGTAGACATACAAGTTGCATAATAATAAAGATGTTGATTTAAGTGAAGCAGAGTGAATGGAGCGTGAAAAGATTGGTTTAGAAAAGTTAAGAACGGAAATAAACGGATGTGGGAAGACAAGAAAATATCGTACAGTGAAAATCATTTACCAGAGTGTATATTTTTGATAAGGATGTCAGATAAGATTTGGGATATTCACGGTCAAAAGTCCGGCCCACCTCCTTCTTTAGCCAATGTTTCGGACAGCATATCACACAACTATCCTGATGATGGACACTGTCAAGCGGTCCGAAACGTGGGCTAAAGAAGGAGATAGCGCAACATGGCATAATACCCCAAAATTAAATCTTGTTAGAATGGACATTAGTTATGTATGAATTACATTATTTATGAATAACATCACAACTAGATTGGAAAATAATTAATATAAATGATGAGGATGAAAGAATTAGGATAAGAATAGTCAATATTGGTTTAGAGTGACAAGAATAGGCAATAATTTCATCAGTGATAAAGTGGACTAACGTGACAAGAAAATACAAAATTGGATTACAGTGACAAGAATAAGTGGACTTTTAAGTGACTAGAATGAACATCAGTTGCAAACAATAACAAAATTGGATCATCAATGAAAAGAATGGACCAAATTAGATAATATTGGTAAGAATTGTAGGATTGGATATCACTGACAACAAAATTGACCAGAATGGGGAACAATGGTAACAAAAGAGGACTAAACAAAACAACAGAAATGGGCAATAATCACGGACATATGAATATATGGACCTGCCCTAAGTGATAAAAACGTATTATTTCCCCCTCCACATGGCGCCGGCTGAAGCACCTCCTTGGAACCGGCTCGCTCCATGGGGAGGGGATAGAGCCTCGCTTGAATCTAAAATGTGTGACGTCATCATTCTTGCCGTGAACAGCTAGAAGGTAACATCCATACATTTAACGAAATACAACGCCAAAACAGTAGCGTATTCTATACAATATATCTACATATCAATGTGCACATAGCGAATGTGGGCGGTTCTCCAGTGTGCTCATCGATGGTAACAGGGGTAAGTAAATTATGAAACATTTGTAATAGTGTTTTAACTAAACACGGCAACAAAATATTGCTATGTGTATTGGGGCGAGTCTTTTTGAGGCGAACATTTGACCTTAGCAAATATGTTATTATCGTGGCAAGCAATTCGCGCTCCCATGTAAAAAGGTCTATTCATTCAAAGCAGATTTTGCTTTTAAGAACTAAATGGTGATATTGTAATGCGAGATGCCTATTTACTGTCAGATTGATTGTATAACGAATCACAGTCATCTTTCCCCTCTTCCCCCTCCATGGTTTGGTTTGACCCCTCACCCGTAACTGCTTGTCTAGTCATTTGGATGTCTATGGCAATAATGGACATCAGTGACAAGAATGGACTAACAGGAAAAAGGACTAGCTGAAATGTACAAGATCCAAAATAGTGAACATTCTGTTCATAATTTTGACACCATTGTTCAACAGATATAGTCATCCAAAACCCCAGTCTCAGGCAGGTAAAACTAATCATTTCAATTTGTACATAAATCACTTGCACTTGTTATTGTGTAACATTCTCCACAAGTAATTTTCATAACCTGTCAATCTTCCCATTATATGCACATTTAATTTCCTCTAGCACAAAACTGTCCAACGGGTTGTGGTTCGTTTAATGATGTGCATTGTGAAGCACTGCACAATCGCACTGTCTCTGTGAATGTTTGAAGGTTTGGTGTCTTTTAAATGTACATGCAAAATTAATAACCTAACATAAAATTACAAATTTCAAGAAAATTGCAATTGAATTTCAACAATTTTTGCTGTGACAAAAGTTACTTCTAAAGCCGATTCCATTTAACTTTATTTTAGTACTATTGTCTGCGCCTTAAAAACATTGCAACAATAACTAACAGACATGTCTATGTGTGTTGCAGCCCGAAGGCCCCATAAGCCGGCACTCTCCCAGCGAGAGCACCACGCTGCTGGGGAGCCCCGTCGCCCCGGAGATGAGGGCTGTGGGTTTCATGGGGGCCCTGCGGATCCCCGGGGTCATCGAGTTCTCCCTGTCCCTGTTCTTTGCCAAGCTCGTCTCATACACATTCCTCTATTGGCTGCCGCTGTACATTAAAGATACTAGTAAGTTTATTGCATAAAAATTTTGTGAATAAATAATTTATTTAGATAAAAAAAAATTTTAATCAACATCCTCTCTATGCTCTTAAAATATCTCTGTTGCTAGAAACTCCACGGCTCCCCGTGCTCTGGTATCCACAATGAAGGGACGACTCTATATACTACAGACATCTGTCTGATAACTCTATAATCTCTGCGATCTCTCTAAACAGCTACCTCAACTGTTTGGTTGTGAGCGAGGTTATGAAAACATTCTAGCTTTGATATTTCGAGAATTCATCAATGATTAGTGCAAACCCTGATCTTGTGATATCAGTAGCCACATGTACGGACTGTGCATGACAAGTTGTTTGCGACGCGAGTACACAAAATGGGTGTTGGATACTTGCCTAACCGTAACCGTAACCCTGTGGAAGAAGGGCCCTACAATCGTACAATGATGTCATGGTCAATAATTCGATTCTTGAGTTTTATGTTTCATTTAAGATGTAGCAAAGAAAGTAATTGGCATTTGTTATCACACTGTTAGATATATTTTTTATTTATCTTTTTTTATTGACGAAATTGTAAAGTTTTTTTGTCCCTCCTGAACATTTTGACTAATGGTTCTTCTGCGGTATTAGACTTACACTGACGATATAATATTTACGCATTATGGATTTCTAAATTTCTTCTCCAATCAATGGAAGTTGTTTCCCAATCGAATTTACTGCGATCGCCAACATGCACCGTTGAACGCATGTGAAACTTGGTAGACACGAGCGGAACACCTGTTCACAGTTGATGTTGGCTTCATCAGAAGGGGTCGTTTCTTCCACTCGTTTTGTGTAAGTTGGCTCAAATGTGGAACAAGCTTCCAGCATCTGTTTTTCCTCCTTCATATAATCCGTGCCTCTTCAAGACCCGCATTAATAAATCCTTGCTACAGCCGCTGCCTTAACCCGCCTCACAATGCTGTCCAATCGGGTGACAATGTAGTTCCCCTGTCTTTACATTGTACAGACATATACGCTCTTGTGAGGTGTATCATA
Source organism: Limnephilus rhombicus (assembly GCA_929108145.2). Taxonomy (NCBI): domain Eukaryota; kingdom Metazoa; phylum Arthropoda; class Insecta; order Trichoptera; family Limnephilidae; genus Limnephilus; species Limnephilus rhombicus. The sequence goes on along the minus strand of OV815296.1, from coordinate 20,442,574 downwards.
ATTTTTAAAAGTATTAATTTGAATTTTGTGAATTCCAGCTCACCTGGGTCCGAAGACCTCAGCCGACCTCTCAACGACCTTCGACCTTGGCGGCATCATGGGCGCCATCCTGGCCGGCGTTCTCAGTGACTGGAGTGGCATGTCTGCCACCACCTGTGCCTTCATGCTGCTGCTGGCTGCGCCCATGGTGAGTGCTGGATAGCGTATTGAGGATTGCTTTGTCTAACTTATTGCAACTACACCCCACTAATGAATTTGGCAGCCAACTCTAGCCAGATCTCTCTAGAGCCCTAAAAGACATGAAAAGGTATGGGTGTAGGCGTAAGTTGGAAATGCTGTCCTCGTTTTACCGTTATTTCAATGCAATAATCTCCGAGGAACTAGTGTTATTTCATTGATCTCTTTAGCAGCACAGCACAACATTTGTACACAGTTGACTTTGTTAATGCGAATGAGTCGTTTCTATGACTTGAATTCAACAGTAGAATTGTTTGTTCCTAAGGGGTGTTACTCTCAACCTAAGTTTCCAAATTGGTTTAGCACGAAACTTAAACAGTTAATAATTGAAAAAAAGAAGACTCATAAATTATTTAAAGACACTGGGAACTTAAGCTTTTATCATAAATTTTCTCAATTAAGGGAACTGTCCAAAATCGAATCAGCCAAATGTTATAAATATTTTGTAGAAGTTACAGAGACAAAGTTACTGCAAAATCCTAAACAATTTTGGCAATTTGTTGCGCAAAAGCGTACTGATAATGATCTTCCTTCAAGTATGTATCATTATGAAACTCATGCTACTAAAGGCCATGATATCGCCAACCTTTTTGCCAAACACTTCTCCTCTGTATATTCTGATGCATCATGCAACAATCCTCCACTTAACTATGACCATAATATTGACTTAAATGATTGCCAAATTACACTTAAGGAGGTTTACCAATCCTTAAATAATCTCTCTAACAAAAAAAGTACCGGACCTGATGGCATTCCAGAAATCTTGCTAAAAGAATGTAAATATACACTATCTAACCCAATTTGTATGTTATACAACTTGTCACTTTCATCTGGAACATTTGCTGACTCATGGAAAATTTCATATATTCGACCCATTTTTAAGTCCGGAAACAAGTCGAATATTGGAAATTACAGACCTATATCAATTATATCTAATATTCCAAAAATATTTGAGTCGATAATTACAAAGAAAATTAATCCTGTTTTCAAAAGTGTTCTAATTGAGGAACAGCATGGATTTAGATCGGCGAAATCTACAACAACAAATTTACTTTCCTTTACAAGTACCATTGTGAAAGCCTTAGAAGATAACACTCAGGTTGATGTTCTATACACTGACTTCTCCAAAGCCTTCGACAAAGTTAATCACCGTATTCTCATGGCCAAACTTTATGCTATAGGCATTAGAAACCCTTTGTTATCATTCTTTCACTCTTACTTGACAGATAGAAAACAAAGGGTTAAAATAAATAACTTTGAATCCTTTAACATTGATGTAACTTCCGGCGTTCCTCAAGGAGCCCATTTGGCCCCGCTTCTTTTTAACCTTTTTATTAATGATATCACAAAAGTTTTTTCTCACACACGTTTCTGGCTATTTGCTGATGATAATAAGATTCTTAAGATTATTAAATCCCACCTTGACTGTTTACTATTTCAACTTGATATTGATTCATTTAACGATTGGTGCAAAATTAACTGCATGGAACTTAATGTTGATAAATGCAAAATTTTGTCCTTTTATAGAACCAAAAAACCTATTCAGTTTGATTATAAACTAAATAGTGTTTGTCTATCTACTGTCACATCTATCAAGGACCTTGGGGTCACTCTAGACTGCAAACTTTCTTTCCGTGATCACATAAATAATATCGTAAATAAATCACTTAAACTACTCGGCTTCATTCATAGAATTACCTCTGACTTCAAACATATAAGTACACTTAAAACTCTTTACTGTTCGCTGGTTCGCCCTCACCTTGAATATGCTAGTGTCATTTGGTCTCCTTTCTACGCTGTCCACATTTGTCACATCGAATCCCTACAACATCGTTTCCTAAGAGGAATTGCTTGGAGGTTGGGTCTTGAAAGAGGCAAGTACTCATATGATGAAATTGAACACATTTTAAACATGCCTTCTTTAGAAAAACGTAGAAAGGACTCTGATCTAATTTGCATATTTAAAATTATCAACAGTATTACAGATACACCTGCATTGTTACAACTCATCCAGTTTAACATCCCTTCCCGTAGGCTTCGAAATAATGAATTGCTGTTCCTCAATCAACATTCTACTAATTACGGATACCATTCTCCCTTATCCAGAATGTCGAGACTTGTCGATGCAAGTCAAAGCATTGATTTTTTTGGTGTAAAACTAAATGACTTTCGGCAGTCGTTACGCAATATTTAAATGCTTCTTCATGCTTTGACTTGTAGTGTCTCTACATGTACTTTTTATATTTTATATTGTCATTGCTATTAATTTTTATGTGCTCTCCCTTCACTGTCATCTCTGTTTTTATTTTTTTTATTCGTGTTATTATTACGTTTTTAATGGACTGTTGTCCGTAAATTAATAAATAAATAAACAGTGACGACCTCTGTGGTCGAGGGGCAAGGCTCTCGACCAGCAATCCAAAACTAATTCAAAATCTGGCATGTGAAATTAAATTTTATTTTATTAATTCGTGTTATTTCACAATTTTAACGGAATTGCCCTGGTATAGCCCTTTCGGTATTACCCTGGAGTAAGACCACCTTTCAGAATTGAAACGTTGCTTGAAATGGCTTTAGCCATCTTTGGTGATCAAAAGTTCACGCATTCGTGGTAGCCTGGGTGTCACAGACATAAATAGTAAGCTGGAAGAACGACAGTTGAGATGGTATGGACACATAAGACGGAGACCATCAGACCACACAGTGAGGCAGGCAATGTCTATGGAGCTTCACCGGCAGTCATCCAGAGGAAGACCGAAGAACTCCTGGATGACTCAATGTTCCAAAATTGTTCAGAGAAACGGCCTGGATGAAGGCGATACCCAGAACAGAAGATATTACAAGCTGAGAAGGAGAAGAGCCGACCCCAACAGCCAACAGCCTACCTAGGCAATGAGTTGGGACAGCGCAAGGAAGAAGAAGATCTGAATAGCCTAATCCTTCCCCACTTTCCTCTTCCCCATCTCCTTTCCCTCCCCACTTCTCTCAGCCTCACAACATATCCCATTTGGGGAAGCCATATTCTCACTGACTCCAAACGGGAGCACTTGGGACTCTTGTGCGATATTCATGCTCTGCATCTGTGTTTCCTCACTCCTTCACTTCAAGACCCAAGTTCACTCCTTCCTTTGCTCAGGTTTCCTGTGTGGAGTTACATAATGTAAAAACTACAATGTAGTATGTTTGTCTTACAGATGATGGTGTACCAGTGGTTCGGCACAATCAACTTCGGCATGAACATCTTCCTGTTGGTAGTGGTGGGACTGCTGGTTAACGGGCCCTATGCTCTCATCACCACGGCCGTCAGTGCAGAGCTGGGTAACTATGTATTGTCTTACTCTAACCCCTTTACCTCTTCAGGCAATTTTAATTTAGGAGCCAGGTATGGGTTACACCTCCAACCCATCCTCTTCCCCACCTCCTTCCCCTCCCCACTACCTTCAGCCTCACAACATACCCCAATTGGGGATGCCATAGTCTCACTGGCTCCAGACGGGAGCAGTTGAGATTCTTGTGCGGCATTCACTGTAAAAAAAAAAAAATGGGTACTACCGCCCCGGGGACCATTTATTTGGTTACCAACACCTCTGCCATAGGCCACCCCAAGTGGTTCGCTACGTTTTGTGCTTAGCCTGGGTGCCTGGGTTCATGGGGTGAGGTTTGTCCTGATCTTGGCAGCGGAGATAAATTCATACATCCATCACTCTTCGACACACTGACCCCCAGATTCCTACCCACCCCTCACACGATTTCCTTCCCAGAAATTCCTCTGTTTCCTTTCCTATAAGGATCCTCCACACAGCATCCCCAAAGATGATGTAGGCCCTGAGGGAAATTATTTTCCCCAGGACCTCCTGTGTGCAAATGTAGTCCTAGAGAATCCAGAGAAAGGTCATACTTGATGTCATCATTTTACTATCTTTGTGAGAATATATCATAATAGTATCAAGACGCGTGAGAAGGAAGAGTACAATCGTCGATGACACACATACAACCTTTCTCTGGGACTACTTTAGATCAAAAGCTATTCAAGAAACTTTCTTACTTTTTGTTTGCTGATGATTTTGTGACGTTTTTGTATAATTTCAGGAACGCACAGCTCTCTGGAGGGTAACTCTAAGGCCCTGGCCACTGTGACGGCCATCATTGACGGTACTGGAAGCATTGGTGAGTCTAATCATCATTAATATTTACTACGCTACTTCACAGTATCATCAGTATCGCCCTGGTGAAAGACCACTGTTCAAAATCGAAACATTGCTTGAAATGGCTTTAGTCGTGTTTGTTGACCAGATCTGGAACTTCCTAGTCTTTTTCTTCCCCATCTCCCCACGCCCTTCTACCTCACAACATGTTAATTGGGGATATCCATGTCTTACTATTAATGGCTTCTGGGTGGTTTTAATAATAAATTTATTTATTTATTGTAATAAATTAGCAACAATAACTAAATATATATCTTTTATTTATTTTTATTTTTAACTTTACGAGTAAAACCTCAAATTGTAATATCTAATTAAATGAAGATAATATTAGCGAAACTCAATTGAAAATCTGGAGACAGAAAAATCAGAAAAAGATATAGGCACCTCTGACACTCAAGCCCAGAACCTTCTTGGTTAGAGCTGTGGCCCGGAAAGCCGAAGGGCCTTGGTTCGAGTCCCAGAGGTGCTAGTATCGCCTGTCTAGGAATATCCTAGTGAGACAGACATCGAAAAACCTAATGTAAACATACTTAATATAGATAAATAAATAATAATAAATAAAAATATATCTTTTTCTGATTTTTCTGTCTCCAGATTTTCTATCGAGTTTCGCTAATATTGTCTTCCTTTAATTAAAAATATATTGGTTTTAATAAATCTCAGCAATGAGGCAAAGAAAGAAGGAGAAAAATGCAAAGTGACTAATTGATAAATAATTGTTTAGGTGCGGCGATTGGCCCCATGCTGGCCGCCCTGGTCTCCTCCAGAGGCTGGGCGCAGGTGTTCTACATGCTCATCTGCTGTGACTTCTTAGCGCTCATTCTCCTACTCAGGTAACCTAACCTCTAACCTAATTATATTTACACCTCCATCCTGAAATATGTAATGAGATTGTCATGTGTTTTTTAAAAAAAAAAAATTGTTTTTTTTTTTTATTTCTCACAGATTGACGGTAAAGTTTCACTGTAAAGACTGTTTTGATTAAAATATTAACTGTCTAACCTCTTTATTACCTTCACAAGACAATAATATAATAAAACAAATATGAAACTATATTGTATTTTACCGTAACCGGTTTCGGCCTGTTAAAGCCATCTTCAGACCGGTACAAATTATTCTTAATCTACGGTTTATATACATAACATATGGTGGAGGGGGGAGACGGGTGATCTAGAAGGATTTTATTCAATTATGTGGGTTTTCTTAAATTTGTTACTAGGTCGTCTTCGACTGTCGAATTTCTAATTATTTTGGTTATTCCCAGTAGGCTTAATTACCTCGGGTTTGTAGCTTGGGGAATACCTTACAATAATATGAATTATTAATGACCTAATTTTATTGTTGTCATGTCTATTCTTAATTAAAACCGTTATTATATTTAACCCCTCCGAATTTTCGAGAATATTGGCTTTTGGTGTCTCTAACAAAAAGACATTTTACGAAAACTTTTTGTTATTACCGCTTCACAATTAAAGCTCTATAAATGAAACATTTCTGAACGTAGCCGAATAGTAAAAACTGTTTTAGAAAGGTTACAAAATAGGCTTTCAAATTATTATATTACAAATAAATATTAGCATTTGTAAATATTAAAATTTAGAACGCAAACATTAAAAATAGGTAAAAATGACTCACGTGATGTTTTTATGTGAAAACGGTACTAAAATCACAGATTATGTAAACAACATTACTTATTCTATTGTGTATATATGTGTAATAAACACTTTTGTCACCTCGCTTTTTTATCATTTCATATAAAAATATTTAATAAAAATTTAAAATGTGGAGTGCGGTGGAGCTGCCGGTAGCAAATTTGCGCGGGTAAATATTTTTGTCAACTACACGACTGACATCTGATTCCTGTTATGTATTTCCATAGACAACTTGGTAGGGATGTGCAGTTTGATCTACTATCAACCTTTTACTTTTTGTTTTAGGGATGTAACTAAAACAATAACGGAGTTAGAACGATTTCTATGGAAACACACGCGCTGACGTATAAACACGCTTATTGTACTTGACTGCTGTCCTATTTTTAACGCTTATATCTGCTTACGTTGCAGAGGGGTTAAGATGATATGGAATTTTTGATTGATGGATTGCTTTTTAAAGGGACACACATTCTTTACATTGGAGTAGGATTAATCTTATAATGGTCATTACATATATAAACAAAATACATATTTTACTTTAGAACATATGATGAAAATTACAATAGATATAGGAGTGGAGATTTAGCAAATGATTCTAATGATTCTAGTCTATCTAGTTTATGACAAGTATGGAGATAAATTGGTCAATGGAATTGTAGAAGGCCCTGATTTATTAAGCTTAATTACGAACACAAACTACTCGATTTAAAATTATTTTTAATTGCAACAACAATATCAGGACTGAGTCACTTACATACTCTCTTATACCTAGATTGCATGCAGTTGGCAATACTTTCTCAGAAGTAGTAGAAGTGTTCAACTCATGGAATATAGTTACAAACAGGCTATAATAACATACCTTCTACTTCACTATTATGTATATCATACGTTTTGTAAATGCCCGTATAGGGGTATATGTATTAATATAAATAAATGTATGTAACAGAGGGAGAAGGAAATAGATTTGGCCTGGCAATATTGTCGTAATATCGGTAGCAGAGCAAACTATCTGTCAAGGCAGGGTGTCGACAACACATTCTACAACACATTGCGCATTCTTGACCGACAATATGGAAATACCTTGCCGGCAAATACAGAGTCATCAGATGTTATTTTCTTCGGACCAAATAATAATTTCTTCCTATGATTTCTTCATAAACTGCAGTACATTTTTTTTTTACCCGAGGCTGTTATCAATTTAATTTTTATGGAGGTGATTTATTTATTTTGTGTTCCGTATCGATGCCTGGAATCCATTATGAGAGAGAGCTAGCTCTTTCGCCCTTATAGTTTCAGTTTCGCGCGTGTTTATTCCCTATATTTGCCCTTTTTTTATTCGACTTACCACATTTTCTCTCTGCTGGCAACACTAGTGACGCGCATCTCAGATCACGTGATGTTATTGTTTGTCATATGACGCCGTTTTTTCGCGCCGAAAGCAGTTTTCGTGTTTCGCTGTACTTAAAAAACCAATTTTGAGTCGAAAATCGAAGTTTATTCCCTGCTCTTTCAGTTTAAACATTAAATATACCGTGATAGATAGTTTTCTGAGAAATTGACTAATTATTTAGTGTGTTTTTTCGGTTGTTTACGTGTTTAAACTGTGCAACAAAATGAGTGATATCGACAACTAAGACGCTTCGCCGGTCGGAAACAATGATCAAGCACGAGTTTCTCGGAAACGCCAAATGCCGCGCGAAAGCTCTGGATCCGACACTTCGGAAGAAAGGCATTACTATCGGGATCCTCGGGTAGACATCCTGATGCAACAGATGTCGGCCATGACGGACGTTTTATCTGGGAATCGGGTAGAGTTCGCGGAGAAAACGGTCTCGGACAAAGAAGACTCCGCGGGAGAGATGCGGCAAGAGGTAGAATCGGGGTTTTTATAGATGCCCGCCAGCCTAGCCGCTCAGAAAAACGTTTTGGAGTTCTGCAATCCAAGCACATTGGTGAAGGAATCGCCGATTCCGAAGGCGGGCGCAAGAAGAGTCCCAGTTATCTCGGCTCTTCAGCGTTTTGGCTCGGAGGAATGATCGCGTGTTCGCTATGCCGAAACACAGAAAGTATACACCGCCACGCCCACCTTCGTAGAGCTGGAGGTAAATGAAGAACTAGGAGGTTTGATAAGAACAACTCCTTCGCGCCAGCCCTGGACCGTTCCCTGGGAGCCCTCTCCAATGCAGTGCTATCCCAAACAGAGTCGGTCAGAGGAAACATGCAGGCACTGGTGAACTGGGCATCCGAACCAGGCACCTGCTTGACCCCTGCGACTCTGTTTGACAAGATTCAGGGGATGTTTGCCAAGTACAGTAAGACCACGGACGACGTTGTGATGAATTGCATTGATCAACAGTGAAAATTAGGAAATATCGTAGCTTCCCACTTTAATTTAAAAAGAAAATATCAATTACTTATAAAACGGACACGTCTACGACATCTATCGGATTAGAGTAAAGTGAATTCATATTTACGGTAGGGATCTATAATTAGACAAAGTGAGACGAGTATTGATAAAAAAATCACAGATGGTATCAACTAATAATCAAAGACAGGGACTCCCCAATATACTTAGCCCGTGATATATTGACAGCCAATTGAATTGCAGCAAAAGCGATTAAAAACCAATTCAGCCTATCAACGGGAAGAGGGCCGAACCCATTTTTAGAACAAAGGAACGACCTTTGGACTTAGCAATTAGGGATGTAATTAATGAGTTTGACGTTCCCACCAAACCGAGAGGTGAATAAACTCCATGGGAAGAAATAATCTGTTCAGGGACAAAAGTACGGTGACCCCAAGAAATGTTATCATTAACCGGTACGTTCCAGGGATCAGAAACCCTAGTTCTCGAACGCATTAAAGCATATAAGGTGCGAAAAAAAAGGATACACGTAAACACGATGCAAAAGTTTAAGTGAAAGATTGCAAAGCAAGTGACGAAAACGTATTGTAAGATGTTAGGGAGATTTCCATCTATAATACGATTGTTTGTGACGACCGGAGATGATCGATTCGAGGGAAAACGTGCTAAAGGAAATGGAAATGTTGAAAAAACAATGGAAAATTATTGTTATCAATTCTAGACGGAGCTAGGATATTACGATGAAAGATTTAGGGAGGAAACGTCAAAAAAAAATGAGAGTTTTAAAGGATAGGCGAGGGTACATTTCAGAGGTCTAGAGCAGTAACAAGTGTTAGAGAAGAAATAGAGTGCAGTACGGAGGGGAGTGGAAAATGCTGAAAACATTGCGATAGAAAAACTCAGGAAAAGGAGTCATTTTACGTAATTAAAATGGAGTTTATAGAGTAACATAGTACGCGATTGCAGAAAAAAAAATGAGGCATTACAATGGTTGTCGATTTCAGATGTATTTTGTTGTGATAAACAAGGAATATTCGAACATGAAAATTGTTTAGATAAGGACGATTAGCCGTTAAAAAGGTAATAAAAATTATCATGGGTCTTATGAAATATTTACATTAAAGAATTCTCGTAAAAGTTAACGACACTGAAATAAAAAAGGATTTATTGCCAGGTGGGTACAGGAACTAATGTATACAACTGTCAAGGCATATGGTTTATGGGATTTTGCGTAAGAACGGGACAAAATTTGGGAGGCGATCTCTATGAAGCAATAAAAATGACAGGAATTTAAGGGCCGAAGTGGGGGTATCTCCTATAAAGATGTTAAAAATGATATATTTATTAATAACAAATAGAAAATGAAATTTTCCAAGAGGCAGCAAACATCAAAAAACGATATGGTTATATCAGGGAAGTACGGGGAAGTGAGGGGAAAGGAGATACGACAGAGAAAAACAAAGGAAATCTTAGATTAACAGTGAATAAAATAAATACGGCTTGAAATATAAAAATCTATAGAGATATGAACAATAGCGTAAGAATAAATAAGGAAATTCATGGAAAGAGTGTCGTGAATAAAAGAAAATTCGAGAAAGAATGGAAAATTCAAATATACGACGTAAATAGAGAAAATTCGGTTTTAAATGGAAAGGTTCATATAGAATACAGAAAAACTCGTGGAAAAATAATAAAATAAAAATGAACAATTTGCGAGAAAGACTTCGACATGAAGATATCTCTGATAGGCGAATTTGGGGACAGATTTGGAACATATGGTAGATGCCGTACGCACGGACATGTTACGGAATAGATGAAAATAGAACTTTAAAATTATTAAATTCAAGCTAATTTTGTATGAACAACAGGACAAAGGAAGTTGGGCCATTAAACATGGATCTTACTAAATCCGGATCTTGTAAGTATGGAAGTACGAGACAGAATTTAATGTATCAAACGCAAAACGTACAAAGAGACCGCATTCGACAATAATGGAGAGGTTTCAAGAAATTACGAGTTGATAGTAATTAGATTGGTTTATTATAGGAGATTCAGATACGATCTTTTGGACCTGAGAGGGGTATAAAAGTCTAGACAAATGCCAGTTGAGGACAGTCTACGGTCGTGGTCGAAAAGTTTGTAACTTCGCGGAACGTGACGAAACGGTGGGTGACTTAAAGTTAAAAAATTCTAAGTGATAATTATTTTGATACTTAGAAAAATTTCACATTCTAGTCAGTGATATACAAAAAAAATACTTTGCAGTTAGAGTCAGTGAAAAATAACAATAAAGCCAACGCATTAATTACTTGTGAAAAATAAAAGTGCTCGTGATAAATACAATTTGTTTTAGTGGAAAATTCGGATTTTATAATCACTTAATATCGTGTTTTTAAACTTAGAAATTTCGCGTTCAATATTAGTGCAATAAATAACTGAAGTGATGTGATAATTTAGCGTGACGAAGTTATAATTAAATACGTGTGTTCAATCTAAGTGAAAGTGTTCTAACAAATAATAAATATTTAAATTAATTATCTTAAATAATAATAATAAAACAAAATAATATTTTATTAATACATAAAAGTTCGGAGGGATAAAAATTTAATTTAACAACAATTTACCATCTCTAAATTAATCGTGAAGTAACTATCATTTAAAGTGTTATCTAACCAACGAGTTTTGAGATGAAATACAGTTTAGAACGATAGAGTTCATACATCATTTTAATTAATTAGATTAAATGAAAAAAAAAAAATTGAAGTCAAAAAGATTTAATTCAATTTAGGAAAATAAAATTAATTTAGGAAAATTGCAGCAAGGTTACCGTGTATTTCCCGGTCGGAAAAAACCTTGGTAGGGGTAAGTCTTTTCCGTTATAAAATTTTACAGATTCCAAGGAGAGAGCGGAATGGAGCAAACATTGGTATTTGGATTAATTATTTGACCAAGATATTACTCTCTTAATATGTGATGTGTAACTGTATTGAAATATTATAGATATAATAAGTATATTTTATATATTTATATATGTATGTATATAAACATATATATTTGTAATTTTGTTGTTCCCAAGAAAATTTTTAATCAAAAAGAAAACACTTATATAAAAAGAGGAAGAGGGTATCGATTCCTACCTCTGAATTCATCAATAACTATTGAAAGTAGTTATGTGTGATAAATTTACAAATCAATATTTTATATTTAATCTTATGTATGTATTAATATAATTTCAGAAAATCCAGAGCATTTGAAATAAGTTATGATATTAGAAATTATTTCAATCATAAAATTTATGTATGTACATATCAATATTATAAATTATTTATTGAGACAAAGTATATATAAATGAATAAATATGTATACGTAATCGGGTATCAGACTAGACAATTGCGCTAAGTACATCATTATCAAACAAAGAAAAATTTTTAGAGTCATCTCACACGTCTCCGGAATGTCTAAAGTAAACATACCTCATACGCTTGAATCTAGGTCACGAGGCCGTAGAGAATGTTTACAAAGCTCAAATTGTTTACAAAATAATTCGGTCACTGGGGCACTAGTTCGAATACAGTAAAAAGAAAAAAAAAAAAATGACCTTGATTAGTGGATATCGTACTTAGGTATTAACTTCTAGGAACGGGATAAAATTATTATATTGCGCAATTATTAGGAGCAAAAAGAAAAAAAAAAAATTTAAACACTATTTTTAATTTGAACGTAACGAGGTATCTACAGACCTAAGCAATTGAAAATTAACAGATTTATTATAGCAGTTCAAAAAGGTGTGTTGAAGATTTACATGAAGCATTTGATAAATCACGGGATAGTTCAAAAAGGTGTATTGAAGGCTTAGATGAAACATTTGATAAATCACGGGATAGCTTAATAAGGGGTAATGAAGGCTTAGATGAAGCAGTTGAAAAATCACGGGATAGCTTAATAAGGGGTAATGAAGGCTTAGATGAAGCAGTTGAAAAATCACGGGATAGCTTAATAAGGGGTAATGAGGATTTACATGATTCAATTGAGAATCACGGGATAGCAAGAATTTATCAAAAGTTGAACATTGGAGGGGAGGGAAAGAAAAGAAAAAAAAATACAGTTCAACCAACAGAAGGCAGTGTTCGCTTCTGTAACAAGGACCATTAATCAAACCATAGAGATGGCGGATCTCTCAAACAAAACCGTCAACAAAACCAAACAAAAGCTTGGAGTTATGGCGAATCTCCAGAACACATCGCCAGATAAGATCTTAATGTACTAATATTTATTTATATTTCACACTATTCTTACGTATATATTCGGTATCAATCTGAAAATTTCGCAGAATTTGATGGGCGAGATCCGAGCTCGGGATGCGTTGCAAGTAGTTTCGCATTGCGAGTTATAAACCTTCCCAAAACGTATGTTTACATATATATCTTTTTATGTACTGTTCATTGAATGAAACGAACTCACTTACAATTAGTGCTTTAGGCCTGTCGGGTCACTCTCGTCTCATTTCTTGAACGTGGAGGGAGGATTCACGACCCGTAACTCCACACAAACCCGTGAGTATATGATTGCATATAGGACGAAACCGGTTCGCCCTAAGTAAATAGTAAACTTTGGAGGAGTAGGAATTTGGAGGTATCTGGGCTTGGAGGAAGACCTGAAGGCAGTGCATGATGGCGAAAGGAAGGTTCATTGGGACGCGATAACTTAGGTATCAATCAATTGAACCGTGCCAAAAGACTGTGCGAATTTTGGGTTGACTTCTGATCACCCTGCTTACTTGATGGAGGCCGGAGCCAAATTTTGCCAGAAAAAGGGTTATTCTGAGTTCGTCAAATATGCAATTAACTAATTACATTAACCTACTAAATCCATCTTTATATGTACCTTATAGCAGCTGAATCTAAACGGAGGGGCGCCCAGCAGATACGAGATACAATCATAATCAAATTTACTAACATTTAACCATTTGAGTTATATTTAATTATCTGTTCAATTAGTCATGTGTAGTTTCGATTAGTATTGCTTATTCATGAATTCATTAGGATGTAGGGAATCATAATAAACGTCAAAGGGAAGTTAGTTCATTTAGAGAAATTACTTAAGGTTAAATTTGCAAGAGAGAGACCAATACAGTTTGAAATTCAACACTCTGTTTAGAATCAAGAGGGTTACCACAAAATTTAAAGTAATTAAAGTTCTATATCATAAATCAAAAAATTACACAACGTTTGATGGAGTTTAATTACAACCTAAATACGAAAATATTTACGTTCAAAGTCGTAAATAACGTATTTATTAGTTAAGTACATATATCGCTAAAGGTATGTAGTACAAGGGAGCTTTAAGTAGCTTTCTGTAGTTATCAGAGGAAATAAGGGTCCAATTTTATAAAGGCTTGTGTGACGTAGGGGAGGAATTTTCCATCCCTACCACACATATGCAAAGCCTTAAGAATTTAAATATCGATCAGAGCCAAGAGAAAAGGCGAGAATATTACAACTGTCTTGCCGATGAAAGGAGAGTTAAATAAGTATGAAAAAAACGAAATATTATGACTGGTGCCAAGTGCCCAGGAGTAAATAAAATACAGACAAATACAAGAGAGTAGAAAAAAGAAATACATCACAACGTCCTACAGATTTTATGCGGAAGGCGAACGGAATGCCTACAAAGTAGGCGAAAGGCCCTGCTAGAGGGAGTAAGGGACCCGTACATCAAGGAAGGCCTTGCCAGGATTCCTCCGAGCGCCAGTCACCTCTTCAATAAAGAGGAACTAGCAAGTTATATCGTGGCAAACGGGGGACGAGACAAGATATTCGGTAGTGCATCCTCGTCAAATATCCCCCGTCAACCTCAACCCTCTACCTCACAAGCAGCAAGACCGGTGATAGAGGCTCCACACTCCCGACCTAGGAAGCCCTTTCGACCTGCCCCTAGGCCAGAGAAAGACAGGACGTACAGGCAGCCCGCCAAAAAGCCAGAGCCCTCTCGCAAGGCGGCCAGCGATCGGGGTAGAAGGCGATGGAGGTGACTGGAGGCCGGAGCCATTCTGGGGAGGATGCCTAAAGGCATATCAGGAGGTGTGGAGGGAGCTGGGAGCATCACCGCTAATCCTGAACATTCTAAAAGGAGCAAGGATACACTTCATATCAAAACCTCCTCGGGCGCTCCCATCGGCCGAGCTGAAGCAGAATTTCAGGACAAGGTTGTCTCCAGGCATGACCGCACACATCGAAACGATGAAAGCGTCAAAAATCCTGGAGGCAGCAGACGACTCCCCAAGCTTCCTGTCAGGTATGTTCCTTACCTCCAAATCAGACCACACCCTCAGGCCCATCTTCAACCTGAAGGCCTTGAACGTCTTCATAGACTAAAGCCCTTCAGACTCTTCAGTCATTTTCGGGTCCCGGAATTCCTCCAACCCGACGACTGGCTGATAAAAGTCGACCTCTCTCAGGCTTACTTCCACGTGCCAATCGCAAGATCACACCGGAAGTTCCTGCGCCTCGTGTACAACGGAGAGCTCCTTCAGATGACGTGTCTGCCCTTCGGCCTGTCATCAGCGCCAAGGATCTTCTCGCTGCTCTCAAACTGGGTAGCAGAACTACTAAGGAAAAAGGGACTCAGGATTGTAGTCTACCTAGACGACTTCTTAGTAGCAAACCAGTCCAGAAAACTTCTCACCTCCCAAGCCGTTGCAATAGTGCACACACTTCAACAGCTAGGCTGGTGCATAAACCCGGACAAGTGTGTCCTGACACCCACGCGGAAGTTGGAGTTTCTGGGTATAACATGGGACACGAGAGCAGATCAAAAGTCTCTCTCCGACCGCAAGTGCGCTGGTCTACGCCAAGCCTTGCAGGTTCCCTTGGAAGTCGGCAGTTGCTCTCCCAGGCAGGCTCTCGGTCTACTGGGAAGACTCAACTTTGCAAATTTCGTGATCCCTCGTGGTCGCTTGCATTGCCGCAGACTGCACCCGGACAAGTGTGTCCTGACACCCACGCAGAAGTTGGAGTTCCTGGGTATAACATGGGACACGAGAGCAGATCAAAAGTCTCTCTCCGACCGCAAGTGCGCTGGTCTACGCCAAGCCTTGCAGGTTCCCTTGGAAGTCGGCAGTTGCTCTCCCAGGCAGGCTCTCGGTCTACTGGGAAGACTCAACTTTGCAATTTTCGTGATCCCTCGTGGTCGCTTGCATTGCCGCAGACTGCAGAGGTTCAGCCGCCGCATACAGCACCTGAAACCATCGCGGCCCGTTGCTCTGCCTAACGCAGCACGGCAGGATATACAGTGGTGGCTAGCAGCCATTGGAAGGACAAGCCCAATGTCTTATCTTAACAAGACGAACGTCTTATTGCAGACAGACAACAAGACAGTAGTGGCTTATGTCAACAAGGAAGGGGGTACAAAATCGTTAGCCCTTCTGGAAACAACGCGGGAGCTACTGGATTTCGTAGACCAGATGGAGATATCTCTGACAGCCCAATACATTCCAGGAAGATACAACGGAATTGCGGACCGTCTCTCTCGGGGCGCACCGCTTCCAGAGTGGCATCTACTAAGTCCGGCAATGAAGGAGATATTAAAAAAATGGGGTCGCCCTCAAATAGACCTGTTCGCTTCAGCCACTGCTCACGTGGTACCAACATACGTCTCCAGAGACTCAAGCGACTGCTTAGCCTGCTTTCTAAACGCGTTCAGTCAACCTTGGGACTACAATCTAGCTTGTTGGGTATTCCCTCCACCAAACCTCGTTCCGAGAGTGCTCACCCACCTAAATCAGGCAAAGGGCATGTTCCTTCTAGTCGTCCCAAAATGGGAGAAGACTTTCTGGAGAAGCGACCTAAAACAGAGAACAGACGAACCTCCCATACGCCTGCGCAACCTAGAGGGAGTCCTCATAGACACATCGACAGGACTACCCCCTCCCAGGATTCAGGATCTGGAACTAGAGGTCTGGAGAATTGCGGGTGGGAACAAGCCCTGACAACATGGAGTCAGGAAGAACGCCAACTCCTCAAGTCATCCTGGAGAGAGTCTACACCGAAGACCTACAAACCTGCGTGGGATAGGTGGCGTAAATGGGGCACTCAAAACGGTGTGGACGTCAACAATCCCCCACCAACTACGGTTGCCAGGTATCTAGCCCACCTATTTGTTCAAGGAGGCCTAGCCCCAGGGACCATTCAGGTCCACAAGTCAGCCATTGTTACCTTCTGCGGCCCAGCTCAGAATGCGAGAAAAATCAGCTTTGATTTCTTGGTAAGACACGTTCTCAAGGCAATCTCAATGGCAAGGAGGACCAAGGAGAAAGCCCCTATCTGGTATCCCAGACAAGTAATAGACTGGCTGGTCAAGAATTCCCCCACAGAAGACTCGCTGTTTGAAGCGTCACGGAGGGCAGCAATACTCCTCGTCCTGGCGTCAGGCAGGAGAGTTCATGATTTGACACTGCTCAGAATCACCCCAGAACATTTCATCGACAAGAGGAACTCTATTACCCTGTGGCCAATTTTTGGGGCAAAAACCGACACAGCCAACCATAAACAATCAGGTTGGAAACTGACGGGCTCACAAAAAGATAACATCAACCTCCCTAAATGGTTGAGAAAAGTCGTTGCCCTCTCTACAGCCAGAAGAGGTCCACTACTAAAGAACCTATTTGTGATCACATCAGCAGAAACAAAACCGGCAACGCAAACGATAATAGGGGGATGGATCAAATCAGTCCTCAGAAAAGCTGGAGTCCACGCAACCCCGGGAAGTGTACGCTCGGCTGTAGCCTCCTTAAACTGGTTGGAAGACTACCCCATAGAGGAGATTCTTGCTAGAGGGAATTGGAAGTCCGAGCACACCTTCCGGAAGTTCTACCAGAAGGAGATAGCGCACTCCAGAAGTGAGCACCTCCAGCACTCAATGGCTCCATTCTTTACTCCAGTGTAAATAGCATCACATATAACGCTAAGTTTTCAGATCACCAGGTGAGAGCAAACACATCTCATAATGGATTCCAGGCATCGATACGGAACACAAAATAGAATAATTTTACCTACCAATAAAATTTATATTTTGTTTCCATCGATGCCTGGAATCCAGGTAATCCCTACCTGGTGCATTACGAGTCATATGACAAACAATAACATCACGTGATCTGAGATGCGCGTCACTAGTGTTGCCAGCAGAGAGAAAATGTGGTAAGTCGAATAAAAAAAGGGCAAATATAGGGAATAAACACGCGCGAAACTGAAACTATAAGGGCGAAAGAGCTAGCTCTCTCTCATAATGGATTCCAGGCATCGATGGAAACAAAATATAAATTTTATTGGTAGGTAAAATTTATATTTTGTTTCCATCGATGCCTGGAATCCATTATGAGAGAGAGCTAGCTCTTTCGCCCTTATAGTTTCAGTTTCGCGCGTGTTTATTCCCTATATTTGCCCTTTTTTTATTCGACTTGCCACATTTTCTCTCTGCTGGCAACACTAGTGACGCGCATCTCAGATCACGTGATGTTATTGTTTGTCATATGACGCCGTTTTTTCGCGCCGAAAGCAGTTTTCGTGTTTCGCTGTACTTAAAAAACCAATTTTGAGTCGAAAATCGAAGTTTATTCCCTGCTCTTTCAGTTTAAACATTAAATATACCGTGATAGATAGTTTTCTGAGAAATTGACTAATTGTTTAGCGTGTTTTTTTCGGTTGTTTACGTGTTAAACTGTGCAACAAAATGAGTGATATCGACAACAAAGACGCTTCGCCGGTTGGAAACAATGATCAAGCACGAGTTTCTCGGAAACGCCGTATGCCGCGCGAAAGTTCTGGATCCGACACTTCGGAAGAAATGCATTACTATCGGGATCCGCGGGTAGACATCCTGATGCAACAGATGTCGGCCATGACGGACGTTTTATCCGGGAATCGGTTAGAGTTCGCGGAGAAAACGGTCTCGGACAAAGAAGACTCCGCGGGAGAGATGCGGCAAGAGGTAGAATCGGGGTTTTTAGAGATGCCCGCCAGCCTAGCCGCTCAGAAAAACGTTTTGGAGTTCTGCAATCCAAGCACATTGGTGAAAGAATCGCCGATTCCGAAGGCGGACGCAAGAAGAGTCGCAGTTATCTCGGCTCTTCAGCGTTTTGGTTCGGAGGAATGGTCGCGTGTTCGCTATGCCGAAACACAGAAAGTATACACTGCCACGCCCGCCTTCGTAGAGCTGGAGGTAAACGAAGAACTGAGGAGGTTTGATAAGAACAACTCCTTCGCGGCCCTGGACCGTTCTCTGGGAGCCCTCTCCAATGCAGTGCTATCCCAGACAGAGTCGGTCAGAGGAAACATGCAGGCACTGGTGAACTGGGCATCCGAACCAGGCACCTGCTTGACCCCTGCGACGCTGTTTGACAAGATTCAGGGTATGTTTGCCAAGGAGTCAACATACAATAAGACCACGGACGACGTCCTACAGATTTTATGCGGAAAGCGAACTGAATGCCTACAAAGTAGGCGAAAGGCCCTGCTAGAGGGAGTAAGGGACCCGTACATCAAGGAAGGCCTTGCCAGGATTCCTCCGAGCGCCAGTCACCTCTTTAATAAAGAGGAACTAGCAAGCTATATCGTGGCAAACGGGGGACGAGACAAGATATTCGGTAGTGCATCCTCGTCGTATATCCCCCGTCAACCTCAACCCTCTACCTCACAAGCAGCAAGACCGGTGATAGAGGCTCCACCCTCCCGACCTAGGAAGCCCTTTCGATCTGCCCCTAGGCCGGAGAAAGACAGGACGTACAGGCAGCCCGCCAAAAAGCCAGAGCCCTCTCGCAAGGCGGCCAGCGATCGGGGTAGGAGGCGATGGAGGTGACTGGAGGCCGGAGCCATTCTGGGGAGGACGCCTAAAGGCGTATCAGGAGGTGTGGAGGGAGCTGGGAGCATCACCGCTAATCCTGAACATTCTAAAAGGAGCAAGGATACACTTCATATCAAAACCTCCTCTGGCGCTCCCATCGGCCGAGCTGAAGCAGAATTTCAAGACAAGGTTGTCTCCAGGCATGACCGCACACATCGAAACGATGAAAGCGTCAAAAATCCTGGAGGCAGCAGACGACTCCCCAAGCTTCCTGTCAGGTATGTTCCTTACCTCCAAATCAGACCACACCCTCAGGCCCATCTTCAACCTGAAGGCCTTGAACGTCTTCATAGACTCAAAGCCCTTCAGACTCTTCAGTCATTTTCGGGTCCCGGAATTCCTCCAACCCGACGACTGGCTGATAAAAGTCGACCTCTCCCAGGCTTACTTCCACGTGCCGATCGCAAGATCACACCGGAAGTTCCTGCGCCTCGTGTACAACGGAGAGCTCCTTCAGATGACGTGTCTGCCCTTCGGCCTGTCATCAGCGCCAAGGATCTTCTCGCTGCTCTCAAACTGGGTAGCGGAACTACTAAGGAAAAAGGGACTCAGGATTGTAGTCTACCTAGACGACTTCTTAGTAGCAAACCAGTCCAGAAAACTTCTCACCTCCCAAGCCGTTGCTATAGTGCACACACTTCAACAGCTAGGCTGGTGCATAAACCCGGACAAGTGTGTCCTGACACCCACGCAGAAGTTGGAGTTCCTGGGTATAACATGGGACACGAGAGCAGATCAAAAGTCTCTCTCCGACCGCAAGTGCGCTGGTCTTCGCCAAGCCTTGCAGGTTCCCTTGGAAGTCGGCAGTTGCTCTCCCAGGCAGGCTCTCGGTCTACTGGGAAGACTCAACTTTGCAAATTTCGTGATCCCTCGTGGTCGCTTGCATTGCCGCATACTGCAGAGGTTCAGCCGCCGCATACAGCACCTGAAACCATCGCGGCCCGTTGCTCTGCCCAACGCAGCACGGCGGGACATACAGTGGTGGCTAGCAGCCATTGGAAGGACAACCCCCATTCAACCTCTCCCTTTCCATCACTTCCTGACAACAGACGCAGCGGACACAGGATGGGGTGGACAACTAGACGACACCACAGTTGCGGGCCAATGGACAGGGGAACAGGCACTATGGCACTCAAACCGGAAGGAAGCATACGCCGTGTTAGAGGTCATCAAAGATCAAGCTCATGCCCTGGCAGGGACGAATGTCTTATTGCAGACAGACAACAAGACAGTAGTGGCTTATGTCAACAAGGAAGGGGGTACAAAATCGTTAGCCCTTCTGGAAACAACGCGGGAGCTACTGGATTTCGTAGACCAGATGGAGATATCTCTGACAGCCCAATACATTCCAGGAAGATACAACGGAATTGCGGACCGTCTCTCTCGGGGCGCACCGGTCCCAGAGTGGCATCTACTAAGTCCGGCAACGAAGGAGATATTCAAAAAATGGGGTCGCCCTCAAATAGACCTGTTCGCTTCAGCCACTGCTCACGTGGTACCAACATACGTCTCCAGAGACTCAAGCGACTGCTTAGCCTGCTTTCCCAACGCGTTCAGTCAACCTTGGGACTACAATCTAGCTTGGGTATTCCTTCCGCCAAACCTTGTTCCGAGAGTGCTCACCCACCTAAATCAGGCAAAGGGCATGTTCCTTCTAGTCGTCCCAAAATGGGAGAAGACTTTCTGGAGAAGCGACCTAAAACAGCGAACAGACGAACCTCCCATACGCCTGCGCAACCTAGAGGGAGTCCTCATAGACACAGGACTACCCCCTCCCAGGATTCAGGATCTGGAACTAGAGGTCTGGAGAATTGCGGGTGGGAACAAGCCCTGACAACATGGAGTCAAGAAGAACGCCAACTCCTCAAGTCATCCTGGAGAGAGTCTACACTGAAGACCTACAAACCTGCGTGGGATAAGTGGCGTAAATGGGGCACTCAAAACGGTGTGGACGTCAACAATCCCCCACCAACTACGGTTGCCAGGTATCTAGCCCACCTATTTGTTCAAGGAGGCCTAGCCCCAGGGACCATTCAGGTCCACAAGTCAGCCATTGTTACCTTCTGCGGTCCAGCTCAGAATGCGAGAAAAATCAGCTCTGATTTCTTGGTAAGACACGTTCTCAAGGCAATCTCAATGGCAAGGAGGACCAAGGAAAAAGCCCCTATCTGGGATCCCAGACAAGTAATAGACTGGCTGGTCAAGAATTCCCCCACAGAAGACTCGCTGTTTGAAGCGTCACGGAGGGCAGCAATGCTCCTCGTCCTGGCGTCAGGCAGGAGAGTTCATGATTTGACACTGCTCAGAATCACCCCAGAACATTTCATCGACAAGAGGAACTCTATTACCCTGTGGCCAATTTTTGGGGCAAAAACCGACACAGCCAACCATAAACAATCAGGTTGGAAACTGACGGGCTCACAAAAAGATAACATCAACCTCCTTAAATGGTTGAGAAAAGTCGTTGCCCTCTCTACAGCCAGAAGAGGTCCACTACTAAAGAACCTATTTGTGACCACATCAGGAGAAACAAAACCGGCAACGCAAACAATAATAGGGGGATGGATCAAATCAGTCCTCAGAGAAGCTGGAGTCCATGCAACCCCGGGAAGTGTACGCTCGGCTGTAGCCTCCTTAAACTGGTTGGAAGACTACCCCATAGAGGAGATTCTTGCTAGAGGGAATTGGAAGTCCGAGCACACCTTCCGGAAGTTCTACCAGAAGGAGATAGCGCACTCCAGAAGCGAGCACCTTCAGCACTCAATGGCTCCATTCTTTACTCCAGTGTAAATAGCATCACATATAACGCTAAGTTTTCAGATCACCAGGTGAGAGCAAACACATCTCATAATGGATTCCAGGCATCGATACGGAACACAAAATAGAATAATTTTACCTACCAATAAAATTTATATTTTGTTTCCATCGATGCCTGGAATCCAGGTAATCCCTACCTGGTGCATTACGAGTCATATGACAAACAATAACATCACGTGATCTGAGATGCGCGTCACTAGTGTTGCCAGCAGAGAGAAAATGTGGCAAGTCGAATAAAAAAAGGGCAAATATAGGGAATAAACACGCGCGAAACTGAAACTATAAGGGCGAAAGAGCTAGCTCTCTCTCATAATGGATTCCAGGCATCGATGGAAACAAAATATAAATTTTATTGGTAGGTAAAATTATTCTATTTTATTTTTCTTATATATATTTTTTTTGTTTCAGATTAGTGAAGCATGAAATCCAGCGATGTAGGCAACACCGGCCGGGCCCCATAGAATAATTAAAAACAATTAGTATTGCTAGCAATGAATTGTAATAAATTAATGTAGCATACGTTAAACCGCCCTGCTGACTAGTTCCAATGAGTTCTCACTAAGGGCGGGACTTATGCCAAGGTTCTATGCTAAAACAGAACATTGAAGAAAAGTGAAGGAAAAACTAATCTAAAAATCTATTTTATCGTATTCTGCTTTTTCATTGTTCTGTTTTATCCGGTTACCGTATGCCAAACGAGAGACTTTTTTTACGATTTTCATAATAATTTTCCAGAACATAAAGTTTTAAACTGATGTTTTTGTGTGCAAATAAAAAATTGTTAAATTATAGTTGTTATAATATAGTGCGCTATTTTTTAAAGTATTTTTAAAAGAAATTTTTTGTTCTTGAATTCCAGAAAATTGTGCAAAAAGTCTCTACCTACCGCATTTTTTGTTGCGTTACTGTCATCTAAAGAAGAAGTGTGGTATGTGAAAAATTTCTAGAATTGTGTTAGAATTTCTTTAGTCAATTGTGCAAATTCTTCCTATGTTAAAAATAAGATGTTATGCTAAAGGGGATATACTTAATTTTATCCTAGGGCATTTTACAAATTATGATCTATTTTTTTCAAATTTAGGTTATAATATTATTTTATACGCAATTTTTTCACGATTCCATTTTTATCTTGGCACATTTCTTAAAGAAAATTTTATGCAAATTAAATATAGAAATCTCAACTATTATTATAATACAGAAAACATGAAATTTGCACAGTTTTTAATGGCTGTAATTTATAGGTTAACTCAACTATTTACATAATGATCAATGAAGCTTTGAAATATTCATTCAACAGTAAAAAAATATATATAGCACAACCGCCGTTTTATTTGTTCAACGCTTAATAAGGAAAACGGCTTTGAATCCTGGGCCAAACCGGATAGAAAAAAAGTATTATTTTAATAAAATGAAGTGGATGAAATATTATTTGATTAAAAATACAAATATACCATACTCTCTTTTAGGTTGGCAGAAAATAATACCATACAGGGTGTCCTGTACCAAAGTGTATACCGAAACATTGATACAATTATCATTTTGCTTTGAATAATGTAAGTACGGTTTCTAAGCAACCCGTATCCCAGGCGTGTAAAACTTATCTTGGTCCATTTGTGCTTCATGTTGATGATGGCTGTAGGTATTCTTATAATTACTTCAAATTCCTAACTATTTTTATTGCTTTATTTTAATAACAGCAAGTTTACAAGACCAGAAATTTGTCCAAACGTACAGAAGGCTGTTTCATTTGCACATTTACAACTGCTGTCACCAAACAAATTAAACGACTGCTGACTGTTTTTTTTTTCATTCCCATATTTGGTATCACCAACAAGATTGGACTTTATTTTTGTTAAGTGTTTAAATGTCTGTTGAAAGTGGCATATAAATTAGATGTGAAATTTTATTAACAAAATTTCATTTTGTTGAAGTGAAAACTTTTTTAATTGTGATTTGAAACTCGATGCAACGAAAAATAGCGACACTAAAAAGAAACAAACACGAAAAATTGCGACACTAAAAAGAAACAAACACCTACATCTATAGAATTTAGCCTGCGAGAGAATGAGATAGTTTAATCGGTCTCCTCTTTGTGCAGTGCTTCGTAGCCTATCGGTCTCCTCTTTGTGCGGTGTTTCGTAGCCTTCTTACTCTTGTCTACTTAATTTTTCTGAAGGTTTCACTTCTACCGTGCGCGAATTACATTCTATTTTTTTTTGTCAAATTTGCGTTATTTTTGGAAAAGTTGTGATATTTTTCAGCCAATGAGGTGATTTGAAAATAGTGGCAAAACTTTGTGTTTTTTTTTTACCCAATCGAAAAATCAATGATAATGCATGCGGCATGTTCGACATGAAGTTATAAGTTTATCACACATGCAAATTTTTTTGGGTCTACAAATTTAATGCGTGACAATAAAAGTACATACATATCGACGCTGAAAAAGAAAAATGGCTAAAGCACCATGCATTAAATATGAACAGACATTAGATGAAGCAACACAATATATTGTGTAGGTTCATCTTCAATGTCACAGGTGTATGGGGATTTAGCCATTTTTTCTTTCCAGTGTCGCTATTCTATCTCTATGTTATTTGTTTATACATTCTTGCATATTTTATAAAGCATGTTTCCAATTGAAGGTAAAAAATGAATATTGAATAATCCTTTTCTAAATTATCCTCTTAAGTGTATATTTTTTTTACTGATAGTGTTGGCTCAGTTTTGATTGGTGAATGCAGCCGTTACTCCCTGAAGGCTGGCTTGTTTCTCAAAATTATCTAATATTTATAAGAAAATTTATCATTAGTATGTCAATTTTGCAAACTATGTAATTTAAATTAATCTAAAATAAATAACGTACACTTTTCAAAAATGCTGTAATTAACGTTTGAACTCAGTAAATTATAATTTCTTAATAGTATCTGCTTTACCTGCTCAAAACAGTTGTTACCTGTGGATAATAGAAACTAAGGGAGATGTGGCATAGTTGCTGAGCTACTACAACTAAACTGCACGGACTATCAAAGCTAATGAAAGTTATGCATTTGGTCTGTAGGTTAAAACAAGGGCTGGGCACCGCTGTGCATAGATATGAGTTGCAGTAGTTGACCCATACTATTGTACCCGTGATTTGTTAATAATTATGGTTCATGGCCCTTTTCCCTTGTTTCTATTATTTATTGTTGTGATTGAAAAACTGTTTACGAAAATAACACAATCTGAAGTTATTTGAGAGTTTGGAGGTGAAGGGAACATCAGGTTATGACATGTAACTTAAAACTGTGTTTTTGAGGTTGGTTCTATTCTTAAAACAACTGTTTTGAGGTTGGTTCTATTTTGAAAACAACTGTGTTTTGAGGTTAGTTCTATTCTCAAAACAACTGTGTTTTAGGTTGGTTCTAATCTGAAAACAACTGTGTTTTGAGGTTGGTTCTATTCTCAAAACAACTGTGTTTTGAGGTTGGTTCTATTCTGAAAACAACTGTGTTTTGAGGATGGTTCTATTCTCAAAACAACTGTGTTTTGAGGTTGGTTCTAATCTGAAAACAACTGTGGTTTGAGGTTGGTTCTATTCTGAAAACAACTGTGTTTTGAGGTTGGTTCTAATCTGAAAACAACTGTGTTTTGAGGTTGGTTCTAATCTGAAAACAACTGTTTTGAGGTTGGTTCCATTCTCAAAACTGTGTTTCAAGGTTATGTTGGTGGCATTAATTTGTCTGACTTAAACAATATACATGGGGATATAGTAGTCCCAGAGAGGTTGTACGTAAGTCCTCTTCATTCTCACATGTCTTAAAAATTAAAAAGACAGAAGATACTAGAATGTGATTGTCACATACAACCTCTTTCTGGGGACCACTAAAGTATCTTTTAACATCTGTAACATTGCGAATTCATTCACAAAATTACGAGAAGAACTTCAGAAAATACAAAAGAAATAGAAAATCTGGGATAATATTTGGTTTGTATTTTTTACTTGCGACAAAATTTCAAATTGTGACACAAATTTCTTATGTAAAGTTTTATATTATCTTACAGACAGCTTACAACTCTTGACACACTTGTTTTTTTTATGACAAGCGCAATGTTTTTCTGTGTTACGTAATCAATAAGTAGGTATTGATTTTGAATTTATAATTATGAACCTATTTTTAATTTTAAATCTACACTTCAATTTGTAAATAAATTTGATAAAATCATAAAGCTTTTGATTTATAAATATGTATGTATTTACACCGCAGGAGTTGTAGGCACACACTCCTTGCTTTATTCTCATTCCACCCCCTGTTATTCTGACTCAAATATTTATGAATACCGCACAAGAGTCCCAACTGTGCGGAGCCAGTGGGGTTACGTGGCATTTTCCCTTTTTTATTTTCGAAAAAAAAATTACGATATTGAAGAATAAATTTTATGAAAAAGTGATTTAAGATGTGCCATTTTCAATTTGCCGCCAAAATGATACGCAGGGCAACATTGGTGAAAGCTGTCTTAACAGCATGTCATCATAGACTGTTGCGTCCAAAACTGCTTACCAATTACAATCAGATGGACAATGGACTGTAAATACTAAACGAGACAGAATGGCGTTTGCTGGAATTGGGTGATAACATGTGTAGGAAAAACAAGGTATGCAAGGAAAAGGGATAACCAATCACTTACCGTCTGTATCTCTGCGAAGGAGCCCACAACACAATCACAATATAGTTCCACTGCCATATCTCGAGGTAATTATCACCGCAACAAAATGAATGAGTAAAAAATGATATTTTGTACTTCCAAGATGATGGTAAAATTCCTTATTTTTACTTAAAAGCGAGATTGCGTACACAAACGACACCAAAAAGTTGCTTCCGATGTAGTTCCAAATCTTCCTCCGGTTTGATAACCAATGCACTCTAATTTTCAGTATTTTTCTTGCCACTGACCCACATTTCAAAGACTTTTCCAGCAAGGTGATAGGTTAGGAAGAGGTGGGAACTGGATATATGATACGAGATTGGAATATCAGAAAGCAGTTAAGGACATTTACTCGCTCAATTTAAAACTGCCAAAATTAAGTAATTCCACCAAGTCTCGTTGCAATTTACGTGCAGATTTGAGTGTGGATGCTCTGTTAAAATATCGTCAATATTGTATGTTCGTATTTTGTCATTAAAATATTATTCTATTTTGCTTTAGGTAGGCACCATGTTCGAAAATTTTTTAAAACTACTGACAAAGTTTCAAAGCTCAAACAAATATAGTACCTACTTGTGATCAATGTTCGAAATTATTTAAAATTATGAACAAAGCTGAAAGCAGGTACCCAACACATATTGAGATGCTAACAATGCTTGAGATGCTTTTTGAAAATAGAACTCAACAAATGAGAGTGCGAAATTTATTACGATTTTTTCACAAAATTATCACCTTTGAAGATGACAACAATATGCTTAATTTGAAGGCTGAAATGCCAGGAATATGGAAAGAAGGGATCAAGGTTGTTGGAATAATACATACAAGCAACCAACTCCAACAAAACGAATGACAATACCGACAAGGATATTGCAAGGACTCATAATGATCAGACCAAATGTTGCATCCGAAACTACTTACGAATTACAGCTTCAGATGCATTTGTAATGTATTATGAATAGTAAAAATGAAATGAGACAAAATGGCGCTTGCTGGAATTGGGTGATAGCATGTGTAGGAAAATTGTGTGCAAGGAAAAAGGAATGACCAATGTTACCAGTCTCTGCAAAGGAGCACACAACACAACCACAATATAGTTCCACAGCGATACCTCGAGTTAATTATCACCACAACAAATGAGTACAAAATGATATAATGTACTTCCGAGAAGGTCAAATACCTTATTTTTTTTACTTAAAAACGAGATTTTGTATACGAAAATCACAAACAACTCGCCTCCAAGTTAGTTCCAAAAACTTCTACTGCTTTTAAAACAAATGCAATCGAATTTTCAATATTTTTCTTGCCATTGTTCCAAATTTCAAATTCTTTTCCAGCAAGATAATGATTAGAGAGGGGTAGGTACTGAATAAATGACATCCCGGTAGGAACTATGCATATTCTCATTTTAAAACCAAACATTTTGGTTCATCCGCTCTACATGTTGAAACCATTTAAGTAGGGATGGGTCATGATTCATTTTATTAAGAGCGCTAGTGAGTCACGTTACAGCTCTCGTGAACAACTCATTGCTATAACCTAAGTGTCCATTTCTTTGTCTCGCTTATTATGTTAACATCAAACAACATAACATTAAAAATAAAACAAAGCACTTAAAACGTATGTTCTTAATTGAATCCATTTATTTTAAAATATATGTATTTCATTTATATATATAAACCATCTAAAAGAAACATTATGCCACTGTCTGTATGCACTTTACATGTAACAAATTATCTAACATAGATATAATATATAAACAATTATATTTCATTTCTAAAATGTACAATAGTTTTTCTTTTTATAATAATAATATGTTTGTATGCATACTGTACGTTTCAACTCAGAATAACAGATTGAGATCTTCTACAGTCCTGGACAAGAATTTACACACATCGTGTTTGAATCCAGCAGCGGGCACTGATGTACACTTTTTGTCAGGGTGATTCTAATTTTTCTGCAGTGATAGGCCCTTCAAATGTCAGTCGTGGCGTCTTGCATCATTCACATTCATATATCTCGGACTATTTAAATGATTTAACGATGTCCAGTCTCAGTATTTGTTCACTTGAAAAAGTATCTAAGTTATAAAACCAGTGTTGATTAAAATGTGATTGCAATAAATGTTTTTTAATATGCGAGAATTCAACTGGTAGGAGCCAATGGATCAATGGTTAGGGAATGCAGACAAAGTAATAAACTAAGGTCAGGAAGCGTTGAAGGTTATTCAAGCAACTTTTAACCTGATCCGATACTCGACAATTCAAGTATCTTGGTGACTTCTGCCATGTATCTGCGCGGAGGTTCGTTCACAAGCACAAGTTGCCGACATTATGTAAACTTGTCAGTGACGCAAGTCTCTTCGTGACCAGACGGGCGAGGTTGTTCCCACTCACGTCGTCAAGACTTAAACATGGTGTTCATTTGTGTCAAAACATTTTGTAATCCTTGTGCTTTAGGAAAAAAAAACAGTCAACTAAGAATGACAGGATATAAAAATTAGAAAAAAAAAAAAAAAAACTGGTTGTGAGCAATGTTATTGAAAGCATTATAGTTTTGACGTTGTGATTGGTGCCAATGTGGGTCTTGTGATTTGAGTAGTGACACGTACGGACTGTGCATGACAAGTTGTTTGTGACACGAGTATCGCATACTTGTATATTGCTTATATTAAGTTATATTATTTACATTTATATTATATTATTCCATTAAGTTCACTAAAATACATACATTGTGCCAAAAAGTGTGGGATAGATCACGTCGAAATGGTCAGTATTGTAAAGGTTCAAATGTGAATTGTGGTCTCTCACTAGGGCGATACTGGTGGTATTTTCAGCATGTTGTCACGATATAAAAAAAATGTAGGAGTCAGTACCCACTGCAGAATTCAAACTTGTCTGCGCAAATGCAAGTCTAGTTACTACACGCTTTTATCTGTCAATTTAAAGCATCGCATACACCCATCGCTAAATGTGGTCCTTCAACATCTTTGTTTACAGTAATATAATTATAAAATTTTAAATATTGCCATAATATATTCAGTTAACATTTAATTACACCATACAAATCTATACACCTTCTCATAATTTACAGTGATTTATTATTAAAAAAAAAACACACCTCAGCGTTCCGGGCATAAAAAATTATCACTTTAAAAATGCAGTGATGTGAAATAAACTTGAATGTACCAAAAGCAAGCATCTTTACAATTTTTCAAAAGATTAACATAAAATTATTACTTATATACAGAAGTGTTGAGTTTGAAAGTTATTGAGTAAAAAAGCTTTCACATATTATGTATTATCAAATCTTACATTTCACGGACAAATAACTTGTTTTGAGTAAACAAATTTGAAGTTCATAGAAAAAAAAACAATATTTTCATTTGCAGACGTTAAAATAATTAACAGAAATTCAAATTCCATTGCAGAGCAGTAAAATCATTTAGTCTGGACCATGAAGTTTTATCTCATAGAGAAATTGTAACGATGCAGGTTTATAGTGAAAGCCAGTAGTTACATAAAGTTCTGACATCAGAAGTTTTTTTTTCATTTGAAGCTTTGTTTTTAGGTTTTTTAAAGACTGAAATGCAAAAATGTCCCAAGTAATCCCACATAACAATAGGGCGGTGGAAAATACTCTCAGTATCGCCAATGCAATTCAACAATGTAGTTTTCAAGTTTTTACACATTATTTTGTGTTAACTCAAAATCAAGCGTATTTTAATAAAAGTGCTTGCGATTGGTACATTGCAGACAAACTCGCATCACTGTGGATAAATGGCAAATTTCAGGTGAGTTATTTATTTGTATTATTAAATTTGCAATTTCATTTACAAAAGCTGTGAAGCCACTTATTAAAAACCTACATTGATATATTTTCTGCACTTAAGCTGGAATTGAACCCGCAATTTCCAAATAAGAGTTTTCAGCCATTTCGCTACGGAGGTTGTCACAAAAAATAAGGTTTGTATGTACATATAATAATATAATCATTTCTTGGAAGTAACTATGACATTGGTACCCAAATTTGCCATTTTTCACCTTTTAAGAGAACAGTCTGCAAGTGTAAATATAATTTATTCTGTTTTCTCTGCTTTCAAGAAAAAAAGTTTTTTTTTAGCTAATTTTGATGACTGTTTTTAAATAAATATCTTAATTAATGTAACATTATATTTCTTAAGACTCATCGCTTCGATAAGGCAGATATCCCTATCCCAAATTAGGATGAATTCAAAATGCCCGCGGTCCAGGCAATAAAAATACAACGATATCTTTAGCTTATTGTGAATTTTTTACGAATACATATTATATTACCAGCTAAGAAAACAGCATTTCAATGAGAAGACTGTTCCCTTAATGCAATTACAATCTGTTCACCGTTTAATTACACAGTATGATCCAATATTTACACTAGAATTACATTCCACATAATTTACAGAAAATATCACTTAAATTATTACATAATGAGTCAACAATCTTATTTACACATACATACTAATTTTTTCTATATCTTTAAACATATAATTTATATAAAAGCATAATAATAACATAATTTACACATGATTTAAATTATTTTTTAATAATAATAATAAACTGCCATCTATATATTTTTTATAACACTAAAGTTAGGCAGTGGGATTATATATCAGAAACGGAATGCTTCCTTTCATTATTGCACACGATCCAAGATGCAAAATGGAAAAATTCACAAAATACATATATATTAATATTTGGTGATCGGCCATTTTGAAAAAGTCGGCGATCATCTTGCATTTCAAATGATGTGCTTAAGTCAGAACTTTATATAATTTTCCCATATTATCACTCGTCTATAAAAATGTCCCGCGCCAATAACTCAACATCTGAAATTGATATAGAAACAGCCAATAATGATTAGATTAGTTTGGTAGCAATAAAAAAAGACAATTTCGCTTAGGTTAGGTTGGATTCAATGCTGACGGTTCCAAAATCTGTGATGGATGGCTATGTGGTAAGATTACCAGATTAACAGAGCACCGAAAATCATAACTATCTGGGTGCCCCAGTGGAGAAACCCAAAAACAGACTAAAGAAGATTGGAGAGAAGGAAAAGCACGAGGATTGAAAACGAAATGTCAAATAATTGGCTCGAGAAACTCAACAAACTACAGTACTCTCTCACTAATCACTCTCGCCTCAAAAGGTTTGCTACGCTTGGTGAATTAGCAGGGGTGCAAGGGTTCACGGGGTGAGGTGGTTTCTTGGTCTAAGGTCTTGACGGCGGATGCGTTTGCCCAACTTTAGCGTGGAGGGCCAGATCGGGAGACTGCTTGAGAGACCTTTTGACCTATCCAGTCGGACTCTCTCGACCCATCGCCTTGCACTGTAGTGTCTACATCTGTCACTCCTGGACCTTTTTCGTTCCCAGAATTTAGTCTTCATACTTTCCCTAAAAAGATCCTCCACACAGCATCCCCAAATTTTTTTATTTTTTATTTTCCTTTGTTAGGAAATTTCCCTGTTTTTTATGGCCTTTGACGGGTCGAAGGTGTCATGTTGACGCATCTTTGTAGAGTCTATCAAATAAGAGTAGAAAATATAAAAAAATGAACTATAAAATTTGTAGGCTGGCAACACTAATTTACCTGTCAAATATTCTTAGTGCAATCACACTCAAAATGCAGAACACCGTATACACATTTAAAAATACATTTTTTGTCCTTAAAAAAAATCCAAGAAGCACTGTTGTTAAGTTACGAGTACCTGCTTATGACAAATTTGATTAAATTGTGTTTTACAAAGTGATTGGCTTTCATTTAAGTTAACATAAATTTGAATTTAACAGTATGTAGAAAGGAAGAATCATTAATGGTGAGTTTAGTTACACTACTTTTAGATCTGAATGAGTTAAATATATTAAGATCTAAAATTAGACATAATCCAAAGCCTGGACAACGCTAGTTGGTACTTAAGCTAATATTAAATAAATGTGAGCAATTTCTAAAGTGTGCTTTATATTTTATTACAATATTGTTATTCTTCATTATGTTAACATAAAATTGTAAAGATATAATAATAATATACCTATACGCAATTCTAATTTGAGATCAGTGGAATGAAAAATTTTTTTTTTCACTTTTATGCCTTTTTAATTTTTAATTAAAATGTAGGTTACACAGCTTTGGATTAACACCGTGATTATATTTTTAGTATTGCCAATTGAACGACAGTGGCGCCCTCCTATGTTTTCTACTCTTATTTGACAGACTGTAAACTTATTAAAACAAAATACAGGGCATAATGAAATGGACAAAAACCCATGCGACAGTTACTAGAACACACAGAGGTCTAATTGAAATATCCTAAAACAACAATAACGAACCCTGGTGAATGGTAAAATGGTCAGCGAGAGCAAGCTAGAAGAATGTATATTAAATGAGTGTGTAAGAGTAAGATAGCCCAACCTGTCGGTGTACAAAGCTTAACGTTCAAGTCAAGGCATGCGGCAGACTACTGAATTTGATATACAAATACCATAAAATGATAGAGCTGGATTTTCACGGCCAGGCCATTTCACGAAAATTCACTAAAAAAGCACCACTTTGAATTGAATGTTTTGTTATTTAATTTTGAGCTATCGTATATTTCATTGACTGAAACATGTTCCTAGAACAATAAACTATCTACCAAAACAACATTAATTGCATTTATTACGTAAATTAATAGGTTTTACGATGTTTTAGTCGAGGAACACGCATAAATTGTGACGGTTAAATTCGCGGCAAAATTTGACATTTCAATGTCATAGACAAAATCGTTTTAAAAATATTCTGGGGTCACAAGGTGAATGAAACTAGCGGCTATATCATCTATGATGTTAGCGCAAGCGATTCTGACTGTGTTCTTCATACAAATTCTGTACATAGAAGGGCCAAAATCGCAGACAAAAGTTTTGGTCGAAAATTTTATTTAAATTTTCGAATTATTTTTTCACGCATGCACATATGACGCGCGCGCCCGCGCTTCTCCGGCCTATTAGAGGTTAAACTAGTAAAAATCACAGCAGATTTCTGAGAGAGTACTGTACAAATAAATACTGTTTTGTTAGAGTTATTTATACTTCTTCTTTGTAATGAAATGATACACAAATGCGATACAAATTTTAAAATTCAATATCGTTAAACCTAACTTTGCTCAGTTTAAGTTTTCGTCAGTTTGCTTTTAAACAGTTTGAGCCAAATCTCATTATGGTCATAAATAGGCATGTCTTCCAGTTTTATTAAGCTTTTGTGATAGTTTTTGAAAAGATGTGATGATTTAAAATTGTCACTGTATGCAACCATAAAATCTAACATAATCTTTGTGTGGCAGATAGATCTCGCAAAAACAATTGTTTCAATTGTCAGTTTGATCAAGAGATACAAAAATTAGAGACAAATATTTTCTTAATTTCAGACTTAAATAAACAACAGTTTGATCAAAAATGAAATATAAAAGATACAATTATTTAGTTTCTAGGGGTAGAAACACCACATTTCTAAATATATAAATGCCTGGAGACTGGTGGCGCCTCTTGTGTTAGAGGTATGAAATTCATACATTTGAAAGCTATAGCTATTACACACTTTTACCGATACTTTTTAAAATTCATTTTCATTTATGGTTGCTTTATTGTAAGGGATTAACTAACCCATGTAAATAAATAAAAGTATGAAAAAGAACAAGACACAGAAAAATAAAAAGATAACGGTCGCACCTGGGACTCGAATTATTTTATCTTCTTCTTCAATGATATATTACATTGATGGGTATAACCTGCAAAAGTTATTATAACAAGAGTTATTCCAATAAAACAAAAAAAAACAATTCACGATGTACGAAATAATGTTCACTGTCAAGTGTCTAGGCCTTTTATACAAGAAGGTATTGTTAGTAGCCCCCTAGGCAAAAAAAAACGCATGGTTAAATCGACGTGAATAGGACTTAACGTGAAATTTAACGTTTATAGGTTGTTACAGCTATTTACGTACATTTATAATCCTTAGATTTAATTCCACCATTGATTTCCAAGCAGCAGGACCGACTTCAAAAGTTTTTTCGACACTTCCAAATAATAAAAAGTACATAATACAAGTATTGTTTGTTGCAGTAAAATATTATTACGATAATTATCTACACAATGCACCATTTCATGGTGGCGTTTGACGGCTTGTTGTCAGCGCTATTTTGCAGGCAGAAAGCGACCAATGATGCGGTAGTCTTATTTTATTACCTTACTATTAATAATCTGTCTTTTCACATTTATAATTACTTAAGAAATAGAAATATAAAAAGTCTGTTTTCAAATAAACTACATTTTAGAGAAGCTTGGGGTGAATTTTTCAAGGAACGACATCAAATTGTTCATTTTTCAAGCATACATATTTTAATAATTTGCCATGGTTATGAAGTTCCCTACCATTGGTGATATTATCTGTAGTTGGATGCCCCAACTCCACAAAATGAAGAGGGCCAGTAAATAATGTGTATATTCAAGAAGCCAATAAAGTCTCCAGTGAAGTGATACAATATACAACTCTTGCAGTTGCCTGAACAGATTTAAAATAAAACCACTGATGTATAACTTGCTTATTGGAAGGTTGAACCTTAATATAATAATCTCATCTCATCTGATGGGCTGTAAGACTTGAGGGGTATTTGTTATATTTTCCGTTTCGGCAGCGAGACTGCACTTTCGTCAATGTAAGATAGCATTTGTGTGTTGTAGGTTGCAGCGTTACGTTGCGTGTTTACTGGCGCTATTGGTTCTCGTGCGTGGCGTGCGTAACGCTGGGCGACAGGAAAACGGTGGTGGGCGGGGGCTTGGGGGGCAGTCGGGGCGTTTGTCCGCCCTCGCTGAGCGGGAAACTGGAAGTAAAAAAATATAAGAGTGAATTTTTTTATGCAATTAGAGATTTTCTGAAATGGGTGGTTTTTGATGCTAAAGAGGCAAAACCAATCTTTCGAAAATTGATAGTTGACTCATCTTCTTTTATCTGCTATCGGAATTTGGCTGTCATCGGGGCAATCTTCGCAGCCAGGAAAAACTATGCAGAACTGTCAGACCGGGAGGCGAGATAGGTAAGCCCTACGTCATCGACTACACAGATGAAACTACTTTTAAGTGATAATGGGCATTTAGAAAACGGCGGTGCGCCTCTTGGCAGGAGCCGCGCAGTCATGGAAATAGTCAGCGATTTTTTTGGTCAAAATTACGTCATCGTGGGTTGGTTGTTCGAACTTCCAACTACTATGGACTATGAGGCAATCTTAAAAGGACTATTATTATTATAAATTTGTACAAAAATATTAACATGCGACAGCGGTGAGGGGCACCGCGGCAGGTTTCGTAAGTGGTTTGGCGTCTAAAGGCTCGCCTGACGGATGGGTACACTGGGAACTCTAAAATTATTTTTTTAAATATTTTTCGCTTATTTTTTTAAAATATGGCATTCAAAGTTTTTTTAAATATAGTGAAATAAAAATAATAATAAAGATAAACGAAAAATTAAAAAAAAAAAAACTTTAAAAAATTGTACACAAAAATTTGCCAGGCTGCTGGTCGGCAGACCGCGAAATTCTTATATGGAATGATCTGGACTATAGTTATTCATTGGTTTCATTCATGTAGTCGATGACGTAAAATCGACCAATTTTTTCCCCACTTTGATGCCGGCTTCCTCCGAACTTGCCAGGCTGCCGGTTGGCAGACCTGCTTTTTTCTCATTTTCTAATCGACCTTTATCATATGAGACCATTCCCGTTCGTGTAGTCGATGACGTAATTTTGACCAAAAAAATCGCTGACTATTCCATGACTGCGCGGCTCCTGCCAAGAGGCGCACCGGCAGACCAGCTTTTTTAAGGTTTTCTAAATGCCCATTATCACTTAAAAGTAGTTTCATCCGTGTAGTCGATGACGTAGGGTTTACCTATCTCGCCTCCCGGTCTATGTGTGTCAGTTGAACCACCAGTTTGAAAAGCGCGAAGTATGCATTTTGTATTTATATCTCCCAATAATGAAAAAAGATATTACAGTGTCTTATTTACATATTTAGTACAATTTCGCAATGTATAAACCTTGGATGAAGACTTCTAAATTAGTTACCATTTCTGTTCAGGGTACTTTGAGGAAGACCTAATACTTTAGATCCATTTCAAAAGCTTAACTTTCCATGGCTTTAAAAAAGCATTGAAAAAGCCTAGATACTTTTCTCCACTTTTGACGAAAAAAGAGTTAAGAAATAGACTCCAAAGACATTATCAAACTTATAGACTCCTTGTAGAGATCTCAAAGTGGCAAGCAAAATATGTTAATTGTTGTCCTTTCAATTTGGTACTAAACTGTCTTGTTTCACATGAGTTTTCTCTAACCAAATTGGATAAGTGGGTACCAAAATGTCCTTGTGTGTGATTAGAAAGTGTTTCCATTACGAGGCAAACACTACTAAAAGCCAAGGAATAACACTTCGTAGTATCCTGGAGACATTGACCCCCAGATTCCCACCCACCCCTCCATACCTTTTTCCTTCCCAGAATTTCCTTTTTTTCTTTTCCCAAAAATAAACCCTCCACACAGCATTTGCGAAGTTGACATAGGCCCTGAGGGATTATTTTTTCTTCAAGGCCTCCAGTATGAAGCTAACGTAAAAAAAAAATTTACCTTTGTATATCCTGAAAACAGGTTTACGGAGGTACAAGATTTGTGTGTTTAAAGCATTGATTTAGATTTAGTAATGAACCTACTTGTTATTGTTATTGTTGGCGGTGTGATGTCGCCGCTGCAGGATGGCGGAGTGGTGCGGGCGCAGGAGCGCTGCGGGGGGCTGCGCGGGGCGCGGGGGCAGTGGCGGTGGGGAGCCTCCTCCGCGGGGCGGCGGCAGGGGAACACCCTGGACCTGGAACAGGTTCATATTAGCATAAGATACTTTAGTAATAGCAGATTATTTAATAGTACACAACTACAAACCCTGTACAAATCGCAAGTGCGTCCCACGGTTGAATTTGTCAGCCCCCAAATATCTGGAAAAACCCTCGACCCTGTGTACAAACAGATGGTCCATTTGACACATTCTCCTATCTTAATAGATGGATTTCAATCTTTAGAGCACAGGCCTCGGCGTCGGGTGAGAATACTGTCCTTGTTCTACTGGTATTTGTATGTTGAAGATGCTCCGAGGAACTAGCGTCATTGATTTTTTTACATCCAAAGGGTTAAATCTACAAAAGTCTGTTTATATATGATCGTCAGGCATTAACAATAATATAATATGTAGGGAGGGATGTTCTTTACCTGTGTGGCAGTGGGGGAGGGCTGTGGGGCCAGAGGAGTAGAGTCTCTCCTCCTGCGCGGAGGTAGGGGGGGCGGCGTATGAGGTACGGGGCCCACTGGAAACAAAAAACAAGTACACACCATTAAATAAGGATAATATCATTTCGGTAATTATAAACGGTAATTCATTTTCACCATTTACATCAAAAGAATACCAATGAACAAGAAAGAGAACATCAACAGAATCCTTGCAAATTCTCTAGGGATGTTTAGATCAAGCGAGCGAATGAATGCTCATTGCTCATTCTTCAACAATCGATAGTGTTCACTACACCACGTGTGACAGTGAGAGCGATATAGTGCTGCATTTATCTACATGACTCATTTAAACTAAAGAATGCACTCAGCAAATGGTTTATTGGACGGTTTGTTGGTGACGTTGATCTGGGAATGAGTACTCACGCGACTGTGTCATGGTGGGGGAGGGGCGGGGGGTGGTGAGGCAGCCCTGCCAGCTCGGGGACACGGCGGGCCGGCTGGGGAAGCTGAAGGCTGCCGTGCTCACCGTCACGCCGTGGTGCCTGCAACACAACACTCTTTCTTAAACATCATCACTAAGGAGATACATCAGTAAGGTCAATACCGCCACTACTAGAGAACAGAAAATTCTAAGAATTAACAATCTTTTTCTAACTATGTTAACTTTTGGAATACTGTTTGGGGTTTTTTAGAGGTAACGAAGATACCTGTGCTGTAGGAGGGAGGAAAAACAGAGGCCGGCAAACCATATTGTTGGCCAACCTAATCAAGATGTTGAAATAAAAGTACATGAATGTTCTTGCATTCATGATACATTCTGTCAATGTCCTTGCCTAGATCGAACGGACCATATCAAATACCTTGGTCTAACATTTGATCAATATCTTAAGTGGAATACACATTGCCTACTTGTCACGAATAAACTAAGAAAACATATTTATTTCTTCAAAAACATTAGAAACATACTAGATTCCAAATCTATGAAAATTGTTTATTACTCTCTTTGTCAATCAATCATTGAATATGGAATAATCGCATGGGGAGGTGCAACACTATCAGCTATAGATTCATTATCGAAGGCACAAAAATTAATTATGAAAGTCATTCTTAAAGTTCCCATAATAACAAGTACTGTAGATATATTCAAAAAATTCCCTGTATTAGATATTCGACAAATTTACACAAAAACAATCTTAACTCATCTGTTTAAAAATAAAACATGTACATTTTATGAAAATACCCAAAATATTGTAAACACACGGCACAAAACCAAAGAACTCATACAAACACCTAAAACAAACACAACATTTGGTCAAAGAAATTTCAAATACATTGCGCCTAAAATATACAATAACCTACCTGACAAAACAAGACAATCGAATAATATTAACAAATACAAAATACTGATCAAACAATGGATCATCGAAAAAGGTCGTGCAATAATTAGTCACCTCACCCAAATATAATCCTCTATCTCATTATTGTTACCACTAACCAACCTGAAAATTTTTGTCAAATATTTTTGCTGTATTGAAAAGTGTACTTTATTTAATATTTATAAAATATTTGTAAACTAGTCTGTCTCGACACAGGATTTCCTAGTGAGACAGGCAAGGCCAAAAAAATATATGTAAACCTTTTTATATAGATGCACATAAAATAAATAAATAAATAAATAATAAATAATAAATAGCACAGCTTTTGAACACAAGAACAAGGCGTAGAAGTAACTGGTTCTCATGTGACAAATTAATGTCAATCGTGTACGAAAGTTGAGCCTACGTGTTTCTCGACCGTGTACTCAAGAAATTCAGTAGTTTACTCTCTCAGTAATTCACCGCTCAATTATCTGACAACTGTACTATAATCTGTCGTTATTTGTAATAGTTGAAAGCACAAATTCGAGCTCTACAATTCGTGTGTCAAATTCAGTAAAGCCGCATGCGTTTTTTTGTTTGATAAGTTTACAAAATGAAGTCTTCTCGCAAACGTAAACGGGGCATCTTAACTTTAAACTAAACAATGGAAATTTTACAAAAGATCGATAGCGTTGTTTGTTCGTTTTTACGAAATACCTGTTTTAATTTTTGGCGTACTTTTGTACGTAATCCACCATTTTCACTAAGTGGAGTTTTTGGGGCGGTGATTAACATCTAATGGGCCGGAGACACGCGCGTCTTATGCGCATGCGCGAGAAAATAATTCGAAAATTTGAATAAAATTTTCGACCAAAACTTTTTGTCTGCGATTTTGGCCCTTCTATGTACAGAATTTGTATGAACACAGCCAGAATCGCTTGCGCTAACATCACAGATGATATAGCCACTAGTTTCATTCACCTTGCAACCCCAGAATATTTTTAAAACAATTTTGTGTATGACATTGAAATGTCAAATTTTGCCGCGAATTTAACTGTCACGATTTATGCGTGTTCCTCGACTAAAACATCTTAAAACCTATTAATTTACGTAATTAATGCAAGTAATGTTGTTTTGGTACATAGTTTATTGTTCTCGGAACGTGTTTCAGTCAATGAAATATACGATAGCTCAAAATTAATCAACAAAACATATTCAATTCAAAATTCAAAGTGGTGCTTTTTTGACCGGTTAATGAAACATTTTTATTAATTGTTTTTGTGTTTAATTCGTAGAATTCCATTTAATTTAAAAAATATAAATATTTAAATTAAATAATGTTATTATCAAGTTCTGCAAGTATTTTAGTATTTATTTATATTGACAATTTCAAAGCTGTAACATAAATAAATGCTAAAATACTTGTAGAACTTGATAATAACTTTATTAAATAAAATTTTAAAAAATTAATGTTTTTTTTACATTAGCTCCACACCGGAGGTCTTGAGGAAAATATTTTCCCTCAGGGCCCATGTCATCTTTGAGGATGCCCTCTGGAGGGTCTTTTTAGGGAAAGGAAGGAGAGGACATATGAACCCATCCCTCCCACTGCGATGAAAGGCGATGCACTGCGGTGAAAGGTGATGGGTCGAGAGTCAGGCTGGAGAGATTTAAGTTAGATCTTCCTCAACGAATCTCTCTCAATCCGGCCAGCCACGCAGTGGGCAAACAGTGTCTGCCAAAACCTAGATAAATCTGACCCTGTGAACCAGGGCACCCCTGCTAAGTCACTAAATGTAGAGAACCACTTGGGGTGACCTATGGCAGACAAGCCTACAATACGTTTCGATGGGTTTACCACTTTGGTACTATTGATTGGATTGTAATAAGAATGTTTGTGGTACATACCTTTCGTAGTTTTGCACGGAGTTAGGGACGTTGACGTGTGGACTGAGCGGTGGCTGGTGGTAGAGTTCATTGCTGACCTGTGTAGGCAGCAGCTTGGGCGAGGTCTCCATGAACCTGTAGGAAAATTCATTATTCAATACCTATACTGCAAACTAATATCACCTAAATCAATTCGTGAGAAAGGACTTGAAAATTTTTTTTTTTTTTAAATTGTTGTAATTTTTGGTGAAATTTGCGTTATTTTTTTAATGAATTGCGCATTATTTTTTAACAAAAGTTATGTTATGATCCTTTTTGGTATTTTATAGCAAAAAAGTGGTATAAAGTTTTTTTAATTTGAAAATTGAAAAAAATAAATTATAGTTCGCAGCGATTAGGACATGAAATTAACCACTACTTTACACGTAGATAGATATGTAAATAAAACCTACCTTCCAAAATTCCCAAACACATCATTCGGGCACACTTTGGGGCTCTGACTGTGAGTAGAAGTAGAAGAATCTTCTCCATCCACACTTGCTTGCTTCGTCAGCCCGCTGTTTCCGTAAATGTTGCTCCTCGGACTAAGAGCCGGCGGGCGCTCCGGCGGAGTGGGTGGCTGCTCCTCCTCATTACTCCAAGCCTCTCCCGCACCAACAGTCCCCGAATTACTGGAACCAATCACCGAGGAACTGACCACGCTTGACGAAACCGTCATGTTTGAATTGGTCACATTTGTGGAAGCCATGCTGCTCAGATTCGACATTATACTGGAACCGGTAGAAGTCAAGGTGTTAGTTCCTGAATATATCGGCTCTTTGGCGGAATTAATGGACTCGACAGTGCTGCACGACAGACCGCGCAACCGCGGTAAAATCAACGGAGGGTCTTCGCTGTCGCCTTCGCTGACACTGCTCAGTTCTCCGTTGGTTCGACTATTCGGCAAGAGTGTCGGTTTTGTTGTCCGGTCGACTTCCATATTAAAGTTGTTTCTAGCGGCCGTTTCGTCATTACTCATCCGATTATTATAATTTCTTGGGCTGATTGCCGGCGGCTTTCCTCCCATTCTCACATCACCGTCGGAAGTGTTGTTTAGACAGTCTCCGTTGGTCTTCATTTGCTTCTTGTACGCGTTTTCAAAGACGTGCCAGCCGCTGTTGTTTGTGCCGTAGAAAGAGTTTGCGTCGACGATGGGATTACGCGGGCTCAATGCGGGAGGTTTCTGCGTGCGTTGTGCGGGGTCAGTTGAACCGCCAGCGTTAGAAATGATATCGTTGACGATCTTGTGGTGTTTTTCTTCGCAGGACATGTTCTGTAATCTCGGCGGTAAGGAATCATTGAGAAACGTGGAGTCTGAACTCCAAGTGGGCCATTTGGGGCCGTTGGGGTTTCGAAACTCGACCATTTGGTGGTCTGGCGAGGGGAAGGATCTAGGTGGGGGAGGCGGGGTTTGTTCGCGCGCCAGCGACATTGCCCCGGCGTCATTGGAGCCCTTGTTGGGGGCGGTGGTGGCGGGGTTCTGCAGGCGAGGGGAGATGAGGGGCGCGCGGGGGAGGGTAGATTGAGGGCGGGGCGACACGGGTGGCGGGGCGTTGCTGTTGCAGAAGTTGTCCAGCATGCGCGAGGAGAGCTCCGTGATGGAGGTGGATGGAAGACGGGGCGAGGTGGACTCAGGGCCAAACGTGCACATGGAGCTCATACTCGAATGCCTGAAAAAAGACGAAATTAAAAAACATTAAGATTTATTACATTTGTGATCTGCTATAGGCCGATGGGGAGAATGTTTGGCAAGTTTTCAGGTGGGTCAAATTCGAATATCATTTTCTGGTATTTCTTTAAAACCGTACGATATAAATGAAATAAAATGGATATTGTATTTTCAAAGCATAACCTCATTGTTGCGTCCTTGTTGACTATTGCTGTTTCCAATAAAATGCAAAATATTTAACTTTAATTTAATTCAGGTTAGGTTAGGTTACCTGTTCTGTGGTCGGTGGTTTCTTGGCCTCGGAGATAACTCCTCGTCCTGCTGCTGAAGCGAGGCCATGGAGCCGAACGAGGCCACCGAGCCCCCATCCCATACGGAGGTTGTTGGAGAGAGTTGGGATGTGCCTGTAGAAGAAATGGAAGAATAAGGTTATTGCGTAGTAAACATTTAACTAATGACTCTGAACTATCAAAATCAATGATAAAATAATAATATATTTATCAATGATAAAACAGTTTTTTTAAAGTTAACTGAGTCCTTTATGCCTACGTCAGACTACGCTATATTTTTGTGGCTTGGCCTACTTCAGGATATGCAAATATTTTCATTTTTGGGATTACGTTAACGAAAATTAATTTTGACATGCACAGTTAAAATGTTTTCCAGACAGACATTCTAAGATTCAAAGATAAAACTTGTCTAATAAATTTACTTTTGTTTCCAGTGTTGGGTGATTTCAATCCATAGATGAGTTTTTTGAATCACGTAAGTCTAAACTTAAACTTTAGGGCGCACAGTTTACACCCGCGCTGTGCAAGCAGGTTCCCTGCAGAGTATCGGACCATCCCTTAGAATGATAAAGTTGACTACGTTTAAAGTTCAGAGGTTAGGTTTGTCACTTACTGCTTTGATCGTCCCCGGTGGAATCCCCGCTGACGATGCCGGTGGCGGGCGCGCTATTAGTTGAAATGTGACCGTGGCGCGCTCGAGCGGGCTTGATGCCGGGAGACTTCAGTGAGAGCTCGGGCCACTTCCGCGGCTGAAAGATTAACACACAATTTTTTTTAATAATAATAATAATATGACAACATTTTAAAAACATTTTTTTCTTACGACCTCTTCACAAATTAATCAAGCAGAAGGGTGATTCTGTATCTTACGTATTATCTTTTGCGTTAAGTCACTGTGTTACGAGACAATTAAGACAAGAAGGCAAAATCCGTCAGATATCGGAAGGCGCCCGTCGTGCGTCATCAGGTGTCAAATTTCTGTGATTTTTTATGGCTTTCAATGGCTTGTCTATGCCTGCCGTGTATTGATGTCAGTTGGTGTGATTAATTGCCAACTTAAAAACACAAATTACTATTTATTAGTAATAATTAGTAGTACAAAAAGACACATTCACCACCAAGACCTAGACAAACCTCACGCCATGAACCCGGGCACCCCTGCTAAGTCACCAAACATAGGGAACTACTTGGGGTGACCTACAACAGAGGTGTTGGTTATCCAATAAATGGTTCCCGGGGTGGAAGTACCAATATCCACCTCCCGAATTGATATAATTAAATACTTGACTAATAAAGCGGTCGATAACCAGGTGGGCGGAACATTCGATTAGCAGTCGGACGAGCCGAGTATGATACCTACAGTGATTAATCAATTACTCCATTTTCGACAAAAGTTATGGTCAATAAAATTGTCTCTAATATACCTAATTATTTGTCATAATTTTTTTTTTTAAATGGAAAAAAAAATAAGTGCAATATATGCCATCACAGAGCTATA
The DNA here is from genome assembly GCA_929108145.2 of Limnephilus rhombicus. Taxonomy (NCBI): domain Eukaryota; kingdom Metazoa; phylum Arthropoda; class Insecta; order Trichoptera; family Limnephilidae; genus Limnephilus; species Limnephilus rhombicus. The sequence goes on along the minus strand of OV815296.1, from coordinate 20,397,651 downwards.
AATTAATGTAAAAGTATACTCACAAATCTGGGTGCCTGTCTGGCATGCCTGGGTTCAATTTCCAAACTCTTGCTGTACAGATAGTCCCTAATCTCATTATCATCTCTACCGGGAAAAGGGTCCAAAGTCTCCAGAAAACCCTGAAATAATAGCATATCGCACAATTAACACCGTGGACAAGAAATCAAATACTTGGATGTCACCGAAGTATAGTGGGCACCTTGTCTAGGGGAAGAAGATGACAAGATGATGAGATGACACAATGGAGTGTTGGGACTCACCCTGAGGCGCGGTTCCACGGTGAGGCAGTATGGCTGGTTCTGGTACTGTTGGATCTCTCCCGTGATCTCCGCCACCTTCCGCCTCTTGGAGAAGTTGATCAGCTCCGAGTTGGGCAAGAAATCTGCAAGAGGAAATACAACAAATTATTGTACTGTTGGTATTATTTGTCTTAAAACAGGACAAAATGTTATGAGCACAAATTTATATAAAGAGAAGTGTCTGTGTGTTTGTGGCGATTTTAGGTTCCGATATTGATGAAATTTTTCACACTTGATCTCCAAAACAACAGAAATATGTACATCTGATTTAAAAAAAACTCTGTGCACAGCCCGGGCAAAGCCGGGGTCTTCAGCTAGTATTTATATATAGAGGAGTGTACGGGGGGCGGGCAGTATGGAGTAGATTTTGATGCAAATCTAGAGTTTTATTACGAGATTGATGAAATTTTGCACACTTGACCTTATAAATAAATAAATTATTGCCATAATTTGGTATGCGATGGGTTCGTAGCTAATGCTGGGTTCCCATCTGACTATTTCAATGAGAATCTATGGTCAATTTACAGAACAAAAAAGTTGAAGATGAATCGATTTTGGGTTTCAGTTCCACAGAAAAGCCTGATCAGTTCTCACTGATCTATTTCATACAATTTATAACAGGCTTTTCTGTGAATTGAATAGATCTTACCTTTACATGTGTATTGTTGTTTGTTTTTTTTTTACTAAAAAAAATCAAGGTTTCAGAACAAGATGGATAAATATTTAATGAAAAATATATGCTCGTAAAAATGTCAAAATGCATTGTAGATTTCTGAGGTGATTTGTTGAGCGGTTTGAAGTGATTATTACCTTTATTCCCGTCTTCGATGTGAAGAATGTTGGTGAGGTACATGCCGCAGAAGGGAACGCAAGGCGGGTTGATGCTCCGCAGCTTCTCCTGGTAGCGCCGGAAGTGGTCGGAGTTCAGCTCCCGGCACTCCTCCAGGGCTCGCTCCAGGCGGGCAGGGAGCATCTGTAAGTATCAATAAATCGAATATGAGATCATTGAAAAATATTGAATACTATTTTTAATTTTGGTACACATAACACAAAAATAATTATGGGGCACGGAAAATAAAATATTCCACCAACACTTGGTGGAATATTAGTGTTAACGCACTTCAGGCGGGCGAAAGCGAGAAACCCGGAGAAAATTTGTTTTAAATCGATATATCTTCGAAAATAATATGTACATTTGAATGAATTTTTTCCATAGTATTCGCCACACCCCAAGTATATAAGTATTATCCAAAATTATAGCCTAACTTTGTAATAGGACTCCATAAACTATATGTTCTATGCATTTAAAGAAAGTCACTCCCTATACAATTACAGTGAAACCCTCTTAAGAAGTTTTCCACGGGACCGGAAAAAACAAACTTCTTAAGCAGGAAAACCTTATATGTGGGAAAAATTGGGCCGATTTTGGACCGAGGGACCGAAAAAACCAAACTTCTTAAGCCACGAAACTTCTTAAGCGGGAACTTCTTAAGAGGGTTTCACTGTAGTCAGTGCCTGCTTACTTGCTAGACCTCCCGGGAGAATGGAAAGCCAGTGCTTGCTTGCTGTACCCACTGGGAGAATGGACAGTCAGTGCCTTCTTGCTTGCTAGACACACCGGGAGAATAGTCAGTGTCCGCCTGCTTGCTATACCTCCTGGGAGAATGGACAGCCAGTGCTTGCTTGCTTCTAGCAGGTAGGTCTAATACCAGGAGACTGAATAGTCAGTGCTTACTTACTTGCTAGACCTCCCGGGAGAATGGATAGTCAGTGCCTGCTTACTTGCTAGACCTCCCGGAGAATGAATAGTCAGTCCTGCTTACTTGCTAGACCTCCCGGGAGAATGGAAAGCCAGTGCTTGCTTGCTATACCCACCAGGAGAATGGACAGTCAGTGCTTCCTTGCTTGCTAGACCTACGGAGAATGGACTGACGATGGACTGACTTCCCGGGAGAATGGATAGTCAGTGCCTGCTTGCTTGCTAGACCTACAGGGAGAATGGAGAGTCGATGCTTGCTAGAACTATCGAGATAATGGATTGCCTAGACCTCCCGGGAGAATGGTCAATCAGTGCCTGTTAAACTTACCGGGAAAGTGAACTTGAGGCGGAAGACGCTGGCACTGGCCATGGCCGAAACCACGGCCAGGATGCCGTTAAAGTTGTTGAGCTCCCGTAGCACCATCATGACCTCCAGTGCGCGACACAGCACCGCTGTACGCTCTTCTAAGTTCTCCGCCTCCACGATGGACTTCTCTATCCAACGGGTGAACTGAAATACAAATAAAACAATTTTTATTAGAACAACTCTCTTTTTATAACATTTGAAGGTTATTCCCATTATTTTCTTCTTCAACAAATAAAGCAGTTTGTTCAAGAGAAATACATTGCAAAACATCAGAGTTCAAAACAGTAGTGGTTCCCAACCTTTTTCTGACCCGGGACCACTTGTACGTTTACTTTTTCCGACAGGGACCACAAGCAATGAAGGAGGGGCGGCGCCCCGGGTGCCACCCGACAGAGTTTCACTCTATATGAAGTCGAAATTTGTGTTTGTCAACTTTATTGATAGCACAACGGGAGGGGCATAATGGGATAGGGTGGGACGGGTTCTAGCAGAATATTTACCACAATGGAGGGGGTAGAACGGGGTAGGATGGGGTGGGGCGAAACGGAATACCGTAATGGTCACTGACCACAAGGTACAATAATGATAAACTGAATATTGTTCCGATTTTTTTTTATTCAGACTTCTCGACTAGGGACCGCTCGCTTATTGACTCGCGGACCATCTTCTAGCCTCTCGCGGACCACTGGTTGGGAAACCCTGCTCTACAGGGTATAAAAAAGAAAAATGAAGCAACTCACGTTATTGGTGTGTTTGATGATTCTAAGAAGATTGGGGCTGGATGTTTCCTTGTCCTTCTTGGTCCAAACGGCGCCAACTAACTCTGAAGGTTTGACCTAGCGAAAGAAGAAAATATTAATAATTTTTGTGATAACTTCAACTCAAAAAATATATTGATTGCTTCTGCTTTTTGACGGTACGAATTCAAGAATCCACTCACTGTTCGGTACATGTCAAACTCGAGCAGCGTGAGCTGTCGCGCCACCTCGATGGGGTGTAGTGCCAGGATGTGCCACCCACGGCGCTCGGGCCGCCTCGTCTGCCACTCCAGCGGCGGGGGCACCCGGTCAAACACGGGCGCCGGGGCGGGCGCTGGAGGCGGGGGCCCGGCCTCCGCCCCTTCGCCGCCGGCGCCGGGAGGCGAACCCAGCTTGGCCTGGTCGAGGCAGCCACTCTAGACACAAACATACATTCACAATGAAAAATGGAAGCATTCTGATTTACAGGGTTTTCAATTGGTTACTCAACTTTATCACTTTTAATTTTCACCATTTGAACGGTCCTCATTACTTGGCCTATTTCAGCTTCTGATCAGATTGTGATACGCTGTCAAGTGTAACAGCTTTGTTGGTATGATTATTAGATGACACATTTTTTACGTTTCTTTAAAATTCTCTTCAAATTTATTATTTAAATGTGTTGCTCGGGTGTCCTAGACCTCTTATATCATTCACTTTCACTTCAAATATTCTCCTTACATACACACATAAGTATTTGATTGTGATCGTGCTTTGTCTTCCTCAGGCGTCCCTGATTTCATTTACCATTAACTTCTACATCATACATTCTCTTACCTCTAACTTTACCCCTCTTTCTTTATTCATCACTTATGCCTCATTTTACTATAAATAATTAATTCATTCATGTCTTCCTCGGGCGTCCCTGACCTTTTCTACCGTTCACTTCACATAGCATTCACTTCCACGTCATACATTCTCTTAAATCTAACCTTAGACCTCTTTCTTCGTTCAACAGGTGTGCCTCATTTTACTATACATAATTATTTGATTCGTGTCTTCCTCGGGCGTACCTGACTTTTTCTACCGTTCACTTCACACAGTATCACGTACTCACAGTACTGTTAAAAAACTACATTTTATCCAATTTAATTCAAAAGCGTATCTCATTCAAGTGCCGAGATAATGTGTAATAATGAAACAAACACACTTCAAGCACATGATCGATGATTGTTTCATTATCAATTACGGTATCAGGATAAAACAGAACAGCAACAAAATAGAACATAATAGGTTAGGTTTGATTTTTTTTCTTCATATTTCTTCAATATTCTGTTTTGTCATGGAATCGATTAATTTATTGTTGATGTTTCAAGATTACAATATAACTGTGTTATCCATTTAGGGTTCTCACCTTCCTCTGCACGATCTTGATGACGCTCTCCACCCATTTCTTCATGGGTTTCCCCGTGATGCTGGCCAGGAATGTCCTCAGCGCGTCCAGCAAGGACGGATCCCTCTCAAAGTCGTAGTAGTGCTGGTCCACCCAGTGACGCAGCACGTTGAGTACCCTGCACAAAATTTAAAATTGTCATCAAATACACAAACGTACATCTACACTAAACGGCCGTCAATGAATCTCAAGCTGTCAGGAACTGGTCGTCAAGAATGACTGATATGCTTGACGGCTGATCACAATTTGATCAAAAACTGAATCGGGCCGAGAATCGGCAGTTAGCGGACACTATTTAAATGCCAAAAACACATTTTTCTTAAATTATCGAAGAAAGCAAACAGTTTTGAAACAAGTTCTTTGTTTAACCCCTCCGAATTTTCGAGAATATTAGATTTTGGTGTCTTAACCGGTCAAAGGCCGTGACATTTAGCGGAAATTCGCGGAACTTCGCAAAAAAACACTAAAAAACCACCACTTTGAATTTTGAATTGAATGTTTTGTTGATAAATTTTGAGCTATTGTATATTTTATTAACTGAAACACGTTCACAACACAATAAGCTATCTACTAAAACCACATTACTTGCATTTATTACGTAAATTAATAGGTTTTATGATCGTTTTATTCGCGATACACCCATTAATTGCGACCGTTAAATTCGCGGCAAATTCTGACAGCCGATTGTCATAGAAGATATCGTTTTAAAAATATTCCAGGGTGACTAGATGAATGAAACTTGTAGCGTCTCCGAGAGTAATGACAGCGCAAGCGATTCTGACACTGTTCTCCATACAAATTGTGTACATAGAAGGGCCAAAATCGTGGACCAAAAGTTTTTTGTCGGATGTATTATTCAAATATTTGAATTATTTTCTCGCGCATGCGCATATGACGCGCGCGCCGGCGCGTCTCCGGCCTGTCAGAGGTTAAACGAAATGACATTTTACGAAAACTTTGTATTATTACCGCTTCACAATTAAAGCTCAATAAATGAAACATTTCTGAACGTAGCCGAATAGTAAAAACTGTTTTAGACAGGTTACAAAATAAGCTTTCGAATTATTATATTACAAATAAATATTAACATTTGTAAATATTAAAATTTAGAATGCAAACATTAAAAAAATGTGAAAATGACTCACGTGATGTTTTTATGTGAAAACGGTACTAAAATCACAGATTATGTAAACAACAATAATTATTCTATTGTATAAGTGTGTAATAAACACTTTTGTCACCTCAATTTTTTATCATTTCATATAAAAATATTTAATAGAAATTAACAATGTCGGGCGCCCGAGGGAAATTTGGCGGGATAAATTATGTGTCAGACTGCGCGTCTGACAGAATGTTCTTTTTATGTATTTCTATGGACAACTTGAATAGAGATGTGCAGCATGATTCACTATCGACCTTTCACTTTTTATTTTACGGATGTAACTAAAACAATAACGGAGTTATAACGGTTTCTATGGAGACACACGCGCTGACGTGTAAACACGCTTATTGTACTTGACTGCTGTCGTATTTTTAACGCATATATCTGCTTACGTTGCGGAGGGGTTAAAACCACTTTATTTTGATTTATATTTGTCGACCGGTTACCTGAGAAAGGTTGAGGTCAACCGAAACCGGTCGACAAATATAAATCAAAATAAAGTGGTTTTAAACAAAGAACATTTTTTAATGTGAATACCACACAAGCATCTAAACTGCCCCCAACAGTCTGGAGCCAGTGAGATTATGGCATCCCCATTTGGGGGATGTTGTAAGGCTGAAGGTAGTAGAGAAGGGAAGGAGATGGGAAGAGGAAGTCGGGGGGTACCTAGTTAATCAGATCTGATCAAAAAACACGGCAAAATCCATTTCAAGCAATGTTTGAACTCTGAACGGTGGTCTTACACCAGGGCGATATTGAGAGTATCCTCTACTCTGGAACATGCTGAAAATATAAATTTAGCGCACACCAGGATTTGAACCTGCGAACTTCGGAATCGCTAGTCGAGAGCCTTACCCCTCTACAACGGAGGCAGACGAGGCCACAGAATGGCGTTAATCGTCAATCAAATGCGATAGGGATTCAGAGATACCAATGCAAGTGCCATATGCTCACTTGTTACAGTGCCCCTGAGGTGATTTTTCACAAAAACGTCGCTATACAAGTCATCCAAATATTATTGTTGACATAACTGAGAGGATAAACAGCCGATTAGTTTTGTGTACAACAATGCCTCAGCAAGACAGATTGAAAGTTATTTGGATTTAGAATGTAAGGTGAAACAAGAGATATTAGATTTATCCTTTACCTGAACTGTACGGGCTGAAGGAATTCCTTTCTATACCGCTTGAAATCTTCCCGTGATGAGTTTTTGCTAAGTTTCTCAGTGTCGGCGACCACCGTCTCTGCTTTCTCTGTAAATATCAAAGCAAACGTACGTTATAGGAGGGAGGAAACACAAAAGCTTTTGTTTGGCTTTGAAATGAGATTATGCATTGTTCCTATCGGGATGTCATTTAACCAATACCTATCTCTCCCTAACCACATCACCTTGTTGCAAAAGCATTTTGAATTAGGAATGACATAACAAATTCGAGTGCATTTGTTTTTGAAAAACAGAAGAAGTATTGGCACCACCATGGAAGCAAATTGTTGGTGTTTTTTTGAACTAAAGAGAAGGTATTTGACCATCTCGAAAGTAAACAAGTTCGTTTTGTATTTATTCATTTTGTTGTGGTGATAATTACCTTGAGGTATCGCGGTGGAACTATAAAACTATATTGCGATTGTGCTGTGTGCTTCTTTGCAGAGGTACAGTGGTAAGTGATTGGTTATCTTTCTTCCTTGCATCCCTAGTTTTTCCTACACACATTGTCACCTAATTCCAGCCAAACACCATTTCGTTTCGTTTCATTGTTAGTATTTACAGTCCATTTTTAAGTGCATCTGAAGCTGTAATTAGGAAACAGTTTCGGATGCAACACCTTTCATGACCACAAGGACAAGTCGTTGCCAAAGGGATCAATCAATAAGATGACCATTAAACTATTTACAACACAGAACAAAATTTTCTATAAAATTATGAAGTCCTTTTACCTAGATCCGGTGAACCTTGCTTAGATTCTGAACACTTCTTTTTCCTGGGAGCTGGCAGCGTGTAAAGCAAGTTGTTATTTCCATTAATCAACATTTTGAATTTATTCTATCATAAAATTTTTCAAAACCTGCTTGACAAAAATTGACTTGAACCTAATTGTCAATAAACAATTAATAAACTAACAAGAACAGTAAACTAAAAAGGAGTTTAAATAAGGGTACGACGTACCTGGAGCATCATATACCAAACTAGGGTCTGGTATGTTAAATCTCTCTATGAGAAGATCGAGCAACTCGGGCGGGCGGCAGAAACTTCGATAGGTCGTCAGGAAGGTGCGTACAAATGCCGGGTCGGCATAGATGTGGTATGTTAATCTCTCTACGAGCTTCAGAAGAGTTGCCCCCTGTGAAAATCCAATAAATCCGAGATAAAAAAAACATTTAGTAATGGAGATGGCATGTTTCAAATTGGCACTTATCAACAAGAATTTAGGACAAATAATAATGTAAATTAACCTGTGACAGGCCGGGAACGCGGAATTGGGGGCGTCATATGCGCATGCGCGAGAAAATAATTCAAATATTTGAATAATATTGTCGACGAAAAACTTTTTGTCTGCGATTTTGACCCTTATATGTACAGAATTTGTATGAAGAACAGTGTCAAAATCGCTTGCGCCATCATTACTCTAGGTGGTGTTAAAAGTTTCATTCACCTTGTCACCCTGGAATATTTTTAAAACGATTTTATCCGTGACAATGCGCTGTCATAATTTTCCGCAGATTTAACGGTCGCAATAAATGCGTATATCGCGAATAAAACGTCATAAAACCTATTAATTTACGTAATAAATGCAAGTAATGTGGTTTTAGTAGATAGTTTTGTGTTGTGAACGTGTTTCAGTCAATAAAATATACAATAGCTCAAAATTTATCAACAAAACATTCAATTCAAAATTCAAAGTGGTGGTTTTTTAGTGTTTTTTTGTGAAGTTCCGCGAAATGGCCCGGTATTTGACCGATTAACCGCTGGGAGGCCGGAGACGCGCCGGCGCGCGCGTCATATGCGCATGCGCGAGAAAATAATTCAAATATTTGAATAATACTTCCGACAAAAAACTTTTGGTCGACGATTTTGGCCCTTCTATGTACACAATTTGTATGGAGAACAGTGTCAGAATCGCTTGCGCTGTCATTACTCTCGGAGACGCTACAAGTTTCATTCACCTAGTCACCCTGGAATATTTTTAAAACGATATCTTCTATGACAATCGGCTGTCAGAATTTGCCGCGAATTTAACGGTCGCAATTAATGGGTGTATCGCGAATAAAACGATCATAAAACCTATTAATTTACGTAATAAATGCAAGTAATGTGGTTTTCGTAGATAGTTTATTGTGATGTGAACGTGTTTCAGTTAATAAAATATACAATAGCTCAAAATTTATCAACAAAACATTCAATTCAAAATTCAAAGTGGTGGTTTTTTAGTGTTTTTTTTTCGAAGTTCCGCGAATTTCCGCTAAATGTCACGGCATGTGACTGGTTAAAAGGTCGATTTTAAGAATGATGTTGCGTATATGGTTGGTTAAGTAGTATTTTATGCTACTTCCAACTCTGAACTTAGTTTGAACTTAGTGGCTGCGGCCAACCCTCCAACTCCGAACTTCAAAATGGCTGACCTTATCAGTTGCCTACAATTGTGCAGGCGATATTTCGGTTTTCATAATATTGATTTCGATTTGTAAAGCTAAAAAAATAATAATTTCAAACTATTTTTATACCACTCTGCCGTAATAATATTGCGCAGACTGATGTGTTGGGCCAACTCGCACGAACCAGCCATCGCCTATCGCCTCGAAGGCGATCCTGGCCCAACTCGAACTCCAACCTTCCAACTGGAACTTCCAACGCACGAACTACCCCTCCACTATTGGCCAAACGTTTAAAGTTGGAAGTTGGCCGCAGCGTGGCCGTACCATTAGACTTTAAAATTGAGCCATTGATATGTCTGTGCCCTTTGGAGGCTTGCCAAACAAAAAAAAGTATCAACTGAACCATCTGCGAGTTAGGATTGTGTTACACTAAAGAATGACTGGTTTACCAACTGAAGCCATCACATCGAAAGGCTTGGCCATCCGTACCGTCCTTTTCTTAAGTCAAGCCTATTGTCCTATCCCTTTCCAATTTTTTCATAAAAATCACTGGGCAAACCAATCGTTTGTAGCAGCCTATTGGCCAGTGAGCAGTCCTAAAGGCCACTCTTCTTTAAATTCATACTGATAAAATAAGCATAAAAATGATACATAAGAAAAAAAATCTTTAATTACTCCTAATCTCTCCCTCTGGTCACACTTTCAGATGAAAGAAATAAGAAAAAATGTTCTACTGGACAATTATTTACTGTTTGTCGTTAGGACAGTTTTACACTAGATAGACGACGTATGCAAGATACGAGCAGTTTTTCAATTGTTCATAGAAAATAAATTTTAGTTATCGTAATAATAGATGTACCTTTATGAGTGGCACTCCCGAGTTCTGCCTTTCCTCCAGCACTATATTGTCGGGAGAGTCATCCACGGCGAACCTGTACAGCGAGGGTGGGGGCAGCTTCAGAGGGTGCTTCTTCTCCAGATCCAGGAGTATGCTGGGAGAAAGAAAGGCATTATCATCATTAGTCCTATTGGCCAGGGTGATTTCTCTTTTATACTGCCACTTCAACAAGTCAGAAAAAGTGGAACTCCCATCCGCCCATCTGCACAATTGACTACCTGTGGTTCCCAACGAAATTGAATGTCACACACCAACAGCAAAGTATATCACAATACGTACTTAGAGCAGCGTGTCTTTCGTGGAGGTTAAATGGATCCCACACAATGTTGTTTAGCACCAAAACAGTTAGTATGTTTTATCACGTCATGCACTTGTATAAATGGATTTGTGAACTGTATGACAGTGGTTGACCCATACAAAGGCGATAGTTAACTATTTATAGTATACTGGTAATCCTCGGCAAACGTCACTAATCATCTACTATTTTACATCGGCATTCGTCGAACCGTCATAAGGCTGTATTATGACGGGGCAAGGTACTTGTTCACAGAGATACTCACTTCGGAATTTAGCATAACCTTTTGTTGGTATAACAGGGTACGGTGGTATTTATAATGGTGATAATCCTCGGTGGCAACTAGCACCCGTCAGAATATTACGTGGTAACAAAACGAGAAGTACTTCCATACTGGAGTAAGCGGCAACTTATTGTATGCATTATACAGATTCGACCTTATGGTTTAATCTTGGCTCTGCCATTGGCGGGGAACATAACAAAGCAGTCAAGAACTAAGGATGTCAAGGAACAAAGGGTATCGTCCTTGTTATAAATTATGAAGTATACCTATCGAGAGTCCTGTCCAGCATACTCTTAGTATTGAGCATGACCAGGTCGGCCATCCAGCGATTCTTGTCAATGGCCCCGTTGCAGCAGAGGACCACCGAGGTGCCGTAGCGCGGGGATAGTTCCAGGCAGTTTCGCAGCTCTGGAAAAGGACAATGATTATTAAACATTGTTAAAGTAAAAATTCTGCTGCATTATATGTTAAGGTCAAAGGCTGCTGGAAACATTTATGCTATTTACAGGAAGAACGTCACCAGTCTGGTAACATTATGAAAAGCGACTATTTCATTGACCTATCGAGGGGTCTAGGAGATGAGATGTCTTCTGTAAATTGGTATTATCATTGGAGGGGACCCACCACTTTCCCAACGGCGTTATAAGGAAATATATGGTTTCCTCCTTCACCGCACGCATCAAGACTCTACTTTTTTTTTGAACGAAGCTACATTTATTTGAACGTCTCTAGACCCTTCAATGTCCATGCATACGGGGTTAGTAAGTAACATCAGTTTACTTTTAAATCAACATAGACATACATAGAATAAGGAACACAAGAAATGCAATTTGGGCATGTTTCATGATAAAAAAATCTGGCCAATCGGCCAATAAACTTAAATTTCCAATACAAAATTGTGTTTTATCATCATTATGAAATTCAAATGGGATGGCGATATGCAATGTCAGCTAAGTGAAAAAGAGCACATGCTAAATGGGCTAGAACCTATTACTTATACCCAAAAGGTATTGTTTGTTATTTGTTTCAACATCAATACCAAAAACCTAACTATCGTTGGCTTCGCCGCTTCAAAAGTCCGTGCAGTTTGATGGTAGCTCAGCGATAGTCGACAAATTTCCATGCCATGTCTCCCTTATTATCCTATCCATATTACTGTGGCGGCCACTTTTGCCGAATTTATTGTGCCGCCACTGGCGCTAAAAGAACACGCGAGAAATTCTACGATACCTACAGCGTAAGGTACCGCGCGCCGGCCGGTGCAGAGCTACCTACCTGCGTGTACTATGACCGGCCGCCTAGGTAATTAATAATTCCGCCACTTACGCGAAAGGCCTCGAAGTTACGGCCGCTCAATACAACGGCCGCAGAATGTTCGAGCGATTTCTCAGCTTTGCGTGAATTCACGCAACATTACCTGGCGCTCTAGCAAGCTACTCTGCCGATCGCGCTATTATATAAAGCGATTCATTTCGGCGCTCGCTCACTCAGTCTCAGTCAGTACCTCCATTCATCGGTCGAGTAACACACACCGAGCAGTGAATACAATTAGTCCAGTGCCGTAACGCTTTACCAGCCTCCGCAGGGCTGCCGATCTCGCAACAAGCGATTAACGTTTGTCCAGTGTGACACCAGGAACATTCCCATCACCTTCGAGGACTACTTTTCCAACTACCATCCGCTGTCCAGCCCGTTCTCGCCTCGACATGAAATGTCACCCGACCTATCAACTACAAAGCATGCGCTTGCTGTTTTATATAGGTGCAACCCTCATCGCCTCTCAAGGTTCCTTCCTGCGTCACGTGTGTGCACCGACTCAAAGGACACACAGCTGCCATATCCCGCACAACACGACGGTGATCGACCGCCTGGACCAATGTCACTTCTACACCGCCTCGGTGTAGAGCAACACGCCGGCTCCCTGAAGACCTGTGATCTTCACCGCCGTAGTCTCCTGACCATCTTCACGCATCAGCATCACTAACGGCACCACTGTCACTCCGCTCCGCTTCGACCCTCGCTACGTAGCACAATAAAGACTGACTCACTACACCGACTGACGCCTTTCATTTCGCAACCCGTCTCTGCCGATCCGGCCCGCTCCCTCATTACTATCCTATCCTTCCTATCTTATCCTATCGTTTCCTACCTTATCCTTCACAATCCTATCCATCATATTCAACTTATCCTATCCTATCCATAAGTTGACAAGCAGAAAATAGTTCAATACACTTGGTATTTATTATATTGTAATTATTCCAACCTTCAGTATCTGGCCTGTCGATGATGTCCAGTTTGCGAATGTAGAGGCGCTCCTTGAGCTTCAGGTCCGGCTTGGCGGGGCAGGGCTTGCAGAGCAGCAGCAGTCCATCAAAGAGGAAGGCCCTCCGCTCACTGACCCGACGGCCGGGGCCCACCTTGCCCAGGGTGTCCTCTGCAAATGACACAAACATTGGTTATAGTGTGGAAATTGAAAAATAGTCTTGTCTGCTCCTCCCACCTTCCACTTTACCAGTAAACATTAGTTGCTACATTTTAGTAATTCATTTTTGGAATATTAATTACTATTAGCCAACGTTTCGGACAGCGTTACAGTGTCCTTCATCAGTTCACCACACATCTGCCCTGATGATGGACACTGTAACGCTGTGGTATGTGTTTAAACGTTGGCAAAGAAGGAGGTAGTGCAACATGGCACAGTATCTCAAAAATAAATCTATTTTTTATTTATTTATTTCTATGTATTACAGTATTTACCTATTAATTAACATTTTTACATAATAGATAAATTTTGAAAACATTTTTACATAATATATTTTACAATTTTATTATGTAGGGTGTATGGTAGGTTTGCGAAGGTGAAACTGTGGATAGATATTGTATGTTTCGTGAACACCTCACTAGGAGAACCTGTGCTGAGGTGTTTACGTGTATATTTATGATTCTGTGTGACAAGTATTAATGTGTTGTAGAAGAAAGTTTTATTTTTATTTTATTTAATGGTTATTGCACATTGGTTATTAATAAGTTAATTTTTATGTTTGGTTTGGAGTAAATAGGTTTTGGAAAAATAGTGTTCCTTTAGCTTTTATCCAGACTGTGATTTGTTTTTTTAGTTTATTTGTTGGTGAAAAATCAGCAGATTGTTTCAAAGAAGGTGGCATGCTGTTATATAGTTTGATAGAATAGTAGTTAAAGGATCTTTGTCCGTGGGTCGTGTGCTTTAGCGGGATGTTGAGTGTTAGGTTTGTTGAGGACCGGCTTGATATTGAGGACTGAGAAAGTAAAGGGATATGAAGTTTGAATTTGAAGAGGTGAAGAATAGACGATTTAGCGTAGAGTTGTCTGATTGACAAAACGTCGAGCATCTTGAAAATTTTTTCAGAGTCTGTATCATATGCCACTTGAAGTATTAGTTTGATTGTTGCCTTTTGTGCCTTTTCTAGTGGATCTAGAGAAATATTACTTGCACTTCCCCAAGACAGAAGACCATACATGATTAAAGATTGGGAAAGAGCAAAGTAGATAGATCTTAGTATTGTGCGTGGGAAGATATTTTTTATATTATTTAAAAGATACATGATTTTTTTAAGCTTGGATGTAATTAAGTTAATGTGGTCATTCCAGCGTAGGTTTTCGTCAATTATCACGCCTAGATATTTTATTTGTTTGACATTTTGTATGATTTCGCAATTGCACGATGAGAAGGGTTGGGAGCAGTCGTGTATTTTCAGAGTGAAGGTTGGAGGAGGTTGACCTCTTTGAGTTATACTATGTGTAATGAATTTAGTTTTTTTTGTATTTAGAGTAAGTTTGTTTTCATTGAGCCATTGTTTGATGACAGCAAGACATTTCTCAGCTTTAAGGAATGCCTTGATCCATGAGTCAGCTTGACAAAGTATTACGGTGTCATCAGCGAATGTCACAATGTTGCCTTCTGTAATTAGTTCACAGATATCATTGATGTAGATAAGAAACATTATGGGACCTAGAACACTACCCTGGGGCACTCCGTAACTGATCGGAAGGGGTTCACTTTTCACTTTGTTGATAATGACTTGTTGAGTTCTCTCTGACATAAAACTTTTCAGTAAGTTAAGTTCATTTCCAGTTATGCCGAGTTTATTAAGTTTCTTAAAAAGTATATTGTGAGATATTGTATCGAAGGCTTTACATAAGTCGAGATATATTGAAATTACTTTTTTCTTTGAGTCAAGGTTAGAGTTAATAAAGTCTGTTACCGAGGTTAAAGCGTGTTGTGTACTTCTGTTCTTTCTAAAGCCATGCTGGTTCTTCGAGAGTAGATGGTTTGTTTCTAGGTAGTGGTAGAGCTGTTCTTTGATGGCTTTTTCCAGAATTTTGGACATAGTATTTAGAAGAGTGATAGGTCTGTAGTTGTTGATGTCATTTTTAGGTCCTGACTTATAGATAGGAATTACTAGTCCATTTTTTAAGCAGCTAGGAAAAATACCTTCTTTTAGGCTACGATTTATCAGGTATGTAAGTGGATTGAGGAGTTGGTCACTTAGAGTTTTAATGGTTTTAGCATCTATGTTGTCAGTACCTGCAGCTGAGCTATTCTTTAATGATTGTATTATTTTAATCGTCTTATCGCATGAGATGGTTTGGAGTTTAAATTGTATATCTTTATTGGAGTTAGGAGTATCTTGATGGTTAGATGAATGTAGATTCTCTGCCACAGTACTTGTAATGTTTTCTGCCAGAATGCCTCCAATATTTGTGTAATGATTGTTAATGTAATTTAAAACTAGTGTAGGATTGTTGTGGAAGAGGATTTCTTCATTGTTGATGACAATATTTTTGATATTATCATCATCGAAATTATGAGTGCAAGTACTTTCCTTTAGTATTGACCATACACTTTTGGGATCGTAATTGGATTCTATCAGTTTATTTTTGAAATGTAGCTCTTTAGCTTTTCGTATAATTTGGGTGCATAGATTTCTATATCTTTTGTAGAATGAGTAGAGAATAGTATCAGAAGGGTTGAGTTTGACTTGTTTGTGTAACTTATCTCTTTTTTTAATACAGTTTAAGATGCTTTGGGTTATCCAAGTTTTTAGTTTTTTTTTGCGGTGGGGAATAATTTTTGTTGATGTCTTAGTATTTTGTGTGATGGTGGTTTGTAAGTATGTAATGAAGTAGTGCCAAGCCTTATCGGTTGACGTTATACTCCTTAAATGCTTCCACGATTGTTTATCTAAACATGATTTTATGTTGTCATAGGCAATATTCTTAATTGTGAAATAGCGTTGAGTAGGCAAATTTGGAGTTGGTGTAGTCAGGCCTAGTAAAGTTGTGTAGTGGTCCGTAATGGAGGATTCGTAGACTATACTTTTAATATAATGTTTTGATTTTACCATAATGTGGTCTATACAAGACTCAGTGTTATTGGTTACCCTAGTGGGGGTATTAATAGTACTGAAGATACCATGTTGCATCAGCATCAAAAGGTAATCGTGGTTTTGTGGGTGACCATTAGGCAGTAGATTAATATTAAGGTCACCGGCTAATATGATATTTTTAAAGGAATTTAGCTTATTAAGATGACTATTAAGGGAAGATATGAATGGTGCGATATCATGGGTGGATGGTGATCTGTATAGTGCAAGTATACATGTTTCTTGGTTGACGATTATTTGTAAACAGTTTGAGTTATCAATGAAAATTTCGGAAACTAAGCTACTAAGGTTGTTATGAATATAGACCACAACACCGTCGTTTTGTTTTTTTATTATTTGATGTGTAGTACTGGGTGTAATTTTGTTTGTGTTTCTGGGTGAAGGCGTTTGTGATCCAACATTCTGTAAGAATAATGATATTAAAATCTGTAGTAAAAGTGTTGGTTAGGATGTCGAGTTCATCGTAATTTTTGTTGAGAGAACGTATGTTTTGATTTAGTATAGTTAGTGAAGGTGGGCTAGAGAGGATTGTATCACATAATTTCTGATCTGCAGTAGTGTAATGGCGGTGCAAGTTATTAAGATTCATTTTCAGTAGATCAGCCATGTTAATATTAAGTAAATTAGAAAATGTAAATTTGATGGTTAATGATTTATGGATGAGTCCCCATTTTTTTAAGATCACTTTCGTGTTTTATCTGGATGGTTTTTTCCCCGGGTCCTTTACGTACAAGTAGTCTGCTCGCTTTAAACCACACGAATTGGAAAAGAGTTTCTTTGGCAGTTTGTTTGGTTTTCCACAATAGTTCCTTAAAGTAAGGTGAAAGCACTTCACTGATGTAAATCGGCGAACTCAAGTTAAGTGTTTTGGCCGCACTTTTTACTGAGAGAATCGAATCCCTAGTTTTAGGATTGTGAAAAGAGATATGTAGTTTGTCCGGGGTGTTGCGTCTGCGGTCTTGGGTCCTGGTCACCATACGAATGTCCTGTTGTAGCAGGGGCAAGCCCAGCGAGCTGGCTACCCGTAGTACAGCTTCCGTAGGTTGTTCGCCTGGCTGCAGCTCCACTCCCGCCATCTCCACACTGTCAGATAACTTCTCTTGCTCAAGTTCTGCAAGTCTACACTCAAGGCTAGAAATTCTAATGTTATTTTTATCATTCACCTCACGTAAAAACTTGGTTTCTTTATGCAGATCCTGCATTTGTTTGAAGCTCGACACAAGGTCTTCATACTGGTTACAGATGAATTCGCTGCTTTTCTTTAAGTCTCTAATTTCTTCTTCAAACATTTTTTTCATTTCAGTAATTTTGCTGTCAAAATGTTTAGTGATTCGTTCGAATAAGACATCAGTTTCTGAACCGGACTTCGAGGACGGTGAGCTCGAACGGCTTTTGCATTTCGGACAGTTCCAAGTTGATTTATTTTTAACCGCCATTCTTTTGAAATTTGTATCGGTGATGTTGACACAGGTATTATGAAAAATGGTATTGCAGATGGCACAGGTGAGTGCAAAGTCATTATTCGAGATCAAGTTGAGGCAGCCTTCGCAGTTCATTTTTAGAGAATAATTTACAAAGTTTATATGTGGAGTCACAACACTGTTTCAGGTATTTGAACTTTTGATGTGTTAAATCACAGGTATAAAGTAGTAACACAATAATCTGTGTTAGATTATGCACTTTTCTAATGTTTTCAGTTACTTTTAATACTTAGAATTCATTAATTTAGTCAGAGCACTGTTTTTTCTTTTGTTTCAGGTATTAAAACTTTAGATGTGTTAGATCACTGGTATAAATTAGAGTACTATGTAGTAGCACAATGATCTGTTAGTTTGTGTACTTTTTTAATGTTTTCCGTTACTTTTAAAACTAAGAATTCAGAAATTTTGTCAAGAGCAATTATTTGAGGTTGTTTACAAGATGACGTATTATTGTTGTATATGAAATATTATTGTTGTATATGAAAAATCAGTACAACACTTTTTTTTTGGCCATGAAAATCGAAAATCATATATAAGTCTATTTTGCAATCCTGAGCATCTTACTGTTAACTTATATCTATGATAGAAATAGGGTGTTGAGCCCGCTGTTCACCAATCACACAACGGTTGGGGCCGCACCCTATGAATATGAATAAAGTGCCGCATACAGGGGCACTTAGCATTGAAACATCACGCGTTTTAACCTGTCAAAGGCCCGCAAATTCCAGGAAAAATACGGAAATTTCGTAACAAAACACGATTTTGAATTTTGAATTAAATGTTTTGTTGATTAATTTTGAGCTATCGTATATTTCATTGACTGAAATACGTTCCTAGAACAATAAACTATGCACCAAAACAACATTACTTGCGTTAATTACGTAAATTAATAGGTTTTATGATGTTTTAGTCGAGGAACACGCGTCAAAACTGAGAGCTTCAATTTGCGCCAAAAATGACATTTCGATTCCACAGATAAAAATCATTTAAAAATAATCTGGTGTTGTCAGATGAATGAAACTAGTGGGTATATCATCAATGATGTTGGCGCAAGCGATTCTGACCTTGTTTTCATACAAATTCTGTACATAGAAGGGTCAAAATCGCGGTCAAACTTTTTTATTTCGAAATATTTTTTTCGCGCATGCGCAAAAGCTGCGCGCAAGTCCGCGGCTCCGGCCGTTTAGAGGTTAAGAGCTGAAAACTTTGCCAAGTGAGTGAGTTTTTAATATAAACGAACATTGTTTCCACAGAAAGGATAGCTACTTGGTAAGTGATAAGAGTATATCCATTTTACTTTGATTCGAGGGAAGGTAAAAGGGAAGTTCTTGGAAGAAAAAGGTACGAGTGGTGGGTAGGAATCTGGGGGTCAGTGTGTCCAGGGGTGACGGACATATGAATCCATCCTTCCAACTGCAGCGCAAGGCGATGCTTCAAGAGTCCGATTGGAGAGGTCAAAAGGCATCTCTCAATCAGTTTGTCTCGATCCAGCCCGCCACGCAGCATTGATCCCCTATGCACCGGTAAACATTTGCGAAACGACAAACAAAAGTGAAACACCCATTCATAGCTTTATGAAAGGGGTAGTTTATTTGCCTTGTTTTTGCTCATACATAGTTTCTTTTACTCATTTTTGCCATCCTCAAGTCTTGCATTAATAAATTCCTTTCTACATCCCCTACTTTAACCCGCTTCACAATGCTGTCCAACCGGGTGGCAATGTATAGTTCCCCTGCCTTTACATTATACAGACATGGGCGGTCTTATATAAAAATAAATTTCAAAAAGAGTTTTTTTTATTTACATGAGCTCCACACAGGAGGCCGTGAGGAAAATAATTTCCCTGAGGGCCTATGTCATCTTTGGGGATGCTGTGTGGAGGGTTTTTTATAGAAAAGAAGGAGAGGAGGAGTTACCTCTGATAAACTCATTGCAGCACTGTCCCACAATGTCCTTATTGTCCCAGTTGTCTATCAGCTTGGCCAGTTCGTTGGTCTTCTCCAGAGCCACCTGCCTCCGGGCTTTGGACGCCATGCGGCTGGCGGCCTCACTACAATCCCATACCACAAATTAAACACTTAAACAATTGAAAAATAATATAATATTGATTATTCAGGATTGTGATGATGAAAACTTACATTTTGGGACCATTCCCCAGTGCCAGAAGAAGAGATTTCTGGATTGGCCTCATCAGACCCTCAACCTAAAAACAAATTATACACACAGTTAGTTCAAGTTTTAACAGATTTGACATTGAATTCGGATTGATAGGTGAATTTTAACTGGTTTTCAATGTGCATTCGTTTGAGGTCAATGGTGTCACATTTTGTTTAACCGGTCAAAGGCCGGAGACGCGCCGGCGCGCGCGTCATATGCGCATGCGCGAGAAAATAATTCAAATATTTGAATAATACATCCGACAAAAAACTTTTGGTCGACGATTTTGGCCCTTCTATGTACACAATTTGTATGGAGAACAGTGTCAGAATCGCTTGCGCTGTCATTACTCTCGGAGACGCTACAAGTTTCATTCACCTAGTCACCCTGGAATATTTATAAAACGAATTCTTCTATGACAATCGGCTGTCAGAATTTGCCGCGAATTTAACGGTCGCAATTAATGGGTGTATCGCGAATAAAACGATCATAAAACCTATTAATTTACGTAATAAATGCAAGTAATGTGGTTTTAGTAGATAGCTTATTGTGTTGTGAACGTGTTTCAGTTAATAAAATATACAATAGCTCAAAATTTATCAACAAAACATTCAATTCAAAATTCAAAGTGGTGGTTTTTTAGTGTTTTTTTGCGAAGTTCTGCGAATTTCCGCTAAATGTCACGGCCTTTGACCGGTTAAGACATGCTTGAACCTTCTTGATGCAAAAAAGATTTTGTTACTTGGTTTGTCACCAGTTCGTCGAAATAATATCTAGATTTTGCATTAAAGCATATCTGTATCTTCTGTGGTTTATCCCATTTAAAATAGCAATCCACGGCTTCAAGACAAACATATTCCGTAACTAATATTAAGCTTTCACAATTACAATAAGGAACTCCAGTGAAAAATATTATGGCTTTAAAAAAATATGTTCATATAAATCAATAAAGGCTGATTCTGAATATATAAGTTTTATTTAATAATATTATACGTAGAGATTTAAAAAATATACTAAAAAGTGCATTTATAAATGTCTCGTTAAAACTCACTGTAAAGTTGGTATTATTGAATGTTTAGTGCTGACGTCACTCCTCACCACCAGTCATTGTATTGAAATGTAGGTATGACACAAGCCATCAGTATTAACAACATTTCATGTTATTCGTTATTTCATACTATTTATAGAGATTTAGTTGTTGTGTTTATTGAAACATTATTTAGGCCTAAATAATTCAGTATCAAAAATAGAGATATCTCTATTAGTTTATCTCTATTATTTAAAATATTGAAAAACTTTAAACTGCACGAAAAAATCGTATAATAAGCTATATCATAATGCTACCTACTCCACGGCCAACTCTGAGAATTTCGAAATCCAAAATGGCTGTCATCGAACAGCTGATTGGCGCCGTATCTTATTTGCCTACAATTGTGCAGGTGATGCTTCGTTTTCGATAATATTGATTTTAACCGGTCAAAGGCCGTGACATTTAGCGGAAATTCGCGGAACTTCGCAAAAAAACACTAAAAAACCACAACTTTGAATTTTGAATTGAATGTTTTGTTGATAAATTTTGAGCTATTGTATATTTTATTAACTGAAACACGTTCACAACACAATAAGCTATCTACTAAAACCACATTACTTGCATTTATTACGTAAATTAATAGGTTTTATGATCGTTTTATTCGCGATACACCCATTAATTGCGACCGTTAAATTCGCGGCAAATTCTGACAGCCGATTGTCATAGAAGATATCGTTTTAAAAATATTCCAGGGTGACTAGGTGAATGAAACTTGCAGCATCTCCGAGAGTAATGACAGCGCAAGCGATTCTGACACTGTTCTCCATACAAATTGTGTACATAGAAGGTCCAAAATCGTGGACCAAAAGTTTTTTGTCGGATGGATTATTCAAATATTTGAATTATTTTCTCGCGCATGCGCATATGACGCGCGCGCCGGCGCGTCTCCGGCCTGTTAGAGGTTAAAAGCTAAAAAAATTATTATTTCAAACAATTTTTATACCAGTACCCCGTAATAATATTGAAAAATATAATAATAATGTACCTAAGATTACAAAAGATTTTTAAAATATTTATATTGAGGGAACAGTAGGATTTATAGATCAAATTAGGAATTCCACAGAGCCGAACCCTCTGATATGAAAATATCTGGAGTCGGTGAATTATTTTCCCATTTGGACTCTAGTAAGTTGACATGTTGTTCTTGTATTGTTTTGTATTTATAATACTTATATAGTGCAATTGCATAGCGTGGATTGACTAGATGATCATTTGGGGAAGTGTGTGACGGGTTTAGTTTTTCCTGTGGGGAAAATTTAACCCGGACATTTAAATCTGGTGCGTATAAATAATTAATTCCACCTAAATAATGTTTTAACTTATCGAATAGTATCATACTATCTTCCATATAACTGTCATACAAAATGAACACCTGTTGAAAATAAAAATAACTTATACGTAGCGAGTGATGACGTCACACGATTCACTACACATATGGGTGGTTTTCGGGGATCTTGAAAAATTAAAACTTAGACATTTATTTTAACTATTAAAACTAACTCTAAAAAAGAATAAAAAATATGCAGTTATTTAATTTAGAAGGTTCATTCATTAAAAAAACTAAAAAAAAATGGACTGGAGTTCTCTATTACATGGAATACATATTGTAATGGGCGCAATTAAAATTATGAGATAAAACATTAGGAAAAAGTTAGAATTTAGCATTAGGTGATCTTTTGTGCAATACTTTGGTTTTTCGCATTTATTAAAAGTGCTGCATCATAATAATAATAAAATTAAAATAAAATCATGTGACCACTTACAAAGATAAAGTCAGCTTGTAAGAGTTCAATCATAATTTTTATTTACTTATTTTTTATGTGTTAGGCATTTAAAAAAAATATAATTGGCATGTACTAGACATAATTAACCCCTCCGCAACGTAAGCAGATATAAGCATTAGAAATAGGACAGCAGTCAAGTACAATAAGCATGTTTATACGTCAGCGCGTATGTTTCCATAGAAATCGTTTTAACTCCATTATTGTTTTAGTTACATCCCTAAACCAAAAAGTAAAAAGTCGATAGTAGATCAAGCTGCACATTTCTATCAAGTTGTCTATGGAAATACATAACAGGAATCAGCTGTCAATCGTGTAGTTGACAAAAATATTTACCCGCGCAAATTTGCTACCGGCAGCTCCACCGCGCTCCACATTTTAAATTTTTATTAAATATTTTTATATGAAATGATAAAAAAGTGAGGTGACAAAAGTGTTTATTACACATATATACAATAGAATAATATTGTTGTTTGCATAATCTGTGATTTTAGTACCGTTTTCACATAAAAACATCATGTGTGTCATTTTTACCTATTTTTAATGTTTGCGTTCTAAATTTTAATATTTACAAATGCTAATATTTATTTGTAATATAATAATTTGAAAGCCTATTTTGTAACCTTTCTAAAACAGTTTTTACTATTTGGCTACGTTCAGAAATGCTTCATTTATAGAGCTTTAATTGTGAAGAGGTTATAACAAAAAGTTTTCGTAAAATGTCATTTTGTTAGAGACACCAAAAGCGAATATTCTCGAAAATTTGGAGGGGTTAAAATTAAAGGGTGGATTTGACATTAAATTCAAATTCAAGATTGGATTTGACATTGAATTTTGACTCACGAGGACATTCATTAGATTTTATTTTTTTAGATGTAATTTAGTTTAAATATAGTCAATACGTACTGCCGTCCCGGGAACTATTTATTAGATAACCAACACCTCTGCCACAGGTCACTCCAAATGGATTGCTACGTTTGATGACTTGGTGTACCCGGATTCGGTTCCATGCCAACTCAGAATGAAATCAACTCAGAACCACCTCAGAAAGGTTATTAAAAGATATGAAAAAATATTTTAAAATAGCCGGTAACCCTAACCTAACTTAACCTATTTAACTATTTTTTATTATCATCACTCGATGATCTTTCCGAGGTGGTTCTGAGTTGGTTTCATTCTGAGTTGGCCGGTCACCCCCGGATTCATGGGGTGAGGTTTGTCTAGTCTAGATCTTCGTGGCGGATGCGTTTTCCCACCTACTGCGTGGTGGGCCAGATCGGGAGAGAGATCTAAGCTAGAGTTCTCTAGCCGGACTCTCTCAACCCATCGCCTTGCACCGCGTGGGAGGGATGAATTCACTCCTGGACACATTAACCCCCACATTCCTACACATCACTCATAGGAGTATCCTTCCCAGAACTTCCTCTTCTTTCTATCGCTAAAAAGACCCTCTACACAGCATCTCCAAAGATGACATAGGCCCTGAGCGATTTTTTTGTAAAAAAAAAAGTGAAAATCTGACTAGAAATCTGAGCAGATCGATGATGAAGTCAGGTGGACAGCCATGCCATGAAGCCACTGGTTGTAGTTAGTACCTGCTGAAAGCTCTCCATGTCCTCGGTGCAGGGAGCCAGCTTCAGTAGCATGGCCACATAGTCGAAGTAGAGGAAGGCGTGTGTAATTGGCGAGGCCAACAGCTTGGGCAGGTAGTACTTCACAGCCAGGCGGAAACTGTGGCCGGCCGTGTCCAGGCGCTCCGACAACTGCAATTAACAGATACATATTAATAATTTGGATAACTACATATCATTTTAGGTTAAGTAATTAAACTAGATAAAGAAAACCAGATTTCTGCAAAATTAGTCATATTGACAGCGGAAATTTGAAATGCTGTAAAGGACAATAAATCCAAAAATGCGTCAATGTCAAATTTCAATCTGCATCTTCGAAATATTTCTAGGAAAATAAGTGCATCTTTTACGACGTGCAATTGGAGAGGGTTTTTTTTTCTGAAAAACTAAAAATAAATTGAATACTGTCATAGAAATTTAAAAAAAATTTAAGTATTCTGAAAGACTTATTCAATGTTATTTTATAATAAAAAATCTTAATTACAGGTAGAGAAAAACTGGAGATACGATTTTGTGAAAAAATAAAAAAGTTTCTTTTGGTTTTGAAAAAAAAAAAAGAATTATGTATGAACCGTGTAAAACAACGGAAATATAAAAAAAGACAAACCTTCCGATGCACAACCACGCCACAGTAAACAGGCTAACCAAATAATTTTATAATACGGACAAATGAAAATAAATTTATTTATTTGACTTGACTTGAACTTCTAACCACAATAAAAAACGGTTTATAGTAGTACTGGACACTTGAGACAAATATTCACAAATGACCAAGGAAATGTATGCGTCCTTTATGCACTAATTTCAATATGTGTGAATCATTAAATTTTGTGATTAATAATATAGATTATGAATCATATTAATAGGCATTAAACTTATGTGCATGGATGTCCAAAAAGGAAACAGTTAAATTTATATCAAAATTGACAATCTGTTGATTCAACACTTGAGAATTACAGTAGATTAAGATTTAGAAAAAATTTCAAATAACTTAAACGATATGAATTTTCATTACTAGATAACAAATATTAACTTGCAAAATTATACAGTCAATTCTGCTTAATTGGTTTATCGGGACAGCCGGTTATTTGGGCCAAAACCCAAGGAACAGAAACCAATATGTACTAACTTGCTTGACACCATTCGATTCAATTGGGACAAATTCAAATCTAAAGTCGATGCAAAACATGTTTAGTAAACGAATATTAGTTAAAAACGGCGGGTGTGCAGTGTGCAGCGCGGGGGGGGGAGGGGTAATTCGATAGACTTCGCCCACACCAGTTATTCGCCGCCTGTCGACATTTGTGAACGTAAAGTTGTTCAGTTTGCAGTAAAATGTACCCATAGGTAGCAAGTACATAAATATTTTTCCATAATAATTTTTTTTTTCAAAAATTTAATTAAGTTTAAAAACACATAGGAGAGAACTCGAATAAATGTAATACGTATAAATATTTATAAAAAAGCTCAATAAATAAACTTTGCTTATTAACTTAAAAGTTTTGTGCCTACCTCCTCAATACACTTGATAAATGGACGAATAAATAAAAATGAATAACAGTAATTTTCATGTTGTTGTAAATTTCCACAAATGTAAATACATTTTTATCAGTGTGGTTTGCACAATCAAAGTACATCACAGGATGGACAGTAAGAATTTACCTATTTTAAAACCACAACAGAGAACAACAATGCTAGGGTCTGCAATTCAAATGATGTCACAGGGCTATCATTTTGCTTATAATTAATATTATAATTAACTAGCTTTTTCCCGCGGCTTCGCTCGCATGGTGTAAGGGGGGTTCCCACTCCACCTCCTCCACCTCCCTCACTGCCCTCCCTCCCCTTCCCCCCTCCCCCCACCGCACTACCCCCCTCCCCACACCGCCGTACCCCCTACCCCCTCCCCCCTCCCCCCCCCCAATCTCTCCATCCATCCCGCTTTCCATATATTCAATTCCAGTACATTAAACAGCCCGCGTGCCACCTTTTACAATTTTTATTCAAATTTCCATTTTTCATGTATTTTAAATTTGGTACCTAACATTCTTGATTCGATTCAAACTATTAGGGGAGTACCTACTTTAAATAAATTTATCAACTTAAAGATTTTCAAAAATAGAATCATTGTTTTGTAAAATGTCATTCTCAAACACGCGAACTGTCAAACGTGCGATAGTCGTTCGGTTTTCTGAAATTATCCAATTTTCTGCGCAATTTTTCTCTCCGTAAGAACCATCCTCGTACTTCAAGGAATATTCTAAAAAAAGAATTAGCGAAATCGGTTCAGCTGCTCTCCATATTTGCGCTTAGCAACACATTTAGCGATTCATTTTTATATATAAGATTACATATAAAATCTGGCTATCATTTTCTTGCACGATGCAGTCACATAACTTTGTCTCTTTCTCGTAAAGGAATCTTTCACAAATATAGTAATGTGTAAGTACATTGATAATGTGACAAAACCCAACAACTTACCGGCATCTGTGTTTAAATTTAACCCTGGAGAAGTTTGAGAGAAGCTCCATGTTGTTATTATCGTTTGTATTTTTTCTAATCTACTGATCAGTCATTCTAAGATATACGTTCAGTAATACCCCAAGTTACGCGAGCAATGCATTCCGTAGACCTTTATGTAACTTGAATTTTAAACTAACCACGTGCGGCCTCTCAACACAGTGCAATTACTGATATAACGCAAACTAAATAATTTTTTTAAATAATCCTCTCCTGTGTAGGAACAGCGCCGGCGCGGGCGGAATACATTTTCGAAAATATATTTTTTTGAATGCAATTTAAACCCTTATGTATAAAGAAACTGTATGAAGGACAAGGTCAGAATCTCTTGGGCCATTCTCGTTCTTGACATAGCCAAAGGTTTCATTCATTCTAGAATATTTTTAAATGAATTATCTATGGCATCTGGGCGTCAGATTTTGCCGCGATTTGAACTGTCAAAGTTCGAGAGTCGTAGTTCACAAAAACATTGAAAAACCTACCAATTTATCAAATAAATGCAAGTAATGTTGTTTTTATAGATATTTTATTGTTCAAGGAATGTGTTTCGGTAAATAACATACACGATAGTTCAAAATAAATCCACAAAATATTACTTCAAAGTGATGCTTTCTGTAATTTCCGAGGTTTCATACGAAATTCGGCAAGGCACATGACACGTTAACAACTGTTAGATCTATTTAAGACCTTGGTGTCATTCTATATAGCAAGCTTTCTTTTCGGGAACACGTAAATGTTATTGTTAATTAATCTCTCAAACTACTCTGATCACTAGAATTACTTTTGACTTAAAAAACATAAAAACCCTAAGAACTCTTTATTGGTCCTCAGTTCGCATCTTGATTTGGTCTCCTTTTTATGATTCAATCACATATTCGTGTATCGAGGGGGGTGGGGAACC
The DNA here is from genome assembly GCA_929108145.2 of Limnephilus rhombicus. Classification (NCBI taxonomy): domain Eukaryota; kingdom Metazoa; phylum Arthropoda; class Insecta; order Trichoptera; family Limnephilidae; genus Limnephilus; species Limnephilus rhombicus. The sequence continues at coordinate 20,369,802 of OV815296.1, read as the reverse complement.
CAGGAGGGGAACTCAGGAGGGGGGAGGGGAACTCGGGAGGGAGGTTCGCTGGACGGGGGAAGCGGGTGAGGGGAGTGGGGAGAGGGAAGGCGACGTGGGAACGCAGGAGAGGAAGGGGAGGCGGAAGGGGAAAAGGACGAAAGGGAAAGGACACTCAGGGAGAAACAATTTCTTTACCAGTCTGCTTGGTTCAATATATTCACACCTCACAATCTGGAAGCCTGGGTTTCACAAGTAAATTCTGAAACCGTCACTTTGGATCGAGATTGTAAAATATCTACGCAAGAAAGCTTTCATATTTCAAAGACAATAAGAAGTATTATTTCGTTCTCTTTCTGGTTAAAAGAAAAATACATATGTTTGCATGAGAGGAAGAGAGATATATAGCTTTTAAAATGTAAGGTCGCTCGGGACGTTTTTGGTCTTATGAAAGTATAACGCAATTACATGTTTTGGGATGAATTTATTCCTAAACAAGGAGACAGGTTAAGAGGCATTGCAACGCATGCCGGGAAATCGCTAGTTTGAAATAAATTTATGAAACTTTGGGAATTTTTATTAATTATTTTTACATGGAATGACAAAAAGGTAAGATGACAATAACGTTTGTCATACATTTGTCTAATAAAATGTCTAAACGTTTTTTTTTTTATCAGTAATTACTGATAGAAAAAATGTAAGATGAGCCATTTTTAAAACTTTTTATGCTTGCAAGCAAAAATTTTATTTTTAATAAATTATACGCTTATTTCGATTTATAAAAATTGAATATGTATTTTATCGTCCTTCAATACCAGTTTTTAGTATTCAATTCTTTCAGAAGTATTCCATTTATTTGGATTAAATGTAAAGCGGAAATATTTAGACCCTCTGACAAAATATCGTCGATGCCTGAGGGGTTAATATTGTAACTGGGTCAGAATCACCCGGTAGCCAAATAAAGCGACAACAAACAAACGTGACAGACAACTCGTTTAGTATTTTCCTTAATTTTAGCGGCAACATGTTTTCCACATTGATAATATTATAACCACAGAATGAATGTACCAAAGGAAACGCCCAATACGTACACAGTATTACCAAGAATTTATTAACTAACAGTTAAAAATATCTTTATTATCACAGACTTAGCGTTTAACCAGCCAGCGGACGAAAATCCACATTTCGTCGAAAGTTGTTCTTCCGATCATGCAGGACGGTTACAATGAGAAAGATTAATTATTCTCCGTACCAGCTTTTTTAAATTATAACTCAATATCGAATTTATTTCAATCCAAATTATCTTTAATTTATACCTTCATCCAAAAATGCTGAAAGGCGTGATGATAAAACTATTAAAATAGTGTACTTTTTGTAGTTATTTTTTGATTATAAGTATTTATCATTTTTCAATAATGTCTAAATTTAATAAGAATGTTAAAAAAATCTGAAATATATTAGTTTGTAAGTGCGCAAATAAATACACAAATGGACCAATTTTCGTCAAGAAACACATGTACGTACATATTTTTTAATGATTTTATTGAAACTAAAATTAAAATTCTAATACATAACTTTGCTAGATAATGTATTGATTTATTTTACTGCATGATTACATTATTTGAAATGGGTGTGGTATAATACAAAAACTTTTTTGAAAATTTAACAAATCTGCCAACGACCTATGGAATAACTTTATTATACTAAAAATTAAAAAAAATTCTAAAAATTTATTACATACGAATGCTAGATAAAAGAACAATCTTTCGAAATCCATTTATAATTTTTTGTGGAAAAGAGTCAATACGTCTAAAAACTTTTTTGAAAATGACGTATTTCAGGCTTTCTCTGGTAATGCCCTCTTAATATCGCCAAATATTTGGAATGATCATCGATTGATGTAGTATGTACCTGATTCTATGAATCATTTAAAAATTAACAAATTTCATAAAATAATAAAATAATTTTACCTACCAATAAAATAAATATTTTGTTTCCATCTTTGCCCGGAATCCGTTATGAGAGAGAGCTAGCTCTTTCGCTCGTTTTATTTCCGTTTCGTGTGTGTTTATTCTTTATATTTGCCCTTTATTCGACTTCTTTCTGTACTGGCAACACTGTAGCGATGCAGATTTCAGTGGAAAAAAAATCTTATGGCTGCTTGTTTTCAACGAACAAATGTTTTCATACAGATTCCACACAGGTCATTTTTCCACGTGATTTTTGAATGATAAGTAGAACTTGCTCTATTTTGACAACTCATTTTGGTAATGTTCGGTGCATATTATTTTCAGGTGAATATTACAATATCATCCCCAATGAGGTATGTTATGAGGATGAAGTAAGTGGGGAGGAGAAGGAGATGGAGAAGAGGAAGGATGGAAGCACCTGGCTATTCAAGTCTGGTCACCAAAAATGGGTAAAGCCATTCCAAGCCTCCACAGTCAAGGCTCTCGACTAGTAATCCAAAGGTCGCAAGCTCGAATCCCGGGGAGCGTAAGATTTATTTGACTAATTTGTGATATCTCACAATTTATTAATTTAAAATAACATACATAATACAGTAATAGTATAGTAGAACCCCGTTAATTTGAAAAAATTGCAAAAAAAAGTCACCAGAAATTTTTTTTTCTTACAAAATGACTATAAATTTTCATAAAAAATGATAGTAGAACGCCGTCAATAGAGAACTCCAGTCCAATTTTTTTTATTTTTTTTAATGAATAAAGACCTTCAAACTTAAATAACTGCATTTTTATTTTTATTTTTATAGTTAGTTTTAATAGTTAAAATAATTGTCAAAGTTTTAATTTTTAAAGACTCCCAGAAACGCACCGTATCTATGGTGGTCTAATTTTTTTACTTTTTAAGTTGTCATTTTGAATTAGTGATGTTATGTCGAGGGAAATTTCCCTAGATCTAGGGGAGAAAAATATTTTTTAGGGATAAGGGAAATCAGGACAAAATCTAGGGAAATTTCGAACTCTGGCAAAATTTTTATTACCTATGACAGTATTACTGGTATTATTTATATATATACGTATATATATTTTTTGGAATTCCTATGAATCTTAATTATTTTTCATGTACTTACATGCCATGTTATTTTTAACACTGACAACTCAAAATGATATTAGGGAACGTACCCATACTACGTGACACGTTCGGGGGGGGGGGGGGGTCTTCAAAATACCACGCTTGGTACAAATGAGCGGCGGGTTGCTTATGATTTTTATTTTGCAAAGTGTTTTTTTTTTAATTTGGAATTCAGTTTCTAATTCAGTGGTGAGTGTATTCGTACTTTTAAATTATTACTTCACGTAGCAAAAAGTGTTTTATTTGGAAAATCACGGTATTATTAGTATATTTACCAAGTTCCGATATCTTTCCAATTAATTATCATATTAATTAACATATAACAGGATTAGTGTTACACAATCAGGTGGCTACGTAGGTAATTGCGTAAATGTGAAATTCTAGGGAAATTTCACTTCTAACTGTTGGCAACACTGTGAAGAACGCAGAATAATCATGGCGGAATGCTTTGCAATGACTTTTAGGTGTGAGGTGTGTTTTTTATTCAAGATTAACTGCTTTTAATATAGAAAAACATTGGTAAAATGTCCACATTTCACCGCTACTGTTATTGTATTTAATCAAAGTGCAATATAAAAACAATAAATCATCTCTTTCATTGCAAATACATGTGACGTCGTGTTTTGTGTCAGGTGTTACTTTGTAGGTACATTGTTTTATGTATAATACATACAGAAACACTGGTATTTATAATACACTGATCATGACGAGTGTGTAACTTGTATAAAAAGCCCTATACTAAAAACAATTTGAAAATACATAAAAACAAACGTCAAAATATGACACGACTTTAACCTCAAATAGACAACATTTATTGCAGATTGTCCGCAAATATAGCCCTTTTCGTAAATTGTTGAGGGCCTAAATTATGTTTCAATAAACACAATAACTATTATTTATCTAAATCTCTATAAACAGTATGAAAATAAACCAAAAACACGAAATGTTGAATTGCATAGGTACGTGTGCACTTCAAGTCATTTCAAATGTCAATACAATACAATACACAGGTGACAGGTTAACTGTGACGTCACGGTTAACCATTTCAGTAATGCCAACTTAACGCTGTGTTTTGGGAAGAGGTTTAAAAATGCACTTTTTAATAATTTATTAAAAACTCTGCATTTAATATTATGAAATAAAACTTATATATTCAGAATCAGCGTTTCTTGGTCTATATGAACATATTTTTTTAAAGCCATAATATTTTTCACTGGAGTTCCTTATTCGAACCCCAATAAAACAAAAACGCATAATTCAAAATTTTTGTCAAGAAAAAGTACCTAGAATTTTTTTTTCATACAAAATGACTCTTTAATTCACTACGCTATGCTATGCTCACGAAAATTTGTTTGTGTAATTAGAAAAACATCAACTTTTCTAAAAATAAATCATATAATTTCATAAATCTGAACCCGCTAAAATTTGATTTAATCAGAAAGTATGCAGTATTTTTACGAATTTATTTCTAATAGGTATCTGAATTTAGAGGGTCGGCGGTGAAGGGACTTATGTGGAAATATATCGTACTTTTACGAATTTACTTCGAATATTTGAATTATAATATAGGTACGGCCGCGATAGGTACGGCCACGACGGTAACCGGCTGCGAAAATTTGATTTATGAGGAAAATATTGTATTTCTATGAATTTTCTTCAAATATAGGGCCAACCGCGGCGGTATATGCCTGCGCAAATTCGTTTCGTTTCACACTGGTATAAGTCATATTATTACGAATTTACTCTAAAGAACCCACCGGAATTTGAATTTGCGGCCAAGGAACTCAATTATTATAAACTTCGAATTACTTGGGAATTTGTTACTTCGAAATATTTTTTTTGATGTCCCGTGGATTTCAAATTAATGGGGTTCTACTGTATATACGACATATTCCAGAGTGGAAGAAACTCAGTATCACCCTGGTGTAAGACGACCATTCAGAATTGAAACATTGCTTGAAACAGTTTTAGCTGTGTTTGGTGACCAGATCTGAATAGCCAGGTACTTCCCCACCCTCCCCTCCCCACTACCTTCAGCCTCGCAGCACGTCACACTGGCTCCAGATGGGAGCAGTTGGGACTCCCTACAAAAAGACCTACATTTATATGAATTTAGCCTTTTTGTATATTCCCGCAATCATAATTTTTTTCAATAGGTCACTTTAAAAACGATAGATAGATAGAGGTGTAGGCAGGCACCGTCGCAGTAGCAATCAGATTATAAACATCTCTAAGTGACATTGTGATGTTGCAACACTGAGTCAACTTGCATTCTGACAAATGACATCTCATTGCTTTTCTCCCATGAGACCGTTCCTCTTTCCCGTATTAGCTTCCATTTAATAAAGTGGTAATTTATAATCAGTTTTCCTAAATAAATCTTCTGTGTATTCAAAGTGAACATTGTTTTATTAACCACTCTGACCCGTAAGCAAGTTCACACGACAATATAACAATAGCAGTCAAGTACAATAAGCGTGATTTCACGCTACCAGGTGTGTTCCCACTGAAATCGTTATAACTCTGTTATTGTTCTAGTGACAACCCTAAAACAATAAGTAGAAGATCCATATTTATCAAGCTTCACATCTCTATTAAAAGTTGTCCATAGAAGTAAAGAAAAAAGACTTATTTTGTAGAAACAGTTTTCACCCGCCAAATCGCCTACGCGCCGTTTGACATTTTTAATTAAATATTCTTGTATGAAATGATAAAAAAGGGAGGTGACAAAATTGTTTACTATACATTTATACAATAGAATAAGTGTTTTTTTACATAATCCGTGATTTTAGTATCGTTTTCACATAAAAACATCATGTGAGTCATTTTTACATTTTTTTTATGTTTGCATTCTAAATTTTAATATTTACAAATGTTAATATTTATTTGTAATAATACAATTTGAAAGCTTATTTTATAACCTTTCAAAAACAGTTTTTAGTATTCGGTTATGTTTAGAAATGTTTCATTTATAGAGCTTTAATTGTGAAGCGGAAATAACACAAAATTTTTATAATTTTTTTTTTTTTACATTAACTCCACACAGGAGGCCCTGAGGAAAATAACTTCCCTCAGGGCCTATGTCATCTTTGAAGATGCTGTGTGGAGGGTCTTTTTGAGGAAAGGAAGGAGTGAACACGGGTCTTGAAGAGACCCATGTTGTAGGAGGGAGGAAACACAGAGGCCGGCAAAACGTTCCACAGCCGAGCCGTTGAACTCAAGAACGTACAAATGTTGGGCGCGTGTTTGGCGTGTTTCCCGACTATGCACCGGTGCCGAGGGGATCAATGACGCTAGTTCCTCGGAGCATCTTCCATTGTAATACCGGTAGAACAAGGACAGCATTCCCACCTGACGCCTGTGCTCTAAAGATTGCAGTCCGTCTGTTAAGATGGGAGAATCTATCAAACGGACCGCCCGTTTCTGCACAGAGTCAAGGGTTTTTTTTAGGTATTTTGGAGCTCCAGACCAGAGGTGGCTGCCAAATTCAACCGTGGGGCGCTCTTGCGATTTGTACAGGGTTAGCAGTTGTGTACTATTAAAGTATCTGCGGGCCCTGTACAGTATGCCCAGTTTCTGAGAGGCTAACTTAACTCTGGTTTCGATGGAGCCCCCGTACCTGAGCTGGTCACTTAGAGTTACACCAAGCATATCGATGGACGTCCTGTTCGGAAGATTGCTTCCGTTGAAGGAGACTAGATTTTCATTTTGATCCCTTTTAGACGTTATCAAACATGATTGGGTCTTTGAAACATTAAATTCGACGAGGTTATTCTTACCCCAAGAGAAAACACTCTCGAGGTAACCGTCCATTCTTTGCTTCAAAGCCCTCCGAGCTATTGGAGTTTGTGTGCCCTCTTGGGGCTTGTCAAACAAAAAGCTATCATGGACTGTACTGTCATCCGCGTAACAATGATTCGGTGCACATGACAAGAGGTCATTGATGTGCAACAGAAGCAAAGTCGGTGACAGAACCGATCCTTGTGGGACGCCAGCATTTATCGAATGCGAGGAAGAGGTGAAACCGTCAGCAACCACCTGAATCGACCTCTCCCTCAAAAAGTCGGCAATCCACGCACACAAGGATGCGGGAAGTCCGTAAGAAGACAGTTTGTTGACAAGCCCTCGGTGCCAAACCCGGTCAAAGGCCTTGGAAATATCCAGTGCATCCGTTTGGGTCTCACCGAAACGTTCTAGGCACCGCCCCCAAACATGCGTCACATACGCGAGAAGATCACCGCAAGAGCGGTTCATGGGATGAGGTGTGTTTAGGTCTGATGACCAGGACACACTGAACCCCAGATTCCTACCCACCCCTTAAACCCTTTTCCTTCCCAGAACCCTCCTCTCCTTCCTTTCCCTAAAAGACCCTCCACACAGCATCCCTAAAGATGACATAGGCCCTCAGGGAAATTACTTGCCTCAGGGCCTCCTGTGTGGAGCTTATGTAAAAAAAAAAAAAAAAAAAAAAAAAAAAAAAAAAAAAAAAAAAAAAAAAAAAAAAGAAGCGATTCCGCCGGAATCCGTATTGACGGTCGTTAATAATTTTATTCTTCTCGAGGTATGTGAGCAGTTTGTCGTTGATCACACGTTCCATCACCTTAGACAGAACTGATGTGATCGCTATGGGGCGGTAGTTGGCTGGGTTGGAGCGGTCACCCTTCTTTGGAATAGGGTGAATGATCGCTTTTTTCCAACCAGAGGGCACAGAGCCAGACTTCAGGGACATTTTGAAAAGCTTCGTCAAAACTGCAGCTATTTCTGCAGCGCACCTCTGTAATACCAGGGCAGGTATTCCGTCAGGCCCACTAGCTTTATTAATATCAAGCCCTCGTAAGACTAGGAATACATCCCGATGCCGGATCCTCAGCTTTTTCATATGAAAACCGCAATGAGGAACCGACGGCGGGGTAGCACCTTGATCATCGAGGGTCGAGTTTTCCGCGAACATTTTGCCTAATAAGTTAGCCTTTTCGGCGGCGGTATTTGCTAGAGAGCCGTCAGGTCTGGTAAGAGGTAGCAGACTGGGTTTGCAGAAATTGCGACCTATTGAGCCCGCAAGCGACCAGAACGCTCTGCTGCCGTGTGGGCAGGCAGCCAGCTTTCTGCTGATCTGCAGGTCGTGCTCGAATTTTGACCAGTTTATTTATTTTATTTATTTATTCAATGCCCAGAGGGCTTTTACATGTTTGGTAGTACAATGATGACAGATGATTTTTCAATAGATAATGAAATAACAAAAATAAAATTAGATAAAAAATGCACACAAGTCACAAAAATACAAAAAAAAATACAGCGATTTGATAAGTTTACAAAAATACACATATGTTTAGGAATAGTTTTGGAATATGTTTTTTACAAGATCCACAAAATTCGCCAAGTTGATGTTAAATATGTCGACATCACCTAAGTACTGATTCCCCATAGTGTGAAATCGTTGTATAGGAGAGTGGGTAATGTAGTTCCGCTTGTGAATGCTGCAGTAGAATAGTGTATTTTGTCGCGTGGTTACTGTCGGTATTCGTAAGTTTATGAGTTGTAGGAGTTCGCAACAGTCGAATTTAGAGTTAAGTATTTTGAATAAAAATGTTAAGTCGTTTATTTTAGTGTATGTATTTTTGTGTTTTAGTGTATGTAGTGTATGTCTTCTAGTGTATGTATTTTTGTGTTTTAGTGTATGTAGTGTATGTCTTCTAGTGTATGTATTTTTAGAATATTTAGTAATAGATTATATTTTAAGTCTTCTAGTGGGATACTTAATTTAAAATTTATAAAATGCAGAAATTTTTTTTGTATTCGCTCAATATTATTAATGTGAATTTTGTAAGATGGAGACCAAACTACCGAGTTATATTCAATTTGGCTTCTAACTAGAGATACATATAATAGTTTAATGGCTTCTATGGAACTAAAGTTTTTAGTTGTTCTTAATACGAAGCCTAGTGTTTTCATACCTTTGTTCATAATTTGGTGGATATGATTTGCGAAACTTAGTTTTTCATCCAAAATAATTCCAAGATCTCTCATTTCCGTGACTCTTTCTAAAGCTGTGTTATTGATGGAATATTCAAATAAAACAGGATTTTTATTTCTAAAGAATGTCAAGGTTTTACACTTTTCTACATTTAAAAATAAATTATTTTGAATGCACCAATCTTTAAACTTACTAATATTGGACTGTAGTATATGGCAATGATTTATATCTGTTATTTTCTTGTATAGCTTGATGTCATCAGCAAAGAGCAATACCTCGACATCATTGAAGCAATTGGTTATATCATTGATGAAAATGAGGAACAGAACCGGGCCAAGGTGACTACCCTGCGGTAGGCCACTAGTAGCCCAGAAAGCTTTCGAGATCCAAGATTTTATTTTGACGAACAGTTTACGATTTAATAAGTAGCTAGTAAACCATTTTAGCATGTTATCCCTTATTCCTAGAGCAAATAGTTTTTGGATTAGTAGTTTATGGGATACTTTGTCAAATGCCTTCGAAAAGTCTGTATATATGCAGTCAACTTGTTTATTTTCAGCAAAAGATTGTATTATGAAGTTTTGAAATATTGTTAAGTTAGTTGCGGTAGATCTACTTTTGATAAAACCGTGCTGTTTTTGGTCAATTAATTTTATTAATTTGGGATAGATTTCATCAAGGACCAGTGATTCAAAAAGCTTAGGTAGTACTGACTGTATACAAATGGGGCGATAATTGGCTATAGTAGTGTCGTCTCCTTTTTTGTAGATAGGTGTAATGAAGCTAGATTTCCAGCGGTCTGGAAAGTGTCCAAGGGACAAGAGACGGTTGAATATTAATGTGAGTGTTTTAGATAATATAGTAGAGCATTTTTTGAGGAATATTGGTGGAATGTTGTCTGTACCAGCGGATTTGTCAGTGTCTAAGGAAAGTAATTTCTGTTCGCAACATTTTTGCGTGATATGGCAATTTGTTAAGTGTGTAGTCTTGCTAAGATTTTATGATCCTCTTGCTTTCCTTTGCCATTTTGTTATATACTATTCTGTTTTCGGACGTTCGAGATGTGTTGTAGGCTCGGTAAGCCGCGTTTTTTCGTCGCACTGCTTCAGAGCATTGTCGACAGAACCACGGCTTTGAGCCCACACCAGTTTCTTTAACAGTGGATTGGATGAAGCCATTCATCGCGGATGTGATGACTTCACCAATTTCCTGGGCACATCTTGAGGGATCCGAGGTCCGAAAACAGACAGCAGACCACGGGAAAGCATTCAAATGTGCCCGCAGACCAAACCAATCTGCTGATCTATAGTGCCACACTTTTCTCTTCAGCCGTTCGTTAGGCGGTCTGAAGGTTACGGGGATTGACGTCGTCACCAGGCAGTGGTCCGACGATCCTAAAGGCGCTGTGACTTCAATAATTTGGATGATTTATATAGCGCCGTTTTTGTGAAAAATCACCTCAAGGGCGCTGTAATCTTGTAACCGTGTGGCACAGTGGTTAAAAATAAATCTAACAGATTGGAGCGGTGAGTCTGGACATCAGGAACCCTTGTAGGCTCCTGAACCATTTGCTCCAGTCCGTGGCAAAGGGCAAAGGATTCCGCCTCTCGTCCAGCAGAGTCCGTTGGTCCTGAGAACTTTAACCAAGGTTTGTTATGAACATTGAAGTCCCCCAGGACCACAAACTCTGCCGTAGGGAAGCGGGGCAAGAGGTCATCAACAGTATTACTTAGATGTTTGAAGAGTTCGGACGTTTCTGAAACGCTAAGGTTCGGAGAGCGGTATAAACACGCGTAAAATCTTACCGTACTGGCAAGATTGACACGCACCCACATTACGTCGAATCTGGAGTTCTCCAGACTCAACAGTCGCACACAGTTGACGTCAGCTCGGCTGAAGAGACAGACACCTCCTTTGGGTCTGAATTTGCCTGCGAGTGTGTAGCCCGGGCAATCCAGATAGGAGGCGTCTGTAGGCTCGGCTATCTGCGTCTCAGAAAGGAAAAGAAGGTTAGGACGTTGGGAGAGAAGGCGTTGGTGGACGAAGTTTAAGTTTTTGTGCAGGCCGCGAATGTTGGTGAAATTCACCAACAGTTTTGGCCTGAACCGGGGACTCCTGCTTCTCGCCGTTGTGATAGTGATATTACTGTTGTTTGTGCAATTCATGATTTTATACGGTTTTTTTTTTTTTGGGGATTATTAGGAGAAAGGAAGGCCCGGGAAGGAAAAGGTATGAGGGATGGGTAGGAAAGCTGGGGATCAGAGTGTCCAGGAGTGACGGACGTATGAATCCAACCCACCCACTGCGGTGCATTTAAAACAAAATCTGACAGTTCATTTAAAACAAAAAAACTTGCGTAATCACAAAGTACCGGAGTGGTTAAACACGCATTGTTCCATCTCTGGTAACTGGATGCATATTACCATAGTAGTTTCGTGAAATTAATATAGCAAAGTCTTACGTCTGGGTTATCCACAATGTTCTGCAGTGCCTCGCGTGATTCTTGAGTGGTAACGTTGCGCGCGTATCGCACGTAAACGTCAAACTCTTCCGCCTCGGCCAGCTCTGGAACACAAATAACACGCATTGTATTAACAGCCATAATATCAATCTGAAAAAAGCAGTGAATTCTTTGTGGGAGCCTTTAGTCAAAATAATTTTTGCAGGAAGTTGACATTCCAATGGTTATGGATAAAACAAGTTAAGTGCGATACCAACCTTCAAAGCAGATCCCAATGTGAGGCATCTGAGTCTCGGAGGCACTCTCCACCGTGTCCTCGAGGGAGCCCAGAAGGGTCACCGTCAGCTCGTAGATCTCCACAAGGTTGCCAAATATTAACTCCACATCCTGGAAACCAGAAAACATATTGTTACAGATTTGGTGACCTCCGGGTAAGTCTTCCCGCACCGCACCACCTCATATGACACAAGGAATAGAAGGGAATGGTTTTCAAGATAACGAACGGGCTGACAGACTAGCAAGGAAAGGGGTGGAAGAACTGCTTGCAGGATCCGAGCCAGCCGTAGGAATGGCAGCATTCCACATCAAACTGCACAATATTGAAAGGGGAGTCAAATTCCAGCACTCCGGGTGGCTTCTCCCAATTGGAAAGATTGGGAGAAGCCACCCGGAAGAAGACAAATCAAACAACCCATAAACGGACCAACCTTAAATGAACCATATTCAATGTGGACAGAAACACATTGAGGAACTGGTAGGATTATAACGGGACACTGCCACCTCAGAAGATACATGCAGCTGTTGGGGAACAAAACACCAGCAGATACAAGAAATGTGAAGTGGATGAAGTGACTCCAATGTCTCGTCCTAATTGGAACGGGGCTCAGCTATCTGGGAAGGCACATTGTGGAACCAGAAGACATAGCCAAATATCCAATGACAACCCTGGTTACCTTTATCAAAGGGATTGGGTTACACTTCCACCTCAGGAGATACATGCAGCTGCTGGGGAGCAAAACACCAGCAGATACAAGAAATGTGAAGTGGATGAAGTGACTCCAATGTCTCGTCCTAATTGGAACGGGGCTCAGCTATCTGGGAAGGCACATTGTGGAACCAGAAGACATAGCCAAATATCCAATGACAACCCTGGTTACCTTTATCAAAGGGATTGGGTTACTGTTAAGGGCCCGCAACCCGAATTTCTACCGATTTCTTACATATCTCCCTTAAACACGTTAAGTTTTAAAGCTCTTAAAAAAATATATGTTATTCTTGAAGATAATATCTAGACATTGCCCGCGCCGAATTATTTAAAATTCCCTCGATAGAAAAAAATCGCAAAGTATGCTCCAAAATTTATTATAAACACGTTTGTTTCAGTTATTTTACAAGTTATATGTATGAAAAAATTCACAGTGTTTCTTTAAATGCTGTTTAACACTAGAGTACACGGGTGGGCTACATATGTAGCCCAGGGTATTGTTTTTGTTCATAACTTCGTGAAATCGCCTGATTTAACTTCGAGTCTCTAGCTAAGCTCCGATTGGTTGTTGCTCGACGCATTCAGAGTGGCGCTATTGTGTTATTGTTGGCTACGTATGTAGCCCAACAATGCGCGATCGCAGCACAAGGAAAACTTGCTCGAAATGCTACAGGATTTTTTGAGAAGTCTGAAGTTTTGTTAATATTTTAAGTTTAAGAAAGAGAAGATTTTTTTTTTATTTCGGTTTACTTAACCCCTCCGAATTTTCGAGAATATTAGCTTTTGGTGTCTTAAACGAAATGACATTTTACGAAAACTTTTAGTTATAACCGCTTCACAATTAAAGCTCTATAAATGAAACATTTCTGAACGTAGCCGTATAGTAAAAACTGTTTTAGACAGGTTACAAAATAAGCTTTCGAAATATTATATTACAAATAAATATTAATATTTGTAAATATTAAAATTTAGAATGCAAACATTATAAAAATGTGAAAATGACTCACGTGATGTTTTTATGTGAAAACGGTACTAAAATCACAGATTATGTAAACAACAATACTTATTCTATTGTATAAATGTGTAATAAACACTTTTGTCACCTCACATTTTTATCATTTAATATAAAAATATTTAATATAAATTAACGATGTCGGGCGCCCGTCGGAAATTTGGCGGGATAAATTATGTGTCAGACTGCGCGTCTGACAGAATGTTCTTTTTATGTATTTCTATGGACAACTTGAATAGAGATGTTCAGCATGATTCACTATCGACCTTTCACTTTTTATTTTACGGATGTAACTAAAACAATAACGGAGTTATAACGGTTTCTATGGAGACACACGCGCTGACGTGTAAACACGCTTATTGTACTTGACTGCTGTCGTATTTTTAACGCATATATCTGCTTACGTTGCGGAGGGGTTAATAAATGTCATTTAATAAATGTTATTTAAAAATTAAACGACTATCTTTCAGTATATTTCAATTTAAAATGGGCTACAAGTGAAGCCCACGCGAGCACTCATGAATGTTTTAGAGGCGCGTGTACCGTAGTGTTAAGACGATGCCCGGGTGATTTTTGCTCTATTTTACGGAAGTGTGATGCAAGGCTATTCGCATCAAGAGAGGAATCGACCTTTATATTGCTCTCTCCAGACAATGTCTTTATATTTTGCCAGAGTTTTCGTGGGTCTATTTCTGATTCAATTTGGTCACACCAAAAGTTTGATTTTTTCTGTGTGATTTCTTCTTTGTACACGTTTTGATGGGCTATCCAGAGCTGCCGATTGCTGAATGTCAGATTTTGTCTATAAATCCACTCCAATTTCCGCATTTCCCTTTTCCTTTGAAGACATTCAGCATCGAACCATTTGCTGCAATTCCTAATGCGGCAGACCTTCTCTGTGAAAGGAGTATTTTTATCGAGTAATGCCCGTAGCGTAGTTACGTAGCCTGTATTGAGTTTCATAAATAGGTTTTCATAAATTTTAGTTTCGAAAATGATCATTCAGCACTAGCTGTAATCACAGGAATTGTAACAAATAACATAAGGCAGTACATACTTCAGAAAAGCTGCACCACATAAAATGATCATTCAGCACTAGCTGTAATCACAGGAATTGTAACAAATAACATAATGCAGTATGTACTTCAGAAAAGCTGCACCACATAAAATGATCATTCAGCGCTAGCTGTAATCACAGGAATTGTAACAAATAACATAATGCAGTACATACTTCAGAAAAGCTGCACCACATAAAATGATCATTCAGCACTAGCTGTAATCACAGGAATTGTAACAAATAACATAATGCAGTATGTACTTCAGAAAAGCTGCACCACATAAAATGATCATTCAGCGCTAGCTGTAATCACAGGAATTGTAACAAATAACATAATGCAGTACATACTTCAGAAAAGCTGCACCACATAAAATGATTATTTTGTAATTTACTTCACCTTGCCTTTAATTGCATGTTCAATAAAACAAAAACTACGAAAAATCAAAGATACAAATGACCAATTTTCATAACAATCAAACGAAGAATGCGTACTTAAGAGGGCATTACCAGAGAAAACCAGAAATATGTCATTTTCAAATAAGATTTTAGACGTATTGACTCTTTTCCACAAAAAATTATAAATGGATTTCGAAAGATGGTTCTTTTATCTAGCATTCGTATGTAATAAATTTTGAGAATTTTTTATAATTTTTAGTATAATAAGGTTATACCATAGGTCGTTGGCAGATTTGTTAAATTTTCAAAAAAGTTTTTGTATGATACCACACCCATTTCAAATAATATAATCATGCACTAAAATAAATCAATACATTATCTAGCAAACGCATGTTTTAGAATTTTAATTTTAGTTTCAATAAAATCATTAAAAAATATATACGTACATGTGTTTCTTGACGAAACTTAGTCAGTTTGTGTATTTATTTGCGAACTTATAAACTAATATATTTCAGATTTTTTACATACTTATTGTGACATTATTAACAAATCATAAATAAGTTTGAGCGAAAAATAATTTTAGGAAGTATTTAATATTAATTAATTTACAGCTTCGCATTTCACGATTTTTCGCATACTCGCAAAAGAGAATTTCAGAGTTCATTCCGCGGGCAAGAGCCGCTGTCTCCGGTCGTCTCCACGGCGCTCTATATCGTAACATTTTGAAATGATGAATTGCGTAATAATAATACGAAACTTTGAATGTCAACAATTTCCTTGTTTCATGTTGATAAAATCTACACGGTTGATCGAACGGAAGGCAAAATTTCATGTTTATTGAATAGTTTTATGCAATTTTTTTTTAAATTTCGAATATTTTTTATTGTATGTGTGTTATATTATTGTTATGTGAATACCGAACAAGAGTCCCAACTGCTCCAAAATACATATTTAATTTTTTTTGTAAATTATTGTTATGTGAATACCGCACAAGAGTACCAACTGCTCAAAAAAAAAATTTTTTTTGAAATATTTTTTTATTGAATACACATAACAATAATTTATGAGCACAAGAGTCCCAACTGCTCCAAAAAAAATTTTTTTAGAATTTTTTTTTTATTGAAAATTATTGTTATGTGAATACACAAAACAATAATTTATGAGCACAAGAGTCCCAACGCTCCAAAATTTTTTTTTTTTTTTTTCATGTAAATTATTGTTATGTGAATACACATAACAATAATTTATGAGCACAAGAGTCCCAAACGCTTAATTTTTTTTTTTATTCTAAATATTTTTTATTGTAAATTATGTATTGATAAGTGAATACAGCACAACTGTACCAACTGCTCCAAAATTTTTTTTTTAATATATTTTTATTTAAAATTATTTTTATATGTCTAAATACCGCACAAGAGTCCCAACAGCTCCCAAGAGAGGGAGGATGAGGTGGAAGGGGTTGTTGAGGAGGGGGAGGGATAAGAGGGGCGGTGCAGGGGGAGGGATCAGAGGGGGTGCAGGGGGGGGATCAGAGGGGCTGCAGGGAGACAACCAGGAACCAACACCTCTGAAATTCCCCCCCCCATGGTTCCCGGGGCGGCGGTAACCATACCCGCCTTCCAAATTACTGATACTACCTATTGACGGCCGGCGTGGTCAAGAGGTAAGGCTCCTGACTCGCAATCCGAAGGTCGTGGGATTGAATCCTTTATATTTATTAAATAATAAATTTTATTTGACTAATTTGGGTTATTTCACAATTATTTCATTTAAAAATAATATATTTGCGTCACGTTCCAGAGTAGAAGATACTTTTGTATCGCCCTGGTGTAAGACCACCATTCAGAATTGAAACGTTGCTAAAAATGGCCGTGTTTGGTGACCAGATCTGAATAGCCAGGTAATTCCTCACTTCCTCTTCCCCATCTCCTTCCCTCCCCACCACCTTCAGCTTCCCAATATACCCCATAGTCATGTCATAGTCTCACTGGCTCCAGACGGGAGCATTTGGGTCTCTTGTGCGGTATTCACATAAATATAAAATTTAAAATTATGCACACGAATAAATATTTCAAAATGAGATATTTTTTACAATCCAACTGAATATTACTCTTTTTTTCATGAATACCGTACAAGAGTCCCAACTGCTCCCGTCTGGAGCCAGTGGGACTATTGCACCCCCAATTGGGGTATGTTGCGAGGCTGAAGGTAGTGGGGGAGGGGAATGAGTTAGGGAAGATGAAGGTGGGGAAGTACCTGACTCTTCAGATCTGGTTTATAAACACGGCTAAAGCCATTTCAAGTAACGTTTCAATTCTTCCACTCTAATGGCAGTAAAATAAAATGAAAAAAACAAAAACCAAATTTTAAAAAAAAATATAGAATAATTTTACCTACCAATAAAATTTATATTTTGTTTCCATCGATGCCTGGAATCCATTATGAGAGAGAGCTAGCTCTTTCGCCCTTATAGTTTCAGTTTCGCGCGTGTTTATTCCCTATATTTGCCCTTTTTTTATTCGACTTGCCACATTTTCTCTCTGCTGGCAACACTAGTGACGCGCATCTCAGATCACGTGATGTTATTGTTTGTCATATGACTCGTAATGCACCAGGTAGGGATTACCTGGATTCCAGGCATCGATGGAAACAAAATATAAATTTTATTGGTAGGTAAAATTATTCTATTTTGTGTTCCGTATCGATGCCTGGAATCCATTATGAGATGTGTTTGCTCTCACCTGGTGATCTGAAAACTTAGCGTTATATGTGATGCTATTTACACTGGAGTAAAGAATGGAGCCATTGAGTGCTGGAGGTGCTCACTTCTGGAGTGCGCTATCTCCTTCTGGTAGAACTTCCGGAAGGTGTGCTCGGACTTCCAATTCCCTCTAGCAAGAATCTCCTCTATGGGATAGTCTTCCAACCAGTTTAAGGAAGCTACAGCCGAGCGTACACTTCCCGGGGTTGCGTGGACTCCAGCTTCTCTGAGGACTGATTTGATCCATCCCCCTATTATCGTTTGCGTTGCCGGTTTTGTTTCTGCTGATGTGGTCACAAATAGGTTCTTTAGTAGTGGACCTCTTCTGGCTGTAGAGAGGGCAACGACTTTTCTCAACCATTTAAGGAGGTTGATGTTATCTTTTTGTGAGCCCGTCAGTTTCCAACCTGATTGTTTATGGTTGGCTGTGTCGGTTTTTGCCCCAAAAATTGGCCACAGGGTAATAGAGTTCCTCTTGTCGATGAAATGTTCTGGGGTGATTCTGAGCAGTGTCAATCATGAACTCTCCTGCCTGACGCCAGGACGAGGAGTATTGCTGCCCTCCGTGACGCTTCAAACAGCGAGTCTTCTGTGGGGGAATTCTTGACCAGCCAGTCTATTATTACTTGTCTGGGATACCAGATAGGGGCTTTCTCCTTGGTCCTCCTTGCCATTGAGATTGCCTTGAGAACGTGTCTTACCAAGAAATCAAAGCTGATTTTTCTCGCATTCTGAGCTGGGCCGCAGAAGGTAACAATGGCTGACTTGTGGACCTGAATGGTCCCTGGGGCTAGGCCTCCTTGAACAAATAGGTGGGCTAGATACCTGGCAACCGTAGTTGGTGGGGGATTGTTGACGTCCACACCGTTTTGAGTGCCCCATTTACGCCACCTATCCCACGCAGGTTTGTAGGTCTTCGGTGTAGACTCTCTCCAGGATGACTTGAGGAGTTGGCGTTCTTCCTGACTCCATGTTGTCAGGGCTTGTTCCCACCCGCAATTCTCCAGACCTCTAGTTCCAGATCCTGAATCCTGGGAGGGGGTAGTCCTGTCGATGTGTCTATGAGGACTCCCTCTAGGTTGCGCAGGCGTATGGGAGGTTCGTCTGTTCGCTGTTTTAGGTCGCTTCTCCAGAAAGTCTTCTCCCATTTTGGGACGACTAGAAGGAACATGCCCTTTGCCTGATTTAGGTGGGTGAGCACTCTCGGAACGAGGTTTGGCGGAGGGAATACCCAAGCTAGATTGTAGTCCCAAGGTTGACTGAACGCGTTGGGAAAGCAGGCTAAGTAGTCGCTTGAGTCTCTGGAGACGTATGTTGGTACCACGTGAGCAGTGGCTGAAGCGAACAGGTCTATTTGAGGGCGACTCCATTTTTTGAATATCTCCTTCGTTGCCGGACTTAGTAGATGCCACTCTGGAAGCGGTGCGCCCCGAGAGAGACGGTCCGCAATTCCGTTGTATCTTCCTGGAATGTATTGGGCTGTCAGAGATATCTCCATCTGGTCTACGAAATCCAGTAGCTCCCGCGTTGTTTCCAGAAGGGCTAACGATTTTGTACCCCCTTCCTTGTTGACATAAGCCACTACTGTCTTGTTGTCTGTCTGCAATAAGACATTCGTCTTGTTAAGATAAGACATTGGGCTTGTCCTTCCAATGGCTGCTAGCCACCACTGTATATCCTGCCGTGCTGCGTTGGGCAGAGCAACGGGCCGCGATGGTTTCAGGTGCTGTATGCGGCGGCTGAACCTCTGCAGTCTGCGGCAATGCAAGCGACCACGAGGGATCACGAAATTTGCAAAGTTGAGTCTTCCCAGTAGACCGAGAGCCTGCCTGGGAGAGCAACTGCCGACTTCCAAGGGAACCTGCAAGGCTTGGCGTAGACCAGCGCACTTGCGGTCGGAGAGAGACTTTTGATCTGCTCTCGTGTCCCATGTTATACCCAGGAACTCCAACTTCTGCGTGGGTGTCAGGACACACTTGTCCGGTTGCAGTCTGCGGAAATGCAAGCGACCACGAGGGATCACGAAATTTGCAAAGTTGAGTCTTCCCAGTAGACCGAGAGCCTGCCTGGGAGAGCAACTGCCGACTTCCAAGGGAACCTGCAAGGCTTGGCGTAGACCAGCGCACTTGCGGTCGGAGAGAGACTTTTGATCTGCTCTCGTGTCCCATGTTATACCCAGAAACTCCAACTTCTGCGTGGGTGTCAGGACACACTTGTCCGGGTTTATGCACCAGCCTAGCTGTTGAAGTGTGTGCACTATAGCAACGGCTTGGGAGGTGAGAAGTTTTCTGGACTGGTTTGCTACTAAGAAGTCGTCTAGGTAGACTACAATCCTGAGTCCCTTTTTCCTTAGTAGTTCTGCTACCCAGTTTGAGAGCAGCGAGAAGATCCTTGGCGCTGATGACAGGCCGAAGGGCAGACACGTCATCTGAAGGAGCTCTCCGTTGTACACGAGGCGCAGGAACTTCCGGTGTGATCTTGCGATTGACAGGTGGAAGTAAGCCTGAGAGGTCGACTTTTATCAGCCAGTCGTCGGGTTGGAGGAATTCCGGGACCCGAAAATGACTGAAGAGTCTGAAGGGCTTTAGTCTATGAAGACGTTCAAGGCCTTCAGGTTGAAGATGGGCCTGAGGGTGTGGTCTGATTTGGAGGTAAGGAACATACCTGACAGGAAGCTTGGGGAGTCGTCTGCTGCCTCCAGGATTTTTGACGCTTTCATCGTTTCGATGTGTGCGGTCATGCCTGGAGACAACCTTGTCCTGAAATTCTGCTTCAGCTCGGCCGATGGGAGCGCCCGAGGAGGTTTTGATATGAAGTGTATCCTTGCTCCTTTTAGAATGTTCAGGATTAGCGGTGATGCTCCCAGCTCCCTCCACACCTCCTGATATGCCTTTAGGCGTCCTCCCCAGAATGGCTCCGGCCTCCAGTCACCTCCATCGCCTTCTACCCCGATCGCTGGCCGCCTTGCGAGAGGGCTCTGGCTTTTTGGCGGGCTGCCTGTACGTCCTGTCCTTCTCTGGCCTAGGGGCAGGTCGAAAGGGCTTCCTAGGTCGGGAGTGTGGAGCCTCTATCACCGGTCTTGCTGCTTGTGAGGTAGAGGGTTGAGGTTGACGGGGGATATACGACAAGGATGCACTACCAAATATCTTGTCTCGTCCCCCGTTTGCCACGATATAACTTGCTAGTTCCTCTTTATTGAAGAGGTGACTGGCGCTCGGAGGAATCCTGGCAAGGCCTTCCTTGATGTACGGGTCCCTTACTCCCTCTAGCAGGGCCTTTCGCCTACTTTGTAGGCATTCCGTTCGCCTTCCGCATAAAATCTGTAGGACGTCGTCCGTGGTCTTACTGTACTTGGCAAACATCCCCTGAATCTTGTCAAACAGAGTCGCAGGGGTCAAGCAGGTGCCTGGTTCGGATGCCCAGTTTACCAGTGCCTGCATGTTTCCTCTGACCGACTCTGTTTGGGATAGCACTGCATTGGAGAGGGCTCCCAGGGAACGGTCCAGGGCTGGCGCGAAGGAGTTGTTCTTATCAAACCTCCTAGTTCTTCATTTACCTCCAGCTCTACGAAGGCGGGCGTGGCGGTGTATACTTTCTGTGTTTCGGCATAGCGAACACGCGATCATTCCTCCGAGCCAAAACGCTGAAGAGCCGAGATAACTGCGACTCTTCTTGCGCCCGCCTTCGGAATCGGCGATTCCTTCACCAATGTGCTTGGATTGCAGAACTCCAAAACGTTTTTCTGAGCGGCTAGGCTGGCGGGCATCTCTAAAAACCCCGATTCTACCTCTTGCCGCATCTCTCCCGCGGAGTCTTCTTTGTCCGAGACCGTTTTCTCCGCGAACTCTACCCGATTCCCAGATAAAACGTCCGTCATGGCCGACATCTGTTGCATCAGGATGTCTACCCGAGGATCCCGATAGTAATGCCTTTCTTCCGAAGTGTCGGATCCAGAGCTTTCGCGCGGCATTTGGCGTTTCCGAGAAACTCGTGCTTGATCATTGTTTCCGACCGGCGAAGCGTCTTAGTTGTCGATATCACTCATTTTGTTGCACAGTTTAAACACGTAAACAACCGAAAAAACACACTAAACAATTAGTCAATTTCTCAGAAAACTATCTATCACGGTATATTTAATGTTTAAAGTGAAAGAGCAGGGAATAAACTTCGATTTTCGACTCAAAATTGGTTTTTTAAGTACAGCGAAACACGAAAACTGCTTTCGGCGCGAAAAAACGGCGTCATATGTCAAACAATAACATCACGTGATCTGAGATGCGCGTCACTAGTGTTGCCAGCAGAGAGAAAATGTGGCAAGTCGAATAAAAAAAGGGCAAATATAGGGAATAAACACGCGCGAAACTGAAACTATAAGGGCGAAAGAGCTAGCTCTCTCTCATAATGGATTCCAGGCATCGATACGGAACACAAAATAACAAATTGTTTTTTTTTTGTGTAGGTATCTACTTTATACCTACTGTGTTTCTGTATCTATTTATGTCTATGCACTTCGATACACAAATTACAAATAACTACTACTAATTAAAATTCTGGAAGCGAGAATTCAACATCTTCATCTGAACCATACTGTAGGCCCAGCTCCGCGAGAACTAATAGGTACGTGAAACACGGCTTGCGGTGGAACGAAATCTAGTTCCAAAAACGTCCGCTCGCGACCGCTGATGTGTGAGCGCTCTAGTCGGAATCCGAATTATAATTTGCTGGTATGACAGCCTTAAAAAATAGAAATACGGGATTCCCCTAACACCATGAGCCACACCAAAAAGTACTTTCTTACTTAACAAAATGCGGAAATACCCCGAGCGTCACTAGCTCACCCTCGCCACCAAAGTACCGCGACAAAAAATTAAGCAACCAATGGACGCGTTCTAAAATTGTTCGAAGTCCTTTTCTTATGAATGCGTTTAAATCTAAATTTATTTGAATTTGTATATGGTCTGTCTAACTTTAATGATTTTATGTACTTACATAAAATTTATAATTTTCACTAAATTTCATTACAAAAGTTAGGTTACTTCTCACTTCGCAGCCTCTTGGGCTGGGGCCCCACCCCCAGCGGGGCCCGTGGCATTTTGCCAGCCCTGCCACCCTATAGTTACGCCACTGACGTCTATCCAGTTTAATATTCATTGTAATATTTACGATAAGTTAATAAATCAACTGATAATCACACGAACCTCAAACTTATTTGGAAGATATCCAACAAATCCTTAGTTGCGTTAAATTGGAAATTAAGAGAGACAAACAACTCAATTACTGTAAACTTATCGTGAAATCTTCTTCTTCTTCTCGTGTCCTGCCCGTTCAACGGACGTTGACTATCATGTTGGCTATGCATACTTTATTTACTGTGGCCCGGAACAACTTTACAGTAGACTGGTCAAACCACTGTCTCAGGTTTTTCGGCCATGATGTTCTTCTGCATTATGAGATGCAAGATCTCGTACTTCCCTGAATGTCTCATTCTATCATGGAGAGCATTAGTTTCTATGTTCCTGATGGTTATCTCTGTCACCGACAGCATAGACTGTTTTATCTCCCAGCTTACAGAACTAACTTGCAAATGGTAATGCCAGTGGAGAGAGCTGTCTTGTTGTTAAATAGAATCACATTGAATATTAATATGTTTAACAACAATGAAGCACAATTCAAACAGCAAGCTTTGTTGCTGTTAGTCTAAATCTGTTTATCTCATCTAAAATATTTTCTCCTTTAAAAACGCTTTAAAATTGTAATTTTGTAATGTTTTTAAAATGAATAAATTGATTGAATTGTGAGATCAGATATAATAAATTAAATAATAACAATACTGACGTTGGAATGCGGCGGCAGGATGTTGGTGAGCTCCTCGCGGAAGACGCGGATGATCATGTGCAGGTCGCGCAGGTAGTGCTTTTCGTCGCTCATGAGATCCTTGACCAGGTCCTCGTAGGTGAGGCTAGCGCGGGGCGTGCGCGAGGGCTCCAGCGGGCGCGCCAGGGTGGCCTCCCGGGCTGTCTTCTCACGTCGCACCACCTGCTCCTGGTAGAACATCTCCATCAGCGCCTGGAATCATGTGCATTATGTTGTGTTAACAGACTGTTTCATATTGTCTTTTGTCTTCACTGTCTGACAATCTCTAAAAGCGAGATCAAGAAAACTGATGTCAAAAACTGAAGAAAACCGTGTTAGAAAGAGAAAACATCACGCTCTATATTCAAATAAAAAATTAAGCACAAAAAATATTCCTAAAATATATTCCTTTATGAAAATCAAAGTTTCCAGCCATAATTTGAAGAAAAAAAAAAATATTAAACCGTGGAAATTTTTCATTAATTATTTTTATATGAAACAACAAAAAGTGAGGAAAATAGGAAATAAGTGTGTAAGTAAAAAAAAAAATTGTTAGAAAAAACAACTATCTTCAAAACGGCATTCAAAATTTTTATATCTAAAAAATTATACACCTGAACAATTTGTTTAAGGTTATTATCTACCGTTTTAGAAATTCCAATCAATATCACCATTCCTCTTGTCATGCTATGCTGTTCTAGAACATCTGTTCTGCCTTGTGGTACCTTGAATAAGTCTTGGTGACGACTACAGCTGAAGTTTTAAGGCAAATAAGGTTCCAAAGCTTTAAGATTCCGAGAGGAATGGGCTACCAATTCTAAGAGTTATGCACCATATTAAAACAAGTATTGTAAGAATATCAGGACGTGCCAGGATTCTCCCATAGATTTTCGCAACAATGATGATGATACTAAAGATCACCAGTAGCATTTTTTTAGTCATCGGCTAAAATTGTGGCAGCTCCGATGGAGGCTTTTGCATTATTTACAATCACAATTAACAGTTAGTTAACAATCACAATTAACAGTTAGTTTGTGCAGTTAACACATTCACAGACATAATGTTTATCGACGTCGTTATAGAAGAGATGTGATACGACACAACACACAACGTACATATATGTCTATTAGTCAGAGTCGGACAGGAAAGGAAAGTTTTGTATTGAAGTCAGTATGTAGCCCATCTATTTGTATCACACTTCTTTACTTGACACTCTTGATAGTTTACCACACCCGAGGTTTACATTTTTTAATTACTGATTTTCATCAACTTCACAAAACACATGGGTCACTTTGGTTGGACAAGGTTCTAACTTCACTTTAAGATATAAGGTGTCAAGTTTGCAAAGACGAAAGATTTTTCTTAATCTATTTAACAAATTCTTATTTTGAGGTTCAAACTTGTGTCAAGTATTTTAGTTTAACATATTTCAAAAAGGAAAATATTTAAATGGGATATACAGTAACATTTTAGAATATACCTAAATATGCAGATAGACCCATATGCAGATAGACCCATATGCAACCAACTAGTGCATAATAATTCAATTCAATTCAATTGCATAAGGTTCTAATTACATTTCATAACCCTTAGCAGAATTGTGGTACCCCAGTGAGCACACATACTAAATAATGGTTTTCTAGAGTAGCAACGAGCTTTTAAAATAACACATATATTTAAGTGACAAATACTGCCACACATTTGCCGCTGCCAAAAACTTCATTAAAAATTTGAATAACATTATATTTACCGATAATTTTGTCATTCGGTTCAAAATTTTACATTAAAAAAAATCTAAAGTTCCAATGTGTTAATGCCATTTTAACCTCTAATCGGCCGGAGACACTCATATGCGCGCAGCTTGTGCGCATGCGCGAAATTTTTTTTTCCAAATAAATGTTTGTCTGCGATTTTGACCCTTCTATGTACAGAATTTGTATGAAGAACACGGTCAGAATTGCTTGCACCAACATTACCCCATAAGATGGGTAAAATTTCATTCACCTTGCAACCCCAGAATATTTTTAAACGATTTTATCTGTGGCATAAAAATGTCAGATTTGCCACAAATTTTAGCTGTCAAAGTTGATGCATGTTCCTCGACTAAAACATCGTAAAACCTATTAATTTACGTAATAAACGCAAGTAATGTTGTTTTGGTACATACTTTATTGTTCTAGGAATGTGTTTCAGTCAATAAAATATACAACAACTCAAAATTAATCCACAAAACATTCAATCCAAAATTCAAAATCGTGTTTTGTTACGAAATTTCCATATTTTTCCTGGAATTTGACAGGTTAAGATAGGACCACATTCTAATTAAATATTTTCCTTTAAAATATGTTAAAGTAAAATACTTGACACAAGATTGAACCTCAAAATCAGAAATAGTTAAATAGATTACGAGAATTTGTTCTTGTAAACATTGACATCTCATAGCATAGTAAAGTGAGTTAGAACCCTATCCAATTAAAGAGACGAATTACATTTGCCTCGTAAAAACGATCAACTGTCAGATACAAACAAAATGGCAATTGCAAAAGGTTCAAAGTGATGTTAGAACCTTGTAAAATAAATTGAAATTTATAAAAACTTGATCTTAGAACTTGGTCATACAAGTATCTAAGGAAATACAACACCGACGGCTCTTAAAATTATTTTGGTTATTTCTATAAACAATGAGCAAAAGAAATGGTTTTGCTTCTGAAGGTCATCTTTGAAAAAAATGTCAGAACCTTATCCACATGATGCGACACACATAAGTGGGCTAGAAATTACATCGCTTCGTCTGAATTTCAAAACTCATGGATCAAACCATATGCCTAATTGTCATATCTTTTCATGTGATACGATGTGTCGTATCACAAAACTATGTTTTCTGGCAATTGTCCGTCAATGTGTTAAAACATTGCCTCAAAAGCGAATATACATACCTTATGCTGAGTTTGCGACGATTTGGTTAGTTGGCGTGAAAAAGAACAATGTACAAAGTAGATATAGACGAAAAAACATTGAGCCCAAAATATACAAACTCGTTTACTGCCAAGATTCTATTTAATAATGAAATCAAAAAACTTTTTCAACAATTTTCTGTAGATGATTCTGGGCAATACATTGGCCTATATAAATTGAGCTTTAGAATATGTATAAAGCTATTTACAGGTTAATTAGAATAATAATATGAAATAAATAAATGCCTCAGGTCATTTTTGACCTTCAGTTATTGTTTTATATATTCTCGTACATACTTTGTAATTATTAAAATATGTTCATGTCAGTCATTCTCTATTACAAAACATTAAGTTTCTGTCACTAAACTAGGATCTATACTGGGCCTGGCCAATCCAAATTACACCACATGGTACAGATATGCACCGTGGGCCGCATCATGCATTTTGGCAATGTTTTTTTTTTTTGCTTAAATCAAAACGGGCGGCTGATGCCTGCAGGGGATGAAGTAACTTCAATAAATAAAATAATATTTTTTTGTTAAATCCATCACTTAAACAAAACCATACCTACTTGATAAAGTGACACGAAGGCAAAATAAATATTTAAGGTTGACACTGCTGTGCTTCGTACCGTGCAGACACGGTTTTTCAACACTGCAATTGCAGGACATCGGCCCTTAGGGGTTGAGCGGTAATTTCAACATTATCGCCATCTGCGTAAGGAGTGCGTGATTTCGACCGATTCCGAATGTTACAGGCCGAGATACTTCGCCTTAATGTCTTACTGAACGTAAACCAGTCTTCTTAATCATTTAAATTAATAAATAGCTAGCTTATAAACTATACATTTATAAATAGCTAGCTTATATACTTATAGCTTATAAACTAGTTGTCCCAGCAGTTTCTTTAGCCGTGCGTTGCTGCGGCTAAAGAAACACAACGCCATCTACTGGATGGTTACCCAACCTAGATAACCAAGTGTTATGTCGATAAATTAACTCACACCATCATCTGTTAGAAACTTATGAAACTTACAAATAATTACAAAGCATTGTCCTATAACAAACATTTAATTCGCAATAATAAATATTTAGGTCAATAATCGAGATAAAAACTATTCTATCTTTTAGTTGGACCAAATTATACACATTTTCAAATTTCATCAAAATCGGTAAAGTAGTTTCGGAGTTTATCTCGAACAAACATCGTGACGCGAGATTTTTATATATAAAGAAAATGTAATATCATGTTGAACAAAATAAGCTTAAAAAGCAATCAGTTGGTGCTTGCGGTAACCAGACAACCCAAAACAGTGACAAATCAACACACTTTTAAAAAGTTTAGTGTTATAAAGTCATAAAAAGTGATGGAAAAAAAAAGTTAAACGGGTTATGTTATTTTATAGGTATAAAGGTTGGGTTTTTTTCATCTCTTTCCATTTCAAAGGCGATTTGATTTGCCACTGTGTTAAATTATCATGGAACCAGTGCTCACATAAAAACCGTGAACACAAAACATTGTAATGTTATTAAATATCACAAAAAACAAACAGTAAAGCAAACATATTATAAACACCATAGAATAAGTTTTGCAGGTTTCAATAATAAAAACAATACTGTACAACTTTCCATATTCTAACCCCAGTTTATCACAACCGCAAGCAATCCAAATCATAACTATAAAGCAGAAAATCTGTTCTGAAATTCCAACATTGTGAAATTTGCACAGCTTGTTTCGGTATGGAATTTATGGTTCAATGCTGACAACTATTTTCACATAGCAAAATCGTGTCCATCAGGGATTTCTTCTTCTTTCCGTGCCCTGTCTGTGCAACGGACGTTGGCTATCATGTTGGCTATGCGGATACAGTTTACTGTGGCCCGGAACAGCTCCACAATAGACTGGCCAAACCAGTCTCAGGTTTTTCAGTCACGATGTTCTCCTTCTTCCAGGGCCCTGTCTTCCAGCAATCTTTCCCTGCATTATGAGACGCAAGATCTCATACTTCTCCGGCTGTCTCATCACATGTCCTAGATATTGAAGTTTACAAATTTTTATCGTTTTAATAACTTCGTTTTCTTTATTCATCCGAACCACAATATCTTCATTTGTAACTCTGTCCATCCAGCTTGTTTTGAGTAGATCCACATCTCGGATGCCTCAAGTCACCTTTTCAATTCTTCAGTAAGCGTCCATGCTTCCTTTCCATAAAATAATACCGAGAACATGTAGCACCTGACCATTTGCATTCGTAATCCAAGGTTGAGATCATGACTGCTGAACATCTTTTTCATACGGATAAAGGTTGCACGAGCTTGCTCAATGCGGCATTTGATTTCAACCGAAGGATCCTATCTTTCATTAAAATTGCAGCCCAAGTATACAATACTTTGTACCTTCTCTAGTATTGTTCCAGCAATATAAAGATTCTCATTCAGGTCAACTGCGTTATTTTTGCTTATGAGCATGTATTTTGTTTAAGTTGTATTCAGTTTTAATCATTTCCATCAGAGATTTGAAACTTTCAAATATGTATTTAACCTCTTATTTGCCGGAGACGTTCGGACACGTGCGGTGTGTGCGCATGCGCGAGGAAAAAATTAATTTTTTTTTTTTTTAATGGGATTTTGACCCTTCTGTCGTTGATGATATAGCCACTAGTTTCATTCACCTGGCAATACCAGAATATTTTTAAACGATTTTATCTGTGGCATCAAAATGTCAAATTTGCCACGATTTAATCTGTCAAAGTTCGATGCGTGATACTTGACGAAAACATCGTGAAACCTATTAATTAACGTAATTAACGCAAGTAATGTTGTTTTGGTACATAGTTTATTGTTCTAGGAATGTGTTTCGGTCAATAAAATATACGATAGCTCAAAATTAATCCACAAAACATTCACCTCAAAATTCAAAGTGGTGCTTTGTTAGGGAATTTCCGTGTTTTTCCTGGCTTTTAACAGGTTAACAGTAAAAAAAACAAGACATCATGCCATATTACACATCTTATGCTGCATACAAACTGGTAGGTATTGCCGCGAGCCGAGCCACTAATTATGGGAAAGGATTGAAGCAACCGCAAGCAGTGTTTCACGCCGTTGCGGTAGCTTCGTTCCTTTCCAATAATTCGTGGCTTGACTCAGGGTATTGCCTACCTGCTTATATGCAGCATAATAGATTACGATCTGGTAACGATAACCGAAACGAATAGGCTAAAGGAGGCAGTGCAACAGGGCATTATACCCCAAAAATAAATTACAGTAATGTCATATTGTTTGTTACATATCTTATAATTATTGATCAATATAAAAATATATATACTCGTATTAAAGATAAACCGTGTTTGAACTTGGAACTCGGAACGTGAACTTAATAATATAAAAATGTCTGTAATAGGCAGGCCGGCGTGCATTTGATTTTTATTGATATAGATAGTTTTATATGGAGATTGAAAATTGACGAGATTTTCTACAAGAGATTAGTAGACCTCAGGCAAAGTCGGGGACTTTGAATAATTCCCTGAAACTCATTAGATTGGAAATTTGGTAAATTAGTTTAAGTGGGTTATGTTGTAATATAGCCATATAGCCACAAAGCTGTAAAATTAGAAATACATAAGTAAATAATTGATTGTGTTAATAAAATAAGGTTGTGAAATATAGCAAGTATTGATGAGCTGCTTATTTTCTGGTAAAATAATGAAATCATAATATAAAGTAGTTTAGCTGTTAATATTATTTTTAATGATCGGCTGTAGAATAATCACAAAGCTGTTAAATTAATAATAAGTAAATAACAGGTTGTGTTAATACAGTGAAGAAATGCAGCAAAATAGATCACTTTACGAATTTGTTAGGTTAAGTTGTTAAATTAGTGAATTGGTGAGTTTAGTTAGGTTAAGGATGCAAATAAATAAATGAAAATAAGTGAAACTCTCACATTAATAGTTCCTTCAAAGAACTAGAAACTAGATAAAAACATCTTGATCTCAACAGGAAACCTTGATTTCAGTTTTCAAGGGATCAAAAAACAAAGTTTTAAGAGTGAAAATTTCGAAAAGTTGATTTTACTGTAATCACAAAACTATAAAAAGAGTAAAATGTACATATCCACCGGGTTCGGAATGTAACAAAATGATTATAACACGTTAGGTTAAGATATGTTGTTAAATGGTTTGAAAATATTGACAAATCTTTAAAAGCACTAAAAATTGTCATACTAACACATTGTTTTACGGTCGTTTTTCGCCAATCCAAAAGAAAAGCCGGTAATTTTTTTTTCAAATTAGTGCGCAAAGTTACTTTTCATCAACAACAGCTGTAACTTTGGAATTCAGCTATAGCCTTTAATTTCTTAACTTACATTGACAATTATTGCTTCTTCTAATTAAGGCACAATTGCAAAATACGCAAAATGTAAATTCCTGTAAACAATGTGATTGAAGTTGCAAAATTGATGAGTCAGTTAGTTAGTGAATTTGTTATGTGTGCTTAGGTTAGGTTGTAAAATAATTACAAAGCTGTAAAATTAGTAATAAGTGAATACAGAGAAACCCTCTTAAGAAGTTCTCCAAGGGACCAGAAAAAATAAACTTCTTAACCTCCAACTTCAAACTTCTTAATCATATCTCTAGCGACATCTGTCTAAATTCATCCCGAAATATTATTTGTTTATTCTCAGGAACCATTTAAAGCCAAGGAGACAGAATTTCCCCGTCAGTTAATTTGAATCTCGCGCGTCAGTACCACCCATTACTAATCTCGCGCAGTCGCAGTAGAACAAACAAAGGCGCTTCAATAGAATACTGCGCCTATTGTTCAATTTGTGCATTTTTTCATTCAGTTACGTACATCGATTTGATTGTTTTAATTTGTGAAAATAAAAATACTTTTTTTCGCAGTTAGGTATATGACGATGTATTAGTGTTGGTGACTCTTAATATTTAGCCTTGTTTAACTCAATAAAACTTTTATTCGTAATTATTTATATTATAATATTCAAAATGTCACGGGGTCGGATAGTGACGGTGAATCAATTTTATTTGATATCGGTGATGGTGATGATGAAGTTCAAAGTGAACACAGTGTAACTCTTCCCGGTACCAGTGTGCCCGGTACCAGTGCATCCGATACCAGTGAACCCGGTACTTCAAGCATCTGTGAAAACGCATCTTCGTCAAACAGTGACATTTTTTCATCATGGGTGTCGGGTCCATTTATTCCAGTCTTTCATGAATTTGATGACTTTTCATCAGGAATCACAAACATGTCATTGACAAAAGATTCATTAGAGGTAGATTTTTTTTAAACACTATTTGAATCTAGAAATAATGGAGAAAATGGTTCTAGAATCCAACAGATACTATAGAGCTACAGTTAATCAAATATCATTAACTCCCAAATCTCGACTTCATCAATGGAAAGATACATCAGTGCCTGAAATGTATATGTTTTTTGCAATAACTATGCTGATGACTAGGGTTTCTCACATATTGATCGAGGAATATTGGACTACGGATCCTATTTTAGCGTCTTCTCAATTCGGAAAGATTATGCCAAGAGATCGATCGATCGATATCAGATTCTTCTTCGAATGCTTCATTTTTCTGACCCTGCCACACAAAGCCCCGGAAACAGACTTCATAAAATAACACTTTTGGTTGACCATTGCAGAGAAATATTTAAAAAAAACCTTTATCCCTTACCAAAGGTTGTGCATTGACGAAAGAATAATCGTGTTTAAAGGGCGTTTGAAATTTAAGCACTATATCCCTAGTAAACGTCATAGGTTCGGAATAAAATTATTTGTACTGTGCGACGTTACCACGGGATTTGTTTTAGATTTTATTATATACTGTGGAGAAGGAACCGACATCCAAGACGGGCAATGTTTAGGTGTTTCTGGAGCAGTGGTAACCACATTACTCACAGATTATTTTGGCAAAAATCACACAATATGTACCGATAATTGGTACACAAGTCCAAAATTACTTAAATTCTTACACGATCAAAAAACAAACGGTTGTGGAACAGTAAAAGCAAATAGAAAGGGAATGCCTAAATTAAGTAAGTTAAAAAAAGGTGACCATGAATCCAAACATACAGGCCCCTTGTTAGCCCTCAAGTGGCATGATAAACGAGAGATTCATTTGTTAACAACTGTGCACGATGCTTCTTTTGCAGAAACTGGAAAGTGTGATAGAAATACAGGCCTACCAATTAAAAAAGCGAAGTGTGTACTAGATTACAATAAATGTATGGGTTCGGTTGATAAGGCTGACATGATGTTGAGTAATCTAAGTTGTATGAGAAAATCCATAAAATGGTACAAGAAGGTTGCTTTCCATATTATTGATTTATTCTTACTAAATGCACACATTCTTCACAAAACAGTTTCAGAAAAGCAAATGACCTTGACTCAATTTCAATAAGCAATTATAAAACAACTTTTGGAGAAATATCACATACCATCAATACGAAATCAACAATAATCCGATAGCCCATTATGTTTGGCTGCCAAAGAATTGGCGAATCATATGCCCGGTTTTGTCCCCCCTACAAGTAAACGGTCAAATCCATGTCGTCAATGCCATGTTTGTGCAAATACAACACTTAAGAGTTAAGGCGAAAAAATGTACACGTTACATGTGCTTAGAATGTAATGTTGCACTGTGTGTGGTTCCGTGTTTTAACGATTACCATCATAAAAATAATTATTAACAAAAAAACTAGGTGCCAAAGTGAATAAAAAGTAGTTTAAAATATGTTTATATAATTAATGTTAAAAACGAGAAAAAAAGTTATATGTAGTACCTAAGTGTGATGTGGTTAATAAATTTTAAAGTGCGCATAAAATATGACCATGTGTGTAAAAATACTTTGTATTATTATATGACAGCAAAACAGTTTGTATGTTTCGACATTTCGGCGCATTGATTGGTCCTTTGTAACATGAGACGCGCGGCAGACTCAGGCAGACGTAAGTATCAGGCAACATAAAGATAATTCTGTAATGTTTACGTCTGACTTTTGTTGAATAATTTTTGTTTATATTAACACCATTATTATTTATTTATTTCTATGCATTACAGTATTTACCAATTAATTAACATTTTTACATAATAGATACATTTTGAAAACATTTTTACATAATATATTTTGCAATTTTATTATGTTGGGTGTATGGTAGGTTTGCGAAGGTGAAACTGTGGATAGGTATTGTTGTTATTCTAAAACGACATTTGGGATTATTTATGGATAGTTAAAGCATGGACGAGTTTATTGATCTGAATTCAAACAAAGAACAATCATTTAAAATATATCTAACAACAGTTTTAAAACGTAATGTTGTTCGGCTCGATCAAAATATTAAACGTGCCGCGTAGTAGTGTCGGCACACGCCCATTTTGACGCAGCCTAGAGGTTAACCGGTGACAGGCCGGAGACGCGCCGGCGCGCGCGTCATATGCGCATGCGCGAGAAAATAATTCAAATATTTGAATAATATTTCCGACAAAAAACTTTTGGTCAGCGATTTTGGCCCTTCTATGTACAGAATTTGTATGAAGAACAGTGTAAGAATCGCTTGTGCCATCATTACTCTCGGTGACGCTTAAAGTTTCATTCACCTTGCAACCCTGGAATATTTTTAAAACGATTTCATCTATGACAATGCGCTGTCAGAATTTGCCGCAATTTTAAGCGTCGTAATAAATGCGTGTTCCGCGAGTAAAACATCGTAAAACCTATTCATTTACGTAATAAATGCAAGTAATGTTGTTTTGGTAGATAGTTTATTGTGTTGTGAACGTGTTTCAGTCAATAAAATATACAATAGCTAAAAATTAATCAACAAAACATTCAATTCAAAATTAAGCAGGAAAACCTTATATGTGGGAAAAATTGGGTCAATTTTGGGCCGAGGGACTGAAAAAACCAAACTTCTTAACCTCTGACAGGCCGGAGACGCGCCGGCGCGCGCGTCATATGCGCATGCGCGAGAAAATAATTCAAATATTTGAATAATACTTCCGACAAAAAACTTTTGGTCTACGATTTTGGCCCTTCTATGTACACAATTTGTATGAAGAACAGTGTCAGAATCGCTTGCGCCATCATTACTCTCGGAGACGCTACAAGTTTCATTCACCTTGTCACCCTGGAATATTTTTAAAACGATTTCTTCTATGACAATCGGCTGTCAGAATTTGCCGCGAATTTAACGGTCGCAATTAATGCGTGTATCGCGAATAAAACGATCATAAAACCTATTAATTTACGTAATAAATGCAAGTAATGTGGTTTTCGTAGATAGTTTATTGTGATGTGAACGTGTTTCAGTTAATAAAATATACAATAGCTCAAAATTTATCAACAAAACATTCAATTCAAAATTCAAAGTGGTGGTTTTTTAGTGTTTTTTTGCGAAATTCCGCGAATTTCCGCTAAATGTCATGGCCTTTGACCGGTTAAGCCACGAAACTTCTTAAAAGGGTTTCACTGTAACTGTTTCTGTTAATAAAATTAATGAGTTGGTTATTGCGAAATTGATGAGTTGGTTAGGTTGTGGTTGAGGTTACCTTGTCAGCGTTCATGGAGGTCTTGATGTCGGTGCTGGAGATGTCCTGGAAGCCACCGTCCCCGGCCGCCGACACGCCGATCTTCTTGACGTAGTTGCCCGCCAGCCACAGGATGTCCGCCGCTATGTACTCCACGATGGCCACTATGAAGGACGTCACTAGCGTGTCTATCTTGTACATGAACACCTCCTGGAAACAGATTTAACAAATTAATCAGATGAAGACGCCAATAATGTTGTGGTAAATATGGCCAACACGCAAAAAGGCACGGAGAGCCCAGTTAGGTGTTAGGTATGAACCTTAAGAAAACTAAGGTCATGTGCCATCAAGACTCTCACATAAGTGTCAGGGGAACTTCTTTAGTCATAAAAATAACAAGATCAACAAATTTGAAAATTTAAGAAGAATTGGATTGGCTACCTTTAACAAATCTAACCCTGTCTTCAAAAACGAGGAATACCGCAATAATTCCAAACACTTCTATTTAAAAAGTATACTAAAAGTACCTATACCACTAGGACTCTCCCCAAGAATGTTTAAATGTAGGTGTACCGATGGAACTCTCTCCAAGAAATTTTAAGTGCAGGTATACCACAAGGACTTTCCCCAAGAATGTGTAAATGTAGGTGTACCACTAGGACTCTCCCCAAGAATGCAGGTATACAACTAGGACTCTCCTCGTGAATATTTAAATGCAGGTGTGACACTATAACCACCCCGAGAATGTTTAAATATAGGTTTACCACTAGGACTCTCCCCAAGAATGTTTAAATGTAGGTGCATTCTCTCCAAGAATGCAGATACACCACTAGGAGTCTCCCCAAGAATGTTTACATAAAGGATGTTTACTTGTAGGTAGGTTATGTGAAAGCAGTATGAAAATAATGCAGGTATACCATCAGGACTCTCCCCAAGAATGTTTAAATATAGGTGTATGTACCACTGGGACTCTTCCCAAAAATATTTAAATGGCAACCACACAAAGAGCCATGCTAGGAACTGTCTATTGAAATTCTAATATCCATTCCAAAAAGAACTGCCCCTGAAAAAAATTGCCACTTTTTACTGTAAGATGTTTTTGTAAAATTTTTCTTCATTTATTGTCTCTGCATATTGGGTTGGGTTGGGTTTATCTTTTCAAATGTACCAATTGGCGATCCCTTAATGAGTTTTGATAACTCATGGGAATGCAACTTCGTTGTATGTTTTATTTAAATAAAAAAATAAATAAAAAATAAAAAATACTGTCATTTGACCGACCACAGAGGCAAAGCCATGGTGTTCGTCACAATGTTTGGTGTACAGTTTCGGTATTTCCATAAAAAATACACAAAGAAATAAGCATACCTTCTGCAGCATGTGGTGGATCTTATCTACAGGCAGCACAGGCTTTTTCTTCTTGGTCTTGTCGGTGGCATCGCGGGCCTCCCCGAGCGCCCAGCGCACGATGGGCCCGGGGAACGTCTTGCCCACGCGCTCCTCCACATCCTGTAGCACACACGGGTAAAGTTAAACTATTTGTGTTCATATAAAATATATTTAAATCCTAGCACCTTCCCAAAAATGATTCAGCGACAAATGTTCATAACAATCAAACCTATTAGAAGATGTTATATCAGCGATGCGAGAAATGAGGCGATCAAAGAGATTACATTGAAAAACAAGAAAATATTTTTGAAATCAATTGACTTTTAATTGAATAATGTTGTACAATATGTAAGAATAAAACAAAAAGTATGTAAAACAATAACGAACGAGACACTAAAGTTTTGGTCAAGTGAAGTCAAATGAAATCACGAGATTCAAGATATTTAGTAAAGTCCAGGGGGCTTAGATATATCCTGAATCTTGCCACTGCAGTGGATGTTACACAGTTGACACATTCGCACAAGAGATTGGAAGAAGGTTAAGTTTGTTCATTGGAAAGGAATATGGAAAATTTCGGGGTTTATTAGTAGACTGTAATTGATATAGATTTTGAAGAGAGAAGATTCTACGTGATCATTTATAATTTTGAAAATAAATTCAGTCTTACATATACATATTATGTAATAATATTTTATATTCTTTTAAAAATAGCTCCACACAGGAGACCCTGAGGAAAAAATTCCTTCAGGGCCTGTATCATCCTCAGGAACGCTGTGTAGAGTTTTTTTTCTGTTCTGGGAAGGAAAAAGGAATGAGGGGTGGGTAGGAATCTAGGGGTCAATGTGTCCAGGTGTGACAGACGCATAAATCCATCCCTCCTACTGCGGTGCAATCCGATGGGTCAGGAGAGACCTGGAGAGATCTAGGTTAGGTCTTCCTCATCCAGTCTCTCCCGATCCAGCCTGCAGTAAGTGGGCATACGCAATCGCTGCCAAGACCTAGACAAACCTCACCCCATGAACCCGGACACCCCTGCTAAGTCACCAAAAGTAGCTAATCACTTGAGGTGACCTATGGTAGGGGTATTGGTTATCTAATAAATGGTTCCCGGGGCGGCGATACTCTAATTTGATTATTATTTATTTTTTACATGAATACCGCACAAGAGTCCCAACTGCTCCCGTCTGGAGCCAGTGGGACTATGGCATCCCCAATTGAGATATGTTGTGAGGCTGAAGGTAGTGGGGAGGGGAAGGAGATATGGAATAGGAAGGTAGGGAAGTACCTGGCTATTCAGATCTGGTCACCAAACACGGCTAAAGCCATTTCAAGCAACGTTTCAATTCTGAATGGTGACCTTACACCAGGGCGATACTACTGAGAGTATCTTCTGCTCTGGAACGTGCAGCAAATATACTACATATTATTTTAAATGAATAAATTGTGAAATAACACAAATTAATCAAATAAAATTTATTTGCCATGCTGGGATTCGATCCCTCGACCTTCAGAGTGCGAGTCAAGAGCCTTACCGCTGGACTACGCCGGCTGTCATATATTATACTAAGGATTAGACAAAAAAATGCATGATTGAGAATTTGTATATTTACCTGCACAGTGTGCGGGGATGGCTTTCCGCACAGCTTTCCCATGAGGGTGAGTATTAACTCTTCCACGTAGAGCAGGGCCTCCTCTGCGGCGTTGAGAGAAGGATGCACCTGCTCCAGCACCTGTTGAAGATAAAACAGCACGGGTAGTATTCACAGCCATATTATACTGGTTTATATCGCACTCCTCAGTTCCGCAGAAATGCCCATCTCAAATCTAACCCCACTGAGAGACAGCCTGGCTTCTCACAACTTTGTAAACTCTGGTTCCCTTAGTAAAATAGTTGCTCCCACAGCCGCTTTGCCCTAAATTGACGATGTGTGAATGCTGTTAAATAAAGGGCACCATTTTGGTGTATCTTTTGTTCTTTCCCTTTCTTTTATAATAACAAAACAATCCGACGGCAAACTTCATACCGCCTCAGAATCAATAACTGTTGTTTTAACTTATTAGCTGAATTAAATTCAGTTTTTTTATTCAGTTAAAAATTACGCAATGAAGCAATCATCGATGCACAACTATCCGTGTTTTGTTATGTCAGTATCAGAGATTGAAGTTGTGTACGCATTTATATTTTTTTGTGATTTTCTTACTTTTCCACTTACTTACGGTAATTGCGTTTCATTTTCTTTATACGTATGAGGGAGATTTATTAGAATTATTGTATTTTTCCTTTGGAGGGGTGCAGACACACGTTCACCGTTTGTCTCATTTTCAACTGTTGCCATTTAGTATAAGAAAGAGGGGCAGCATTATATGTTTAAGAACAAAGCAAAACAATCAGCGCATTGACATTTGACATTTTTGAATTTTTAGAATTCATTCACTATTCAATATTATACTTATCACAATATTGCTGCAGCTTTCTCAAAATATGAAAATTCATTCCATACAAAATTTATGAGGAAAAGAATTTTTTTTTTGTGAATTTTTCCGATGATTTAATAGTTATTCTGCTATTGGGGCGGAGACAAGTCCAACAAATCAAAGATGATAAAAATCGGTCCAGCCGTTCTTGAGTTATAAATGGTGTAACTAATCTGACTCTGGATAGACACTAAGGTGGGTCATTTAAAAAAAAATGATAATTTTAGATTCTGTTAGCGATAAAAGGGTGCCAAATGGGTTCAAACCGACGTGTTTAAAATTTTTTAAATTTCTGATACGATCTTCTTCCTCCGGATTCACTTCAAAGTTTTGAAAATTTTCATTTTTAGAGGTATTTTCTAGTGTGTATAAAAGTTACTACAAATCCTTTATACTATATTTTTTGTAATATTCTATAGCAAATATGGTACGTATTTACGAATTCATTTACAACAAATCCGAGTTTTGATTATTAGTGGCTCGAGGTGAGGGCGGGGGAAGCACCGATTGCACTAAGCGCAGCGACTCTGCGCAACCGACGTCGGAGTTTGGAGTCAGTATCGCTACGGCTCTTTAAGCGGTAGGTCGCGTTGCACAAGTTTTCACAATGGAACGTACTCGGAATGCGTTAAAAAGTCCCATATTTGGTGAAATTTGCGACGTTAATGACAATGTTTTACCAACTTATTGTGATGTTATGAAGTTTTTTGAGTGGACCAGGCATCAAATAAAATTAAATCAAGAGACCAAACTAGAACCCAAATTTCAGCAAATAGAGTGTACTGTGACAGCACGAATTGAAGAAATATGGAGAAAGGCTTCTAATCCCATCGTTACACACTCGCGAGTAGCACGCATGTTGAGGTCATATCATTTTAAATGCAAAAACCTTCTTAAGTCACATCCTAAAATATCGGAGAAAAAAATGGAGGAATTCCGTCGCAGAAGTAAAGTGCTGTTTGATATTTCGTCTTGCAAATGCAAAAATTTCAGTAAATGTGACTGTCCTAAAGATAAAAAAATACCTGTAAATGAACAGAGTTTCATTAGTGACCAACGTACTATACGAAAAATGATAATAGGAAATGTGGATACCGCTACAACAAAACGAATGAAAACTGCGTTGAAAAGAAAACTTCTGAAGCAAAAATCCTTGCGTACGTCTAAAAAGGAAAGCACAGGTAAGGCAACTACCTCTCTAATCGATATTTCCACGTCTTCTTCATCAAATGAATCCGATTGCAATGATGTTTTCAAACCAAATGTTGTATCTCAAATGCCTCAGAAGCAGGCTGCGGTCACTATTGATTATTCTACACTGTCGAAAACTTGTGATAGATATGGAGTTTCGGATAGGGCAGCGGCAGCCATTGCCTCAGCAGTTCTGTATGACATCAAGTCTAATATTCCAGTTATTGACAAAAGTAAACTTCGCAGAGAACGAAAAAAAACAAGGGAAAATATTAAGGCACAACACATAGTTTTACAAATACCCGCATTATATTTTGATGGCCGGAAAGATAAAACATTAATTATCAGGGAAAAAGGGGGGAGGCATTACAGAGAACTAATCATTGAAGAGCATATTTCAATGATAAAAGAGCCAGACTCAATATATTTGGGTTATATTGCACCAAACTCTAGCACGTCGAAAGTTATAGAAAGAACAATTGTCGATTATTTTTTAAAGGAAGAAATACCATTTGAACCATTAATGGCTATTGGATGTGACGGAACGAACGTGAACGTTGGAAAACATGGAGGTATAATACGTTTGCTTGAAAAACGTTTGGATAAACCATTGCAATGGATAATTTGCTTGCTTCACATGAACGAGTTACCATTTCGTCATTTATTCACACATCTTGACGGTAAGACATCTGGACCTCAAACATATTCAGGGACAATAGGACTAGCTTTAGAAAACTGTGAAAAAAAGCCTATTGTTCATTTTCAGAAAATTGACGGAGAGTTGCCTGAATTATTAACTAAAGACCTAAGTACAGATCAGTTATATTTGTATAAAATCGTATCTGCAGTTACGGTGGGGGAATTACCTGAAGATTTAGGCCACAAATCTCCTGGAAAAATGTCTCATGCCAGATGGCTTACGCGTGCTAACCGAATTCTTCGTCTTTATGTTGCAACGGAAGCTCCTACAGAGAATCTTATTATTTTAGCAACGTACGTTGTTAAAGTTTATGCTCCGACTTGGTTCAGTATTAAAACTCATCCCACCTGTAAAGATGGAGCACCTATGGCAGCTAATTTCAGCGTCTAGATACTTATCCCCTGAACTAAAAACTATAATTAATCCAGTCATAAAAAGAAACAGTTACTTCGCACACCCCGAAAATTTACTACTTGCAATGTTAACTGACCCTCACAAGCATATCGGGAATTAGCTGCGCGTCGTGTTCTAAAAGCACGCAGTAAGAAACTAAGTAAAACAAGGCTGTTTCAACTTCCAAACATAAACCTCGATGCATCATATTACTACGACCTTATTAATTGGCAGCAAAATGTAACTGAACCCCCAATACTGAAGAATATATCAGATGAAGATCTTCAATTATTTGTAGCACAGGGGGGAGAAGGTAAATTGCCTCTTCTGCGTCTGCCATGTCATACTCAAGCAGTTGAAAGAGCTGTAAAGACTGTTACTGAAGCCTCGACTACTTTATGTACGAAGTCTGCAAGAGAAGGTCTTATTAAGGCAAAGATTGGGTCCCGCAAAATAATGCCGAAATTTGAGAGTAAGAAAGATTTTGCTGGTATTTGAATCCACTGTCTTGAGATAATGTTAATTATAATCATATATTTTTTTAATAAATAAGTCAGAATATTCTCTCTAATTTGTGTTTTATTGAAAAAAAGTTCATTTTTAATTGTTTATCTAATATTTTTTAGAGATTTAACAAGGGTGGGTTTTTCTCTATTTTGTGAAATTTCAAACTCAATCCGGAGGAAGAAGATGATATACAAATATTATTTAAAAAATTACGTGATTTAACATCTTCATTTAACACCCTTTTATCACTAACAGACAAACCAAAACAAGTTTTTTTTTCCCCCATACAATCGTGACCCGCCTTAATAGACACCCTAATCACCTAGCGGTATGAAATATACTTTACGACCTATTCTCATAGCTATCAAATATACATAAAAAATTTCATAAAAATTGGTCAAGCCGTTTCGGAGGAGTGCAACCACATACACGATTTATATTATAATAATTATTACTTAAATTAAATAAATTCGGTGTGGGGCAGACCACCGACCAGAATAAATGAATTCTTCATTTATTCCCCAATGGAATCGATGAGGTTCACAGAACCTAAACTTGGAAGTTGACAAGAAGTTGTTCCAGTCTGCACAGTGAAGATTTCCCGGACGATAGTCAACATCCGATAGGAGAGGACAATAAAAGAAGAAGTAAACACAGCATACTTTAATTGGGTTAGTAGGAAAACTGTTAACATTTTCATTACATTTTTTAAACGTGAATACCGCACAAGAGTCTCAACTGCTCCCAACCGCCTGGAGCCACTGAGCCTATGGCATCCCCAGTTGGGGTATGTTGTGATGCTGAAGGTAGTGGGGAAGAGGGAGGTGGGGAATTAACTGGCTATTCAGATATGGTCACACAACCTAAAGCCATTTCAAGCAATGATTCGATTCTGAATGATTTATTTAATTTATTTATTTTAAAAACATTACAAAATTACAATTTCAAGGCATTTTCAACAACAAAGCTTGCCAAGACGATACTGAGAGTATCTGGAACTTTCTGCAAATAAATCATATATTATTTTTAACCCTTCGAATAATAAGAAAATAATATCTATGAACTTTCCCCCGTCAAGGTTTGCGCGCAAAATTCCCAGTTCTTCTTGTGCATTTTTCAAAATGTTCCTTTTAATTGGTTATTTTTTAACCGTTATGCAAAAACAAAAATTGTCCTAATGTAGCTAATGTAACTCTTTTTCCCCACATTCACTATTA
The DNA here is from genome assembly GCA_929108145.2 of Limnephilus rhombicus. NCBI lineage: Eukaryota > Metazoa > Arthropoda > Insecta > Trichoptera > Limnephilidae > Limnephilus > Limnephilus rhombicus. The sequence goes on along the minus strand of OV815296.1, from coordinate 20,326,842 downwards.
ATATACTTCAGTGAAAACCTATTATTGGTTAAATAAATTACACATATTTTATCATACACTATAAATTATTGTAACTGTTGGTTATCCAAATAAAAAATAAAAAAATAAAATCTAAATGAAATAATATTTCCGATGTGTTTATTAGAAATCACATTTTTGTTTCTAAATATTAAAATTTTGGTATTGGAAATGTAAATTGGCTTAAAAGTACATATCTGCGAATATTCGAATTAAAGTACATAAAAGAGAATAAACTTAAAATTTTAAAAAAGGACTCTTTTTCTTCAAAAAAATTGTAATAAAACTGTCACTTCATTTTTTATCACATTCATACAATTTTATTTTAAAGTTAATTGTTTGTTACATCACAAAATGGCGCAAAATAAAACCGTCACTTATGATCAGGTTAGTAAAATATCTGAACAGTATAGCTCGTATATTCCTAAGGCAATAAGAAGCATCATTATTTTCGCTTTCTAACATAAAAGGAATCACAAATGTTTATCTAACTTTTAATAATGTACGGTCGCTCTGGAACAATCTGGGTCTCCTGTTATTATAACGCCATATGATGTTTTGGGACAACTTGGGTCTCCTGTGACTAGACGGGTTAAATGATTAATCCTATAAACCCGCTATATCCAATTTTTTGATGAAATGCTCTGAGTATGACATCTTGTTCACATTTTTGCGAGGAACAAGACTAACCTAAAATTGAGTTTTAAAATCCCCCTAATCATGAGCAAAAACATGTTAAAACTGCGACTGAGAAACAAAACCCGCTATATCATTCAAGAAGTTACTATCAAAACCTGCTATATCAGAATTCAACCAATCACGAGCAGTTATTTTGCCAAGATGGCGGGTGTAGAAACACGCCCCTCAGGTCAGTTGAGTTTCAAAACCCTCTATATTCCATACAAATCACGAAGTGAGTATCAAAATCTGCTATTTCCATTTTATTTATCCAAATTACTTAAATATTTCTAGATAGACATACATTGAAAAAGGAACACTTTTCGAATGTATATTACTACAATAAGGAACTCCAGTGAAAAATATTATGGCTTTAAAAAAATATGTCCATATAGACCAAGAAACGCTGATTCTGAATATATAAGTTTTATTTCATAATATTAAACGCAGAGTTTTAAAAAAATTATTAAAAAATGCATTTTTAAACCTCTTCTCAAAACACAGCGTTAAGTTGGCATTACTGAAATGGTTAACGGTGACGTCACAGTTAACCTGTCACCTGGTGATAGTATGTATTGTATTGTATTGACATTTGAAATGACTTGAAGTGCACACGTACCTATGCAATTCAACATTTCGTGTTTTTGGTTTATTTCCATACTGTTTATAGAGATTTAGATAAATAATAGTTATTGTGTTTATTGAAACATAATTTAGGCCCTCAACAATTTACAAAAAGGGCTATATTTGCGGACAATCAGCAATAAATTTTGTCTATTTGAGGTTAAAGTCATGTCATGTTTTGACATTTGGTTATGTATTTTCAAATTGTTTTTAGTGTAGGGCTTTTTATACAAGTTGTTACACACTCGTCATGATCAGTGTATTATAAATACCAGTGTTTCTGTATGTATTATACATAAAACAATGCACCTACAAAGTAACGCCTGACACAAAACACAACGTCACATGTATTTGCAATGAAAGAGATGATTTATTGTTTTTATATTGCACTTTGATTAAATACAATAACAGTAGCGGTGAAATGTGGACATTTTACCAATGTTTTTCTATATTAAAAGCAGTTAATCTTGAATAAAAAACACACCTCACACCTAAAAGTCATTACAAAGCATTCCTCCATGATTCTTCTGGGTTCTTCACAGTATTGCCAACAGTTAGCTATGCTAAATTGCTAGACATCTTACAAATGTTGCTAGATTGCCAGTTTTTTTTACCCCAAAAAGTTGCAAGAAGTAGCTAAACGTTACAGTAAGTAGATAAGGGAACGTACCCATACTACGTGACCAACTTTTTGCAATTTTTAACCCCCCCCCCCCAATCTTCTAAATTCTGACAATCGTTTTATTTCCAGGTTTTATTTGGATAAAACAAAACAACACAAGGTAGAATAAGAGTAGTGCGTACTATTTTGGTTGTATTCTGTCTGTCGTAGCTAGCTAGCGCACAGAACAATATTACAGTGCCACAAAGTTATCTGTTCCGGTGGTGGTGTCGCTAGTTGTGAACAAATAGGTCATAGAAATATCAAAGATTGTGGCACTGTACTCCAAAAAGGGAGAGCTAGTGCAGCAGGAAACGGGGATTTTCCGGCCAACGCCACTTATACCATAGCGTCTATGACCATAGAGTCGCGTTTGTTTTTTACTTTTAACTATACGACGTAGCGTTTTATGTTCTCTCATGACGAAATCGAAATATCAAACAATGACGAAAAGTTGCTATAAAAAGTAGCTAAAAAGTTTAGCTACAAGTTTCATTAAAATGTAGCTGTCTGACATCAAATAATAGCTAGATCTAGCTATAAAGTTGCTAAGTTGGCATCACTGGTTCTTCATTCAAACAGGGATGTTCTGCCCAAAAAAATTATTTCCCTAGATTTCGAAGTGAAATTTCCCTAGAATTTCACATTTACGCAATTACCTACGTAGCCACCCGATTGTGTAACACTAATCTTGTTATATGTTAATTAATATGATAATTAATTGGAAAAATATCGGAACTTGGTAAATATACTAATAATACCGTGATTTTCCAAATAAAACACTAAACAAAAATTTAAAAGTACGAATACACTCACCACTGAATTAGAAACTGAATTCCAAATTAAAAAAAAATACTTTGCAAAATAAAAATCATAAGCAACCCGCCGCTCATTTGTACCAAGAGTGGTATTTTGAAGACCCCCCCCCCCCCCCTCCCCCCGAACGTGTCACGTAGTATGGGTACGTTCCCTAATATCATTTTGAGTTGTCAGTGTTAAAAATAACATTGCATGTAAGTACATGAACAATAATTAAGATTCATAGGAATTCCAATAAATATATATACGTATATATATTTATATAAATAATACCAGTAATATTGTCATATGTAATAAAAATTTTGCCAGAGTTCGAAATTTCCCTAGATTTTGTCCTGATTTCCCTTATCCCTAAAAAATATTTTTCTCCCCTAGATCTAGGGAAATATCCCTGGACATAACATCACTGATTCAAAATGACAACTTAAAAAGTAAAAAAACTATCGGTTGGTGAAGACCACCATAGATACGGTGCGTTTCTGGGAGTCTTTAAAAATTAAAACTTTGACAATTATTTTAACTATTAAAACTAACTATAAAAATAAAAATGCAGTTATTTAAGTTTGAAGGTCTTTATTCATTAAAAAAAATAAAAAAAGTTGGACTGGAGTTCTCTATTCATTATATAAAAATAAAAAATGCAATTTTTTATTTACGCTAGAGATGTGACAGTTTTTTGCGGTTTTCTCCGAATCAGTGAAAGTTGATATAGCGGATTTAGAAATTGAACGACTCAAATTGTAAAATAACACAGGACATTCAAATAAAATTTTCTTGCGCATGTCAAGATTTGAACCCGCAACCTACAGCTTGCTAGTCGAGAGTCTTACCCCTCAACCATGGAGGCCGTCACGTTTAATTCATTTTACATAAATTACAAAAGTTTAAATTCCAATAGCATGATTATTAATTTATTATTACTGTGACAAATGATGTAATTAATTTATCAATCTTCAGTATCTCCAAGATAGTGGTAAAAATTTATAATACCAGGAAAAAATGCAATTTTTCCAAGGAATCTATAAAATTCAATCACTATGGATACGTTATACATTACGAATTGTTTGTTTGCGCACGTAAATACGCAATATGAACACGAAACAATAGTTTTTATGGGGACAAAACTATTTAATTTTTTATAAGAAAAACTCTCTTTTTATAACTTTTGAAGGTTATTCCAATCAATTGCAATCTTTAGAGCACAGGCGTCGGGTGGGAATGGTATCCTTGTTCTACCGATATTACAATGGAAGATGCTCCGAGGAACTAGCATTATTGATCCCTTCGGCACCGGTGCATAGTCGGGAAACACGCCAAACGCGTGCCCAACATTTGTACACAGTTGACATTTGTCACATGAGAACAGGTCGTTTCTTCGACTCGTTCTTGTGTTCAACAGCTCGGCTGTGGAATGATTTACCGGCCTCTGTGTTTCCTCCTTCCTACAACATGGGTATCTTCAAGACCAATATTCATTCCTTCCTCTCCTCAAAAAGACCCTCCACACAGCATCCCAGATGACATAGGCCCTGAGGGAAATTATTTTCCTCAGGGCCTCCTGTGTGGAGTTAATGTAAAAATAAAAAATGTAATATACCATTGAAGAGGAAGATAATAATAATCTAAACGAAAATATGAAAGAGAACAAAACAGAGAAAGACAATGGTCGCAACTGGGACTCGAACCCAGACCTCTCGTCTAACCGGGACGTGTGCGTTAACCGATTTCGCTACTGCCACCTTCTGCGGAAAAAAGAATTACTTGAAGATAATATTGTTAATTTTAAATATGAGATTGACAAATATAACGGATTGACAGAAGGTGGCAATAGCGAAATTGGTTAATGCGCATGTCCCGGTTACACGAGAGGTCTGGGTTCAAGTCCCAGTTGCGACCATTGTCTTTTTCTGTTTCTTGTTCTCTTTCATATTTTCGTTTATATTATTATTGTTATCTTCTTCAATGATATATTACAAAACTATTTAATCATATTCACATTGCGTATTTACGGGCACAAACAAACAATACATCTAAATATTTTTTAGCATTACTTGCAAAAAGGGTTTTTCCTAAAATAATTAAATTACCGCCATCTATTATTAAGTTTGCCCTTCGTATAATGTCACATTCCCAAGTATTTGCTTTCTTCGACAAAATATAAAGTGAAGTGATAAGTGAACAACTTTGATAATTGTCTAATTAAAGATGTTTTTTTGTTGTGCGTAAAGTTATAATTATAGTTAACCCCTCAGACTAATTTGTTCGCTTTTCAAACAACTCATAGAAATTGTTGTGTCTCCCTTACTACCATAGAGAGAAATGTGATATAAAGCTGGGTCCACACATGTTCTTTTGTCCGTTCCGTTCCGTATCAGCGTCGCGATCAAGAACGCTAGTTTGGACGCCCGTTCGAACGGTACGGTGTTACGGAGGGACTTACGGGTAGAGGTACGCCCCTATCCATCGGGAGTCAGTTTTTTCGGCCCGTTCAAAGGCGATACGATACGGATATGCGCCAGTCTGGACACGATCGCGGCATGCGCAGGTCGTTCTCTCTGGAATGGAATGAACACGCGATGATGCCAATGATCGCAGCGACGTTACGGAGGTACGGGCTATTTTTACTTGCATCCAGAGTTTTTGATACGGAACGGAGGTACAGAACGGAGGAACGGAACGGACAAAAGAACATGTGTGGACCCAGCTTAAATGGTGTTAGAAAGAGAAAATATCACGCTTTATCTTCAAATCTAAAAGTTAACTACAAAATGAGTAAAATGAATACCTTTATGAAACTTAAGTTTCGCAATTTGAAAAAAATTTTGAGATTTTTTTATTAATTACTAGCAGACCCGCCCACACGTTGCTGTGGCTAACGAAACCTTTATAACCAACGCCATCTGTTAAAACAAATCCACACCGTCCGTTCATTAGCCCACTACTCGCTACCCGCTGCCCACTGTCTGCTGCCGCTTGGCCAGATAGATATATTATGCATTTCAATCAATTTACACAAAACCTTAACAAATTATATGCCTAAAAACCTTCCTCATGAATCACTCTATCTATTGGTAAAAACCACATGAAAATCCGTTGCGTAGTTTAAAAGATAAGCGCACATACAGAAAGTGAGCGACTTTATTTTATACTTAGTGAAGAGTAAAAATAAAGATTTTTGCAAGAAACGATAAAAAAGTGTGGTGAAAATATCGTTTATTACTACATTGGTCTAATAAAATATGTATGTGTTTTTTTTTCACTATCGGTAATTTTAGTTAGAAAAACCGAAAGGTGAGCCGTTTTTAAAAAAAAATTTATGTTCGCAAGAAAAAATTTTATATCAAAAAATTAAATGTTATTGCGATTTATAAAATTTGGAAGCTTATTTTATAACCTTTCAGTTTTTTTAGTTTTCGGTTATGTATAGGAATATTTCATTTATTTGAATTTTATTGCAAAGTGGAAATATTTTGATTCTCTGACAAAATATGGTCGAAAAAACCATCGGTAAGCGACTTTAAAAACTTCCTTGTTCGCATTCAATATTTTTATATTTTTAATTGCATATTTGATTTGTATTACAAAAATCTTAAAGTCTGTCATCTGCTTTCAAAAACAGTATTTCATTTTGAAATATGTTAAAAAATGGCGAATCTATTTGAAATTGTATGTTAAGCGGGAATATTTGATGACTTGATGTTATTTTGTCGGGGCCCGAGGGATTGGATACTGCCATCTCAAGAGACCTGTCATTCTGCTGTCGCAAGCAGAAATAACCAATACCTGTAAAGAACGAACACCCACTCATCTATGGTTCTTACTTTCCATCTCAATGGGAGAAAGGCTCAGATATCTGGGTAGGTGGTAGTCATATTGTTGAACCAGGAGACATCCAATGAAAAAATCTACTAATTCATTCCACAGCCATTGTTGAACACGAGACTAAGGCCCCTTTCGTAGATGGAGATACTTACAAGCTATGTGACTGTGACGCAACCACAAATGCTGGTTTCCATACACAGCGCTACCCGAATTATACTGAACTTGATCAGCTTTTCACATGCAGCCATGGAATTAATATGATGTCAAGTGACTCTACCAACGAAGCCAATAATATTGTTCTTCTTTAACTTTATAAGCATAAAAGTGATCTAAAAGAAGATCTTGGGTTCACCCTTACAACGAAATAAATAATAATTGTAAGGTGCTAATGAGAATGATGTCAAATTGACTTTTTTTCTAACCTCAATTCACGCTTTTTCCACTAAATCCTTTCTTATACACATTCTGGTAAATTTTAGTTATATAAACATAGATATTTTCTCACTACTAAAACAAATTTGACCTTCAAATCATGTTCGGACGCCAATTCTATCAAACGATTAGTAAATGCGAATGCAACTCTCTTAGCGCAAACCTGTTGTCGATGCGTTGCTTTGTGTACGAACACTAGCAAAAAAGCATGGCAGGTACTCACGAGCAGCGATGAAACTCGAGTCGCTTGTTAGTATCTCCACGTAGGAATGGCTTTAGTCCTAAAAATTAACCATTCAAAAATGGCATCTACAACTGTGTGACACACATTTGGAATGTCTCTAGCTAGGCACCGATGCTGAATTAATAATGCTTGTTTTCGGAGACACTTATGTCGAAATATCAGTACAACTAACACGGCAAAAGTCCAAGTTTTAGGAATACTTTATATAATATCATAAACATTTATGTATTAACTTAGTGGATTTTGGATATTTCAATACCAAATAATAATCATAATACGTAATCTCTAGTAGATCAAATTAGGTTTGCTTGAAAATTCTTAGAAAACTATCATAATTTGACAGAGTTATCTTATCTCTGAGAGCTAATTTTTGAGATAAGAGCTCCCACAAAAGCCATCGGACAATAATAACACGAAGCAAAGAGAAATGACACAAAAATAGCAAACATAGTCATCGACATCTCAATCAACTTGCAAAATTACATGAAAATTTTCTAACAATCCTCAATCAATGAACAGTCAATATTTGTGATCTAATGATAACAATATAGCAATCTGAACAGAACGAAACAGGAACTTTCCAAAACTGTGGTACCATGAAATTGGCCTTTCTTTCCATCTTTTATCTGCTTCTCATAAAGTGGTGTGTTGGACCTCTCTAGGCTAATATTCAGAGACTCTCGGAAAGTGAAAAAAACAAGAATGAAAAACTGAATTGATAGAATCCTTTCCCAGCCTGCTTCTCTCTCCATGTAACAGTGGAAAATTGTAGATAAATATGTCTTCTAAAATAATTATAGTCGATTCTCAAACAATAATAATCGAAAAGTCTTGAATTCATTCACCTTCTTTTATGTACCGTACAAGAGTCCCTGCTTCCAACTGTCTGGAGACAGTGAAACAGTGAGCCTCACCCAATAAGGGTGTGTTGTGAGGCTAAAGTAATGGGGAGGGGAAGGAGATGGGGAAGAGGGAGGTAAGGAAGTACCTGGCTGTTCAGATTTGGCCACCGAATGACTAAAGCCATTTCAAGGAACCTTTCTGTAATGTATCATAATATTAGTCTATGATCAGTTCTATAATTTTTTCCCGTTTTCTATGCTATATTCAGGTCACATGATGTCAGTTACGACGTTTGTCGAAGATAGCCGAACACAGACAGGCAAGAGCTCGGTAGACAAAAACTAGCTTTCCAGTTTCAAGGATGTGTGTCCTCAACCATATTTGTATATTAATGAAATAGCAATAAACAGTCAGCATGATCTTAAAGAAATAAAGTCTTTCAATTAAACAGAATAGTACGGAGATACCGACTAATAATAAAGTACAATATCTCTATAAAGGAAAACAGATAGATTTTACGTTTTCAATTCTAAATGGTGGTCTTACGCCAGGGCGATATAGTGTTAGATAACAGTGAAGCAACACAAAGTATTTAAATAAAAAGTTTCTTGTCCACGCCATGATTTGAACCCGCGACCTCTGGATTGCTAGTCCAGAGCTTTACTCCTCGACCAAGGAAACCTCCATACGCCAATAAATCAATGTAGAATCAATGGTTTTACGCAAATCAGTTTGTCCAATCATTTTACACAAGGGCACAATGAAAATTAAATAAGTTCTTTGATAGCGCAGTCTTAAGAAAGGGACGTTCATGTGGTTCGGACAAGTGGAAATGGACAAAGAAAGGAGTGAATGATGCGCAAGTGGATGGAAGATGTGGGGACGCACCAGGGAGACATAGCATGATCAAGTAAATCAAATACAAATAAATAAATAAACCTTTTTAAGGAAAGGAAGGAGGAAGTCCTGGGAAGGAAAAAGGAATGAGTAGGAATCTGGGGTCAGTGTGTCCAGAGTGACGAATGAATCCATTCCTTCCGCTGAAGTGCAAGACGATGGGTCAAGAAAGGAGAGAGACAGGAGACAGTCAAAGGGTCTCCCCGAACCAGCCTCTCCTGATCTGGCCCGCCACGCGGCTGGTGAGACCTGAACACATCTCACCCGATGAAACCGGGCACCCCTGCTAAATAAACAAACGTAGTGAACCACTTGGGGTGACATACGGCAGATAAATGGTTCCCAGAGGGGCAGTACTCATACCCACCCCCCAATTTAATATGGGTACATTGTAATTAAAGGAAGTGTGAGGGGAAGGAGATGAGTAAGATGAAGGTTCAAGTATTCCTGGCTATAGATGCTATGTCACAATAAATTTGTTCCGGGAAAATTAAACTGGGAATGTTGGAAATAAGGAGAAGGAAGGAGAAAGGGAAAGAACCTGCTAATCAGACTTAGTTATGAAATATAAAGATCATAGTATAATAGTTCACATAAACAAAACATTGCCCTCATTCTCGCAAAAGTCACAATAAACACAAGTTTTGATATACTGACATATAGAACCAAACAAATAATGGCTTTAATTTTTTTCTATTATTATGCCGATAGGTACCTAATAATTAAAAATGCGTATAAAAATACAACATATGCAGTAAGATCATATCTCAAAACTGTGTGTTGTGGTTTGGTGACTTTTCCCTAAATAAGGATGATATTTATATGACAAATTCTCTTTGCTTTCTAATATGGACCCATTTATTCCATATTTTGGTATAAAAGTGCAATTCGTACATATTATATTATAATATAGGTGTGTTGATCACCATGGCACTAGAAGCTCCAGCCAACCTATTATGGTGTTGATGTTATATTCTGATAATAGTAAATAGACTAAATAAACATAAATCAAAACAGATTGACTATTACTTTTCGTGTGAAAATGTCATAAAAAAAATGTAAGCAGGTGCCATTTTATTACATTGTAATCTGACAGGAGGCTCATTGGCAGGGGGGTATAACTCCGAACTTTTTTGTGTCGTGACGTATGATTCATGACCATATCATTTTATTGGTCCAAATTTCCATAGAAAGACTGTTGAGAACTGAGTAGTATATCTAAGTAGGATATCTATGGTTTTATATGTCAAATAGAGATAGCACATTGTTCGAACCGAATATTCCTAACCTCGCAACGCCGGCGTAAATATTTGTGAAAATGATTCCTTGATATCATTGCGGTTTCGAAGGCTGTGAAGATATTGATTCAATTCGACATAAGTTACCGACCCACTTAAGGAGTGTCCCGAAGCCTGGCAGCAGCAATTCGATCCTCAAAAGCATCCCGGGTGAGCGTTCGCTTGGTAATCGGCGTCTGGTATCTTTTGTTTAGAATAATGTGAAAATTGACCTGCAATATTGTGTTTTTCTAGATAAAATAATTGATAATCAATACCAGAATGTAATATCAGTGATACAAGGAGGACTTCCACAAGCTTTACCTTCGACGAGGACAAAATCAACGACTTCAAAGAAGAGGCAGATGATGAAATCAGAGATTGTCTCAGATTGGGTACGTTTATAAGTACATTTTAATATTTGGATGATTTGTATAGCACCGTTTTTGTGAAAAATCACCTCGTCTGTAATGGACTGTTGGTACCTGCCCTGATGTATGGCATTGAGGCATTGAACTGGCAGAGGAAGGAAAAAAGTAGATTGAATGTTGTAGAAATGAGATCCCTGAGGCATGTGTGTAGTAAAACCATCCATGATCGTGTGAGAAACGTGGAGATCCGCATAGAATGCAAGGCTGATGTAAGCATACTGAGTAAGGTTAAGAAAGGGACGCTCAGATGGTTTGGCCATGTAGAGTGAATGAACGAGGAAAATAGTGTACACGTTCCAAATGTGAATGGTAAAAGAAGCCGAGGAAGACATGGCATGACCAAGTGAATCAGATACTTGAGTCGGGCCATGTCAAGAGTCAGAATAATAGAATAGCATGTATGAAACCATGTATGAATGTGAACGAGGCAAGGAGTGTGTGCCAAGATTGAGTTGTTTGGTGGTCTGTCCTCTCTGCCCACCCCTGCGGAAACAGTATGATGGTAAAGTTGGTCATTTAACTGGACTACCTTTTTACACGGTGCAATTATAGGTTTTTGTTTTGAATAATGTGGTAATTTGTTTGAAATATTGTGTTTTTCTAGGTAAGAGGAAGTCTCAACTCTCTCCCAGAAAGAGGAGAATGCAGTTGCAAATGGCGGGGACCAGGCGTCAATTGAGATAGCCCAACAAAATAATGCAACGGAACGCATCGCTACGAGTATTGAAGATTTTCTTTCCGGCTCTCTCTGAATGCATATATTTAAAGTATGCTCAATATAGGATGAAATTGTTGTCCTCATTTATCTTTTACTTGTCTTGTTGTTCTTATTTATTATTTATAAGACATCACAATGAACATCCTTTTTTTTGGAAATCAGCAAAATCCTATAAAATTATCCTAAAAAGACTGCTTTGTAATGAATATCTTTCAACACCTTTAAAATATGTTTGTATATTATTTTGTGAATTTATACATATGTAGATTAATAAATAAATACTTTTAACATCTTGGATATTTTATTTTTAAAATAATTTTTAGGCTGATAAATTAGGTAGTGGGTAGGGATTTATATTGTTCATGGTAGTACCCTTTTTTTTTTTTTTTTACTTTTCACTATCCTTGTCGATGGTATGTGACGTCAGAGTAATAAAATTTTCATTTTGACAGTTAAAATAGTGTCGAAACCAGTTGGGAACAAAAAGCCCCAAGATATCGATCTAGGTATTAGTTCATTTATGCTCATTGGCTTGTCATATTTACCAATATATTTAACAGGTTCATAACTTCAATCTCCATTACGACAGCTGCGAAGTTTGATGGACTTTACAAAATGGTAATACAGCTGTCGTTGGTGACATTGATAGATAAATAAACCTTCGGCCATTGGAGAGGCACAAATTTATACTAAGTTATAATTTTTACGGAAGAATATTCGAAACTTTGCACATATTTTAGTGAAGAGTGGACGAAGTTATCATCACATCGCTCATTATGTTAGTTCGAACAAAATCTGCCATAAAAAAACATTCTTTCGGTAAAACGAAAAGTCTGGATTTTATGAAAATTTCCTGCATATTTTATATTATTTTGGTTTAATCTCGTATTCTGGTTTTGATTTATCAACCACTCTAAATACCGGCGCCTGCAGATAATAATAAATCCAATCAATCGGTGAATTTCATTGTATTTATTTTGACAGTGGGAACATTTTGGAAGGACAAGATAAGGGATTTTTTTACCTTTCCCAGGGAGTTTGAGAACGTGCCCTTCCATTTTTCATAGTTGTCCGTCTTTAGGAAGTCATAATCCACATGCTCGACCTTGTTTGGGAACATTTTACACTAAAAATCGGCACCAGAAAAGGCATTTAGATTAGATACATATTTTTCCGGCCATGTTTTTGTTTTTGTGTCAGAGCTAGCGGCACTCGGACAGACCCGCGGCGGCACTGCATTTCATAACGACAACATAATGTTTCGATTTAACACTTATTAAATACTCATTGCGCTCTGAGAAATGTCAATAAAAGTGATTCAATCGCTACCGGAGACACGGGTGCGGAATACGGTCGCCATCTTGATTATCTCAAACTGATACTTTGGATGACGACTCGGAAAGCTCGCAGCTGGGCTGAAGCTCATCTACGGTATAAAACAGCGATTCGTACGACACGGAGTGGAACTGCTGATACTGATAACTTGAAACTTGAATATCGTGGCGGAACGAAATAAGGGAGGCGTCTACTAATATCTACAGGAATTCCAAAAACTGAAAAAATCGAACTAATATCTATGAGAAACAAAGTGTTGACGAATATCTACAGCTCAAACTGTTGACTAATATCTATGAGAACCAAAGTGTTGACGAATATCTACAGCACTGGCAGAGGTTGGCAGGTTGGATTTGCAATTAATTATGTATAGCATATTGGAATAACGTAATATTTTTGTTATTAGTTTTTGGGGTATTATGCCGTGTTGCGCTACCTCCTTCTTTAGCCAACGTTTCGGACAGCGTTGGCTAAAGAAGTAGGTAGCGCAATACGGCATAATACCCCAAAAACTAATAACAAAAATATTTTTGGCCGTGAAAATCTAAAATCGTATCTAACGTAACATTGCATATGCAGTTTAAAAAACTTAATTTATGTAAGTATGTATGTAAAAAATCTCTAATATCGGACTATTGGACACATTTAGCTGATTAGTCCAACCTTCGCTCTGTAGATATTAGTTCAACCTACGCTCTGTAGATATTATCAACACTGGGACCGTCATAGATATTCGTCTGACCTTAGCTCTGTAGATATTAGTCAACACTCTGAAGTTCGTAGATATTAGTTCAACATATGAGCTGTAGATATTCGTCCGACATACAGGTGTTAGTATCTGGAGTCGAAATAAACATTAATGATTGATTTTAGGGTAATATATCAGAGTTTAATACGAATATTTTTTTATAAATAACCCTTCGATTCAACATAATTACTATAAAATACAACTACTTACGTCGGGGAGATGATAAAAGATGCAGTTCAATTTTAGTCAAAGTTTCATATGTTTTTTACAGCTTCGACCATGTTTTTTTCTTATTCGTATTGCGTGTCCACCGATTCTGAAATTTTATCGTTTTCTGAGATGCCGTCATTTTCCTCCTCCTTTAGTCAATATTACAAACACCCTTGCAGTGACCATCATCCGGGAAAAGTATTGGTTCTGAACGTAATATGATAATGATGCTACAAATTCCCTAACATCCATTGATCAATTGATTGTCAATATAATATTATTTTACACATTCTTAATATATAATATGATATTCCTGAAGTATTTTTCTACGATAGAAAAAACAACTTCCACCCCATTTCAGAAACGTCCCAATTAGACATTTAGAGCACGCAATACCGTTATATCGTTACCGCAATTTCACGCTGTTTTTCAGTACCGCAAAAGCGAGATTAGAAATGCGAATTTCGCGGTATTAAAAATGAACCGTGATGGGGAAATCCCCGCTACGTCACAGTGCGTCGGGGAATTCCCTACAGAGAACTAACGTTTGTTTTTTTTTACATAAGCTCCACACAGGAGGCCATGAGGAAAATAATTTCCCTCAGGACCTGTCATGTCATCTTTGGGGATGCTGTTTGGAGGGTTTTTTTAATGAAAGGAAGGAGAGGAGAGTTCTGGGAAGGAAAAGGGGGTTTTGAGGGTGGGTAAGAATCTGGGGTTCAGTGTATCCTAGTCATCCACCTCCAAGACCTAGACACACCTCACCCCATGAACCCGGACACCCCTGCTACTCCTGCTACCCCTGCACCCCTGTTTGTAGTCTTACTCAGTCTCAGTCACACTCGCAATTATTACTCGCAAGTCGGACAAGTGAGTGACTAATCTGTCCTATTTTATTTGTTTACTACGTGAAAGCGTGAAAAAATAATTATTTTTACTAATATACTCGGATCCGTGTATCAAACTTTTTTTTGTAAAAAATGAATCCTACAAGTAATGGTAATGAATTCAAATACTTCAAAAGTTCTAAAATAGTGTAGAATTTTTTTTTACGATCTATGGATCGCCAATCAGCAAAGTGTAAACTCTGTCCAGTTATTAAAACTAGTGGACGATCAACAAGCGGACTACATACTCATTTTCAAATTAAGCACGGAATTGGAGCTAAAAATATTAACTCCGACGAGATATCAGAAGAGGTTCATTGTCCTAGCGCAACACCAACCCGCAGCCAATCTACCGAAGTAGCAGCAACCTCAACCTTTTGACGAAGATGACTACATCGAAAAACTACAATCACTGGCGGAAAAAGGCAAGATATCCACACTATTTCGAAAAAACTGATTCTCTTTCTATGAAAGTAACCCGTGTGGTGGCAAAAATGGATTACCATTTAAAGTCTTCGTAAGTTCAGAAGATATACAGTCTTTG
The DNA here is from genome assembly GCA_929108145.2 of Limnephilus rhombicus. Classification (NCBI taxonomy): domain Eukaryota; kingdom Metazoa; phylum Arthropoda; class Insecta; order Trichoptera; family Limnephilidae; genus Limnephilus; species Limnephilus rhombicus. The sequence goes on along the minus strand of OV815296.1, from coordinate 20,311,654 downwards.
GTTGTAAAGGCGGTATGTAAGTTGCCCGAATCTCACAATTCCCTTATTGACATTGACTGATCAGTCACACTCTATATTATTAATTATATATTATAAAATCAAATGGGTTTGCACAAATGGCGGCTGGTACTCATGATTTTTGCTTGCTTTTATAAATTATTTACGGTATTACATTACCTACCCCTTAAATGAAATCAAAAAAATATACAATTTTAGGCAGTCGGTATAAAGTAGTACAAATTAATAATACACTCCGCAAGATGGCGCTGCCAAATAAGACGATTCCTCAAACGTATGCGAACCGAAGACAGCTTCTCGTATCGCTATCCAGAGTATTTGAATATTTGTTTGACAGGACAGGCTTGTCGTTCGATGCTCGACCTATGCGAGGCCACTGATTGGCTGGAATATCAAGACACCGAGTAAAAAAGTACCACACATTCCTTTTCTCATGTTAAAAACATGGTACTTTTGTTATCGAGTGCCGCGTAAAATTCTTTCGTAATAGGCCGTTTTTTTGCGCAAGCTCGAATACAAAGTCAATCAATATTTAATTCGCCGATTCGCTGCTTCGTAATATTATTATTTCGAGACGTCAAATTCTCTCTCGTTTTCGATAAATTGATTAATTACACTTCTGAATCCATCTCTATCACCCAATAAATAATTTATTATTATTCTTAATCAAAATTCCAATATCCATACAATATTTATTTACTTTTACTTAGGCCGTATACAGTAGGTACCTACCTACCTTTTATAACAATAAAATAATTATTTATAGTAAATTTGAGGGGAATGGAAATTACTACATCTTCAGCACTGATTTGTTATATAATATATATTATTTTGTTTTTTAAAAGAGCACAAACTTTTTCTATGCAGGAGACCAAAAAAGGAACTATTTAGGTACCTACTCGTAATAATAATTCCATTATTTTTTCAATCCAATTTATCCACGGGAGCCATGCCACCGGTTGCACAAATTACTGTTTAGTTATAATTATATGCAGAATTTATTCTTGTTACACCCTTTCTTTCTTATTCATTACGCTTACATCAGCCTTGCATTCTTTGCGAATCTCCACATTTTGCACACATGATCTTACGTCTCATGGATCTCATTTCTACAGCGTTCAGTCTACATTCGTCCTTCCTTTGCTAGTTAAACTCACTGCCAAATATCAGGAAAGGTACCAGGACTCCATTGTGGACTGCTGGCTTCACTTCTTTGGATATTTTTTTGTTAGCACCAACTGGTTTCACCAACTCATTTCGGTACATCATGTTTGTCTAGTTCTTTGCCCCCTAATGCGTGGTGGGCCGGATCGGGAGAGACCTAACCTAGACGCCTCCAACTGGACTCTCTTGACCCATCGCCTTGCACCGCAGTGGGAAGGATGGATTTGTCGTCACTCCTGGACACACTGACCCCCAGATTCCTACCTACCCTTCATACCATTTTCTTTCCCTGAACTTTCTCTCCATAAAAAGAACCTCCACACAGCATCCCCAAAGATGACCCGTGGGAATTTTTTTCATCGAGGCTTCCTATGTGGAGCTAATATTAAAAAAAACCACATTTAGTCCTCCGTTAATGGAGTTTTCTGTATTTACCCTTCTTTCAGTATCTCTATCATAAATGAAATCACCACATCAACATTTTCTACCAAAACACATTCAAATAACAGATAAGATATCACTTCACTTTTAAAAGAATTAAACTTATGGCTAAATGATGCCGATGTTGAAACACTTTTCTTGTAAATTCTATGTAAACCTTCACGCTTCACTTTTCAATACAATTCTACTGTAACTAGACTAATAACTTTATTTACCTTCTTGAAACTGTAACAAAAAAATCAACTAACTTTTATATGTCAACTTTTTAATACAATATTTTCAAAGATACCTATATTTTTAAACTTTTACTTTAAAATTTACATTTTTTACTTGAACTCATTGAAGCACTTTAGTTTATATTACCCACGCACAGGCAGTGCCTTAGTGGGTTCCCATTATCTACTTTTGTCTTATATATATTTTTTACTTTTTTAAACTTTTGTGTTATACAGGATGTCCGGGGGGTAAAGTGCATTGATTCTACATGATTTTTTATTTTTTATTTTAGTTTATTTAGGAAACAAACAGTTATACATATTTTAATAAGAAAGTAACATATTACATGATTGCATTAACCAGCGAAGTTTCCGCTACAATTTATAATATATAAACATGGATTAAAACATTAAAGAAAACATAAAGTGGTAGAAAAAAAAGAAAAAAAAAATATATACAACAGAAATGAAAGAAAAAAAACACACACACAAATTAAAGCATATGGGATATATAAATCATCCAAATATTATTATTATAATAAAAAGAAGGAAAACGAACATAATGAGAATGAAAAAAATAACATGCAGCAGGGGTGGAGAGTTCGTAATTAACAATTTGTTTTAATTTTTTCTATTATGGATTTAATAAATTGGCCTGAGGACAAATGGAAAATATCAGCGTCGTAAAAGATATCATTGTATTTTGTGCACGTCCTTCGGAGAAATGAATGTTGTGTGTAATTTGTTTTTGAGTGTGGGATGTGGAATAGTTGGTTTGACCTTGTGTTTCTTATTGGACAGTGGAAATTAATGTGTTCTAGAAGATAGTTGTTGTCAACAACGTTGTTAATGATTTTGAATAAAAATTTTTGGAGATATATTTCTTCTATCTTCTAAAGTTGATAAATTATGGAATGTTAATGAGTCTTTTAGGTTTTCTGAAGTTTGAAAGGATTTAAAGTCTAGGTGTTTCAATATCTTTTTTTGAATTCTTTCTAACCTTTCAATATTTACTTTGTATTAGGGATTCCATATGTCTGATAGGCATATGGCAGATATCCATGATGGCAGGAGTAAAAAAGATTAACAACTTTTTCCGAAATTCCAATTTTTTTTTCCCATACAAAAAGACGCATCTACTAAAAATCCTTAGTGTGAGGTACGATCTTATTTGCTGAGAGCCTGCCGGGCCTGATTGTGGCAACATTGCATGGTTGTGATTAGCTCGTACTGTAACAGCGGAAAATTTTATCTTTTTACTACAAAACTACCCCTAGAAGTTGAAATTTCGGATAAAGTTATTTATCTTTTTGACTTTTACTATCATGTAGAATCACCTCCCGAAGTTAATGGACTTTACCTCCGGACACCCTATTTTAGAAACTATATAAAAAAATTACTTTTGAAATGTATCAAGATATAATAGGAAAAAATAAAGGAAAAAAAATAAAGGTATGTAAATGTCATGAAATAATGCCAGCAGTCATATCTTAATGATCATTCACGCCATGTGTAGACATCATTTTGATGCCCCAGTGAAAACAACCAAGAGGCAGATGGACTGGTTGGAAGACGATTAGAGCAGGACGGGAAGGACCGAAGACTGGAGGTGAATGATAAGGGTACGCAGTCAGTGAAGAGCGTTCTTAGAGGAGGTCAAATCCCACCTAAGGGGTCTAGCACAGTGAAAACGATAAATTTACAATATCGGATCGATAGTCGTAACTACCAATGATTTTATACTGTTTTCCTGAGAACGACGATACTGCTAATGTTGATAGGGAATAAATATGAAATCGATATACGATGGCAACACTGGCAGATCTTTATGGATTTACATTTGTAAATGTCAAACGGCTTTGTAAAAATTTAACCACTCGGACCCATAAGCTTGTTTTCACAATAATATAATATAACCGGACATATATACGACGTATGAGGCGTACCTGACTTATTAAAATATTAATAAATTGACTATTAACAATCGGAATACTAATTTTAAGGGAACGTACCCATACTACGTGACTTGTTCAGGGGGGGGAGGGGATCTTCAAAATATCACGCGTGGTCACAATGAGGGGGGGGGCTTAGGTTTTTATCACATAGTCAATCTAGAAATCTAAATTAAGTTCTGGATACCATATATTTTGGCTTATGTTTTATCTTCATAATATTTTTTCCACTTGTAAGTATAGGTATGCATGAACTCTTACCGTCACGCAGCAGGCGCCGTATTAATAAAGACAAATATGAGCCAAATATTTTTTTTTACCTTTTTAGCAAGAAATGATTCAAAAGCATATTAATGAATTACTACCTGAAAACTGTAGGGGGAGGGGGGGGGGGTTGAATATACTACACATGGTCACAGAGGGGGGAGGGGGGGTTAAAAATTGCAAAAAGTGGGTCATGTAGTCAGTGGCGGCGTAAGGGGGGGGGCGGTCCGCCCCGGGTGCCAAGCACCAAGGGGTGACAACGACCACTCACTCTTACAACCAAAGAATGCGCACAAAATCTCCCTCTGTAAAGACATATCAATAAATAACTTCCTACTCTAGTATCTTGCTACTTACATAATATCATATTTTGAAACGCATCGCAACTATATTTAAAAAATTTTTCGAATATAATTTTTAATTCCCTAAAATAATGAATTCATGTTGCGATTGGTCTGGTCTTATACCGTGCGTAGCATCGAGCGCGGTGGGAAATATTAATGAAAAATGTAGGCGTGTCCGTTAAACTACTATCAGAGATAAGATGGAGTGCTCATTACGAAGCTGTTAAACCACATAGAAGAATAATTTTGAGAAGCTTGTACCAACACTCAAAGAGATGTGTGATCCCAGCACCAGCAAAGAAAGCGTTGGAAAAAGAGAAGCAGCATCAACACTCATACTAATTTTATGTGACTTCAGTTTTCTATGCTATCTTTCCTTTTGTCCAAGAAGAAGTTAATCAGACCAAAAATCTGGGCTATCATTGGAAAAGTGTGCAATAAAAATGAAAGCTCTTAAAAATTTTCTTCAAAATCATGGTGGAAAAGGCTATTTGGTACGTAGCAATAAAATGTGAGGACTTAGACATTCCGACTGAAGGAAAAAGAGGAAGGGGAAGATTTTGAAAACCCTGGAGAAATGACCCGAGCTGCTGGACCTATTACCTGCAGAGAGCAATGTTAGAATGTCACGATAGATTTTATGAAGAACTATGAGTAGATCATCGTTACAGGGCAATGAATTTTATTCTGGTTACATTTAGTGTTATTCAGCCTAAAACGTAACATCACCAGAAGAAGATCTTCATGGAATGGTTCCAAATCTGTTAAAAATTTACGATGAATTTTTAGCAGAGGATATCGTGTTGGAGATTTTACGATTGAGGCACCATTCGGAAGCCGCCAACATTTCTGCCCAAGAAGCAGTTCAATGGACTATATTGGAGCTTCTCAGATTCATTGAAAAATGGGGCAATTTTGAGTCTATTCCATGTTTGGCGCTATGTCTTAGATTTTTTGAATAATTTGTGTCTCGGTGGCTTCATGTGGCTTCAGTTAAAATTAAGTAATAAAATCTGACTTAGGGTCCACAATGAGCCAATTAAAATTATCAATTGGAAGAGACAGGGAAATCAATTTTTGATAATGTGATTGAATATTTTAGTAAAATAAAGTCTCGTTAGCATGTTTAGTATTTGGTGTTTTATTTTAAGTAGGGGTGCTCAATACGAAACCGCCCCGGGGGCCAATCTACCCTACGCCGCCACTGCACGTAGTATGGGTACTTCCCTAATATACATTGGCACTTTGCATGTACTTTTTGAGACTAAACGGATGTTAATCAGTTAATGAGGTCTTTAGGCACATTTCTACCACTTTCGTTTCTCCAAGATCAAACGGAATTATTTGATTGCGTCTTAGATGAATTATTTAAGTCCATGGGATTTTTTAAAATTCTAAGAGCTTCGTTAATTCACATCTATTCATGAATAAGCAGTATTTTGCACAACGAACAACATTATTCCAATTGTTTTATGAATTGACACTCAGGAGGCTGCGCTAAAATTTGTCAATCGTCGGTCGAAATAGTACATCATTATGATGCACTGTGATGTAGATTATAAAATGAAAATTATAATTATAAATAGCTTTATAAAATAAAACACAGAATATATAATACATTTCAAATATTTTATTTATTTAAACCGACATAGACACATTTATTAACCACAATAATATTATTTTACATTTAATTATACATTTCTGATAATCATTCTTATACAATACATACAATCAAAATCTAAGAATAAAGTACCTACGAAGAAATAATTATTTTAATTTAATGCTTTATTTGTTCGAAAGAACTTCTGGAAGGAAATAATAAATTTATACAAATTGAAAATGAACAAATGAGTCGATTTTTCTTAGACCTGTGCATGCAATAAAGCTTAGCGAAAACTGCAATTATTTTAAATAATTTATTAAAAGTTCTTACATTCTTACTTCATACAATAATTGTATCAAGTAAGTACACACTAGGTTTTTATCTGTTTTCTTTGTGTGCAATATTCATAAACTATTGAAATACAAGAGAAATGCTATGATGTCCGCCCGACCTTTAGGTAGTAGTATATACTAGCAGTTAAAACCCGCTCCACAGGTTCTTACTGCTAGGCCCTGCAGGCGGCTTTTGGTTCGGCTTCGCCCAGTTAGTGTTGGTGATCATTTTGTAAATCCAATAGGAACTGGTTCCAAAATTAGTCCAATCCTCTTATCCACTGTCAACGTGTCAACCAGTGATGGCTAGTCACTGCGAAAAAGTAACAGGGACGGATGATGACGTCATATGTAATATACAGCCGCTTGATAGAACTGAGTATTACCGGTAATCTTTCGAAATCCGGGAGATACTCCAGGTTCACAAATTCGTTGAACTTATATCTAGGAAGGGCACGTCCATTTACGTCTTGCCGACGAAAGTGGCGTCGTCTTGTGACGAATTCTTGAATTAGAAACTGAATTACAACGGTAGCTTTGTCTGAAAATCCACATACACGGATGTTTATATGGTGCAATGGGTAAGGCGCGGTGGCAGACATGCGTTGGAAGCCGGATTCTTAAATTCAACCACGCAGACGCAAGGCTATTAATAACGTTCGATACTCTAATGGGCGTACTTTGAATATGGAAAGGATTCATTGTGCAGTAGTATAGGTTAACAATGTGGTTTGAATCCGGAAGGAATTTGTTCATTTAGTTGATTTTTGAAAATGTGCAGTAGTATTAGTTAACAATATTGGCGACGCCTCTTATGTTTCAATATCTTTGGGCCCAATAGTAATAACTGCACTCCATTGGTTACAGTTCTATATACATACTTATCTAAGCAGTGGCCCTAAGCTAAACGGGGCCTGGCGCTAATAAAAACCTGAAGTGTTAGGTGTTAGATATTATCAGCGACTTGGCTCCTTGGCAAGTTGGCGTTTGGAGCAGACTGCTCTAATTGCGCCTGCACAGGGCCAGCCCTTGTCAAAAGAGGAACTAAAGGTGCGATCTTTTTTTATTCACTCTCAAAATGTTTCCAGTTTGGTAGCCAAAAGAGGAGCAAAAAACGCCAAACTCATTGATAATTCAATGTCAATATGTTTCAAGTTGGTGTCTTTCATAGTTTTAGGTGTGTAATTATAAGATTCAAAGCAGGAATAATGTTAAAACCCATTAAAAGTGATGCACAAAATATATTATACTCAATGTAAAGCATCAATAATTTGATAAAGCGTCATGAATGAATGAGTTCCTTTTGCCACAAATATATTAAATTGCCAGATTTGCTATATACATAATAAATACAATGAATTTATACAGAACAATTTTGTAATAGTTCATCTCATATAATATCGACGCTGTAAATGAAAAATGACTTAAGCGCAATACAGCTTGAAAGAAAAAAATGCTGTAAAAATGGCTAGAGCGCCATACATACAGTGCTTTAAACATTTTTCCATTGCAGCGTTGATACATAGAGCGTTTATTATTTTAACTTCATTTATGTATTCATTTTTCATTTACAGCGTCGAAAGGTCTTATGAAAAATAAGCGACATAAGTTTAATAAGTCAGGTACGCCTTATACGTCTTAACATAGGTACTGGTAATCTTGCAGATGACTTGAAAACAAGTTTATGGGTCCTGGTGGTTAAATTCAAATCAGTGTAGATCTCACTTCTAGGGTTTATGTGATATAAACTAATTAAACCATAATTTATTAGATAAAAAAATAAAGCTTGAGTTGAAGTATTTATTTTTCGTTGGCAACCTGAATATCCACAATAACAATGCCTAAATGTGCAGAGAGACTGGTTGAGGAAGGCCTTTGACCTCTCCAGTCGGACTCTCTCGACCCATTGTCTTGCACCGCACTTGGAGGGATGGATTCATTTGTCACTCCTGGACACACTGACCCCCAAATTCCTACCCATCGCTCATACCTTTTCCCACCCAGAATTTCTTCTCCTTCCCATCCTTAAAAAGACCCCCACACAACATCTCCTAAATGACATGGGCCCTGGTGGAAATTATTTTCCTCGGGGCCTCCTGTGTGGAGCTAATGTAAAAAAAATATTAAAAAACATAATTATTAAAGATTAGTATATAGCAATACTGTACATATTTAATAATGCCTATTTCCGTCTACTGTTTAGGGAACGTACCCATACTACGTGACCAACTTTTTGCAATTTTTAACCCTCCCCCCTCCCCCGGTGACCAAAAACCTAAGCAACCCGCCGCTCACTTGTACCAAGCATAGTATTTTGAAGACCCCACCGAACAGGTCACGTAGTATGGGTACGTTCCCTTAGCATAAAAGATTTAAATTTATCTGAGATCACCTCCTTTAACCTACTTAGTTAATTTATTACAGAAATATAAAATATTTATTCACACATATTGAGATAATACTTTTTTAGTAAAGCACTAACAAATATAGTAATAATTATGACCACAATTACTTAAACTAAAATGTAGAAATGATTTTGTGTTATTTATGTACATTGGTTTACTAAGATGTATGTATATTATTAAATTTAATGTTGCAATGGATATCATTTAGTTAATGTAGAATAGTTCACAATAGAATACATAGATATTAGACATTATTAGAAGCTTGCATTACTTGAATAATACATAATATTATAGTACAATGAATAAATTAAAATGAATTTCTTCGACAATATTCTCAAATTCACTTTGTGGTGAAATTTAATAAAAAATTCTTTGAGTACATCCAAAAACATCGTATGATAATCACTAAACTTGCTTTTTGGTGCATTGATCTACATCTAGTGGCAAAATTATGAACTAAACATTCACGTAATAATAAATGACATATTCAGCGGATGATATACTTTATACTTTTCTGCCAAATGATGAGTTTACTTTTTGATTTATACAATGATGGATAATAACGGATGCTTAGTTGGTTTGGACATTTAGAGCAGACAAACAGAGAAAGGAGTACAAGGAGAATATATTACACAAAAGAGATATATGTACATATCGACCAGTGGAGTAGCGTGCCTTGGAGGGGCCCTGTATCAAAATTAGTTGGGGGGCCCAAATGAAGGATAAAGATTTCTCACAAAAGAAACAAAAGGCCTCTGTAGCCCGGGGGCCTCGTATCATTGATATGGCTGATACGGCGGTAGCTACGCCCCTGATATCGACGTTGGAAAGGATAAATGGCTAAAGCGCCATACAATTGTACGGAGCTTGAGCCAGCTGCGTTAGCCATTTATCCTGCGTCGATATATTGACCATGTATTAACACGAATTTGATCACATAATATGCAATTTCAGTGTCCCCCTCTGTGAGACCACCATTCAGAACCGAAACCATTTACACTGCATTCAGTCAACCTTGAGTTAAGTGATTAGATTACGATTCTTGGTTATAAATCCAGAGGCCGCAGGTTCAAATCCCAGCATGTGAAAGTGAATTTTATTTGATTTCTGTTATTTCCCTTATTATATTATTATATAATATTATTTTTCAAATAAAATAATATGTAGGAAGTATGAATATATGCAGCACGTTCCGGGGTAGATACTTTCAGTATCACCCCGTTATAAAGTATCGATGACCAGATCTCAATAGCCAGTTATTTTCCCATCTTCCTGTTCTCACCTCTTTCTCCTCCCCACTACCTTCAGCCTCAAAAGATACCACGATTGGGGATGATATAATATAACTGGCTCCAGACGGTTGGGAGCAGTTGGGACCCATGTGTAGTATTCACATCCAATTGGGGATGATATAATATAACTGGCTCCAGACAGTTGGGTGCTGTTGGGACCCATGTGTAGTATTCACATCCAATTGGGGATGATATAATGTAGCTGGCTCAAGACGGTTGGAAGCAGTTGGGACCCATGTGTAGTATTCAAATCCAATTCTTCTTCTTCTTTGTGTGCCGTATTAAGTCCCCCCGATGAGAATGTCTCTCTGTCTTGCGCTGCCCGGAATAGCTCCTCCACACTTCTAATGCCGGTCCACTCTCGTATATTACGCAGCCAAGACATTTGTCTCCTACCAGGCCCTCGGCGACCCTCTATCTTGCCTTTCAATATTAAATGGAGCAAGTGATACTTCTCCCCTCGAAGTATATGACCCAGATATGAAATTTTCCTGATTTTGATTAATGCTCTAGCCCGCCTGAGAATTTCTGTGTTGGTGATCATGTCGGTCCATGGGACCTAGAGCATTCTCCGGTGAAGTCACATTTTAAAAGCCTCTAACCTGTTCATGGTATTTACTTTCAAGGTCCATGTTTCACATCCATAGAGCAAGACTGACCACACATAACATTTTAGCATTCTCTGCCTTAGTTTTAAGCTGTTTAAGATATTGTCATTGCAGAAGAGGGATTTCATTTTAATGAACGCAGTTCTTGCTGCTTCAATTCTGCATCTAACCTCTACATCTGGGTCAAAAGTCTCCGTGAGAATACTGCCGAGGTATCTAAATCTTTCCACCTTTTCGACATTGCAACCATTTAACTGTATCACTGATTCAGAGTGATCTAGTCGTCCAAATGTCATCCATTTAGTTTTATTGACGTTGATTGTTAGGCCCAGTTGCTCACCAGTATTATTACATTATTATCACACATCCAATTGGGGATGATATAATATAACTGGCTCCAGACGGTTGGGAGCAGTTGGGACCCTTGTGTAGTTCAGACATCCAATTGGGGATGATATAATATGACTGGCTGCAGACTGTTGGGAGCAGTTGTGACCCTTGTGTAGTACTCACATCCAATTGGGGATGATATAATATAACTGGCTCCAGATGGTTGGGAGCAGTTGGAACCCTTGTGTAGTACTCCCATCCAATTGGGGATGGTATAATATAACTGGCTACATACGTTTGGGAACAGTTGGGACCCTTGTGCAGTACTCACATCCAATTGGGAATGGTATAATATAACTGGCTCCAGACAGTTGGGAGCAGTTGGGACCCTTGTGTAGTACTCACATAAAAAAAGAAGTTAGGAGCTGAGTGGTTCAAAGTGTCTGGTTTGATCCTATGGGGGCTAATAATAATCCTCCATCATTGCACAAGCATCGTCTTTTTCTTACACACAATATATTGATGGAAATAGGACGATTTCAAATATTGTCAGTTTGTTCAGAATGGCTTTAGCTACATATGTAATAAGTTCTGCGTAAATGAATATCCAGATACTTCCCAATCTTCCTCTTCGCTTCTCCACCTCATTTGACTACACAAACATATATTAGGGTTTCAAAAAAACATAAAAAGGATGTAGAATAATAAGTACCTACATAATTACTTACAAAGCTTCATATCAAAAGATTTTCCAAGTCTTAGCAAAAAATTAGATACCTACGTACATCTTAAATCTAAGGTATTTATATTTATACAATTACAAATTATGTAGTACTCTGATTATTCAACACACAGGTCATGTGACATTGATTTCTTCATCGCTCCCACTAGCATTCTCACTATCATAATCATCGGCCATCGCATCATCCGCCGCCATTAACGAATAACTCCTGCCGCCATTGAAGTTATTTCCTGCTGAAACGCTACCATCGGCCGATACATAATGTCTGTAAGAGCTGACTCCATCTTCGCTATTCAAAAGCTTAGATCCGTCAAACTGAGAATCGAATTGATTGTTTGAATTTGGAATATATTTATTGTTTTTCTTGACGTTTTCAGATTCTGGGGTTTGTTGTTCTTGTCCAGGGGAAGCGGGGGACATTGGCGACAGTTTTGGGCGGTCGGTTTCCGCGTCAGACAGGTCGGGGTGGGGGTTGTTTTTGTTGGGGAGGGTCTGCTCCCTCGAGCCCCCGCTGGCGAGGAGTTCACGCTCTTTGGAGTTCCTCCATTTCATGCGGCGGTTCTGGAACCATATTTTCACCTGGAAAGAGATAACAATAGGTTAGTTATTACATTTTTCACATTTTTGCTTCACAACTGACTGAGCGTAGCAAAGTCCTGTTTTGACTTGATCGTTTGGAATTTCATCCATCTGTATATTTGTTTGTACATTCCGTTTCCGATTTCTAAAATCTGCTGCATCCACTTTATTATCCAAGCAAGCCTTATTTTGACTAGATGGCTAGCTTTGGCTGAGCTTTTCTACATTATTATGGTACAAGCAGTGGCGTACCTAGCATGGGTGGCACCCGGGACGGATAGGGCGTATAATGTGGTGTCACCCCCTCCCCCCCCATTAAAGTAGACAAACACGAATTTCGACTTCATAAAAAATTGGTCCGTCCTGGGGCGGCAAGGGGGGGAGGGGGGGGGGGGGGGTGGCTGCAGAATTGTGCTCTTGGGGGGTGACACTCGGTCGGGTGGCAACCAGGGCGGGCCGCCCTCCCTCTCGCTACAGCTGAGAAAGTAAGAAAAAAAAATTGCCATTGAGGTAGTGACGTTTCTTTGGATAAATTGCATAATTAGTTATATGAAATATTAAATACAATTTATAATTAAGAAGTAATAATATAATTAACTCAGGGAACAATGAATCATTTTAATTTGATTCAAGAGATCAGTATTGTTAGTTATTGTTTTGGTAAGTAATATATATTTGAGATTTGTATAAATATAGATTCATTAATAAGTTAGGTACGCCTCACACTACGTCATACATAATAATGTCTGGTAATGTTATATTATTGTGAAAACTACCTTTTGGGTCCGAGTGACAAGAAGAAAACAGACAATGACTGCCTAATGTTTTCAATATTATGAATCCGTTTTTTTTTTATTGCTTCGGGCAAAAAGCATGCAAAATTTATTGCAAAGTTCTGATTTTTCTCACATCTCTCAATAGGTTCCTACCTAATCATGTCTTCACTACAAAAAAAAATATCACCTACAAATCGAACTGGATCTATTATTTCTCATGTTATTTTGCAAGTAATAACTACTGAACCAATTTGTCTGTTAAAAATGGCACCGATACGCTTTTGAATCAATTAAAAAACGGCTAAAAATCATCGATTTTGCCAAAGATTGAATGGTCGGTGCTGTCAAATGTCAATCGGTGATTTGGGGTTTGATTAATAGATGTCGGTGGTTCGAGCCGACTGTCACGGAAACATTACATTTAACAGATGGCGTATTATTTTGTTATTTTTATAACAATAATACCTACTATTATTGATGATGTTTTGAACTTTTTGATAGTTGAGAAGATAGGTTTTAACAGTGTCAGTAATGCATCATTAGTTAAAATTTCACCAAGTGGTTTTTTTCGCTTCAAGAGCAAGGTGTGAATGTATTTGTTGAAGAATAAATAAGTTGTCAAATAGATAGGGCCATTGCCGTACCTCAGAAAACTAAAGTAGACTACAAAGCATTTTTTTTTTATCAATGCGACGGATGATTTTTTCCATATTTTTGTCGTTGAATTCCAGTTCACCTTTTCCTATACATTTGGTCATCTTATTAGTATTTGTGTTTTCTTCTTCGGAGTCGCTAGATGACGCTTTCTTATGTGTTTTCTTTGCCTGTTCATTTCGGAGTGGTTTGACAATAAGATATTGATTTTACAAGAATAAAAAAAATATATTTTTAAATTTCTTAGGATTCGATGCTTGGTCCGCTGAATGTTCGGCCGCTAATTATGGTCAGGCGCTTTATACCACTACACAAGGAGACTTGGTATTGTGGATTTATCGAATTATATTGGATCCGAGTACCCGTGAATAAATAAATATTTTATTGTTATCTCATTCGCGATGCATGTGTTTGTCTCTTTTTTAGTGTCGCTCGCTTCCGTTTCATCGAGTTTCAAATCACAACGGTGCTAAAGAAGTTTTCACTTCAAAACTGAGTGTGCAATTCACACGCGGTAGAAGTGAAACCTTCATAAAACTAAAGTAGACAAGAGTGGGGAGGCTACGAAGCACCGCACAAAGAGGAGACCGATTATACTATCTCATTCTCTCGCAGGCTAAATCATATAGATGCATTTTTTTTCTAGTGTCGCGATTTTTCGTCACCGAGAGTTTCAAATCACAACGGTGCTAAAGAATTTTTCACTTCACAAAGTTAAACCACTCTTATTGTATAAAAAACCAATATGTTTTGTTAGCAATGCTTCTTCAGAAATTATAAACTTCTTCTTACGATCAGATCTATGCTATAAATCGCAAATGCAGATCTGCTACAGAAACCTAAATATATTTTTCTTTCGATTTCAGTGTTTTAATTAGGTACTAAATTAAAATCTCGAATACATTAAAATATATAACTTAGAAATCTATGGAAATGTAAACAGGGTGAACCTCGTGAACTAGGAAGAAGAAAAGTGGTTTATGGTGTTCTATCCTCTATTTGAATATTGATAGTCGATGATACCAAAATATTATCATCCGTCATAACACGAGGACACCATCCCTAGGCGAGTGAAACAATACAAAAAATTATTAGGTACCTACCTAGGATGTTTAGTTTTGAAATGAGAATATGCTTAATTCCTAGTTCCTACCGATATGCCATTTATCTAGTTCCTACCTCCCACCGCCAGCAGCTGGCTGGAAAAGTATTTAAAATTTTGAATAATGGCAAGAAAATTTTTTAAAATTCGAATGCATTTGTTTTGAAAACAAGTTTTGGCGCTACACTTTTTCGTGTAAGGAATTTGACCATTCGGAAGTACATAATTTCGTTTTGTACTCATTCGTTTTGTTGTGGCGATAATTACCTAAAGGTATCGCGGTGTATCAAGTATATATTGTGATTGTGTCGTGTGCTCCTTCGCAGAGGTAAAGTGGTAAGTGATAGGTCAACCCTTTTCCTACCCTTACCTTGTTTTTCCTAGATAAATATTATCACCCAATTCCAGCAAACACCATTTACTTTCGTTTCGTCTAAGTTGAAGCTGTAATTCGTAAGTAGTTTGGCATGAAAAAAGTGTATACATATTATAATGATAGTGGACAAAAGCGTCTGGTTCCCACTCAGGCGTCGTGGGTTTAATTTATTTGCTAGCTAAGTCCTCCATCATTGCCCAAACAACTTTTGACGCTTAAAATGATAGTACCTACATACTACATACTACTTAGTAGGAGCTTTTCTAGTATTGCCAGATTCGTAACCCGGGACCGTTCGTCTTTCTCAATAAAAAAAGAAGTATCGCGAAGATACCTAGATACGATTAAGAAGTAGGTACGTCTACCCTACGTACCTATTATATCGATCGTCCAGTTGGTTAGGCAGACATCTCCAAATCCAAATACTAAGTTGTGAGGTAATGAGGAAAGTAATATTCGAATGGTCACCATAAATCAAACAATAACATTTACACGTGCCAGGGTTTTACGTATTAAGTATGCTACCCATAAAATAATACCGGGAGGCATAACAGTTTATTAAATTAGTAAGACATTTTGTAATATCCCACCAGTGACCTAGAAAACATCAACATTTTGTGCATTATAATTGATTTGGAGTATCGTACCACATTTACGGTGAGCGGACAACTCAGAATGAAATCAGCTCAGATTCTACTTTGAAAAGTCATTAAAATTGATTATTTACTAATGGAATTGCAATACGAAGAACATATGAAGCACTTGTCGCATCCAGCATCACCCTGGAATATCCTGGATGGGATTATTTGGGCACCCTCTGAACAAAACCATATCCTAGAAATAGAAAAAGTACAAAAAAGGTTTATGCGTTACCTGTATATGAGGGAATATATGTACATACTACCCATTCCTGTATCCATCGTTCTTAACAGGAATGCTCGATCTTAATACCTTAGAAGCCCGCCGAAAAATATTTTTGGTGAAACATTTTTTTAAACTGATCTCCGGTACTGTACTGAATCCACCTATGTTGAAGGAGATTAACCTATATGTCCCTAACGCGTATACTCGTGGGAGATCCCACACACTTTTTTATGCTCCGAAAGCGAGAACCTCTTCCTTTCAGAATGCCCCATTAAATAGAGCAATTCAACTGCTTAACGATTCTGCATTGAGCATTGACATCTTCAATGTTACCTATAGAGAGTTAAGTAACTATCTTTTGACATATGTCTCAACATAGTGAAACTGCCCCCTTGGCCTTTTTTTCTCTTGTATTTTGTAATCTTCTCCGTAATAATTTGGTGTATAACTGTTTTATGGAGAACCTGAAAAAAAAATTAATAAAAGTGATGAAAAAAAAAAAAAGGTTAAATAAGTTACGTTAGGTTAGGGTTATGGGCTATTTTAAAATATTATTCCTTAGCGTTTAATGACTTTTCAAGGAGGTGTTGAGTCGACTTGATTGTGAGTTGGCATGGAACCCACATTTTCATATAAGGGAACGTACCTATACCACGTGACCCACTTTTTGCAATTTTTAACCCTCCCCTCCCCCCCCGGTGACCACGTGTAGTATATTCCAAGACCCCCCCCTCCCTCTACAGTTTTCACGTAGTAATTCATAAATATGGTTTTGAATCATTTCTTGCCAACAAAAAGTAAAAAATAAATTATTTGGCTTATATTTGTCTTTATTATTAATACGGCGCTTGCTGCGTGACGGCATGAGTGCATGCATACCTATAATTACAGGTGGAAAAAATATTAAAAAGTTAGTGGAAAAAATATAAAAAGATTTCTAGATTGACTACGTGATAAAAACCTAAGCCCCCCCCCCCACCATGACCAAGCGTGGTATTTTGAAGACCCCCCCCTAAACGGGTCACGTAGTATGGGTACGTTCCCTAACTACATACTCAACTTATATTTCCATTTCTCGGAGATGTTTGACTAATCAACTGGACGATCGATATCTTGGATGGCAATATGCATTTTGAACGCTGACTGCGCTATTTTATCATTATTTTACGCAATAATGTCACAATTCACCATAATTCACGACACAATATGGCCGGAATCATTCGTCAGCCGATCGGCAAACAATCCATCATAAACACTGGGCGGGAAACGAGTGATTTGTCAAAACCTACAATGGAACAAGACGGCCTTTTTACACAAATGCGGAAAAAATGCGTGCGAAGGGGCACATCCATTGTGTCCCGTGTCCGCGGCCCAATAGCTAATAAAAGTACATTATAAATAATAGAATGCCATATTTATTCCATGATGACTTGTCAAAATTCGTGCTAATGACGTAAAAATATTATACGGCAAATCAATGTTAACTTTATGATTTTTTTTATCACGAAATAAAAGGGGTGTGCCGAAATGGTGTGTGCAGAATAAATACGTATCTACAGCTGTATTTTTCGGATTTGTTGGCTTTTTCTTTGTAAACAGGTACTTCCCAAGTAAAGTAACAAGAGTTCCAATTACTCTCTACTGTAAGAGCTAGTGGGACTATGAGCCAGACTATCGGTATTTTTTGGTAATTACCTATATCACTAGTCATTTTGTTATAACCTAATACGCTAAACATGGTTTGTAATACAAAAAAAAGTGCCCCTTTATAACGCCTACTCGCGTCAGGGCAAGAAAAACATCCCAGTTTTCAAGTGGTTTAGCGGCTACGCTAGGTTTGAGTAACATGGTTTGTGATTCTGGCGTACTATTAATTTTGTATTAGGTCTGGGATCCAACATAAGCAGTGAAAAAATGGCGAACGAACTGTCAATATCAGTTCGCGAAGTGAAATTTTAAATACTTTGAACGGTTGTATCTCCCTCAATTTTGCCGAGCGCGCCTTAATTTTTGTTTTATTCAACTTTTCCACACTTTTCTCATCTAGAAAGTGCCTTGTTATTTAATTTCCAGACATTGGCGGGATCTGCATTCCTCCGAAGTGTTTTTTTTTTATTTGAAATTCCGTTTCTAATTCATCGGTGAGTGTATACATACTTTTAAATTATTATTTCACTTAGCAAAAGGTGTTTTATTTGTAAAAGCACAGTATAGGTTGTATCTCCCTCAATTTTGCCGAGCGCGCCTTAATTAATTTTTTATTCATCTTCTCCACACTTTTCTCATCCAAAAAGTGCCTTTTTATTAAATTCCCAGACATTGGCGGGATCTGCATTTCACCCAAACACTTTGCAAAATAAAAATCAATCGCAAAAATCAATCACCGAAAAAAAAATCAATCATAGAAAATACGGAACTTAAAACTTAATTTTTTTTTTCAGAGGTCCCCATTTATCTTTTTAGATACATAATATCATTTTGAGTTGTCCGTGTTAAAAATAACATTGCATGTAAGTACATCAACAATATTTAAGATTCATTGGAATCCCAAAAATAAATATAATACCAGTAATATTTTTCTCCCCTAAATCTAGGGAAATTTCCCTAGACCCATCCTGGGAGTGATCTGAGTGCGAATATACGACGCGCTATCATTTTTTTTTCATTTTCTAGATTCTTATGTATCTTGAGGAGATGAATCATTTAAATTTACTGAATTTAAAGTTAATGTGCACTATCGGCCCTTCGGCTGATGGCATAGGGATTAAATTCGCAGTTGGGTAACGTTTCTTTTAATGCACTGGAAAAAACATTGCAAAATTTATGTTTTATTTTATTTCGTGAAGTTCAAAAACAAATATTAAAATGTTTTCAGATTATTTTCCAAGAAACTTAATTAACTAAATAATTCAATAAAACCATATCCAAAAAAGGGTTTGTGAGTAGGAGATTTTTTAACTTCAAAGCATTTTTTATAGGCCGGATACTTTATTTTTTTCTAGGCTTATTAAAAGACTTACAGTTTGTCAAATAAGAGTAGAAAGTATATGAGGGCGCCACTGTTGATCAAATGGCAATACTAAACACATAACTCATGGTGTTAAAGTAAAGCTGTGTAAACTACATTTTTATAAAAAATTAAAAAGGCATAATAGTGGAAAAAATATTTTTTCATTGCAGTATAGATACTCGCCGATCTCAAAATTAGAATCGCATATAGGTATATTATTATTATAACTTTGAAATTTTGTGTTAACATAATGAAGAATAACTATAATGTAATAAAATATAAAGCACAGTTTAGAAATTGCTCATATTTATTTAATACTAGATAAAGTACCTAGCGTTGCCTGGGCTTTAGATCATGTCTCTAATTTTAGATCTGAATATATTTAACTCATTACGTACTCACTCGTAGTATAACTAAACTCACCATTAGTGATTCTTCCTTTCTATCTATTGTTAAATTCAAATTTATGTTAAATTATATTAAAGCAAATCGCTTTATAAATCACCTTTTAATCAAATTTATGTCACGAAGAAAAAAATGTTTTTTTGAAATGTAGTTTACTGTGTTCTATACATTCAGTGTCATTGCACTTCAAAAAAATATTTGACAGTTAAATTGGTGTTGCCAGTCTACAAATTTAGTAGTTCCAGTTTTTATATTTTCTACTCTTTTTTGACAGACTATACTCGATTATTTCAAAGGCCAAGATGTGTTCTACTTGCAGTACCATCTGTAATATTTGTAAGCAAACAAATTTTGAAACCAAAACATGATTTTGAATGATTTTGCATTATTTCGCATGGCTTCATCTTAAAACTCATTGGGGACCCGAATGGGGAACCCCGTCGGCCTTTTAGGTTCCTGTTAAAACCAATAACCATAGACAATGTGTTGAAAATGTGTCGTTATTTGTGGTCCCAAGTTAATTGTAGGAACCTACCCACGACCGGGAATAAAACAAATTAAAAATAAAACCGATAAACAATAACCACAGACAATGCATCACAAATGTGTTCATTATTTTTTGTGGCCATAGAGTTCATTGGAGGTTGGTAGGCACGTACCCACTGCCGGTGCCCTCTCATAAAAACCCTCTCTTGAAAAACAATTACGCGGCCGCCTCTGTTTAAAATTCAAATTTGGAAATTCCGAATCTCGCCGCCATGTTTTGTTTATTCAAATTTTATTTTCATTTTCATACAGCTCCATAAATATTTATCACGAGCCGCCCGGCGCCGCCCGGGATTATAATTTGAAAGTTGTCTGCCGTTCAATTCCGTTGTTTTTTTTCATACTGATATATCAACTACATATAAAATATTTAAGTACTTTAATTTTCTGCCGTGAAAGGTGCAAAATATTAATCTTCGGGTCTTGGGGGCGGATGTTTCTGCCCATTAACTGCGTGGCTGGCCGGATCGGGAGAGACTGGTTGTGGGCGACCTTTTAATCTCTCCAAGCAGGACTCTCTCGGAACATCACCTTGTACCTCAGTGTGAGGGTTGAATTCATACGTCCGTTACTCCTGCAAACACGGACACCCAATTCCTACCCACCCCTCACACCTTTTTCCTTTCCAGAACTTCCTTTTCTAATAAGACCCTCCGTTCAGCAACCCCAAGCTCCTGTGTGGAGCTATCGAAAAAGAAAGTAAGGACTAACCGGAAAGCCCAAATATGAAATTTGGGTGGGTATTTCTACCATTTAAGAGGAAACGCATGCGACGTTTTGTCCATACAAACGAATCCCCCTATTTCCACTCTTGACTTTGACACTAGTGCAAATATTTTTTTTAATAAATTTGATAACAGTCCCCACGTTTTGCTCGTATTGATAAGATATGTACTTCATACAGGAGTTAGGACCCTCAAAAATCCTTAAAATTGCCTAGTTTTAACGCCACCAACAGATGTTCAATGAATAAATTTGACAACGTTTTTTTAAATCAGTACATAGAATCAGTACAATTATAGAATCATCTTCTAATACAGTCGGTGAATTTAAAAAAGAAATAGTTTCGGTTTTGGAGGAGAAAACTGGGGAATATGCGACCTCGATTTTGACGATTTTATTTAGGTATAATCAGCATGACGTGGCGTATTTATCGGCTCCCGCGTTCCCCCTTAAGGATATAATTTTCTGAAAGTTTAGCTCCGAATAACAAATTAGCAATATATTGGTTGGTGGGGCTACCAAGACAAACAAATATTGGTTCGTTAATTCATATTGTGGCCGCGCCTGCACAATTTACACCGTTAAATAGGTAGTTAGATTCCGTTACTTTTTGAAGAGTTTTTCTTTCCATGTACATTTGTTAGTTAAATTTTAATTTTTCTGCTGCCGGTTTCGTTTTCAGTTTTAAGTTTGCTAGTGAATGACGCGGATGAGTCGAAACCGGTAGCAGAAAAATATTTTTTTATTAACAAATGTACATGGAAAGTATAACTCTTCAAAACAAAATGTTTTGAAATTGTTACATAGTTAATACCCAAGAAATACAAACGATTGTGTTACAAATTTGGGGTATGTAACTGGTACTTATATTTTAAATTTTACAATAAATTTTTGGCGTGTGAAATAATAAATGCGGAGGTCTATGTACCTCTATGTGGTCAATGTTGTTTATGGGCATTCAATTGGACACGGGTATACAAATGTGGCTAAAAATACGCCAAAAATTTGGAGGGTCGTAATGTGGGGCAGTTGCAACAGCGCGACCCTCCACTGCGGTAAAAGGGTTGAAACAACCCCGACCTAATTGTATGCATATTATTTTTGGAATTAATATGCAGGGGAATTATTTTAGAGTTTTTTTATCTGACGCTTTTTTAATCAACTCAATTAAATTCTCTGATTTTATTTTCTTAGTTTCTATTTTGGACAATGAGTTGTCTCCAACAACGAATTTTCATGCTGTTTACAAATTTAAAGGATGAAAGTAGACTGACTGCTGAAGAAATGAGATCCCTGAGGCGTAAATGTAGTAAAACAATGAATGACGGTGTAAGAAATTTGGGGTTCGTAAAGAATGTAAGAGTGATATAAGCGTGGTGAGAAAGTGGTTTAGGCATGTATAAGGAATGAACAAAGAAAGGATTGAGATGGGATTATAAGAAGCGAGTGTGAATGGTAGAAGAAGTCGGGGACGCCCGAAAGACATGACACGATCAAGTGAACCAAATCAGTACTTGAATCGGGACACTCAGAATAAAATAAGGATATTGCTGTAGCCGTTTTTGTTGATCAGATCTAAATAGCCAGGTACTTCCCGGCCTTCCTCTTCCCCATCTTCTTCCAACCCCTACTTCCTTCAGCCTCACAACATACCCCAATTGGGGACGCATTTTTTCACTCACTCCAGACGGTTGGGAACAGTTGGGATTCTTTTGCGGTGCTCATATTTAAAAAAGAGGTGGAAACGGTAGCCTAACGCCAATACTAGCCACCACTTAGACTACGATTTACCAAACCCGGTGTATAAGTAACTAGACAAACAAATATTAAATATTTGGCCAGCAAACAAAACTTTGCAAATGTCAGTGGTGGAGTACATAGTTTAACAATGTTAACATCAAAACAAACATTCGGTTACCCAATATGTTTGCTGTGCTGTACGGCCTGTTCAACTGTTCACTGTTGTAGTGACTGCCTGTCTAGTAGGGTGGGCCGTCAAACTTGTGGGAACGTCAGGGGTCTCAAAAGGGGTCTGCGCGTTCGAATACTGATAATGTAAAACTATAATCGGCGAAGTTTTTAGATTATTATATATGTATTTTTTTTTTTACTTGAATACCGCACAAGAGTCCCAACTGCTCCCGTCTGGGGCCAGTGAGAATACGGCATCCCCAAATGGTGTATGTTGTGAGGCTGAAGGTAGTGGGGAGGGAAGGAGGTAGGGAAGAGGAAGGTGGGGAAGTACCTGGCTATTCAGATCTGGTCACCAAACACGGCTAAAGCCATTTCAAGCAACATTTCTTCAAATACAGCAAATTTACAAGGTGATTGTGGGGAACCCCGGGAACCGTTTATTGGATAACCAACACCCGTACCGTAGGTTGCCCCAAGCGGTTCGTTACGTTTGATGATTGAGCAGGAGCTAATTTAAAACTAAATTACCAATTTAAACTTAAATTTGTAAGGAAAGTAGAAATAAAACAGCAATATCTTTTTTTCTAAAGTATAACATAGCAAATATTTAACCATTTCAAAAATACATAATAAAATACATAATTAGCAACTCTTTTCATAACTTTCAAGGTTAGCGTAGTACATTTTTTTTAACAGAATGAGGAGTCGAAGTTAACTAATTAAAAAAAAACTAACTCATGAATCGGTAAAAAATGTTTTTATTTTACAAAAGTTTTTGCACTGTTAGCTTTATTTTGGATTGTGATAAATAGCAAGGCTATTCAGGGTTGTGTTATATAAATTAGAATCTTAAATTAAGTAATTTTGTAACCGTGGCAGTCGAAAAACTGACTTAAGGTGTCGATTTTCACGAAATTCACAAAACCTCGACATTTTGAGCTATCATGAGATTGCCTATCTGCCCTCCAAGGGAAAACGTTGACTTTTGGACCAAACTACAAAAAATCACAATCTGCAAATTTAGTTTATTTACTGGAGTATTTTAAAATAAATTTTTAAGTCTTTGTCCTAATTATTTAATATTTTGTAATTTTTCAGTTTATTATACGCGTGAAAAGCTGGCTGGATTATATTTGACAAACCTACTCTTTTTTATAGAATTTGGAAATTTGATTATTTAAAAACCTAATTTTTCGCCATTTTTATTACTTCTGTTTTTTTTTTGTACAGGACAAAATTTATATGACTTCAGAAACCTTCTAAATTATTATTATAAATGTATTTTTTAAATATAAGTGGAGATATTTATGTTGAAGACGCTTTCTACATCGAGTTTTCAATTTCAACACTTTTTCAACATCATTTGCCGATTTGATGACTCTGTAAATGTAACTGGGGTTCAGGCTTAGGCTAAGCGCAGGTACTTTTGAAACTGAAATTTAAATACGAAATTAAAATCTAGGTTAATAGTCATGCGCAACTTTTGAGACTCCTGAGACGACTATATATTTTAGTTTTACTTCTCAGTGCCATCCTACTGTAAAGCGCCAGTCTACTGTGTATGCAGATAGTGCCAGCCTAATGTACAGTTGTACAGTACCAACTCAGTGTAGGTGCCTGGATGTGTATGTGTAGTGTTTGCTTTGCTCCCTGTATCGGAGCACTTTGTAACTGGAGTCGCGAATCACAGTAGTTCTAACTTTTAGGGATCGTCTATGTCAAACAATTAGCCAAACGTTTATCTATGGAACAGGGAGGCATTAGGGTTTTGAGAGGTATTCCGTAAATATCTATCTATATCATCATTACATTACATAGTATAAAATTAATAAAGTCGCTCAAAATGTATGTGGGCGTTAATCTTTTAAACTACGCAACGGATTTTCATACGGTTTTCACCAATAGATAGAGTGATTGAAGAGGAATGTTTTTATGTATAATACATGTGAATTATATTAGAGAAAAGCCGAGAAATTTAAAGAAAACATATTTTTGTGTGATTTAAAACGGCTGGCGGGCCGTACTATAGTCACTTTTGGAATTCGTTCTACGGAAGAAATTGGAAAATAGATGTCGTAGAGTAAGTAGGTATTTGATTCGAATTATTTTATTTAGTCCTTCAAAATATATGTGCGCATAGATATTTTAAACTACGCAACGGATATTCATGCCGTTTTCACCAATAGATAGAGTGATTCAAGAGGAAGGTTTATATGTATAAAAACATGCTTATTATAGTAGAAAAAAGTCGAGAAATTCAAATATTCAATTCAGGCAGCGGGTGGTGTGGATTTTATAAAGGTTGGGTAATGGTGTTGTGTTTCGTTATCCACAGCAACGTGTGGCCGGGTCTGCTAGTCTTATATATAAAAATCTCGTGTCACGGTGTTTGTGGTCGCACTCTTCCGAAACGGCTTGACCGATTTTTATAAAATTTTGTATGTAGATATATTTCGTAGGTATGAGAATAGATTAAGTATATTTCATACCGCTAGGTGATTAGGGTGCCCCTATCCAGATTTTTTTTTTTTTATTCAAACTTTTTTTTGTATTTTTTTTATTTGGCATAAAAAAATACAAAACCCCAAATTTTAACCAACGTACCCCCACCCTCCTATTTTTTAATGGGGATTTTACTATTTTTGCATAAACAAATTTAACCGTCTTTCGTATTTCAAACAGAACGAAATTATTTATGTTGTTGAATGGCAGATGCCGCTACGTCCGCCTCATACTCAACTATTTTTTAAACTAGGTATATTTTATTTAGTAATAAAATTGAACATCTTTATATCAAATATTTTCTTTTCTAAATATTATTTACTACCTACTTAGTAAAATTTGGACTTCACAACCTATGATACTCACCCACTTCGAACACTTTGAATCTAATCAAGAATCATAGGTATTTTAAATAGAGGTACCTACTAAATTTGATTGATTGTTCTTATACTATACAAAAAGTGAATGTTTGTAGTATACTAACAATGAAAATTTGCTTAAAAAAATGCAATAGGTGGCTAAGCTGTATGAAAACTGAATGTACCGGGACTGAATATACTGAAGCGGGAGAGGGGTGGGGAACGCGGGAGGAGGGTTCACGGGACGGGGAAGCGGGAGAAGGGTGAGGGAAGGCGGGGAAGGTGGAGGGGGAATGCGTGAGGGGAAGGAGACACGGGAGGGAAAGGGAGGCGTAAAGGGAACGGTATATATACGGTGGGAAAGGACACGCAGAGAGGAACAATTTCTTTATGAAGTGGCATTGAAACGCATGCCGGGAACTTGCTTGTCTTCTATATAGGTATTTATGTGAAGATTATGATGGGCGGCGTAGATTTGATTTTTATACAAATCTATAATTTTATTCCGAGATTGATCAAATTTTGCACACTACAAAACAAGAGGTCACTATCTGTATGCGATTTCGAAACACCATCCCATCTCCTTTTCCCGCCTATTAAAGCAGAATTTTGTCATTTCTTGATGAAATTTTGTAAACTTGACTTTCAAAATAAGAGGAAAATTAATGTCTTTGTCTGATTTTGAAAACCTCTGCGAAAAGTCCGGGCAGCGCCGGGGGCCGCAAGAACATGGTTAAATGTGAACATAAAATTCAGCAGTAGTTTCAACATACTCGTACCAACGAAATTTTTAATCATTTTCAATGTATTTATTTATTTTATTTATTTATTTATCTATACATGCATACATATTACAATACATTACAAAATGATACTTTGTCTGTCCAACTGGGAAGGATACCCGTTTCAGGACAGCCAAATTGTATATTTAGTTCATAATATTCTTAACAAGGGAATGGTTTCGTTCAAGATATCACAGGAATTTGCTTCTGTCAAGACAACTTTTGAGAACATTAAAAATTGTATTCTGAACGAAGGGATGGTTTCTTTATGTCTTTGAAAGAATCGCAAAGATGTGATTTTTTTTTTCAAGGTCATTTTGGAGAACATTAATAATTGCATTCAGAGTGAATGAGTGGTTTCTTTAGTGAGATCACAAGTAAGAGATTCTTTCCAGCCATTTTATTTTTTAGATCACAAGTAGGAGATTCTTTCCAGCCATTTTAGAGAACATTTACAATTATATTAATGCCTAATTTGTCAAGAAATCCACTGTGGATCTCTCTCATGGTTATAATTAGTGCTAACTACATAACCCTTCTATTATTTCACAGTAAAAACCTCTCAGCATTAACATCGATAAACGGAAATATCGATAATACGAAATAAAGTGCCTAATTCCTAATTCACCCCTCCAACAATTCATTTAGTCGTGTTTCCATCAATTATCCCTTCTCCCCCAGTTGATGTATGATGTGCGAGGAGGTAGGTAGGCTTTTAGGGTGGTCTGGTGGTGAAAGAGGTATGGAGGATGCGTTGCGTTATAATTTCCATTCTGCACATTGGTTTTTCTATTCTTTTGAAATATAAACATTCTAGGGGCACAAATAACTTAGTACCATTGGAAAAACTCTTACTTCTATAATTATAAGCGGAAGATGGTGCTTGTTCAATGATGGAGAACTTAGCGAGTAGAGGAATTGAACTCACGACACACAGTGTTTCGTCTCATACAAGCAACCAATATTTATAACCCAACTGTGGGGTGTATTTAGCCCTATTACAATAAAATAAGTGTTAAACAATACAATTTATTTTTAAAATTAGCTCCACACAGGAGGCCCTGAGGAAAATAATTTCCCTCAGGGCCTATGTCATCTTTAGGGATGCTGCATGGAGGGTTTTTTAAGGAAAGGAAGGAGAGGAGAGTTCTGGGAAGGAAAAAGGTTTAAGGGGTGGGTAGAAATCAGGGGTTCAGTGAGTCCTGGTCATCCACGTCCAAGACCTAGACAAACCTCTCACCCCATGAACCCGGGCACCCCTGCTAAATCACCAAACGTAGCGAACCACTTGGGGTGATCTATGGCAGAGGTGTTGGTTTTCCAATAAAGGTTCCCTGGGTGGCGGAACCCATTCCCGCCTCCCAAATTGGTGTTTGCTGATTTATATAAATATAAATGCAATTTTTTCTACACTCGTTTTAGAATATAAATCTTGGATGTGAAAATCATCGTGTAATTTAAACATGAACATAAAATAAAATTTTAAAATAGAATTAAAAAAATAATTATTGTGATTGGAAATACCTAAGCTTACGTTAAAAGGGAAATAAGAAAGTATGTCTTTCCACAATCATCGATGTTAAATTCGTGATTGAAATTTAAAAAATATATTGAAAAATATGTTCGCCAAATGACATCAATTGTAATATATATTTATGTTTGTAAAATTATTACGACACACGATGATGTGCATACATAAATCTCTACGCACGGAGTTTACGTAATCCTTTCAATTTACGTAATCATTTTCATCATGAGCCACGGAGCTCTTAAATATCAATTTATCTAACCAAAAATAAGGCAATTTTGATTAACCCTACATCAAAACTGGTTTCATAAGACAAAAAGTATTGAGAACACGAAGTCGGGCAGTAACTAGGTAATTTCTTACCTTACTATTGGTGCGTTATAAAATTTATCGTCAGAAAGCTCATTCGAAATTCGAACATCGTTTATAACCAAGTGAAAGAAAATTTTATTTTCTTCTCGGTTCAGTACATAACAACAAACATACTAATTTTGGTTGTCTGTGATGTGCGTTATTCCTGTGTGAAATTATTCGCATCAAGTGAACTAAAATGTGCTTTGAATATAAATGTCATCTTCAAAATTGGAATTGCTTTTAAGAAGATTAATTCAAAAAGTTGTTTCCTATTACATTATATTCAAACAGAAAATAATTCGAATTGTCTTTTTCAAAATTGGAAATTCAATTTCAATTTTGAAATCACAATAAAAATAGTTTTCTGCTAAAAAAATGTATTTTTGGTAGGAATTTACTTAAGTACTTGTCTAAATTACTGTTCTTTAATTTTTGAAAATTACAGTGAAATTTAAAGCAAATTAGATTTCATTGAACATGAATAATTTCTCACAGCAATGCTGCACATCACAGAAAACCGAAATAATTACAGCGGACCCGCAGTAATCCGACAAACGTTTTGCAGGGCGATGTCGGATTATCGAATTTGTCGTATTATAGAGTACTACCTAAGACCCTCTATAGTCCGGAAGTTTTTGAATACCTAAGAGTACCTTGTAGTTCGAAAAATTACATAGATAGTATGTTTTAAGGGTCGACCGAGATTTTGGTCTCGGTCTCGGCATTCTCGGCTACAAATTTACCGAGAACTCTGTCTCGGTTCTCGGCGAAAAATCGCCGAGATTCTCGGCCATAACCGAGACCGTTGAAAGTAGGTACGGTATAGGATAATGCATTGACCTATAATATCTAGACATGCCCTGTAAAATTCATAATGTGCACGTCCCAAAAATAAAACTGGCTCAAGGCCCATTTATGGAAAAGTGCTTGCATTGCTTTGCACCGTTTAGATCGCAGAGTGCTTTGTGTTGTACCTTTTATCGGTCAACAAGGTCTACACTGAAACTAATTCGTCTTCCAGCGGTCCGGGCCGTAATTAATTTTTTCAAACATACAAATACCTAACTCCCGAATGTTGTACAAGGTACACCCCGCGGACTTTATTTTAGAAAATGTAGTCACCTATCTAACTACAACAAAAAATACACCTTACATATGTCTTTTAGACAGCGTTTTAATAAACATAATAATGTTAAAGAATTGCGTTTCCTACCGACAAAGTTTCTGACGTCATCAAATCCACAATACTGCTGGTGGCATAACGACAGCTCGACTATAAT
The DNA here is from genome assembly GCA_929108145.2 of Limnephilus rhombicus. Classification (NCBI taxonomy): domain Eukaryota; kingdom Metazoa; phylum Arthropoda; class Insecta; order Trichoptera; family Limnephilidae; genus Limnephilus; species Limnephilus rhombicus. The sequence goes on along the minus strand of OV815296.1, from coordinate 20,282,190 downwards.
GGTGGTTTTCAAACTTTTTTAAAACACGACCCGCTTTTAGTAATATAATAAATTATATTTATTCCATAAATTATATTTATTCCATAAATTATAATTATAATTACTTAAATTCACCCTCCGCTGTTTTTTAGGAATGATCAACCTTTTTAGTCGAAGTATATCAATCCGTTATTATTTTGTATGCGGACCTTGGTGGGAGGGTTTGTACAACATAACCTGGTTATCTTTGTTATCGGTGGAGTCGCAAACCTACTTAACATATTGTAAAACAATATTTGTTTAATAAAACTATCAAAGTGTGTAAAAATAAAGCGCCGCAGGTAAAATATTTATATCCGCAATGCCATCGATTTTTTCATTTGGAAATATTAAAGAATTTTGGCGGTTGATTCAAAAAAGTTAGTCGCGAAAAGAGGGCAAAAATTACCAGACAAAATTTTTACTACGTCCAAGGTCAAACCAATAAATGGTGTTGATTTATTTTCGTTCGGAATTAAAATAATTCGTCAAGATAATTTTTGTTATTTTGTACTCAACAAAAAACCGTTGCACGATTTTTCAATTAAGGTCGCGAGGTAAACTATCTTAAGCCACGGCGTTCCGATTTTCTACCGTTTTATAACATATTTCTCTTGAACACTAAGTTTTTTAAGTTCTAAAAAATACATGTTGTTTTTGACGATAAATTTGCCACGCCGAAAGGGTAATTATATGAAATTCCCCGGACAGAAAAAATCGTAAGATGTGCTCCAAAAATTATTATAAATAATTGAAAAAAATCATAATTTCTTTAAATTCTATTTAAGGCTCCGCAACCGGGCCCGAAAAGAAGAAGATGGAGAGATACAAAATTACGAATGTTAGAGGAGAGCGTTAACATTTACAGCGACAAAATCGATTCGAAAATTGCGAAAATGTTTAATAAAACACGACTCGTTTAAAATAGAGTGTAGCGGCCACTTAAGCCGCTCTGCGAAATCTACCGCTGCGCCACTGACTTCCATGGAACTCGCTGGAAGCACATACTTACGGCCGATACATCTACCTACATTCAGCGTAGTACCAACGGCCGCCTAGGAATAATATTTCCGCCACCTACGCGAAAGGCCTAGAACACCTGGCTGTACCTTAAAAGTGCCCGCAGAAAGTTCGAGCGATATCTCGGCTTTGAGTGAGTTCACCCGGCATTACCTACCGTTCTCGAAACTACTTGCCCGGCCGGCAGAGTATATAAGTCAGCGCGAGCCGCATACAGCTTAGTCTCAAGTCTAGTGTATTCATTCATGGTTCGACAACTACACATCGGGCGGTGATTCAGTGTCGCTACGCAATATCCGCCCACGCGGGCTGATATTGTTCTCGTAGCAAGTGATACAATATATATCCAGCGTGACTTCAGGAACATCTTCATAACACCTTCGAGGAACTTCTCCAACTACCATCTCGACATGAGATGTCAGGCAACGCGCCAGCAACAACAACCGGCAACGCGCCAGCATTCTGCAACGAGCAGCAACCAGCATCCTGCAACGAGCAGCAACCAGCATCCTGCAACGAGCAGCAACAACAACCGGCAACGCGCCAGCATCCTGCAACGAGCAGCAACCAGCATCCTGCAATGAGCAGCAACGAGCAACCAGCATCCTCACCGCCTTTCAAGGTGCTCCGACCCACTGGACACACAGCCGCCATACCTCGTCAACGCGACGATGGTCGACCGCCTGGATCAAGGTCACTTCTACACCGCCATGGTGTAGGGCAACGCGCCGGCTCCCTGAAGACCTGTGATCTTCACCGCCGTAGTCTCCTGACCTTCACCTTCACATCATCACGTAGCAGCAACACTCACGGCACCACCGTCACTCCGCTCCGCTTCGACCTCCGCTACGTAGCGCAACAATAAAGACTGACTCATACATCGACTGACGCCTTTCATTTCTCTCTCGCCCCGTCTCTACCGATACGGACCGCTCCCTCAAGAGCAAAAATCTCGAGGGCATTGTCTTAAGCAGCATTTAAAAAAAAACACTGTGATTTTTTTCATACATATAACTTGTAAAATAACTGAAACAAACTTGTTTATAATAATTTTTGGAGCATACTGTGCGGTTTTTTCTATCGAGGGAATTTTATATGATTTGTGTTTCGGTGCGGGCAATGTCTAGATATTATCTTCAAGAATAATATACATTTTAAAGAGCTTTAAAACTTAACGTGTTTAAGGGAGATATGTAAGAAATCGGTAGTAATTCGGGCAGTGGGCCCTTAAATATTTCCCGCAAGATTCTTGTTGTATTTTAAACGACTCATGTTTTATAACACATTTTCACAATTTTCGCTTAAATATTATCGTTTTTAATATAAGCGCGCTCCTTCTAACTTTCTTATTAACATTTATCCCCTTCATCTTCTTTTTGAGCGCTTACTGCCGGGCCTTAAGTAGCCACGAATTTCTGTCATTTTTTATTTATTATACGCAATAAAATTTAATGTTTTGAGCAACTGTCTCGGCCGAGATTTTAATTGATTCTCGGTCTCGGTCTCGGTCTCGGCCGAGAACGAAAAACCTGTCTCGGTCGACCCTTAGTATGTTTGATGATTACCTCTGTCCTGTGTGAGGCTTTTCATTATGCAGTGTAGCCATCTGTTAAAATTCATAATTAATTTTTCATCGTCATGCTGCATCTACTTAAGACAATTAAGTGGTACAGGAAGAATATGAGGGTGTGCCATACACCATACGCTGTCGAACTACAATGATCAATGCCCGAAGATGAGCAGAATATTGTCTCGACACCCAGTGTTCAGTGTTGCTAGTTCTAGTCTGTTGTTGAATGCCTTCCCAGCAAATAAACACGTATGGCACACTATTATAAATGGAGGAAAAGTATAAAATCATCGATTATGTTCGAAAATATGTTTAATGTCTTAATTATCTCCGTTGAATGATTGGAATGCAGACGTACGAGTATTCATTACAGAATATAGGTACGATTACATGAAGAGATTGTAGATGTTTTGCATAGGATCCAAATTGATAGACCAGCCCATCAGTGTAAGAGGATCATCACGGAGTGGGGAGGCGGTGTGATCGTCTCCCTTTCTTTTATTTTTCAATTAATCTGACGGCCTCCGTGGTCGAGGGGTAAGGCTCTCGTCTAGCGATCAGTAGGTTGTGTTTCAAATCCCGGCGTTGGCAAGTCAAATTCATTTGTGTTATTTTACAATTTAATCATTTAAAAATAGTATTATTGTATATTTGCGTCACGTTCCATAGTGAAAGATATTCTCAGTATCGCTCTGGTGAAAGACCACCTTTCAGAATTGAAACGTTGTTTGAAATGGCTTTAGCCGTGTTTGGTACTAGATTTGAAAAGCCAGGTACTTCCCTATCTTCCTCTTCCCATCTCTTTCCCCTCCCCACTACCTTCAGCCTCATATACCCATACAGCATACCCTCACTGCCTCTGGGCGGTTGGGAGCAGTTGGACTATTTCAAATTATTAGTCCTCGAAAATAAAATCTGCTTACGAATTCTGTCTCGACACACCCTAGTGTGATCCGCATTGAAAAATCGCACGAAAATAAACTTATACGTAAAATAAATAAATAAATTAAAAAATATTAGTCGTATTTACAATTACGGGCATTTTGGCTTGTTTTACCGTCTCTGGGAAGTTAAAAGTTTTCTTGTAGATTCACTCAAAAAAGTAAATTTCACATTCTCTACAATTTTTCGACGTTTGTAGTAAAAGTATGTGTTTTTTCACCCTTATTCATGTTAGAAATTAAAATATTCCAATTTACAAAATTTTATGTAATATTTTAAATACAAAAATTTAAAAGTTAATTTTATCTATTTCCTAAAATGCTGTTTGTTTCAACGAAATCTTCAAAAATAATAAGAAATACGTAGCACATTTAAAATATCTTTGAAATATTCCGAAATTCGATGAGAATTAAAAAAATGACAAATTAACTATCCTCTTCAGTTGTATAGACATTCAGGCTTACTAAAAAACCCAGTGAAAATTTTATTCAATTGACATACGGCCGCGGATGTGAAAAAATTACTTATTAAAAATTTGTTCATTGAAAGACATACACATGGTTTACACGGCCTGAGAGGGTAGTTTATCTCTATTTAACGATTGATGTCCGAACGAAATTTGGAATTTTTTCAAAGTATTTTGAATGTTCTATATATACCTTTACCTTCAGCCTCACAACATACCCCAATTGGGGATGCCATAGTCTCACTGGCTCCAGAGGGGAGCAGTTGAGATTCTTGTGCGGTATTCACTGTCAAAAAAAAAAAAAATTCTTATTTTTGAAGGTGTCGTAAAAACAAATACCATTTATGAAAACTAGATAAAATTACCTTTTAGATTTGTGTATTTGAAATACAGTTTAGTTTTCGAAAACTGACATATTTTTAAGATTTAAACTCGGAAATAAATGGAAAAAAAATTCTTACCAAATTTTTTTTGACTAAAATGTAGAGAAATTTAAAAAAATCAAAATTTCAAAAACACAGTCCTATTATGTAATAAATGTGGAAGGAAACTATCACCTCACTTTTTCTTCGTGCATACAATAAAAAAAAAATTTTTTTTCAAAGTTTTTTTATTGCTAAAAAACTAACCTAAAAATTATACCGGCTTTTATAACAGATTTCTTGCATCTCTAAAGATGTTCATTTCTTTGATACATTTAGGAACACATGTATATGTATTAGATATTATTATTTAAACAAACACCACTTTCATTAAATTCTCGTAAAACAAAATCCTTTAAAAATGTAAATTTGAATTTTCATGTATCATATAAAATAGTTTTTGACATTTCAATTTTCAAAGTACGATTATTGTTTTATAACTTGACTAAAACTTATGAAAAACCACAAAAAACACGGTTAATATATCAATTATATAAATAAAGGAGTAAATTAGTCATATTTATAAATTAACCATCACAAATATATATATTGCACACACATCCGCGAAGCGAAATCGTTTCGCGCATCCAGCGCGAAAGTTCATTTATGAAATGAGCGCGAACAACGAATGCGCAGGCGCCGCCACCTAGCGGTTACGAAGGAAAACAAACAATTTAGTACTAAGACTATAAAAAAATAACATTGTTGCCAGATTTAAAATACATTTTAATAACAAACCTTATTAGTAATATTATCGTGTTTTAGTGTATTTTTGTTTTATTCATGTTGCTGCAGCAACACGGGTTATCGGGCGTGCTGTGGTTTTTTTTAGTAAGGTTGAAAGTGTATAACTTTTTATGGCTGTTAAATATGGTCCATTTAATTTTAGTTTAATTCTAAAGCTTTTAAATGCACTGTTGTTTATCAATTGTATAAAATATACACCACGTTTATTAGTAAGGCTGAAGTGTTCTGGTATGAAGAAAGTGTATATATTTATTTACATGAACCATTCATAGATATCTACTTATTTCCAATTTATTTTTCATCCCAAATTCGAGCGATTGTGAGAACTGTTGACGTAAAACCACTTTTTAGCAATAATCACTAAAATCTTTACACACAACAAACAATACACAAACATCACAAAGCAAACAATAAATATTACACTAAATAGGTCTAATGTAGAATGGTTAATCCCCCTTGCAGTATTTTTTTACGTCATAAGGGTGTTTCGTAATACAAAACACACGCGTTTTTTTGAGCGCAAACTTTCCGAACCCTAAACCCCTTAAATCACTTTACCACCATTCTTCCAAACACACGTCGTATCTTCATCTTCCCCTGTGGGTATGCAGTGATCAAATATTGCCTGAGCATTTGCAGCCCTATATACTTGAATATTGAATTAAATGACAGGAATATCTTTGATCATTAAGGCGCCGCAACCGGGCTCAAAAAGAAGAAGATGGAGAGATATGAAATTACGAATGTTATAGGAGCGCGCTAGTATTTAAAGTGACAAAATTGATGCGAAAATTGTGAAAATGTTTAATAAAACACGACTCAGCATTTATAGAAACACTGTTTTAAACAGATATTTTTTTCTTATAAGTTTAAATAAAACCGTTAGTATATCTATCATTAGACAGCTTTTAGAGAAGATATGTAATATAGTTTGCTATTTTTTTGTTTGTTTGTTTTTTATGTTTTTAAATTGCACTTGTAACATCTATTCTTACAAAACTTACAAATACGATAATAACAGTGCAGACTGTTATTATGCTGTTTTTAAATGCATTTATTCAGTTACTTTTTTTAAATCCCTAATTCATGTTTACTTAAAATATTCACTATAACCATAGAAATAAAAAAAAAATCAATATTATACCCACGCACGGGCATTGCCTTTGTGGGATTTTTTTGTTCATACATTTATTATATTAAGCCTTTTTATATACTTTTCATTATTTCATGTATCTATAGGTATGTATTGTATCAAAAATTTTCAATAAAAAAAAAAATAAAAACTGTGAATTTTTTCATACATATAACTTGTAAAATAACTGAAACAAACGTGTTTATAATAATTTTTGGAGCATACTTTGCGATTTTTTTCTATCGAGGGAATTTTACATAATTTGCGTTTCGGCGCGGGGAATGTCTAGATATTGTCTTCACGAAAAACATTTTTTTTAAGAGCTCTAAAACTTAACGTGTTTATAATAATAATAATAATTTTTATTTTAGTAATTTGTACATTTAAGTTTACAAATTTCTAATTGATTATAATATTTCATATTCACTATATTTTTTCAAGTTTTATGTAGCTTCTACAATACATCTGGAACTTTCCAATTGGTGTAGACTTTAAAGTTTCTGGTAGTGTGTTATACAACTTCATTCCCTTGTACAGTAGACTGTTCTGCGTATTCGCTTTGTCCTTTTTTTGTAGCCTAATTTCCTTGCACGTCCTTGTGTTATATCTGTGAATGTCTTTATTGTATAAAATTTTATTTGAGAAGTATTTTGGTAACGTGTTGTTCAATATTTTGTGGATAAATACCATCGTGTTCAAGGTCAGCATCTGTTTCACGGTCAACCAATTTAGTTCCTTTAACATTTTAATTATTTTTGAAAATCTGTTTCGTCGAAGAATTATTCTCATTGCCCTTTTTTGGAGAATTTGTAACTTATTTTGTTATCTTTCGTTACATAGGAAAAGTATACTTGAGCAGTAGTTGAAGTGTGGAGCAATAATTGAATTGTATATGGTGATTGCAGTTTTTATAGAAATTTTTGGCCGAATTCTTCCAAAAAAAAGATATCTTTTTGCCATTTTTCTTTTGGGTGTATTCAGCATGTCTATTGAAGTTTATGTAGTTTGGAATCTAATATAACTCCTAAGTATTTCATTTCAGTAACATTTTCAATAATTTCACCATCAATTTTAATTTTGCTTTCACTGGATGTCTTCTTGTATCCAATCACCATACATTTTGTATTTTTTTATTTATTTTTTATTTAATTTAAGCTTATTTATTTTTAGCCATCTTGATACATCATTTAGTTCATTATTTAAAATGTGTATTAGTTCTTCATAGTTATCTCCAATTAAATATATTAGTGTAAGACCGGCAAATAGTCGTACTTTGCATTTTGAAAATATTTTCACCATGTCATTAATATGGAGTATGAACAATAGAGGTCCAAGGACCGATCCCTGTGGTACTCCTAACTTATTTTCCATTGGTTTTGAAAATTGATTATTTATTTTTGTTACCTGCTTTCTGTCTCTTAAATACTCTTGTATTAATTTAATGGCTACAGATGAGAAACTTCTTTAAGCTTTCTTATTAGTATGTCTCGATCTATAGTTTCGAATGCCCCTTGAAAATCCAAAAATATTGCTAAGATAAATTTATTATTATTCATTCCATTCTTCGAAAATTACGTTTAATGCTGTTTCACATGTGTTATTAGATCTGAACCCTGATTGCTCTTGGAATAAAATATCGTGTTTATCTAGATATTGCAAAATTTGTTCTTTTATTATAACTTCAAGAATCTGCTCATATTTTGGTAAGGTGTTGATTGGTCGAAATTCTTCACATTTTCTGGTATTTTTAATCTTTGGAACTGGTATAATAGTAGATAGTTTCCATGACTGTGGAAATTTTCCTTCTTCAATCGCCTCATTGATAATATTTAATAGAGTAGATCCAATTACTGGAAAAGCATCTCTTATTTTACTAATAGTTAATCCATCTGAACTATTCTTTGATTTTATTTTGTTTAAAATGTTTAATAAATATTCTGCATTTATTTTTCTGAAGACCAATGATTCTTTGTTTGGGTCGATATTATCATTTGTGGAGTTAACAGCAATGTTGGGTATTAATTTGTTAATTTGAATGATACTTTCAATAAAATATTTATTAAAGTTATTAGCCATGTTTTCTTCGTTTATCTCTTTTGGAAAGTTTACAATTTTTATGTCGTCTTTGTTTTCGCCATGTACTAATTCTTTTATGTTTTTCCAAATTTTTTTGGGATCCCCTTCTTCTGAGTTTATTTTATTTTTAATGTACTCATTATGCGTTCTTTTTTTGTCTTTGGAGTATTTGTTTCTCGCTTTTTTGTAGTTATCCCAATCCGTAATACTATTAGTAAGGCATGCTCTTTTGTAAAATGCATCTCTATCGTGCTGCATTGTACGTAGTTCGCTTGTGTACCATCTATTATTGTTTCTTTTATGTATCTTCTGTTCTGGAACAACTTTTTAAATAGTTTTTTTAAAGTTTAATATCATCTGGTCAGCTTTTTGGTTATATTCCATTTGATTTATTCCATTCCAATTAATAGTCTATAAGGATTGAATGAAAATTTCCTTATTGTATTTTTTGTAATTTTTAAATGTTGTTATTTGTGTTTCTTTACTGGGGTTGCATTTTTCTCTGTCATTTATTAGAATTTGAATGATGTTATGGTCGTTAATTTTAGGATTATCTAGTACATTTATATTTAAGTTGAATTTATTTGAGATTACCAGATCAATCGTCGTTTTTGAGATATTTGTAATTCGTGTAAAATCTTTGACTAATTGTTTCATTCCTGCAGTTTGTATAATAGATTTCAGTTTTTTTGTGTATATGTCTGCATTTGCTTTAACATTTATATTAAAATCTCCAGCTATAACGTTTATATTTTCATCTTGTAAATTTTCCATGCACCATCTTTGAAAATATGTTAAAAATTCGCACTTGCTTGTGTTTGGCGATCTATAAATTACAGTATATACACCTTTCTTGGTTCTTGATTTAATGGTGATGGCTAAGATCCAACAATGTTTTTCAAATTGATTGTTCGATATTACTTCATATGGAATTTTATTGCTTAAGAGAATCATCACTCCTCCCGTATGTCAACTATGTGAGTCGCAACGGATGGTATTATAATGTTCAAATCTAATTTCACTATCTTGAATATCTTCAGTAACATGTGTTTTGCTCATCATAAGCATAAAAGGTTTCTTCTCCTCTAAAAGTATTTTTACCTCTTCGTAATGTGCCATGATGCTTTGTATATTCAGGTATATAATTTCATCTTTCTCGTAACTTTTTTTTATAAAAAAGAGATTCTGCTCATTTTTGCTTCTAGTTTTCTTTTATAAATTGGGCATTCCTTGCTCATGGCTGAGTGACCACTATTTAGTTTCAGTCCTAATCTATTGCTAGTCATTATACAATTGATGCACTGAATATCCTCATCGTTGCAACTTTAACATCTTGATGTTTTGCGCATTTTGGACAAGATTTTAGGTTTCTGCAATCTATAGCCTTGTGATTAAACCCATTACATTTAAAACATCTCATGATATTTAAATTATCAAAGACCCTGCATCTGTCCCATCCAATATTTATTTTTTCTTCCTTTAACATCCTGTGGTATGTCTTTCCGTTAACGTCAGCATATATGGTGTAGCTTGTTTGATTTCGTAGATTTTTTGTTTCTTTTACAAATGTTACTTTTATTTTTGAGTGCTGTTCAAAAATAAACTCATTTTGACATTTAATTTTCCTTTCCATTTCTTCAAAAGAATATTTTTCGGTTAAGCCTATAATTTTGACGGATGGATTTTTTTCTTGAGGGATTTTTACATCATATTTATCACCTATCTTTGAAATTATTTGCTCTTCCATCTTTTGTATTGCAGCTACGTTCTTGCACTCCACTATTACTGCCCATTGTTTAAAATTTCTAATTCCAGTAACACCAAAATTAACAGGATCTATGTTTTGTTTTATTTCATCCCTTGTTACCATATTTTTTTTTATCCTTACCTTTCGGCTTAATAATGATGACAGGTTCATGTTTTTTACATTTACTTGGTTCTTCAATAGATTTACCATATTTCGTAATTTCAGAATACGATTTAGACTCAATATTTAATTTTAAATCTTCAATGTTCTTATCAATTTTATATAATGACTGATACAATCTGTCGAGTCCCTCCCCTTCTTTAGTAGTTGGTGCCTTGTATTCTTGGACATGGCTTCAATGTGGTTCAACATTTCACACATTGCCTCAGTTAGGGAGGTTTTTTTGATCCTTTGACAAGATGTTAGATGTTAATGTCTTATTAAAATTTTTCATTAAATATTTTGCATTTTTCAACCTCTCTTCTGGAGTTAGGGAAGTCATTTTAAATTATTAACTTTTATTTAATAAAAATAAATAAATATTATTTTAATTTTTATAAATATCACCATCTATTGGGCAATAGTTGCATTAAAATATTTTCTTTTGCAGATTACGCATGCATTGCCATCTGTTGATCAGTAGAGTAACTTAATTAATTTTATTACTCTATGTAGGTATTTACTGCCCTCTATTGAAAGGTAGCACAAATAAACCATATGTAGGTAAACCATACAAGTTGTTCAAAATCACAGTTATTTGACTTTATAAAATCAGTTTCTCTTATGAAAATGGTTCAGTAGGTACATAATATTAGCTCCAGAATTACCGCAGCACAGTGATGCACTGCTACACCAGCTTTTAACGATCAAAATAAACTTTTTTGCGTTTTATTCCACTATTTTTACGGAGCAAAATTAAACTTGACGTCTGGCACTAACTGTTGTTGTATTCTCCGTTTTTTTCTTTATTTTTACCGTTTTCTTCTATATGGAAGAAAACGGTAGAAATTCGGGTAACGGCGGGCGGCTTGAGGAAAATACTATCAACAACTCTCAATGAAAGTATGAAACAGACAGAGAAGCAGAAAATAGAGGGACTGGCGTCTCCTCCAATCGAGCTATTGCCACCTCACTACTTTCCGTTTATTGTTTTTGAATTATTAATTATGACCTTTTTTAAATTTAATGCTGCCATCTTTTTGGAGTGATTCCAAAGATCTACCCGAATATATTTACAATCTAGATTCTAGAAGGTGCCTCAGATATACGAGTATCTTGGGGTTAGATTGGTTAGAATTGTCTAGGTCTTGGCGGCGGATGCGTCTGCCCGTACAGTATGGTGGGATGGATTAGGAGATACTGGTTAAGGGAGACCTTTTTACCTCTCCGTCACAATTCTCTCGACCTATCGCCTTGCACCACAGTGAGAGGGATGAATTCAAACATCCGTCACTCCTGGACACACTCTTACCCCACATACCTTTTTACTTCCCAGATCTTCCTTGCCTTCCTTTCCATAAAAAAACCTCCTTACAGCATCCCCAAAGATGACATAGGAACTGAGGGGAATTATTTTCCTCAGGGCCTCCTGTGTGGAGCCAATGTAAAAAAATAACTTTGTTTGTTTCATGTTTTCTTTCATAACATAAATGTATACAATGAGGGTTTTTAAGCTTCTTAGGTTATTATAAACAAAATATTTCGGTGGTGTATCTCTGTGTTTCCATGTGTAACTCCGGTTTAATGACCTCTAGAACGGAACTTGCTACGATTTTAAAAATTGAAATTGATTGTGGGAACGAACGATTCAGAGAAGCGTAACGTAGGTAACTACCAAAATTATTTTTCTATGCTTGAAATGCGTGTTTCTTTTGTTAAAATTTTTGACAGATGCCGTAATTTTTCAAGTTTATTTTTCATTCGAAAGGTAAATTTATGATCATCTCTAAAATTGACAATGTTTTATTTTGAGAGGCAATAATCCTTATGCAACCTATTAAAAATAATATCAATTTTTGGCGTTTTAGTTCTGCGATGCTCAGCGCCCCGCGGAACGTGGGGGAGTTTTAAATGCCTTTGAAGTCAGTTGCAGACTCGCCGGATAATAGGGAGCGGCGCGGATAATCGCGCGCGTGCGGATGACGTAAGTATCTGTCACTTACACGCTCGCAGAACGCCGGAAAGTTAAGTGTGGAAAACTATGTCATTACACTGGGCACAAATTATGTACACAGTTTAGATTTGGTAAGAACGAGGTACTCGTACTTCAGGGATGTTAAATTGCACATATTAGAAAAAAGACCTACCATGCAGAGCGGAAGTCATTTGAAGTATTGCCCTGGTGAAAGGTCACCCTTCACACGTTGCTTGAATTGTTCTTAGCCATATTTAGTGACTAGATCTGAACAGCCAGGTACTTCCCAACTTTCTTCCTCTCCCCACTCTCATCACGATAATTTGGGAGCCAGATATGGATAGTGCCGACCCGAGCACCATTTATTGGATAACCAACACCTCTGCCATAGGTCACCCCAAGTGGTTCGCTACGTTTGGTGACTTAGCAGAGGTGCCCGCTTTCATGGGGATGAGGTTTGTCTAGGTCTAGGCGGCGGATACGTCTGCCCACATGCTGTGTGGCGGGCCGGATCGAGAGAGACTCGTTGAGGGAGACCTTTTGACCTCTCACCAGCCGGACTCTGTCGACCTGTCACCTTGCGCCGCAGATTCGCACCCATCCTTCATACTTTTTTCTTTCCAGAAATTTCTCACCTTCCGTTCCATAAAAAAAACCTCCACACAGCATCCCCTGGTGACGTAGACATAGAGAGAAATCGTTTTCCTAAGGGCCTCCTGTGTGGAGCTAATGTAAAATAAATACCCCATTGGGGATGCCATAGGCCCACTGGTTCTTTGTGACAACTTTCTAATGAATGTTTTTTAACTTTTGGATCATTCGTAAAATATTTTGAAATGTCGCTTAACCCGCCGGAAATATTTGTTGTTTGGTATCGTGATATTAAGAGTTGCTAAATAGCTTTTTAATTTGCAATGGATTACTTCACAGTGAACACCGTTTTACACAAACTTTGATACTGTGAAAAGCTTTTGAAGTGAAACTTCTTTAGCCCCGTTAGAGTAATTTGAAATTTGGATGAAACGGAAATGACGCACTACAGCACCTGCAACGCATCAAACTTCGCTCAGCTCGCCTATTGGTTGAGATATAAAATGGAAATGACGCTAGTTGCTACAATTTTTAACACAGTAGTACCTACACACTACAAGGCAAGAACTAAATCTGCTCTTTCATTTGCTAAGAAATGTGTGAATTTGGAATTTATTTGAATATTTGAAATCTGACAGGTTTAAAATAACCTAACTTAATAATTATAAAAAAGACGTTCAGCAAACTCCATGAAGTGACATGCCAGATATTATATTTTGTTCACTTTCATCAAGTTTTGAAGGTTTTCGGGGAGCTAGAATTTGATGGCTAAAGTTCGGTGTTTGGGTAAAATTCCTAAAAAATAAAACTAGTTATTTTTATACTAATTTGGGGTCGGGGAATCCGAATCTGAAAGAATTAGGCGGCGGCAAGCAATATTAACTGAATTAAACGACTTTAAAAATTTTTATACACATACAGGAAAATAGCCATTTTGGAAGCATTTAGATTCCTAGAAAATCAAACTAGTTATTTTTATACTAACTATGGGCCGGGGAATCCGAATCTGAAAGAATTAGGCGGCGGCAAGCAATATTAACTTAATTACACGACTTAAAAAATTTCTATACACACACACACATGAAAATAATCATTCCGGAAGTATTTTGACACATGTAGTACAAAGATCATAGAAAAACACGATAACATAGATGTTTTTACCACACAAAATTAAGTGTTGCCATTAAGCAGTAATATTTATAACGTAAAATAACATGTTTATATTTTAAGTACTTATTTTTTTATAATTGATTCTCAAATATTTTAGGAAGGTACACCAACTAGTATTGTGGAGTTTTTATGCCTTGACGCGAGTAGGCGTTATAAAGGGGCACGTTCTTTTGTATCACAAACCATGTTACATAAACCCGGCGTAGCTGCTAAACTACTTGAAAACAGGGATGTTTTTTTGCCGTGACGCGAGCAGGCGGTATAAAGGGGCACAAACCATGTTACACAAACCTAGCGTAGCCGCTAAACTACTCGAAAACAGGGATGTTTTTTTGCCGTGACGCGAGCAGGCGGTATAAAGGGGCACAAACCATGTTACACAAACCTAGCGTAGCCGCTAAACTACTCGAAAACAGGGATGTTTTTTTGCCGTGACGCGAGCAGGCGGTATAAAGGGGCACAAACCATGTTACACAAACCTAGCGTTAGGTTAGGGACGCGAGCAGGCGGTATAAAGGGGCACAAACCATGTTACACAAACCTAGCGTAGCCGCTAAACTACTCGAAAACAGGGATGTTTTTTTGCCGTGACGCGAGCAGGCGGTATAAAGGGGCACAAACCATGTTACACAAACCTAGCGTTAGGTTAGGGACGCGAGCAGGCGGTATAAAGGGGCACAAACCATGTTACACAAACCTAGCGTAGCCGCTAAACTACTTGAAAACAGGGATGTTTTTTTGCCGTGACGCGAGCAGGCGGTATAAAGGGGCACAAACCATGTTACACAAACCTAGCGTTAGGTTAGGTTAGGTTAGGGACGCGAGCAGGCGGTATAAAGGGGCACAAACCATGTTACACAAACCTAACGTTAGGTTAGGTTAGGTTACGCATTTTTAAGACTACGAATTTTCATACTTTTGATTTAAGAATACGCCGTTGAGATAGTCGTAATTCATCAGGTTAATGTGTTAATACGACGGACGAAGAAGACTTGGTCGATTTATAAGGTATGTTTTTGAGAGCTGGTAACACTGCCGGCACATGTTTTTGTATATTTCTTGTTTTTCTATGATCTTTGTACTACATGTGTCAAAATACTTCCGAAATGATTATTTTCAAGTGTGTGTGTATAGAAAAATTTTAAGTCGTGTAATTCAGTTAATATTGCTTGCCGCGGCCTAATTCTTTCAGATTCGGATTCCCCAGCCCATAGTTAGTATAAAAATAACTAGTTTGATTTTCTAGGAATCAAAATGCTTCCAAAATGGCTATTTTCCTGTATGTGTATAAAATTTTTTAAAGTCGTTTAATTCAGTTAATATTGCTTGCCGCCGCCTAATTCTTTCAGATTCGGATTCCCCGACCCCAAATTAGTATAAAAATAACTAGTTTTATTTTTTAGGAATTTTACCCAAACACCGAATTTATTTAATATAACTGGAATATATTTATATATTATTTGCTTGCATTCCTCGAGTGTTGCGAATCCTGACAATTCAACGATATTTCACACTCTGTTAGGCAAGATAATTGATCATAATTTCAATCTTATTTTTGAACGAGGATCCTTCTGCATTTGGTAAATATGTATACAAAAAAGAGGGACACGGTTAGTGGGTTAATAGTTTCACTTCTACCGCGTGTGAATTTCACATATGTTTTTTTTTAAATTTGCAATGAAATAATTGCTTCACGGTGAAAACCTTTTAATTAGAACTGTGATAAGCCGAGATATCGTATAATGCGTAACTTGTCGTTAAATTCGTTCGATTTCAGTCTGATTCCAGATGTAGGGAAAAGCGTATTTAGGATAAATATGTAAAACCATAAAAATCATTCATATGAGGAAAACAAAAAAAAGTGAAAAATTCCGGCACATATTATTTAATTAACTAACGCTAAAATTACAATTAGATAGGTAGTATGTTTTAAAAGCCATCGATAGCTACCCACTTGTTAGAAAGATACATCCTTGTCTAAGATAGATAATAATAGAATAATCACCGCTCTACATAAGGATGTGATTACGAAATAGTCGAGGGTGTTCTCCCCATCGCTGAGTTAACCATAAGGTGCCCATTGCAGAAGAGGGGACTGGGGGGGGGGGGGGGATGCGAAAACTCTAATAAACTCCCCCTAAAACAATTTGTGACTAATGGACAAATGCCCTATTGAAGCGTATCATTTTACCGACGATATAAAATACGCAAGTTTAACTTTATATCCAATGCAAATGAATACTCACGTCACTGATTAATGTGTCATATTCACGTCACGTTTAATGATTTTAGACAACCTGACTCTGAGTTTCAGAGGTTGTGTGTCCTCATTCCTCCTTCGTCCTCATTCATTCGTCCGCATGCATTCGTCCTCATTCCTTCGCCCTCATTCATTCGTCCTCATTACTTCATTCTAATTCCTTTTTCCTCATTTCTTCGTTCTCATTTCTTCGTCCTCATTCCTTCATTCTAATTCCTTCTTCCTCATTTCTTCGTTTTCATTTCTTCGTCCTCATTATTTAATTCTAATTCCTTCTTCCTCATTTCTTCGTTCTCGTTTCTTCGTCCTCATTATTTAATTCTAATTCCTTCTTCCTCATTTCTTCGTTTTCATTTCTTCGTCCTCATTATTGAATTCTAATTCCTTCTTCCTCATTTCTTAGTTCTCATTTCTTCGTCCTCATTCCTTCATTCTAATTCCTTCTTCCTCATTTCTTCGTTTTCATTTCTTCGTCCTCATTATTTAATTCTAATTCCTTCTTCCTCATTTCTTAGTTCTCATTTCTTCGTCCTCATTCCTTCATTATAATTCCTTCTTCCTCATTTCTTCGTTTTCATTTCTTCGTCCTCATTATTTAATTCTAATTCCTTCTTCCTCATTTCTTAGTTCTCATTTCTTCGTCCTCATTCCTTCATTCTAATTCCTTCTTCCTCATTTCTTCGTTTTCATTTCTTCGTCATCATTATTTAATTCTAATTCCTTCTTCCTCATTTCTTAGTTCTCATTTCTTCGTCCTCATTCCTTCATTATAATTCCTTCTTCCTCATTTCTTCGTTTTCATTTCTTCGTCCTCATTATTGAATTCTAATTCCTTCTTCCTCATTTCTTAGTTCTCATTTCTTCGTCCTCATTCCTTCATTCTAATTCCTTCTTCCTCATTTCTTCGTTTTCATTTCTTCGTCCTCATTATTGAATTCTAATTCCTTCTTCCTCATTTCTTAGTTCTCATTTCTTCGTCCTCATTCCTTCATTCTAATTCCTTCTTCCTCATTTCTTCGTTTTCATTTCTTCGTCCTCATTATTTAATTCTAATTCCTTCTTCCTCATTTCTTAGTTCTCATTTCTTCGTCCTCATTCCTTCATTATAATTCCTTCTTCCTCATTTCTTCGTTTTCATTTCTTCGTCCTCATTATTTAATTCTAATTCCTTCTTCCTCATTTCTTAGTTCTCATTTCTTCGTCCTCATTCCTTCATTCTAATTCCTTCTTCCTCATTTCTTCGTTTTCATTTCTTCGTCCTCATTATTTAATTCTAATTCCTTCTTCCTCATTTCTTAGTTCTCATTTCTTCGTCCTCATTCCTTCATTCTAATTCCTTCTTCCTCATTTCTTCGTTTTCATTTCTTCGTCCTCATTATTTAATTCTAATTCCTTCTTCCTCATTTCTTAGTTCTCATTTCTTCGTCCTCATTCCTTCATTATAATTCCTTCTTCCTCATTTCTTCGTTTTCATTTCTTCGTCCTCATTATTTAATTCTAATTCCTTCTTCCTCATTTCTTAGTTCTCATTTCTTCGTCCTCATTCCTTCATTCTAATTCCTTCTTCCTCATTTCTTCGTTTTCATTTCTTCGTCATCATTATTTAATTCTAATTCCTTCTTCCTCATTTCTTAGTTCTCATTTCTTCGTCCTCATTCCTTCATTATAATTCCTTCTTCCTCATTTCTTCGTTTTCATTTCTTCGTCCTCATTATTGAATTCTAATTCCTTCTTCCTCATTTCTTAGTTCTCATTTCTTCGTCCTCATTCCTTCATTCTAATTCCTTCTTCCTCATTTCTTCGTTTTCATTTCTTCGTCCTCATTATTTAATTCTAATTCCTTCTTCCTCATTTCTTAGTTCTCATTTCTTCGTCCTCATTCCTTCATTATAATTCCTTCTTCCTCATTTCTTCGTTTTCATTTCTTCGTCCTCATTATTTAATTCTAATTCCTTCTTCCTCATTTCTTAGTTCTCATTTCTTCGTCCTCATTCCTTCATTCTAATTCCTTCTTCCTCATTTCTTCGTTTTCATTTCTTCGTCCTCATTATTGAATTCTAATTCCTTCTTCCTCATTTCTTAGTTCTCATTTCTTCGTCCTCATTCCTTCATTCTAATTCCTTCTTCCTCATTTCTTCGTTTTCATTTCTTCGTCCTCATTATTTAATTCTAATTCCTTCTTCCTCATTTCTTAGTTCTCATTTCTTCGTCCTCATTCCTTCATTATAATTCCTTCTTCCTCATTTCTTCGTTTTCATTTCTTCGTCCTCATTATTTAATTCTAATTCCTTCTTCCTCATTTCTTAGTTCTCATTTCTTCGTCCTCATTCCTTCATTCTAATTCCTTCTTCCTCATTTCTTAGTTCTCATTTCTTCGTCCTCATTCCTTCATTATAATTCCTTCTTCCTCATTTCTTCGTTTTCATTTCTTCGTCCTCATTATTGAATTCTAATTCCTTCTTCCTCATTTCTTAGTTCTCATTTCTTCGTCCTCATTCCTTCATTCTAATTCCTTCTTCCTCATTTCTTCGTTTTCATTTCTTCGTCCTCATTATTTAATTCTAATTCCTTCTTCCTCATTTCTTAGTTCTCATTTCTTCGTCCTCATTCCTTCATTATAATTCCTTCTTCCTCATTTCTTCGTTTTCATTTCTTCGTCCTCATTATTTAATTCTAATTCCTTCTTCCTCATTTCTTAGTTCTCATTTCTTCGTCCTCATTCCTTCATTCTAATTCCTTCTTCCTCATTTCTTCGTTTTCATTTCTTCGTACTCATTATTTAATTCTAATTCCTTCTTCCTCATTTCTTAGTTCTCATTTCTTCGTCCTCATTCCTTCATTATAATTCCTTCTTCCTCATTTCTTCGTTTTCATTTCTTCGTCCTCATTATTGAATTCTAATTCCTTCTTCCTCATTTCTTAGTTCTCATTTCTTCGTCCTCATTCCTTCATTCTAATTCCTTCTTCCTCATTTCTTCGTTTTCATTTCTTCGTCCTCATTATTTAATTCTAATTCCTTCTTCCTCATTTCTTAGTTCTCATTTCTTCGTCCTCATTCCTTCATTCTAATTCCTTCTTCCTCATTTCTTCGTTTTCATTTCTTCGTCCTCATTATTTAATTCTAATTCCTTCTTCCTCATTTCTTAGTTCTCATTTCTTCGTCCTCATTCCTTCATTATAATTCCTTCTTCCTCATTTCTTCGTTTTCATTTCTTCGTCCTCATTATTTAATTCTAATTCCTTCTTCCTCATTTCTTAGTTCTCATTTCTTCGTCCTCATTCCTTCATTCTAATTCCTTCTTCCTCATTTCTTAGTTCTCATTTCTTCGTCCTCATTCCTTCATTATAATTCCTTCTTCCTCATTTCTTCGTTTTCATTTCTTCGTCCTCATTATTTAATTCTAATTCCTTCTTCCTCATTTCTTAGTTCTCATTTCTTCGTCCTCATTCCTTCATTCTAATTCCTTCTTCCTCATTTCTTCGTTTTCATTTCTTCGTCCTCATTATTTAATTCTAATTCCTTCTTCCTCATTTCTTAGTTCTCATTTCTTCGTCCTCATTCCTTCATTATAATTCCTTCTTCCTCATTTCTTCGTTTTCATTTCTTCGTCCTCATTATTTAATTCTAATTCCTTCTTCCTCATTTCTTAGTTCTCATTTCTTCGTCCTCATTCCTTCATTATAATTCCTTCTTCCTCATTTCTTCGTTTTCATTTCTTCGTCCTCATTATTTAATTCTAATTCCTTCTTCCTCATTTCTTCGTTCTCATTTCTTCGTCCTCATTCCTTTGCCCTTATTCAAATTAAATTATCCAAAGAATATTAATAAAAATAATGCTAAAAAAGCCGTACGAATATCCCACCATCAGATTATTTCAAGAATTTAAGTCCCTTCACTTCACATTATTTAAAAAAAAATTACGCTTTTACAAATACACAAAGATTGTTTCAAAAATGTGAGCTTAACTCTTTTTTCTAACAGCAGTAGAACAAATATCCTTGGCTCTATGACTATACCGCGCTGTTACACAACCACAGCCCAACAATTCTACAAATATATTGGAGTTTAATGGTTTAACGAATTACCCTTGAAATTAAGATTGGAAACAAATTAAAATTCAAAATTTCAATAAAAACACTACACAAATAACTTATATGATACAACTAAATTATTATATTAGATATCCCTTTTTTCTTGCTTTCTATTTTTCCCTCTTCTTTATCTTCTCTTCTTCTTTATCTTTTGCCCTCATTCCTCCGTCCTCATTCCTCCATCCTCATTCAATAAATAAACGGATATTTTGATAGCATTTGAAGATATTATTTGAAAGTTATGAAGACCAAAAAACACGGAGATTCTGTATATATAAATAAGCCATGGGTCGACCCACAGTATCCTCCCTGATAATATCAAGGATATACGATATCAAGGATTGATAATATCAATGAGGATACGGTGCTTCTACTTATGTCGACAGAATAGCACTTAATCCCAAACATGGGAACACCTCAGCACAGGTTCGCCTAGTGAGGTGTTTACAAAATACTACTACTAACCTATTTACGTACAGCTACGGATCATTAACATTTTTTTCTTCTTATTATCTTCTAAACTTATTATCTATGTAAACCAATGTGATAATTAGTAAAGTGTTTGTTCAAGAATAGAAAGAAAAAAAAGTGATGTAAACTAACTTATATTATGTCTTTTAATAAAATAAATAAAAAATTGATAATTTGTGACTCAACCGATTGATTTTTAATATTAAAAACCTTATGACTTTTTAATATTAAAAAACTAATAAATATTTAGGGATCACTGTAGGCTGTGGGCACTCTTACGATCCAGTCACCGAGAGGATCATTGAAACATATTTCTGTTACACGCATATTAACGAGCAAGAGGGAGAGATTGCAACATGCAACGGAGCTATCAGCGGTAGTCCTGTAGGTTGGATGGTGGATGTCCCCATATTAACCGGTCGTCAGCTGCAAGTGACGCCCCCAGTTCTACTTCTCCGAGAATCGAACCCGAGACATCACGCAGGCCCCAGGGACCTATCAACTGCTCGCTGATTTATTCTCACACTTGGTGGTTTTATAAGGCTGGTTGGTTGGTAAGCACCCATGTACGCACTCTCTCAGCGCCTTGGTGAAAGAACACCACGCAGAATCGATAATTTTTGCATCATGTGCTTACTAATCCGATATGAATGAAATATGAAACTAAAATAAGAAAATTTTGCAACAAAAGGCTAATAGTGTTTACTAATCCGATATGAATGTAGTCTCAATAATTAGTGATGCCCATAGACATCCAAATTTAAATTCATATGTCCATGGTGATGCCATAGTACCTGTAGCACGCGCAATTGCAAATTTCAACCCCACGTTTTTTTTTATGTGAATACCTCACAAGAGTCCCAGCTGCTCCCGTCTGGAGCCAGTGACACTGGCATTCCCAATTGGGGTATGTTGTGAGGCTGAAGGTAGTGGGGAGGGGAAGGATATGGGGAAGAGGAAAATGGAGAAGTACATGGTTATTCAGATCTGGTCACCAAACACAGCTAAAGCCATTTTAAGCAACGTTTCAATTCTGAATGGTGGCCCATACTGAGAGTATCTTCCATTCAGGGATCTTCAAGAAAATATTTCATTTTGGGGATACTGTGTGGAATGAAGCTAAAAAAGCCAGTTATGTTGCGTAAAATGTCTCGTTCAATGTTCGATAAGCTCATATTTAACGTAGTCCAGCAGTAAAAAAAAAATAAACGTGAGCTCTGGGAATTTTTCTTTGGGAAATCAGCTGTAGAATGTCATTATCGTTTTTTCGATTTTACCAACCAATGAAATGCAACCAATTATAGGTGCTCTCCTAGTATTAAGAAATGATAATAATTAACCGAATCGAATTAATATCTAAAAAATAGATTTTATTAAATTATTTTGTGTTGCTTCACGATAGTTAATTCTTTTAAAATATCATCCCAGAGTGGAAGATAGTCTCAGTATCGCCCTGATGAAAGAACACATTTCAGAATTGAGACGTTGCTTGAAGTGGCAATATCTGTTTTTCATGACCTTCCTCTTATCCATATATTTCCTTTTCCAAACTACCCTAGCTTCACAATATACCACAATTAGGAATGCCATTGTCTCACTGGCTCTAGACTGTTGGGAGCAGTTGGGAATCTTATGCGGTATTCATATAAAACAAAAAAAATGAGGCAGCAATGAATGTCGTGCGTGCCGGGTATCAACTTAGATAATAAAAAAATGCTTCCCATTAACCATCCTACATTTTTGAAAAATGTGTATTTTGTAAGAGATCAAGTAGGTAGTAAGTAATACAATTTTTTATCAATAACAGTTTGCCCCGTTCGCAAAGGGTCAGCTAGGAAACATGGCGATGACAGTTAACACTTGGCGAGCGGGGGCGACGCGGACTTCGTTATTATTATTTATCGCGTTTGTTATTATACGTCACGTCGCGCGCGCAAGATGGCGCCACGCGCGCCGCACGTGCGTGAAATCCCGAATTAACTGCCCACCTTTGTCCCAGATCCTTTAATATGTTATTGTGATGCGGCCCTTTTATTGTGTTTTTGTTTTACAACATCTGGATCTGAGTCCCGCCAGATAATTGATTTATTTATCTGTTGGCAATATTTAGGGATTACGCGGTGTTCCGCTTTCATTCTAGATGGGGGTGAATCTGAACGTATTTTCCACAGAATAAAGAATAAGATTATCTCTTCAGCAATGTTTACTGTTTATGTTGTTGAGGGGTAAGGTTCTCAACTGGTAATCCGATGGTCGCGGGTTCAAATCCCAACGTGCGCAAAGTAATTTTATTTGATTAATTTGTTATTTTGTGACGGATGATTTGGCGCAGGTATTGAACCATCTAGCCTCGTTTCCCCGGGATCATTTATTTCACATTAAATTAATTAAAAAATAATATATGCTATATTTGCGGAACTTTTCAGAGTGGAAGATATTCTCAGTATCGCCAGATTGTGAAACTACCATTCAAGATTGAAACGTTGCTTGAAATGGCTTTAGTCGTGTTTGGTGTCTAGATTTTAATAGCTAAAATCTTCACCACTTGCCTCTTTTCCATCTCCTTCCCCTCCTCATAATATATACTGCATTTGCGGCATTTTTCGGAGTAGAAGATGCTCTCAGTATAGCTCTGGTATAAGACCAGCGTTCAGAAATGAAACGTTGTTTAAAAGAACGTTTGTTTTAATAAAACGTTATTTTAAACATTCAGAAATTAGCTCGTATGTGTGCACGAGTGTGTACGTGAGTGCCACCAAAAGTTGATAGATTGCTTTGTCGTCGGCAACGAGTCTATTTGTCGAGTTTTAGCTCGATCGGATGTCAGGATGTGGGTTAATTTCCATTTTTTTTGCATTAATTCAAAAGGATAAGGATAATTAGGTACCTACTGAAGATAATTCAGAAAGGAGAAACTCGATCATTATATTTTTTAAAAATTCAATATAATGTAAATAATATCTATTAATGTTTTATAGATTATTACATAGATATTATTAATATGCAAGATCTTCAAAATTTACATAAAACCCTTCGACGCCTAGGCCCCAACACGAAATTGACTGTTTTGAAAATTCTAATAAAACTAAATAAGTGTTTTTTTCAATTATGCCTGTCGTCCAAACAATAGATAAACTATATATGTCGCTGGACTTAATGTCAAAAAAAGGTTCAACCAAAACGTTCCGACTATTAGACCTCCAGACAGCCCCCTTCGCAATAATGTAAACGTCAGATTTCCGGATAAATCCATTGCTAAGTTGTCTTAATACAGTAGTATGGACTAGCGACTAGGGAGCAATCGATCGAGACACATGCCGCCATCTAGCGGGGGACGGCCAGTTTAAGTGTTGGTAATGGAGATGGCGTTTAGTAGCTTTGGAGAAATATTGTAAAACTAACGTATCATGCAGCAATATCTAATATCTATGGCTATTCTTTCGTCGGATGGGTCAGGGATGCAGCTGGGATTCATGTGTTGGTATTATAGGTAATAATTGATATCACTTAATATTAATATTATTATTTATTTATTAACGCCCTTTTAAAGGGCTTTTATATTTGATTAGTAAAAATTGTACAGTATTTTATTACACATAACTGAACTGCCTCAGTAACAACATTTTGTTTTTGTTTAGTGATAAAATGAGGAATGCATTTGGTAGGTAGTCCCAGAATGATTGCACTGAAATAAGGTTAAACGTCACGTACGTAATAATCTACGCATTCACAGATGGCGCCAATTAAATTATTTTAGGTTTTTAATACTTTTTGCATGTCACGCTTTAAAATATTAAGGTAAATTAATTGTTTGCACCCGTACATATTTAATATGAATATAAATAAATAGATAAATGAAACAATGTTACTTTGTTTGAACCACTTATATATTTGAGTAAAGCCGACCGGTTTCCCAACGACCGTTCCTTCTTCGGGCAAACGTATACTATTATGTATACGCTGAAGAAGGAACGGTCGTTCCGAAACCGGTCGGCATATCAGTGGTTCAAACAAAGAAAAATTATTTAATTTATCTACTAGTTGACCCGGCCACACTTTGCTGTGGCTAATAAAATACAACGTCATCTACTGGATGGTTATCCAACCTTTATAACCACCGCCGTCTTTGAGTTTATCGCGAAGAGACAGACAGATGCCGCGGAGGACTTTAATTTATAATACGTAGAGATGGTGTGAAAGATTATAATAATGTGCATGAAATGCTTGGGGTAACTAACGTATTTAAGTTAAGAAGGATTAATACTGTATCCGTCTAAATAACTTTTCAATTACCGCAATGTACGCGACCATTTTTTAAGAAGATAGAATGGGTATATGGGTAATGGGTATAGATATATGCCTTCGCGGACTTTTTTGTAGATCTATAAAAGAGGAATATCCCACCATGCATTATTTTGTTATATCCCAAAAGGATTAGGCAGCGTTTTCGATGAAAGCTATCAGGCGGCTTAACTTTTTCAACACTTCTAACATTTATCGTTATGTTTCAACCAATTTACACAAATCCTTGACGAATTACATACCTAAACCTTCCTCACGAAACACTCTATCTATTGATGAAAACCACATGAAAATCCGTTCAGTAGTTTTCGAGTTTATCGCGAACAGACAGACAGACAGACGACGCGGGGGAATTTAA
Source organism: Limnephilus rhombicus (assembly GCA_929108145.2). NCBI lineage: Eukaryota > Metazoa > Arthropoda > Insecta > Trichoptera > Limnephilidae > Limnephilus > Limnephilus rhombicus. Next base: position 20,256,672 of record OV815296.1, on the reverse strand, counting down.
TTTATAAAATAAAAAAAATAAATAATAATAAAATAAATAATATGTAGAGATAGAAATGTAGAGAAGAGAAAATGTTTAGATGATAATGGATAACCACAAAGTTATAGCTACATTCAAAAGTAAAAATAAATAATTTTGTCCATAAACAAACCCAAATCTTTCAAGAGAGGCTGAAAAATTCAATTTTGTATCGGTAACTCAATCCAATATTGTATTTTTCAGCCTTTCTTGAAAGATTTGGGTTTGCTTATGGACAAAACTATTTATTTATATTCCTATTAAATATTTACGGGCGCAAACAATTAATTCACCTCAATATTTTAAAGCAAAAAGTATTAAAAACCTAAAATAATTTAATTGGCGCCATCTGTGAATGCGTAGATTATAACGTACGTGACGTTTAACCTTAAGTAAGTAGTAGAATCCGAAAGCTTATGAATGCAGGCAAATCTGGACTACCAACAACATTATCATTTAACATTTTGTATTGAAATGCCAATTAAGTGAAAATCTGACAATTTAAGCATAATCGTATCATCGTATTGTAGTTCAACAAAATTGCTAGAATATCCACTTCAAAACTTTTAAAATATAAGAATTTATTTTGAATTCTTTCAATAGCTTGAACATAAATTTTTTAATGTGGGTTCCAAATGGGATAATTGTACTCAAGTCGACTTCTAACAAAGGCAAAAAAAGTAGAACTTTCAGGTAAGCCTAGTTGTTATAAATTCCGACATTTGTAAGCTCTTATTAGAGATTTCCGTTATGTTATCCCAATAAGATAATCTTGAATCAAATAAGTAAAATAATGTTGAAAACCTTCGTGCTAGAACGATAAGATACTTGTCATGCTTGACTCTGGTAAGTGCGTATAAAAATGACAAAATTTTCTAAATTATTTTGTTGTAGGTTTAGGTCCCAGCAAAGGTAATAATTCTAAATCGTAAAGCAGAAAATCTGTTTATTTCTTGCTACTGAAACTGGAATTTTGCGCAGTTTTTTTTCAGATTTTTTAAGTCGACGCACATATTTTCAGCGCGCGAAGACATTCATATTTATGAGCAATGAAGTTTTGTAATATTATCTGTTCAAAAAGTACTGATTTATGATATAAAAATACAAGATTTAAACACATCTATATCTTTATTCCTCTTTTTGTGAAAGAAAGCCATAAAGGTATTTATTACTATAAAAAATATTTATGAAGGTTTAAAAATTAGAAATAGCTATTGAAATTGTTAAAATTTTCATTGAGTTCTTTTATGTTTTCAAAGTAAAATCAATAAAAATTAACATACGTTATATGCTCGCTAAATTTCCCAGTATTGTTCTAGCTTTAAGCAGCGACTTTCGAAATCAGATGTGGGCAGTAATTTTCTCCTTATTTTGGATGTCATGTGTGCAAAATTTCATCAACAAGTATCAGAATTCTGCTTTAGGGGTGGGATAGGAGTGTGGGGGTGATTTTTCGAAATGTCATGCAGACAGTGGCATTTTTCCTACTTTCGTGTCATGCAGACAGTGTGCAAAATTTCATCAATATGGAATAAAACTGTAGATTATTTAATAAACAATTTCACGCCGTTTGCCACTCAGACACTCGTCTTTATATAAATAGATATAGATAACTAATAGATACATAGATTGGCTAGTCATAATATATTAAAAAATGGTAAACCCAACACTTCATATTTTTCATCTTCTGTTTGATAAAACCAAAACGCCCCTAATCGTAGATCTGTAACAATGACGACTACTGCCCGCACGTCCCCTCTCGGCCCTGGGGAGGTAGGGGGAGATAGGGGGAGTTGGGGGTGGTGTTTGTGGGGGTGGAGGGCGCAATCCTTCTCAAGTGAGACATCTGTGACGTATCGACCAGTGTCCCGCTTGCCCCCTTTCCTCCCACCGCACCGGGGGACAAACGGAGAAAGAGAAATGTATAAGATGAGAAGTAATATGCTGCGATTTATTGTATTAGAAGAGATAACTCAAGCAGTGTTATTAATAATTTATTGTAAGGATGAGGTATATATATATATACATAAGTAATTACTTTAAAATAAAACTCGTTTTCATTCATTGAAGAGGAAGACAATACTAAATATAAACGAAACAATAATATTTAGTGCTAATACACAGCGAACAAAAAACTTTGTCGATTATTATTTATATCCCTTTCTCAATAAACAAATCCAAAACTTATCCCAACATTAATGTAATTATACACAACAAAAAAATGTAACAAAGATGTCTGTAATAATTCATGTACCATATTAAACCATGCAACTGAAATAAAGTACCTCGGTGTAATTGTAGACCAACATATGAAATGGAACGGACACATATGTGAACTTGTTAAGCGCATTAGGAAATGTATCTTTGTATTCATTAGATTAAGAAATTTTCTCAAATTAAACAACCTGGGAAACAAATTAATCAATTTGGGAGGCGGGAATGGGTACCGCCGCCCCGGAAACCTTTATTGGATAACCAACACCTCTGCCATAGGTCACCCCAAGTGGTTCGCTACGTTTGGTGATTTAGCAGGGGTGCCCGGGTTCATGGGGTGAGGTTTGTCTAGGTCTTGGAGGCGGATGACCAAGACACACTGAACCCCAGATTCCTACCCACCCCTTAAACCCTTTTCCTTACCAGAACTCTCCTCTCCCTCCTTTTCCTAAAAAAACCCTCCACACAGCATCCCCAAAGATGACATGTTCCCTGAGGAAAATTATTTTCCTCAGCGCCTCCTGTGTGGAGCTCATGTAAAAAAAAAACCCTAAAAAAAGTCTATTTACGCACTAGTCCAATCACTAATTCAGTATGGAATCATTGGATGGGGAGGTGCATATGAAAAAATTGTAAGTCCTGTAAAAGTGGTACAAAAACTAATTATTAAAGTAATTAAAAAAAAACAACCAACATTCCCTTCAGCATCATTGTTCAAAATTTTCGAAGTACCAAAAATTGAAGACCTCTATAAAAAAGATTCAATACTACAAATATTCAAAGAATTATTTAATTTAATTTATTGGGGGGCTAGAATTACAATAATCCATGCGCTTGATAACTGCAAGACGAGCTGTTATCTAGCCTCCTACATAGTTAAGTAAATTCTAAAGTAAAATCCATGATAATTTGTACAGCGCTCTTGAGGCGATTTTTCGCAAAAACAGCGCTATATAAGTTGTCCAAATTAATTATTATTATTATAAAATGAAATTAAAAAATTTAAACTCAACTCAATCATTAAGGCATAAATTTAACATCCAAATTCCTCTATTTTCAACACAACAAATGCACAACAATTATATTTACAAAGGTATAAAATATTTTAATAGTCTTCCCGAAGAAATTAAAAAATAACAGATTTCGTATCATTCAAGAAAAAGGTCAAATTAATCTTTAAATCAAATCAACAACCATAACAACACCAATCAAAATGTTATAACTTCAATTCATAGCATATCAAAAATTAACATCACAACATAGTTTATATTTATTGTATACACTAAGTAAAATGTATGTTATAAAAATGAAAAACAGTAGTTTATATATTATATTTATATATAGTTTACATTTATTGTATACTGTAAGTAAAATGTATGTAATAAAAGTGAAATAGTTGTAAAATAACTCCTACGCCAAGCTCAAGAGCTAGTACTCTTCATTGGCGCGGAAATTCATAAAATCATGTTCTTTTCATTAAATTAAAAAAAAAATTATAATCAAAATGTATAAAAATAAATCAAATCGACATTTGGGATTGGGATGGGAAAGGGTTAAAAAGTGAAAAGTATTTTGTTATTCAATTTTTTATAAGAAAAACTCTCTTTTTATAACTTTTGAAGGTTATTCCCATCAATGTAATATATCCTTGAAGAAGAAGATAACAATAATAATCTAAACGAAAATATGAAAGAGAACAAGATACGAAAAACAGAAAAGATAATGCTCGCAACTGGGTCTCCAACCCAGAAACTCTGGTCTAACCGGGAGATTACCAATTACGCAATTGCCACTGTCTGTCAAATCGTCATTAGTCAATTCCATATTTCAAATTTTAGAATTAATAATATTATCTTCAACAATTTATTTTCCATGTTATAGGCAACTAAGAAAAACTAAGAAAAGAAATGAATATGAAAAGAAAATAAAAGGAAAAAAGGGAAAAAAATAGTTGAAGATAATATTGTTAATTCTAAAATGTGAAATGTGAGATTGTAAATGACGGTTTGACAGAGGGTGGCAATGGCGGAATCGGTAAACGCGTTATTTTCTGAATTTCTATACGTAGTAACTCTTTTTCTAGAAGTAGTAACATATGTAACTATGCAGCAGAAATCCGTTTGTTGAAAAAGGTATGAGTGGTGGGTAGGAATCTGGGGTTGGTGTTTCCAGAAGTGACGAACGTATGAATCCATTCCTCCCATTGCGGTGCAAGGCGATGGGTCGAGAGAGTCCTGCTGGAGAGGTCCAGGTTAGGTCTCCCTCAACCAGTCTCTACTGATCCGGCTCGCATCGCAGTAGGTGGGCGGACGCTAGATTTTAGCAAGAATCTCTAGTAAAACTTTTGTAAGAAGGATTCTTACTAATTTTTAGTAAGAACAAAAATTTCAGTCGGATCGGGGCCATAGAACCTGAGAAAATTATTGAACAGAGAACTAGGGTGTCATTAAATTTGCACATTTGTTTCCGTCTGGTAGGTATGACAAGGTGTGTTTAAAAATCGCAATGAACCAACAGAAATAAATACCTACGTATTTTTACGTAAATACTTATTTATACTTATTGGTATATAATACCAATTTGATTATTTTTTTTAGATCTGAAGGTTATTGTTGAGGCTTTGTTGAGATAGTCAATAACCCGGTGGGTAGGACACTTGGCTAGAAATACCGGCAGACACCCTCTTTAGAAAAGCTTTTTTATGTGAGTACCGCGCAAGAGTCCCAACTGCTCCTAACAGTTGGGGGCCAGTGAAACTACGGCATCCCCAATAGGGTATGTTGTGAGAAAGAAGTTAGATGGGAGGTGAAGGAGATGGGTAAGATGAAAGTGGGGTAGTGTTTACTGAAAGTATCTCCCTTTCTGAAGCGTGTCGCAAATATATTAAGAACGTATTTAAAAATTAATCAACACTTAGGTTTAAAAACAACTTTTATTGTTTAAAAAACCAACATGTTTCGTAGGTAAAGCTTAAAAATGTATTATTTTTAATTAATTAATTATGAAATAACACAGATTGTACTCAAATTAAAAAAAAATACTTGTGACCTCCGGATTTGTAGTCAAGGATCGTAACAACTCAACGGCGGAGGCCGTCAAATTGATTTATTTATTTAAAAAGAATTTGCAGGAATTCATTTAAAGCAATGGTTCCCAACCGGTGGTCCGTCGACCACAGGTGGTCCGCGAGATTTAAAATGTGATCCACGAAACATTTATTCATTTACTACAAAAACTGAATCGAAAGGTATCCAAAAGCTGATTCGTAACCCATTTTGTTTTAATGATGGAGAGGTAACTGAAGAAGAGTACATTGAAATGCAAAATGACAGTAATTGCAAGGACGCGTTTAATGATGTGATTAACAGATTATCATTATTGTACCTTGTGATACCTGTGAGAACAAATAAATGTAATAGTGGTCCCTGGTCAAAAAAAGGTTGGGAACCACTGATTTAGAGGAAGGTTGCGGTGATTGGACTACCTAACTTTGGAAATGTAATTATTAATTATACCCCTATAATCTTGGTACGTAGAACAAAAGTGATTAATTCCTTAAAATCACCGTGTACCTAATCATATAATAAAATGATAATTCACAAATAAATTAAAAAACACTATAAATTTCAGTGATGAAATTTAAAAAAAAACATGACGTGCTTACGAGCTCTCTCTTGGTCTACTATATTATATAACTCGCATAAAAATAAAACCATCACAGTTATAAAAAAAATATGACAATCCTAAAATAATCAGATTAAACATTTTATTAAATTATCGCATTTCAATAAAATTGTAAAAGTTTCTCTCTGAATTCCCCCTTTTCCAATAATTTCAATCAATGAGCTGAAGTTCCACAGAAAGAGTGAAAATGATTAGCCAAATACACACTGCGATGGACTCTTTGTTTCCACAGAACAAAGGAAAAAGAGAACAACTCTATAATTATCTACGAGTAGATAGATATCTAAAATCAGAAAATAGAGAGAATTTACGGAACTAGATCTCTAATAGACATCTAATATCAGAAAATAGAGAGAATTTATGGAACTAGATCTATAATAGATCTCTAATATCAGAAAATAGAGAGAATTTATGGAACTAGATCTATAATAGATCTCTAATATCAGAAAATAGAGAGAATTTATGGAACTAGATCTCTAACAGATATCTAATATCAGAAAATAGTGAGAATTTATGGAACTAGATCTCTAATAGATATCTAATATCAAAAAATAGAGAGAATTTATGGAACTAGATCTCTAACAGATATCTAATATCAGTAAATATAGAGAATTTATGGAACTAGATCTCTAATAGATATCTAATATCAGAAAATAGAGAGAATTTATGGAACTAGATCTATATAATAGATCTCTAATATCAAAAAATAGAGAGAATTTATGGAAATAGATCTCTAACAGATATCTAATATCAGAAAATAGAGAGAATTTATGGAACTAGATAATGAATTATGATTATATGTAGACTATCGATTAAGGTCCAAAATATTAATATATTTTTCTTCTTTTTACCTCTTCTCTCCACAGGAGATCCTGAGGAAAAAAATCAATCCTCAGGGCATATATCATCTTTCGGGATGCTGTGCGGAGGGTGTTTTTAGTAAAATAAAGTTCTGGAAGGAAAAATATATGTGGGGTGGATAAGAATCAGGAGGTCAATGCATTCAAGAGTGATTCACTGCAGCGCAAGTAGATGGGTCGAGAGAGCTCGTCTGAAGAGGCCTAGGTTAGGTATTCCTTAACCAGTATCTTACGGTCCAGCCCGCCATGCAACAGGTGTGAAAAAGCATCCACCGCCAAGACCTGGACAAACCTCACCCCATGTACCGAGCACCTAACGCCCACACAAAAGTTGCAAAATGTAGCGAACCACTTGTGGTGATATATTATGGCAGGGTTGTTAGTTGTCCAATAAATGATTCCCGGGGTGGCGGTGCCCATACCCGCCTCTCAAATAATAGGTTACATATGTTACTAATTTTCCATCGTAATGCATTTTAAATGGCTACTAATGCCAAATCTCAACGGTACCTTCGAGTGATTTCGTAGAGGGATTTTTTATTATTATTAGGGAGTTTTCGTATGGGAGGGATTGAACCCACGTTTTATGCCCTTTATCAACCAATTATGCACTACTAATGAGCTTAATGCGAGACTGTCGGTCGTAAATCTTTTCACTTCCTTAAATTTTAAAACTCGCGATAGTGATCGTACGTAAATAGATAACCTATTATATATTAGAAATTTGTATTTCTTTTAATAATAATTGGCTAATTTATATAGCGCCGTTTTCGTGGAAAATCACCTCAAGGGCGCTAATTGTTAATTTAAAAAAATATAAAGTCAGATTTCGTGATTTTCAGGGGTCTGCGCCTTTTCCATATTCAAGAAAGCATTATTTACGAACTAACTAGATTACTTACATAATATACTGTGATTTTTTACGGGTCTGCCCTAGTTACATATAATAGGGGTATGTGATTTGGGAGTATTCTTTTAGGTTAGGTTACTTCAATGTTCATAACGAACCTTGGTTAAAGTTCTCAGGACCAACGGACTCTGCTGGACGAGAGGCGGAATCCTTTGCCCTCTGCCACGGACTGGAGCAAATGGTTCAGGAGCCTACAAGGGTTCCCGATGTCCAGACTCACCGCTCCAATCTGCTAGATTTGTTTTTAACCACTGTGCCACATGGTTACAAGATTGAAGTCACAGCGCCTTTAGGATCGTCCGACCACTGCCTGGTGACGACGTCAATCCCCGTAACCTTCAGACCGCCTAACGAGCGGCTGAAGAGACAAGTGTGGCACTATAGATCAGCAGATTGGTTTAGTCTGCGGGCACATTTTAATGCTTTCCCGTGGTCAGCTGTCTCCGGACCTCGGATCCCTCAAGATGTGCCCAGGAAATTGGTGAAGTCATCACATCTGCGATGGATGGCTTCATCCAATCCACTGTTAAAGAAACTGGTGTGGGCTCAAAGCCGTGGTTCAGTCGACAATGCTCTGAAGCAGTGCGACGAAAAAACGCGGCTTACCGAGCCTACAACACATCTCGAACGTCCGAAAACAGAATAGTATATAACAAAATGGCAAAGGAAAGCAAGAGGATCATAAACAGGTCAAAATTCGAGCATGATCAGCAGAAAGCTGGCTGCCTGCCCGCGCGGCAGCAGAGCGTTCTGGTCGCTTGCGGGCTCAATAGGTCGCAATTTCTGCAAACCCAGTCTGCCACCTCTTACAAGACCTGACGGCTTACTAGCAAATACCGCCGCCGAAAAGGCTAACTTAATAGGCCAAATGTTCGCGGAAAACTCGACGCTACCTGGCCGTCGGTTCCTCATTGCGGTTTTCATATGAAAAAGCTGAGGATCCGGCATCGGGATGTACTCCAAGTCTTACGAGGGCTTGATATTAATAAAGCTAGTGGGTCTGACGGAATACCTGCCCTGGTATTACAGAGGTGCGCTGCAGAAATAGCTCCAGTTTTGACGAAGCTTTTCAAAATGTCCCTGAAGTCTGGCTCTGTGCCCTCTGGTTGGAAAAAAGCGATCATTCACCCTATTCCAAAGAAGGGTGACCGCTCTAACCCAGCCAACTACCACCCCATAGCGATCACATCAGTTCTGTCTAAGGTGATGGAACGCGTGATCAACGACAAACTGCTCACATACCTCGAGAAGAACAAAATTATTAACGACCGTCAATACGGATTCCGGCGGAACCGCTCTTGCGGTGATCTTCTCGCGTATGTGACGCATGTTTGGGGGCGGTGCCTGGAACGTTTCGGTGAGACCCAAACGGTTGCACTGGATATTTCCAAGGCCTTTGACCGGGTTTGGCACCGAGGGCTTGTCAACAAACTGTCTTCCGACTTTTTGAGGGAGAGGTCGATTCAGGCGGTTGCTGACGGTTTCACCTCTTCCTCGCATTCGATAAATGCTGGCGTCCCACAGGGATCGGTTCTGTCACCGACTTTGTTTCTGTTGCACATCAATGACCTCTTGTCATGTGCACCGATTCATTGTTGACAAGCCCCCAAAGGGCACACAAACTCCAATAGCTCGGAGGGCTTTGAAGCAAAGAATGGACGGTTACCTCGAGAGTGTTTTCTCTTGGGGTAAGAATAACCTCGTCGAATTTAATGTTTCAAAGACCCAATCATGTTTGATAACGTCTAAAAGGGATCGAAATGAAAATCTAGTCTCCTTCAACGTAGCAATCTTCCGAACAGGACCTCCATCGATATGCTTGGTGTAACTCTAAGTGACCAGCTCAAATCGCAAGTGCGCCCCACGGTTAAATTTGGCAGCCACCTCTGGTCTGGAGCTCCAAAATACCAAAAAAACCCCCTTGACTCTGTGCAGAAACGGGCGGTTCGTTTGATAGATTCTCCCATCTTAACAGACGGACTGCATTCTTTAGAGCACATGCGTCAGGTGGGAATTCTGTCCTTGTTCTACCGGTATTACAATGGAAGATGCTCCGAGGAACTAGCGTCATTGATCCCCTCGGCACCAGTGCATAGTCGGAAAACACGCCAAACACGCGCTCAACATTTGTACACGGTTGACATTAGTCACATGAGAACGGGTCGTTTCTATGACTCGTTCTTGAGTTCAACGGCTCGGCTGTGGAACGATTTGCCGGCCTCTGTGTTTCCTCCCTCCTACAACATGGGTCTCTTCAAGACCCATGTACACTCCTTCCTTTCCTCAAAGGGACCCTCCATACAGCATCTTCAAAGATGACATAGGCCCTGAGGGAAGTTATTTTCCTCAGGGCCTCCTGTGTGGAGTTAATGTAAAAAAAGGTTAAAAAATTATGGAATGATAGTTAAAAACAAAAATCAAAATTTATTTGGTAGTTGTTCCTTTCCATTTGGGTTATGTTCTCCACCATTTTGCACATTTTTCGGAGAACCCTCCCAGACAATCAAATTTACGATATTAAAAAGTAAAAGGCAGAATAAAGCGGAGAGGGAATTAGGTAGGTACCTATCCACTCGTGGGGAGGGGGAGGGGGTGGGGGTGGAAGGAAAATAATCGCAGTTGGCCGGAGGGGAGGGGGTTCTATCGTATTAAAGGGATGTACAGAGTTACCCGAAAAAATCACACCATTCGGGTTTTTTCATTGAAGATATTTTATAATTTTAAAATAACAATATAATCAATGGCAGTGAGGCATGGAACTGGCAGAGGAAGGATTAAAGTAGATTGAATTCTATAGAAATACGAGCCCTGAGGCGAGTGTATGGTAAAACCATGCATAAGCATGTGGAAAATTATGAAATCCGAAAATAAAAGCAATGAGTAAGATTAAGAAAGGGACAGAGCAGGATAAAAGAAGAAAAGAGTTTAAAGAGAATATAATATGATGCGAATGTGAATGTGAATGTGAATGGTAGAAGTAGTCGGGGACTCCTGAGGAAGACATGGCACGATTGAGTGAACCAAAAGTCCAGTAAATAAGAAGGTTATATATGAAATGATGTATGATGCAAGGAGTATATGAGTAAATACCGTGTTATTTGGTGGTCTGTCCTCTCTGCCTAACCCTGCTGAGAAACAGCGTGATGTGTGTAATAAGTCAATTAGTTGGATAGCTGAAAAAATATGTTCGGTATCGTGCTGTATAGAATAAAAAAAAAACTAGAAGTGCCTAAATACACATTTGAATGAAACAAAATGTTCTATTTAGCCCAATAGCCCTGCATGCGCTTTGTCTCACTTACACTCGCCTGACATCGTAAATCTCCATCCCATTTGAATTTCGTAAAATCGGCAATTTAAGCCACTATTAGGCAAATATTTTGATCACGAAACACGCCCACAGCCCACAATTTATTTTATGTGCTGAGGTGGTGTTGAATTGAGTTGAGTGACACATTGCCTTATTTTTACGATTTTCTAAAAACAATGTTGTCTATTTTTTGGTAGAAAACTCGAAAACTAAAACAACTGAAAGGGACGAAATTCATAATGTTTTATGTTTGTGCTTTCAGTTTTGTTTAAAAGTTGAAAATTAATTAATTTCATAAAAATTGGAAACAACGTCACAGCTCATAAAGGAAATTTAATTAAAATGGTGTTTACAACTATTAATTAAATAATTTCATTGTTTGTCATATTATTAATTAAACATTTTGTAGATAAGTAGGAGCCGTAGCAGAGAGAGGCCTTAGTGAGATTTTGCGACAAAAATCACAAAATCAATTTGGGTAAAGACATTTTCGGAAATACACATTTTTTTATTTTTTTTTTATTAAGGAGAAAATACAGATGCAAACGTCAATTGACAAGAATATACAAAACAATTAATAGAGAATTTGCCTGCATCCATGCAGCCTGCTATTTCTCACGAATTAACATTAACAGCAGATAAAAACATATACAAATATTTTTACCTTTAAATATGGAAAAGACGTATGCATATACATAATAAAATATTATTATACAAATAGAGAGATGAAAAAAAAATGCGCAATCCTTATAAAAGTTTACCAATTGATTTTGGAAAAAATTTGATGGTAAGACCAAAAATATATATAGATAAAAAATAATGTCATACAGAAATTAAAAAAAGAAAGGAAGTTAAAATTATAAACCGAGCAATGTCTAAGTTATTGTACTTTGTAGGAAAACAGCCTTCAATTTTCTGCTAAAAGTACTGCGTGTATCAAAAAATAAGTCGGAATCCTTGAGGTTTTGATTTTGATTAAACGATTCGCACATTCTTCTGATTGGATCCCTGACACCAGCATTTGTACGCGTCCGGCTAATGTGGAATAAGTCATTAAGCCTTGTTACTCTGGGTGGTATTTTGAAGTTTATTAGTTTCAGTAGGTCAGGACAGTCGATAACGTTATCGCAGATTTTATAAAGCGTCATGAGGTCAATGTATGTTCGCCGGTTAGTTAGAGTGGAGACGTTATAATTCGAGAGCATATTTATATACCCCCGTTTAGGTGCGCTCATTCTGTAATTGAGGTATTGCAGAAATTTCTTTTGCGGTAAGCTTTATTCACAATATTCTCAATGTGCGCATCGAAATGGAGTTTAGAATCAAAGATTTTTTTTTTTTGATTCTACGGATTCTTTCGTAATCCTCTAACTAGCTAGGGCTTTGCAATGCCCTTTCATGTTCTAACTAACTAGTTTTACGGCTCATTTGGCCTTATAACTATTACCTTCTGAAGGTGATTATTTACTTGGACTGAATTTACTTTTACATTAATGTTATCGTGAGGAAAAAAGTCTTTACTGGATAAAAACCTCACTCTTTGATTTAGAATCAAAGAGTACTCCTAGATCTTTTATACAGTAAACGCGCTCGAGTAAATAGTTACCAATACAATAATTGTGTATAATAGCGTTGTGATTTTTGGTGAAGCTTATTTGTTTACATTTGTTGTAACTTAGGTAAATTTTGTTTTCATTGCAAAATGCTTCGAACCTTACTAAGTCGCTTTGGATGAGCAGACAATCGTTTAAATTCGAAATAAACAATGCATGAAACATTTAGTAACAGTGTTAATAAAAAGTATAAATAACAGCGGACCCAGGATTGACCCCTGTGGTATGCTAGAAGTAACTGGTTCCCACGTAGAGGTATGTCCTCGTAATGATACAGTTTGCTGTCTTTTTGTCAAATATGAGACAAACCAACGTAATAAGTTTCCCCTAATTCCGTTGAACATAATTTTTTTAATAATAATAAGGTGGTCAACCTTGTCGAAAGTTTTTTTGAAATCGCAGTATATTGCATCTAGCTGGTGGCCTCGATCCATGCTAGTGAATAAGAAATTTGAGTAAATTACTCATGGTAGATTTGCCTTTTACAAACCCGTGTTGTTGTTCTGTAATTTTGGTGGCAAGCTGGGGATATATATATATTATCATGGACAAGTCTTTCCGAGAGTTTAGGGATCGCCGAGAGAATGGATATTGGCCTATTTTCGACTTTTTGACGTGAGTCACCCTTATGGACTGGTATAATATAAGCCAACTTCCACCTATCAGGGGAAACCACGTCACTCAGGCATTTATGAAATATTATGGTAAGTGGAACATACAGTGACGACGCAGCAGATCTGAGGAAAAACGCCGATATTCCATCGTGACCCGCACTTTTGTTTATATCTAACGACTTTAAACTTGATTGCACTTCTTGTTCCGTTAGTTCAATGGTATGAATGTGCGTAAGTCCAGAGTCCCGAACGGCTTCAAGTTGGTCAATGTTAATTGAGTCATTGATAGAGGAGGGTTCAAATGTTGACTTGAAGAACTCAGAGAACATATTACAGATTTCTTGGGCATCATTAGATTTGCGCCCTTCGAAGGACATAGTAGCAGGATACCCATCAGATGATTTTAATGAGGATATGTATGACCAAAAACATTTAATATTATTTTGCCATGAACATTCGATGTTGTCGAAAAATAACTTTCGAGATTCACTAGCCAATTTTTTGTATGTAGCACGTAAGAAGGAAAATTTACGATAGTCAGAAAGACCTTTACCTATATGTCTTCCATTTGAGCCAAACTTTATCTTTTTTCCGTGATAAGCTAATAAGTTCGGGAGTAAACCACATGGGGAATTTGTCATTTCGTCGTGCCAATACTGGAATAAACTTATCAATTACATTGCTTATTATTACATAAAATCGGTCTACTGCTTCTTCTGGTGATAAATTCACGATTTCAGACTTCCAATCAATAGAATTAATGTCATTATTAATTTGAGTATAATCAGCTTTCCTGAAATTGTGCCTACGCTCTTTGTTGTTTTTAATTTTTGGTTGAATCGCGAATGATATTTCGAATTCCAGGGCTGGATGGTGTCTGTCCTCTGAAAGGAGAGGGTCGTCGCTATGTGTAACGTTTGTTTCGCGACTGTAAAATATAAGGTCTAAGAATTTATCGTTGTAGTTAGGTATACAATTATATTGAAATAAGCTCATCAATGCCATTGTTTGAAGAAAAGTTTGCGATGCAGCCGTGTTTGAGGAGGCAATACCATGATTGCAGCCTTCGGAAAATGTCCATCTAAGAGTAGGTAGATTCAGATCTCCTAGAACACAAAACGTATTATTTGGTTCTGATGAAAAGACGGATTCCAGGTTTTTGGAGAAAATATCATAAAGCATTACTGGCGAGACAGGAGGTATATATACAGCACATATGATAAGATTGAGAGACCTTATGTTATGTTATTTGTTATGAAGAATCACAACACGCACTTTAATATCAGAAAGCTGATTTTTTGATAAATTTATAAAAAAATCAGAGTGTGCAATTCACACGCTGTAGAAGTGTAACCTTCAGAAAACTAAAGTAGGTAAGAGCGCACAAAGAGGAGACCGACAGGCTACGAAGCACCCCACAAAGAGGAGATCTCATTTTCTCGCAGGCTAAATCGTACAGATGTATGTGTTTGTATCTTTTTGGTGTTGCTATTTTTCGTTTCATCGAGTTTCTAATCACAACGGTACTAAAGAAGTTTTCACTTCAATTATTAATATCTGTTATTATCTACCTATCTAAAAGTAATAACAGATATATGTTTTATTTGCTTAATTTGTGGGTTATTATGCCGTGTCACTTTCCTAATGATTTACAATCTAACGCTTTCCGAAACGTTGGCTAAAGAAGGAGGAAGCTCAAAATGGCACAATATTTTTGTGCGTGAAAATATCAAAAAATGACCAGAAATAACAAAAAAAATAATACCTATTACTCTGGTAATAAACCTACTGCGAATCACGGCATAATTATAAAAATAAATTTAAAAAAATATATCTATCCGTGATTCAAACCATAAAGAATGTAATATCTATCTTTCCCCACCTGGGTGGTATACAATAATGAGGGGCATATTTGAATGCCCGCTGTTTTGAAGGCGGCTTCTTAATTACACTAAACGCTAAGCTGTACCTGCAGCCGCCCCCATAACCCCCCCCCCCCCACCCTCAACCAAACCCACCCCGCGCCCCGGGACAGCCCGACTGCCTGACTTGTGGGGTGCTAAATAAAAATTACAATAGATTGGGGTGCCGCCCCACGTTTACAGGGCTGCTCTATCAAAATTAATTTACGATAAAAGAACATTTTTTTTTATTGTTCCGTCTGGAGCCAGTGAGACTATAGCATACACAATTGGGATATGAAATGAGGCTGAAGGTAAGTGGAGAGGGGAAGGAATTGGGGAAGAAGAAGGTTGGGAGGTACCTGGATATTCAGATCTAGTCACCAAACACGGCTTAAGCCATTTCAGGCAACGTTTCAATTCTGAATGGTGGTCTTACTCCAGGGCGATATTAAGAGTATCTTCCGCTCTGGAACTTGCCACAAATTAATCATTTAAAATATATACCTTATATTATTTTAAATTATTCAATTGTGAAAACACAACATTATTTAACAGCGCACGCCGGAATTTAAACCCGTGACCTCCAGATCGTTAGTCGAGAGCCTTGCCCTTGACAACATAGAACTAGTGTTATTGATCCTTTCAGCACCGGTGTATAGTCTGGAAACAGGCCAAAACGCAGAGTCCAACTTTTATATTGATATTTTTGTTAAATGAGAACGGATCGTTTCTACGACTCGTTCTCGAGATCAACGGCTCGGCAGTGGAGAGATTTGCCGACCACTATGTTTCCTCTCTTCTACAACTCGGATCACTTCAAGATCACTCCCTCCTCTCCTCAAAAATACCTTCCACACAACATCTCCAAATATGACAGACCCTCATTAAAAATTCAACGTGGTGCTTACTGTACTGTTCTAGTGAAAGAAGTATGTTCGGTGACCACATCTGAGTAGCCAGGTGCTTTCCAACTTTACTTATCTTTTTTTACCTTTTCACCCCCTAAAACCTCACATAATACCCCAGGAGGGAATGCCATATGTTATTATCATATGCCATAGTCCCACTGACACATTTAAAAAAAATAGCAGTTTCTACTATTTTACTTGAATCTTTAAATGATTACTGATTACCCTTTCCGACCCACATCAGTGCGTGATCATAATTGATTAAGGGTGATCCACAAAATTTGCCGACATACGTCTTTGATGTTTTACTGACCAATTTATAAATTACCCTTTGAGCCCATCAAATTCCCACCAGCCCTGTTTGGTCTCCAGCCACCTACGGGTGGTAGTAACCTACCGTAGGCGGGGGGCAGGTAGCTACGAGCTACTTGGAGCGCGAGGCGTGCCTGCGAGGCACCTAGCAGCTCGGCGTTCGTTGGAAGGCGGTGTTGCCCCTGTTAAAAATTACCGCCGCTGCATCTGACATCTGTCGGAGGGGACGGGAAGCTTGGGGAGAGCTCGCCGGAATGTTATTTTATTTATACTATAAATTTTTATTCTGGAAACACTTAAATGTGTAAGAGTGTATTTGAAGCAATTCGAATTTTGAATACAGTTGAATTAATACGAATCCTTTTTTAATAATATGGAGGGGGAGTTTCGATTTTCTTTTAGGGGATTTTAAACAAGTTGATGGAAAAAATCAAAAGTCGGAATAAATATTGATGTAGGAACCTATATCTATAAGAAGAGTAGATAATTTCGCCAAAACAAAGTTGTGTTAGGTTTCATGTTTTCCAACAAATCCTGGGGGGAAATGGCGTTATGGTAAGATACGTAAAATTTGTTGATAGGTAGGTATATCTCATGATATTGCTGATAAGTATTTATTAATATATCAGCCACATGTACAGTTTGGCAATTAAGTCTAGAAATTTATTAAATTTGAACTAAATTTTTTCATTACTATGGCAACACCGAATTACTCGCTTTGTCCATGACGTTTCGTATGGCTGTTGGCTGTCACCCGACTTATTGTCTTAAATCCGTGTAGAACACAGTGAAGATCGCTCATTTAATAATTATTTTTTTCATTGTTTGCCTATGCATTGTTTGAATTGAATAAAAATACACAAACCAATACGTAGTACTGCAAGAGAAGTTATATACTGCGTTTTTTGACGTTGCCTAGCCGATTATCGCGCGAAGAAGCGCCTATGTAATTTGGAAGATGTTTACAAACGAACTACAGAAAAGACTGGTACGTAGTATAGTTTTTTTTTATAAATTTGATTAACATTACAAGATTTATGCCAATTTTCGAGCGATTATAACCATTACAATCTGATTTGAGGTTATGCTTAAAAATCAGAATTTGACACTTCCATTTGACAGTTCATATGCGGCCACAGGAAAAAGGGGAATAACTCAATTAAAAAATATATATATAATATGTTGATAGGTTTAATTCCTTTTTATTAATTTCTAAATAAAACACTTGTGTTGCAAAGTTTTTTTTAACTAAGAAACGACATTTATGTTTATTAATATCACTTTGAATGGTTTTTTTCTAACAATCAAATAATAGAATAACAAAACAAATGACAATCGATGATTGCATTCTAATTGACATTATAGGATTCAAATTTAAAGGGAATATATTTCCTTTACATCTCCCCCCCCCCGCGGGAAAGAAAATTATTGCAAAAATTTTCATTCATCTTCGATATCCTCTTCATGGTTCATCAATGCAGGTGCTGGAATTAATTTCGAGATGTGGAAAAAATTTGATTCTAATTTTTTTCGACCAGTATTTATCTTGTAAATTGAGTTTGATAATTTTTCTATTATTTTGTAGGGTCCGATTCTCAATTCGTCGAGCTTCTTCCTGTTAAGTTTGTTTCCATTCTCCACAAAAACAGTATCACCAACTTTGAAGTTAATATGTCTCCTGGTTTTATCGTAAATCATCTTGTTGTAATTATGTGACTTTATAGTATTTTCCAGAGCTTTTTTTCTGTCTTGAATCAAATCGATGTCAGTCTTCTTAAGTTTTAACTCATTTGGCAAAATCGTAACATCTGTGCCGTTAAGTAGGTACTGAGGCGCATAACCAGTGACAGTGTGCTCCGTTTCATTATAGTTTTTTACACAATTACGGGCTATAGTTGTCCAAGCCACTTTTAAGTCATTTTCGTTGATTTTGCATCTAATTTTATTGACTAGCGTTTGATTTAATCTTTCATTTAATCCATTTGAGAAAGGCGAGTTTACTGCAGTAAAAATGATTGGAATATTTTTTTCATCCAAAAATTTTTTGAATTCTCTAGAATTAAGACCCGGATATTGGTCAAAATATTAATTCAATTATTAATTCCTTTTTATTAATTTCTAAATAAAACACTTGTGTTGCAAAGTTTTTTTTAACTAAGAAACGACATTTATGTTTATTAATATCACTTTGAATGGTTTTTTTCTAACAATCAAATAATAGAATAACAAAACAAATGACAATCGATGATTGCATTCTAATTGACATTATAGGATTCAAATTTAAAGGGAATATATTTCCTTTACATATATATGATAATATGCAACTTCTTTAATCTCGTAGAAAAGTGATTTTTTTCTTAACTTTCTCTTTCTTTCTTTCTAAGTGAACATTATACTATAGTGTGTTTTTTTAAATTACCTTCTATAATAATAATTTTAATGATGTTTTTCACACACAGGTAAATCTGAATTAACGGTAAGACGAATCGTCAAGGAAGGGGAAAACGCAAATGAAAAATTTGAAACACAGGGAAAACGGAAAATCGGCATAATATTAATCATATGTAATAGCATAAGTGCTGATGATTGGAAAAATTGTTGCAAACACGTGATGAAAATTGAGGCAGAATATTATGCACGTGGCAGTACTATATATGATGATATCGATGAACTGCGTTTAGATGAAGATGAAGATACGGAAAAGTAAAATCACATGAGGACGAAGACAATAATTACATGTCGGGTGTTAATTAATGGACTCAAATTTTTAAGTACCTACTTTTTTACATCGAAATAAAAGCCCACTTAAAACTTGTTTTGTTTTATTTTACTTCTATTAAATTACAGTTTTTTGTGCAAAATTTTTGAAAATACAAATGCGCTATCAAATATACATTTTGGCCGAAGTGTTTTTTAAAACATACATTCATTGTCTTTAATTTTTCTCTATAATTATTGTAAATTATTTAAAATGAAAACCAAGGAAATCAGTAAGTACCTACTTTTTTTTACTTATTTTAAAAACGGTATTGATTTTTGAAAATATTGTATTTACCTAACCTAACCTCCTTTTTCTTTCCTAATAATAAAATATACATTTGCATAATATCTTAATCTAACCTAACCTAATACATAATTTTCCATAACCTAATCCCTCTTGTTTACTTTCCTAATAATAAAATACACAATGAACATGCAAACATCTTCAGTTGGCTTAGGCAAATTGCAAAATACCTATATAATTTTTTTTTTATTTGAACACCTCACTATAGAGTCCCAACTGCTCCCGTCTGGAGCCAGTGAGACTACGGCATCCCCCAACTGGAGAATAGGGGCAGGCTGAAGTTAATGGAAAGGGGAAGGAGATGGGGAAGAGGAAGATGGGGAAGTACCATGTATAATTGATAATCAGTTAATAAGTCCAAAGTGACCCCAACAGAGAATAGGGGACGTGCAACTCAGTCATTGTGTTTTGAAAATTCAGCGCACGTCGTCGGTTGGCTTATTTTGCAAATCTTCAACGCGAAAGAGAAAACAAATAAAAATTGCGTATTCTAATCTGAACTAACTTGTTTGTGTGCCAATAATTTAACTACACAGATTTCATACTCAAACAATAAAAAGCAAACATCTTCGGCTTCAACCTATTAAAAAGGTAAGCATCTGCCATATACAAAGTGATCCCCATAGAGAATAGAAGCACAGAGAACTTAGCTATTGTATATTGCTTAACAACCTAACCAAACCTCACTTGTTGGCTTGGCTATTAGGTAACTGAGTGGAATTAATATTCAAAGAAAATAAGCAAACATTGGCTACTTTTATAATTCCCGCGGCAATTAATTGGCACGGCAACTGTAACAATCTCATTTTTTTATACGAGTGAGGGAGATATAAGAAAATTATTACATTTTTTCCTTTGGAGGAAGCAGTATACATATATTGTGTGTCTCATCGTTTGTCTCACAATTATTTAGTGTGTAACAAAGAGATGTAGCATTATTGTGATAAGGAACGTACGTTTATTGCCTTTGTATAAATACGGCCATTCTCAACTAGATCATAAGTAGGAAAATAGGTAATCTATCTTCCAAGTTCAAAGTGACCCCAATAGAGAACAGTGCAGTCCAGACCGAGAGAAGGCTTGCTATATTCAAGTGTGAATAAGTATCAAGCAATATATTGTAAATTGTTCAATAAAAAGGGTATTCGGAAACTCGTAGTACAAGCGGATAACAAGTGAATCTACATCACGGAGAGCCCAAAAAACATTTAGATTTTTTTTTAAATTCCAGGTTAAGAAAAACTTTATTTTAAGTTTACCAAGTCAAAAAAACTTTTGCTCTGCGGGTTTACAATCCGAAGCACTTTAAAAGACGTTAAAAACTGATATTAATACTAAGCGATCGATTTTTTTCAAATTTGACTTAAATATTCCATCTCAACTCAAAACCAAAAAAAATATCATAAAATCTTGCGACCACAAATGTGATGAAGATTCGCCAGAATCCCACTTGTACTATGAGTTTCCGCACATCGTATTTTTTATTTTTTTATTTTAGTTCCACACAGGAGGCCCTGAAGAGAATAACTTCCCTCAGGGCTTATGTCAACTTTGAGTATGCTGTGGAGGGTTTTTTTTAAGAAAAGGAAGGAGAGGAAGATCTGGTAAGAAAAAATAAATGAAGGGTGGTTAGGAATCTGGGGATCAGTATGTCCAGGAGTGACGGAAGTATGAATCCATCCCCCCTAATGCTGTGAAAGGCGATGGGTCGAGAGAGATGTGCTGGAGAGACCTAAAAAGGTCACCCTCAACTAGTATTTCCAAATCCGGCCCGCCACGCAGTAGATGGGCAGGCGAATCCGCCGCCAAGACCTGGACAATCCTCACCTAAGTCACTAAACGTAGCGAAACACTTGGGGTGACCTATGGCAGAGGTTATCCAATAAATGATTCTTGGGGTGGCGGTATCCATACCCGCCTCCTAATTACAAAAGTACCTATACAGTTGTAGTCACAAATAAATTCATATCACTTTGTTTTGACCTTTTTGCTACCTGGGAATATGTGCTGTGCGCTGTGCGCTGTGCGTTATGTGCAAAGTCTGGACGACGCTAATAGATAATAGAGAACAGGGAATTGAGCCATTGTGTGTTGCCTACGCCTAACCTAACCTCACTTGTTTGTTAGCCGCCACGGTCGCCGCGGCCGGTTAAGGGGGTTTTTCTTTGGTTAGTTCTCAACCCCCATTGGTTAGTTCTGACAGGCCAGTATTTAAGGCCACGCCTACTTAGCCGAGAGAAGGTATCTTTATGTTGTTTCTTTTCAAACAAATAAAACTTACTTTGCTCGCAATTGGTAGGTACCTACCCGCATCTGTAATATATTTTCCTATATTAACCCCTCAGGCCTGTGATCTATTTTTTCGAGAGGTCAAAATATTTTCTTTTTGCAATAAAATTCAAATAAATGGAATATTTTTGAAAGCATCCGAAATTTAAAAACTGTTTTTGAAAGGCGATGAAAAACGCTGTCAAATTTTATAATTCGAAATAAACATATAATTTTTGAAATATGTAATTTTTTAATGTAGGTATCTAAACATAAAATTTGTTAAAAGTGGCTCATCTGAAACGAAAAAAATAAAAACATAAACCTTTTATTTGGCAAATATATTATAAACGTTATCGTTAACTCACTATTTTGTCGTTTCATGTAAAAATAATTCATAAAAATTGATATAATAATATGTAAAAAAAATAATT
Organism: Limnephilus rhombicus; assembly: GCA_929108145.2. NCBI lineage: Eukaryota > Metazoa > Arthropoda > Insecta > Trichoptera > Limnephilidae > Limnephilus > Limnephilus rhombicus. The sequence goes on along the minus strand of OV815296.1, from coordinate 20,234,559 downwards.
AATAAAATATTGCCAAAGTTTATAATTTTTTTTTTCAAATCGCGGTCAACTTTGGTTTTATAAAGGTGTAAATTTGATTTATTTTGTGGTTAACTTTTATATTCTATAAACCTGGTGTTTTTTCTTTCTAACACCGTTTAGATTAAATTTCTAACCATGATAGTAAGGGAGACGACAATGATTTCCATGAGACCTATATGAGTTGTTACGAAAAACGAAAAAATTAGCCTGAGGGGTTATAGTTATAAACCGTTCTGTATTAAATACTCATTCATTTTATAGTATTTTTTTTATTTATAGCCCACAGGAAATGAAACTTCTTGTCCCGTATAGACACAATAAATTCTTCTTTCTTTAAAATAAAATTCACAGTGGCAACAGTGATACCTTCAGAGTTACGACATTTCAAAATTATTCACTGTCGTTTGGTGATTTTTTCTCGAATTTTAGAAATTTTTAAAGTATTTAACCACTACCTACAAGGCCGTAGCCAGGGGGGGGGGGGATCAGGGGGGATTGATCCCCCCCCGAAATTGATATTGACATCGAGAAGGTAATTGATTTGTTCGCTGCAAAGAAAGCTAAAATTAAATTGTGTAATTATAAAAATACATGATAAGATTGATACGTAACACCATTTAATTTCTTTTAATAATCACTGTTCCGCCAAACAAAACCCCCCCCGATTTTTTTTTCTGGCTACGGCCTTGACTACCTACACACATACCAATATATGCAATATTATTTACTATACTATTTATTAACGCCGCAGTTAGTTTAATTACAGTATTTACCTAAAGGTAAGTAGGTAGGTAAGACTTGGCATAAAAAAACTGTGCATAATGTATAAAAGCTAGTTTGTAGGTATAAGCATACAATTATTTGTGTACCTATTTTACAACAAATAAAACAAAAAAAATAACGAAATGATTTACTCGCAAGAGCGAAAGATTTTATAAAAATAATAAAAGTTCATTATTTGCCGATAGAACCGAAATTACTTGCCTTTAGAAATTTGCACAATTGTCAAAAACAACATTTATTCAAATTTTTATTTTATTTTTTATTTATTTATCTATAATAAAATATCTTTACAATGGTTTTATTTGTATGCCTGTCTCACTAGGGTATACCTGTGTCGAGACAGGCGTACAGGTATATAAATGAATATAGTAATTACAAGGATATTTCAGGTAAAATACATATTATGAATAGAATTAAAACAGAAGGGTGATTGGAAGGGTAATAAATCTTTTAAAGAGAGTTATTTTATAAATGTTGGAGATGGAGTAATGAAATCAATTCTGCCTAGTCTATTTGAATAAACACTTTGTTTTAACCACTCGGACCCATAAGCTTTTATTAGTATGACGTATGAGGCGTACCTACCCGACTTATTAAAAAATTAACACGTTTCATAAGCAATGCATCAGGGTTTACTTAAATTTTTTATTTATTTTGAATTAAAATTGTGTCACAAAATAAGTTTACAGTGTTTGAAGAAGTGATTATCATTTATTCTTACCCATTTCTACATGAATTATCCATAGGGAATGGGTAACGACCAAGAGTCCCAAGTAGAACTAAGACGTTCTTAACTGGGTTATCTGGTAGGTATGCTGTGAAGGGAGTTGGGAGGGAAAGGAAATTAAATGAAGAAGGTTGGAAAGTTAAGAAATGCTCAACAATTTTTCTTGGGGAGAAAAAATGAAATCGGGTACGATTTTTTTTTCATAAATTCAGAAATTAAATTTTCATTTTTCTATTTATCTAGGGCAACTACAACGAAATTAATTCAAATCCAATAAATTGTGGAACAAGCCGGGAGATTGACGAGCAGTGAATGCGTTTGAAAAGTGTCGAGTTCCCGCGAATTATAACCACCCACCGCTGTTTCCGGTGGCTTTAATTATATATCCATTTAAATCCAGCGTTGAATAACACCAACACCCACCCGCCATCTACCTATAACAGTGCCTACCTACAGTATCTACCTGTTTCTATGGATGAATTACGCCGATTTAGGTACAGGGTACCTACGCACATTATTTTTGGGGTGGTTTAATGTTAAAACAACGAATCAATAAAATAATATGGATTTAAAAAAAATATTTCAGTCGATCGGCATTTCTCCTTTTACTACCGTATGTCAATCTGTATAAATAATCTAATTAAATTGTCCGTTTTACATATTATCGTCTGCGAATAACACAGGAGCAAATTACTATAAAAATCTCGGCGAAAAATTAATCTAAAAATTCAAAACTCAAAACTGTGCTGCTGGTCAATCTAACATCTACTGGAATTGTAGGGATTTTGAGATCATTGAGATCATCGTGCATAATTTTTCATACGTTTTCTTTATCACATCTTTATCGCTTTATCATTTAGACTTAGACGTACCTACCTACGCCTACGTCTTGAATACTTCAAGATTAATACTCCTAAAATGAGAAGGCAATTGACTGATCTATGTTTTCATAAAATATTTCACGGTCATCCTGATACCATATTACGTCTTAGCAATATTGAAAAAAATGTCTTTCTTTTTTGTTGTTTAAGATGAAGCCATACTAAATAATCATCAAAATAATATGTTTTTGTTTTGAAAGTTTGATCGCTTAGAAGTATTATATAGATGCTTCAATTAAACACTGCGTTTACAACATATCTTGGCCCTTAAAAATATCGGTCATTGTTTTATAAGTCTTTTAATAAGCCTAGAAAAAAATAAAGTATTAGGTGTATAAAAAAACGCTTTCAAGTGCATGCTCTCCCTCCTACTTATAAATCCCTTTACGGATATGGTTTTATGGTTTAATGTGGCAAATTCAGTTTCTTTTATAACAATGGCCAAAAAATTATATTTACGCCCGAACTTCACAAAATAAAATGAAATATGCATTTTCGCATTGATATTTTACAATATGGCCGGCAGTCAACAAATTTGGTTTTTCTAGGTGAACCATACGCCGTCCACCCAAGGACTACAGACTTGCCACACCCATGACGATATGTTTATAGGTAGGTAACCGCTACTCCTGCGGTAGGATTGCATCAAAATCGTCATCGCATAATTTCCACTATCATTAACTGGCATTGTTTTTGATGATCACAAAATATATTATATATAATGAAAAATAAATTACTTCGTTTACACCACTATATAATTAACAATATCAACATGTTTCAATAACAATGTTGATATTGTTAATTATATAGTGGTGTAAACGAAGTTAAAGATTTTTCATTATATTAATAACTAGCTGATGCCACAAAGTATTTTTATTCAGTTTGAAGAAATAAAAATATGTTGTTATTTTTTTTTCTTTAATAATCTTAACCACAAAATAAATTACTTAATAAGCTTTCACTGATTTTTTCATTTTATGATGTTTCTCTTCTATAGAAGCAGACGCTTGTGTTTAGTAGAAGGACGAGTATCGGGATGAAAAATAGCTTTTGTATCTTATAATTAATTATGGTAGGAACTTAAAAAAAATAGAAAAATTTAAAAGTTACATAAGTTATGAAGATAATTTCTTCATTTTGTTATTTTTAGAATGATTTGGTATTTAATTAGATACGTTGTAAGATTTTCACGCCGTAAAGTATTTTCGTTATTTGTTTTTGGGGTGTTATGCCGTGTTGCACTACCTCCTTCATAAGCCAACGTTTCGGACAGCGTTGCAGTGTCCATCATCAGGGCAGATCCGGCAGATCCGGTAGATGTGTTCTTTAATTGCTAACGAAAAAGTGGTCTTTAATTGCTTTTAGAATGCATTTATCGTCTTCGATTGTTATTACCTTTTCGGGTAGGCTTCTGAAGTATTTTTTCACTAAATATGTGTAATGATGTTGTGCAAATGAGGTGTTACATTTTTGTGTTGGAAATATATGTTTTTGACGAGTAAGATTTGCAGTTAAAAAGCTATGATTTTGTTTTTCTTTTATTATTTGAATTATTATATTTTTTCTGACTAATCATTAAATTGTAATACTTTAAATTCTTCAAAAATAAGGTGTGTTGGATAGTCTCTTGGTTGTTTCAATATAATTTTTATAATTAGACGTTGCACAATTTCAACATGGAGTAGATTTGTTTTGTATGCAGCTCCCCAGCTTACTACAGCGTAATGGAGATTTGATTGTACCTACTATAATAGCATGGTAGACTGATGTTATATTTTCTAACGAAAGAAAATTTTATAAGAATACGTGAATTAATTTCCTTATTTTATTAACGGTAAGGTTGATTTGATCTTTACAGTTTAGGTTTTTGTCTATTGTTATTTCTAAGTATTTAATTTTTAATGTGGAACAGTTTATTTTACAGTTATTTTTTATGATCTTCAGAGTTGTCATTTATAATTAAATCGAAATTTTATTGCAAATGGTATTACGTGAGTTTTTTCATTATATAAAGATAATAGATTTATATCGAAAGTTGTTATTTATATTATTGCTAGTAATTTAATTCCGCAGTTAGCTTCTGAACACTTCACCACCGCGGCCGCGAAATCCATTTAAATGAAAATCACCCTCCGGCGGCGGTCGTGTCGGAAACACTTCCTCTCCGCGGCTACCATCTCCCGCACCACTTCATTTCCGTCCATCCCCCTTCCTCCATACATCGATTAGGTTCGATTTTAAGTAAGCAATAACTGAACCCTTGCGCTTGTTGTGATAGATTGAAATTTCTTCACTTTGTCGACCGCCATTTTTGAATTGCGTAAAAAATCGCAGAGCTTAAATTAAAAATTATTTTTCCGTCTTTTATTTTTTTACAATTCCTAACTCATACCTACACAGGAGGCCCTGAGGATAAAATCTCTCAAGGAATATGTCATCTTTGGGGATGCTGTGTGGAGAGTCTTTTTTATGGAAAGGAATGAGAGGAAGTTCTGGGAAGGAGAAAAGATGAGTAGGTAGTGGGTAAGAATCTGGGCGATGGGTCGAGAGAGTCCGCCTAGAGAGGTGAAAAGGTCTCCCTTAACCAGTTTCTCGCGATCCGGCCCGCCACGCAGTAGATGAGGATCTGAATTTTCCGCCAAGGCGTAGACAAACCTCACCCCATGAACCCGGAACCCCTGCTAATTTACGAAACGTAGCGAATCGCTTAGGGCGACCTATGGAAGGGATGTTGATTATCCTATAAACGGTTTCAGGGGCGGCAATACCCATTCCCGCCTACCAAATTGTAAATAATACCGAACATTATTTATTGTTATTTACAAAGGCAATAAACAAATTTACTCTAACTGCACTTAAATAAAAATTATGTTTGGATGATTTCTACAGCGCCATTTCTATGAGAGAATGATCTCAAGGGCGCTAAAATTGTTTGGTTAAAAGGTCAGGTTTATCGACATTGGAAAACAGCAGAAAGGAAATTGCAAAATAAGTGGGATTTGACCTAATAACTTTTGATTTACAGGATATTGAATTGAAAAGTATGCCGGATATAGCCGAACAAACGAGGTTATATGTATAATAATTATGCGCAGATAGTACCTCCCCGCCACCCCTCTCAAATATTTATAACACCCTCCCTCCCCGAACCCCGTGATAATAGCTACAGAACCACCGAAGGTATCTATTGAAAGAAAGGGAGTTTTGTTTCAGGACTTATTAATATCTCGGTCACCTTCACGTGCCTACCCTTACCCGGGATTTAATTAAGGAAAGTACTTAGGTACTTAAAAAAATAACTGGCTATTTTAATAATTTATACAGTGAGAAGTGGAATTAGAATGATTTGCAATTGGAATTGATTGTAGAGTTTACCGGTTAGATTACTATCACCGCTCAATAACATAAACACATAGGTATTTTGAAAGGTAAAAACCAAAGATAACAAATTAATTTGTAGCAATCTGTACGTGCTACGTAAACACAGTTAAAAGAAAACTCTAGAATCATCGGTTGATAGTTTTTTTATGTGCCATTAAAATTTTCACAATGTTATCAACATATGGAGAGTGACAGACTAAAAAATAAAATAAGAATAGGTACCATTTGTTTCAGCTTGCTGTTCAAAAGAATTGGAATTTGAATTGCTTTAATTTGAATTCTTAAGTAAGTACTTCTCAAGTAAGTACTTCTCAAGTAAGTACTTCTCACAGCGCAGGTAGTTAAGTTGACTCGCCACATATCGATCGTTTCGGGCGTAATCCAATACGTGACGTAGCAACAATGCGTGGTTGCTACAGGACTCCCTCCCCAGACAACGCAGACATGGCTGCGGTGGAAAGAGGAATAGTCAGATATCGAGGTGATCGGGAAATCGAACCCGCCTTCCAGAACGAGTGGTTGTGTGTGTCCGATCCTTACTGCCATCGAACAACGGAAGGGTTGGTTGTGATGTGGCGGCTGGTGACTCTGATGCGGTTTGCGAGTGTGATGTGAAACTCTCAAGATCTTGAGCAACGTATGCTGGTTTGAGGCGGTCGATGCTCACGGTGATTTCCTTCCCTTTTACCAGTATGGTATATGTTCGTTCGTGCCGACGAACGACTTTATGAGGGCCGCTGTAGGGTTGTTGAAGCGGGCTCTTGACTGTGTCGTCCCTCAGAAAGACGTGAGAAGCTGTGGGAAGATTTTGGAAGACGAAACGATGTCCATAACCATGGCGGGTACCTTCAACTGGTCTCAGCTCGTTGAAATGTTTCCGTAGTTCCTTTAGGAAGCTTCCGGTGTCGTCGTTAACATTAGGTCGTGCTGTACATAGAAATTCGCCGGGTAAGCGGAGCGGCTCGCCGTACACTAGCTCGGCTGAGGTTGTAGCGAGGTCATCTCTCCAAGCTGCTCTGATTCCCATGAGTACGGTGGGAAGTGTTTCCGTCCAACGGTTATTCTGATGGCACTTGATCGCTGCTTTCAGTTGACGATGAAATCGTTCCACCATGCCATTTGCTGCGGGGTGGTATGCAGTTGTATGGATTTGCGTCGTGCCTGCCAGGAAATTCAACTGCCTGAACAACCTCGACTCAAATTGTCTCCCTTGGTCCGTAGTAATGCGGAGTGGAGTGCCGAATCTTGTTATCTAGCCCTCGTAGAAAGCACGCGCCACTGTTTCAGCCTCTTGGTCTGGGATCGGGAATGCCTCTGGCCATCTCGTGAATCTGTCTACGCACGTGAGACAGTATCGGCATCCTTCTGAAGAAGGCATGACGATTATGTCGATGTGGACGTGCTCGAATCTAGCGGAGGGTCTGGGAAAGGCTCCCAGGGGTGCTGACACGTGCCGTGTAATCTTGCTTCGTTGGCATTGAAGGCAATTGCGTGCGAGCTTAATAGTCTCAGCTTTAATGGCCGGCCAGACATAACGTTGAGTTATGAGCTTAACCGTGGCCTTAATTCCAGGGTGAGCCAGCTGATGGACCGCATTGAATGCCGCAGGTCTGAACTTCTTCGTGACGAAGGGTCTGGCTATGGTAGTTGAGACGTCACAGTAGAGATGCGCGTCAGTACCCGGAATATTAATCTTTTTAAGTTGTAGGCTAGAACTTCCTTGCAAGTGTTGTTCCAGTTCAGGGTCGCACATCTGGTCAGCTGCCAGCGCTGCGTAGTCCAGAGGAGTATCTATCGTCTCGACCCTGGAGAGAGCATCCGCGACGATGTTGTCTTTTCCGGAGACGTGTCGGATGTCAGTTGTGAACTGGCTGATATAGTCCAGATGACGGAATTGCCTTGGTGAGCATTTGTCTGCTTTTTGTTGGAAGGCGAACGTGATAGGCTTATGGTCTGTAAATATGGTGAACGACCTGCCTTCCACCATGTGGCGAAAGTATTTCACAGCGAGATAGATGGCTAGTAGTTCTCTGTCGTATGCGCCATATTTCTTTTCAGCTGCCGAAAACTTCTTCGAAAAGAATGCTAGAGGCTCCCAGTGACCTGCGACGAATTGGTGGAGTGCGGCACCGGCTGTAGTATCAGACGCGTCGCTGACGATAGAGAGTGGGGCGTCGCACTTCGGGTGAACGAGCAGGGTTGCCTGGGCCAGAGCTTCCTTGCACTTGCTGAAAGCTTCTACTGTTTCGGCAGTCCAAGACACGAGTTGTTTGCCTTTTTGGTTCCCTTTTAGGAGGTCATTGAGTGGAGCTTGTGTCCTCGCGGCATTGGGAATGAATCTTCTGTAAAAATTTATTGCTCCCAGGAAACGGCGGAGATCCTTGATGGAAGCTGGTTGGCTGTAGTTGTTGATGGCCTCCACTCGATCTGGGAGGGGTGAAGTGCCAGCGTCGGACACCAGGTATCCTAGGAATTTGACTTTAGTCAGGCCGAAATGGCATTTGGCGGTGTTGATGACAACACCATATTCCTGCAGGCGCTGGAATAATATCTTGAGGTGGGCTAGGTGCTCTTCCTCTGACGTTGAGGCAATAAGGATGTCGTCTATGTAGGCGTAACAGAAATCTAAGCCTCTGGTAACCTCGTCCATGAAGCGTTGGAAGGACTGGGCTGCGTTGCGGAGGCCGAAAGACATCACCGGAAATTCGAAGAGTCCGAATGGCGTAGTGATTGCTGTTTTCGGAATGTCCTCGGGAGCAACAGGGATTTGATTATATGCCCGCACCAGATCAATCGTTGAGAAGATCTTGGTGCCGCTCAGTGCCTGTGCAAAATCTTGGATGTGGCGTACGGGGTATCTGTCCGGAATAGTTCTGGCGTTCAATCTTCTATAATCGCCACATGGTCTCCACTGGTCGTCCTTCTTGGGTACCATGTGCAAGGGAGATGCCCAAGAGCTCTCGGAAGGTCGAGCGATTCCGAGACGGACCATGGCCTCGAACTCCTTCTTGGCGCGTTTTAACTTGTCAGGAGCAAGGCGTCGTGGGCGTTCGACTGTTGGAGGTCCTGGCGTGGTGTTAATATGGTGCAGTGTTGCGTGACGAACTTCCCTCCTGGCGCCGTCAGGGCGAGTGATGTCAGGAAACTGTTGAAGAAGCTTATGATACGGGGACGTTCCTGTGACCGTCTTAATGGAAGCGATCTTGTTGTCGCTTCGTTTTCCCGTGATGTTCAAATTCGTCACCTGGTCCAGCAGCCGTTTATTTCGGACATCCACCAGTAGCTCGTACTTGGCGAGAAAATCTGCCCCGATGATTGGCCTGGAGACGTCTGCAATGACGAAGCTCCAAGTAAAGTCGCGTCGCAATCCCAGATCCAGGTTGAGCGTTAGGCTGCCATAAGTAGCGATTGTGCTGCCATTTGCTGCTGCCAGTTCGTATGTCGCTTTAGTGGGGCGTCCCTGGACAAGGCGTCGTGGGAAAACGCAGAGATCTGCGCCGGTGTCTATAAGAAATTGGGTACGGGTTACCCTGTCGGTAACAAAAAGGCGACTGACTTGGTTGGGGCTGGTGCTGGTCGCCATCAGTTTGGGCCCCGCGCGTTTTCCTGCTGGAAGTTGCAGGGTTTGGTGCACTTGCTTGCCTTCGTCCCATACTTCCAGTGGTACCAGCATGTTCCCTCGGGCTGACGACCTCTGGACCGACTGCGGGAACGATTGCTCCAACGATGCGGGGTGGCGCTCCTCCCCTGCTGGCCAGAGCGTAGTGTCGAAACTTCGCGCCTCAAGGTAGCGAGCTCTTGTTGGAGAGGCTGCATCAACCGCGCCATCTGTGTAACCAATGAATCTTCGGACGATGGAACAGCCACTGAGTTAACTGCCGGTCTACCAGCATAGTCTGCTATGGCGTCGGCCAAGCTGGCCACCTTGTCAAGCGGAGTGTCTTGCTGCGTAGCCAGAACCACCTGCATACTTCTAGGAAGACGACCCATCCATAGGGTTCTCAAAACCTCATCGGGCACAGCGCTGCCGGCGAGGGTGCGCAAGTGTCTCAAGAATTGGGAGGGTTTACGGTCTCCGATTTCTTCATGTTCCAGAAGTCTCCTTATCTTCTGCTCCTGCGTGGAGCTGAGGCGTCTGGTTAGTTCATATTTTAATAGTGCATATGCACCGACCTCAGGGGGCTTCACAATTATGTCCCGGACTTCTTGGGCGTGGGCGGGCTCCAAGGCTCCGAGAATGAAACCAAATTTTGTGGCATCCACGGTCACTCCTGCTGCCTCGAAGCTGCGCTCCACCATAGCGAACCATAATTCTGGGTCAGTAGGGCAAAAAGGCGGAATGCGTACTGCCACTCGGTTGACCTCAGGCGGTGGATTCCTGATGTTGGGTTGCTGGTTACTTGGTTGCTGGCTGTCCTCAGATGTTCCGCTCACAAGAGACATGATGATGATTGGTGCGCGAAATTTATCACCGAAGAGTTTATTTCGTGCGCGACGTGCTCGCGGTAGACGTACTTGCACGCGTCGTGCTCACTGTCGGATTCACAAATGTAAACTTCGTGGTCACTAATGTGAACGTCGGTGTCACCAATGTAGCAATCTGTACGTGCTACGTAAACACAGTTAAAAGAAAACTCTAGAATCATCGGTTGATAGTTTTTTATGTGCCATTAAAATTTTCACAATGTTATCAACATATGGAGAGTGACAGACTAAAAAATAAAATAAGAATAGGTACCATTTGTTTCAGCTTGCTGTTCAAAAGAATTGGAATTTGAATTGCTTTAATTTGAATTCTTAAGTAAGTACTTCTCAAGTAAGTACTTCTCAAGTAAGTACTTCTCACAGCGCAGGTAGTTAAGTTGACTCGCCACATATCGATCGTTTCGGGCGTAATCCAATACGTGACGTAGCAACAATGCGTGGTTGCTACAAATTCACAGTACTTAACCATTTTCTAGCCTTACAGCCTTTATACAGGGTGTTAAGGGACGTACTTGACTTACTTTAACCAGTGATTCCTGACATTATTTGGAGTAAAAAATGTAAATGAAATTTTTGTCTCCGGTGACTTTTTTCGACGACTTTTTTTTTTTTTTCAAAAATTTTTTCTTCAAAATCAAACAAAAAAAAATTTCTTTCGCATGTCGTCATTGGTCACTCAGCTGGGTGTCCGACAAACCCCTTACCCCGCCTCCAACTGTTCAAAAACTACCATTTTTTTATGTTTTTGTAGAAAAAAAAAAAAAAAAAACATCATAAATGTCACCGGAGACCAAAATTTTATTTACGTTTTTTACTCCAAATAATGTCAGGAATCACTGGTTAAAGTAAGTCAAGTACGTCCCTTAACACCCTGTATAATGCCCCAACTATAAATACCCTTAAATTCAATTTACTCACGAAGCAGAAATTGAATTTGAATTTGTCTCGATCGGAAAATGGCCATCAAAAATGCTAATTTTGGTTTGTGATATGAAATATTCCTGCCTGCAAATATTCCGTTCAATTAATCAAATTTGCTTTGAATTTAATGTCATTTTCATTATTGGAACTGATTGTGGATACAATAAGATACCGCTTCAGATGTTATGTCCGGGTTGAATCGTTCCCGCTTGGAAAACTTAACCCTTTCACGCACTTTTCCACAAATGATCACCGAGTCAATCCACGTTATGCAATTGCACTACCTATATAAGTAGAATAAATACAAAATAATACAAGAACAACATGTCAAAGAGACCAAATGGGAAAATAATTCACCGACTCCAGAGTTCGGCTCGGTGGAACTCCTAATTGGACCTATAAATCCTACTGATCCCTCAATACAAATATTTAAATTGTAATTATAATTTAATTCTACATGTATTTAAAATAACTGATTTATGCATTTTTATATATAAATTCTTTGACAAATCTAATATGCCTGAATTTTGAATGAGAGAACTAGGCATAGTGCCAGTAGCCGAAATAACAAATGGTAATATTTTTATAGTCCGAGAATACCAAATTCTTTTAATCTCATTTCCTAAATCAGTATATTTTCTTATTTTTTCCCAAACAGATTTTTGAATATTACATGAATTTGGAATAGCGACATCAATGATATAAGTTTTATTTTTTGTATTTAATTAATTACATAATTTTATTTTAATTAATTAAATTATAATTCTACGCTTCAATGCGTTCTTATCTTTTTAAAATTTTAGACAGAAATAATATATTCGAAAGGCAAATTTTTGATCGTCTCTAAAATTTACAGTATTTGTTTTTGAATGCAATTATTCAGTGACAAATATTTTCAGCTTCACAAATTCTGCAGTTCTTTTAATTTCCCTGGATTTTTCACGGATTTGTGCTAGTGATAAACATTAGCACGGAAAGGTTTCTTATACTGCGAAGGATGGAATCGCTGGGGGTCAAAAACAATGTTAAACTCTCTGTTCTCATATTCACGCAGAATTTTCAAAAGTGATACAGGCCCTCAGATGTCTCCGAGTAACCCAAAGATTTCAAAGATTTCGTTAAGATTCCCAAAGTTTTCCATAGATTTACTTGGAATTCCCTGGGTTTCCTCTAGTTAAACCAGAGTTTTCCATACTTCCCTTAATTGTGATTTTCATTACACACCCAAACTAGCTTTTCTGTAGATTTCGCTAGGTTCTTTGACTTCCCCAAGGCTTGATTTTACTTACTTTCCCTAGTCCTGAGTTTTATTACTTTTCCTGCGTTTCCCTCTTGGTTTTCAATTGGGTTACGCTAGTTTTCCTGAAGTGTGTAGGTTAGTCATATAATTTTAGCATCATTCAATAAATATCGTTATTGTAGTTTGTTATGCGAAGTTTTGCCATATCCTAACAGATATCAGTTAAGTATATTGTTAGAAGAGTATCATCTATCATCGTTCGTGTCTAAGGTACGAATGGTTACGATGATTACCGAAGGCATCTGATAATATGGCGGGCGCCACCAGCGTAGTGGCCGACATCGTTGGAAATACTAAGAGCTTACAAAAGTATGATATCAGAAGAGTACCATCTATCGTAGTTCGTGTCTAAGGTATGAGCGGTTACCATGATTGCCGAATGCATCTGATCGTAGGGCGGACGCCATCAGTTTGGTGCTCGGCAGCGTTAGAATTACTTCGAGCTTACGAAAGTATGGACGTCTATTCCAGTTTAATATTCGCTATAAACTTTACTATAATTTAATAAATCAACCTATAATCAGTTATTTGGAAGTTTTCCAACACATTTAAAGTGGTATTTATCATTGAGATTAACAGACATAACATTTTATTAGGTTTCCCTGACTTTCCCTACACAAACATGGGTAATCCCCTACCTGTGAGTCCTTGAGCCCCAGTTTCTCGGCCAGTTTCTTCCTGTCAGGCTTGCTGATGTACTTCTGCAGCTGGAAGCGCCGCTCTAGTCCGCGGCGCTGCGTGTCGCTGAACACCGCGCGCCTCATCATGCCGCGGCGAGGCTTGCCGCGCGCTCCGCCCGCCCACGGGAAGGGTCCCGCGCCGCCCGCGGGGATGAACACTGGACCGCCGCCGCCCCCGCCCACTAGAACAACACAATACAAACATTAAAAATACCTATAAATTCTAGAGATACCGGGCTTCTCATAATCTTATTCAATTCCTCAGTAAGGACTAAACTTGAAAGTGGGTCTGCAATTTTTATTTTATTTTTATTTTAAATACATAAACGGCTATACTGCCTTTTATAAATAAACATATAATAGAGTACAAAATAATATATAATATATAATAGAGTAAGAAAAATAATATCATTACATAATAGTAGTTTTAAACATTAAAATAACATACAATTATTTTGTGTATCACAACAAAAAATAACAAAAAAGAACAATGAGAAATATCACATTTCATTTCAACATGTCCATATTGCGTATATAAAGTTACATTATGGAAAAACAATTTTTGAGTGCATGTTTATATTGCGCTAATTTTAAGAAATAAATGTCGCCGATGTTAGCATATTCATTTCCCAAAATGTGTAATCGACTGATTGGTGAGTAATAATGTGATAATGTATGTGTGTTATTATAGTAGAACGGTAGAGTCAGTCTATTGTTAGCGCGACCAGGGCAATGAAATCGTATTAGTTCTATTAAATCAGGGGTATCCAGGACCGAGTGAATTATTTTATATAATATTAATAGATCACAGATTTTTCTGCGATCTGATAAATTTACGAGATTAGTCCAGTTTAATAACAAATTATAGTCCACGGATTCTCTTGAAATACCTAATTTAAAATTAATATACCTAAGGAATCTATGCTGGACTTTTTCAATCGCTTGAATATGGATATTGTAATGTGGAGCCCAAATCGTAGAATTATATTCTAAAATGCTTCTCACTAGCGTTATGTATAAAATGCGAATAGTATCAATGTTACAAAATTGTTTTGTTATTCTAATAATAAATCCTAAAATCTTCATTGCTCTATTAATAATATTATTTATATGGCTAATAAATGTAAGTTTTGAGTTATAAATAATACCTAGATCATTTATTGTTTCTACTGAGTTTAATATAATTTTGTCAAGATTGTATTCATAAATGATCGGTTTCTTTATTTTATAAAATCTTATTATTTGACATATACTAATGTTAAGTGCCAGTTTATTGCATATACACCAATTAAACAAGTTGTTTAAATTTTTTTGTAAAATTATGCAATCAGAAACATTTTTAATTTTTTTATATAATTTTAAATAACAGGATATCAACATCGGAAAAAACGTCTACAATGTCATTAATAAATAAAATAAACAGTATTGGTCCTAAATGGGAGCCCTGTGGCACACCACTAGTGGCAGAAAAGGCATTCGATATTACGTCATTTAATTTTACAAACAGTTGCGTATTTGTTAAATAACTCTCTACCCATTTAAGAAAGTTCCCGGTTATACCCATACTCCTTAATTTATTTATCAATATTTTATGACAAACTTTATCGAACGCCTTGCTGAAGTCAGTATATATCGAATCTACTTGACATTTATCTGCAAAGGCATTTTGAAATTAACCCAAATAAAGTAATCCCTCTTTTTTTTTTGATTTTATGGATTCTTTCGTAATCCTCTAACTAGCTAGGGCTTATAACAATACCCTTCATGTTTCTAGCTGACTAGTACTGCGGCTCATTTGGTCTTATTACTATTACCATCTGATGGTTGTATTTAATTGACTGAGTTTACGTTACATTATTGTGCTTTATGAGGAAAAATTCTTAACTGGATAAAAAACCTCATACAAATTCAAAGAAAAGGAAAAAATTAAGTTCTGAACTAAATATTTCATTGCTTGTCCGTGTCCTCTGCTGTGGTCTGGTGTTGTTGCGTCTTCTACCTGCGGGCATGAAAAACATAAAATATGGAGTTCATTTCATTGGCGGATTTACTCTACGCCCCTGGTTGTGTAAGGAATGTTGGTGCCACTTGTTGATAAGGGAATTTCTGAGGTTTATCTACATGAGGGTAAATGACTACCCGTGACTCTATCCTACCGACTACCGACTTTCTTTGGGCTACGCTCGGAATGAACCTACGGTAGAGATGTAAATCTTGCTACGCATTTCTTCAGACTGATTCGTGGATGGTTCTAAATTCGGCTATCATGTAGATTGTAGAGCGTTTATTTCTATGTTCCCGATGGGTATCTCCATCACCGACAGCATTATATAATTGTCCCAGCCTGCAGGACTAACTTCCCAATGGTCATGCCGGTGAGGAGAGCAATCGTGCTGTTAAACACAATCAATTCGGATATCGACATATTTATCATCAATGAAGCTGTCCTTAAAAAGCAAGCTCTACAAGTATAGGTGATTTACCTACTGTTTATTTTATATGTAATTCTCTTTTACAAATGTATTTAAAGAAGCTCCAAAGTGAACAATTTTGTATTAAAAAAAAACATCAATTGAATAATATTTTAAAAATGTGTAAAGAAAAAAATTACAAAGAATATTAGGAATTTTACAAATGAAATCCAAATTCGTCTACTGCCTACTACTTCATCTACTACCTTTTATAGACCTTATACTTTGTTTTTTTTTCTAGGCTTAAAAGACTTAAAAATGACCGAAATATTTAAGGGCCAAGATATATTCTACACGCAGTATTTAATTGAAGCATCTATAATACTTCTAAGCGAACAAATTTTCAAACCAAAACATTTTATTGATTGTATGATTTTGCATTATTTAGTACGGCTTCATCTTAATAAATATACTACGTAGCCAAATCGAATCTTTCAAATACCATAAGCCTCAATTCAAATTTGTACCCCCCAATAAGTGACTACCTGTGGATGCCTAAGGGATGTTCTTTACATCAAAAAGAACAACAACACACGACCTCAAAAAATGTTATTAAATCCACAACCCCATTACAGAGGAAGGGTGGTCTTTCTGAGACGGAGAATTATTTCTTTGAGGTGGATTTAACAGGTTCTGGATTAATTTAAACCTTTAAAAAAAAAATTGTCTTGGGGTTTTTGATATTTTGCTCTTATTTTTCGCAGGTAGATAACTTTAGCTACACGATACAGAAACATACATTAAAAAGGATCGTGGGTGTTCTAATATTGAATAACCCTTTATAGTTTTTATTTTATTTCTCACGTTCAAAGATTAACTTTATATTGCTGGAATGTGCCAATATATAGGGTGAATGGTAAATAGAATATCAGGATTCAGTCATTTAGATACTCGCTTGTACCTAGATTACATGCAGTTGGAAATATAGTTACATCAGAAGTAATTGATCTGTTCAACTGCATGGAATATAGTTACAACAGGCTATAATAACATACCTCAATAAATCAATGTTAACAAAATTCCTAGTATTCTTCTGCATGAGTTATCGCATGATTACTGTTATGTATATCACATGTTTTGTAATTGCACAAATGTGCGCTTTTATTATGACTGTAATGATCCACGGTTACGGCGCACCGTGACATCTCCGTAAACCCGTATAAGCCGTGACGATAATTTTGAAAGTATGGAAAATAGTTACAAGGTGTTATGAAGCGGTGTTAAGTCTTATTTTAAAGTTATTATTTAAAACACCGCTTCAGAACAAGTACCATTGTTAGTATTAATTTTTAATAAGGATTATTAAGAGCACGGGCTGGCAACACACAGAGCGCCGGGAGTTTATGGGTTTTTCCGGTTCGCGTTTGACTCTGGAATTTTTTCACGGACTGTGGCGGCCATGAAACGATAGCAGAGTCAATTAGCATTAATATATTTAATCCCTGACGGGTGAACGGATTGAAATGTTATCAACAGTATTCCCTCGATGACGCGGGTTTTTATTCGTATTTACAAAAGCCAAGTTATTAAAAACGACCGTATAAAGGTCTGCGTGTGTTCGGTAAAATTATAATGATTTACTAATAAGTATCGATCACGTGCTTGACGGAAATATGCGGATTCCGCTAATGATGTATGTATATATATATATATATATATATACATATATATATATATATATACATATATATATATACATATATATATATACATATATATATATATATATATATATATATATATATATATATATATATATATATATATATATATATAGTCTTCCAGAGGAGCTATAGAAGCCATATTTATCTTATGGGTTTCATAAAATTAAATCACGCCCCCGGACTGCACCTGCTCAAGCCATCTGCCCGTTGCGCTCTGCAATGGTCATCGATGGATTCCTTCCATGAACTCCGATCAGCCACCTTGTTGGAGACGCTGGACCCGTCTCCAGGACACACTACTCCCGGACCGAAGCCCTGATGGTACCAGCTGGGTTTGTCAGAACGTGACCAGATCACCGTCGCCGGCTTGATAGAAGTTCACACACCGTTATTCCGTATCTAGCCAGTTTAGATAGATTTATAACCAATTTCTGATCCCTGGGGGTAAGTGCTGTACTCAATTTATGTATCTTGTAATCATGAATAATATATTCCATCTTTTTACTTTACAAAACTCTCATCTTTCATTTAACCTCAATCAGTACAACCTGTAATCCAATTGTGCTCATGCTCTGGATTACTCGGGGAGGACCGAGTATTGGCGCGCAGTCTTAACTGCAAAGTTCTTGATGGTATTCTTCTCTTAGAAAATTCTAACACACAGCCGCCCGGCGTAGCAAAGGATAACATTGAAGTGTGTGATTTCAAAAACATTATAAAACATCAAATGTCAATGCGTTGATGGTTTTGCTTTTCTTTTGAAACTTATAAAGCTGCAGCTCTTTCTTACACTAAATATGTAACAACAGTCGGAAACGAGACAAACGGTGAACGTACGTCTGCATCCCCCCAAAGGAAACATACAACCATTATCATACATTTCTCTCACACGTATAAAGAAAATGAAACGCAATTCCGTATAGCCGTAATAAGATATATATGTTTCCTCCAAAAGAAAAAAAAGTACTTTGGAGGAAACAGTCACACCTGTTTTGTGTGCCTCATCTTTGTCTAACCATGATTTAATAAGTAAGAAAGAGCTGCAGTATTATAATGATAAGGAACGTACGTCTATTGCCTTTTTTGCCGTTACGGTACCGCGCGCAACCGTGAATCATCACGGTAATTATGAAAGAGGCACGTATGAATATAAATAAATAAAATTTACATCTCTCCATTTTTTTCTAATCTTCAACCATCAAGATTTTTACTTCAAGATACATGTGAGTTTGGGCACACTAGTTTTCTTTTCTAAAGACCACTGCAAAACATCTATAGTTCGTCTTTGGTCTGTCCAAATTTTTAATTATTCATCCCAATTGAAATTTTCTTCGAAATTTGTCGTAGCATTTTCCGGGTTACTAGGTTAGATTAGTCATAAACTGATTAATGAAGTAGCGAAAATTATCGAACGCACTGACACTTTCATATTATGATAGAATTTTTTGCATCACCACTTTTTACTTCGAAAGTGCCGACAGTGCATCAGCTGTTAGCTGTTGACCGCCAAACGCGGATAACCTACCCTCAAGTCATTCTGAATCTCAACGAAAAGGTGGACGATTTTTCATCGAAAATTGTCATGAACGATGAAGCTCATTTCCATAATAGCGGTTACGTGAATAAACAAAATAATCATTTTCGAGGTACCAAAAATCCGAGTATCACCCACGAAGAGCCATTACACCCGCTCAAAGTTACTGCGTGGTGTGCTGTTTACGCTGGAGGAGTCATCGGGCCATTTTTTTTTAGAACGCCGCGGGCCAAACGACGACTGTGGACGGCGCGCGCTACAGAGCCATGATTACCGATCTTTTTTCTTCCTCAATTGGATGGATTGGGACTGGAGAACATGTGGTTACAACAGGACGGTGCAACGGCGTACACTGCTCGAGCCACAACCGATATTCTGAAGGAAGAATTTCCGGGTCGCCTAATCTCTCGTTTTGGTGATTTGCATTGGCCGGCCAGATCACCCTATTTAACCGTTCCAGACTTCTTTTTATGTTTTTTTTAAAGTCGCGGATTTACGTCATCCAGTCTCAGACTCTTGAAGCCCTTAAGGAGAATATTCGCCAAGAATTCGAGAACCTGTCGCCCAAAGTTCTGGCAAGAGTGATGGAAAATGCCATAAAACGGGCCCGTATGGTCATCAACTCTGGCGGCGGTCACTTGGCCGATATCATTTTCTCGACATGATGGAATAAATTCTAATGGATTAAAAAAACAAATTTCACAACCAGAACCAAAGTTTTTCATTTAATAAAAAAATTACAGCAAAAAAACATCGGATGATTACTTTTGCCCCACCTTGTATTTAAGCTTGGGTGCAGCCGGGTTATAACAAGTGGGTTTAGGAGGCGGGTATTGGTACCGCTGCCCCATTTATTGGCTAACCAACAACCCTGCCATAGATCACCCCAACTAGTTCGCTGCGTTTGGTGACTTAGTAGGGGCACCCGGATTAATGGGGTCAGCTTTGTCTAGGTCTTGGCGGCGGATGGGTTTGCTCACCTACGTGTGGCGGGCCAAATCGAGAGAGACTGGTTGAGGGACATCTTTTGACCTCTCCAATCCGACTCTCTCGACCCACTCCAGCCGGATTCTCTTGACTCCTCCAGCCGGACTCTTCCGACCCATCGGTTTGCACGGCATTGGGAGGAATGGATTCACACGTCCGTCACTCCTGGACACACTAACCGCCAGTTTTTTTTACATACCCCTCATACCTTTTTCTTTTCCAGAACTGCCTCTCCTTTATTTTACGAAAAACACCCTCCACACAGCATCCCCAAAGACAATATTGACTCCGAAGGTAATGGTTTTTCTCGGGGCATCATGCGTGGAGCTAATGTAAAAAAAGTAAATTTCAACATTCATCCTACTAATACTACTAATATTATAAAGCTGAAAGTTTGTATGGATGTATGTTTGTTACTCTTTCACGCAAAAACTACTGAATAGATTTTAAAAATTCTTTCACTAATAGAAAGCTTCATTATTTGCGAGATCTATAGGCTATATATATTGGTAAGCTCTGGCGTTATGAATAATCTCTGGCGTTATGAAATTATTTATCATACGTTTTCTGTCGCTAACAAAATCGATTTATTGCAAACACCAATTGTCGCCTTGGAAACGATATTTTTTTAAATT
This sequence comes from Limnephilus rhombicus, assembly GCA_929108145.2. Classification (NCBI taxonomy): domain Eukaryota; kingdom Metazoa; phylum Arthropoda; class Insecta; order Trichoptera; family Limnephilidae; genus Limnephilus; species Limnephilus rhombicus. The sequence continues at coordinate 20,214,089 of OV815296.1, read as the reverse complement.
TTTTATTAGGTTACTATGGACATCCCTTTGATGTTAAAATTCAAATATGTATAAAATACTAATTCCTACTTTACTGAATGAATTTTAATGAAACTTACAATAATGAAACATATTGGCTATAGCTCAGAGCTCTGGCATTACGAAATTTGTATGAAAAAATTACAATAAGTGGCACGATTAGTAAGATATCTATAATTGTTTAATCGATTCAAATTATTAGGGAAGTAGGTACTTCAAATAATTTCGATGATTTAAATATTTTCTAAAATAGAATTTTTATTTAAGAATCTTTGTTTTGCAAAATGTCATTCTCAAATTTTGACATCACACAATAATTATTGTTTTAATTGGGATATAGCATTTTTTATGTATACAACTGCTGTACTGGATTTTTTGGTAGAAATATAAATAGAAAAATAATAATTCGTACAACTCATCATAATAAATAATAACACATCTCTAAAAATGAATCATCGAAATGTATGTACGCGCATAAACCCGAACGACTGAACCAAATGGGATAATTCTTTTTTTGTCGTTCGTTTTTTCGTATAAAACTACCGTTGAGTTCTGGCATTATGAAATTTGGGAATAAATTCGGTGTTTGGGTAAAATTCCTAAAAAATAAAACTAGTTATTTTTATACTAATTTGGGGTCGGGGAATCCGAATCTGAAAGAATTAGGCGGCGGCAAGCAATATTAACTGAATTAAACGACTTTAAAAAATTTTATACACATACAGGAAAATAGCCATTTTGGAAGCATTTTGATTCCTAGAAAATCAAACTAGTTATTTTTATACTAACTATGGGCTGGGGAATCCGAATCTTAGGCCGCGGCAAGCAATATTAACTGAATTACACGACTTAAAAATTTTCTATACACACACACTTGAAAATAATCATTTCGGAAGTATTTTGACACATGTAGTACAAAGATCATAGAAAAACAAGAAATATACAAAAACATGTGCCGGCAGTGTTACCAGCTCTCAAAAACATACCTTATAAATCGACCAAGTCTTCTTCGTCCGTCGTATTAACACATTAACCTGATGAATTACGACTATCTCAACGGCGTATTCTTAAATCAAAAGTATGAAAATTCGTAGTCTTAAAAATGCGTAACCTAACCTAACCTAACGTTAGGTTTGTGTAACATGGTTTGTGCCCCTTTATACCGCCTGCTCGCGTCCCTAACCTAACCTAACCTAACCTAACCTAACGCTAGGTTTGTGTAACATGGTTTGTGCCCCTTTATACCGCCTGCTCGCGTCACGGCAAAAAAACATCCCTGTTTTCAAGTAGTTTAGCGGCTACGCTAGGTTTGTGTAACATGGTTTGTGCCCCTTTATACCGCCTGCTCGCGTCACGGCAAAAAAACATCCCTGTTTTCAAGTAGTTTAGCGGCTACGCTAGGTTTGTGTAACATGGTTTGTGCCCCTTTATACCGCCTGCTCGCGTCCCTAACCTAACGCTAGGTTTGTGTAACATGGTTTGTGCCCCTTTATACCGCCTGCTCGCGTCACGGCAAAAAAACATCCCTGTTTTCAAGTAGCTTAGCGGCTACGCTAGGTTTGTGTATCATGGTTTGTGCCCCTTTATACCGCCTGCTCGCGTCCCTAACCTAACCTAACCTAACGCTAGGTTTGTGTAACATGGTTTGTGCCCCTTTATACCGCCTGCTCGCGTCACGGCAAAAAAACATCCCTGTTTTCAAGTAGTTTAGCGGCTACGCTAGGTTTGTGTAACATGGTTTGTGCCCCTTTATACCGCCTGCTCGCGTCCCTAACCTAACGCTAGGTTTGTGTAACATGGTTTGTGCCCCTTTATACCGCCTGCTCGCGTCACGGCAAAAAAACATCCCTGTTTTCAAGTAGCTTAGCGGCTACGCTAGGTTTGTGTATCATGGTTTGTGCCCCTTTATACCGCCTGCTCGCGTCACGGCAAAAAAACATCCCTGTTTTCGAGTAGTTTAGCGGCTACGCTAGGTTTGTGTAACATGGTTTGTGCCCCTTTATACCGCCTGCTCGCGTCACGGCAAAAAAACATCCCTGTTTTCAAGTAGTTTAGCGGCTACGCTAGGTTTGTGTAACATGGTTTGTGCCCCTTTATACCGCCTGCTCGCGTCCCTAACCTAACGCTAGGTTTGTGTAACATGGTTTGTGCCCCTTTATACCGCCTGCTCGCGTCACGGCAAAAAAACATCCCTGTTTTCAAGTAGCTTAGCGGCTACGCTAGGTTTGTGTAACATGGTTTGTGCCCCTTTATACCGCCTGCTCGCGTCACGGCAAAAAAACATCCCTGTTTTCGAGTAGTTTAGCGGCTACGCTAGGTTTGTGTAACATGGTTTGTGCCCCTTTATACCGCCTGCTCGCGTCACGGCAAAAAAACATCCCTGTTTTCAAGTAGTTTAGCAGCTACGCCGGGTTTATGTAACATGGTTTGTGATACAAAAGAACGTGCCCCTTTATAACGCCTACTCGCGTCAAGGCATAAAACTCCACAATACTAGTTGGTGTACCTTCCTAAAATATTTGAGAATCAATTATAAAAAATAAGTACTTAAAATATAAACATGTTATTTTACGTTATAAATATTACTGCTTAATGGCAACACTTAATTTTGTGTGGTAAAAACATCTATGTTATCGTGTTTTTCTATGATCTTTGTACTACATGTGTCAAAATACTTCCGGAATGATTATTTTCATGTGTGTGTGTATAGAAAATTTTTAAGTCGTGTAATTAAGTTAATATTGCTTGCCGCCGCCTAATTCTTTCAGATTCGGATTCCCCGGCCCATAGTTAGTATAAAAATAACTAGTTTGATTTTCTAGGAATCAAAATGCTTCCAAAATGGCTATTTTCCTGTATGTGTATAAAATTTTTTAAAGTCGTTTAATTCAGTTAATATTGCTTGCCGCCGCCTAATTCTTTCAGATTCGGATTCCCCGACCCCAAATTAGTATAAAAATAACTAGTTTTATTTTTTAGGAATTTTACCCAAACACCGAACTTTAGCCGAAATTTGCATAAGAAGTTATAATAGGTGGCATGCGAGCAGTTTGAAAACTGAATGTATCGGGAATTAATGTGTGGAATGCGAGAGGTGAGTAGTGGGTGGAGGGAGAGGGGGAGGGAGTTGATGGGGGGAGTGGAGTGGAGAGAGGGAAGGTGGAGGAGGCGGAGTGGGGTGGAAGAGGGGGGGGAGGGAAGGAAGGGAGGGGGAGGGGTGGAGGAAATTGGGGGGGTGTGGAGTGTGGAGGGTGTGGGGTGGGGGGTTGATGGATGAGTGGTGTGGGGAGAGGGAAGGTGGAGGGGGGAGGAGCGGGGGAAGGGGAAGGTGGGGTGGGTGGAGGGTGAGGGGGGGGGGGGGGGGGTTGATAGTGGAAAGGGGTGGGTGGAGGGTGAGGGGGGGGAGGGGGGGTTGATAGGGGAGTGGAGTGGGGGAGGGGTTGGTGGAGAGGGAGGGGGATTGATGGTGGGAGTGGAGTGGGGAGAGGGAAGGTGGAGGAGGCTTAGTGGAAATCCCCTAATACCATGCGAGCGAAGCCGCGGGAAAAAGCTAGTCGGTAATAATCGGTGCATCGGTAGGTACCTGTGCCCATCTACAGTTTGTCAAATAAGAGTAGAAAATATATGAGGGCGCCACTGTTGATCAAATGGCAATACTAAACACATAACTCATGGTGTTAAAGTAAAGCTGGGTAACCTACATTTTTATAAAAAATTAAAAAGGCATAATAGTGGAAAAAATATTTTTTCATTGCAGTGTAGATACTCGGCGATCTCAAAATTAGAATTGCATATAGGTATATTATTATTATAACTTTGAAATTTTGTGTTAACATAATAAAGAATAACTATAATGTAATAAAATATAAAGCACAGTTTAGAAATTGCTCATATTTATTTAATACTAGATAAAGTACCTAGCGTTGCCTGGGCTTTAGATCATGTCTCTAATTTTAGATCTGAATATATTTATCTCATTCAGATCTAAAAGTAGTATAACTAAACTCACCATTAGTGATTCTTCCTTTCGATCTATTGTTAAATTCAAATTTATGTTAAATTAAATTAAAGCAAATCGCTTTATAAATCACCTTTTAATCAAATTTATGTCATGAAGAAAAAATGTTTTTTAAAATGTGGTTTACTGTGTTCAGTGTCACTGCACTTCAAAAAAATATTTGACAGTTAAATTGGTGTTGCCAGTCTAAAAATTTAGTAGTTCCAGTTTTTATATTTTCTACTCTTTTTTGACAGACTATAGGTAGGTAAATATTATTTGAACACGCCCCAAAAAAATTTTTTTTTCTCGATTGCATCTTCCATAATAGTTTTTTTTACTACTTCGTTAATTATTTTATCTTGCTATTCGTCGGGATGCTTTAAAATAAACAGTGCCAGTTTTACCTGCTAGCCCAGCAATGAGATTTTTATCTACACGCCACTGACTTAGATTAAATACCTTTTACCCACTTCTAATGATAATCTTCAACACAATACTCAAAATTATTTTATTATATTTAATTTGTATGGCGTCTTATTAAAACATCAAGTTTCTTGTTAATATTAGCAAGCTGGATTCATTCAATTCTCAGTACCTAGAGTAGAGTATTCAGTGCATTTGATCGGCCGATGTTTTCTTAGCGTGTTTTCCGCTCCATTTATTTATATTGGGTATTAGCACGCTAACAAAGGGACATGAAGAATCTGTAAAGCCAAAACGCAAACAAAATGCAGGCATTATTGTTATTTCACCTTTTTTTAATAATGGGGAGATAGAATTCACCCTGTGGCAGAATAACTCTAGAGGACGAGTTATTTTTAGGTAATTTGTGATTTAAAATTCTCTTGACCAGAATTAAATATTAGGTCATTTATATTTTACGTAATTTGAGATTCTCATGACCCACGGACCAGAGTTATATTTGTTTATTTATTTATTAATCTCCAGTTGTCTCACATCGTAGCGTGTGCTAATAACGTGAGAAACATATTTGAATGTAAAATTTGCAATTTTTGGCATATGTACAATATAACTTTAAAGTTTTATTTTATTTAATTAGTAATTTCTACAATCCTACTAATATTATAAAGGCGAAAGTTTATATGGATGGATGTATGTTTGTTACTCTTTCACGCAAAAACTACTGAATGGATTTTAATGAAACTTTACAATAATATAGCTCAAACATCAGAATAATATATAGGCTATAGCTTAGAGCTCTGGCATTGTGAAATTTGTATAAAAATTGCAATAAATGGCACACGAGCTGTTTGAAAAATGAATGTCACTGGTACGGGGGGCGTGGCCAGGGAGGGGGGGGGGAGTGGGACGGGGGGGGGGTTATGGGTAGATGGGGGAGGGGTAGAGGGAGGAGATGGGGTGGAAACCCCCCTAATACCATGCGAGTGAAGCCGGGGACAAAAACTAGTCATTAATAAAACATCTGTATTTGAGGTGGACGCTCTTTCTTAATTCCTTTTCAAATTTAAACATGTTTTCAATCCGAATAATTTCAATCGGAATTTTGTTCTATAAGTGATAGGAACATACATAAGTGATTTCTGGGTTCCTCATGACTCGTAACCAGAGTTATATTTTATGTAATTTGAGATACTCACGACTTCATGACCAGATATATACATAAGTGATTTCTGGGTGCCCCTGGGTGCCTCCTGGGAGTAATTTGAGATTCTCACCACTCATAACCACAGTTATATTTTTATTAATTTATTTTTTATTTTATTTAAGGAGAAAACACAGATACAGACAATAATTAACTAAACAATATTATGAACAATAACTTGAGAATTCGCCTGCACCCCAACTATTTCTCACTGATTGACTTGATAAATAAAGATTTTCAAATACATTTTATATACATGTTTAAAAATAAGTCATAATTATCTAATAATGAATCGAAAATTATTTAAAAAGAAGAACATAAAAAGTATAGTGAATGATATATGAGTTTTCTTTTTTTATAGGAAAACAGCGTTCAATTTTCTACCAAAAGTGCTATTAGCATCAAAAAATATATCGAAATCCTTAAGGTTGTGGTTTTTATTAAACAATTCGCACATTCTTCTGATTGGATCCCTGACACCAGCATTTGTACGTGTCCGGTTAATATGGAATAAGTCGTTAAGCCTAGTTGTTCTGGTGGTATTTTAAAATTAAATTAGTATTATTTATTTTATGTAATTTGAGATAGGTACTCACGACTGATGTCCAGATATATATTTTATGTCATTTGAGATACTCATGACTCGACCAGAGACTATTTTATATAATTTGTTTTAATTTCAAAATTATATTTTTTGTAATTTGAGATTCTCTTGACTCATGACCGTTATATTTTATGTATTTTGAGATTATATGACCAGAGTTACCTTTATTTTATGTAATTTGAGATACTCATGACACATGACAAGAGTGATATTTTATGTTATTTGAGATTCTCACGACTAAGATCAAATATATATTTCTGTAATTTGGAATTCTCATGACCATAGTTACATTTGTGTATTTTCTCTATGATGTTTTAAATTAAATGTTTAAGCCTTTAAAAATTAAGATCTGGCTTGATGATGGCCACTGTAAGGCGGTCCGAAACCTTGGCTTATAAAATAACATATTCCATACAAATAATTGTAAAATGTTAAATTTATAAAAAAATAAATTATTTATCTTCTGATAAACAATCTTCATCCTCCATAGCTCTGTCGCATAAAGGTACCTTCCCCAGCCACTTAAATAATAAAACTAATAAAAAATCGTTTAACAATAACACTTACAATCTGTTGACTAGAGATGGCCTGCTCGGTTTGACTGCGTTGTCCCTTTGTTGGAGCTAATCCCGAATGAAAATATTGCACCATACAACATATTAAAAATATCTCAGGGTTTTGTTTGCTAGTGGTTTGATTTGGCTCATTCTCTCATGTAAGGTTTTTTGAATTCCATTTTATTTCTATTATATCTTAAAATATTTTGATAAATTGGAAGATGTTATAAAGCGGTCGATTCGCATTAAAATTACCTCAAGCGTTATCTACCCGGAATTACTACTTTTTTGATATGTTATTTACACTTCTGATATGTTTGTAAGTTTTATTTGTAATGTTTAAATCTTTCGTGTCAATTCTTGGAAAAGCGTGCACCATAGAAAAAATAGATAAAGGGAGATGTGGCATGGAAACGAGCTGATTGTCGTCAAACTATGTCCTAACTGCACGGACTATCAAATCGGCTATCGATATAAGTTATGCGGTTGGGAGATAGCGCAATGGGCCTAAGGCCTAAGTGCTGACGTGTTTGTTAACCGTCTCCGCCTTATAATAGTAATACGCGATTGGGGTGTAGGTAGAAACAAAGGCGGGCGCCGCTGTGCGAAGATGCTACTGGCAGTGAAACTTTTATTTTTAAAATTAACATTTTTCTCTCTACTACCCCGAGAACCCTAGCACCCCTGGTAAGTCACCAAACATCGCGAATCGCTCGGGGTGACCTATGGCAGTAGTCCTGGTTATCCACTAAATGGTTCCCGGGGCGGTGCTACCCATACCCGCCTCTCAAGTTGAATATGAGCAGTCAACTATTACTATTAATTTTGACACTTCGCCAGCTGCTATTCTGTTGGACTCTTTAGTCCACTTTATCAATAACCACAAAAAATAATACGATTTACTTTATGACAAGAATAAAAATATAACCAAAACACACCACCAAACAAAAGAGAAGACTATAAAAATATTAACAACAAATCATTTTTTGCTAATAATGGGGTCCCTTTCTAACAACTGACAACACGGACCCTTTTAAATCCTGGATAATCCATAGCCGTATTGTTCGACTAGCAGACCCCTGGGATTTCACACTTCATTATCATGGGTATAACAAATTACATTTCAGCCCAAACGGGCCCCGTTTGTTACGCCCATGGAGCTGTGTTTGATGGCCTTTTTAAGGTTTTTATATCGTTTGTTAATAATGTGCACTGGCGTAATGTTTTTCGAACAATGGCCAATATCGAATAAGAATGAATTGTTTATTTGATTTTATCGTTGCTAAATTTGATTTAAAATGGCATTCGTTGCAATATGGGAGGCGGGTTTAGATACCGTCGTCCCGGGAACCAATTACCGTCGCCCCAAGCCCAAGTGGTTCGCTACGTTTGGTGACTTAGCAGGGGTGTACGTTCATGAGGTGAGGAATATCCGGGGCTTGGCCGCGGATGCGTCTGCCCACCAGCTACATGGCAAGCTGGATCGGGAGAGAATGGCTGAAGGAGTCCCTTTAACTTCTCCAGCCGCACACTCTCGGAACACCGCCTTGCACCGCAGTGGAAACGATGGATTCATTCGTCCATCACTCCTGAACACACTGACCCTCAGATTCCTACCCACCTCTCCTACCTTTTTTCTTCCCAGTACTTCCTCTTCTTCCTTTCCCTAAAAATACCCTCCAAACGGCATCCCCAAATATGACATTATAGGACATGAGTGCGGAATTATTTTCCTTAGGACCTTCTGTGTGGAGTAAAAAAAAAATATATATATGTATATTATATACTCGTACATCATCGCGTTTGATATTACGCCGTTTAATATGAGATTACCGCACACGAGTCCCGACTGCTCTCAACCGCCTGGCACCAGAGAGACTACGGCTCCCTAATTGGAGTAAGATGTGAGGCCGAAGGTAAGTGAGGAGGGGAAGGAGATGGGGAAGAGGAACGTGGAGAAGTACCTGGCTATTCAGGTCTAGTCACCAAACATGACTAAAGCCATTTCAAGCAACATTTACATTCTATATAGTGGTCTTATACCAGGGCGATACTGAGAGTTTCTTCCACTCTAGAATGTGCCGCAAGCATACCTTATGTTATTTTAAATTATTAAATTGTGAAAACACAAATCAATCGAATAAAATTTACTTGCAGCCGCCTATTGAAAGTTTGACCCCCGACCAAGGAGGCCGCTAAACTCCATGAAACCTAATTTTAAATTGTAAGAAAATTAAACTGCATTTTAAGATAATTTTTTCAGTCTGCATAATGCAAAATTCTGGAGGCGGGAATGGGTATCACCATCCCGGGAAACATTTTTTTGGAGAACAATCACCTGGTTTGGTGTTTAGCAGGTGTGCCCGGGTGCAACGGGTGAGGTTTGTCCGGATCTTGGCGGCTAATGCCTCTGCCCAAGGTGTACCTAACTGCGTGGTAGGCCGGATCCGGAGAGACTGGTTGAGGGAGACATTTTGATCACTCCTGCAGGACCCTCTCGGAACATCGCCTTGCACCGCAGTGGGACTGATAGATTCAGGTGTCCATCACTCCTGGACAAACTTACCCACCCCCCTTACCGTTTTCCTTCCCAGAACTTCCTTTTTTAAAAACTTGAGAAATATTTTAAGCATATGTGATATATAAATATATATACCTCGCACTTGCACAATCCATAATGAAATACGGCATTATTGCCTGGGGCTGTGCCAGTAAAAAAATACATTAATGCACTGTTTAAAGCTCAGAAAGCTCTAATAAAAGTAATACTTAAGTTACCAATACTAACACCCACTTCAATCATATTCGAAAAATTCCCAGTGCTGAAAATTCAAAAATTATATTCACAACAAATACTAACTTTCCTTTACAATAACTTATCCACATTTAGCACTTCACAAAATTCTCGCAATACTAAAACAAGACATGCTCACCAACTACAAATACCAAAAACAAACACATCGTTTGGACAAAAACACTACAGATACCAGGCTATAAAACCAAACAATTCTCTTCCTACACAATATAAAACAACTAATATTATTGAATACAAAAAAAACATAAGAAACTGGCTACAATATTTTAAACTTTTAATTTATAATTTTTGTCGAATTGAAGTCGATTTTATATTTTGATTTTTATTTTTCCTCTTTTTTATATTAACTATGAACACTCTTTTGTTTTACTATTCACTATTTATAATTTACAACTGAAAAATGTCCTCTACAACACAGGTGAACTTCTAGTGTGGATGACAATATATTATACCTTTGTAATGTTAATATATTAAGAATAAAAAAAAAAATAAAAAAAATAGAAAATGTATTCGTCAATATAAAAGTATCTTTAAAAAAATTAAAATACCTTATCGAGGTGATTTTGGTAATGTTTTGAATGCCAGACCATCGATTTCTGAGGATGGGTTGGTTCAAAAAAATTTTCAAAAATGTTTTTGAAACAATTCATCCTAATTGTGATTCCTACGTAGCTACGTGTCAAAGAATTTATCGGTAGATATAAATAAAAATGAATCGCCGAAATGTATGTACGCGCATAACTTCCAAACGACTGCACCAAATTGGATAATTCTTTTTTTGTGTTCGTTATTGTGAGTTACTGGTGAACTCTGGCATTATGAAATTTGATTAAAAAAATAGCAATAGGTGGCACTCGAGCTATTGAAAACTGATGGTACCGGGACTGAATGAATGGAATGCGGGAGGGGGGAGGGGAACTGGACGGGGGAAGCAGGAGAGGGGAGTGGTGAGAGGGAAGTCGGAGAAGGCGGAGTGGGAACGCGGGAGAGGAAAGGGAGGTGGAAGGGGAACGGGACGAATGGGAAAGGATACGCAGGGAGAAACAATTTATTCATTAAATGGCATAGCAACGCACGCCGGGAGCCAGCTAGTTTCGAATAAATAAGCATAAGACTTACCAGTGAGGTAGGGATGCTGTCTGCAGTGCGCCAGTAGAGAGTGAAGATGCGGGGGAAAGCTGGGCGGCCTGGAGGCGATGGGCTTGGCAATGGGAAATCCGGGTAGCGCAAACACCCCTCCGCCGTGCACCGCGAATCCATCTGCAAATACATTCACAATCTTATTAATAACTAATAATTCTTTTTTCGGATAAAATTTTATTACATAATACGGCAAATTAAGTTCTTTAGAAAATAATCGGAAAACATTTTAATGCCTGAATTTTACAAAATAAAACAAAACAATGCAATTTTTCGCTAGATATGATTTTAGATTTTCACGGCCAAAAGTATTTTTGTTGTTTGTTTTTGGGGTGTTATGCCGTGTTACGCCACGGCATAACAACACGGCATAACAACAACTTGGCCACCCAAGTCAAATCGGCAATCGCCGAGCATTTAATTGAAACCGGCCATTACTTTGGATTTGTTCCTGAAGTCCTGGGAAGACCCAAAACTTATAGAGCACGCCTAATTACAGAGGCAATTGAAATTCATAAAAATCCTATTAACATTAATAGAGACGACGGAGCTAAGCTCAATAGTTCTTGGTATCAGGTAATTGACGGCTACACCAAAGCTAAATGCAGAAAACCATCTTCAAGTTTACTGTAATTCCAGCTCGCAGTGGAGTGGAGCTGGCAACACGGTATTGCTTCGAAGTACTTAAGCACACATTTTACCACAAACATTTACACATCTGCCCTGATGATGGTCTCTGTAACGCTGTCCGAAACGTTGGCTAAAGGAGGAGGTAGCGTAACACGGCATAACACCCCAAAAACAAACAACAACAATTTCTCACTGTTTGTTTCGGCATGAATCAAAATAGGCGGCGTTCAATAAATTTGGAATTGAGAATTAAATCTAATACGGTCCGCACAAAGACTATTTGCATTTTGTATCAGTTACGCCCCCCGTGCACGGTGGCAAATGGACGTCCATAGACTCTGCGTCGCTTTGTTCTGTTAAATCGAAGTCTTCTTGAGTATTTTTAAATCCCTCCCTAAAAGAGGCGGGGATTCCGATTTACAATTTTTCAAGGACTAGTGGATCACCTTAAAGTCTAAAGCGATGAAGTACAACCAAAGAATATATACAAAAAATTGTCTTCTTCTTATTGTTTTGATGCTTAAAATTTGGGAGGCGGGTATGGGACATATATCTACGAGTATCTATTGGGTAACTAAGACCTCTTTCACAGGTCACCCCAAGTGGTACGCTAAGTTTGATTGATTTTTTTTACGTTCACTCCACTCAGGAGGCCCTGTGGAAAATAAATTCCATCGGGTCCCATTTTATCTAAGGGAGTATTTTTCTCTGTGGAGGATTTTTAAGGAAAGAAAGGAGGACTCATATCCGCCTCTCCCAAATTGATTATTTAGCAATAGTGCCCACTGATGGGATAAGGTTTGTTCAGGATTTGGCAGCGAATATGTCTGTTCATCAACTGCGTGGCGGGTCGGATCGGAGGAGGGAGTTGGAGACCCATTTGACCTCTCCAATCGGACTCTCTCCACCCATCGCTTTTGCAAAGCAGTGGTAGGAATGGATTCACATTTTCGTCACTCAGTGTGTCCTAACTTCATCTCCATCCTTTCCTTTAAAAGATATTCCACACAGAATCTGCAATTAGACACAGATTTCCTGAGGAAAATTATTTACCTCGGAGCATCTTGTGTGGAGTTAATGAAAAAAAAAATACAAAATATACCAAAACCATTTTTAAGGTTTTTTTTACTTGCGTATGAGGTTTCTTTAAAAAGTTGAAATATGTCTAAACACTTTTTATTATCTGAACAAAATAAATCCGTAACTATCATCCAGCAATGTAGTAATTTTAACGAAAGGACTATATAATACTCGATTAAAAAAACTGTAGATATTGCATCAATTTTGAGTCAGAATAGAAAATAAATAAAAAAATATTTTTGGCCCTGTGCAAACAAATCAGACTAAAATGGTAAACACCTCGTGCACAGTGGAAAGGTTCCCCTGTTAATCAACCGATTGCGCAATACCCACGTTCTCAAACTTATGTGGTACAAAAAATGAACAATCAATTATTGTATTCTCCCTATATTCCTAACTAACACTTTAAAAATGTTGTTGTAATCTTGGAACTCATAGAATGTAATGCACACCAATTCTACTTACGATTTGTAAATACTGTTACTTACATATATGATTCTCTTTTCATGGGTTCAGACCATTTCTATATTCGCCCAATGCCAATGGTTCAACAATACGCCACTTGCATGGACTTCATAACGACTTGGATACTTCACACGACTCGAAAAATCGTGTGGATAGATTTTTTTAATAAGATTACGAAAATTTTAGTAAATTTTTTTAGAAATGTACAGTTTTTTTATTTTTAAACAAATAAATCCATTATTTGGGCTCGTGACAATTTCCCGTCTCCGAAAATGTTCCTATTAATTTCATAAAATTCCACACTGATTTATTTTTTTATATGGCATCGCTTTGATTTCAGGCGAATTTTTGAATTTGACATTTAACGTTCACTAGATTTATTGTTTGTTCTCTGCGAACGTATCATTTGGTTTGATTTTTTGACAGATGTTATGAAGAGAACCCCGTACATTTTACGTTATCCGCACGTGTTTTAGAGATATAATGATAATGGTGCGGATTTTAACAAAATCAAATTTTATAATATTCTTATTATTATTATAATTTACATGTACAAGTATATTACATTTGATTTAGTAATATAGACGTTGAACATTATAATGATTTATGATCAATAAGATGGATCAAGGAAAAAAATATTTATGAGATTTAATATTTTTGGTATTCCTCGTTATTCTCCTATGTCATTCGTGTGGAAAACTTTTTTTTAAAAAACTGATTTTCGGCTATGTAATTATCGTTTTTTCGCACCTATAAAGTTAAGTCCCGTCTTTCCGGTTTATAAAAAATGGTCTGATTTTTCGGACTGAAATTTTCAAAAAATCGCCAGGGTTTCAAAAATACGACTAAAAAAAATACAGAATATCTTAGAATATTTGCCTAAACCGGAAAAAAAAATTTAAAAATGTGATGCAAGTGGTCTATTGCAATTATTAGCAAAAAAAATACGATTTTGTTCAGAACGTTACATCTAAAGAGTCGGTTGAAAAATTGATTAAAAAATGACTCGAATGGGTGCATTGATTATTTTAGAACAAGCGCAGACCCGTGAAAATCAAAGGGATATTATTATTATTATTATTTTTTTATTTTTTTATTATGTTAGTAAATCTTGTAAATAACGCTTGTCTGAAAATGGAAAAAGCGCCGATCCTTAAAAATCACAAAATCTGTCTTTTCTTAACAAGATTAACCCCAAGAAATTTAAACAAAAGAAATACACATTCTAGTACGGAATTAAATAATTTTCTGGTTATAAATACCATATTATAGACGGCCGGCGTAGTTCAGCGGTAAGGCTCTTGACTCGCACACCGAAGTTCGCGGGATCGAATCCCGGCGTGGCAAATAAATTTTATTTGATTAATTTGTGTTATTTCACAATTTATTCAATTAAAATAATATATAGCATATTTGCGACACGTTCCAGAGTGGAAGATACTCTCAGTATCGCCCTGGTGTAAGACCACCATTCAGAATTGAAACGTTGCTTGAAATGGCATTAGCCGTATTTGGTGACCAGATCTGAATAGCCAGGTACTTCCCCACCTTCCTCTTCCCTACCTCCTTCCGCTCCCCACTACCTTCAGCCTCACAACATACCCCAATTGGGGATGCAATAGTCTCACTGACTTCAGACGGGAGCAGTTGGGTCTCTTGTGCGGTATTCATATAAAAAATATATATATATTACAGGTAGGTACTTTATCGCTTGTCTGAATTATTGACACATCAGTCCTAATTTTGAAAATGATCATTAGAATAATTTTCTGTTAAAATATTATAGGTACTATAGCTTTATAGCTTGTCTGTATTTTTGACACCATCAGATTTAATTTTGAAAATGACACCATGCAAAAGAAATCCGAGTTCATTGAACCAGAGTCACATTCATGCACAGGCAACCCACAACGAAATAAGTGTATGTTTATGCATATGTGTATGCACTGCTCTAAGCATCGATTAAGAGAGTCGTAAAGTTAGTTGTGCCCTGGGATAGGTACCTACTATACTAGTCCAGAGAGATCGTACGTGATGTCATAATTCTAGAATCTTACTTCTTTTTCGTTTTCAAACAAGACGCGTGAGTCGTTTCTCGCTTGGACTACATAGTTCCTTATTTATTTAAATTATTCGATGAATAATAATCTATACCAATATTATTTCCACATTTGAGAAGCTATGCAGTCCGCAGTGGCATTCAGGCTGCATTCGGCCGACGCATTCGCAATGTGGGACAATATTATTATTTAATTTGGTTGCATTCCAACTGCATTCACAGGGCTGGATAAATGGTCATCGAAACCAATAATATGCAATAAGTAAATATTGTGATTCTATTTGCATATAAGGCAAAAACACTGAATGGCTTCATATATTTGATGAAAAGCAATGCCTATAGTATCTTCGTTTCCATAACATCAAGAATACATTAAATGATAGTTATTAGTTAATAAATAATTGGTACTCTCACGGTAAAATCAAATAATGGCACTTTTTAAACATGTAACAGGAATGCCTCAAGGCTCTCACTTGGGACCACTTCTTTTTGTGCTTTTGATAAATTAAAGATCTGTCTTTACCTTCCCATTCTATTAGGTGCATGCTGTCTCTATTTTTTTGCGAAGGTTGCGTATTTTAATACATTTTTAAGTTATCTCTGAATAAATTCGGCTTAATTCTCTTCGAAATTAGCAACAAAATTGTTTATTGTCTGAATCGTAATCGATTGACTTTAAACGGTGAGTTTGTTAATTTTAATTTAATTTTATTTATTTAAGCTTAAATTCCAGCATGATTGGGAGGATAGTGCAATCACAGTCTGCCATAATACATACACTATTGCACAGAGAGAAATAAAAAAAAATATTAAAAAGAAATAAATCAGATAACATATTAGGTAGGTACAGCATTTACTGTCCCATCAGGTCATTATCAGAATGATTTTCGGGTTAAAAAATAGCTCTGCTCTCGCATAATTAATACATATTAACTAAAATGAAACTATTCGTATTCGACATTATTATTGTTGCAAGCCCTTAGCAACTAGCGCAGGCGGAAGCGGATATGTGCTGTGGGAGGCTGTGCGTGGAGGGGTGGTTGGTGAGGGGTGGTGGGTGGTTTGGGGTGTGACAGCGTGTTGACAAGTGTTTTATTGTTGTGCAATTCCCGCGCAAATCACCGCACACTGCACTGGCCCGAGTAATCTATTACGTGCATCGGCATGGAATGGACTAGATGAATGACTGCACTAGTTTCCATAGAACATTCGGATGATTTTGAACACATGTGGGGAGCAATTTGCAATCTTTTGACAAACAATGGAACCAGTCGGGAAATTAATAGAGGAATCACTCTGGTCAATAGATGAAGTTATTTTCTAAAGAGATTTCAAATATGTATTCTAAATATATATTCTAAATAGATGAAGTTGAACACATGTGGGCAGCAATTTGCAATCTTTGGATAAACAATGGAACCAGTCGGGAAATTAATAGAGGAATCACTCTGGCCAATAGATGAAGCTATTTTCAAAAGAAATTTCAAATATAAATTCTAAATACATTTCAAATAGATGCAGTTGAACACATGTGGGAAGCAATTTGCAATCTTCGTATAAAAAATGGAACCAGTCGGAAAATTAATAGAGGAATCACTCTGGCCAATAGATGCAGCTATTTTTTAAAGAGATTTCAAATAGATATTCTGCTGCTTCACAGATACAGATAGTCACTTAAACTCAAATGAACTGCTAACTAAATACCAATCCGCAAATAGAAGGTTTTACTGAACGGAAACTGGATTACTACGTGTTTTGTCGGATATAACGCTTGCTATCGAGTCGGGTAAACTGGCACGCATTTCAGTCTTAGACATGAGTGCCACTTTTGACACGATTGACCATGATTTCCTTATTAAACGATTAGAAGAATCCTTTGGTTTAAACTGCGGTGTAAAGGACTGGCTGATATCTTACTTGGTCAACCGCGTACAAGCCGTAAAAGTGGGGAAACATATGCAACCCTTTCATCTGGAGTTCCCCAGGGGTCTGTTCTGGGCCCACTTCTCTTCATCCTCTTCACAAATGATGTCGCTAAAATTATCGAATCATTTGGTCTTCTATCTCACTGCTACGCCGATGACCAGCAAGTTTACTTCTACTGCGTACCAGAGGAAATAGACAGTCTTAAAATTCGCGTAACCGAGTGTCTAGAAGCAATCACTAATAGACAGATAATCAGCAATGACCTCTAATAGATTGAAACTGAATCCTGCAAAGACTGAGTTTCTCTGGGCAGCCACAAGTAGAAGCCAGCGTATCATTGATAACTCCCCAATAACCATTTCAGGAAGTGACATCACACCAAAGACATGCATAAAACTACTAGGCGTCAATCTGGACGCTGACTTTTTCCTTAAAACTCAAGTGAGCAGAACTGTAAGCACGGGGTTCTTTCAATTAAGGCAAATTAAAGCAGTACGGAGAAACTTAACAACAGAGGCAACTAAATTACTAGTCAATTCGTATGTTGTTTCACGTCTAGATTATTGCAACGGAATATATGCTAGTCTCCCAAAGTATCAAATCAACAAATTACAATCTGTGTTCAACGCTGCGGCAAGACTCATCACCGGCATATCTAAATATTCTCATATTTCTGAGCATCTCAAAAATCTTCACTGGCTCAAGTGCCCCGAGAGAATCCAGTTCAAGCTCTGCTAGATGGTATTCAAGACCCTTAACGGAATGGCTCCGACTTACTTATCGAAAATGTGTATTCCAGAAAATTCCAATTCTCGACAATCAACCCTCAGGTCAGCAGCAACATCAGCAATTGGAAGGTTGAAGGAACCAAAGCGCACACCAGATACTAAATTCGGTGAGCGTGCTTTCGGAGTGTCGGGACCTAAAGCCTGGAATGGACTGCCACACGAGTTAAGAATGATCACAGATTCAGCGCAATTTAGAGCTAAACTTAAAACTCATCTTTTCAGACAGTCGTATCCACAAGTAAAAAAAAAAAAAAAAACATTTCACCTTCGCCTTCACGGCTCGCAACATTGTAAATTACTAACAGCCTTACTAAAAAAAAACCACAGCGCGACCGATTAACTGTGTTATTGCAATAACATAAGTAAAGCTCGTATACACTAAAAGACGTTTTATTACCAATAACGTTTCTTACGTAGTCACGCTGTTAAAACGCATTGAAGATGTGACAACGTTGTATATGGTTTTAATTTACTAGGAAACAATGTTGTTTTAATTTTTCTCCGCAAGGGGCATTATTGGCGCGCCTATGCATTAGTTCGTCGGCCCGCAAACAGCCCGCGATGACAAAACAGCTCGGTGTGTTTTATGGCGGGATATCGAAAATTTTGTGATTTTACTTAATAATTTCTATTGTAGTGACGAATTTACTCTTCTGTTCACATAATTGATATATTTACCATGTTATTTGTGTGGTTTACATCAGTTTAATCAAGTTATTGTATAAACGCCGTACTTTCAAAGTTGAACTGTCAGAATATTGTTTTTTATAGGTTACTTGAAAGATAAAATTTTCATTTTAAGATCTTTATTTTAAGAGAATTTCTTAAAAGTTATAATTTTTTATAATATTAAAATCTAATACATGTGTTCGTAAACGTATCAAAAAAATTAACGTCTTTAGAGATGCAAGAAATCTGGTTTAAATTATTTTTTTATTGTATACACGATGAAAAAGTGAGGTGATAGTTTCCTTCCAAATTTATTACACAAAAGGACTGTGTTTTTTAAATTTTGATTTTATTTAAATTTCTCTACATTTTGGTCAAAAATGTTGTGGGAGGAAATTTTTTTCCATTTTTTTCCGAGTTTGAATCTTAAAATACGGCAGTTTTTGAAAGCTAAAGTGTATTTCAAATACTCAAATCTAAAAGGTAATTTTATCTAGTTTTCATAAATGGTATTTGTTTTTACGACACCTTCAAAAATAAGAAATATATAGAACATTCAAAATACTATGGAAAAATTACAAATATCGTTCGGACATCAATGGTTAAAACAGAGATAAACTACCCTCAGGCCGTGGAAACCATGTGTATTTCTTTCAAAGAACAAATTTTTAATTAGTAATGTTTTCACATCCGCGGCCGTTTGTCAATTGAATAAAATTTTCACTGGGTTTTTTAGTAAGGCTGTAAGTGTGTAAAAATAAAGTAAATTATTAAAATTCTCCAGACTTTCAAAATAAACATTAACTCAACTTTGGGATTAATTTTCTTATAAATATAAATGTAAAACCAACAGGGACGAGGGTAGCAAGGGTAAAGTCATGCAATGTCCAGTGTTTTGAATATAATGTCCTCCACGTGCAAAGTCGTATCTTCCCCAAGCATAAACTTTCTAATAAAGCGTGTTTTATCGGAAGTGTCCTGCAGGTAAGTATGTTTCTGTCTCTGTTTGTGAATAATCCCAAGATTTATAGAAATTAGATAGACCCTAACATTCATAATAAATTGTAAAGCGCCCTTGAGGTGATTTTTCACAAAAACAGCGCTCTATAAATTATCAAATTATTATTATTATTCTAAATAGGTACATTTCAAATACATGAAGTTGAACACACCTGGGTAGCAATTTGCAATCTTTGGACAAACAATGGAACCAGTCGGGAAATTAATAGAGGAATCACTCTGGCCAATAGATGAAGTTATTTTCTAAAGAGATTTCAAATAGATATTCTAAATAAATTTCAAATAGATGAAGTTGAACACATGTGGGCAGCAATTTGTAATCTTTGGATACACAATGAAACCAGTCGGGAAATTAATAGGCATCACTCTGGCCAATAGATGCAGCTATTTTCTAAAGAGATTTAAAATATATATTCTAAATACATTTCAAATAGATGAAGTTAAACACATGTTAGCAGCAATTTGCAATCTTTGGAAAAACAATGGAACCAGTCCGGAAATTAATAGAGGAATCACTCTGGCCAATAGATGACGCTATTTTCTAGAGACATTTCAAATAAAAAAAATTCTCACGTCTCGCTGGAAGAGTCAAATGCATTTACGTTCCTATTCGATATCTACACTCATCAGACTACAGCCAGGAGTGTTGGGTCTTATGCTGCGTATAAAAAGGAGAAAAACCACAAATTATAGGACAGGAAAGAAGCAACTGCAAACGGCCCGAAACGTGGCTAGCGGTTGCTTCTTCTTCTGTTTATAGATATTATGAACAGATATTTTTATATCTGATCTGTTTTTAGATCTGTTTCCAACTAATATATCGGTCATTGAAATTTGAAATACTTTGAAGGACAAAATGTTAATTGTTCGGGAGAACGAAAAAAGGTTTTAATTAAAAAAATAATATAATATAATATGGTATATTCTATTTTTGTACACCTATCTTTATGATTTTTACTATAAAATAACATTGGATAAGTCTTTCAGAATATAATTTTTGTTGTAAATTTCTTAATAACCGTACTTAATTTATTTTTACTTTAAAAAATCCTCTGAAAAAGACGCTAATCGACAGAGAAAAACATATTTAAATCATTTTTAGATTTATTGTCCTTTATAGCATTTCAAATTTCCACAATCGATATGCACGAGTATTATTTACATATTATTTTTACATATTACATGGTGTAGGTATTAATTTTTTTTTACATTAACTGGATACAGGAGAACTTGAGGAAAATAATTTCACTCTGGCCTATTTCATCTTTGGGGATGCTGTGAAGGGTCTTTATGAGGACAGGGAGAAGTGAACATGGGTCATGAAGAGACCATGTAGGGGGAACAGACGTCATGTAGGGGGAACACACAGCCGAGCGTGGAAATGACCCGTTCTCATGTAAAAAATGTCAACCATGTACAAATGTTGGGGGTGCTTTTGTAGTGTTTCCCGACAATGCACCGGTGCCGAAGGGATCAATGACGCTGTTCATCGAAGAATCTTCAATTGAAATACCGGTAGAACAATAACGGTACACGGTAGAACAATTCCCATCTGACGTCGGTGCTCTAATAAATATTGCAATCCGTTAAGCGGAAAATGTTGCTTGTGTCTTGATGGAGAACTTAGCGAGCCGAGGAATAGAACACACGACGCCTGGGTGGGACCCAAACGCGATGCGAACTCAGCCACTGACCGGTCAAATAGTATGTGAGTAAATAATATTAAAGTTTCTTCAAGAAAATAATAACTGAAAAAATAAAAAGATAAACACAAGATTTACCTACCGATAAAAGAAAAAGAAGAATTTTTTAAATAATAACAACCATGGACTCAAATACAACAAATACGGGCATTCCAATTTAATAGGCACAGATAATGGAAAATAACTAATTTTAAACTTATTTACCAGAAGAAACAAATAGGTTTCAGTCGGGATAGATGGAAAAATATGCATTTAAATTTATGTTTCATAAAAACTTTTTTGTACCTATTTTCTGCTTTACGGCTGACATTTCATGTTGCATTCCTTCACGTATTGAACATTTAGACAAACCCGTCGTACAAACCCTGCTTGCCATATAAACCATCCAAAACCTGCGATGTATATTTAGACAGCCCTTCAGTTATTATTTTGTTATAGGACGATATGCGTCAATATGAACAAGATTCAATATGGCGTCGGCGTCAAGACGGAACTTTACACGTATGATAGTTTTTACGATTATAAATTCAAATGTATATTTTTTTCATCTATCCCGACTGAAATCGATGTTTCTTGTGGTAGTGTAATTTTGTTGAAACGTAGTGTAATTTTCAAAATCTGGGCATATTAAAAGTGCGGCAGCTTATGGAATACTTACACAAAAATGAAAAGAATCTTTGGATCAGTGGCGGTTCGTGGTCTTTTTAACAGGGGGTTCAGAAATCCAAGAGAAGATATATCTAATCAAAATTTACATTTAGAGGAATTAAATTGTTTAATATTTTTTTCAGCAATGCATGCTGCTAATTATTATTGTTTTTACAACAAGAATAATTACGTAGAATATATAATAAGTGGACGCGGAGGCCTTTTATTAATTTATTAATTTCCAACCTTTTTTCATTTATACTATTATTAGCATTATTTTTTTATGTACACAACACTGTATTCTACGATTTTTTAAATTAACGATAACCTATAAACGCAACCGTTTTCAATTTGATATCCAAAACAATACTGAAGTAAGTTCAACA
Source organism: Limnephilus rhombicus (assembly GCA_929108145.2). NCBI lineage: Eukaryota > Metazoa > Arthropoda > Insecta > Trichoptera > Limnephilidae > Limnephilus > Limnephilus rhombicus. The sequence goes on along the minus strand of OV815296.1, from coordinate 20,191,957 downwards.
TACAATTACATAACTAGCGACTTGACAATGCGACGGTTGCCAAAAATAATATAAAAAATGGGAATATAAACGCTACAAATATTTTGATTCTCATGCCTTCAAAATTTAAAATGGAGTGTCTTTTTTGCGATTTTATGCAATTTTATAAGAACGAAAAAAGTTAGATCATAAAAAGGTCAAAAATAGTCTTAGCCATAAAGGGGTATTTTTTAAATTGTTTCTCATATTACTTCATAGTTACTTAAGTCTTAAAAAAGCGTTTCTTTAGTAGTTTAGTTTTAATAATTCCAATCCATACAAAAGGTAGTAAAAGGTTCAATTTATCCTTAGCATATTTTTTGATGTTCATAATGTAAACGAATTCGTATTAAAGATTAATCAAAATAGTATCTAAATAGGATTTTGAGAATAGCTTCATCCGGTGCAAAGGCAATGGCCATTCTGCGACGAACTCGATCGGTACAACTCATGAGAGATCGGAGATCACGTGGTATCCATGACTCGTGATCGACGCACCAAGCGCCAAGCGTGCTTGAATTTGGTAAAGAAATGCATCGTTTCGGTCAAATCACCGTCAAAGGGATCTGTATGGGCCAGGATATTTTTCTGTAGAGAATTTTGTGCGGAACACATCTCGCACAAAATGGAATTAGGTACCGATTTCGACGCGATGCGCGGTGGCGCGAGTTTTAAATACGGACCCCTATTTATAATGTGATTATGAACTTGTTTTATAATGATTACAAACATGTTTAATAATGATATTATATGTATATTATTACAAAACAAGGGTACACTTTCTTCGAGGGCCTACCGGGAAGCCGGCTTAGGGGCGCGGACACCGAGTCTCGCTTGTGACTGGACTGATGGATCCGCTTATCCTCGACAGAACTGCCGACTGTAGTTCAGCTGCTTTGGTTAAGTCAAAAAATCTCATCATAGTATGTATTTTTTTTTAATTCTATTAACTTTTCTTCCTAAATATTAACAAACTTTTATTTCAGCTACATCAGGTGGCGGAGATGAGACGTAATACTGTGAAATAAATAACTAACAACATGTACGCACTCGCATACTGCCTCTAACAATGTATGCCCGGACATTGGGGGTCTAGAGTGATTTTAAATAAAAAGTAGCTTCTTTATAAATAAAAAATTAGAGTCCTGACAAGTACGGTGAAGGAGGAAACCATCTGTTTCCTTAGAACGCCGTGGGAAAGTTGTGGGCAACCTCCAATGTACAGGGTGTCCCAAAAGAAAGTTTATATTTGTTTTGCTTTCTGTGTGAACGCAACTTTTCCAAGGGGCGCTGAGGGTATGTCAATCAGTAGTCTGGCTCTTGGGAATTTAGTTGCTATGAAGCATTTCTCGGGAGCGACCGTGCGTTGTGCGTGCGTGAGTTTTACAAAAATGTGATTCGGCGACTGTAGCGCGTAGAAGATTCTGCAATATTTGAGGTTTTCGTCAATTCAATGATGCGCCAAGCACTCTTCTCATTCGAAAATGGGACAAAAACTTTGAAGAGATCGGTACAACGCTGGCAAAACGAAAATCCGGGCGACCAACGTCATCGAGAACGGTAGAAAATGTAGAGAGTGTTTATTAGTCTTTTCGTAACGACTCGAACTTTTCGATTCGGAAGCGAGCAAGAGCTTTATAGATCATCGTTACACAGCATTTTGCACAAATACCTAATGCTGTACCCCTACAAACTTACTGGCTATAACCAAAGAACATGGTTCCAGCAAGACGGAGCAACATTACATACGTCCAATACGTCTCTACCATGAGTTCGTGAAATTTTCCTTGGCAAATTGATCTCCAGGAGAGGTGATATAAATTGGCCTCCTTGTGGTCCTGAACTAACCCCTATGGACTTTTTCCTGTGGGGTTATCTCAAATCTAAAGTGTACGCCAAAAATCCGACTTCCCTGATGCAATTAAAAGAAAATATCCGTCACGAAATGGCAGCCATCACGAAGCCTACGTGGCGAGCCGTCATAAGAAATTTTACTCTTCGATTAAATAAACGCCGCGAACGTTAGGGTTTACATTTGGACAATATTATTTTTAAGAAATAAATTCGAAAATTGTGTATTTTAGTATTTAATAAACATTTTTTCGATAGAACCCTTATTTTTTTAGATAGATCCACTAAATATCAACTTTCTTTTGGGACACCCTGTATATTATTTTAAAACAAGTTTCTTTTATTTTATCATATTTTTAATGGGGGTTTAGCGCACAAACGTACTTTAGAGAAAACCGCCACTGTCTTTGATTAAAGTCGATAATAGTTATATTTTCCTAGCACAAAGAAATCTGATGTATTTCGTACCAATGGTTCCGGGAATTGCATCCGCGAGGTACAGCCAACGACAGTTGCTTTTAATGAATGCAATTATTGTTCACGATCGATGCCACACCGGAAAATAAAAATTCTAGAGCTAAATTATAGTAGCTGCCAATAATTCGATCACGCTATTTGAGTTTTCTTGTCAAGATTAACCCTAAGATTTTCCCTGCACAAATTTGGCTTATTTTTCAGCTAGTCAAAATATTTTCGTTTTAAAATAAAATGCAAATAAATAGAATATTTCCGAACATATCCGATAAATAAAAACTGTTTTTGAGAGGTGATAAAATATGATTTCAAATTTAAGAATTCAAAATAAACATATAATTTTTTTTCGGTATTTGTTTTTGGGGTGTTATGCCGTGTTGCGCTACTTCATTCTTTAGCCAACGTTTCTGACAGCGTTGCAGTGTCCCTCATCAGGGCAGATCTGGCAGATCCGGTAGATGTGATCTCCTGGATCTGTCCTGATGATGGACACTGCAACGCTGTCTAAAGAAGGCGTTAGACAACTTGGCTAAAGAAGGAGGTAGAGCAACACGGCATAACACCCCAAAAACAAATAACGAAAATACTTTTGGCCGTGAAAATCTAAAAAAATATAATTTTTTAAATATAAAATTTTTGCATGAAAAAATAAAAAGTTTTAAAAATGGCTCACCATAAGTTTTTCTAACTAAAATTACTGATAACGAAAAAAATTTAAACACAATTTATTAGAAAAAGTATTATAAACGCTACTATCACCTCAGGTTTTCTCGTTACATATAAAAAATTCCCAAAGTTTCAAATTTTTTTTTCAAATTGTGATTCAAAACTTTGGTTTCATAAAAATTCCCAAAGTTTCAAATTTTTTATTCAAATTGTGATTCAAAACTTTGGTTTCATAAAAATTCCCAAAGTTTCAAATTTTTTATTCAAATTGTGATTCAAAACTTTGGTTTCATAAAAATTCCCAAAGTTTCAAATTTTTTTTTCAAATTGTGATTCAAAACTTTGGTTTCATAAAAATTCCCAAAGTTTCAAATTTTTTATTCAAATTGTGATTCAAAACTTTGGTTTCATAAAAGTGTGTAATTTGCTTTTTTGGTGGTTATTTTTTAGAATTGAATATAAAGCTTGGTGTTTTGCCTTTCTAACGCGCGCCGTTTAAAATATATTTCTCACTGTGATATTAAGGGAGTTACAGCTATTTATATGAGACCTATGTATGTGAGCTGGGACAAATACGGTCTCCTGTAATTAAACAGGTTAAGAGGGTATAACCAGAAAAAACCAGAAATATGTCATTTTTACATCAAATTTTAGACGTATTGACTCTTTTCCACAAAGAATTATAAATTGATTTCGAAAGATTGTTCTTTTATCTAGTAAACGCACGTTTTAAATTTTTTAGAAAAAATGTTTATTTGTTAAATTTTCAAACGAAAAGTCTTATTTTACAAGACATATTTCGTATCATGTAATTATACATTATTGTTTTCTAGTAAACGCATGTTTCAAAATTTTAATTTTAGTTCAAATAAAATCATTAAAAAAAATATCCGACCACTTATTTATGACGGAAATTTCTCTACCTTGTTTATCTATTTACGATCTTACAAATTAATATATTTCAGATTTTTTTTGCACATTTATTTTGCTTAGACATTATTGAAAAATTATACATACTTACATTAAAAAAATAATTACAAATAGTACAAAATTTTAATAGTTTTTATCATCACGCCTTTCAGAATTTTTGGATGTAGGTATAAATTAATGCAAATTTGGAATGAAATAAAATCGTTAATGAGTTATAATTTTAAAAAAGCTGGTACGGAGAATAATTAATCTTTCTCATTGGAAATTGGAACCGCACCGTACGATCATATGAACATCTTTCGACGCAATGTTAAGGCCGTTGAAACAAAAGAAAAACTCATTTCAAGATAGAATTAAAATAATTGACTGGTTAAAATATTATATTACAGGCAGGTACTAATATCGGTTATCTAATTTCTTAAAAAATCAATACCAATTTAGAAAATGATACTCAAATTCAAGGTGAATCCGAGCACAACCAAGTATTGGTTAGTTATACACGAGTAGGATGACTTAAAAATATTTTAAATGTATGTATAAGTATATGTACATACATAATACGTATATATATTTTTTATGTGAATATCGCACCGGAGTCCCAACTGCCCGCTTCTGAAGCCAGTGAGACTACGGCATCTCTAATTGGGGTATGTTGTGAGGCTGAAAGTAGTAGGAAGAGGAAATTGACTTAAGTTTTAAACATATCAGGCCCCGTAGCACGGTCGATCGATAGGATTGATAGGATTGACATGATAACTTTGGATAATTTCTCATCTTTCCCTAGCATGACTGCAGATCGCCAAGGGGTAAGTAACAGTTCACAATGACTAAGTGTTATTAATATAATCGACGTTAATTGTTGTTTGTACGTCAGCGATCTGCAGTTGTCCTAAGGAACGATGAGAAGTTACTGAAAGTTATCCTATCAATCCTTTTCGATCGACCTAGATGCTGTAATTTTTTTTTGATTTGGTTGGGCATTATATTACCGAAAAAAAACCCACTAAATGCAGAACAATGATGTTTCTCGCTTAGTAGCGCGATGATGAAGAAGAAATAACAAGTCTGGGAAGGTGCAGTCAGCGTGGGAGGATATTATTTATATATCTTGACTCCAGTAGGTAGTGGTGTTGGGAGAGAGGGTGTCGGGGGGAAGGGAGGTGCTAAGTTGATGGAGCGTACGAACGTTAATTTCTTCAGGGCCCTTGCCGCCCGCGGGCTGAGCACTGAGCACTGAGCACTGAGCACTCCGATAGCTGCGACCAAGCGGAAATCCTCAACTCAGTAAACTTAGGAGTCCAAATAATAATAAGAAAATATCCTGTGCTTAAAGAAAATCCTTTGCAGTCTTCTTAAAGGTCTTCGTAAAGTTGCGTGCTTGATTTCCATCTTCAATATTTTTTGACTATGTGGTTGGTCTTCTACGAAACATCTTGTGAAAGAGCCCTTTGAGTAATTGCAACTTATTTTGGGACAAGTTCAATGATATAATTAAGCTTGTCTATATGAAAATAATTAGTGCATGCAATCCGGTGAATCACGCATATCATTCTGAAATGTGATAGAGACCTACGAATATATACCTACCGTCTTCAACAATGAGGAACAAAATTTGAAAGAGTTAAGGTTTAGAGAAAGAAATCACTTCACTTATTTAGAGAGTTGGTGAAGAATTGATTTGTCATGTGAATAGTTGACCATTTTATTTGACATAGTTAAGTTTTTAAGTAAGAATTGACATGAATCATTTCATATAATGATGGGTTCTTATGATGTATGTCGTAGTGTTAATTATAAAGTTTGATCTGTGATATAACACTGGCTCTAGAGCTTGTGCATGTGAATAGATGATTATTTTATTTGACATAGTTAAGTTTTTAAGTAAGAATTGACATGAATCATTTCATATAATGATGGGTTCTTATGATGTATGTCGTAGTGTTAATTATAAAGTTTGATCTGTGATACAACACTGGCTCTATAGCTTGTGCACGTGAATAGATGATTATTTTATTTGACATAGTTAAGTTTTTAAGTAAGAATTGACATGAATCATTTCATATAATGATGGGTTCTTATGATGTATGTCGTAGTGTTAATTATAAAATTTGAACTGTGATACAACACTGGCTCTATAGCTTGTGCATGTGAATAGTTGATTATTTTATTTGACATAGTTAAGTTTTTAAGTAAGAATTTACATGAATCATTTCATATTATTATGGGTTCTTATGATGCATGTCGTAGTATTGATTATAAAGTTTGACCTGTGATACAACACTGGCTCTAGAGCTTGTGCATGAAAAAAAAACATATTCGTTATTTTAATGAATTTTCTGGCGTCCAGCATTGAACAAATGATCTTCCTCAATTGTTTAGCTGAATCTTGGCGGCTCTTTTCCATACAAAACTGGCAGTTCTCTTCTATTCCAAATGTAAACCATCGCAATCAACAATTCTTTTTGAGTCGTTGCCTCATTATTGAGGATTGTATCAACTACAGTATCAACTCCAATTACCCTGGTTAGTCTCCTGGCTGTCTTCAATCTTCTAAGCATCGGCAATCTTCTCCAGCACTGTATTTGGAAGTTATCATCACAAACAACATATAATATCTTTCAAATAACAGTTTTGGGCGAACAGACCAACAAGCAATGAGAGAAGATCAATTTAGTCATCTTTTATCTTAAAGTCTGAAGATATTCCATGTAGTTTGTTACCCCACGGTGGTGTGATTAAGGTGCCAAGGGCGGCAGCAAGGCGACTAGCCACTGCCGGAGGTATTATAACGTGAGTATGAAAGTACAGAAGGGTAAAAGCACCCCAAGTTAAGTGTGGGAGGGACTGGAAGTCTGATATGTTTGTTTGTTCGGGAGGAGAAAAAGGGTGGCTGCGAGTGGAAGTAATGGAATAAGTTCTGGGAGGGATGTTGCAGGGAGGCTGGTGTGCCTTCTTGAAGGCTTCATTTCCAGTGATAAATTGATAAATACGTCCTATTTAGTATTGAAAGATAGTATGTAACCTTTTTTTTCTCTGAAGTGCGTTTGTGCAGTACGAGTATACTCTCAAATAAGACAAACTTGTATTATTATTTTAACACACATAAAAACATTAGCATGCGTTGGTATTAATACTACCGAAAACCGAAAGTAAGTTTGAAATGAGACTATGAGATTTGTTAACACCAAATTTACACGGAGTAGTATTTTGCAAGATATTTTAGATTTTTTTTTGTGATCATTTCAGTTTTTATTAAAATAGTTTAATCACTGAAGATGAAGGAGAGTTTCTTGGAAACATTTTGATTTTCAAATTTAAATTTATGGCATTATATTTATTAGCCAGAGATTTCTTAACGAATCGCAAAATTGTATCTTGTTGCTAGGTCGTTAATCTCTGGTCCAGTGATATTATGAAATTCTTTTGGATCTAGGGGAAAGCTTGCCATTCACCTTCTTCTACTTCATTTTTATTCTTTTAACATTTCCCATAGAGCGAATGCAAACATTTCACTAGTTCCTGCTAGTTGGGCCATTGGTAAGGTATCTCATATAAAACTTCCAAACCAAGCACTGGCCCGACAGATTGAAACCTTTAAAATGTCGATATACTCGTGAAGGCGCATTCTCAGAATGCTTTTGAGAGATATGGAAACGAAAATCTCATTGAAGTTAGACATTCATTTTAAATTTGTTGGAAAAAAAGCAAACATAATTTTTTTGTATTTTTATGAGGATCGAAAAATACCAGAGTTTCCATTTAATACCTCAGGAGAAGATATTTTGTGGAAGACAGTACCTACGGGAAGACATAACACCTCATGACTTGGAAATCTACGTGACTGGCACATTGCAAGGATTGCTTCGATGATATGTTAGTCCCAGTGAAAGAATGTACGTCACGTCATCGTTCTAGTATGTTCTGTCTTTTTCCTTTTTTAAACAAGACGTGGGACAAGGAAAAGGACAAATATCGATGACGTCCGTACGAACCTTCGCTGGGACTAGTTTTTTTGTCAACCTTCGGGTCAATAGATGATTTCAATCGCCTGTCTGAGGAATCCCCTTTTCGTTCTACAGAAAACATTGAATTTAATATGAAAGTTAGCATCACTATAATCACTTTACTAATTTTTCAGCTTTGGTTAGGTGAATAGTTAATAATCTAACCTCGATTAAGCTCTTTGTGTCATTAACCGCTAAGCGAAGTTTATAATTAACGATCACACAACAAGCACACTTTACCGATGTAATTTGTATGGGATGCTTTCTCTTCAGAGGTTTAAACTTTAATCGCAGGTGACAGTAAAGTGTAAAATAATGGAGGCTTGTTTGTGAATCCGGCTCGAAGGACCAAACATAGGGAAATTGATGTTTATTTATGGAATATGTAAAATTCCATTGGTGGAGCATTACCATCGGCTACGTCTTCCGTTAATCTTCCTTTAGGACTGCTCTCGATTGGTCTGCGATGCAGTTGAATTCCTTCGGGTCTGCGATTATGTTGGCAGCATCATTTTTAATTTTTTTTTTTAATGCGAATTCTTCACAAGAGTCCCAGCTGCTCCCGTCTGGAGCCAGTGATACTATGGCATCCCCAATTGGGGTATGTTGTGAGGTAAAGTAAGGTATTGGAGAGGGGAAGGAGATGGGGGAGAGGAAGGTGGGGAAGTACCTGGCCAGATCTGGTCACCAAACATGGCTAAATCCATTTTAAGCAACTTTTCAATTCTGAATGGTGGTCTTACACGAGGGCGGTACTGAGAGTAGCTTCCACTATGGAACGTGCCGCAAATACACTATATATTATTTTTAAATCAATTAATTGTGAAATAACACTAATCAAACAAATACAATTTATTTTCGCACGCCGGGATTCGATCCCGCGACCTTCTAGATATTTTAAATTTTTCTTCATAGTTTTTCAAATATTTTTGTGATAATTGTACATGACATTTGGGTATTCGCCTATATACATTATACATACTTTAAGGCGATCCAAAAAAAAATCGAAATCGGAATTCACGCCCTTTATGGGAGGAGTTTAAAAATACTTAAGAAAAAGCTTTTGGAAAGGTTGGAAAAGGTATTTGAGAATTTCTTTTTACAGGTTGATTTCGTAAAGGCCTGTAAAAAATATTAATTCCTGTTTTACGTATTGTTTATTGTAAGAAAACTGAAAATTAAAATTGATTTCACGAAACAAAGCGACGCGGAGGCACACGACTGTCTCCCACGCCGGTTGGGGCGTGACTGATGCGAAATAGTTATTGTCCAGTGCATGGTTCTTGTGCCCATGCCATTGGTCACTTCAAGAATCCAAATTCGTAGAGTGCGGGCCGTACTGATTGATGTCAAAAATATCAACGAGAAAATGCATATTTTATTTTATTTTGTGAAGTTCGGGCGTGAATATCAATTTTTTTGCGATTATTATAAAATAAACTAAATTTGCCACATTATACAATAAAATCAAATCCGAAAAGGGGTTTATAAATAGGAGAGTTTGCACTTGAAAGTGTTTTTTATAGACCTTATACTTTATTTGTTTAAAGGCTTTTTAAAAGACCGATATTTTTAAGGGCCAAGGTATGTTCTACACACAGTATTTAATTGAAGCATCTATAATACTTCTAAGCTATCAAAATTTCAAACAAAAACCTGGGATTTTGTATGATTTTGCATTATTTAGTATGGCTTCATCTTAAAGGATTCTATCGAACGCGTTAAGGGCCCGCAACCCGGATTTGTACCGATTTATTACATATTTCCCTTCAACACGGTAAGTTTTAAAGCTCTTAAAAAAATATATGTTATTCTTGAAGATAATATCTAGACTTTGCCCGCACCAAAACGCAAATTATATAAAATTCCCTCCATAGAAAAAAATCGCAAAGTATGCTCCAAATATTATTATTAACACGTTTGTTTCAGTTATTTTATAAGTTATGTATATGAAAAAAATCACAGTGTTTCTTTAAATGCTGTTTAAGATAATGCCGGCGAGATTTTTGCTCTACTTTAAACGAGTCGTGTTTTATTAAACAATTTTCGCAATTTTCGCATCGATTTTGTCGCTGCAAATGTTCTCCTTAAATGTTTACGCTCTAACATTCGTCATTTCGTATCTCTCCATTTTCTTCTTTTCGGGACCGGTTGCAGAGCCTTAATGTTTGGTTTGTTGTCCAGTTTCCATTGCATATACGTAGGCATATACAGAAGAATAAAGAAAACAAAACGACAAACCAGTCTGATTCTTAAAATTAGTTTTGGGTTCCGGTTACAGTACGGAAAATATAAGTGGAGAGATTATGGTCGAAAAATGGACCGCTTTTTTTTTTCTGCGATTGATAGCGGTCCAAAATAGGACCACATTTCCCTACCATTCGTAAAACATTTATGGTAATTATTTAAAACATTTCCCCGGCCAGTCATTTATTTTAAAACGAAGCTATTGAAATGCTTTATCTATTATGGTACTAGCTGGTCCCGGTATGCGTTGCTTTCCCATTCCTCCCGTTCCCCTCCCACCTTCCCCGCCTTCCCACTTCCCTTTCCCGCTCCCTCGTCCCACCAACCCTCCTCCCGCGTTCCATATATTCAATTCCAGTACATTCAGATTTTAAACAGCCCGCGTGCCACGTTTTACAATTTTTATTAAAATTTCCTTTTTTCATGTAGGTATATTAAATTTGGTACCTAACATAAGGTACCTATTTAAAATATCTAAAATTCTTGATTCGATTCAAACTATTAGGGGAGTACCTACTTTAAATAAATTTATCATCTTAAGGAGTTTCAAAAATAGAATCCTGATTTAATAATCATTGTTTTGCAAAATGTCATTCTCAAACACGCGAACTGTCAAACGTGCGATAGTCGTTAGGTTTTCTGAAGTTATCCAATTTTCTGCGCAATTTTCTTAATTTTTCTCTCCGTAAGATCCATCCTCGTACTTCAAGGAATATTCTAAAAAAAGAATTAGCGAAATCGGTTCAGCTGCTCTCGAGATGTGCGCTTAGCAACACATTTAGCGATTCGTTTTTATATATAAGACTAGCTGACCCGACGAACTTCGTACCGCCTCAGAATCAATATCTGTTGAATTAAATTCAGTTTTTTTTTATTAAGTTAAAAATTACGCAATGAAGCAATTATCAATGCGCAACTGTCCGTGTGTTTTTGTCAGTATCAGAGATGGCGTTGTGTACGGATTTATATTTTTGTGATTTTCTTACTTTTACAATTACTTACGGGAATTCGGGAGGCGGATTCGGGTGCCGCCGCCCCGGGAACCATGAATGGAATAACCAACACCTCTGCCATAGATCACCTTAAGTGGGTCGCTACGTTTGGTGATTTAGCAGGGGTGCCCGGGTTCATGAGGTGACTTATGTCCGGGTCTTGGCAGTTGATGCGCCTGCCCACCTGCTGCGTGGCGGGCCGGATCGAGATAGACTGGCCGAGGGAGGCCTTTTGACCTTTCACCACAGTTGGAGGGATGGATTCATACGTCCGTCACTCCTGGACACACTGACCCCCAGATTCCTACCCACCCGTCATACCATTTTCCTTCCCAGAACTTTTTATCCTCCCCATTCCTTAAAAAGATCCTCCACACAGCATCCCCTAAGATAACATAGGTCCTGAGAGAAATTATTTTCCTCAGGGCCTCCTGTGTGGAGCTTATGTAAAAAAATGCGTTTCATTTCAGAGATTTATTTTTTATTTTATTTTTTTTTTTTATAATAAAAAGAAAGACAAACATTCCCGGGTTACGAATAACCCAACAATGTTTGAAAATCTCCTACTACCACCACAGAAAGCTGAAAATGTTGCTTGTGTTGTGATGGAGGACTTAGCCAGCCGAGGAATCGAACACGCGACGCCCGGGTGGGACCCAAGCGCTATGCCCACTCAACCACTGACCGGTCAATTATTATAATTATTATTTTTTTCCTTTTGAGGTGTGCAGACATACGTTCACGATTTGTCTCATTTTCGACTATTGACATTGAGTGTGTAAGAAAGAACGGCAACATTATATGATTAAAAACGGTAATTTTTTGGGATTGGTGGCCAAGGCTATTACGAATAATTTTTAGAAAAAAACTTTCGATTCGCCTTAATCACTATAAAAGGAAACTTATTGCATCACGGCTGGCGGAAAATAATGCATTTTAATTTTCAATGTCGTTAAATAAAATTTCACTTCCGAACTACGACAGCCCGCCCACTGCCGCCCGCCATTTGTCACATACACAAGCCCGCTACACAAACCCTGCGTAGCCAAACAAACCATTCAAAAACGTAGGCTGTTTTTTAAAGTAAAGATAACATACACAAGCCCGCTACACAAACCCTGCGTAGCCAAACAAACCATTCAAAAACGTATTTTGACAGCCACAAAATGGCGGGCGGGCTGTCATAGTTTCGGTTCGCGAAGTAATTTTAGTTAACGACATTGAAAATTAAAATGCATTATTTTCCGCCAGCCGTGATGCAATAAGTTTCCTTTTAAATAGTGATTAAGGCGAATCTAAAGTTTTTTTCTAAAAATTATTCATAATAGCCTTGGCCACCAATCCCAAAAATTTACCTTAAAAACAAATGCACAACAATCAACGCATTGACATTTGACGTTTTTGAATGCTTGGAATTATTCATGCACAGTTCAATATTATACCCCTCACAATATTGCTGCAGTTCTTTCAAAATAGGAGAATTCGTTCCATACAAAATGTATGGGGAAAATAATTTTCTTTATAACTATTTATTTTGTTAAATATTGTGATGTTTTAATAGTTATTATCCTATCCGGGGCGGAGACAAATCCAAAAAATCAAAGATCATCAAAATCAGCCCAGCCGTTCTCGAGTTATAAATAGTGTAACTAACCCGACTTTGTTTTATATATTAAGATATGTCGCAAATCCGAACTTCGTAGACTATTTTAGAATGATGTTAAAAATAAAAATTTTAAATATTTTTTCCAGTCGAATTTTGGTGAGCTGTTTACGATTAAAATTAAGTCTCTTTTCCAAATACATTTATTTATCTATATAAGTTATGTTTGCATTACATTATTCGATGCCTGTCTCACTAGGGTATACCTGTGTTGAGACAGGCGTAGAGGTACATAAATGAGTATCATACATAAGAATATGTAATTATAACATAAGAATATTTAAGGTAAGATACATACTGATTTATACAATTCAAACAGAAATATGATTTAAATTGAGGGTTAATACCATAAAGAGAGCATTATATAGGCGAAGGAAGAGATGAATAAAGTAGTAAATCCTGTCGAATCTATATAGGGGGTTATATTATACATATAGGATTTTGCTATTTTAAGTTCTTTAATAAGGGTAAGGACATACGTAAGATGGTAAATCTGTCTATTTGTAATCTATTTTACAGATGTTAGCAGTAGTGTGACGTCAAATACTTATAATCCATTTCTTTATATCTTGTTTGTATTTAGTCATTGATTCCGTTTGTCTAATCGTAGCTGGAAGTGTATTGTGTAGTTTGCAAGCTATGTATTTAAAGTGTTTTTGTCCAAAGGTGGTTTTAGAAAAGGGAGTTTGGAGAAGTTCTTTATTTTTGGCTCGGGTATTGTGTATAATTTGTGTTGGTTTGTATAGGATTTTGTTGTTTTTATGTAAATAAACTAAGATGGATTTTGCGTAGAGCTGTTTAATGTCCATAACGTTGAAAGTATTGAAGATCGTATCGGTGCTGGTAGTGAGAGGAAGTTTAAGAATTATTTTATTATTAGTTTTTGTGCTTTAATGATGGGGTCGAGGGCATTAAAATAAGTGTTACCCCAAGCTAAAATTCCGTATTCGATGTGAGATTGGCACAGTGAGTAATACACTGTTTTTAAAAGTTGTAGGTTAAGGAAATTGCGCGTTTGTTTGAAAAAGTGTATAGATTTGCGGATTTTGTTTGTAGTGTTAAGTATATGTTGCTTCCAATTTAGGTGTGTATCAAAGGTTAATCCTAAATATTTGATAGTTGTTACTTGTTCTAGACATGGGCAGTTGCAATACCGGTTCGGAGATGAGTTATTACATTGGTGTATTTTTAATTTTGGGTGTAGGTGTGGTTTTGTGATATTGGTGAGACTGGACAGTAAGTATTTTGTTTTATGTACGTTAAGAGTTAATGTGTTAGAGTCAAGCCAATATTTAACCTTTTGAATTCCTACCTCCGCTTTAGAATATACGGTAGGCCAATCTTTTGCTTGAAATAGTAGAACAGTATCCTCGGCGAAACTGACAATAGTGGCATCGATATCTAGGTTACACAACTCGTTAATGTATATTAGGAAGAGCGTTGGACCTATTACAATGCCTTGTGGGACACCATAACTAATAGGTAAATTCTGACTCTTTGTAGCTCTGAGTTTAACGCATTGGGATCTGTCAGATAGGAAACTGGAGAGGAGGCTTAATTCATTATTCCTAATACCTATGTTGAACAATTTGCGTTCTAATTTGATGTGTGATATTGTATCAAACGCTTTACACAGGTCGAGAAATACCGATAGACATTTCGAGCCCTTATCAAGGTGGCCAGAGATGTGGTCAGTGACGGTGGCTATGGCATCGTTTGTACTTATATGGTTTCTGAAGACAAATTGCCGCGGCGATAGTAGGTTGTTGGTTTCCAGGTATTCCATAAGACTATTATTAACGATCTTTTCAAATACTTTAGACAGGGAATTGAGTAACGTAATAGGACGATAATTACTAATATCGAGTTTGGAGCCTGTTTTGAAAATAGGGATAATAAGACCTTGTTTTAGAATTGCGGGAAATAATCCTTGGCGAATGCTTATATTCAGCAGATGAGTTAATGGTTGTATTATAACCGGGGCAATTTTTTTAAGAACACTGTTAGGTATTTCGTCAATGCCGGTGGTGAAGAGTTTTTTAATGAATTTATTACCGTAGAAACTTCTTTCTCTGTAACCGTTTTGAGAACAAATCGGGTTGGGAATTCATCATTGGAAGGGTGGACGCTAGGGCCCAGCATATGGTTGCTTGATTGGATTTTTGTTGCTAGTTCTGGACCTATATTTGCAAAATAACTGTTTATATGATTGACAATTGTGTTGGGGTTCGATGTAAAGTCTACGGTGATATCATTGATATTGAGAGAGTTTAAGGCGTCGTTGGCTTTATTTGAATTGGTAGCTTCCTTGAGGACTATCCATATTTTTTTTAGGATCGTTGTTGCATTCGAAATTTTTTTTATTGTAGTATAGATTTTTGGCTTTCCTAATGACTTGTGTGCAAATATTTCGGTATCGTTTGTAGAAATTATGAAGTGTAATAACATATGGATTCGTGGCACATTTTTTATGTATAGAATTGCGTTTCCGAATGCAGTTGATGATAGTGTGATTTATCCATGGTTTGAGAGGTTTGATAGCTCTAGGAATGGTTTTTGTGGTGGTTTTGGTGTTTTGAACAAGGGTTTCTTGTATGTAGGTAGAGAAGTAGTTCCATGCCTCATCAATGTTTGCTATCTTATAGAGTCTGTCCCAGGATTTAGAACTAATCGTTTTGTTGAGGTGGTCATAGTTAATTATTTTCTTTGTTATTTCAGTTGATGTTTTACTTTGTACGTTGTGTTTGGAACTCATTGTGAAAGAGGTGGCGTAGTGATCTGTAATTGATGACATGTGGATTTCTGAAGTGTATTGGTTTGATATTTTAACTATAATATGGTCGATGCAGGAGGAAGAGTGTGGTGTACATCGTGCAGGTGAGTTTATTGTGCTTTCCATTCCGTGAAACATAATGCTATTTAAGTAATCTTGGCACTGGGGATGTTCGTTGTTTTTTAGAATATTAATGTGACCATTGTTTGCCGGCGTGCAAATTCGTTCTTCCCTAGTGTCCAGCCTCTCTT
Source organism: Limnephilus rhombicus (assembly GCA_929108145.2). Taxonomy (NCBI): domain Eukaryota; kingdom Metazoa; phylum Arthropoda; class Insecta; order Trichoptera; family Limnephilidae; genus Limnephilus; species Limnephilus rhombicus. Next base: position 20,176,088 of record OV815296.1, on the reverse strand, counting down.
TTGTCCCTTTCTAACGAAATATTGTATTTGCGGTGGGAAGCGGGGAGGCGAGAAGGGAAGATTTCTATGTAGTGGTATTTGGCCACAGCGCTAGCTAGCAAAATACGGTATTATAGAGTTTTGAAGAAAAGGGCGCGTAATTTTATACTTGATTATTCGCGCGAAGCCGAGGAAATTTCCCTTTTGATGAGTTAATTTGTATTAGTATGATACGCTACTACGGGAGTCACTCGGCATATTTTTTATGGTGCTTGTTGGTGGTTCAGCGCAAATAAATGCGTGAAAAAACATAAACATCATTTTATCGGAGAATACGGGGAATGATCTTTTTGTTTAGTGCCTTGAAATTAACGGAGAATTGTATTGTTGTAGGAGATCTGGGAATCGTATGCACGAAATTATTAAGATTTTATACCTAATTAATATTTAATGAAATTGAGATGTTAACAACTTTCAAGCAGGGAAATCTCCCTGGTTCTGGGGAAAAAATATTAAGAAATAAAACCCAAATCAGAATTTTTAATGCATGATGTAATTTTTTTAACCTAATCGAACCTGATATTTAGTCACATGTTCACATTAAAAAGTTATACTGACATTATATTTTTTATTATTATTTATTACAGTTAAATAAATACATCTTTCACTTGATAAATAACTACATAGATAATTCAACTCTATTAACATAAATTTACACAGTGCAAGTACATGAATAACATCTAATTTAAAATATCTAAGCATCTTTATAAACAACTAACTCGGTGGGTATATACCTAATTTTAAAGTCTTAATTCATAAAAATGCAATAAGCTATTTTTAAAATATTGTACATAAATATTCAATACATATTCGTAATAAAATATTCAGAGCTAGGTATATTATTTAATAATTTATTGTAGTACCTACCACTTACTAACAAAACATATGGGTTTGCCAGTGGCGGTCCGTAATTTTTCATTGAGCTAGAAGTGCTATGATTGAAAAAATATGATATTGTTGGTGTTGTTGAAACTGAAAATGCTACAATTGCTTTTATTGACAAATTTCTCTAAAAAGTAGGTACTGATACATAAAGCCGTAAAAAATCGTATAATTTTGCACAAACAAGCATTTTGCACGACTAGGTTTGTGTTTTCGTGATTATCTCTTTTCCAGTGCATTATCGAGAAAAAAATATTATTAACCGATTTTGTGGAGCATAAAATTGCATTAAAGATTTACTTACTTTTTTTATTTATTTATTTCTATGTATTACAGTATTTACCAATTAATTAACATTTTTACATAATAGATGATTTTAGGTTTATGTTTTATTTATCTCTATTAGGTATCGAGGTTCTAATCCACCAAAATCAGGTCAAAAATTGAAACAGAGGAACAGTGTTTTACTTGGTGTACTATATTTATATTTATTTATTTCTATGTATTACAGTATTTACCAATTAATTAACATTTTTACATAATAGATGATTTTAGGTATATGTTTTATTTATCTCTATTAGGTATCGAGGTTCTAATCCACCAAAATCAGGTCAAAAATTGAAACAGAGGAACAGTGTTTTACTTGGTTTACAAATATATTCTGTGGTGTTTCAAAATGCTAGCGCGAGCACAAGTGCGCCAAGGTCGAATACTAGGATTTTCAACAGGCGATCAGTTTATAAAACATATATTTAAAAAATTGGAACTACCGGAATAATTACGATTGCGACCCCCTTATTTGGGGTCATTGTCTGAGTCTTGTAAGGAGTTAATATTATTAAAAAAAACGATATAACCCCTGTTGTATGCGATATACATATTGTGATTTTGAAATTTTGTGATGTAAAATGAACGTGCATAACAAAAACTTTCGGATCTCAAAGATATTACAAAATGTGGAATGCAGGACAGGCAGGAAGGGCAGATTACGTATTACAGCGGGGAGAAGGAGCCACATTTTAAAATAAATAAAAATAGCGCATTATACCGTTAGGTAGGTGAAAATTAAAAAGTTTTTAAAATCTGTCGTATATTAATTTTATAATAATATTTACCCCAACGCACAGCACCAAATAAACCAAAACGCTCGACATTTGTTAGCCACTCCAATGACAATGTGAGTTCATGCGACTCTGTTTCTGTCTCCAGTCTCAACACAGAGCAGCATCTTGAAGAATGTACAAAAACAATTCCGGAAGGTCGAAGAATTATTGACGTTGGTTTGCTTTTTCGCACTTTGGCTCAATGAACCACCTACCCTATGATTGCAATTTTTCACCCTTAGAATTGATAAAAGAAGTAAGAAAAGGATTAATAAGCGTTTTTTTTTAATTTGCAAAATGTAAAATGTGCAAAAAATAAGAAATTATTGAGACTGAACAAACGAGTTCTTTCAACGTAAATACCAGTATGGTCGATGGAATCCTGTGCTCGGGGAATGGGTATTCCCCAATGGAAGAAATTTGAGGAGCCCTAAACATGCCATGTATGTCGAAAACATTATTTCAGAAACAGCAATCCATTATTGCAGACAGCATTTAGAAGGTATCTATTGAAAGCATACTCGAAGCCGGAAGCTGCATCACTCCAATATCTTGTCACGAATTACACATATAGGATATCGGTGAGTAGGTACCTACTAAACTATTCATAAACACAACCAACTAAAATAATTTATGATGAAGGTCGGTGTGAAAAGTGTATGCTTACCCCTCTATACAGGGTCTTACTAAAATATTTTATAATGTTGTGGATTACCAACATTATAACGAATTATTTTACTGTAGTTTTAAAGTTTTCATTGTATTTGCGTTTATAAATATACAGTCTAACACACTACATCGAATCTCAATATTACGAAAAACTCGATAATTAATTGTTTGGTTTGCCAAATATTCTGTACATGACACATTGGTTATTATTGAAAATCAGTATTAACCTCTCAGGTCTCGGGCCTGTTTTTTCGAAAGGTCAAAATATATCCGCTTTCCAATAAATTCCAAATAAATTTTATATTTCTGAACGCATCGGAAAACTAAAAACTGTTTTTAAAAGGTGATGAAATACGCTTTCAAATTCTATAATTCGATAATCTCTTACAATCAAACTGATTTATCAGTTTTGTAAGATTTTTAAGATAAATATTGTAAAATAAAAAGGTACTGAAAGAAAAAATTAGGCATCACTCCATGAAAACATAAGATCGCATTATGCCGTCAGGCAATGGGTATAATGACTATACTTACAAATTCAACCAAATTGTACAAATGTCTAAAAATTATTGGCCAAAATGGAGTCAAAGAATTACACCGATAATCAGGATCAATAAGATAATATTAGGCTTAGGGCACGTCTTTTTTTTAGCACCCCCCTCCCCCTAATTTATATTTTACTAATTATCGTAGAAAATATTTAAGAAATAAAAGCTGAACCGTAAAAATGAAACTTAAACTAAACACCAAGTATCTTGATTTTATTAAATACATTCCGTGGTTCAATTGTTCCTGTGAAAATGAAATTATTTTCTTACTGTTTGCCCAAAATCCCACCAGTTACATCGATGTCAGACCCCTGGGAAACTTCCACATCATTTACGCAGGAACTGAAAGAAAAAAAATAACATGTATCTACTAAAAAAAAACCCAATCCACGTTTTCGAATAGTAAATTTTAGATTTACCGATTTTATTTTATATTAATAGTACCTAAACCGTAACTGAACGTACTATTATGTTTCCATTTAGAAACTTTAAATCCAGAATTATAACAAATTTAACGGTCAGCGAGAAACGAGTAATTGCAACGAGGAATTTATCAAAGAAACCATTTACTACCTAGATCTACACAATGAAAAAAAAACAACACGTATAAAAACAAGGTTATTTTTTTTACTGTAACACTCTTTTCAAATGTCTTTAGCTTAAAAAAAAGGTTTGACCGAGGATTAAATCTTCCTTCCCAGGGATCGGAGTCAACAACGCTACCAACTGAGTAAAGTCCCGAGTGGATAAGACAGACATGTAATGACAACGAATTTCAGAGAAATATGGAAACGTCCGCGAATGTGTACGTGATTGACACCAAAAATTGAAAGAATGCATTGTCATTGGATCGGATGTCGGAAAGTGGGTTAATTTCCACTTCCAAGACTCCACTTCACTAATACATTCATTTCATCGAGAAAACAAAATTGAAATACTTAGATGCATTTAAAAAATATATATTTATACAATAAAAACGCTAGAATAGTTGAGTGTCATTTTTCCTGCCCATTGGCAGCGTCAGCATGTCAGATTCTAAAGTCAACTACGTATAACATCACATTTTAAATCGGTGTCTTGGAAGTTACTATGTATATTCGGTGGCGTATTCATTTTTTTTAATTATGTCTAGATTAATTTTATGAAATTTCTAGAATTTGTTGGCAGACTTGTAATAATAATATTTACGTAGGTACTCGTGTAGATATTATGTATCCAAAGCAAATAGTTAGGGCACGCCGTTTGTTCCCCTCCGCCAAATATACCTATATTTAATAAATATCATGGAAAATATTTGACAGGCTCGAAATCCGAAGGTCGCGAGATCGAATCCCGGCATGGCAAATAAATTTTATTTGATTAATTTGTGTTATTTCACAATTAATTCATTAAAAATAATGTATAGTATATTTGCGACACGTTCCAGAGTGGAAGATACTTCAGTATCGCCCTGGTGTAAGACCATCATTTAGAATTGAAACGTCGCTTTAAATGGCTTTAGCCGTGTTTGGTGACCAGATCTGAATAGCCAGGTACTTCCCCACCTTCCTCTCCCCCATCTCCTTCCCCTCCCCCTACTTTCAGCCTCACAACATACCCCAATTGGGAATGCCATAGTCTCACTGGCTCCAGACGGGAGCAGTTGGGACTCTTGTGCGGTATTCATATACTTACATAAAAAAGACGGCTGCCATATAGCTATAAAAGATGTGGCTTGACCTATGTCAGCATATCGCTCGCCATATATTTCCATTGGGAATGTACGGCGAGCGATATGCCGAAATACGCCAAGCCACATATTTTGTAGCTGCGTTTGGTACAGGTCTGAAAAAATAAAAGTTGAACCCCAAAAATGTAACTCCAACTAAACACAAGCATCTTGACGTCATTGAATACTTTCTCGAATGCTTTCTCGTTCTTATGAAAATGATTTTTTTTTGCTTACTGTTTGCTCGAAATCCAATCATTTACATCGATGTCAGCATCGATTAAATTTTTATTCCTGAAGAAGTGAACATGGTTCACGAAACATGTTGATATTATAAAATATAAATCGATTAAATCTTTCTTGCGAGACGTACCCTGGGAAACTTCAACATCATTTACGGAGGAACTGAAAGCAAAAATAACATTATATTCCTACTGTAAAAAAATTGTCTAGTATAATTTAAAAAATAATAATATAGTTAATTTTATATCACCTGTTCCGTGTTCTTTCTGACTTTTTAACATTGCATTTTCTCTTTTTCCGGTGCCTGCTAGGTGGCTTACCGTTTGTCCACTTTTGACCTAAAACACAATTAACATTTTAAATAATCAATAAGGTAAGTATCCCAAACGATTGAAAAATTCATAATATCATTAATCATCATTATTAAAGATTCACAAATTGTTATTACTTACCCATATTAAACAAAATAAATTATTTGGGGATACTTCGTTTAAAACTGGCGATTATCGTAAAAACTCAACAAAACCGTCTTGATATTTTAGCGCGGAATCAGTGGTAATAGTTCTACACCGCTAAACAAACAAACAACTCCAAGCAGATACTTACTAGTTTACTAGTCTAGTCACACACACACACTCCCAGATACACCGATTGTTGATGTATGACGAATGAGAAGATATCTTTGAATGTATATGTTCGTTTGCCGGGCGACACGAGTCCCTTCCCGGCCCGCGCCTCACCCGCCACCCTATCGGGATCGCAAATGTGTAAACGAGACAACGGAAAAAAGCTTGCTATTTTTATGTCGAATTCGCGTCTAACTAAATCCGGGTTTTAATGCAAATAAAACATTTTTGAATGTAAAATCAAATTTTGTTGTATTCTTCATCATATGCCTCACTTAGGATATGAAGGGATTTTTAAAAAAAAACATCCATTTAGTCGCAAAATATTTCCAAAGTTGCCTCCTAAATTCATGGATAAATGGTCTTCTTTTGGGGCTTGTATTTTATAATTAAAAGCAAAAATCGAAAATCGGATCCACATCCTAATTTCATATATGCCGAACCTAACAATTAAAAAAAAAAAAAAAACAATTCATTTCATATTTTAGCCGTAAATCCAAATTTAAATTTTGTATGAAACAGGCCGCGCATGCGTTCCTCTTAAGACTAGGTTTTTTGTTTTTTTTAGCTCGGTAAGATAACAGTGAGAGAACAAGAAGGGTGAGATGTTAGGTTTGGAAGGAGAGCGGTAAAGTGCAATAATACATGTGTTTATGCTGTATCTTATTTGAAGACAGTTGGAGGTTGTAATGGTGATTTCTTTGACGTTATATGTGTTGGGAGTGTTGTTTAATGTATATACTACTACGCCGTCGTTTTTTCTGTAGTGATTCGAGGTGTGATAGTGGGTATAATTGGGGATGTTTTTGGGAGTATAGTAAGGTGTTAGCCAACATTCTGTCAAGATAATTAGGTCATATTTGGTTTTAGTAAGTTCGAGTTCGATGAGAAAATGGTCAAAGTTTTGATTTATCGATCTAATATTTTGATGGTAGATTGATAGGTCTGATTTGTTAGACTTTATTTTGGTAAAAAAAGATTAGTAGAAAAGATTACTCGATTATTTTTAAGTGAATTACTGTAGAGCGCACTTGAAGTGAAATAACACAAAACTGCGCTATACAAATGTTATCCATTTATATATAAAATGAATCCTTGTTTCCCTTTGTCATGCCATAACTTCAGAATGACTACCTATTTCATAATTTTTTTTGAATGTTTTCTAATACTTTAGAAGGTTCTTACGGAAAGAAAAAATCAGAAAATTACGCAGAAAACTGGATAATTTCAGAAAACTTAACGACTATTTTAACTTCGCACGTTTGACAGTTCACGCGTATGAAATTGAATTTAGCAGGCAGCTGTTTTTTTTTGTAACAAAATAATTGTCTATGGATTTTTTAAATTATAGATATTTTAAATAGGTACCTATGTTAGGTACCAGATTTGATTGATTGTTCTTACAATATAGAAAAATTAATATTTTGTAATATGTATGTGAAAAATGAAAATTTGAATAAAAAAATTATAATAGCTGGCACGCGAGTTGTTTGATAACTGAATGTACTTGGACTAAATTTATGGAACGCGGGAGGGGGGTTGGCGAGATGGGGGAGCGGGAGAGGGGAGTGGGTAGGCAGGGAAGGTGGAAGGGGAATGCAAGGGGGGGAAGGGGAAGGGGTAGGGAAACGGGGACGCACGGGAAAGGACATGCAGGGAGAAACAATTTATTTCTTTTTTAATATGGGGTTGCAACGCATACCGGGAACCAGCTTGTGTTATTATTATAATTTAACACCTAAGTCCAATACCACAAAACTTTACAAATGGAGCAGAGACGATATGTGTCTCCTGAGCAATATGATTACTCAATTTTAGCACGTCTCTGTTTCACTCTGCTCAGCTTTTCTTCTATGAAAACGCACCCTTAGATATGGACACTTACGACAATTTATTGCAACCAAAGGTTCTACCAAAACCAAATGTATTTTGTATTTGAAATTAAAAAATGGTTAAAATACTGTATTTTGTATTTCAAATACACGACTTGAAAGTATTTTGTATTTCGTATTTTAAATACATGCGAAAAAGTATTTTGTAATTTGTATTTTAATTACAGTAAAGCATGTATTTTGCCCAGCCCTGGCTATATACCACTATAATAAGTTTTTACGTCTCCATGTTAAAATTTGAAAGTACGATCTTTTTAATGTTTGCCAAAAATGATCTTCTGGTAAATCACGAGCAATCGACACAAATTTATTTATATCGCGTTTTCGCTCCGGTGGAGTGAACTCCTCGGAACATCCTTATATGGATCTAATCTAATGAATCTATTTTGGTAAACATGATATATATTGTAATAGGTACGGTACCATTGTAAATTTACATTGAAAATATTAATTTATATCCAACTTTGTTACTTGTTTCGTTAACAAGAGAGAATCCACATCGAAACTAAATGGAGCGAGTTGCAATAGTAATGATGTTTGTCGTCAGTCTACCCGAAAACAATGGTAGTAATTATTTGAATATACCTCCTGGGGGTGGGGGGTGGGGGATGGGGTTGCGCGCGCATAGGGGAGGAGCCTGCAGCCTTTGAATCCAACCTCCTTATCAATATGTATGAGTCGTCTTGACATCTTACCAGTACTGTATTATACCTACATTGAATGAGTCCCATACACTATACAGTAACTACCCTTTGGGGCGCTGTGTGTTCTACGCTTTCTTCTGTGATCAATCATTAATATCTCTAATTGACTATGAATGTACTTAATTATTGTTTTTAATGGGTGGATTAATTATGGGGGTAACATTGATATCAATGATCGGAATCTAAGTGGAAAAATCAGAATTTAAAACAAGAAAACATCCAACGAAATCAAAAACATTGGGTTGGGGCCACAATTTTTTTTGTTTTTCATTGGCCACGGAACACAAAAACATTGGTCGGGACCAAAATGTTTTTTTGTTTCCTATCGGCCTCCGAAAATGAAAACATTGTGGTTCTGCCCCAATGGTTTTATTTTTGTCGAATGTTTTGAAAAAAAAATTGCCATGGGAGACATGAGGAAACCCTAATTCCACCCAACACATTTATTAGCGATTTAACATACCTAAAACCTTTTCGATACCTCTTGCTAAATACATTTAATATCACCGGATATTTTTTCGACTTTGAAATGATTGTACAAAACGTGAGAAAAAGTAAATATAGGTATATATACCTAGATTACCTAGCAACAATTTTCTGAATTCAATGGATCTTTGGCATCCCCAATTATTCAATTCAATTCAATTTATTTATAAATTGAAAAAAAAATTTCAAATGGTTTTTAAGATAGATAAAGAAAACAATAGGTACCTTAATGATATAAATGCGCTCCAAACCCTACACAACTGACAAGCAACCATCAAGCGCTTATCAATCGATATGGCAAAATCCAAAATACGCTGATCAGCAGGGAATAAACGTATATAAGCCGATTTATACTAATAGTAATAAACTAATAAAGCTTGCCGTCTTAATTTTGCTTCATTGATGTTAATCGTATTCATAATTAAAAACAAGAAAGCTCTCCCCACTGGCATGACCTTTGCAAGTTAGTTCTGCAAGCCGGGAGAAAACTATGGTATTGCTGTGACCGGACATCTCACAATGAACTCAACTCAACACCGCCTTTGAAGAGTCATTAAAAGTGATGAAAAAATAGCCTCCTCTGATCCAGCCCGCCACGCAGTGGTTGGTCAAACGTGTCCGCCACCAAGACCTAGACAAACCTCATCCCATGAACCACTTGGGGTCACCAATAAATGGTTCCCGGGGCGGTGGTACCCATACCCGCCTCCCAGATTGATACCTACATCTCTGCGAGAGAATGGGATAGAATAATCGGTCTACTGTTATTTTTTTTCATAGCTATTCAATTTGGGAGGCGGGAATGGGTACCGTCACCCCGGGAACCTGTATTGGATAACCAACTCCTCTGCCATAGGTCACTCCAAGTAGTTCGCTACGTTTGGTGATTTAGCAGGGGTGCCCAGGTTCAAGGTCTTGGAGGTGGATGACCAGGACACACTGAACTCCAGATTCCTACCCACCCCTTAAACTATTTTCCTTCCCAGAACTCTCCTCTCCTTCGTTTCCTTAAAAAAACACTCCACACAGCATCCCCAAAGATGACATAGCCCTGAGGGAAATTATTTCCCTCAGGACCTCCTGTGTGGAGCTCATTTAAAAAAAAAAGACTTTTCAAAGGGTATTGAGTTGAGTTGAATCTGAGTTGGCATGGAACCGGTATGGCAACGGGGTATGTTAGGTTGTTAGGTACCTAAAAGTATATGAATGAAGCAGATTTTTTTATAGATCAACCCAATGAATAGATTTTGGCGATTTTTATTATTCGGATAAACTAATCAGATTCTAGATAAGAGAAAATTTTATAATTTTCTTAAACTGAAAATACCTAAGTGAAACGAGAAAGAAAATGATTTTTTTCTGCACAGAAAGTGAAACAATAAAATGCTTTCGTTTTTTTCGTCCTTAAATTTATTTTATTTATTCATTTTTGTTGAGAATACCGCTCAAGATTCCCAACTGCTTCAACCGTCTAGAGCCGGTGAGACTACGGCATTCCCAATAGAGAACTCCAGTCCAATTTTTTAATTTTTTTAAAATGAATAATGACCTTCTAACTTAAATAACTGCATTTTTATTTTTATTTTTAGAGTTAGTTTTAATAGTTAAAATAAATGTCAAAGTTTTCATTTTACAAGACCCTAGAAAACCACCGTTTGTATGGTGAATCGTGGGACGTCATCACTCCTGAAAATTACTATAGGATCGGGCAATCAGCTGATCAACTCGAAGTATTCTCCCTAGAAGTAGCATTACTATTTTTTTGTGCAGTAGTTTTGAATATTTTCAATAATAGAGATAAACTAATAAGAGCTACCTTTATTTTTGAAACATTATTTAGGCCTAAATAATGTTTCAATAAACACAACTAAATCTCTATAAACAGTATGTAAATAAATGAATAAATTAATACGATGGCTTGTGTCATATCATACATTCCCATACAATGACTTTACGGTGACGTCACGACACGTCGAACAGTGACGTTAGCACTAAAATTTCTAAAATTGCCTCCTATAAAATTTCTTTTCTGTCAGTTACGATCTCGTGGCAATCATGGTCGTTTTTCTTTAAAAAAGAAATTAAAAAATAAAATCCCCCTGAAACCGAGTACCTAAGTATGTGTATACGTAGGTACGTATATAATAATTCCTACCTATATTTTATACCGGTAGGGTAAGCGAGAGGTGAGATTTTGTAGGTATTTGTCGAATTTCTCCCAATATAAACGCTTCAAAAGCCCTTACGGCGTTCGTTTGGCGGGAAAATCGCCTGCAAATGGCCGCCGTAAAAATAAAAATGGCCGCCCGCCCTTCCGATGACATTACCCTTTCATAGGTGTTAAAAAGGTGAGCGGTACATGCTGCCATCTACCGGCGGAGGTGCGAGCTACGAAACTACCTATTGAACAACTTTTCACACAGGTGGAACCCGACGAATAATGTGATTTTAAAATTTTATTGTCAAATGGTCTATTATTTCAACAGTACGTACCTAATTATTAATAAGAATCAATTAATATTATCTGCAATCTAACTAGAATATGGGGTCGTGTATAGGTACTGCTGCCCCGGGAACCTTTTCATGGATAACCAACATTCCTGCCTGGTTACCCCAGGTTTTTTTTTTACATAGCTCTACACAGGAGGCCCCGAGGAAAAGAATTTCCCCCAGGGCCTATGTCATCGTAGGGGACGCTGTGTGGAGGGTTTTTTTTAAGGAAGGAAAGGATAGGAAGTTCTGGGAAAGAAAAAGGTATGTGTAGGAATTTGGGGGGCAGTATATCCAGGAGTCACAGAATTGTGAATCTATCCCTCAACTGCGGTGCAAGGCGACGCGACGGGTCGAGAGAGTCCGGCTGGAGAGGATAAAAGGCCTCACTCAACCAGTCTCTCTCGATTCGGCCCGCCACGCAGTAGATGGGTAGACGCATCCGCCGCCAAGATCCGGACAAACCCGACCCCATGAACCCGGGCACTCCTGATAAATCACCAAACGTAGTGCACCACTTGGGTTGACCTATGGCAGAGGCGTTAGTTATCCAATAAATGGTTCCCGAGACGACGATACTCATAACCGCCTCCTAATTTACAAGGGGGCCCATCTACTGCGTTGCGGGCCGGATCGGGAGAGACTGATTGAGGGAGACTTAACCTACACCTCTCCAGCCGGACTCTCTCGACGTTGCACCGCAGTGGGAGGAATGGATTCATACGTCCGTTACTCCTAGACACATTCACCCCTAGATTCCTACCTACCCCTCATTCCTTTTTGCTTCCCAGAACTTCCCCTCCTTTCTTTCCCTAAAAAAGACCCCAACATAGCATCCCCAAAGAAGACAGTTCCTAAGGGTATTTTTTTCCTGTGTGAAGCCAATGTTAAAAAAAATCTACGTAACAAAATTTTTCATTGGTGACATCGATTCATAGGTTGGTATGTAGGTAACTACTCATTTCTGTTTAACCATCCTAGGTGTCTCGATAAGATGGTTTAGGTGCAACACCCTGTGTATAGGTGGGCAAGTACCTACTGCACATAATAATACCTATAGTACCTACACAGAGAGAAAAACTCCTTCCATCCCCATTTCGCATATGACGGGAGAATGTGAAGTGGATAACTTCAAATGAACATAACGGTGGAGTATATTTTTATGAGTGCGAATAAAATTTAACGTTCCAACTGTCAGTTTATTGATCTTTTATAGCCTAGTTGGAAATAACTGGTGACGCTAAACTGCATGGAATGGGTCCGTAAACTGCTGAGTAAATGTTCCATTACTGAGTTCTTATTCTTTTAACCAGGGTTCAAACCCGTACCTACCTCTTAGGCTTCGGAAGCCAGTGTTTTTACTTCGCAAAACTTAATTAAATTCAAAAAAATTTTGCACTTCCTGTACTTATGCATTACTGACTAAGTAACACAGTTCGCTTTTGGTTATTTTATTTATTTATTATCATCCTTTTACATGATTTTATATTTTGCATGATTTACTACACTATACAGTGACAAAAAAGAGTTTTAAATGTTTAGATAACGAAAAAACCCCAGAGACTTGAACATAATACATTGTAGATATAAAGTTGTAGGTACATAATATTTAATATTGCATACCTATGGCACGAAAACAACAATAAAGATTTGTAGTAAATAATTTAATATATTTTATTTAATATTTTTCTTGGCTTCTTCAATATTATACCCAATACCTAAAGATAAATACTGCCAATTTTATTTCAACAACCATAGTAGATTAGTAAATATGTCAATGAAGAAGAAGATAACATTTAATAATCTAAACGAATATATGAAAAAGAATGAGACACAGAAAAATAAAAAGATAACGGTCGCATCTAGAAATCGAACCCAGAACCTCTCGTCATACCGGGCCGAACTCCTTTCCAATTAGACCAATGCGACCTCATATCAAACCGTCATATTTCAAATTTCGGAATTAACAATATTATCTTCAAGAAACTTTTATTTTCCATATTATTGACAACTACCTTTTTCCTTGGAAACAATCGTTCTAAGTACTGGTTTGTAACCTATATAGTATCTCGGATAAACAAGTATAATTTTTAATTGATACCATAAAATTACTTATTTTTAAACTTTACAAGGTAATGTGGGCCTCGCTGGGTACTTCGCCCGTGCTGAGGCCCCCATTTATGTACATATGTAATATCTAATGTCGAGTTTTGTAAGTAATACCTAATTGAGCAAAAAAATATTAGGTATATTCCAGGTTATTGTATTCACGAAAGGAATTACATATATATTGGAATTTAGTGAATATCGTCCCTAGAATTGAATCAAATAAAAAATAACAATTATAAATTTACAAATAAAACAAAATATTGTGTAGTTTGTAGTGTCCGACCGATCTTTCGGTTTTGGTTTCGGTTTCGGCCTAGTTTCGGCCAAAAAACGCGTTTCGGCTTAGTTTCGGTTTCGGCCGCCATTCAGCCGAAACTACGGCCGAAACCGAAACTAAATTTGGGAGGATTCGTTCTGCGATCGGACATATTCGGTGAACTGAACTGCGAGCCACGAAAAGTTTCATTTTGCTGCGTCCGCGCTCGTAGTCGTGTCCTCGACTCGATTCACTTGTTTGTGTTCGCTCCGCAAACTTTGCGATAGTTTGGTTTATTTGTTGTGAAATTGAAGTGTTTATACTTAACATTATTTCAAAATAGGTAAGTTTAATTTCGCTATTGAAATAATTTAGTTCATGATATGCCCTGAGGAAAATAATTTCCCTGAGGGGATGCTGTGTGGAGGGTTTTTTAGGAAAGGAAGGAGAGGAGAGTTCTGAGAAGGAAAAGTTAAAATAAAGTTTCCCGGGGCGGCAGTACCCATTCCCGCCTCTCAAATTATTATTTTGTTTTGTATTTTTGTTTAAAAAAAGTAATTTTGTTATCTACCTTTTATTTAATGTTATTTGTTAATAATGTTCACATAGGTACCTAATACCTACTATTTCTTTTATTAATATTATTTACGAAGCGATTTACGATTACGATTTCAAAAAGCATAAATAATTTATTTGAAATAAGGAGTGATAATTATGTAATGTTTATTTTTAGTTCAAATATCAGATACTGAATGATTAATATATGATTTAAAAATAAAGGCTGATTGATTAAGATTGACTATTTTTTTCCACGAAAACATAACCTTATATAGTAGTTTCGGTTTCGGTTTCGGTTTAGGTTTCGGCCGAACCTGAGACCGAAGCCGAAACTCAGTTTCGGTTTCGGTTTCGGCCGTAATAACTAGTTTCGGTCGGACACTAGTAGTTTGTAAACAAACATACCAAATGATGTGATGGGTGGTATTTTGATTAAACTATAGTTTTTTTTTATGAATATTGAGTCAAATAGCTTTTGCATACATTATGTATTTGTGCGAATACCTGGCAAAACCACGGCCAATGTGTGTTTTCAGACTCACATTAAGGACATAATAAGTATATAATATTACCTATTTAAAAATACTATGAAAAATAGATAATTAGCGTTTAAATTCCATGTTTTACAATCCAGTACTTATTTAGTTCATTATAAGAAATGGCATGTAATCTGGAAAGCTTTATGCAGATGACACTGGAGTGGTAGAATAGCATTTGCGTATTATGAGAGCTATGTGGTACGTGTTAAAAGATTTGTTTAAAGGATTTAAGACATTTCAAAATCCACTCCAACCACTATATTGATAAAAACTGTGTCAATGTGCTATTAAACAAAGAAATGAGAAATTCAAATACTTCAGAGTGTTTTCCCATAAACTTCATACTTTTAACAGAATAAGACGAGACATAATTGCTGTTAATTCAGATTGACGGCTTACGCCAGAAATATCAAATTTTGGAAGACAAAATTTTGAAAAGTGAGGTTAACTCACATTTTTTAATAGCGCTTATTTTTTTTTGACTAAACCTACTCAAGATTACAACAGATTCCATAGGCATCACGTAGAGTTATGGAACAAAAAAAATATTGCAAATACAAGAGCTTTGTCGTTGGTTTACATTTATATAAGTCAGAGTGGAAAAGGTTAAGGCACTCTAAACCCACTTTTTTAAAATTTTAATTTTAATTTTTTGACTTGGAAACCTATGTCCAGACGTTCTCAAGGAGCATATAAAGGCATAAAAGTACTTTCGCCATAGAACGGGAATAATGGTTAGCATGACATTCGACTACATCAGCGCCAACGGCTGATTCGAGCGTTTCAGATTACATGCCATTTCAATAAAGCGAAGTAAACGGCAAAACATAATTCGAATCTTATACCTACATTTGAGCAAAATGCCATTTGTTTAACCCTCCCATCAACAAGCAGTCGTATCTATCAATGGGAAAGCCTTTTTGTTTCACATTTCCACAGATGAGTGTTCGAATTAGTTTATTTTCCAGTTTTCCACTGTTTTCCTGGCCATTTCCACAGTTTAGCACCGCGCGGGTGTTGGCAACTACTTCCGTTATCCTTTATCGGAAATGTCCCCTCGGCTTTATGCCGCTTATTCTGTGAATTTCGCAACCGAACAGCGGTGGAACTGTGGAACTGCCGGCAAACTGTGGAACGAATAACACTTTTATCTTTTATTATTTTGGGATATCGGTTTAACTGATGCCGGCCTGTTTTAGTGTTGTGATGTGCGCGTTTATTGTTTATAGGCTACGCGGGGTGACTGGAAATCGAAACAAATCACCCTTTCTTGTTTCAATGGACTTTTCTGTGAACTCAAGTACCTAGTTTGTTGTAATTTTTCTTGTATGGTAGGTAGGTCATTATCTATACCTCTATCTCTAACTAGATGAAGCCGTGATACATGCCAATATTAAGAAATGTTTAGAGGAAAGGGTAATGTTAGAAAATTATTTTTTTTTTTTAGTTTTACATTTATGGAATTCAACAGATATATAATTACTATCGACAGACTGTAAAAGCTCGCTAGGAATCTATGTGATTTTGTGTCAATAACCACGGAAAAGGCATCTAATTTCTTTAATATAAATGAGGGAGATGCAATAAAATGATTACTTTTTTCATTGAAGGAAGCAGACGTACGTATATTGTTTATCTCACTGTTACATAATGTGTAAGAAAGAGCTACGGCATTATTGTGGTAAGGAACGTAGGTTTTTGCCCTTTTTACAATTCGGCAGGTATTTTTTATTAATTTTTTGTATTTCTTGGGCATTGACTATGAAACAATTTCTAGACATTTTTGTTTTGAAGAGTTTTAATTTTCAATGTACAATGTACATGGTTTCGAAACGTCCGTGCCATTCACGAGTAACGTGTCGAAACTAGGCCCTGCGGGCTGCTTTTGGTTCGACTTCGCCCAGTTAGTGTTTGTGATTATTTTGTAAATCCAATAGGAACTGGTTCCAAAATTAGCCCGTTCCTCGTATTCACTCATCCACTGTCAGCGTGTCAACCAGTGATGGGTAGTCACCGCGAAAAAGTAACTGGGATGGGCGATGACGTCATATGTAATATACAGCCGCTTGATAGAACTGAGTATTACAGTCAATCTTTCGATATCCGGGAGATACTTCAGGTTCACAAATTCGTAGAACTTATACCTAGGAAGGGCACGTCCCTTTGCATCTTGCCGACGAAAGTGTCGACACCTTGTGACGAATTATTGAATTAGAAGCCGAATTACTTCGGTAGCTTTGTCTGAAAATCGACGTACATGGATGTTTATATGTTGCGACGGATAGGGCGTGGCGGCAGACATGCGTTGGAAGCCGGATTCTTAAATTCAAACACGCAGACGCAAGGCTATTAATAGCGTTAATAACGTTATTAATAACGTTTGATTCAATTCAATATACCCACACTTGTCATTTTATAATCCATCAATAACATGAGAAATACTGTGATTTTACATAGATAGAAAATCCGTGTTAGCATTTTAACTTCAAAATATATGGCTGTCGATAATAACGAGTTGTGTCCGAACTCGGCTTAAATTTTCTCTACTTTTGCTAAAATTGTTTCTTGAGCAAAAAAACAATTTTATTAACTTGCCAGGAACCAATGAGTTAGCAGGCATTATGTATTGTTTCTTGAGCAAAAAAACAATTTTATTAACTTGCCAGGAACCAATGAGTTAGCAGGCATTATGTAGATTTAAAAAATGCTCCATATAGGAGGCCCTATTATGTTATTGTTTCTTGAGCAAAAAAACAATTTTATTAACTTGCCAGGAACCAATGAGTTAGCAGGCATTATGTAGATTTAAAAAATGCTCCATATAGGAGGCCCCGAGGAAAATATTATCAATTTTAAAATAAAGAATAATTTGCAGAATTCATGCGTTTATAAATTTAACGAATTTTGAATATTTTTTTATGAATATGGGATAGAGGGTTAAATATAGGTGCATTCAATGGCTCTCTAATACTACAAACGGTATATTATAATGTCTTCATATTAAAATTCGGAGGTAACCTTTTTTTAATGAGGGCGGGAAATTTCCAAGCCGGACCCTCGGAAAGCCACGACGCTGGACGCTGGACGCGTATTTCAATTTATTATTAACGCGAACGCTCGGGTGATTAAACAAGAGTAATATTGGGATGGATTTTTGAGAAAATCTTATAGGTAGTATTGAGAATACATTTGCAAATAAAAAAAGAGAAAAAGAGATGGGACTGTCAAGCACCTAAATACGAGTATATTTATTTTTAAATTAGTTAAGTAATGTTGATTCGGTGTTATAATCTTTTGAATAAAGTTAATAGGTCCTTGTTTTTGGCTTAAGGGCCCGCAACCCGGATTTCTACCGATTTATTACATATTTCCCTTAAACATGCACGGTAAGTTTTAAAACTCTTAAAAAATATATATGTTATTCTTGAAGATAATATCTATACTTTGCCCGCGCCGAAACGCAAATTATATAAAATTCCCTCGATAGAAAAAAATCGCTCCAAAAATTATTATAAACACGTTTGTTTCAGTTATTTTACAAGTTACATGTATGAAAAAATTCACAGTGTTTCTTTAAATGCTGTTTAAGATAATGCCCGCGAGATTTTTGCTCTATTTTAAACGAGTCGTGTTTTATTAAACATTTTCGTAATTTTCGCATCGTAATTTTCGCAATATTCTTATCGGTCCCGGTTGCAGAGCCTTAAATGATACATGTGGTTCCATGACAACTTAACAAACTGAACTAACGTAACCTATTTTTTTTCTTTTCAAAATTGTGATGAAGTGCACTTTGTGCACTATGTATATGTATGTACCAAAGGCGGTCTTTCCCTCAGGTCAATTGGTCAAAGAGCTCCTGAAATTATAAGATGATAGTAAAACATGCAAATCAAAATAACTGGTATTATACTAATTAATATTTACTACTATTTGAATCCACCGCTAGATAGCCGACAGCGGCAAGTAGTGACATCTAACATCTTCTACACACTATGATTGGCTGGGTCAATTTACGTAATGTCCAAACATCATGTTTTTGTCTATTTACGTGCCATACAATAAACGAGATGGCACTATCTCGCCTGATAAAAATGTTTTCGGATTCTGAAAATAGTTTGGGTCATGGCCGTGAGGGAGAGAGAATGATGAAATTATGCGTCTGAAAGAGATGGTTTTATGCATTTTGTACGCTTGTCGCACGAAATAATTTACTATATTAAATAATGTAATTTGACGTTCAAATTCGTGAGGTACCAACGAGAAATGAATATTATCGTATTTAATCTGATATTGTACCATAATATTTCTTTTTATTGACCTGTCACTTCTGGACCTCTAGAGCCGCTTCTGGTATATCCATAATTCCTGCATTATATATTTTAAGTTTTCAGATATGATTTTAGATTTTCACGGCCAAAAGTATTTTTGTTTAAATAAATGAAGACAATACAAGCGAAACTCAATCGAAAATCTGGAAACAGAAAAATCAGAAAAACATATTGACACCTCTGGGACTCGAGAGGTGTCAATATGTTTTTCTGATTTTTCTGTTTCCAGATTTTCGATTGAGTTTCGCTTGTATTGTCTTCATTTATTTAAATATTACAATTTGAGGTTTTACTCATAAAGTTAAAAATACAAAATAAGTATTTTTGTGGTTTGTTTTTGGGGTGTTACGCCGTGTTACGCTACCTCCTCCTTTAGCCAACGTTTCGGACAGTAATACAGTGTCCACATCTGCCCTGATGATGGACACACGGCATAACACCCCAAAAACAAACAACAAAAATTGTAAGTTGTCGTTTCAGTGTGGTGGGCAAGCGATTATTGTTCCATGACAAGTGATCCGGCGACAATTGGTTCACCGGCTAATATACAATATGCAGTCAATTTAGGCAAAATACGGTTTACCCAATAACACTAAATATAACTAAGTGATCCCGAAGGAATGTGCAAAGAGGATTTAGGTACCGCCGAATAAAAAAATATTAAACATATTTTCATTCAAATGCATCAAGGAAAAATCTACTTGTCTATATACCTATTGTTTATACCAATGTATTATTAATGGTATTTTTGAGGTTGATTTTCATTTGAAATTGGTAAATAATGCACAAATAATTATAATTTTAAAGTAAATATCATTTCAGGGGGCTAATTGTCGTCCGCATCCGTCATCCGCAATTATAACCTTGTTTTGGTTAGGTACGGTTTGAGACCACATTGGAATGTGGAATAATGTGGAGTTTACTTTGGAAGAGGCATAGATTATGCTTTTAGGAATTTTCTGTCCATCAATTAAAATCCTTTCAACTATCTTCCCCTCTATTCCTTAATTACATAACGATAAGAGAATTTTTAACCCTTTGCTTTTACTGTATAACGTTTAACCCCATTGCTACAAGTTTGAGCACGGGGTAGGTAGGTATTTAAAGCAACTTATGCACGTGATACCTCCTCGGGGACTGGCAACACTAACCGCTAACCTCTCACCGCATTCGTTCCGGGATGCCACACACCCCTCTCCACCCTACTCCGCTCTACTACAACAGGCTGCATCTCAACTACCTACCAACAACCAACACCCAACAGCCTTGAATTCCCTCGAGTAACACCCCACGGCAAGGGACACTATTTTGATCATCAATACTAATTACATATTAGATCCGCCTTGTTTAATTATGATAAATGTTTACCTAACCAAATTTGAAGAAAATTATTTGTTTGTACATAATTACCTGTCATCGACCTATGAAAAATCAAGACTTGCCAAAAAAATCTTGAGTTGCCAAGATGAAAAAAATTTTTTTTTTTCAAATCTACGGTCCCGTAGAACAGTATCAAATGTGTGATTTTGTAGTTTTGAAGTAGA
Source organism: Limnephilus rhombicus (assembly GCA_929108145.2). Classification (NCBI taxonomy): domain Eukaryota; kingdom Metazoa; phylum Arthropoda; class Insecta; order Trichoptera; family Limnephilidae; genus Limnephilus; species Limnephilus rhombicus. The sequence continues at coordinate 20,155,361 of OV815296.1, read as the reverse complement.
GCTGTTTAAAGCTTCGTTTCTGCGTTTTTACTGTTTTTGAGATCAAGAAATATAGCATTGTTTTGATATTTTGCATTTCATTTCATTATAATTCTGAAAATACAGACTTTTAAATCAACAAATAAAAAGAAGCCAATAAAAACACCAACAAAACGATTTTCATTTTTTGCAGATTCAACACTGTTCTTCGGAACCGACGAAATACAGAATAATAGATAGTATCTAATAGTCTCGAAATAAACCTACTAATATATATTTTTTAATATTTATATTCAGGGATCAGTAGGATTCATAGGTCCAATTAGGAGTTCCACCGAGCAGAACCCTCTGAAATTTTTTTTATCACTTTTAATGACGTTTCAAAGGACGTGATGAAATTGCATGATCCTGAGATGTTCGGTCACCATATTGTAGGTAGATGATTTGAAAACATTATTCAAAATAAATATGATTTCCATATTTAAAAAACGTTACAGGAATATTATGGAGCAAAGTGAATGGAAAACAGAAAAGTAAATGTAAAAATAAAAAAAATTAAATGTCAACAGATGAAAATGGGTAACAACCCCTCCAAAGCAAAAATACCATAATTATAATAAATCTCCCTCACACGTACAAAGAAAATAAAACGCAATTCCCGTAAGTAAGTGGAAAAGAAGGAAAATTAAAAAAATTATAAATCCGTACACAACGCCATCTCTGATACAGACAAAACCAAAACACGGTCAGGTCCGCATTGCGCATCGATAATTGCTTCATTGCGTAATTATTAACTTAATAAAAACTGAATTTAATTCAGCTAGTAAGTTAACACAACAGTTATTGATTCTGAGGCGGTACGAAGTTCGCCGGGTAAGCTAGTGAACTGATAAAAGCTGAAAAAATTGCATCATCCAGAACATGAATTTATTAAAAACACTATAATATGATGTTCAATACGAAAACGTCCAGTGATAGACATCTAATGAAATTATTTGCCAATAATTACATTTAAATAGTTTATTAATGACTTTTTTTACATTAGCTCCACGCAGGAGGCATCGAGGAAAACAATTTCTTTAGGGGTCTATGTCATCTTTGAGGATGCTGTGTGGAGGGTTTTTTTAAGGGAAAGGAAGTAGAAGAAGATATGGGAAGGAAAAGGTATGAGGGGTGGGTAGGAACCTGGGGGTCAGTGTGGCCAGGAGTGACGGACGTATGAATCTATTCCTCACACTGGGCGAAGGGTCGGGAGAATCTGGTTGGAGAGGTCAAAAGGCCTCCCTCAATCAGTCTCCTCCTCCTCCAATCCCGTTGAGCTACCATGACCTAGACAAACCTCATCCCATGAACTCGGGCACCCCTGTAAGTCACCAAACGTAATGATTTGTCATTACTCAATAGTAATGACAAATTTGTCATTACTCAATAGTGATGACAAATCATTATTTTTTTACAGATTACACGGTGAAGTGGGAATGGACACGAAAAGTGCTGCCAATAATGCATTTTGAAACTGATATCTTAGATTATAAGTTTAATCCAAGAATATTGTCAGCGTATTGTTTTTATTGGTGCAACCCTAAACCCTACCCTTAGAAAAGCTAACAACCCCGGTCCCTCTGCACAAACACCAGCCCCCGGAGGAAGAGGGGCCTAATTGACCCCTAATGGGCGTCAAGTGGCCAGGGGACGTGTGTGGAATGGAAATCACTGGAAACCACCACCTCTGGAAACCATAATATTCTGATATACAGCAAACGAGAGCGTGGTCAATGAAAAATACATAAAAAATGAGTGGTTTCTATTTGGAGTAAGCACTCTTTCTCAATCAAGTGCTCTTAATTTTTTTTTAATGAAAAAGTTGTTGGTTGCCGGGAAGATAGAAAGTGATTGAATTTTATTTATTTTTTAATTTAATGGAAATCATAGAAAACCATTATACCTATATATCGAAAAAGTATCCACACTAAAATAACATTATTTGACTTGCTGACACAAGATTAAGCGAGTATTGTCAATGAAAAGAGTTAAGTATTTATAAAATATAATTGGTTGTTCTCATTTGAATAGGTTCTTTTTGAAAAATATATAATCGTTTTTTATTTTTTATTTGGGGTGAAAACAATTGTCAGAAGTCGAAAAACGTAGAGAAACTGGTAATTTAGTGTTTTTTGTAAGATCTGCGAATTTATATTATTATATTGATTGAGTTCAGAGATAATAATATTGCAATGTTTTGTTTGACAGCCGTTTCGCTCTTCGGTCGTCATCTACTGGTAGGTAGTTTGGCACGAGCATCGAGCATTAGAACCACGCTGATGCGAATCGAACACCCAATGGCTTTCAATTACAAAAAATGGTTTAATATTGGGGCAATTGTTTCATTTTCCTTGTCAAAAATTTCAATGGATTAACTACCTATCTAAAGATTACTACGATAAGTACAATGGCTTCCAATTACAAAAATTGTGATTTAATATTAGGTACAGATAATTGTTTCCTTTTCTGTGTCAAAAATTTCAATTTTAATAGACTATATTATGTGGAACAACCAAAGATATTGAAATATAAAAAAATGTGCTATCCGCAGTTTTGACTGGGTGGGACTGTGTTTCCTGGCGTCGCCGATATTATATACTATTCCCATTAGACAGTATTCCACCGACAGTCGGGCGGACACCATAGCACATCTCTTGTTTTTGAATATCTTTGGGAACAACATACTACGTAAACATTACCACGATAAGTTATATTAATGATTTATAAGTCGCAGAGTTATCGGATCGTCTCGTTATTGAAACCCTAATTACATCAATTATTACAGTTCATAAGGCATATGTTTTGCCAAAAGTAGCTCAATAAATTTGTTTTACACCAATTGCCTACGTGAGTTTATTAACGAGAATTAAAGTACCTCCCCAATTTTTTGACTAAACAATTGCAAGCGAAAATTTTAAGCTTAGGGAAAAACTTTGATTGTTACACGATTGAGGAGATTCGGTTCATATATTTAAAAGTATGAAAGTCTTACCGTGGTGTCCAACTTTCATGATGCTGGCTCCTGCGCTCCTGTCTCCATCATTGCTCTGGTCATTACCTAAGATGGCACTAACACTGAACTTCAGCACTGGCTTTTGTGGCGCCGGGTGACCACTGTCCAAACTAGTCCTTTTCATCATATCCAGGTGTCCCTCCTTTAACATCCTATCATCACCCATACTAATATCACTCCTGATCGGAGACCCGTAAGGCTCCGAGTTTTCGTTATTGGATAACCTTCTTTCGATCCCCTCGAATCTGGCTAGACCTAGGTTCCCTGCGGAATACCCTCTACAACTAGGGAAGAAAGGATTGCAGTCGTATGAACCACAATAAGCACAAGGGCTCTTTAACCTTTCTCTTTCTACTCGGTTTATTTCAGGATCTGAATCGTTATTTGGGTTTGCGTCTGCATCATCGTTATAATCATCTTTTCTTCTTTCTCCGCTCCTGTCGTCTTTCTTGCTTTCTTCTCCATACTTTTCTCTGCGTTCTTGTTGAAAATTGTTTCCGAAGTAACCCTGATGAGCAAAAGAAGTCGGAGAGAGTTGGTATTCATTTTTAACTGTGTTGACTCCGTTGTTCAATGGAGATCCAACTGGGGAGTCTTCTGTGAATCTATCTTCTTCGGAATGGGAGTTTTCTTCTCTATTTTCATTATCTTCAAAGTTTCTAGAACTCGGTTTCTTTTCTGAATCACAATTTGTCTTTTTAACACTGTCACTTTCAACGTCTAGAATTTTTGAGTCTTCTCCTTCGACATCACATACCTCTTTACTACCATTTCTTTTTAGTCTTAAACGTTCGTCGTTGTCTTCTTCATCGTCGTATTCAACTCTTGGAGATTGTTCGTTGGAGTTTGGTGTGTTGGCTCTTGAGTTGTGTTGTGGTGAGAAACTGTTGAGTCTCTCAAGGGCATTCTTTCTGTTAAGTTCTTCATTGTTCAAATAGCTTTCTTGAAGGTTTGAGGCTGCATATTTTAAGGCTTGCTGGTGTCGCAGTTGGCTCTGGTGCATCATGAACTGGTGGTGTTGTTCTTGGATGTATGAATGCAGCTGTGAGTTGACGAATTGGGATTGGAAGTTGACTGCTTTCTGGTGTTGCAAGAGGTTATCGACGAAGAATGGAGACGCCATGGTGGTTAGGGGGTGGTTATTGTTGATAGACTTGATCATGGCTGGAGGGTACCTGATGGGCACAGCGCCAGCGGGGAGGGCGTTGCTGATGTTTGGATTGATGAATTGTCCTGGTGCAGAGGGATTAGGATACATTATCCGACTTTACAAAACGTTTCGCTTTTTAACTCTCCCATTTATCTAGAGATTTAATCACTTCTTTACAATAGTATGTCACTGTCAGTTATTATATAGCCATCACTTATTGTTATGTTTGCATTTATTTTCTTAGTGCTGTAGGTACCAGATATTTGTTTTTCTTTTCTTAATTATTCACTTCTTAGATAAAAAAAAAACTATAACGAAATGGCTATTCTGTAAAATTATTTAGTTGTTTATTGTTCATACCTGTTCGAAAGAGATATTTTATTGATTTTCTTCTCAACCACTCGGACCCATAAGCTTATTTTCACGAAAATATAATATTACCTGACGTATGTAGGTATGACGTATTACGTATGACGCGTACCTGACTTATTAATTAAATAAAATTATAAAATTGATACCTAATTCGTACATGGCCATGAAATATTCCGTTAAATTATCAATAGGTACAAAAGGAAAATCATTCACTTTTTTTTTACATGAGCTCCATACAGGAGGCCATGAGGAAAATAATTTCTGATGCTGTGTGGAGGGTTTTTTTAAGGAAAGGAAGGAGAGGAGAGTTCTGGGAAGGAAAATGGTTTAAGGGGTTGGTCGGAATCTGGGGTTCAGTGTGTCCTGGTCATCCGCCTCCAAGACCTAGACAAACCTCTTCCCTTGAATCCGGGCACCCCTGCTAAATCAATAAACGTAGCGAACCACTTGGGGTGACCTATGGCAGAAGTGTTGGTTATCAAATAAAGGTTCCCGGGGCGGCGGTACCCATTCCCGCCTCCCAAATTGTAATTATAGAAAGGAGTATCTACCTACCTATATATTTTTATTGGTAGGTACCTAAGGTTTATTATTTCGACGGTAAAAAAATTGTGTACCTAATTCATAATGCTAATTGATTGATTTTCCAAAAATCTAGGTAGTAAGATATAATTTGGGATTTTCACGGACAAAAATATTATTGTGATTCATTTTTGGGTTATCAAACCGTGTTACGCTGCCCCCTTGTTTAGCCTTTCTGACAGCATCGAAGTGTCCATCATTATTTGTGATTAAATTTATGATAAAGGCCAACTGTAATTACACATTTGTCCTGATGATGAACCTTTTACGTTACCTTTAATGTTGGTCAAAAAGGAGGTAACGCAACACGGCATAGTAACCCAAAAATAAATCACGATAATACCTAAATAATAAGTTTAAATTCTTTTCGTGTAATGAATGAAGAGAAAATAAGTTCTGTTCTTCAGATCTGGAATGCGTGGAAAGTTCTTTACCGCGCGTTCAAATAAAATTAATGGTGAGAACTTGCAAATACCTAGAGTGTATTTTCAAACATGGATCGGTTATTATAACCGATTTGTCAAACAAATGGTAGAATCCATTCCTATCCAACCCAAAAAATGGCTATTATAATTCTTTAACGAGAACTTCGAAATCTTATATTCATCCAATGCAGTTAACATTTGGTTACCTACCTGTAATGTTTAAAAATATATTTTAACACTTCTCCGAGAATCGAAACCGCAACATTAGCACATTCTCTTACAACCGAAGAGAAATTGATTAAAACATCGAATATATTGGGTGTAGGTACCAATATTAACAATAATTAATAATGTGCATAGAACCTTTTTGACTTTTGATATACTGGCATACAGAGCTCCGGGCCAAAAAGGCCCCTTTCTCTTTCATCATGAAGTTATAAAACTTGAAGGTAGTTGTCACACTGTTCATCGCAAAGGAAATGCAAAACTGACCAATCAATGGTTTTCCGCTTTCAATGTAGGTACCTGCGTTGACACATCATAGGTATATTTTTAATTATTTCCTGTTCCCCCATCATAATCATAAAAAATGTCCCGCAAAATCACCACTCCCTCTATCCCCACCTACTTAATAAAACCTAATCATTTCTCCATTTGTGTAATTTTTAAGTTGGTTTTAAGATTGCCAGTGAATGACATAGATGCATCGAAACAGGTAGCAGATAAATAAAAATTAAATAACAAATGTACATGAGAAATAAAACAAAAATAAAATGTCTAAAAATTGTTACATAGTTTCTAATTCCCAAGAAATACAAAAAATAAAAATCACCCAGAATACACCAACTGCTTACAAAATAAAACCTACGATCATTTAATAGATTTCTGACCAGCAAACTAATAATAACTCATAATTAACTAACTGACCATCACGACATCGACACACTTCGGTTAAATAAGTTACATATAAGCAAATTAATAATTTCGAACGAAAACGCTTCTCTTAAATTTTTTTCCCTTAAAACGATAAAACTAAGTGTTAAAATTGTCCTTATCCTAGGTGAAAGTAACAATATCACAACACAGTTGTACAATATATTGTGACTAATTTTTATGTTATTATGCCGTGTTGCACTTTCTCCCTTTTAGCCAACGTTTCGGAAAGCGTTAAACTGTCCATTAAATCTGCTTTGATGATGGACACTGTAACGCTGTCCGAAATATTAGCTAAAAAAGAAGGAAGCGAAACACAGCATAATAACCCAAAAAAATATCACCGTAACAGCTACCTACATTACGAATCAAGTTGAGACTTTCAAACAATTAAATTTATTGACAAAAACAATTGTAAAATACAGAAATACACTTTTCTATAGAAAACGTTCTTTTTAAATAACGTTGATTCTCTAAAAAAAATCCCACACTTGAAAAATGATGCAAAGAAACAGAATTAATTCATGACGATTATTTTTTTAAAATATTTCCTAAAAAAATAAGGTTTGTTGTAAAAATATTTATTCCATTACAAAACGAATGTTAAACTTTTATTTTAGCTCAATAATAAAATAATATTTTTATGGTTTTAATCAAATCTTTTTATAATTTTAAATATTTTTATAATTTTAATCAAATCATTTCGAGAAAATTAAATAATCAATTACAATCACTTTGACAATAGCACACAGTACGCGACAAGTCACTACTTAAAGCCGGCGATATTATCTCGTAGATATGGACCGCACGGTGATACGAATAGGACTAAATAATCGAGGGGTGACTTCACCCCCTGCGCTGGGCGGGGTGGGCACCTTCCCCCCCTCCAGAGCCCGCGGGGTGGCAACACTCCCCCCGAGTGGGAGCGGCCAAGTATTTTTAACCAATGGCAACATTGCAGCGGTTTTTTCGACGGGTTCTTTCGTGTTCCTTTTTCTCCGTTTTTTTTCTCGTTCAACTTTGGGGAGCGGTATAAGGCGTCGTCTGGAGATTGCGAATTTTCATTTTATTATTATTGGAGGTGGAGGTATCGGTGGCGCAGTGGGAAGCGTTCAGACCCTGGGTGCCGAGGTCATGGACTCAATTTTAATCAAATGGTGAGATCGGAATGGTGCGGATCTCAAACTGTCTCTCTAATTAATCATTTAGAAAATGTATCAAACAGGCTTCAAGAAAGGGAAAAGGAACACGAATTCTCTATTCCTAATTTCGACTGAGCGTAGCGAAGTCGTGCTTTAACTCGACCTTTTTATATTTCGTCTGTCTATAAATTTATTTTGTGCGTTCCGTTTCCGTTTTAGAAAATCTACTGCATACCCTTTATTATTCGAGCTAGCTCTAAGTTTGACTACCTAGCCCCTAATTTTAACTATGGTTTAGTAAAGATTTTAATTGTCGTGACTTTCTTATAAGAACAATTTTTCAATTTAATGGTACCCATCTGCCTGAAAAGTTTGAATCAGGAATGGTCATTGATATGGTGACATTTCTTTGGACAAATTATATAATTCCTTATTTGCAATTAAAAGTATGGAACGTGAGATATTTATGGTTTATAATAATATTTTAACAATTCATCTTTGGGTACCGCCGCACCTGGAACCATTTATTGGATAACCACCACCTCTGCCTTAGATCGCTCCTAGTGGTTCGCTACGTTTGGTGACTTAGCAGGGGTACCCGGGTTCATGGGGTGATGTTTGTCTGGGACTTGGCGAATGATGTTTGATGTGACGGACCGGATCGGGAGAGGCTGGTTGAGGGAGATCTTTTGACCTCTCCAGCCGGAATCTTTTGACACAGTCTTGCACCGCAGTGGGAGGGATGGATTCACAAGTCCATCACTCCTGAACACATTTACTCCGAGATTCCAACCCATCCCTCATACCCCTTTCCTTCGTAGAACTTCCTCTTCTTCCTTTCATTAAAAAGACCCTCCACATAGCATTCCCAAAGACGATGACCTGAGGGTTTTTTTGTGTGGAGATAACGTAAAAAAAGCAAAAATAAACGAAATGCGTTTTCAAAATAATGAAAAACACTTGTATGGTGTAGATACCGGTTAAAAGGACAACTGTATTGATCTCCAATATTGTGTTTATGAAGTTTATGCAACCTGTCTTCCTCTGAAATGTTTTCCATCAATTTTCCCTGAAAATAAATAAAAAATCACCAAAAAATAGGTATTTTTTGTGGATTCTGCGTTTAGATGAATTATATGATTAGGTAGGTACCTACACCCTATCTAGTGGGTGTGTTGGAATCCTATACAGATTTATCAATGCCATAAAGCCTCGTGACATGTAAATATGTAGAAAATATTAGACAAAACTAGCTTTTTTTTATCCCTCTGTATTATCTGTTAGTGTTTACAAATAATTCAAAATGCCCCTTTTAAAATGATTTATCTGTCTAAAATAAGGTTACTATTCACTGAAGACTTCTAACAAATTTTTACTTGGGTTGGATAGCTAAAGCCTCGATGACATTGAGCGAGTTTACAAGCTACCTACTATCTGGGAAATTCACTATCTGTTTGTAATCGCTCAGTGTAATCGTATTACTTGCTAACTAGCAGATTGTTGACAACTACGAAAAAAGTTGAAAGATCGTCAACTTTACTTGCTACTCGATTACTCGTGATAGGTTAATTTATGCGCTCAGAATGGCGGCCAACAAACAGCTGATTTCGACTGTCAAACATCTGACAGAATTAATTCACGCAGGCGTCGTTATTCTCGCTACTGGCTAACTGTGGCGCTAGCAGCGACCTACGTGCTCAGTTTCCTACGCTACTGAGCGAGTGGAAAGCTTTGTGTGTCATCATGATAATCTCACTCAACTCAACTTAGGTACATGTTATGAAAGCGAGGAAAGAGAAAAAAATATTTTTATCTAAGCTCCTCACAGGAGACCCTGAGGAAAATAATTTCCTTCAAGGCCTATGTCATCTTTGGGGATGATGTGTGAAGGGTTTTTAAAGGAAAGGAAAAAGAGAAAGATTTGGGAAGGGAAAAGGTGTGAGGGGTAGGTAGCTATCTGGGAATTAGAGTGTCTAGGAGTGACGGATGGTTGAATCCATCCTTCCCATTGCGTGAGCGGGTTGAGAGAGTCCTGCTGGAGATGTAAAAACAGTGTCTCCAATTCCGGCCTGCCACACAGTAGGTGGGCGTACGCAACCACCGCCAAGACCTAGAAAAGCCTCACCTCATCAACCCCGACACCCCTGCTTAGTCACCAAACGTAACGAACCACTTAGCATGACCAATCTCAGAGGTATGGTTATCCAATACCTAAATGGTTCCTCGGCGGCGGTACCCGTACCCTACTCCCAAATTAGAAAACTGTTGGTGGATATCTACCTACATTAGTTTAAGATAGGGACCTATCCTAGTTTTGTAAAGAACTTTTTATTTGGTATTTTTGTTCTATAAATTAGAATTAACAAGAAGTATTAGCAAGTATCTTCAGGGTTTTAATATTTAAATAAAATAATTGCGTCTCCTTTTCAGTAGGTAACTTTCTTGTGGTAAACCTCCGTGGTCGAGGGTGAGGCTCTTGACTACAAATCAGTAGGTCACGGATTCAAGTAATTTTAAGAAAATTGTGTTGTTTCATGATTAATTCATTAAACCTAATACACAGGTACCTAGGTACATAGAGTGGAAGATACTCTCGAAGAATCGCCCCAGTGAAAGACCACCATTCAGAATTGAAACATTGCTTGAATTCGTAGATCTGAATAGGCATCAGGTATGTCCCCACCTTCCTCTTTCCTTCCTCCTTTAACTTCTTATAGCTCATAACTCATGATATACCCCAATGATGCCATATTATTCTCAATGACTCCAGACGATTAATAGAAGTCGGGACGCTAATGCGCTACCTAGTTACATAAATGCCACCATTCATAATCTAAACATTTATCATAAATTTGGAAGGCGGGTATGGGTACCGCCACCCCGGGAACCATTGATAGGATAATCAACACCTCTACCGGTCATCCCACATGGCATAGGAGTGTCCGGGTTTATGGGGGGGATGCGTCTGCCCAGCAACTACGTGGCAGGCCGGATCGGAAGAGATTGGTTGAGGGAGACTTTTTTACCTCTCCAGCAGGACTCTCTCGGAACATCGCTTTGCACCGCAGTGGGAAGGGTCGATTCATAAGGCCGTTACTCCTGGACTGGACACACTGACCACAAGATTCCTACCAACCCCTCATACCTTTTTCCTTCCCAGAATTCCTCTCCTTCCTTTTCTAAAAAGACCCTACACACAGCATCCCCAAAGATGACATAGGTCCTGATGGGAATTATTTTCCTCAGGGCCTTCTCTGTGGAGTTAACGTAAAAAAACGTTGCTTGAAATGGCTTAAGCAATGTTTAGTGATCAACCAGTATTTTTTTCAGAGATTCCATTCGCTTTAAACATCATCCTCACAACAAAATTTTAAATGGGGGATGCCATCATATCACAGGCTTCGGGCAGATTGATTTTTTGTACGGTACAAAAACATGATTACCTATTCTATTTGTTATTAATTTAATTGACATTTAAGTTAAGTGTATAAAATAATGTCTCTCTGGATACTGGATACTGGATACCCCCACATAAACTTTATTAAAGGGTTGGTCCCGCTACTAATTCTCTATGTTATGTGAAATTTATGTGAAATTATCCTCGCGAAATCGTCATATTAATTCCTGCTTTTATCGTTATAATAATCTGCCCATTAAATTTATGCTCCCCGAAGCAGTTTCAGAAAGAGACACCCTACCAATAAAACCTCACAAAAATACCGTAAAAAATGAGACCCAGATATGCGAACCAAACGCGCCAGAAAGAGAAGCGGATACTTTTAACATATGGAGGCCACCCATGTTTTCATCCCTTTTTAACTACATACAAAATCTTCTATTATGAATTGTACTAGATGCCCATTTACAGAACGTCGTAACTAAACGGGAAAATGTTCATATAAAAAGCTTTTTGGCTTTGCGCCAAACTTAATATGAATTCTAATAGGAACTTGATCCATAAAGTCGTATGCGACAAGGGAAATCTACGAGGAACTGCCTTTTTAACTTCATTGTAAGATGGATTCTGTGTTTGAATTATACCAGCAATCTTATAAACAGAAAGACGTATGTGTACCCGAAAATGCATGAAAAAATAGACGCTATTCATATGAAAATAAAAACATATTTTGATGTCAGAAATTCTGGATTAAAGAAATGGATTTAGACCATGTATGCATTGTTTAAAAGGGCTAAAGCGACTTCACATTTACGTAGAAATATAACCACTATTTATTCTGCAATAAGTTTCATTTTTGTTTGTATAAAAGTTAAGATTGCCGGAAAATTTAAATAATACAGAGTTAGAATGTATCAACTGATTCCACATGAGACTTAGAATTTGAGCTCTATTTGTATCATGTTTAAGGTGTATTTTCCGGTGAGTTATTAGAAATTTGTTCGTGTTTTAGTTTTGCGACGATTTGCAATTTGATATGTTTTTGGTTGGTAGCGGAATGCGGTCTCTATTTGAAGACGGCATATGGGTGGGAATGGTTGCTTGAAGCGAGCTCAATATATTTTATATGAAGCAATCATAGAATACTTTCTGTTCGGATAATAAACGAGTTGTGAAATGTCTCGGAAAAGGGACGGGGTGGGCAGAGGGGGATCAGGAGATACCAAACATAATTAAACTTAGATACTACTGGGCGCTTTACGCTTTTATTTTTATCGTCCAGCTTCCATATCTATGGGTAGTCCCGGGATGAAAAAAAGGTGTTTTATTTTAGTACCTACCGATTTTCGTACAGTTTAATATGGTGGTATTTTACTTGACATCGTCTGTTGTTGTTTCACTTCACTTTTTTCATGTATATTAGGTGTCAAAGTTTGCGAAGACGTTTTCTCATAATCTATTGACCGATTTCTGATTATGAGGTTGAATCTTGTGTAAAGTATTTTAGTTTAACATATTTTAAATGAAAATATTTAAATATGACACATATACTTAGCATAAGAACATACCTAAATGTGCAGATAGAACCATATGCAACCAGCTAGGGCATAATAATTATTTGCTTAAGTTCCTAACTACATTTTCCTAATGCCATCCCAGACCACGTTTTAATGAAATATTTTCCCTTAAAGTATTATACACAAGATTGAACCACAAAATCAGAAATTATTAAATAGATTATGAGAATTCAGATACAAACAAAATGGCAATTGCAAATGGTTCGAAGTGATGTCAGAACCTTGGTAAAATAAATGGAAGGTTTAAAAAATGATGTTAGTACATACAAGTATTTACGGAAACACATCACAAATGGCACCGAAAATTATTTTAGTTATAAATGGAGTAAAATGAATGGTTTTGCTTTCAAGGGTCACAATTTTACTAACGAATTAAAATAAAATTTAAAAAAAAACATGTCAAGTAGACTTTATTTTAATTGCAGTAGAAAATAATACAGACCATTTAAATACATATTCAGTAATTGGCTTGTAATATTTTTTTATTATTTTTTTTATTAACAAAAACATACATAAATTATAATAAATTTTATACAATAATTAGTTACATGAAATATGTATTTGATGTACCCCTATAAAAAAGCAGGGCTTGTGTGTATGGGTGTGAATATATTGGTTCAATTTATTATTTTTTATTCAGTTCAAATTTTCAGTATAATTTTTAAGCTGAGTTTTAAATTTTTTTATGTTACTGTTCATGTTTCTGATTTTTTCAGGTAGTGAATTTTAATCTTTATCTCGGAGTTAAATTTTTTTAAATTTAACTCCGAGATATTTATGATTTAACTGTCCTATTGTTTTTTTACATTTTTGAATAGGAAGTCTTGATGTTTGTCTAAGATTTCTGTTATTTTCAAAGGGTGCAACTTTATTTTGAATATTATCTATATAAATTTGTAATGTTGCGTGATAAAAGTATAATGCACTTCTGACCTTAAATTGTTTGAATAACAGTTCTGATGAATACGAGTATGGTTTTTTCAAAAATTTTTTTATTATTAGTTTTTGTGATATGTAAATTGTTTGTGTTTGATTTGTATATGTACCGCCCCATCCTATAATGCCGTATTGTATAATTGATTGACAGAAAGCGAAGTATGTGGTTCTAATTATTTTTTTGTTTAAAATATCTCTTAAGCATCTAAATATATATGTTTTTTTTTTATTTTTTATTTTTTTATTAGAGATAATATATTACAAAATTATTACATAAAATTTATAATACATTACTCCCAATGAGTTAAATAAAACTCATTTTGGGAAGGACAACATTGCACATCTAAAGGAAAATTATTTTTACATAAGAACACGGAAATCAATGAACAATACATAGATTTTTAAATGGACTAGACACACTTGATACAGGTAATTGAAGAATATACAAGAGTTACAAAGGAAGACAGATAAATTCGTCACTGGTTAATAAAGTTGCTGAGAAAATATCCTTTTAGAGCCTTTGCCAATATTTTTTTGTTTGATTCTGGTAGTTTTAGGACATGAGGTAATGCGTTGTATTGCGTATGTGCGATGTATTGTAAGGAGTTAATTCCAAATTTAGTTGTGTGTGTAGATGACGATAGGTGTATTTGATTTTGTGATCGTGTTTTGTGCTGGTGTATATCGGAATTAATGGCTGGTTTAGTGGTGGTGTGTGACGAGTGTTGAATTATTTGTAGGATGGCAGTGGTGATGCTATATTTTGGCAGAATGGTAAAGGGAAGAATTTGTGTCAGTGAGTCTTTGACATGCGTATCCCATGGGAAGAATTTGTGTCAGTGAGTCTTTGACATGCGTATCCCATGGTAGATGGTATATATTTCTTATGGCTCTATTTTGGATTACTTGTATTTCAGATATTTGTTTCTTAGTAGTGGTGCCCCAGATACTAACCAGATAACTTAGGTGAGAGTGGATCAAAGCATAATATGTGGCACGCAGTAAAGCTGTGGGGAGCACATCTTGAAGTCGATAGAGTACACCAGTTATCGGGGAAATTTTGGATTTAACATATTCAACATGGGAGTTCCACGATAGGTTAGAATCTATGAATAACCCTAAATATTTCGTTACTTGTACATTTTGGAGCTTTTCATTTCCAAGAGTAATATTCACGGTCATATAATCTTTTTTCCCGAAAGTGAGATAGTGAGTTTTTTTGATTAATTGGCTTAATTTATTTATCCGCAACCATTTAGCTAGCTTTGCGAGATCTTTATTCATTAGAGATTCAAGTTCCCTCAGATTTTTACAACGATAATAAATCACAGTATCATCAGCGTAAAGTTGAAGTTTCCCAAGATGCCGCATTTAGTTATATCATTGATGTATAGTAAGAAAAGTAGGGGTCCTAGAATCGAGCCCTGTGGCACTCCACATGTGATTTTTCCAAAGCCGCTTGGTTCCCTTCGATGTCGACAAGACAATATCTATCAGATAGGTAACTTCGGAGGAGCTTTAAAGATTTTCCGACTATACCCAAATGTTCCATTTTTTGTAGGAGTATTTCATGATCTACTGTATCAAAGGCTTTTTTTAGATCTATAAAAATAGCTATATTAATAGCTATATGTACATAAATTGTGAAGAAGCAATAAATAAATAAAGAAGCTGCTACATATTCGCCCTGGTCTATGTACTGCTGAATGTTCGAGATGAAATCGAAGGTGGCACATTGGGTACTGGAGTTTTTTCGAAAGCCATATTGCTGTGGTGTTAGGATATTGTTGTTAGAGATGTATTTTAGAAGTCTATCCTTGATAATAGTCTCGAATACCTTTGAAAATACTGATAAAACCGATATTGGGCGATAGTTAGAAATACATTTTTTGCAGCCTTCTTTATAAATTGGTATAATTTTTGCTAGCTTTAATTGATTTGGGAATACTCCCGAGCCTATGGAGGAATTGATAAGTTGCGCTAGGTGCTCAGCTAGTTCTTCTTTACAGGTTTTAAGGATGTACGGGGTTACTCCATCGATACCTGCCGCTGCATTCGACCTAAGTTTCGAGATGATCCTTAATACCTCAGCCTTATTTGTCCTAGCCATATATAAGGATTGACTTGCCTTTGCTTCTACATATATAGTATTACAGTCATCCGGGAATGATGGAATGGCAGCTGCCAACTTTTCTCCAACTGATAAGAAAAATTCATTAAATGCTGAAGCTATTTCTCTGGGTCCCCTAAGCTCACAATTATTTACGATGAGAGATTCGATGGTGTTGGAGGGTTTATGTGCACGGTTAGATAAAATTGAGTTAATGGTTTTCCAAGTTTTTATATGGTTATTCAGGTTTTGTTGAAGGCTATTGGCATAATATTTGCTTTTCAAACTTCTCCTATAATTAGTTATTAAGTTTCTCAGTTTATTTTTATGGACTACAAGAGACATATTTCCTGGGTCTTGTTTCCACTGCTTGTGAAGCTGGTTTCTTTCTTTGATCAGCGAATTCAGTTTAGAATCGAACCACGGTGTATTTAAATGTTGTCGATTAGCTATTTTCACTTAAGGTGTCGTTTTACCTGCTTCTATTGCATTTTTGACATAATCGTTAAAATCTTTATAATTGTCTTCTTGTTTGGTTGAGTTGATGGTAAATTTGTTAGCTGCAAGATAAGATTTTACTGCCATATTGTTGATGATAGGTTTTGTAAGGCGTGGCTTGTTCCTATTATTAGACCATTTTTTTAGGTTATTCTTGAAATCAATAATAAGAATGTTATGGTCACTAAGTGAGTCATCTATGTTCGATATGGTAATTGGAATGTTTAGTCTATTTGATATGATGTGATCTATGAGGGTGCTGCTTGTGTTAGTGACTCTAGTGGGAAATGATTTGTTTTGTATTGAGAAATTGTATGTTCCTAAGGTGTTGAGGTAATTTAAAGAAGAGGATGTGTTTATGATAGTGTCAATATTAAAATCTCCGAGTATTAATGTATCTTGTCTGCTTTTGTCTAGTATTTTTTCCAAATGTGTCAGGAAATCATGTATATTAGGGTTGGGTTTCCGATAGATGGCATAAATGTTAACCGGTTTCCTATCCTTGCTACATACACTTATACCTAAAAATGAATTTTCGTTGGAAAATTTATCAATGATGGAGAACTTCATAGAATCTAGTACATATATGTTACTTATTCTGTTGTTCAGAATATTTATGTGTGGGGACCATTTTAAACGCTGGTCTATTATTATGCCCAGGTACTTAATATCGGTCTTGCTTTCTATGTTTGTACATAATATATTGCATTTGTGGTTTTCTGTATTTGTCACAGAGTGGATTATTATGTTTAATTCTTTAGGTGTTTCTTGTTTTTTAATGGAAAATGGTAAATAATAGGTTTTTTTAGAATTTAAAGTCAACAGGTTAAGATCAAACCATAATTTAAGATCAAACCATTAAACAATTTAAGATCAAACCATAATTTTAGTGCATTGATATCTGTGTTTGCCATTTTATTTAATTCAGACCATGTGTTTGCTTTTAGTAGTAGGACTGTATCGTCAGCGTAGGAGACAATGTCTCCATATTTGGAAATATGGAATATATCATTGACATATATAATAAATAACAGTGGTCCCAAAACTGTACCTTGGGATATTGAAAAGTCGCTATATTTTGAATCGCTGACTTGATTGAGTAATTTTACTTGTTGAGGTCTTTTATGTAAATAACTAGTAATCCATGCTAAGGCTTTTCCATTAATTCCTATCGATTTTAATTTATTTTTTAATTTTTTATGTGATATGCTGTCGAAAGTTTTTTTCAGGTCTATAAATATTCCAATACATTTTTTATCGGAATCTAGGGCCGTATATAAATAGTTAGTTATTTTTGCTATCGCGTCATGAGTACTTGTATTTTTTTTGAAGCCGAATTGGTTATCATTAATTATTTTATTTTCTTCTAAGAATGTCCAAATTTACTTTTTTACAATTTTCTCATATATTTTTGATATGTTTGATAGAAGGGAAATCGGGCGGTAATATGAATACATTAAGCTGTTATATGGATATTTATATACTCTCCAGCCGGACTCTCTCGATCCATCGCTTTGCATAGCAGTAAGAGGGATGGATTCATATGTCTGTCACTATTGGATACGTTAATCCCCAGATTCCTACCCACCCCTCATACCTTTTTCCTTTCCAGAATTTCCTCTTCTTCCTTTACCTGAAAACACTCTCCACACAGCATCCCCAAAAGATGTCACAGACCCTGAGGGAATTTGTTTTCCTCAGGGCCTCCCATTGGTCATCCTAACCAACTACAAGTGACGCCTGCAGCTTAGACATTCTTAGTGAAAAATTGCCACTCCTGCCTACTAGGTACGGTATATTACGCTGTTTTTACAACTGCCTAGCCAGATTAAAAACTTCATGTACGTTGCGCGTTGTACGTCACTGTCTCGAAGGCTACTTTTATTTTAAGTTTAACTGCATACTGTTAAGGTCACAAGCGAATAGATTGATTTAATGAATTAATCATAATAATTAAGTGAATTAATTGTATGAATACATTGGTTTCTAAATTGTATTATGATAACAATTGATAACTTGTCAGTGAAAATAACTTTAATAAATTTCTTTTGGGGTCGGGCATCGCTGTCTATAAACAAGGTAATAACTGGTTCCTACCTAGGGATGCAACGATATATCGGAAAACCGATAAGTATCGATATATCGACCCCTAAAAATATCGATATTTATCTATATCGAATATATCAAATATATGCCATTTCAAATTCATTTGGGGTCGGGCATCGCTGTCTATAAACAAGGTAATAACTGGTTCCTACCTAGGGATGCAACGATATATCGGAAAACCGATAAATATCGATATATCGACCCCTAAAAATATCGATATTTACCTATATCGAATATATGCCGATATCGATATATCAATATCGAAAAACTCAATATAACGTATCGAAATATCGAAAAACCCGCACCATAAATCTTTAGCTCACACACAAATAAATAAAAAAAAAAACTGACGGTGACGACTGAAGCTTACGTTATATATTTCTGCTCCTGTAAATACTCTAAAAGTAAACATTCCTGAAACATGGCAAGAAATGAAAAGCGTTTATCCCAACCTTTTTAAAGTGACAATGAGTATACATATATATAAAAACATGGATTAAAACATTAAAGAAAACATAAAGTGGTAGAAAAAAAAGAAAAAAAAAATATATACAACAGAAATGAAAGAAAAAAACACACACACCAAATTAAAGCATATGGGATATATAAATCATCCAAATATTATTTTTATAATAAAAAGAAGGAAAATCAACATAATGAGAATGAAAAAAAATAACATGCAGCAGGGGTGGAGAGTTCGTAATTAACAATTTGTTTTAATTTTTTCTATTATGGATTTAATAAATTGGCCTGAGGACAAATGGAAAATATCAGCGTCGTAAAAGATATCATTGTATTTTGTGCACGTCCTTCGGAGAAATGAATGTTGTGTGTAATTTGTTTTTGAGTGTGGGATGTGGAATAGTTGTTTTGATCTTGTGTTTCTTATTGGATAGTGGAAATTAATGTTAATGTGTTCTAGAAGATAGTTGTTGTCAACAACGTTGTTAATGATTTTGAATAAAAATTTTTGGTCGGATATATTTCTTCTATCTTCTAAAGTTGATAAATTATGGAATGTTAATGAGTCTTTTAGGTTTTCTGAAGTTCGAAAGGATTTAAAGTCTAGGTGTTTCAATATCTTTTTTTGAATTCTTTCTAACCTTTCAATATTTACTTTGTATTGGGGATTCCATATGACTGATCCGAATTCTAATATTGAGCGAACAAAAGAGACGTACAGTATTTTGATTACGTGTGGTGACCTAAATGGTTTGGTCACTCTTATGATGAATCCTAGAAGTTTGTACGTCCTGTCACAGATGGAATTTATATGTGTTCGGAAAGACATTCCGGAGTCCATTATTATTCCTAAGTCCCTCACTTCACAACATCTTTTTATCTCTACGTCATTGATTTTGTACGGGAATATTAGGGGGTTTATGTTTTTGGTGAATGATATTGTGTTACATTTTTCCAGATTAAGGAACAGTTGATTGTTAGCACAAAATATTCCAAGCCTATTGATATCATCTTGCAATTCTAGGCTGTCATTAATATTAGTGATTTTTTTGTAAATCTTAGTGTCATCAGCAAAAATTTGGAATTTGGAATTTTTGGCCTTTTTTCAAAGGCAGAAGCCACTGTAATTCAAAGCAGAAACCGGCTACAAGGAAGCAGACTGTCAAAGTTACTATTTTTAAGTTCGATGGCTGGTATAAAACACTGGAAATATTTTTTAAAATAAATTTATGAAAAAAAAAAAATTATGTAAATATTTAAATTTTATGATTATTCATATAGGTAAGTATAAAAAATTATATACATACGTAATCTATAAACGTTTGATATAATTAAAACTACATTGGATTTCTACATGCTTTAAAAAAAGAAGAAATATCGATATATCGGCCTACTAGACCGATATATCGATATATCAACATCGACTTAATTCGGTGTATATCGTAATCGATATTTTTAAAAACCTTGCATTCCTAGTCCTACCTTTCTTTACCTTTTATGTGAATATTGCTCAAGATGGGAGGCGGGAATGGGTACCGCCGCCCCGGGAACCTTTATTGGATAACCAACACCTCTGCATAGGTCACCCCAAGTGGTTCGCTACGTTTGGTGGTTTAGCAGGTGTGCCCGAGTTCATGGAAAGAGGTTTTTCTAGGTCTTGGAGGTGGATGATCAGGACACACTGAACCCCAGATTCCTACCCAACCCTTAAACCCCTTTCTTTCCCAGAACTTTCCTATCCTTCCCTTCCCTAAAAATCCCCCACACAGCATCCTCAAAGATGACATAGGCCCTCAGGGAAATTATTTTCCTCAGGGTATCCTGTGTGGAGTTCATGTAAAAAAAAAGTCCCAACTGCTTCCTTCTGGAGTCAGTTTTTTTGCTTATATTAGATCCACACAAAAGGAAAATAATCCCCCTCGGGGTCTATGTCATCTTTGGGGATGCTGTGTGGAGGGGTCTTTTTCGAAAAATAATGAGAGGAAGTTCTGGGAAGGTAGAATATGGCATCCCCAATTGGGACATGCCATGATACTGAAGGTAGTGGGTATTGAAAGTAGATGGGGAAGAGGAAGGTGGGGAAGTACCTGGCTATTCAGATCTGGTCACAAAACACTAATAAAGCCATCTTAAACAACGTTTCATTATTGAATGACGGTCTTACACCAAGGCGATGCTGAGAGTATATCCAGTCTTCCATAAATATGAAATAACACAAATGAAGGATTTGGAACCTGCGACCTTCGGATTGCTAGTCGAGAGCCTTACACCTTGAACACAATACGTTCTACTTGTATTCAACCATAAATTAGTTAATATATTGCTATATAAACAAAATAAATCAAACGAAATAATCCGGCCCTGCTCTTGTTCGAGAGGTCAAATTAGGTCCCCTTAGCTGGAAGAATGAAATAACGCTGGCCCTCCCCTTTGGGGTGTTGGGGTGTCGGGACATTGGGATGTCGGGGTGTTGGGGTGTCGTGGTGGTGCGGGCGAGGAGGAAGACGTAATACCAACCGCCGTAAGGGACGGCCAGCTAGAAGAAAGAGACGGAGGGACTTTATGGATTAGACTTTATGGATAAGAGTTGTGTTATGGATGTTTGGCTCGGTAGGTACTGGGTACTTGGGTTCAGGGTGGTGGGAGAGAGGTACTTACCTGCCTACATAATATAAATAATCATGCGGACGACTCTGTCCTTAAGACCCCTTAAGTTGATTTTAATTATTTAATTAAACGAAGACAATATTAGCCAAACCAAGCCAAACTCAATCGAAAATCTGAAGGCAGAGAAATCAGAAAAAGATATTGGCTCCACTGGGACTCGAACCCAGGACCCTTTGCTTACATGGAAAGTGCTCTACCAACTGAGCTACGGAACCCATATCAAATTCGGTCACTTTTAACTGTATCATACTTCGACTAAGAACTACCAACATTATCTTCCTTTTCTGAAAGCCTCGATGACACACGGCGAGTTACAAGCTACTATCTAAAAGCGGGTAAATCGGCGAGAGAGATTGTCATGATGACACACAAAACTGTCCACTCGCTCAGAAGTGTAGGAAACTGAGGCCGCTGCTAGCGCCAGTAACAAGAATAACGACGACTGCGTGAACTAATTCTTCAATGTTTGACAGTCGAAATCAGCTGTTTATCGGAAGCCATGTTGGAAACATAAATAAACCAATCACGAGCAAGCGTGTAGGCGAGTAAAGTTGACGACCTTTCAACTTTTTTTCGTAGATTGTCAACAATCTGCTAGTTGCTGCTAGTTAGCAAGTGACACGATGACACTGGGCGAGTTTACTAACAGATAGTGAATTTCCCAGATAGTAGCTTGTAAACTAGCCCTGTGTCATCGACGCTTAACGCACATATGCTGCTATCTTATATATGATTACAAGATTCAACTCGAACTAAATGCTATCTAGAGAGGGTCCGGATAAATTTTTTATCCATTTTATTTTTAATACGCGTCATCTATTGACTTTTGTGCAAGTCCAGGATAAATAAATATGTTTAAAAAATTTTAACTTTATGAGAAAAATCTCAAATTATAATATTTAATTAAATGAAGACAATATTAGCCAAACTCAATCGAAAACCTGTGAGATCGCTTGTCACCAGTTAAAGGTTAGAAATCTTAATTTTGGATTTAAGATTAAAATACCCAACCAAATTGAGAAATTATTTTTGTTATCAAAAGTTACTGATATTGAGCTACTTTTTTTATTTTTGCTTTAAATTATAAGATATGGGCCATTAAAGATTTTTATTTTTCATGATTTAAAAGCCGAATTGGTCAATTATTTGTGAGTAAAAAAAAAACATTAAAAAAAAATTCTATGACTTTAATTAATTCTGATAAATGTATTTTTTAAATTTCATCTGTGAATGTCAAATTTTTAAAAATCATTTCAAACGAATATTAAACATCATCTAGAAAAATAAAATCCGATACTTACCGCTAAATTTATAGTTCTAAAACGGGTTATAAAATTTTCAAACCGTTTTACGGAAAATATTTTTTAATGGTAAAACTGATTTTTAAAATCTTAAATATAAATAACTTACATCCGTAGGTATCGTTTTGAAAAAAAGGTATTATAGTTAGGAATTCGTCGGAACTAATTAAAATGTGAACCTTGAGCAACCCCCATTTATTGGAGTATTGTACCGCCTTAAGATGAAGCTATACTAAATAATGCGAAATCATTCAAAATCGTACGTTTTTGTTTTGAAAATTTGATCGCTTAGAAATATTATATACGCTTCAATTAAATACTGCGTGTAGAACACATATCTTTGCTCTCAAATATATCGGTCATTTTCTTTCGGTCAGTCTTTTTATAAGCCTAGAAAAAAATAAAGAATTAATTAGGTCCATAAAAATCACTTTCAATTTCAAACTTTCCTACTTATAAACCCCTTTTGAGATATGGTTTTATTGTTTAATGTAGCAAATTCAGTCTCTTTTATAATAATCGCAAAAAAAATGATATTTACTCCCGAATTTCACAAAATAAAATAAAATATGCATTTTCGCGTTGTTATTTTACAATACGGCCGGCAGTCGATGCATTTGGATTTTCAAAGGTAACCCTATGCCGTCCACCCAAGGACTACATATTTGCCACACCCATTTTTTATCATTTCGGTCCCGGACGGAGCGGGAAATAGACGTAAGGCTCCGCGTCGCTTGGTTCCGTGAAATCAATTTTAAATTTCCGTTTTATTACAATACACAATTCGTAAAAAAGGAGTTAATGTTTTTTACAGGCCTTTACGAAATCAACCCGTAAAAAGAATTCTCAAATACCTTTTCCAAACTTTCCAAAAGCCTTTTCTCAAGTATTTTTAAACTTCTTCCATAAAGGAGCGTGAATTCCGATATCGATTTTTTCCTGGACTATCGGATTGCCATAAAAAATATACCTTATTTTTTAAGATAATCTCTGGACTTGAAGGAAAGTGCATTCCCAGTCTGCCATATTACATGAGATAATATATGCAACTATTATATTTAACGAAAGAAAAATAAATTAAAAATTATAATAAGTAGGCACCTATTAACCTACTACATAAACATTTTGAGAGGATTTTCACGCACATGGCGCATAAAGTACGCCAAATATTATTATTACCATGTAAATAAGAAGATTAAAATTAGCTAAATTAATTCCTAAACATTAATGCATTTAAGCGCCCTTGATGTGATTTTTCACAAAAACATCACTCTACAAATTATCCAATTATTATTATTATTAGCCAAGTTGAAATAGTAATTACATGAAATTACCCCTGGGTAAAAAATCGAAAATAAAATAAAATATAAAAAAAAAATTAACATGTTATAGGTATGAAAAAATTCGCTCTTCAGAAATTTGGCGTATTTTTAAAGTCAAAATATTTCCCCTTTGCAATAAAAGACAATTAATAGGTACAATAAAGAAATACAATATTTCTTACCTTATAAAATAAAAAAATAAATGTTTTTGAAAGGTGACGAAATACGTTTTTTAAATGCTATAATGGAAAATAGACGTATAATTTTTGAAATATAAAAATATGTGCGTGTAAACGTAAAAAGGTTTTAAAAATTGCTCACCTCACTTTAACTCAAAATTCAACTAAAATTACATATTATGAAAAAAAAATATAAACACATACATACAGATTTTATTATACAAATGTTTTATAAACGTTATTGTCACCTCACTTTTTTATCTTTTTATATAAAAATAATTTTCTCTATATTTTATATTTTGGTTTCACAGGTGTACATTTTTTTCGGTGGTTATTTTTTAGATTTTACTATAAAGCGTGGTGTTTTGCCTTTCCAACACAGTTTAGAATATATTTCCCACTCTGATAGAGAGGGAGTTACAGCGATTTATGAGGCATATGTGAGCTGGGACAAATATGGTCTCCTGCCACTCAACGGGTTAAAATAATTCATTGAGATTTTTGCTCTATAGTATTTTATTAAATATTTTCACAAAATTCGTTTATGCATACCTTTTAATTGAAATCATGATATTCTAACATTAGCGCACTCACTCTAAGAATCGCATCTACATATCTCCCTTACAAACCATCTCCAGTAATCTTCATTCATCTTCAAAAAACGGTCATTGAGAAATTGGAACAAAATATATTTTACCAGCAGCTGTTGCTGTCACTGTCGCTAATACTTCCTCAAGAATTGAGCGTAAGGGATAAAACTGCCCCTTAGTCTGATAAAACTTATTCTTCAAAATCGAGGTTATGTTTTTCCCATTTTCTCGTCTGAAACTTAACCGATTATTAAGATTTTTTTACTAACTATATTAGCACAAAATACTCAATATTTGTACGTTTTGCTAAAAAAAAATATTTTTTCTAGTTTGTATACTGAACGTCTGTTGATGGCGTTCAAACCAGGCAATTTTAATGATTTTTGGAGGGTCCTGACTCCTACAAGAAGAAACATATAAAAAACTAGTGTGCTTTATACCACACGACTAAAGTAAAACTTCACTAACTTATATCTATCTCCCTCTCAACTTCTGTTCGCCTCACCCGATCACACTTTTCATAACACTCTCGTCACGCATTCACCAGCTTACTCCCCAAGTCAAGTGTGCGTAAAGAAGTTTTACTTCAAAAACAAAAAAGGAATTGACACGCCAGTGGTCGATATTTATATTACTAGTATAATATTAAAAAATGTTTACAGTATGTCAAAATCTAGGTAGGAAATAGAGGAATACGTTTGTGTAGACTGTAGACAAAACGCCGCCCGGTACCTCTTAAAGTGATTGGCTTTTGATGTAGACTTTTTACGTGTTTTATTCCAGTTGCTGTTAATAATAACTAACTAACTAACTAATACGACGTTTACCCGAAGGGGTAGACAGAAAGGGCCGCCCGTGTCCAAAAAAATTGTCTCGGCCCTCTTTCTCCTTGCTTTATTCATATTCATACATCGTCTCATACATACCCATCTGTTATTATGACTCTTGACATGACCCTAAATAAGTAATTATCAATTAAAAAATCCTTAAAACAGCCCCTTCTTCAGAAACATCCTGGAAAAATTGCCAGAATTTAATGGGTTGAATTTATTGTTATACCTAATTTTAAAGGGGTTCTCGAAGAGACATTTATGATGCATCACACGACACTGGATGACATTTTTTAAACTTTAATTCCACTGAAAATAATTTCCCTCAGTCATATGTCATCTTTAAAGATGCTGTATGGAGGGTCTTTTTGAGGAGAGAAAGGAGTGAAAATGGGCCCTAAAGAGACCCATGTTATAGGAGGGAGGAAACACAGATACATATAAATCGATCCACAGCCGATCAGTTGAACTCAAGAACGAGTCGTAGAAACGACTAGTTCTCAAGCAACAAATGTCAACACATGTTGGGCACTCGTTTGACGTGTTTCCCGACTACACATTGGTGCCGAAGTGATCAATGACGCTACTTCCTTGGAGCATCTTCCATTGTAATACCGGTAGAACAGGGACAGCATGCCCACCTGACGCTTATGCTCTAAGGATTACAATACTCTTGTTAAGATAAGGGAATCTATCAGGACCGCTATTTATTGGATAACTCTGGAACCATTTATTGGATAACCAACACCTCTGCCCGAGTGGTTCGCTACGTTTTGTTCATGGGGTGAGGTTTGTCCGGATCTTGGCGGCGGATTCATTCACACACCAACTGCGTGACAGGCGATTGAGAGAGACTGGTTGAGGGAGACCTCTTGACCTTTCCAGTAGGACCCTCAGTGGGAGGGATAGTTTCATAAGCCTATCACTCTTGGACACACTGACCCTCAGATTCCTACCCATCCCTCGTGCCTTTTTCCTTTCCAGAACTTATTTTCCTTCGTATACTAAAAATAATTCCATGCCAACTCAGAATCAAGTCAATCAACACATCTTTGAAAAGTCATTAAAAGCTATGAAAAATAGCCCATAACCCTAATTAATGTAACCTATTTAACCGTTTTTTTAATATTTTTTTCTTTTCACTTTTAATGACTTTTGAAAGGAAGTGTTGAGTTGATTTTATATTCATTCAGTTGTCCGATCACCACTAAAAATAGCCTCCGAACAGCATCCCCAAAGATGACATAGGCCCCGAGGACAATTATTTTCCTCAGGCCTCCTGTGTGGAGCTGATATTAAAAAAAATTCAACTACCCTAATCTCCCACAATATGTCGAAGAAAAGAAAACAATAAAGGATTAAAAAATGATAAAAAGTGTTTTGATGGGTGTTGTTTATTCAAATTAGAAACAACCGATTTACGTTGGAACACAAATTTGTCATAAATCATTTCAAATTTATAACCAAAAACAGCTATTTTCGCGTTGTTTATTTTATTTTTCATTACGTTAATTAATTAAATAATGTATAGTTTGGTTGGGTATTTTAGGTATTTTCATAAACATAATTGAAGTTTTTTTTATGAAAAAAGCCTCTTAGTTTACCCACGTATTTTTTTAAATTTTTTTGATTGGGTTAACTGTAAGAAATTAAAAGAATGTACTTATAAGTTATAAGTCAATCGTATTATTTGAATTAGCATCCAAACGTCAAGGGTAATAATCGTTATATCTTATCGATCCAATGAAGGAAATGATATTTTGTTTTGAAGAGTTTTATTTTCGTTGTAGATTTATTTGTTAAATTTATACTTATCTGCTCCCGGTTTCGACAAATTCGTATCATTCACTAGCAAACATAAAGTAGTACAGAAATTATTAGTTTTTATTAGGGAGTATTGGGAGGGTGAAATACAAAAATAAATCATGTCTGCTTTACGGTTCCGCAACTTTTCATGCCGCGATAAAATATTCCACGGACTAAACATCCTCCGATAAAATATATCCTAAAACCTAACCCAACCTAATAAAAAATGGGACAAAAATAATACAGATTTCCTATGTTCAAAAATAGTACAATGGGACAAAAATAATACAGAAATCCTGTAAAGACAATAAATTATTGTTCAAAAATAGTAAAATTGGACAGAAATAATACAGACATCCTATAAAGACAATAAATTATTGTTCAAAAATATTAAATGGGACAAGAATAATACAGACATCCTGTAAAGACAATAAATTATATATTGTTCATAAATAGTAAAATAGGAAAATAATAGAACAGACATCCTGTAAAGACAATAAATTATGTATTGTTAAAAAATAGTAAAATGGGATAAAAATAATACAGACATTCTGTAAAGACAATAAATTATCGTTCAAAAATAGTAAAATAGACAGAAATAATACAGATAATAAAGACAATAAATTATATATATTTTAAAAATAGTAAAATGGGACAAAAATAATACAATAAAGACAATAAATTATTGTTCAAAAATATTAAAATGGGATAAAAATAATACAGACATCCTGTAAAGACAATAAATTATCGTTCAAAAATAGTAAAATGGGACAGAAATAATACAGATATTCTGTAAAGACAATAAATTATATATATTTTAAAAATAGTAAAATGGGACAAATATAATACAATAAAGACAATAAATTATTGTTCAAAAATATTAAAATGGGTCAAAAATAATACAGACATCATGTAAAGACAATAAATTATATATTGTTTAAAAATAGTAAAACGGGTCAAAAGTAATACAAGTCATCCTCTAACATAATAAATTATATACTGTTTAAAAATAGTAAAATGGGTCAAAAGTATGATAATAAATTATATACTGTTCAAAAATAGTAAAATGGGACAAAAATAGGTTAAGTTAGGTTAGGTTAGGTTTAAGTAGATATTTTGTTGGAGGATGTTTTGTATGCAAGATATTTTGATCTTGGGATATTTTGTTTTATTTTGTCGGAGTATATTTTGTCGCGGGATGAAAACGCGTAGTACCCTGTTTAACACACCTTTAAAATAAGTCGGGTACGCCTCATACGTCATACATGTGTCTGGTAATGTTGTATTATCGTGAAAACTAGCTTATGGGTCCAAGTGGTTAAAAAAAACGTCAAAAAATCTTCGAGCCGACTGTAAGAGTTATTAGACTTACCCCAGCCTCCAAACATCACAAAAAGAAATAGCCTGTCAAAAAGAAGATATCATACAAAATAAAGTCAAACAAGATGTCAGCGATAGCTTTACGTTATTTAAAGCCGCCCTAAACAATACAAGCCCATAATGTCCATTTAACTATGAATAAACCCGCCGGCAAAATACTCTACCAGCCTTTGCTTTGGAGTCTGGGAGGAATGGGGTACGGTCTTCCGCGGGGGGTGTGGGGAGAGGGCACCCAGCCACCCAACCTTCACCCTCCCTATTTCCCTCCCGCACTTATAATCTCCGCCACCCTACGCCAATGATTCGCGATGTTCTGGTCACTAGGCGACTCGTGGTTCTTCAAATTATTTTGCTGTAAAATATTAAAAATTTATATATTACATGAGATATGCACAAGTAGGTACTAAAAAGAGAAAAATAATAAAAATAAAATAAACTCAATTGTAGGTACATGGCCTATATAGTGAAATAAACATTAAAATTTATTTAAAAAAAAATTAAATTAAAAAATAATCATGCAAAATTAAATTCAATAAAATAAAATAAAATTTATAAGGTTTGATCTGACTTGATATTAAGGACGAGTTGTTTAAAAAAATGACGGATTCATCATTATATTTGAAGTTAATTTTCACGTTCTGTGTAAGATCTTTTCAAGTTCTGGGATTATTTCAGTTTTATGAAGCAACTGGCCTATAATGATATAAAAACAGAACTTGAATAGACCTGACACAGAACGTGAAAATTAATCTCAAATATTTGATGAATCCGTCAAATTTTTTGAAATAACCCGTCCTTAATATATTTAATTTAAATATATATATATATATATATGGACTTTATAATAATCGTCTATCTGCATACAGCATCAACAAATAAGCGTATTCTCATTTCAAAACCAAACACCAGTCTTAAATTTTAGATACATTTAAAAAAATACATTTTTTAACTTAATCACTATTTTTAATTTTTCTTTATTTCAGGAAATAAATAATTAACCACAATTTTCATATAAAGTATACAAATTCACAAAAGTCTGACCATTCTTTGCTTAAATTTAATATTCATTTGTGTTTCACAATCATTATTAAATTCAAATTTGATGGCGACTTGGGATGACTCAGGCAAGTTTATTTTTAGATAGACATATCGCGCGATAAATGGGCTAGAACCAAAGCCAGTATCGACATTGGTTTCAAGTCATATCTATGTGCAACATGGAAGGTGTTTCTAATGTTTTTAATCTATGAATTTTCAACGAATGCCAAATAATTCTTTAACAAAAGAAAAAGGAAATTTATTTTCTGTTCGCCGCTAACGTTTAATATTATGGAGTTATGAAGTTTTTTTATTCGCAATCAACAGTGAAAGCATAGATAATAGCCGTGTTGGGATGATCAGAGCTGAATAACCGGGAACTTCCCAACCTTTGTCTTTCCAATCTCCTTCCCTTCCCCACTCACTTCAGCCCCACAACATACCCTAAATGGGGATGCCATAATCTCTCTCTGTCTCCGAATTTTTTTTATTTTTTATTATTTAATTTTTTTTTTAATCTTAGTACCTATATATTGTCGTCCACACTAGCAGCCTTACTAAAAAACCCTGTGAAAATTTTATTCAATTGACAAACGGCCGCGGATGTGAAAACCTTACTAATTAAAAAAAATGTTCATGAAAAGATATATACACTGCTTACACAGCCTGGGGTAGTTTATCTGTTATATACGACTGTTGTATTTATAAATTCTGAACGAAGTTTGAAATTTTTCCAACGTATTTTAAATGTCTTGTATATTTCTTATTTTTGAAGATGTCGTAAAATCATATACCTTTATAGAAACTAGATAAAATTGCCTTTTAGATTTTTGTATTTAAAATATACGATCGTGTTTGAAAATTGCAGTATTTTAAGCTTCAACATGAAAAAATTTAAAAACAACAGCTGACTGTAAACATATTCTATTAAATGGTCGAAACATTTAGGAAAATTCAAAATTTTAAAAATACAGTCCTCTTATTTCATGAATTTGGAAGAAAACTGTCACTTCACTTTATATCTCGTTCATACAATTAAAAAAGATAAAAAAATATTATAATAATTCCGAAAAAATAACTAAAAAAATCTGACATCTTGGATTAATTTTTATGCAATTTGATTATTTTGGTAATTGATTTCTCGAATTTGTATTTATTTACATATGCATAAGGCTTTTACATTATTAAATAATATTACTTTTATGGAAGTTTTATTAAATTCACGCGGAAAAGTCATTAAAAAAATAACATTTCAGAAATAATCACTTCTTCTAATAGTGCACAATTATTTTGTGGTAACATTTTAAATTCAAATTAATAGATAACTTTGTATTAACCACTTAATTATTTACAAAAACCGACATATTTGCTGACGAAACATGTCGATTTTTGTAAATAATTAAGTGGTTAATACAAAGTTATCTATTAATTTGAATTTCAGAAATAACCTAAAACCTATCGTTAACGAAACTAAATCATCAACAAAACATTATTTAAATGACTAAAACTGAAAAAAAGTAACGCCAGCATTGGTAATTATGTTGAATTACAGTAATATCACAGTAAATTGATCATTTAAGCGAAAATTATTTTCAAAAACATAAAATTAACTGCGAGTACAATTCAACATTGTCAAATATTAAGTTTTACCGCGAAGCTATAAAACAAGATGGCCGCGGCGCCTGCGCAGATCTATGTGAGATTCAAGGTGACCAACATAAAAATCATAAAACACGTGATTTTGTTATTAGTAAAGATGTAAATATGGTGTTGCCCGCGCAAGCAACAAATATGCAGCGGTAAAGCGTTTTGTTATTAGTAAGGCTGTAGGAGTTCACCCGTGTTGTAGAGGACATTTTTCAGTTGTAAATTATAAATTGTAAATAGTAAAACAAAACAGTCTTCTTAATTAAAATAAAAAAGAGAAACAATAAAAATTAATTCGACAATTCGACAAAATTATAAATTAAAAATTAAAAAGATTGTACATCAGTTACATAGTTACATAAGGTTAACAAAAAAAAAAAAATTGCCTTTCCTCACCATAAAGAGACAATGCTCTTGTGTTTGGTGAGGGAGTTCTGGCTCAATTAGTAAATTAAAAGATCGTGTAAGTTAGTAATAACGGCTATTGTATATAATAAGTAGGTTAAGAAATCATGTATAAATTTTAACATAAAAATCCTGAAGAGTTTAAAAGATCATAATATAAATTTAAAAACATCATTATAAATGAAAGAATCATGTAAGTCAGTAACAAAAATTATTGTAATAAGTAAGTAAAGGATACGTAAGAAAGAATGCAAGATTTATTCAATAGTAGACTCAGAGATATAGAAACTAAGAAATTAAAGAAAAAGAAGGAATGAATGATTTATAAAATAGCAGACTTTAAGATACAAAGTAAACATATTTGGGACTTTTATAGCAGTTTAAGGTAAATTTTTAATTTGGGCTTAAATTCCTGCATATTTTCGATGGTTTTTAATTTTAATGGGAGGTTGTTATAATAGATTATACCTAGATAAAGATACGAATTTTGAATGTGCTTAGTATTAAATTTAGGGATTTTAATAGTTTTCTGGTATCTTGCTGATGTATTGAATTGGAAGTTATGAGTATTTAACTGTATTTCTTTGTAAATTTGAAGTATTGAATATTTTTTATAGATTTTGTCTATTGTAGGCACATTGAATATTGAAAAAAGAATTTCAGTAGAAAATATAGACGGTTTTCTCAAAATTACCTTAATTATCCACCTTTGAACTATTTTGAGGGGATTTAAAATATTGTCATATGTTTCTCCCCAGCCAATAATACCATATTGCAATATAGATTGAACAGTTGCATAGTACACTATTTTTAGGTTTTCTAAGCTAAGAATATTTCTAAGTCTAATAAATATATAAATACATTTCCTAATCCTTTTGACGAGTTCACAAATATGTGTTTTCCATTTAAAATGTTGATCTATATAAACACAAAGATTTTTTTTTTTTGGGAGTTGGACTAAGTATAGCACAATCTTGATTGCAGTTAGTTTTATTACATTTACTTTGGTGTATTATGTTGTTTAAATTTG
Organism: Limnephilus rhombicus; assembly: GCA_929108145.2. Classification (NCBI taxonomy): domain Eukaryota; kingdom Metazoa; phylum Arthropoda; class Insecta; order Trichoptera; family Limnephilidae; genus Limnephilus; species Limnephilus rhombicus. The sequence continues at coordinate 20,122,442 of OV815296.1, read as the reverse complement.
GTTCTAATTTGAATTTATTGATAGAGAATGGGATAAATTTTGTTTTTTCAGTGTTTAGAGAGAGGAGATTTTTATCGAAACAATTTTTCGATATGTTAATATCAATATTCGCTAGGTTATTAACAGTATTCCAATCGGTACCTTCAATTATTATGACAGTATCGTCAGAATAAGATATTATTTTTCCGTTTAGTTTTTGTATGAATATGTCATTAATATAGATAATAAACAGTAACGGTCCCAGTACTGTATCTTGAGGTATGCCGAAATGACTCATTTTTGGTGAACTAAGCACACCATTAATTTTTACAACTTGGGGAAGTTTGAAAAGGTAGCTTTTTATCCATTCTACTGCCGAACCATTTAATCCAATGTTTCTTAATTTACTTATAAGTTTGTCATGTGATATACTGTCAAATGCTTTTTTGAGATCTATAAAAATTCCCAAGCATTTAAATGATTTATCTAATGAACTATGTACAAGGCTACTTAATTTTGCAATTGCATCTTGTGTGCTTCTACCTTAAATAAAACCAAACTGGTTTTCATTAATTATACCATTGCATTTTATAAATTGGCTCATTCTTTTTTTAACTAGTTTTTCAAAATTTTTTGCTATATTTGAGGTTACTGATATGGGACGGTAATTGTTTACTTCTTTTGGATTACCTGACTTAAATATTGGGGTAATAGTAGTTTGTTTGTAAATTGATGGAAATACTCCGCTTTGGAAACTTGTATTTATTATATGCATTAATGGCTTAGAAATTTGATTTTTTATGTTTTTTAAAATATCAACCGTAACTGCATCAAAGCCAGAATAGAAATCAATAGCCATCAATAGAAACTATTTCCTCCTCTGTGGTGACTTCAAATGTTGTCATATTATTTTTAACATATATATATATATTAATGTTCATTTATATTACAGTCTGGAGATGTTATAATATTTGGATAAATGTGAATGAGATTGGCGAGATTTTTCCCTACATTTGCAAAGAAAGTATATATTTGCAGCTTTTGAGGGGTTTTCTTTGCAGCATGTTTTTGAGTTATCATGAATAATAGCATTGATTTCGTTATTGTTGTTTTTTTTTCTTGTCAATTATTTCATTTACAACCGTCCATACTCTTTTACTATCATTTTCAGCTTGATCCAACTTCCGTTTATAGTAACTTTCTTTAGTATGTTTTATGATATATGAAAGTTTATTTTTATATGCTTTAAAGTGATTGAGTAAGTTTTTATTATTAGGTTGTTGAGTTATTAATTTATAAAGATCTTGCTTACGTCGTACTGATACCATTAATCCATGGTTTTATAGGTTTGAAGTTAGACAGTTTGTGTTAGGGAATTATATTTTTTGACGAGTCATTTATGTATTTAGATATTTTTTCAAATATTTTACAGCAGATATTGACATCATTACATTGTAATAATTCGATCCAATTTTCTGATTGAAATTTGTTTTTTAATGTATCCATATTAAGAACTTTTTTTGAAGATTTTGTTTGTTTAAATGATGGCAATATTGAATTGCTGGTTTTGTGGTTAAAAATACATGAATAATGATCAGCAATAGTTGTGTGAATGACAGCTGCTGTTATATTTTGGATATCCGGTATATTTGTAAAAATATGATCTAAGCATGAAGGTCGTTGACCTCGAACGTCTCTAGTGTACGAATTTATGCACGATAAATAATTGAGTTCTGCTTACATATTGAGATAGCTATCTTTATCCTTACTAGAATAGTAAGATAGTAGATATTTAAATTCACATCTCCAACAATAACATTATTTTTATTTCTAAAATATAATAAAATATTTTTTAATTCATCAATAAAGTGTGACACTATCGACCTATGCGTTCGATAAATAGCAATAATGTTATAATGTTTATTTATGTCTTTAAATTCAATATTTAATATGTTAACATTACTAATACTGTGAATCTCTTTAATATTAAGTACATTGTATTGGTTAGATACAAATATTCCAATACCAGAGTTTTTGTTTAACTTTGTTATTGTTGTATAGTAAGAGTACCCCGAGATAGTGAAATTCAATTCACCGGCCGAGTGCGTTTCTGTTAAAACTATGCCACCCGGGAAATAATTTAATTCTTTTAATGATATTATTAATTCATCCATGTTCCTTTCTATGCTTCTAATATTTACATGAAATAGGCTAAATCCTTTATCAGGACAAATTAAATTGAAATCTTTTATGGAGTGACACAAATTTTCCTCTAAACAATTTTTTTTATCCAAAGCGTTATATAAAAAATCATTCATTTTGCAGTTTTATGTTAGTTATTCTATGGATACATTTATGTAATTTGTAATAACAAATGGTAGAGGCAAAGAATTTTAAATATACACTATGTATACATAGATATGATGGCTGAAATAACAACGTATAAATATTAGACGAATATAGCACGGGAATTAAATATTCTAGAAGTACTAAATAATGCATCGGTTTTTTAACACGAAGAGACGTTATTGCATTATAATACAATAAGCACATATAGTGGTTTGTTATACCGGTTTTATATACAATAACAAACCACTATAACAAACCACTATATGTGCTTATTGTGGTTTGTTATACCGGTTTTATATACAATAGACTGAAATCTCTTAGTATTATTACTATTTACCCACATATGGTCAATACAGGAAGGTTTCTGCCCGGCGACGTCACGAGTAAAATTGTTAATGCATGATTTACAATTCATCTCAGTTAGCATATTAACATATTCATCCTTTAGGTGAGATCGATGATTTTCAGATATATCCACATAAATATCACCAACCATTTATAATATATATAATTTTAGAATTTTCAGCACTGGGAATTTTTCGAATATGATTGAAGTGGGTAAGTATTGGTAATTTAAGTATTACTTTTATTAGGGTTTTCTGAGCTTTAAACAGTGTATTAATGTATTTTTTTACTGGCAAAGCCCCAGACAATAATGCCGTATTCCATTGTTGATTGTGCTAGCGCGAGGTATCATATATGTTTAAAACATTTTTCAAGTTAAAAAAAAGTAAATCAACTTGTTTAGTTTTCCTATTACCGAATCTATGTATCTATACCATTATATATAACGGTCGAAGTATGTACCAAGATATTTAATATTTTCTGTTTGTGTAATTGGGGGACAATCGCATGGGGTCTGTGTTGAATTACAGGAATGTATTTTAAGGCGGATGTTATTGGAGGGTTGGCCTCTCGAGTTTATGCTGAAAGTTATGAATTTGGTTTTATCTATATTTAAAGTTAATAAGTTAGAACCCAGCCATTTTTTTAGAATATTTAAGCCAAGTTCTGCTTTTGTGATTAGTGTTTTCCAGTCTTTGGCCTTAAAGAGTAACACAGTATCATCAGCAAAACTTATAATTTTCCCATCTATTTGGAGGTGACACGGGTCATTAATATATATAAGGAATAGGATTGGACCAAGTACGCTTCCTTGGGGTACCCCGTAGGATACTTGTTCCTTGTCACTACATGTGTTTTCTATAGAGGTATACTGTGTGCGATTTCCCATATAGCTTTCAATTAATTTGAGTTCTGTTTTTTAGTTTATTGAATAGGTTTTGATTGTGAATTGTGTCAAACGCTTTTGCCAGATCTAGGAATATTCCGAGGCATTTTATGCCCTGATCTATATTTGTTTTGACGAAGTCTGTTACTGAGGCTACCGCATGTGAGATACTCATATATTATTTTTGTTGAGAAAAGTTAACAGATTGTTTTTTGATATGTTTCTCGAGAATTTTTGGAAGTGTGTTTAGAATTGTAATTGGTCTGTAGTTATTTATTTCTTCCTTGTTTCCGTTTTTGTGGATTGGAATCACTTTGAAAATGCCTTCTTTAATGGACCTTATTAATTGAATTTTTTATTAATTTTTAATTTTAATGAAAACTTTAATGGATTTTTTTATTTATTAATATTAATTCATTACGTTAGATGACTTGGCAGGGGTGCAGGGGTAAACGGGATGTGGATTACGTAGGTCTTGGTGGCGGATGCGTCTGTCCGTCCACTGACTGGTCGAGGGAGACCTTTTGACTTCTCCAGCCGTACTATCTCAACTCATCGCCATGTCTCGCAGAGGGAGTCCAAGTATTATTATTAGTATTATTAATGAATCTCAGATTCCTACCCATCCTAATATATTTTTGCTTTCCAGAACTTCCTCTCCTTATTTTATTTAAAAATACCCTCCACACAGCGTCCCCAAAGATAACATTGGTCCTTAGGGAAATTATTTTCCTCAGAGCCGCCAGTGTAGAACTAATGTAAAAAATATATAAAATTGTAAGCTGTTGGAAATCTTCAATCATTTAACAAGAAAAAATATATTACGTCAATGTACGCCACTGGACATGATAGCGAAGGCATTCTGGCCATATGCATTAAGATATCGTCTATTATTCTGCTTGTCAAGCACAGGCCCCGAGTCGGGCCGCCGGAGCTTGCAGACGGAGTCGGTGGTCTATCCTCGTCTCACTCGTACACCACCCCCTCCCCCCCAAGAGGCACCCACCCGGGAACAACACGGTTTTGAGTTTTGCGAATTTGCCATATGATTGATTGTTTTGTAACTGGAGGCATTTTTCTTTCATATGGTGTGGAAAGGCAGGGTGGGATTTAAGCTCAATAGGGCAGGCACAATGCTGAGATTTTATTTACATTAGCTCCACACAGGAGGCCCTGAGAAAAATAATTTCCCTCTAGGCCTATGTCAACTTAGGGGATGCTTCGTGGAGGGTCTTTTTAAGGAAAGGAAGGAGAGGAAGTTCTGGGAAGGTATAAGGGGCGGGTAGTGTGTCCAGGAGTGACGTATTAATTATCCTTTCAACTTTAATTCTTTTATCAAGTAATATTGTAGTGAGTAATGTTCGAATAAATTCGTTTGGTTCCACGCTGGTAGAACACCACTTTTTGTTGGAATTTTGCCCATTTGCCGAGTTTGGCGACCAGATCTGAATAACCAAGTAGGTACTTATCAACCTTTCTCCTCCTATCTCCTTCCGTTCCCCACATAGATGGCGCTAATTTAATTATTGATTAAGATGAATTGATTGTTTACTTGTTAAGATGAATTGATTGTTGTACATATGAAATAGTTCTTTCTGTATAAATCTCAATTCTTTCAAAGAGAGGAATTCAAATACAACATTGGATTGAATCGTCGACAGAATATTGAATTTGAATTTTGGGAAGAATTGGGTTTTATTTGGAAAAAAAAACTACCCATTCATATAAGTACCGTATGTACATCAAAATTCATAAAGCACACTTGCAAAAAGTGTTTTTTTCATAAAAACAATTAAATGAACGCCATCATGAACGAGCTTGTGAATAACTTTAAGTTAACATACAGTATTTTTAAATCTCAACCAAAAGGAGGCGGGGATTCCGATTTAGAATTTTTCAAGTACTAGTGGATCACCCTAAAAGTAAGTAGGTACCTACCAACAATTTTCTCGCACATTTCAAATTAAACGTAGGTTAGTTGGTACGAAAGTACGAAGGTAAATTATGTGGGAACCCACTCCACTCATTCCGCCTTCTGTAACTTTTTGCTGTAATTTTGAGAATCATTGGCTCCCAAACGCCGCCCATCAGTAGATGTGGGACTGGAGGGAAAGAGAGGAGTGTGGGTTACCCGGGTGGAGAAAGGCGGTGATTTGTGTACTGCCTGTGAGAGTTCTTATCCACACTTTTCTCTTATTATATCAGGATTTCATGGGCGGGAGAAATTATTGGACGGAATGGCTCTCAATGTTTTATCCATTAGACATTTATCAATGTTTAAATAGTTCTTTATCCACCGGAGCGTTCCGCCATATATAATCAATTTTTGCCTTGAGCGGTCGGAAATTTTTAAGCGTTCGTTTTGTAAATTTCCCGCCCTCATTCAAAAAATTATACCTCCAAATTTTAATAAAAATACATAAACTGCTTACAGTGCGAGCCTTTGCGTGTATCTACGAGGGCTGTCCGTAAAATAAGGTCTCCAAGGTGCTGCGGTCGCGACGAACTATTTTGCGCTATATCCGGGAACACTGGCGTGTAGCCTGGTTTCCCTGCGCCAAATCCCCACCAGGCTGCACTATGTGCGATTCTTAGTCTCGGCGTGGCAGCCGTTCAAAAACAAAACCTCAGTAGAAATTAGAAATTCATTCTCAGCTACTTGAAGTATACGGAAAACAAGTATACAAGTGCGAAAACATGCACAAAAGGTGCAGAAAACTTAAAAGTGTGCCGGACGGCCATCGGTTTCACACGAAAAAATTGTCAAAGTGGAAAAACCAATGGTTGCAGATCGACGGGTGACGGTTCGGGAGCTCTGTGATATAATATGATTCTTGAGGTCAGTAAGACCACTATTGACAAGATTTTGACAGAAAATTTGGGAGATTACAAAGTCTGCTCAAAGTGGGTCTTAAAATGCTCACCGAAGATCACAAACAACAACTGGTTGTAGCAGCCCGCGAATTACTTGAGTGCTACGATATCCTTGGCGAAGAATTCTTAGACTCAATTGTGACTGAGGACGAGACCCGGATCACTACCCGACACTAGAGTCAAAGGAACAACCCCAGTGGCGAGTGGAAGCTCCATCGCGAACGGCTGCCACGCCGAGACTAAGCGTCACAGAGAGTGCAAAATGGTGGGGATTTGGCAAGGGGAAACCAGGCTACACGCAAATGTTGCAGGATTGCGCGTAAAATCGTTCCTCGCTACCGCAGCACCTTGGAGACATTATTTTACGGACAGCCCTCGTATACTTGTATTTGACCATTAATTCCATATTTTTAGAATGCGTAAAAAAATTATGAATTTATAAATGTGTAAATTCTGCGTATTATTTACTTTGATGTTGCGTTCGTGGTACCTACCTGGAGCAATCTTGAATATTATGACTTCGAGTATTGTCTATAATCTAGTTGGTGACCCGACATTAGTATTAGCTTTTGCATCCGGCTTCGCTCGCACAGTATTAGGGGGTTTCCCACTCCGCCTCCTCCACCTTCCCTATCCCTATCCCCACTCCACTCCCTCTGCCCCCTTCCCTCCCCCCCAACCTCTCCCCTTACCCGTTACATTAATTTTTCAAACAGCTCACGTGTAACCTATTAAAACGTAACAATCAAACACTTTTGCAATTCGCATTTGTATTAGATAGATTAGTATTTTATACATATTTGAATTTTTACTCTCAAATAAAATCTCCATAGTAACCTAAAAAAATATCAAAACGACAGCGCACGTCAAATAATTACTTAGCAACGCTTTGCTTTTCGTCCGGACAATACACGTAATAAATAATTCCATAACGCCAGAGCTTATTCATAACGCCAGAGCTTACTAATATATACAGCGTATATTACTCGCAAATAATGTAACTTTCTATTAGTGAAAGAATTTTTAAAGTCCATTTCACATTTATTGCGTGAAAGAGTAACAAACATCCATACATCCATACAAACTTTCGCCTTTATAATATTAAAATAGGATAGGATATAGACAAGCAGATTGTTCCTTGATGCATTTGAATGAAAATATGTTTTAAACGTTGTTATTCGGCGGTACATCCTCTCTTCACATCCCTTCGGGGTCACTTGGTTGTATTTTATGTAATTAGGTATACCGTATTTTCCCCAAACCGACTGCATATTGAATATAAGTATGCTGGTGGATCAACTGTCATGGAACCGACCTAGTTGATAATCACAGATATACATTTTAATTCGAACATGCATTGATTTATAAGAAAAATGATTTCAATATTTAAGGTTCGCGAAACGTCAATAACAAATAATCCAGAAGAGATGCGAGACATCTCTTGTTAAAAAGTGAATCTTCTAAGCTATCTATGTGATTACAACCTGTGGGAACTTTTGATATAATATCAATAAATATTTAAAAATATGTCTTAAGATTTGCCACATTTTGGCCAGCGAACGCTTGTGGGTGTTTGCAAATTGGCAAAAATGTGGCCAAAAACACCCCAGTCTTTGAGTGAGCAGTGGTGGGTAGTTATCATTATGAGATTATGAATTTTGTCAATATACCTATTACATTATTATAACTAGAAGTTGCCACGCATTTACCTATTTAATAAATCAAAACTATAATTTCCCCTAAAATTATAAGATTTGCAAGCTGGCAATTAAATACGTCTATTTTTTTAATTTCATGAATTGTACAATTTTCTCCAAAGAAACGTCATCATCTCAATGACTTTTTTTCAAACTTTCTTCAGGCCGGTAGGTAGGTACCTACCATAATAATATTGATGAATCCGATTTGAAAGCTCGTAGTAGAATCACGATCTTGCGAACTCTGGTGGTAAAAAAAGGTAATATGTACACCAACTTAAACCGGAGATGAAACTTAACAAACAAATGAACCCACAGGAGAAATTCAAAACGTTCGAGTTAAAACAGGACTTCGATTATATACACTATATCCTGAAACTAGTGGTAGAAACGGATACTAGTGCATCATCATCACATGGAGAACTAAAAGAACCAAACAACTTTGTTTTTATTTTTAACTTTTTTAACTATTTTTATTCCCTATGTAGGTACCATTGTGTTCCGATTAATAATAAAAAATATTAGTAATCATTATAAATCACACATTTAAAAATCCAATAAAATTAAGCACGCTATCTAACGCCAAAACTTAAATTTTTTTATTGTAATCAAATGAGTTACGGTTAATTGGGTGTTTTGATCACAATAAAAATATGCGCTGATCCTAAAATCCGGTAATAATTGCAATTATAAACGTGGGGTGCAGAAATCCTGTATGAATTCGGTATAAGCCCAATTTTACTCGTTTATGTACCTACCGTGTGACCAGAAAAAACTGATCGATTCGTTGGTTACTTGGAAACAAAATGCTGTTTAATATATCTTAATATATAAAATAAAGACGGGTTAGTTACACCATTTATAACCCAAGAACGGCTGGACCGATTTTTACGATCCTTGATTAGTTGGATTTGTCTCCGCCCCGAATAGCAGAATAGCTATTAAAACTAGTCCTGGGTCGGTCGTGAATAACCCGCTCATTGAAACCCGCTCACGGACCACAAAAGAGCGAGCGGGTCATTTTTTCGTCAGCACCCGGGTCTCGTGACCCACTTCTCACAACCGCTCTACTACTGCTACCTGGGTTTCGGGTGCGGAAGTGGCGGGGCGAGCGACGATAGATAGATGTAATATGAGAGAGCGAGCGGGTTGTCAACACCCGGGTTTCGCCACCTTCTCTCTCGACTCAGGTAGTAGAAAGTAGCTGTGTGAAGCGTAATCGAGTTTCATATTTTGTGTCGCGAAAAGAGCGGGTCTTCGCGACCTGTTCATGACGCCAGTATGTCGTGAGCGACCCGGGTCGTGTAAAACGATCGATCGACCCAGGACTAACTAAAACATCGAAAAAACTCACGAAAAAAAAATTATGATGAAGAAAATTCTTTTCCTCATGCATTTTCTATGGAACGAATTCTCATCTTTTGAAAGAGCTGCAGGAATATTGTGAAAAATATAATATTGAATAGTGAGTGAATTCCAAAAATTCAAAAACATCAAATGTCAATGCGCTGACTGTTTTGCTTTTGTTCTTAAACATAATGCAGTCCCTCTTTCTTACACACTAAATGTCAACAGACGAAAATGAGACAAACGGTGAGCGTATGTCTGCACCCCGCCAAAGGAAAAATACTGTAATTATAATAAATCTCCTTAACAAGCACAAAGAAAATTAAACGCAATTCCCGTAAGTAAGTAAAAAAGTAAGAAAATCACAAAAAATATAAATCGAAAATTGCTTCACTGTGTAATTTTTAAATTTACAAAAAAACTGAATTTAATTCAGCGATAAGTTAACACAACAGTTAGACACATCTACCGGATCTGCCGGATCTGCTCTGATGATGGAAACTGCAACGCTGTCCAAAACGTTGGCTAAAGAAGGAGGTAGCGCAACACGGCATAACACCCCAAAACAAATAACGAAAACACAACAGTTATTGATTCCGAGGTGGTACGAAGTTCGTCGGGTCAGCTAGTTGTCTATAAAAAGCAAGTTTCGGAATGGTAATATCATGGTATGTAAATAGTACTAAATGCAATGGAGTAAACGCGTTCTAAACGTTCTAATATGTTTTCCTCGGTGCAACTATCGCGATGATGATTCAAGGGTTATTGTTGAACGATTACATTAAACGATAATCGTTGATTACCATTTTTAAACGACTTCAAAAAGGAGGAGGTTCTCAATTCGACTGTATTTTTTTTTTAATGTTTGTTACCTCAGAACTTTCGTCTGGATGAACCGATATTGATGATTCTTTTTTTGTTTGAAAGCTGGTGCTTCCTGTATGGTCCCATTTCAATTTAGTCCAGTTCTGACAATGTCACCCACGAGAAAACCATATAAGTCTTAAATTTGCATTAAGTATGTGCGCGACAAATGGGCGAATAACTCAATATTGTTCTATACTTCTTTTGTTGGAAAGGATGTACTTCAAGGATAGTTTGATGAGAGTTTGGTAAGGTTCTGATTATGGTATCCATGACAAAGTAACAACTCTTCAATTTTTAGGAGCAAATTAACGATAGTTGGCCGAATCTTTTATAGGCTATCCGGATCCTTGTGTCACTTACTGTAACGTCGTTATGGTCAAGAAATATCTGTCTCATATAAGCAGCACGTTTATTAGGTCTACCTATATTCAGATAAATTAGTTAGTCTACTTCAGATTCACTAAAAATCAAAAAATAAACAAAAATCTTAACAAAACAAAAAAAGACTTAAAAAAATGCACTAAAAAGTAATAAAATAATTTCGTACTCTTCTATAACTTAATAATCAACTTACTTTTTCTACTCATCAATATATACGTACGATTGTTATTTTTGGAGTCGGTGTCAGCCAAGGTACCCGACCCGGCGTGTTCACTTGACAGCTCCCCTCTCGCCACGGTCCCGCTCTCGCCTCGTTAAGTCGCGCGTGCGACACAAGCACATCTCACCTATAACTATGTATGTATGTAGTCACAAACCTACCTTGGCTGACACCGACTCCAAGAATAACAATCGTACCTACATATTGATTAGTAGAAAAAGTAAGTTTATTATTAAGTTGTAGAAGAATACGAAATTATTTTTTTACTTTTTAGTGCATTTTTTTAAGTCGTTTTTTTGTTTTGTAAAAATTTTGGTTTTGCTCGTAGCGTTGCGATTTGTTGATTTTTCACTAGTCACGCATATTCGTTCACAGTGACACCCCTCTAGCCAATTTTTTCGCTTTTGGGAACAGTTCACATAGGTCTTATAGAAATCGTCGCATCTCCCTTTCTATCATGGTGAGAAACACGATCTATACGGTATTACAAAGAGAAAACACCACGCTTCTTCTCGTATTAACCATAGAAAAATTAAAATCTGCACCTCTATGAAACCAACGTTTCCGATCGCAATTGTCTAATAAAATATGTGTGCTTTTTTTCCATTCCATCATACATCTACCATGATGGTAGACACTGTAATGCTGTACGAAACGTTGACTAAAGAAGGAGGAAGGGCAATATTATGGCACAATAACTTGAAAATAAATCACGATAATATTTTTGGCTGTGAAAATCTCAAATCATTATTAATTAGTATAAAAATGATAATTTGTATGAAGGTGAAGGTTAGGCCACAGAGGTATAGAAAATAAATAAAAATGTTCTGTTGGATAATTTTATTGGTCATATAATAAGTACACATCTAATTCAATCAATTTAGCACCACCCTGTGCTTTTCACCTCCTATTATAACTGGGCCATACATGCTTCAAATCAGATAAATTACAAATTGCTATTATTTTTAACCGTTCATAGTGTCAAAACAGCAATTTGTGACGCGCGGCGTGGCGGGCATTAGTCACGGGGAAACCCTTCCGTCCGTCCCTAGTCGCGATTCGGAGATTAAAATTTGATATGCCTTACCACTATCATATTGAAAACCATTAATAGAAATTAATTTATTTATCTGCTGGATTTGAGAGACAATTATTATTATTTTTTTAATATGAAGAATACAAAAGACTCTGAAAAACTGTTCAGAGGCGTAAGGGGATGAATTTATTTTGTGAAGCGGAAATAATTTGATGAAGGGAGTAGGAAAGATTTTTTATTATTTTTATTTAGGTCAAACTCACAACCATTTATTTTACCTTTGGCCCTCTACAGCTGGTCTATCTCGACCCGTTATGTGGCGCAGCAGGGGGACGGATGGATTCATAAGATAAGTCCGTCACTTCTGGGTACACTGAATCCTGGATTCCTACCGATCCCTCATACCCTTTTCCTTGCCAAAACTTCTTCTCCTTCCTTTCCTTACACATAACCCGAAAATATGACATAACATCTCCTGAGTGGGGTTATTGCAAAAAAATGTGGGTATCACGTAAGAGTTTCCGTTCAACTGTTTCCAACTGTTGTCCTTTTTATTAATACCGAATAGAAGTAATGCGTACGCTCGAAAATAAATATGTGAGTGTGGAATGTATCGGGAGCATCATCTATCCTTATCCTACTTTCCTCTTCCTCTCCTCCTCACCTAAAATTAATTTTGTGATATATCTAATAAAACTCCATATCTAAGTAACTTTAACATTGGAGATCTTTTTGGCTTGACTTAATTTAACTTTGTAATTCTATTAATTGTTTTTGTGTTTAATCCGTAGAACTCCACTTTAATTTTTAGAAAATTGAATGTGATAATGTTATTTATCGAGTTCTGCAAGTATTTTAGAATGTATTTTAGTTACAGCTGTTTCGACTTGTAAGGTCCTTTGCTAAAATACCTTCGTACTTTAATTAAATTTAAAAAAAATGTAATTCTATATTTTTATGTATAAGCCGATTGTCCCTTACAAATACATAAATAAATTCAAAATTTTCCGACTGTCCCAGTCAACTGTTCCCAACCCGTCCGGAGCCAGTAAGACTGTGGCATCCTTAATGAGGGTATGTTGTGAGGATGAAGTCATGGGGTGGGGAAGGAGGAAGGGGGAGAAGAAGGTTGGGAAGTGCCTGGCTATTCAGATCTGGCCACCAAACACGGTTAAAGGCATTTTAAGCAACGTTTCGATTCTGAATGGTGGTCATTCACCAGGGTTATTCTAAATGTATCTATGACTATGGAACACGCCGCAAATATACTGTAATATATTCATTAATTGAATAAATTGTGAAATAACACAAATTAATCAATAAAATTTAATTGCACACGCTTCAATTTTGACCTCCGACCTCGCAGCCAGGATGTACTGCACTTCCCCATCATCCTCTGCCCATCCCTTTCCTCTCCTCACTACTTTCAGCCTCACAACATACCTCAATTCGGAATGCTACAGTCTCACTGCCTCCAGACGGTTTGGAGCAGTTGCGACTCTTGTGCGGTACTAATATAAAAAAAAAAATAACTCGTAAAAAACTCTTAAGAATTATAAGAGTCAACAAATAAGTGTTTTATCTCACGTAAGTAATGGAGCAAATAAATAACCCATTATTGTCAAGAATTGCCTAAACGTAAAATAAAACATGCACTCACTTGAAGGAAATACCTCCCTGCAGTAGTACAGGCCATACATATATTCTTGTCTATCCGTATAATATGGGCAGGCCAAATTATTCATCGATAATTAAAACTCATACTACCATAACAAAACAAAAATGATATATTATAATGGTAATTGACCACCACCTGTGCAAAATTTTTCGATTTATACAAATCATCGTCACAATCCAAAATTTATATCCTTAAATCGAGAACTCCTGACGTAGACATGCACAACTTTCAATTTATTAAGAAAATTAGTATTTAGCCTTTCTATACGTTAATAAAAAATTTCATTAAATTCGTATGATTGGATGTCCTTTCAAATAAATATGGCACCTCCTTACGCGATCATAATATCGTAAATTAATTTGAATTACACCCCAATGCGAAATGCATTCATATTTTATACGAGGGTTAATAATTATCCATCATATCGAAACTGTGGAGGACGTGTACCATTGAAAATTAACTCTATCGTCCAATAAAATAATTAAAATTTGTAGCACTTTTTCATGTACAACTTTAAACCCTCAGGCCTCAGGTGAAAATATTTTCGCTTTGCAATAAAATCCAAGTAAATACATAGAATATTTCTGAACGCATCCGAAATCTATAAATAGTTTTTGAAAGATGATGAAATACGCTTTCAAATTTAATAATATATATAATTTTGGAAATATAATAATTTTCAATGAAAACATTAAAAAAAGATTTTAAAAATGGCTCACCTTACGTTTTTTCCAACTAAAATTACTGTTAAAAAAATACTTGTACATATTTTATTAGGCAAATGTATTATAAATGTTCACTAAGTTATTACGAAAATAGTGTTAGCCGGCGCACGGTGGGACGCTCGGCATTTTACCCCTGGTATTCAAACCTAAAACCCACTTCAAAAATATCTTTAATAATAAGTTGGTTTGGATATCAATCGAATTTATTTACAATGTCGATTTTTTGTACTTATACACTTGTATATACAGAATATATACGAGTAGTTTTTATTCTTGATGCATTTGTATGAAAATATGTTCTATACATGTTATTCGGCGGTACCTCTTCTCGGCACACTCCTTCGGAGGCACTTAGTTATATTTTGTGAATTTCAGTATACCGCATTTTCCCTAAACCGACTGCATATTGCATATAAGTACGCCAGGGAGCCAACTGTCGGGGTATCATCTGTCATGGAACCCTAAGGTTACAATAATACGTCGCTGGAGCCTTCATAAACATCAACGGAATGATCCTATAAAATTTATGCAATTGAATTAATTTGAAACAAAACTTTAATCTTACTACTTATGAACACCACGCAAGAATCCCAAAATCCAGAAGCCAGTGCGATAATGACATTTTCTTTATGGTATATCTTGAAGCTGAAGCTAAAAATCACGAATAAAAGCAAATCTTTCATCGTTGTGCTGCATTCCGTATAATACATCTCTAGGGGTATTCTATAAGTATATTTCAATTAAATGTTTAGTTATTCACCCCTCAGATGTTATACCTGTACGGGATGCAGGCC
Organism: Limnephilus rhombicus; assembly: GCA_929108145.2. Taxonomy (NCBI): domain Eukaryota; kingdom Metazoa; phylum Arthropoda; class Insecta; order Trichoptera; family Limnephilidae; genus Limnephilus; species Limnephilus rhombicus. Next base: position 20,107,264 of record OV815296.1, on the reverse strand, counting down.
TAACACGAATATAGCGGCGGTTACATAATTGTATTTAACTACAATATTGAATATGTTCACGATTTCAATTAACGTTTCTGTAACACGATTTATATGATATATAAATAAGAATGTCCCATTTTTAAGTTTCATTAAGAGATTGATGAAATTTTGCACACTTGACCTACTAAATGAGAGGGAGGTAGCTCTAGACATTATGTTTCGAAAAACCACCCCCACCCCCTTTTTCCACTTCTTTGAGCGGAATTATGATGCTTGATGAAATTTTGCACACTCGTCGTTCGAAGTGAGATGAAAATTACTATCTCATTCGATTAAAAAAAAAAAACTCTGCGAAAAGCCCGGGCGACGCCACGCCGTGGACGGTCACGACGTTGTTTGTGGGCTGTGAAGACTGAGGAAATGTGTCCAACTTCCTCAGTCTCTTGAGATCTTCGGGGAGATGGTACTGGTTGGTTACGATAATGAGTTAGTTTGGCAATTGGTAGCAAAACCAACCGATCCCCGAGGAATCCAACCAAATATAGAATTGATAGCTGAAGGTTGGTGAATATCACCCTATAATAGAGAACTCCAGTCCAATTTTTTTTATTTTTTTTAATGAATAAAGACCTTCAAACTTAAATAACTGCATTTTTATTTTTATTTTTATAGTTAGTTTTAATAGTTAAAATAATTGTCAAAGTTTTAATTTTTAAAGACTCGCAGAAACGCACCGTATCTATGGTGGTCTTTACCCACCGTCCCCACCGTTAGTTTTTTACTTTTTAAGTTGTCATTTTGAATCAGTGATGTCATGTCGAGGGAAATTTCCCTAGATCTAGGGGAGAAAAATATTTTTTAGGGATAAGGGAAATCAGGACAAAATCTAGGGAAATTTCGAACTCTGGCAAAAATTTTGGTAAATATCGGTTCGGACTGGCCACGCTTATTACGAATAATTTTTAGAAAAAAACTTTAGATTCGCCTTAATTACTATAAAAGGAAACTTTTTGGCTTTGGGGCGGCGGAAAATAATGCATTTTAATTTTCAATTGCATAAAACCAAAATTCACTTCGCGAACCGACGCAGCGAAAATCCGCGGCCGTAGCTGTCACTTGCTGTCACTGTTATGGACTGTAGCTGACTTCGTGGGATACCTACATGAAATACCGCGAATCACAAACCATGTTACACAAACCTAGCGTAGCCGCTAAGCCACTTGAAAACTGGGATGTTTTTCTTGCCTTGACGCGAGTAGGCGTTATAAAGGGCCACTTTCTTTTGTATCACAAACCATGTTACACAAACAAGCCCGCTAGACAAATTTCATAATTACGCGCCTTATCCCACGAAGTCGGCTACAGTCGTATTAGCTCTTGTTAATTTATCAAGGATACCAACATCACAGTGACATGTACGGCCGCGGATTTTCGCTGTGTCAGTCGCGAAGCGAATTTTGGTTTTATGCAATTGAAAATTAAAATGCATTATTTTCCGCCGCCCCAAAGCCAAAAAGTTTCCTTTTATAGTAATTAAGGCGAATCTAAAGTTTTTTTCTAAAAATTATTCGTAATAAGCGTGGCCAGTCCGAACCGATATTTACCAAAATTTTATTACATATGACAGTATTACTGGTATTATTTATATATATACGTATATATATTTTTTGGAATTCCTATGAATCTTAATTATTTTTCATGTACTTACATGCCATGTTATTTTTAACACTGACAACTCAAAATGATATTAGGGAACGTACCCATACTACGTGACACGTTCGGGGGGGGGGGGGGTCTTCAAAATACCACGCTTGGTACAAATGAGCGGCGGGTTGCTTATGATTTTTATTTTGCAAAGTGTTTTTTTTTATATTTGGAATTCAGTTTCTAATTCAGTGGTGAGTGTATTCGTACTTTTAAATTATTACTTCACGTAGCAAAAAGTGTTTTATTTGGAAAATCACGGTATTATTAGTATATTTACCAAGTTCCGATATCTTTCCAATTAATTATCATATTAATTAACATATAACAGGATTAGTGTTACACAATCAGGTGGCTACGTAGGTAATTGCGTAAATGTGAAATTCTAGGGAAATTTCACTTCTAACTGTTGGCAACACTGTGAAGAATCCAGAATAATCATGGCGGATAATGACTTTTAGGTGTGAGGTGTGTTTTTTATTCAAGATTAACTGCTTTTAATATAGAAAAACATTGGTAAAATGTCCACATTTCACCGCTACTGTTATTGTATTTAATCAAAGTGCAATATAAAAACAATAAATCATCTCTTTCATTGCAAATACATGTGACATCGTGTTTTGTGTCAGGTGTTACTTTGTAGGTACATTGTTTTATGTATAATACATACAGAAACACTGGTATTTATAATACACTGATCATGACGAGTGTGTAACAACTTGTATAAAAAGCCCTATACTAAAAACAATTTGAAAATACATAAAAACAAACGTCAAAATATGACATGACTTTAACCTCAAATAGACAACATTTATTGCAGATTGTCCGCAAATATAGCCCTTTTCGTAAATTGTTGAGGGCCTAAATTATGTTTCAATAAACACAATAACTATTATTTATCTAAATCTCTATAAACAGTATGAAAATAAACCAAAAACACGAAATGTTGAATTGCATAGGTACGCGTGCACTTCAAGTCATTTCAAATGTCAATACAATACAATACACAGGTGACAGGTTAACTGTGACGTCACGGTTAACCATTTCAGTAATGCCAACTTAACGCTGTGTTTTCCGAAGAGGTTTAAAAATGCACTTTTTAATAATTTATTAAAAACTCTGCATTTAATATTATGAAATAAAACTTATATATTCAGAATCAGCGTTTCTTGGTCTATATGAACATATTTTTTTAAAGCCATAATATTTTTCACTGGAGTTCCTTATTGGTGTCTTGGTAGAGATGGCAAGATCTCAACATCTCAAAGTAGGTCAGTCGGTCCAGTATCAGTTGTCAGTTTGTGACGGTCAGGGTCGGCGCGAGGTGTGTCTCGGAACAGATGACAGGATAACTGGTCGAATTGGATCGTTGGCGATGGAAGTAACTTTGTGTTGAAGATAGTTTGTCCATTAACATCGACATCTAAATTAATGACACCTGTCGCGGTTGAAGAAGATTGCCCGGATTCTCTGAGAGCTAACTGAACGCTCGGCAGCGTGATTGGTTACGAAGTGTGCTTGACTATCTGAATCGGTTTGAAATCTGCCGGATGGATTACGATTGCTAATGTGAGCAGCAGGCAAACGTGCGATGGAGCTGTCACCGAAATTAGCGAGGAAAAGAACTGGAGACTTGGAGACTCAGAAATGGAAGCTCCTTGAATCGTGAACGTGGTGGGTCGTTTGCACTCCTCCTCAGAAGGAATGTCGTCTTCCCTATGGAGAAGAGTGTGGTGCTTATGATGACATTTCTGACAATCAAATACAGATGTGCAATTCGTGAGAGAATGAGAAGGCTTTAGACAATTCAGGCACCGATGGACTCCAGATAGTAATATCTACAGCCCGTTCGTCGGACGAATATCTACAGCTCATATGTTGGACTAATATCTACGAACTTCAGAGTGTTGACTAATATATACAGAGTGTAGGTTGGACTAATATCTACAGAGGGCAGCTGAGCAAGAGGTTGTACGCAAGGCCGTAGCCAGGGGGGGGATCAGGGGGGATTGATCCCCCCGAAATTGATATTGACATAGAGAAGGTAATTGATTTGTTCGCTGCAAAGAAAGCTAAAATTTAATTGTGTAATTATAAAAATACATGATAAGATTGATACGTAACACCATTTAATTTCTTTTAATAATCACTGTTCCGCAAAACAAAACCCCCCCCGAATTTTTTTTCTCGCTACGGCCTTGGTTGTACGGAAAAGCATAAATTACTTCAATTACGTAATTACTAATTATGTAAAGGCTTAAACGTTTAAAGTACGTACATGAAGTTTTTGCATAATATTACGTATTTTGCTGTTTACGAGGACAATGATTTATTGAACAAACATGGAGGTCATAATACAAAGATATTTAAGTATTTATTTCGAAATACACGGCACCACAACCTAACCGAACCTAACCTAACCTAACTGGCATAGAAATGGTCATGGTAACAAACTAAATAATTTTGAAGCACTCGAAATAAAGAAAGCTGTTAGAAGAAAATCCCTAATTCTTAATATTCAGCTAAATGTGTCCAATAGTCCGATATTAGGGATTTTTACATACATACATACATAAATTCAGTTTTTTAAACTGCATACGCAATATTACGTTATTCCAATATGCTATACATAATAGGCCACTTGCATGGACTTCATAACGACTTGGAAAAAATCGTGTGGATAGATTTTTTTACTAAGATTACGAAAATGTTAGTAAATTTTTTTAGAAATATACAGTTTTTTTTTAATATTTAAATAAATAAATCCATTATTTGGGCTCTTGACGTCACTACACGAAAATGTTCCGTCTCTGAAAATGATCCTATTAATTTTATAAAATTCCACACTGATTTATTTTTTTTATATGGCATCACTTTGATTTCAGGTGAATTTTTGAATTTGACATTTAACGTTCACTAGATTTATTGTTTGTTCTCTGCGAACGTATCATTTGGATTGATTTTTTGACAGATGTTACGAAGAGAACCCCGTACATTTTACATTGCCCGTACGTGTTTTTAGAGGTATAATGGATAATGGTGCGGATTTTAACAAAATCAAATCTTACAATATTCTTATTATTATTATAATTTACAAGTACAAGTATATTACATTTAATTTAGTAATATAGACGTTGAACATTATAATGATTCCATCTTATTGATGGATCAAGGAAAAAAATATTTATGAGATTTAATATTTTTGGTATGCCTCGTTATTCTCCTGTGTCATTCGTGTGGAAAACGTTCTTTTTTTTTAAATCATTTTCGGATATGTAATTATTGTTTTTTCGCACCTATAAAATTATGCTTTTTTTTTTTTTTAATTTGGGAGGCGGGAATGGGTACCGCCGCCCCGGGAACCTTTATTGGATAAGCAACAACTCTGCCATAGGTCACCCCAAGTGGTTCGCTACGTTTGGTGATTTAGCAGGGGTGCCCGGGTTCATGGGGTGAGGTTTGTCTAGGTCTTGGAGGCAGATGACCAGGACATACTGAACCCAAGATTCCTAGCCACCCCTTAAACCCTTTTCCTTCCCAGAACTCCCCTCTCCTTCCTTTCCTTAAAAAAAACCCTCCACACAGCATCATAGGTGAGCATAAAGATGACATAGGCCCTGAGGGAAATTATGTTCCTAAGGGCCTCCTGTGTGGAGATTATGTAAAAAAGAAATGTCCCGTCTTTCCGGTTTATAAAAAATGGTCCGTTTTTTCTGATTGAACTAACTAACTAACTAACTAACCATCACGCCGTTTCCCCGCAGGGGTAGGCAGAGAGGACGGACCGCCAAACAACTCGGTCTTGGCACACACTCTTTGCCTCACTCACATTCATACATCGTCTCATACATTCTCTTCTATTATTCTGACTTTTGACATGACCCGACTCAAGTGTCTGATTCACTTGATCGTGCCATGTCTTCCTCGGGCGTCCCCGACTTCTTCTACCATTCACATTCGCGTCGTATATTCTTCTTACACTACTTCCTTCGTTCATTCGCTCTACATGCCCAAACCATCTGAGGGTCCCTTTCTTAATCTTACTCATTATGCTTACATCAGCCTTACATTATTTGCGGATATCCACATTTCTCACACGATCATACATTATTTTACCACACATACGTCTCAGGGATCTCATTTCAACAGCATTCAGTTTACTTTCATCCTTCCTCTGCCAGTTCCATGCCTCACTGCCATACATCAGGGTAGGTACCAGGACTCCATTGTGGACTGCTAGCTTCGCTTTTTTTGACAGTTTTTTATTAGCGCCAACGGCATTCAGTCCACCATTAATGGAGTTACCGGCATTCACCCTTCTTTCAATATCTCTTTCAGCCTTCCCATCTCTCGTAAACATACTACCCAGATACACAAACTCATCCACCTGCTCCAAATATTCATCATTCACAACTATGTTGCATACTGTTAAATATTTATTTAAATATTTGTTATTTCTGATTGAAATTTTCGAAAAATCGCCAGGGTTTCAAAAATACGATAAAAAAATACGGAATGTCTTAGAATATTTGCCTAAACCGGAAAATTTAAAAAAAAAATGTGATGCAAGTGGCTTATTGCAAATCCAACCTCTGCCAGTGCTGTAGATATTCATCAACACTTTGATTCTCATATATATTAGTCAGCAGTTTGAGCTGTAGATATTCGTACGCACTTTGGTTCTCATAGATATTAGTCCGATTTTTTCAGTTTTTGGAATTCTTGTAGATATTAGTAGACGCCTCCCACCGATGGTGTGCCTTGGCGAATTCCTGAACCGATTTGAGTGTAAACGTGTTGTACTTGGCGATAGAATGGGTTCCCTTGCAAAACGAGCACATGAGTAAGTGGAAGTAGTCAAGGACCCTTTGATTTCAGGTTTTGCCTTATTCATATCACAAATAAGCGATGACGTTTGTTTTATGACAGCTTCATCACGAAATTAACAAACTCAGCTATCGTTCACTTAGAAATCGCGCAGAAAACAATATTAAAGGTAATTCTTAAAAAAAATAGACTAACTAATACAGACCAAATATTCAACAGTTGTGACGTACTAGATATATGCCAATTATACGTTAAAACTCTACTAAACTACATTTTCGACCAAAAAAACAAATTTCAACAATCTCAAAATATCACTAACAGACCAGTAAGACAATCGTACAAAAATAACATAAAAACTCCGACAGTGAATACAAGCTTTGGAAAAAGGCACTATAAGTATCATGCTATAAAAGCATTCAACAGTCTTACCCATGAAAATAAAATAGAAGAAAACAAAAATAAATTCATACTCAAAATTAAAAATTGGATTAAAGAACAAAAAAGACAATATTTCCAAAATCTCATTACATAATAAGAATAAAACACACACACGTAACACACAAACATAAATATAAAACACATCGTTTTAAAAATATATTTGTACCTAAATTATAAATTTTTATTTATAGTTTAATTTTAGCTTTTTTTTATGCAGCATTATTTTTATATTATTTTTAATGTAATATGTATAAATTTTTGTTTTATAAAATGGAGGCCTCAGCACAGGTGAGCTACCCAGTGAGGCCGACATTGCTGAATTGTATTTAAAAATGTTGGATATTATGTCAAATAAATAAATAAATAAATGTTGAAAGACATTGCTAGATATATTATATTTACTACTTACTTTATCAGGCAGTTTCGTCTTCTAATTATTTTTAACAGTTAAATAGACAGTGTGTGTGAACTTGCATAGTGGTTGCGTCGACCAATAGTTGATCCTCCGTCAGTTAGCCCCCCAAAATTATTTTTGAAGTAAAACTTCTTTACGCACGCTTGACTTGGGGAGTAAGCTGGTGGATGCGTGATGAGAGCGTTACAAAAAGCGAAGCGAATGGTAGTTGAGAGGGAGATATAAGTTAATGAAGATAGAAAGATAGAGAGTTATGTTTCGTATATTCCTGTAGGAGCAAGAGAGAGACGTGCGAGCACACATTTTCTTTCTCTCATAGCCAGTTACGTTTCGTATATCTAAGACACAGTGCAGGCCTATTGTCCGTATCACACTGTAGGAGCAAGAGAGAGCAGTGCGCGCGCACATTTTCTTTCTCTCTGCCTACCAAATAGATGGAGCTAAAGAAGTTTTACTTTAGTCGTGTGGTCTAAAGCACACTCGTATTTTTTTTGTGCACTATTTGCCAATTTTTGTCAATTTTGTTTTACTATGGTGGGAGTTCCATAGAACAAACGTCTTTGATGCTCGAAATGTTTGTACAATATTTTCATTACTTCATTGTGATCTTCCTCCTTTACATGGGTCTCTTCAAGACCTAGATCGACTTGTTCCTTGCCCTAAAAACATCTCCGCACAGCATTCCCAAAGATGACAAGAGGCGCCGATCTCTGAATATCTGTCCGAAACGTTAGCTAAAGTAATAATACACCAAAAATAAATCACTATAAAATGATTGCGTACTCACAAACCATAAACATAAAACAACTTAGAGAAGCAACTATTCGTTTATTTTTACATTAGAGTTTGAAATCACTGCTGTGGCTAACGAAACACAATGCCATCTACTGGGTGGTTACCCAACCTTTCAACTCACATCGCCATCTGTTAATTTGCATAAAAATCAAATCCACACCGCTCGCTTGGGTTACGAAAAATCTGACAATATGAATTTGAATTCCTCCGGGGTGGCACCCGACGAATTTGTGAACTCATCTACTAAAAGGTAAAAAAGAATATTCAAAAGTAACTAGTCTTCTTTAGTTACCCCTTATTTTTCCCCCCAGAAGCAAATTGTCATATTGTGCAACATATGCTTGCGGGGTGCGTTAGCGCTGGCCATCTCTTGTCTAAACGCCGCCTGAGAAACAAAATTATTTATTTTTGCGATAAGTCACACTTGAATTATTATTAGGGAACATAATTTATCACTAATACTAGCACAGACACCCGTGAAAAGTCACGGAATATTATAAATGTAGGATTGATATTTGCATGTTAGCTGAATAGCAATCCCTGAAAAATCACGAAATAGACAGAACTTTACTTGAAAAGAATCTTCTTCTTCTTCTTCGATGGCGCTATAGCCCATATAGAGCTTTGGCCTCCTGCAACATTCGCCTCCAACTTCTCCTGTCCTCAGCGGTTGATTTCCAGTTTGTTACCTGGAGAAGCTGTGCTGCATCTCCTCTTACCTCGTCTTCCCACCTCAGTCTGGGTCTTCCCACTTTTCTCCTTCCATCTGGGTGTCCAGTCATAATTCTTAATTTTTGGGACGCGTACGTCCGGCATTCTCTGTACATGCCCAGCCCATCTCAACCTGAGGAGTGATTAACTTGTCAAGATTACCTCTAAGAAATTAAAACAATTTTTTCCCTTGATAAGTTAGCTCTTTTATTTAATGTGCCAGAGCTACTTAAGCTGTAGCTCTGACACGGAGGTCGTCATAATGAAGATAGTATTATTATAAAGGTAGCTCAAAAAATCCCTGCATAGAAATTTCAATAAAAAATAGTTCCTTTTTCAAATCCTTGACCATGACAGGAGAGAGACAAAATGAGGCAATCTTTTTAAATTAACATTTTTCTTTATTGAAATATAAAAGTATTTAGTCAACAATACATAATTTATGTCTCTAACTAGAATATTTGTTTTGCTTTGCTGAACAAATAACGAAGTTTTTAAGATGCGTTGCTAAAATAAATTTATCTCTTTCTAACCTCCTGAAACAAAACTCATAGAACAAGCAACAAGAGAATGAGTAAATAAGTGTTTGCTACATTCATAAATACAAATAAGAATGTGAAATTAAAGACGAGAAGAAAACTTTCTGAGGAAAATCCAAAGGAAGAAAATAAATAAAACACAGACTCTTCATTCAATTATAAAGATCAATTCTATAATTATTATTCATAATCAGGGATTATGAATAGCTCAGCTTCACACTTTCTCAAATTGAAATTATAATTTTTTTATTTTTTATTTTTTTTATTTATTTATTTTTTTATTAAAGCGACTATATAATTTTTTTTACATACAAAATGCAATGTGAAATTAAGTATAAAATATTGTATCTCTTAGTCCTCCTCACTAGGGGGTCCTGTGCCGAGGCGGACTAAAGTTATTTAAATATAGTTCATTCGTCTTCTATGTCGTTTTTAGCGTCTTCGCTAGGGTTTTCTCATTGACCTCTTTAAGCCATATTTTTATTTTTGATTTGTATTCAATTGGATTTTTTATTAGTTTTATGTCTTGGGGAAGGATGTTATGGAGTTTTGTTGCAAAGAATGTATAGTTATTTACTCATTCTCTTGTTGTTATCCTTTATACACTATTTTTAAACTATTTATGTAAAAATGCGCCTGCTCTCAACACAGGAACTCCCAGGCACAGCACAATTACCTATGTAACATAAAAAAATGAGGATTATAAAAAATAAAATAAAACTGCTGTTTTGCATCATTCCATTTGGTTTCTGTCTTTTGCACGATAATTGGGTAGGGCTGCGATCTTTGTATTTTCTTTTTTGTAATAGATAAAATTGTTGTATACTGGTCGGTTATAGTAGAGGTGAATATGATAGATTTGGTTGATTTAATAATCTTACTGAACATGTGATCGATGCAAGATTTGTTGTCATTAGTTACACGCGTAGGTTTATTTATCATACTTTGGAGTCCATGGGAGGCCAGTGTTTGTAGATTATCAGTTCTATTGGGATGACCATTTTTTAATATGTCAATATTATCTCCGATAAGGAAGACATTTTTTGTGTTTTTTAGAAGATTGAGTTCATTAGAAAGCGTTTCAAGAAACTGATTAATATTAGTTGTAGCTGGTGATCGGTACAGAGCTAATATCGTGGTTTCATCACCCACTTTGATCTTTAAACAGTTTGCATTTGGGAATTTTATTTCATTGACTTCAGTTTTAATGTCATCTTTAATGTACGCTATCACACCATCATTTTTTGTGTAATTCAAATTGGTTGCATATGACGTGTAATTATTAATATGCAAGGGTGAATATTTATCCTTTATCCAGCATTCAGTAAGGATAATTATATCTAGATTTATTTTTAGATTCTTAATTAGTATTTGAAGTTCATAGAAATTTTTGTTGATACTTCGTATATTTTTATTTAATATATTAAAATTGTTTTTAAGAGTTGACAGTTCATCTGGTTTGTTTGTAGTTATTGTTTCATTATCATTTAAAGTTGTTAAAGCCTTTGGTTCAGAAGTAATTATTGTGGTATTCATTTTCACAATATAAATTATTAAGTGGATTTAGTTTTTTTTTTTTAAATATAATTTGCTAAATTATTTTTACCATATCATCTAGGTTTTTAGCTTTATGTAGATAATTTTATCATCTTGTTTTTTACGGATCATAATTTTGCCTTGTTTGTACCAAACGTATTGATATTTTTTTTCCCTGGCTACTTGTTTCGTTTTCCATAATATTTCTTTATGGTACGGGCTCAATTCTTCGCCGATGTAGATAGGAGATGTCGTCAAATCCTTTATTTCATCATAATTTATTTCTTTTTTCTTTTCAAGGAGGGAATCTCTTTTTCTTTTATCGGAAAAGATCGCAAGAAGTTTTGGAGGGGCTCCATTTCGTCTGTCTGAGACTCTCGTGACGTCAGTTATATCTGTGTGTAGAAGGTGGATTCCTGCTGCGGCAGCAACTTTTTTTACAATTTCCAAAGGTTATTCGCGGTTTTGTTGTGGAATTCCTGCTATTTCCAAACTATTTGATTTTGTTAGGGTCTCCATATCAGACAGTCTGATTTCAAGCTTTTTTATAATAATATTTTTTTCCGTTTGGTCTTTTTTAATATTCTCAAAATCTGTTTGAATTACCCGATTTAGATTATTTGAGACCTCAATTTTTTTAATATCTCATCGTATTGAGCACTGATAAAATCAATGCTTTTAGAAGTTTGGGAAGTTTGTAAATCAATTTTTGTAAATATATCTTTTTTAAGGGTTTCAAATTTTTTATCGATGTACTCAATAATTTAATTCATGTTTATTTTATCTTCGGAAATTATTGGGGTTTTGCTACGTGTAGTCATTATAAGGTTATCTCTCTCTCTCTTAGGTTTATGTAGGACCTAGCGATCCGTAATGTGGGAAGGTTCTGCTTTTTTGTTCCAGAATTTAAAAAGAAACAAGATTGTTTGGGAAGATTCCATAAATGTATTGTAAAGAGAAGTACATACACAAAGAGTAACCAAATAATATGACAAAAGGAATAGTAACAAATTAACAAAAACATACCCGATGGACCAGAGGTTAAACCAAGCTAATCTACTTCTATTACACGTTGAGGGTGTCGATGCGACGGGGATGCTAGCTCGGAGTACGAAGGGCGAAGTGTTTCGTCTCACACTAGGGGAGGGGTTCTCGAGTATAACGTAGTCGTAAAAGTATAGGTCCAGCAGCTGCTTCAATAGGCTTCAAAAATCTCAGAGGTTCCAGGCTCCCACGTGTCCCATCCGTAACTACGGTTCCAAAAACCTTCGGGGCGAGAACGACAATTTCGTGTCCCATCCGTAACAACGGTTCCAAAAACCTTCGGGGCGAGAACGACAATTTTCTCGGGAGTCAACAAGACGGATGTTTGTAAGGATCAATCGATCCCGGCGCGTAATCAACAGGATTACCCCAATAACTTTCGATTCCACATTGGACTCGGCTGGCAGGTAGCCATTATCATAAAAATCGGAACAAACACATTCTCCACGAACTAAAAGACTTGAACACGCTCCTCAAGCGACGCGTGAACTCCGCGGGACACGTTGCGGATATTACATGTCGATCAGACTTAAATTATTAAAGTATTTTTGACTCGTTGAAACTGCGGCGGTTCCCAAGACGCCGCCGTTTCTAGAAGTGTCAAAACCAGCGAGAAAAAAGTGTTGCCAATCCAATACGGGCTGTTCAAAATACCAGGTTAGTGGTCAGGTAAATAATTATATCACAAATTGATAATTATTTACGTGACATCATCACTATTTTAGTTAGTTCACAAATGCCCCTCACAAAGTATGCTTGAAGGAAAATTGTTTGTGGCAAATCACTATGTATTTATTGTATTGCATAGACTGTGGCATAGACAAAGTCACTAAAATTGACAGTTGATGTTTTTATGACTTGGGATTTGCGTAAAAATCACTCACACTATATCTTTAAACTAAAACTTTTTGATCCCACAAAGGTAGGGCGTTTAAACTTTAATTTAATCGATTTTTTTGCCTCCAAACAACTGCTATTTATTTTTAGACTAGTTTATAAGAGACGCGGAAATTTTCGATCTTAGTACTATATTTAACCATAGACGTTGATAATAATTACGTAATAATAATATGCACAATTAACCATTTTAATTACCCAGTTAGTAGAGAAATAATCTCGGGTCTAACTGAGGAGCCAATCTATTTACTAATACATATTTAGGAATAATAAAGGTACAACAGAATGTTTATAAGTAGTCGGAGTAGTTACAAAAAAATTACAGCATCTAAGATATTAAAAATATTAAACAATAATGGTAATAGAATATATCTGAAAATCCCCGGTAAAATCAATCAGTCTGTTTATTTTTAGGTAAAATTTTACGATAGTTTACTATGAGTTAAATCGGTAGATAACTTAGGGTCTGAGTATTCCATAATTTTATTGTGCAGCTGGCGTGTTGCATATTGATTGATATTATATATTCCCAGGTATTCTAGGTCTTAAACTTGGCGTTGAGGACAGTTCAGAATCCTTAATTTGAAATCGTATGAACTTAAATTTATTTTAGAAAAATGAAACAATACAACTTTGTATAAACCACTTATATAATAATCAAAGAACATTTAAGGTGTCTTAATAATAATAATTTTTCTGAGTTCGCTAACCATATCATTGAAAATAACCACAGTTTTGAAAAAAACACAGGGATAAATATTCTTCATATTAATCATAAAGGAAAACGTTTAGATAACTTAGAAGCTTTGGAGATTAAAACATCCCTTAAAAATAATGAATCTATTATCAACAAACAAAAAATATTGTCATATAGCCCAATCATGGATTTGTTCCCCTACCCACCCACTCTACACTAATACCTACCCACCCAATCTACATTATTAACTAACAACGGCTCCACCCCTACCACAATAAAACATTGTTCTAAACTGTCAAATTAGTATAAGCTTTCCCTGACGAAGGAACGTTTGTTCCGAAACCGGTCGGATTTGCACACCATATAAGTGGTTTATACAAAGTTGTATTGTTTCATTTTTCTATAATGGATAACCACAAAGTAATAGCTACATTCAAAAATATTAAATTTATTTATTTATTAATTTACGGACAATAGTCCATTAAAAACATAACAATAACACTAATAAATAAGCAGAGATGACAGTGAAGGGAGAGCACATATAAATGAATAGCAATGACAATATATGTAAAAAGTACATACAGAAGACACTTCAAGTCAAAGCATGAAGAAGAATTTAAATATTGCTTATCGACTGCCGAAAGTATTTAGTTTTACACCAAAAAAATCAATGCTTTGACTTGCGTTGACAAGTCTCGACATTCTGGATAAGGGAGAATGGTATCCATAATTAGTAGAATGTTGATTGAGGAACAGCAATTCATTATTTCGTAGTCTATGGAAAGGGATGTTAAACTGGATGAGTTGTAACAAAGCAAGTGTATCACTAATACTGTTGATAATTTTAAATAATATGCAAATTAGATCAGAGTCCTTTCTACGTTTTTCTAAAGAAGAAATGTTTAAAATGTGTTCAATTTCATCATATGAGTACTTGTCTCTTTCAAGACCTAACCTTCAAGCAATTCCTCTTAGGAAGCGATGTTGTACGGATTCGATGTAACAAATGTGGACAGCATAGAAAGGAGACCAAATAGCATATTCAAAGTGAGGGCGAACCAGCGAACAGTAAAGAGTTTTAAATGTATTTTTGAATAAATTATACAAAGTTGCATTGTTTCATTTTATTAGTTTTAAGTGTACTTATATGTTTGAAGACAGAGGTAATTCTATGAATGAAGCTGGGTAGTTTAAGTGATTTATTTACGATATTATTAATGTGATCACGGACAGAAAGTTTGCAGTCCAGAGTGACCCCGAGGTCCTTGATAAATGTGACTGTAGATAGACAAACACTATTTAGTTTATAATCAAACTGAATAGGTTTTTGGTTCCTATAAAAGGACAAAATTTTGCATTTGTCAACATTAAGTTTCATGCATTTAATTTTGCACCAATCGTTAAATGAATCAATATCAAGTTGAAATAGTAAACAGTCAAGGTGGGATTTAATAATCTCAAGAATCTTATTATCATCAGCAAATAGCCAGAAACGTGTGTGAGAAAAAACTTTAGTGATATCATTAATAAAAAGATTAAAAAGTAGCGGGACCAAATGTGCTCCTTGGGGAACGCCGGACGTTACATCAATGTTAAAGGATTCAAAGTTATTTATTTTAACCTTTTGTTTTCTATCACTCAAGTAAGAGTGCAAGAATGATAACAAAGGGTTAACAAAATTTGTCAATAAGTTCACAAATCTCTTGATTTTGTAATAATAACTTTAATAATAATTTTTTGTCTTGTAACTTTCGTATCAAGTTAGTCTTATAGGTGCTTACCCTTGTGATTACACCGCACTAATGCAAAGTGGGCTGTATAAGAGCAAAGTAAACCAATTTAATATTTTAAAATTTTAGGATATTTCTTTCAAGGACGAATGGAAATGTTTTTTTTAAACAGAGTTAATTGGACTGGGAAATGTTTTCATGGGAAAATTCTTTATACAATAATTTCCCCCTAATACCATGCCAGCGAAGTCATGGATAAAAGCTAGGATTTAATAAAACACGACTCGTTTAAAGTATAGGAAAAATTTCTCCACAAATGATGAATTTTCATTTAAGATGCGGTCTGATTTTTTCATACCTATAACATGTTAAATGATAGAAAACATGTGTTTTTAATAATTTTTGGAGCATATTTTGCGATTTTTTTCTATGGAGGTAATTTCATATAATTTTGGTTTTGGCTGTTTTACGAACTTAAAAACTTAAAGAGTTCGAAAGATATATGTTATAATGAAAGAAATTGGTAAATATGGTAGAAATTCGGAACGTGGGGGCTTAATCTATGCACAATAATACCGACAGAGGTATTTAGAACCTCCGTTCCTATTGAGGACGGAGGCCGCCGAAGTGACGCGGAACAGGGCGATGAAACCTGAAAGGATGGTGAAATTTAAAATTTGGAAATCTTTGTTTGAACTGTGATAAATTATGCCTAATATTATGTTCAAGAACGGACGCTCTTTTATTTATAAGATACTCTACTATAGACCACTCCCCTAGCCGAATAGCCTCGCAAAGAGTTTTACCACCATCAGCGTTAACATTAGCTCGTCCATCCACCAGGACTCGCACAATATCCCACCTCCTCTCCTGCGATGCTGCTGTTACTGCGGTCCATCCCTTCCAATCTACCCTGTCAGGGTTCGCCCCGTGCTGCAGGAGGTAATTTACCACCTGGGGATGGCGCCTTCCCGCATACAGTACAGTCTTTCCGGTTCTATCTAAAAATTCGACATCAACACCACCTTCAATGAGACATTTTACTATCTGTAAATTGCCCATTTCTGCCATCATATGTAGCGCAGTTATGCCGTTAAAATCATAAGTGCCGGTCTCGACCCCACTTTCAATGAGATATTTTACTATCGATTCATCACCGAAAAATGCCGCTGTATGTAATAAATACTATGTTGTTACTATTTGGTTTAGAGTTGACATCAGCACCGCTTTCAATGAGATATTTTACTATCGATAAATTTCTATTACCTACAGCAATATATAATGCAGTTTTACCGAAATCATCTTTACAGTTGATCTCGGCACCACTTTCAATGAGATATTTTAAAGTCGGTTTGTGTCTTTTGTGGACCGCGTAAATTACAGTAGTTTTTCCCTTTTTACAGCGTGCATTAATGTCTGCGCCGTTCTCCACTTGGCAATATTTAGATGACCACGCACGGCAGCGACATGCAAAGGAATCATTCTATCATCGTCGTATCTTGTCATCAACATAGTAAAGAGATGAGAGGTTTATTCGGCGAATAGTTTAACGACTCCCAGAAGTCCACGCTTTGCGGCGAGATGAAGGGCATTATACATTCCGTGTTTTCTTTGTTTCACTAATAAAAAACAGTAACGTTCGATGTTATTTGTTAATCGTTCAGATAATATTTTTGTCGCTAGTTTAACGTTATTACCAAGTAAAGCCTTCTTAAAAGGAATAATTTCTAATTTAACTTCTTTTACTCTGTTAATAACTTTTTTTAATACTGTTGAGATGTCATCACTTATGTAATCCGATTTCAATAAATAGTTATAAACATATGATTTGGAAATATCTCGGTTAAATAAAAATGCGATTTATATATTTTCCTTAGATTCATGGGAAAGTGATTCGATATATTTCAAAAATATTTCCATTATTCTGTTACTTAATGATAATGAGTTATCATCGGTTTCGCCATTAAAAGTTGGCTGATCCATCAAATCCAGTGTCGTATTGTTATCATTGTCATATTGTGTAAAGAAATAGATGAAGGCTTCCTGCGTACTTTTTACGTCCAATCCACTATGCAGATATTTGAAGATGTTTTCGTTCCTTTCTAGAACCGCAATGTGCAAAGCAGTTTGGTGCTTCGCATCGCTAAAAATGTTATTTGTTTCACACCGTAGTCGATTAATATGCTCAGCATTTAATTTAAGTGTGGCATCTGACATTGGTATTTCATCTAATTCAACATCCATAAATAACCTTATAACCTTACTGTCCGGGTGCAGTAGTATTTAAGGCAGAACTACGTCTTTGATCAGTTGGTATTTGAAAGCGATGTCTTGTTGAAAGCGTTCTCGTTGAGTCAACCACTGGATGACTATATGAGCACAGAAATATTCTGCGTAGGTTCTGTGGACGAATTGGAATTCTCCGTTTCCCTTCGATTGTAAATCCAATCCTATTTAATTTGTCTAGCTCCTGGTCAGTAATGGCTTCAAAGTACTCATATAAAAATCAGGAAATATTGTCCTAAAACCAAGTTCGCCATGTGCTTTGGTTAATGGTTCGAGGTATTTCTTGTTTATGTCATCGTTGTCCAACGCCGTTCCGATTAAAGTTTTATGGTTTAAATAAATTTCATATTTCTGACGCACAAACCTCTGATATAGATTCGGTCCGTTTACAATATTGATATGCGTAACTAAAATATCCGTAGACTGAAGAAGTATATGACTTTGCGGCCTAAACACTTCGGCCAGCATCCTCAACTGCAGGGGGATGCCCAGGAACCTGTCCATGTCTGGCCCCAGTACTTGCTTCGCCCGTTGGAGCACTTCTCCCGCATATTCTTTGTGTCGTCCCTCCTCTCGTTCTCTGTTAATGCCTGGCTCAAGGGGGAGAAAAGAACGTCAAAAAATAAATAAAATATCTTGTTGCACTTGTGTTTGGATCGTTGCAAATGATGTGGTGAATTGACTTAATTTTGTTTCTAATGATTCTTTAAAATATTTTCGAGCCGTCAGAAATACTTGGATTGTCGGTTTATTATTCAAAAAAGCTAAAAGTCGAACAAGTTTACCTTTCGAAGAATTTTTATTTTTAATATAATTGTCTAACTCGTCAAAACCGTCGAACATTAAAACGTCCCGATTGGAACATATCTCACTTTGTATTAAATACTCTAAAAACCCGATAGCCAAACTGTCGTTGGCACTCGAAGAACTCTCACTCAACAAAAAACTGGCAACGTTTTTAGGATTGAGGTCATCTGATAAACAATCTATATGCGCTTTGAATTGTTTTAATTCTATGTGTATGACCCAGGCTGTTTCAATGAGCCTTGACAACCTTGCCAACGACGTTGTTTTGCCCATCCCGGGCTCGTCTGTTATGATCACCATATTGCGTTCTGTTCGGCTCAAGGTTAGTTCGTCTATCGACTCGAACGAGTCCGTGGACATGCAAGAAAGCAGGCCTTTCACTGATCCGTGGGAAAATCTCCACTCTAACTCAAAGCCTTGCACACTCTGCTCAATCTTTACAATATATTTCTGAACAACATCTGCTTCGCTTTCTTTTGTAGCCGCAATCTGTATTTTTTTGAAAAATCTTCTCTTTTATCACCATTTTCGATCAATTCCAAAAGCGAGGCTTTATGTTCCTCACTACAAATAACAAAAACGTCATCAGAATGCATATGCATAGCTTCCGTGAACTGTTGTAAGTCAATACATGCTCGGTGGATAAACTTCCTGGGTACGTAAAAGCCATTGTCAAATATTTGTTTGCAGTGGACATCACCAACACAACCAACACAAATATTTTTGTGTTGAGCTGAGTACCCACATTGGTGACCTTCGAAATTTTTTTATTTTTTTTTATTTTTTTAATTATTTATTGAAACATTTATTATAATTACAATTTTACAACTAAATATTTTTTTTACTACCCTTCCATTAAAAGCATTTGCTTGTGTATGAAAGGGGAGTGTACATAAATGCTATTAGTTATTAGTTAGGTATAAGTTAGTACTTTTTTTATTTTTATTTATTTATTTATTTAAACGCCCATAGGGCTTTTACATAGAATGCAGTACATTTTTTTAATTACAGTGAAAAGAATGGGTTTACAAAATACAATACACAATACAAGTAACATAATATTTGTTAAAAACAAAATATAGGTTACATAAAATATAAGGGTTAAAAAAAAAAAAAAATAAAAAATTTAGGTTACATAAAATATAAGCGTTAACAAAATACAGGTAACATAAAATATAAGAAACAAAATATAGTCCATAAAATATAGTAGTTGACAAAAGTAGGTAATTTTTAAAATTGTTGTTCTCATTAGTTTACGGGATAGGTAGAAATAAATAGTTGGCACATATGGCGTTTGAAGTTTGCTAAGTTCAAATTATTGTCAAATACATCCAGATTGTTTAAGTATTTGTTACCAAGACTATGCAAACGTTGTATTGGAGAATGTAAATCATAGTTCGAATGAGATGTACGTATATAAAATGTCAATGTTTGTCTAGTTGTTCGTGTAGGTACATGTAGATTTATTAATTGCAGGAGTTCACAACTGTCGAATTTAGAGTTTAATAATTTTAATAAAAAAGTTAGGTCTTTTATTTTTCGTCGGTTTTCTAATGTTGGAATATTTAAAGTATTCATTAACGACGGATAATTTATGTGCTCTAAAGGGATGTTAAGTTTAAAATTTACAAAACGTAGAAATTTTCTTTGAATTCTTTCAATAGTATGAATATGAATTTTATAGAAGGGCGACCAGACTATGGAGTTATATTCTATTAGGCTTCTAACAAGGGATGTATACAGTAGTTTAATGATTTGTAACGATTCAAAGTTTTTAAATGTTCTTAACACAAATCCTAAAGTTTTCATACCCTTATTTGCAGTTTGTTGAATGTGAACCGTGAAGTCTAGTTTCTCATCCATTATTATACCAAGATCCCGCATTTCCGATACTCTTTCTAAATTTATTTTATTTATTGAATAGTCGAATAACAGTGATGTTTTTTTTCTGGAAAAGGTCAAAGTTTTGCATTTTTCTACATTTAAATATAGATTATTTTGTGAGAACCAAATTTTTAGCATGTCTATATTTGATTGAAGAATTTCATAATTTTACTTAAATAATTAATTGTACATAAATATATGTGAGCTGCAGTATTTATTTGATAATGGTGTGTTTTTTTTTTTAAAAGAAAGAATGTTATGGAGAACTAAGATATTTGTAAGATTAGTTGACAGTAGTTTTTTTCTTAAGAATATTTTTAAAATGTCTCTTGACAGAGAGCAGTATTCGGGTTTTATCATTGATGCTTCTGATTTCTTCTGGTAGACGATTGAAAAAAGTTCTTCCCTGATAAGTATAATGATGCTGTGCAAAAGACGTATTTAGTTTTGGGCATAGAAAAACATGTTTAAGTCGAGTTCTGTTTTCATTTAAAAATGGATATTTATCTTTTTCTTTTATTATTTGAATTACTGAATTTTTAATATATAAATCTTTAAATGTGGGTACTTGAAATTCTTCAAACAGGCGTTCTGTTGGGTAGTCTAAGGATTTTTTCAAATATAATTTTAATAATTGTTCTTTGTACAATTTCTATTGGAAGAAGATTACATTTATACGCGGATCCCCAACTAATAATAGCGTATTGTAGAGTGGATTGAACTAAGGCATAGTAGATTAAATATAGATTTTTTATCGACAGAAAATTTCTAATTCTTAAAAATATATATTTATTTTCTGATTTTGTTTACCACTTGACATATTTGTTCCTTCCATTTCAGATTTTTATCGATAATTACGCCGAGATATTTAATTTTATTTGTTGTTTTTAATATTGTACAGTTTGATTTGCAATAATGTTGGCTGTGAATTTTAGTTTTATCGTATATGACAATGTTAAAATTTTTGGGAGCGTCATTTGGATGGATTGCAAATGGAATCACAAATGTCTTTTCACTATTTAGTGATAGTAAATTAGTGTCGAAAAAATTCTTAAGCGTATTGATGTCTTCTGTGGCCTGTAATTCTACATTTTCCCAAGTATTTTCACTTATTATTAAAACTGTATCGTTGGCGTATGATGTAATTTGACCATGTAGATGTTGAAAAAAAAAAAAATTTACATATATGGTAAAAAGGATTGGTCCAAGCACTGTACCTTGGGGGATTCCAAAGCTTGAAATCTATTGATCACTATTAATACGATTGATTTTTTTTTGCATTCACTATTAATACGATCACTATTAATACGATTGTGAATGCACGGACAATTCTACAGTGAGCACGACGCGTGCAAATACGTCTACCGTGAGCACGTCGCGCACGAAATAAACTCTTCGGTGATAAATTTCGCACAGCAATCATCATCATCATGTCTCTTACGAGTGGAACATCTGAGGGCAACCAGCAACTAATAACCAGCAACCAGCAACCCAACATCAAGTATCCACCACCTGAGGTCAACCGAGTGGCAGTACGCATTCCGCATTTTTGCCCTACTGACCCAGAATTATGGTTCGCAATGGTGGAGCGCAGCTTCGAGGCAGCAGGAGTAACCGTGGATGCCACAAAATTTGGTTTCATTCTCGGAGCCTTGGATCCCGCCCACGCCCAAAAAGTCCGAGACATCATTGTGAAGCCTTCTGAGGTCGGTGCATACGCTCTATTAAAATATGAACTAACCAGACGCCTCAGCTCCACGCAGGAGCAGAAGACAAGGAGACTCCTGGAACATGAAGAAATCGGAGACCGCAAACCCTCCCAATTCTTGAGACACCTGCGCACCCTCGCCGGCAGCGCTGTGCCCGATGAGGTTTTGAGAACCCTATGGATGGGCCGTCTTCCTAGAAGCATGCAGGCGGTTCTGGCTACGTAGCAGGATACCCCGCTTGACAAGGTGGCCAGCTTGGCAGACGCCATAGCAGACTACGCTGGTAGACCGGCAGTTAACACAGTGGCTGTTCCATCGTCCGAAGACTCATTAGTTACACAGATGGAGCGGTTGATGCAGCCCTCTCCAACAAGAGCTCGCTACTTTGAGGGGCGAAGTTTCGACATTACGCTCTGGCCAGCATAGGAGGAGCGCCACCCCGCATCGTTGGAGCAATCGTTCCCGCAGTCAGTCACATGCTGGTACCACTGGAAGCATGGGACGAAGGCAAGCAAGTGCACCAAACCCTGCAACTTCCAACAAGGAAACGCTCGGGGCTCAAACTGATGGCGACCAGCGCCAGCCCCAACCAAGTCAGTCGCCTTTTTGTTACCGACAAGGTAACCCGTACCCAATTCCTTATAGACACC
Organism: Limnephilus rhombicus; assembly: GCA_929108145.2. NCBI lineage: Eukaryota > Metazoa > Arthropoda > Insecta > Trichoptera > Limnephilidae > Limnephilus > Limnephilus rhombicus. The sequence continues at coordinate 20,084,613 of OV815296.1, read as the reverse complement.
GGCGCAGATCTCTGCGTTTTCCCACGACCCCTTGTTTAGGGACGTCCCGCTAAAGCGACATACGAACTGGCAGCAGCAAATGGCAGCACAATCGCTACCTATGGCAGCCTAACGCTCAACCTGGATCTGGGATTGCGACGCGACTTTACTTGGAGCTTCGTCATTGCAGACGTCTCCAAGCCCATCATCGGGGCAGACTTTCTCGCCAAATACGAGCTACTGGTAGATATCCGAAATAAACGGCTGCTGGACCAGGTGACGAATTTAACCATCACGGGAAAACAAAGCGACAACAAGATCGCTTCCATTAAGACGGTCACAGGAACGTCCTCGTATCACAAGCTACTTCAATAGTTTCCTGACGCCACTCGCCCTGACGGCGCCAGGAAGGAAGTTCGTCACGCAATACTCTGCACCATATTAACACTACGCCAGGACCTCAAACAGTCGAACGCCCACGACGCCTTGCTCCTGACAAATTAAAACGCGCCAAGAAGGAGTTCGAGGCCATGGTCCGTCTCGGAATCGCTCGACCTTCCGAGAGCTCTTGGGCATCTCCCTTGCACATGGTACCCAAGAAGGACGACTAGTGGAGACCATGTGGCGATTATAGAAGACTGAACGCCAGAACTATTCCGGACAGATACCCCGTACGCCACATCCAAGATTTTGCACAGGCACTGAGCGGCACCAAGATCTTCTCAACGATTGATCTGGTGCGGGCATATAATCAAATCCCTGTGGCTCCTGAGGACATTCCGAAGACAGCAATCACTACGCCATTCGGACTCTTCGAATTTCCGGTGATGTCTTTCGGCCCCCGCAACGCAGCCCAGACCTTCCAACGCTTCATAGACGAGGTTACCAGAGGCTTAGATTTTTGTTACGCCTACATATACGACATCCTTATTGCCTCAACGTCAGAGGAAGAGCACCTAGCCCACCTCAAGATACTATTCCAGCGCCTACAGGAATATGGTGTTGTCATCGACGCCGCCAAATGCCATTTCGGCTTGACTAAGGTCAAATTCCTAGGATACCTGGTGTCTGACGCTGGCACTTCACCTCTCCCAGATAAAGTGGAAGCCATCAACAACTACAGCCAACCAGCTTCCATCAAGGATCTCCGCCGTTTCCTGGGAGCTATAAATTTTTACAGGAGATTCATCCCCAACGCCGCGAGGACACAAACTCCACTCAATGACCTCCTAAAAGGGAACCAAAAAGGCAAACAACTCGTGTCTTGGGCTGCCGAAACAGTAAAAGCCTTCAGCAAGTGCAAGAAAGCTCTGGCCCAGGCAACCCTGCTCGTTCACCCGAAGTGCGACGCCCCACTCTCTATCGTCAGCGACGCGTCCGATACTACAGCTGGTGCCGCACTCCATCAATTCGTCGCAGGTCACTGGGAGCCTCTAGCATTCTTCTCGAAGAAGTTTTCGGCAGCTGAAAAGAAATATGGCGCATACGACAGAGAGCTACTAGCCATCTATCTCGCTGTAAAATACTTCCGCCACATGGTGGAAGGCAGGTCGTTCACCATATTTACCGACCATAAGCCTATCACGTTCGCCTTTCAACAAAAAGCAGACAAATCAACATCGTCAGAAAAGACAAGATCATCGCGGATGCTCTCTCCAGGGTCGAGACGATATATACTCCTCTGGACTACGCAGATCTGGCAGCTGACCAGATGTGCGACCCTGAACTGGAACAACACTTGCAGGGAAGTTCTAGCCTACAACTTAAGAAGATCAATATTCCGGGTACTGACGCGCATCTCTACTGTGACGTCTCAACTACCATAGCCAGACCCTTCGTCACGAAGAAGTTCAGACCTGCGGCATTCAATGCGGTCCATCAGCTGGCTCACCCTGGAATCAAGGCCACGGTTAAGTTTATAAGTCAACGTTATGTCTGGCCGGCCATCAAAGCCGAGACTATTAAGCTCGCACGCAATTGCCTCCAATGCCAACGAAGCAAGGTTACAAGGCACGTGTCAGCGCCCCTGGGAGCCTTTCCCAGACCCTCCGCTAGATAGCCCTCCCAGACCCTCGAGCATGTCCATATCGACATAATCGTCATGCCTTCTTCAGAAGGATGCCGATACTGCCTCACGTGCGTGGACAGATTCACGAGATGGCCAGAAGCATTCCCGATCTCAGACCAAGAGGCTGAAACAGTGGCGCGTGCTTTCTACAAGGGCTGGATAACAAGATTCGGCACTCCACTCCGCATTACTACGGACCAAGGGAGACAATTTGAGTCAAGGCTGTTCAGGCAGTTGAATTTCCTGACAGGCACAACGCAAATCCATACAACTGCATACCACCCCGCAGCAAATGGCATGGTGGAACGATTTTATCGTCAACTAAAGGCAGCGATCAAGTGCCATCAGAATAACCGTTGGACGGAAACACTTCCCACCGTACTCATGGGAATCAGAGCAGCTTGAAGAGATGATCTCGCTACAACCTCAGCCGAGCTAGTATAGTAGAGCCGCTCCGCTTACCCGGCAAATTCCTATGTACAGCACGACCTAATGTCAACGACGACACCGGAAGCTTCCTCAAGGAACTACGGAAACATTTCAACGAGCTGAGACCAGTTGAAGGTACCCGCCATGGTGATGGACATCATTTCGTCTTCCAAAATCTTGTCTTTCTGAGGGACGACACAGTCAAGAGCCCGCTTCAAGAACCCTACAGCGGCCCTCATAAAGTCGTTCGTCGGCACGAACGAGCATATACCATACTGGTAAAAGGGAAGGAAATCACCGTGAGCATCGACCGCCTCAAACCAGCATACATTGCTCAAGATCTTGAGAGATTCGCATCAAACCGCATCAGAGCCACCAGCCGCCACATCACAACCAACCCTTCCGTTGTTCGATGGCAGTCATGATCGGACACACACAACCACTCGTTCTGGAAGGCGGGTTCGATTTCCCGATCACCTCGGTATCTGACCATTCCTCCTTCCACCGCAGCCATGTCTGCGTTGTCTGGGGAGGGAGTCCTGTAGCAACCAGCCTTTGCTACGTCACGCTTTGGATTGCCCCCGAACCGTATTGATGTTTCCAGAAGCGGCGTTTGTGTTCAAATATATGCAAGCGAAATTACTAGAGCTCCCGTCAGCCGTCTGGCATGGACGGTACAGTAGGTACCTAGTTCATCGAAAAAGAGCCGCGGACCTACCTACCTCTCATGCATTCCAGAAAAGGTACGAACCATTGTACGCTTGCAATGCACAGTTCTAGCGCTTTCGAGTAACTAGCCGAGTGATGATTTACTACCAATAATCCACTCGTCTGGCCATATAAAACGCGCCCAACAACAGCGAAAGGACCAGTGTTCGTTCAACTTACCGAGCAGTCGCCTCTTCTATCCGCAATCAACCTTGACCCAGTGTGTAACTTCGTTAGTACTATTTAATATCGTAAGACTGTTACGCTGACCGTGTTTGTGTGATTACAAATTATAATTATTGTGGAAACTCATTAAAGGTTTTTTTATCACGCAACCTCGTTGTTCTTCATTTAACCACCAGCCTACACTGAGTACCTACATATCTAATCTTTCTAAAACATTTGTCCCATAGTTAGTGAAATAATCTACCCGCATTTTATCCAATATGTTCTTTGCACCTGGGCTGTCAAACACTACGATCTTCGCGTTGACTCCACTTTTGTATTTTTTTAGTGCGCCAGCCAAAAGCTTCAACCACTTGGCCGAGAATCCTGTTACTTGTGCTAACCAGTCTCCGAGGGAGTGGCCGGTCACAGTTAGGTTATAATGCCTCCCATGTTCAGAGTTAACTAAATGAATGACCCGCCTGATTTTGTCAATTAAAGTTGCAGCGGAATTCATGCAACTGGTGTATTTATTTTGGTATATTCCAATAAAGTCTGTGCACAGTGGTCCTACCTTGTTTGCAATGGGGCCACGATGAGCAACCACCAGCTGTTGCAACTCGGTGTGTATAAACGCTGCATCAAAGTAGCCGTTGGTCAGGTCCGGGTTGGATCCAGTTAGTAGGAGACGCCAGCCATCGGGAAGCTCCAACTTGTCTTCGTAAGTTGCATCGGTTTCCTCTGACTTTTTTCGATGTAAACAGCGGCTGAAAACAGCGCCAGGGTGAGATCAATGGGATGAGGTTCTGTGTCCAGAATGTCAAATGGATGTCCTTCCGAGGATTCCAAAAGGGTGTTTATCAGTAGGAACTCCGAACGCTCCGACAGCAATCCGTGGTCGACGTCCATCGTTAGAAAGGTAAACCTGTAACAATTGTACCAAATGATGTAACACCTTTTTTCTTTTACAAATATTTCACCCTTCAAGGCTGTTCTCGGACATCATTTCAAATTAATGAAAGTAAATTTATGTATTATTTTACTCAAATGGGAATATTTCATAATTACATGGAAGATTTGAGTTGAGTTCGGAATTTGAAAAGATGAGGTGTTGAACGGAGGGGAGGAAATTTTAGATAAAGCTTTAAGTGAGGATATTTGTTTAAAGAGGGACAACCAAAAAATATGTGATCTAAGGTCCCCACTTTTAGATCAAAGAAAGTATAATCTGTGGTATAAGCACGTGCATTTTAAAAAGGTGAGAATGAACGCCACAATGTCTGATTCTCATTCGAATCAGCGAGGAAATTTCGCTGTTGGAAAATTGGGTGAAAAATTGAGAGCACGGTTTTGATGGGATTGTCCTTTGCAGCGAGGCATAGCAGGCTCCCTTGGATTGACTTGTGCCAATACTCTGCCCAAACATTGCGAGATCTATTTTTGAGGATGGAAAATGTTAGATAGGGGAATGTGGTTCATGAGGGTAGCATTAAGGTTAATTAAGAATTATGACATCACGTACGACCTCTGTGACTCCTTTCTTTAACGTGGTGTTGCCAACATAATTAAAAGATTTAGATTCACTTTATTAAATTTCTACATTTTTTTGTTGAGCTGAAACTACAACATATAAATCAAGATATAAATTCGAATACCAGTTGTTTGTGATAAAGGTTAATCCGTTTTAATCTATCAAAAAATTAAATACCTGGGCTTAGGTATATATTGATAAACATTTGACATTTAAACAACTCGTAGAAAAACTAAAAACAAAAATAATTCCATTAATTGGTGTATTTGGTAGAATTGCTCATCTTCTACCAACAAAGGTAAAAAGGGGCTTATACTTTAGCTTAATCCAGTCCCACCTAAATTATTTAATAGAAATAAGGGGAAACACATACATTACGTACTTAAACGACTTACAAATAATACAGAACAAAGTTATTAAAAAACTCTTCAACTATAACCCAGACACTCCCACAAAAAAACTATACCAGGAAATGATCCTTTTGAAAATAAGAACATTGTACGAATATAACATATATGTCTTTTAATCTACAAAATACAAAATGGACTTATACACACAAACACAATATTTTTAAAAACATCACAAGTACACGAACATTATACTAGACAACACAATAAATTGTACATAAACACTGTCAAGACTGAAAGTGGCAAGAGAAGTATTGGCCACGAGGGAGTTCACATATATAATCTCCTTCCAGATAACCTAAAAACGGAAAAGAATATACAAACCTTTAAAAAAAACTATTTAAACTTAAGATGTTGGAACAAAATTAAAAATATTACTACTATACTTGTACTACTATACTTTATATGGTCTGTATTTAAGTTAAGAAAGTGAAATATTATATTTCTTTTAACTTATTAATAATAAAATAAAATCGATATCGGCATTACTGGAAATTTTGCGTTCTACTTGGTAGTACTGTTTGATAATGAGCCACTTGCATGAATTATTATTGGTTGAAAAAAAAAGTGAATGTATAAATTGAAGTTTTTCAAAATAAATTAAACTCGACAATTTGGGAGGCGGTTGTGGGTACCGCCGCACCAGGAATCATTTATTGGATAACCAAAACCCCTGCTGAGGGTCACCCCAAAGGGTGACTTAGCAATCCCGCTGCGGGGCCCGGGTTCATGGGGTGAGATCTGTCCAAGTTTTGACGACCGATGCGTTTGCGCACCTGCTGGAGAGAGACTGGTTGATACTGGTCTTTTGACCTCTCCACCCGGACTCTCTTGACTCATCATCTTGCACCTGAGTGGGTCACTGAGTCACTTCTGAAAATAGTGACCCGCAGATTTCTACCCAACCTTCATACATTTTTCCTTCACAGAATTTCCTCTCCTTCATCTCCCTAAAAAGACCTACCACACAGCATCCCCTAAGATGACACAGACCCCGAGGTAAATAATTTCCCTGCATCGAACTAAGCTAAACAAATAACTGTTTAAAGCTCTTGGGGTCACTTGATCAGAATGAACTTATATATACACTCTGTATGGGCGTAGGCACGATGGGCCAAGGTAGGACGTTCGCCCCACACTGCTGGCCGATGAATGACCTTTAGGATTGTCGGCCGAGTCACGTTTTCAAATTTACATTTCATAGGGTGGTTTTTCCGTCTTCCGTTCATATTCTTTGTATTCATACAGCCTAAAGCATAAATATGTTGTAGAAGCCTACTTTTTTTCGGTACCTACTCTAGATTTTCATTTTTGCTCAACCCTAAACCAAAACCTGGCTACGCCTATGATACTCTGTATGTAATAACTAACTTTAATCAGCGATCCTGAACTTATTTAATGAGAAAATACAATTGAGTTTTTTTAATGTGTTGTGAGTGTGTAAGTGGCTCACTGAAATTAGAACATTGTACATTGTACCGAGATAACCAACGCAGGTAATTCACCATAAATGTTGTCAGAGAATGGTTCGATGTTAATTATTTATTACGGCTTATCAGTACTTTTTATCAACTCCTTGACATCCTGCTTCAACAATGTTAAATTTATACTCTTTGTTGATGACATCAAAATTTACAAAAAAAATCCCACCTTAACCAAGAACTTTAATCAAATTTAAGTTAATTGTATAGTTTGTGTTTAAATAACAATCGATTTCTAAATATTGACCCTTCAGGCTAATTTGTTCACTCTTCGGAATAACTCACACAGGTCTCATAGCTCTAGAAATCATTGTGTCTCCCTTACTGTCACGGTGAGAAATATTATCTAAATCTAAACGGTAAACCACTGGAGCGATTATGGTCGAAAAATAGACCACTTTAATTTTTCTGCGATTGATAGCGGTCCAAAATTGGACCACATTTTCCTACCATTCGTAAAACATAATTTCAAACATTTCCTTGGCCAGACATTTATTTTAAAATGGAGCTATGCAAATGCTTTATCTATTCTGACCATAGATATCGAAAATCCGAACTTCGTAGATTATTTTATAACGATGTTAAAAATAATTTTTTAAAATATTTTCTTCCTCCGAATTTTTGAGCTGTTTACGGTTATAATTAAGTCCCTTTTCCGTAGATACGCACCTTTCATTATCAAGTATAACGTATGCAATATACAGAAATCGAAAATATTCTATGTTGACTCAAATAAGTACCCCTCACGGCAGTTTCAAAGTAAAAAATAGGCAGGATTTGCGCAACCGCAAATCATAAACTTTACGATTTTTTTTACAAATCCTACAAATATGAGATAAACGGTAAAATACAGGTTAATTCATTGGCTATATACTCGTAGCACTATAATTAGTTTTTATGTCACCATGTTGAAATTCGAAGGTATGATTTTTTTTATGTTGGCGAAAAATTAAAAAAATGGTCTTCTGGGAAATCTCGAGCAATTAAGGCAAATTTATTTTTTCCGCGTGATTGCTCCAGTGGAGAAAGAGAAAATATCACGTTTAATATTCAAATCTTAAAGTTAACCACAAAATCATTCATGTACACCTTTATAAAACCATTGTTTCTGACCACAATTTGAAAAAAAAATGTAACTTTGGGAATTTTTTATCAATTATTTTATACGAAAATACCATAAAGTGAGGTGACTATAAAGTTTATTATTATTTTCCTAATAAAATATGTGAGTTTTTTTTTTACCACACTTTTTTACGTTTGCGTTAAAAAAATTAAACAAGAATTATACGGACATTTCGAATTATAAAATTTGACAAGTGTTTTATCACTGAATGTCTATGAATTTCTAAAAAACATTCCTGTGCTTCCAATATGCGTGCAATGTAAAAGTAATAAAAGGGAAACCAAAAAACATATACAAAGTTTGGCGAAAATGCCAATATGTATTTCTTCAAAAAGACAAACATAACAGAAAAATGAACTTGTAAAAAATGTTCCATGCAATATAGACTGTCCTAAATACTTTTAAGGGCACTCCAAACGTCTGAGATTTAATCCCTGAATGAGTTTCGCTCAAGGCCTATGTCATCTTCGGTGATGCTGTGTGGAGGGTCTTTTTTAAGGAAAGGAAGAAGAAGAAATTCTGAGAAGGAAAAAAGGAATCGGTGGGTCAATATGTCCAAGAGTGACGGACGTATGAATTCGTCCCTCCCACTGCGGTGCAAGGCAATGGGTCAAGAGAATGCGGCTAGAGAGGTCTAGGTTAGGTCTCCCCAGGTTGGGTTAGGTGGGCAAACGCATTGGCCGCCAAGACGTAGACAAACCTCACCCCATGAACCCGGGCACCCCTGCTAAGTCTACCAACTAAGCACCACTTGGGGTGACCTGTGGCAGGGGTGTTGGTTATCCAATTAAAGGTTCCCGGGGCGGCGGTACCCATACCGTTTTACGAAGATGATAAAAAATAAAAATTCACTAAGGCTTCTTATAATTTAAAAAGTTTTTTTTTTCTCTGGCCTCGGGCGTATTTCGTGAGAAGGTCCAGATATTTCTGCTTTGCAATAAAATCCAAATAAATTAAATATTTCTAAACACATTCGAAAACGGTTTTCGAAAGGTGATGATATACACTTCCAAATTTTATGACTCGAAATAAGCAAATAAATTTTGAAATGTAAAAGTTTTTAAAAACACAAAAAGTTTTAAAAATGGCTCACTAAAATTAGCGACAATGAAAAAACAAAGAACACTCACATATTTTATTAGGCAAATTTATCGTAAACGTTACCGATAACTCACTTTTTTGTCTCTTCATGTAATATAATTAATAAAAAAATTCCGAAGTTTTATAACATTTTTTTCAAATTTAAAAATAAAATATTAGATTTTAGAAAAAAGCGTTGTATTTTTTGTTTCCAGCACCGTTTAGTTCATATTTCTAACCACGATAGTTAGAAAGACACAACAATTCCTACGAGAAATTTATGAGTTTTTCCGAAAAGCGAACAAATTGGCCTGAGGGGTTAAGGAATATATAACAAAAATAAGTCATTTGTATTTAGGGCCCGCAACCCGAATTTCTACTGATTTTTTACATATCTCCCTCTTACATATATCTTGCTCTTAAAAAAATATATGTTATTTTTGAAGATAATGTCTAGATGCTGCCCGAGCCGAAACGCAAATTATATGAAATTCCCTCGATAGAAAGAAATCGAAAAGCATGCTCCAAAAATTATTAAAAACAAGTCTGTTTCTATTATCTTATAAATTATATTTATGAAAAAATTCACAACGTTTCTTTAAATAATACTTAAGATGCTCCCCGCGAGGTTTTTGCTCTATTTTAAATGAGTCGTGTTTTATTAAACATTTTCGCATCGATTTTGTCGCTGTAAATGTTAGCGCGCTCCTCTAACATTCGTAATTTCGTATCTCTCCATCTTCTTCTTTTCGAGCCCGGTTGCGGAGCCTTAAAAGAAATATATAATTTTATTAGGGTAAAAGAGCTGTATTTTAATTTTATTGCAATTCAGATCTTATTAAATCTTCAATAGAATCGTGTATTATGGTTCGCGGTTGTTTTAAATCAGGGGTGGGGGACCTTTTTGCCGTCGGGGGCATTTGGGTGTTTGTAGCATCACCCGCGGGCCGCACATAGATTTTTCAAGCGCACGTGGGTGAAGTGTAAGAGGGGAAGGGGGGGGGGGGGGGTAGAAATTCAATTTTTTTGTAAGTACTTGTTTTATCACATGTGACGAGTATTCTTCCTATAAACACTCAAGTGCCCAAAATCTGAAGCGTCAAAGCTACAATGATTATCCCTTGAATTGCGTTAACAGACAATTTCGAAATACGAACTTTTACATTATGTTGAACGGGCAGGTTTTAACTTAAGATTGATTCTGCGAAGAAATCCACAAGCTTAAATAATACATAGTTACACACACAACAGTCAATATCTCAGAATTATGTAGCATAATATAGTGAACAACTCAAATATAAAGCTTCACTCGTTACTCATGAGAATGGCTTCCTTCGAATAATCATAATAATTATTAATTTATTCTAGACAAAACTGGTTAAAATTAAATCTGTATGCGTGGAATTAAAACTACATTCAGAACACGAAAACGGTTTTTCTTTGATTCTGGCAGAATTTAATGACTGCACTTAAGGTAATGGTTTTCTTTGAAATGTGTCAGCAGATTAATCCACCACTGGAATTTAAACATTACACTCGGAACGTGAAACTGGTTTTAAGTTAGGAATGAATCTGCATGCGAGTCCTCAGCTTTAATTGATACTGCATTCAGAACAGCAAAATGGTTATGCTCCGATTTTTGCACTTGGAACACATGGTTGTTTCCTTCGAAATGCGTCAGCAGATGAATCCACTACTGGACTTTGCAATAAGATCACAAGAGTGGTTTTAACTAAGAAACAGATCTGCGTAGGAGTCCAGCAGTACACCAGTTTTTTTAAAAATATTAATGCCGCAAAAGAGTCCCCAACTGCTCCCGTCTGGAGCCAGTGAAACTATGGCATCCCTAATTGGGGTATGTTGTGAGGCTTAAGGTAGTGGGAAAGGGAAGGGGAAGAAGTTGGGAAGAGGAAGGTGGGAAAGTACGTGGCTATTCAAAGCTGAAATTATATTGTATTCAGAACACGTGAATGGTTTTCCTGCACTTTACATAAAATTTTTAACTGCAATAAAGTTTTTTATACATTATATAATATTTACAATAATTACTATTTACAATAATTTACTAGGAATGCTTTTATTTTTATTTAGCTATCTTTTATGGCAGATGTGTGGCAATTCATAAAGAAAGCCATTTTTTCTATCTTTCTGATTAGAGTTTTCATCAATGCTGAGATATTTTCAAGTATTACTTTTTTCACTATAATAATACGAAATTAAAATAAAACTAAAACTGCAGCACATACGTGTCAGCTATGTTATAACTTTCTCTGGGTTTTGTAATAATTTTAATAAGTAGCCGGAACACCATGAAAGAAAACCGTTCTTGCTTTCTGAGTGTATTTTTTTCTGTGGTTTTAGCAGGCCGCACCAAAAGTTCTCGCGGGTCGCACCAAAAAGCTTCGCGGGCCGGCAGATTTCCCACCCCTGTTTTAAATGAATGTGGTCGTAAGTCTGGAGGGCGGTTATTAAAAAATAAATAATTAGCTTACCAAATTTGTCGCAAATACGTCACTGAACTGTCACAGGATGATCACCAAATTGATAAATATTTATTTTATGTGTTTATTTCCCAACGAAGATCACAAATGATTTTGAAGGGCACTTTGGTGTGATAAAAAGTATATCGTATATAACTTGTTGCAAAGGGAAATCAGAGGAGTTTCGGAGTGAGTCTCGGAAAAAACAAAATTAAACATTTGATTTGAATATCTATATGTATGAAAAGCAAGGGTCCCACCAAATCGACTGAATTCCTGGAATACTTAAAAATTATCTGAAATATGAATTTATTAAATTTCGTGATAGAAAAAAAAGTTGTCAGATGCAGAAATGACGGACATAAAATGAAAATTGACGAACAAAATCTGCCTTAACTTAGCAATAACTTTGTCTTATAATAATAATTTTTCAAAAGTTTAGGTTCATCCGTATATAAATTTAATTTAAACTGTAAATGAAGTGAATCGGATGAAAATTTGGTAAGATACGATTCCAGCCAACTTGAAAAACGTGGTTTCGAGAAAAACGCGTTTAAAGTTGTCGCTCCGTTCTCCGTTCCACCTGCTTGGCGCGCACCGCTCATAACTATATTTCAAGATTGAATTAGATGCTATAACTTTTGGAATGTTTTCTCCACATGTATAGGAAGATTTTTATGCAAAAAAGAGTCGATTTTTTGGATCCGCTGGACTAGACTCCCCCCTTAAGAGGGCCCGAAGTAAGCCAGGCTTTAAAAAAATATATTTTGATTTTCATTATCTAAAACATGTTTATTATATATTTGCATATTAAAATTATGAAAAATAAAAACATTGCTCCCTGATTTTCTTTAAAAGTTTATTTTTATTATCTCCTAACGAAGATATTCTGGCTTAAAAAAAATTATACCAGAGTCTCCCTCTGGAGGATGTCACCATAACCTTCTTTACTGTAGAGCTAGCCACATCGATTTTTTTACGAACTTACCTGTGTGAGATTCACGTACTTCCTAAGTGGATAATTTTGGGGGGCGGGTATGGGTACCGCCGCCTTGGTAACTACTTATAACCAACACCTCTGCCACCTCGGCCACGTCAAGTGCTTCGCTGAACTTGGAGGATTTAAATAAAAATTGAAATTTTGCAAAGTTATACGAAATGAAAATTGTATAAAAAATTGCACTGTTTCATTTTTTTAATCTTTCGATTAAAGACGAGCTATACTTTATAAATTGTTTTTCAATTTCAGATGAAATTATCATAATTTATCCTGACCCTTTTTTTAAGAGGTCTCCGAAAACCAGAATGTAAAAAAAATGTTTAAATGTTGCAATTTTATTAATAAAAAATAGAGAAAATATGCATTTTTCTAACCTTCGAAACCCATGAAACCCCTAATGTAAAATTTAATAAATCGAAATATCGATATATCTTTATTGTCCTATAACGCATTTGCAGGGTTTCTGGCATTGCTAATACGGTAAAATTATAACGAATAATACCCTAAATCCGTAAATGTTATAAAAAAAGAATAAATAATAATAATGGATTTAGAGCAATGAAATGACAAAAAAGTGAGTTGTCAATAACGTGTATAATACATTTTCGTAGTAAAAGATGTGTGTTTTTATTTTTTACGTTATCTGTAATTTTAGTTAGAAAAATCGTAAGGTGAGCCACTTCTAAAACTTTTTTATATTTACATTCAAAATTTTTATATAAAAAAATATTATATGTTTATTTCCAATTATAAAATTAGAAAGCGTATTTAATCACCCTTTTAAACACTGGATTTTGTTTTCGGATGCTTTAAAAAATATTCCATTTATTTGGAATTAAATTTTTTTATTAAAAAAGTCGTACACAAAGTTATTTCGTTTCTAATAACGTTCCATCACAGTTAATAAATTCCAAAACATAAATGATCGTGCACAAACAAAGTAATCTGTAATCATACACAAGAATGTATATAACGTAACCCGGCCTTAAATACGATTTGAACTATAACAGTAAATAAAATGTGATCCCATATCAATCAGTTGTGTAAAAAGTCACCGCATTATTTGTACCCACTTCTGAGTGTTGTTCAAATATTCCGCCAGGGGGAGGTGTGTTTACCAGTAGCGTGCAAAACCTGAAGAATTTAATAAAAATTATTAATTTTACTCATCGAAGACAATATCAATTTGGGATGTGGGTATGGGAACCACTTATTGGATAACAAACACCACTGTTAGATGTCACTCCAAATTGTTCGCTATGTTTGGTGACTCTTAGCAGGTGTGCCAGGGTTCATAAGAAGAGGTTTGTCAGGTTTCTGGCTGCGAATGCATCCGCCCACCAACTGTTTGGCAGGTCGGTTGAGACTGCTTGAGGAGATCTTTTGATATGAGAGTTGGATTCATACGTTCATTATTCTTGGACACACTTACCTTCAGATTCCTATTCACCACTTTTCTTTCACATAATTATCTTTTCTAAAAAAACCTTCCACACAACATCCTAAAAGAAGACATAGGCCACGAGAGGAATTATTTTCCTCAGGGCCTCCTGTGTGGAAGTAATGTTTAAAAAAGTACTAAACTAACGAAAAATAAAAGAAAGACAGAAAAAAATCGGTGGCATCTGAGAAATGAACCGGGACATCTTACTTGCCGGGATATTGCTCTGACCACTGAGCTAATGCGACCTTATTAAATTCCGTCATTTTTACTGTGTTCTTGTATTCTTCTTTTTTCTATTCTTTATTCTTCTTCTTTTTCTTGTCGCACATTTTTTTATGAAAGAGAGTGAAAATTTAATATTGTCGTCAATTATTGAAGATTACAATTTGTGGTTTTAGGTAATCTGCCAGTTATCCAAAAATATTACCGTAGACTAAAATTTCATTTTTATTTTTAATCAGGAATCACCGGTAGTAAGTCAAGTACGTCCCTAATGTTAATAGTTGTTATAATGGTAATAAGTACGTCCCTAATGTGGTTAATGTTAATACTTGGTATGCGGAAACTAGTGGTGAAAGCAGGTGTAAGCTGGTGCAAGCTAGTCGAGTCCAAAATTGGAAACTTTTAGGTCAAATTTGAAAAAATCGGTCGCTACGGTGTAATTGTCAGTCTTTTAAAATACTTCGAAGCGTAGACCCAGCAAAAATTTTGTTTATCCCTTTGGTTTCCTAAAAAAAACCAGTTTTATCTTTTAAATTTAAACCTCGATTGGGCAAATATTTGGATCTCGAAACATTTCCTACGTTATTCTTTATTTTATGGTGTAAAACATATCTCCCATGCACGCCCATGGAACCACGCAGCCGATTCGCGATTTCTGGGTCTGAGAGGGTAGAGAGGGAGTAGTGAAGGTTGGTGGTGGTTGGGTTGGGTAGTGGGGAGATGGGGGGCAGGCAGGAGGTGCACACCCTCAGCAGAAAAGGAATAACGAGCTGCCAGGAACAGCGCAACGTTTGCTCCACAGAAAGGAAAATGTTTTATATTATAATGGCGTTCTCGATAAGCGCTGGGAAAAGAGAAAGGACTAGAAAGTTACCGTTAAAAACGTAATAACTATTTTTAATTGAAATCCTGATTTTAAAAATTACTTCGCTATGGTATATAGATTTTCAAATGTATCTGTGCATACGGCCGGCAAAGCAAGTAGAAAACTATTTCAAGAAGTGAACATATTGAAAATTAGAAAATTGTACGAATATAACTCATTGTGCGTTTTCGTTATGTCTTTTATATTCTCTCCAGAGAACATCTTCATTTGGTAAGTACTATGATGGGGTTTCACAAGGTACCCGCAAAGCGGAAGGAAGGAAAAGTGAGGAATGCCGACTTACCCCGTGGTTTTTCTCCCTTTGCTTGTCCCTTTCAGTTCCGCTGGTTCCTTTACGTTCACCAATTGAAATCGTGAGCTCACGATTTTCACTTATATACATGTTCGACCTGTGCTTATTATCCCCATAAACTATAGGATGCTTGATTAAAAGACTTAGGTTAACCATAGAACAGTGACTGTTTATTTCGTATTTTAATTATAAAAATACTTCTGAAGACAAGCGTTCTTTCAGGATAAAGGCTAGTTTTGATTTAAAGAGCTCCTGAAAACATAAAAACTTAGTAAATCTGCCTTTGGCACAACTCAGCGCAAGACCATGTGACCCGCAGAGCCCACAGACTACTAAAATGTTTTATTTTATTTTATTTTATTTTATTTATTTTGGAAAATCAACAGATATTTTACATTTGTAATAATAAAATTAATAATATACATAATACCCAATGATAGATTTTCACATAATTAAAATTATAATTAAAAAGTAAAACAAAAAGTAAGGGTCCTGTACTCATAAGAACTTAACAAAAATATAACCCTGAAAATTATTTAAAAAAAAGATATAAAAACACAATATAAACTGTAATAATCTGCTTACAAAATTTCAAACATGAAGTAGGAGTCAAAAATTCGTTCTCACTTCACAACACCAATAATAATAATATGTACATTGTACATACCTACAACTGAGTAAATACAATAGTAAGTCGAATGACATGTTAAAGTATGTACTAAATCAGAGGTTTTCAACCTGTGGTACGCGTTCCCCCTGGGGTACGTTAACCAAATATTGGGGGTACGCTATATCGTGGCACGAATGTAGGTTTTGCTGCCTATGTGTTTATTAAAAATAATAAATATTGCAATCGCCTGTATGAAATTCAACCATACTTGTAAAACCTTGCTCTGTAAAGCAAGCTTGAAGGGCACATTGACTGTACGTTATCATTGTATGATTGATTATACAGAGTGTAACAGGAAATCGGGCTCTTATTTTAACTCAGTAGTTAATCAGTAGGTATACATAAGAAACTTTTTTCTACAAATTTTTCGTGGTTAAAAAAATTCATCCTCTCAATACACTTTGTGAGTTTGGCGTTGTTAATGGAGAACATAAATTTTTTTTGACGAAATAAAAAGACGTGGATCAGAATTTCTTCAATTTCGTATACAGAATCATCGGTTATAAATGCCCGAAATCGTGTTACACTATGTGTACGATTGCATTAATTGTATTTGTGTGACTTGATTGTTAAATTCAGTAATAATGAGACTATTAAAAATTACAAATGAAACACGTCTTTCATTGCACGTATACACAAGATAGATATAGAGTACGGAATAGGTACAACAAATTTGTAAGAAGAGTCAAGGGGGTATGTAGGCTCGAAAAGGTTGACAACCGCTGTACTAGATCATTTACTATTATGATACATAACACTTTTAATCTAAAAAATACTAAATGGACTTGTACACACGAACACAACCTTTGTAGAAACGTTCACAAGTACAAGAATACTTCACAAAATAACATAATAAATTGTACCTACACTATACAGTAAACACTGAAAGTGGTAGGATAAGCATAGGCCATGAGGGTAATACATTAACAATCCCCTTCCTCAATAGCCTGAAAACCACTGACATCAGAAGAGATACCTACACTTGCACCAACATGAAATCCTTTGCATCATGTCGATGAGCTGGAGATAAACCACGTGGCCATATTTGAGGCACCATGAGGGTTCGGAAATGCTTTGAATAATCTACGACATCAGTCGTTCATTGAACCACGAAGAGCGCACATTAAAATAACCAAACCTTTCGCAGAAAAGTTAAAGAGGTATCGATTGAATTTAGACGCCCATTACAATGTACTCGTATTTTTATAACTAAGATGTTTATTTTATAACTATGATGTTTATTTTATAATTAAAATCTTCATTTACTAACACCTTTATTTTATAACTGAGATCTTCATTTTATAACTAAGATCTTATTTTTATAATTAAGATCTTAGTTTTAGAGCTGAGATCTTTATTTCATAACTAAGATCTTGATTTTAAAACTAACACCTTTATTTTATAACTAAAATCTTTATCTTATAACTAAGATCTTATTTTTATAATTAAGATCTTAGTTTTAGAGATGAGATCTTTACTTCATAACTAAGATCTTCATTTTAAAACTAACACCTTTATTTTATAACTAAGATCTTTATCTTATAACTAAGATCTTATTTTTATAATTAAGATCTTATTTTTATAGCTGAGATCTTTATTTCGTAACTAAGATCTTTATTTTATTACTAAATTTTTCATTTTATAAATATTACCTTTATTTTATTACAAATATCTTATTTTTATAACTAAGATCTTATTTTTATATTAAGATCTTCATTTTACAACTGATATCTTTATTTTGAACACTCATGTTTTAAATTAAAACCTAATTGAAGCTGTCAGTCTTTGACCTTCAAATAAATATTGGTATTAAATTGTAATGTTTGTTTTTTATAGTTAAATATAAGGTAATTGGAAAGTCGTGTTTCCACCACTCGATCAGCCCCACGCGATGTATGGGTATTCTCTCCTTCAATTTGATTTCATGGCTTCCATGAACGTAATACATACATGCTCGCTAGCCTAAAGCCGAATCGGTACATGGAGTCTGGAAACTCATGGTCTAATAAAAAACGTAATTTAATAATACTTTAGGATCGTGTTTCCGGAAACAGGCCAATTGTTTATAATTAAATTTATTCCCCTATAATAATCGAGATGTAAAAATAACGCCGCGTAATAACCGGCCCAATGCGCCGCGTAATAACGCGGCGGAATAGTGAATATTTCAACTTATTACCATGGCAAACCTATACTTTTTTTTTACATGAGCTCCACATAGGAGGCCCTGAGGAAAATAATTTCCCTCAGGACCTATGCATTCTTTGCGGATGGTGTGTGGCGGATTTTTTAAGGAAAGGAATGAGAGGAGAGTATGGGAAGGAAAAGGGTTTAAGGGGTGGGTAGGAATCTGGGGTTCAGTGTGTCCTGGTCATCTGCCTCCAAGACCTGGACAAAACTCACCCCATGAACCCGGGCACCCCTGCTAAATCACCAAACGTAGCGAACCACTTGAGATGACCTCTGGCATAGGTGTTGGTTATCCAATAAACGTTCCCGGGGCTGCGGTACCCATTCCTGCCTCCCAAATTGCTAAAACGCCCCTAACCCATTAGGTGTGGTAAAACGTAATAAAAATAATAAATAGGAATCATAAATTTATTTTTCAACGTATTATTGATATTTATCATAAAACTATAAAAGAACAATAAACGCATCTAAAATGGAAACAGACTTATAACCGGCATAACTATATCATCGCTGAATCGGTGCGTAATTCTTTTTTATGTGAATACCTTCAACAGCTTCCGTCTGCAGCCAGTGAGACTTGTGCATCCCCACCCAGGGTATGCTGTGAGCCGAAAGCAGTAGGGAGGAGAATATGAAGGTGGGGAAGTACCTGACTATTCAGATCTGGTCACCAAACACGGCTAAAGCCATTTCAAGCAAAGATTCAATTCTGAAAAAATCAATTTTTAATGAATTACACCAGGGCGATACTGAGAGTATTTTTCGCTCTGGAAGGTGCCGCAAAAATAAATACTCTATATTCCCTTTTACACGGCTTATATCCATCCCCACACGCCGATGCCGTCAGATCCCTGTTCAGAATATGCACCGATCTGGACTCCTTTCTACTCAGCCCATATTGAAAGAATCGAATAATAATAAAAAATAATCACGTAAATTATAAATTTAACTTTCTTACATTTTTCAAATTACACCGAATCTTGTAATTTTCACAACTTCGTACACGATGTTTAACTTTTGACCTAATGTTGTTATTTAAAATTCCAAATAATGGTCTGGACTCGCCAGAGCTTACCAACTTAACACAAATTCATATTCCGTCAAGATCAACACGACAAACCAATTTATTTCACTTGCCCGAATGTAGAACCAACATTGGAAAAATTCCTCAATTCCCCCATATGCGCGCAATGAAACACAAAATTTCACAAATGATAGGTATTTAGCAAAACCTTTCGTAAATATTGAATAGAAGTAGTAACGCGTACAATAAAAAAAATAATAATGGGGGGGGGGGGGGGTGGAATGAATCGGGAGCATCTCATAACCTTATCCTATATTCCTCTTCCTTTCCTCCTTACCTAAAATTAATTTTAAGCCACAATAAAGCTCCATCTCCATACAGCGTTAGCATTGGATTTAAAAAAAAATTATTTAAATTAAAATTTTCATCAGAAAAACTCACTTTTTATAACTTTTGAAGGTTATTTCCATCAATGTAATATATATTATTTATTATCAACTTCTGCAAGTTTTTTAGCTTTTATTTTTGTTACAGCTGATTCGGCTTACAAGGCCATTTTCAAACTGTGGTTAAACCACTTTGAGACGCCTTATTTATACGTTTCTAAATGTCAATTATTTAGCATTAGAGACTTTTTTGGCTTATCGTTATAGTTTTACGTTTATCTTTGTATAAATAAGCTGTTGGTTTCTTACAAATAAATAAATAAATTTCATACATGCATTCCATTGGTATCGATTCCTTTAATTATTTCTAACACCATGTAAACCATTTACTACTCATTTCTCATTTTATCTATGTTCTTATTGTTTCTAAAATAATAAAATAAATAAAAGTGACTCCCGATGCCTACAACTTGCTGAATTTCCTCAGCATCCGACTTTGTTCAATAACTCAAAAAATACATTGTATGAGCTTGTATATAAAAGAGATGTAAGACGTATTAATTAATGTATAAATTCTACTTTAAAACAATAAACGCCCGGGTTGCCGGCATAAAAAAAAAAATGCGTATACCAAAGAGGCGCTACCCGAATTTCTACCGATTTCTTACACATCTCCCACACTTTAAGTTTTAAAGCTCTTAAAAAAATATATGTTATTCTTGAAGATAATATCTAGACGTTCCCCGCCTCGAAACGCAAATTATATGAAATTCCCTTAATAGAAAAAATCGCAAACTATGCTCGAAAAATTATTATAAACACGTTCGTTTCAGTTATTTTATAAGTTATATGTATGAAAAAAATCACAGTGTTTCTTTAAATGCTCTTTCAGACAGCCCCCCCAAGATGTTTGCTGTATTTTAAACGAGTTATGTTTTATTAAACATTTTCACAATTTTCGCATCGATTTTATCGCTTTAAATATTAGCGCGCTCCTCTAACATTTGTAATTACGCATCTCTCCATCTTCTTCTTTTCGCGCCTTAAGGGTCTTACCTGACTTACTTTAATCAGTGATTCCTGAGATTATTTGGAGTAAAAAATGTAAATGAAATTTTGGTCTACGGTGACATTTTCGATGTTTTTTTAATTTTTTTTCTACAAAAACATAAAAAATGGTAGATGTTGGACAGTTGAAGGTGGTGTGGGGGATTAATCGGTTACTCGGTTGAGTGACCAGTGACGACAAAAGAACGAGAATAAAATTTCGTTAATATTTTTAACTCCAAATAATGTCAGGAATCACTGGTTAAAGTAAGTCAAGTACGTCCCTTAACACCCTGTATATATGTACATTCAGAAAGAGACAAAATATAATATAAAGAACAATGAGAAAGTAAAATTAAAATCTAACATGTAATAGAGAGAAAGAGACGGATATCTGATGAGTTACCATCTTCGACCAAGGGTATACTTGGTCGAAGGTTGCCATATTATATCTACTCTACAGGGACAAAACGTCACATGAACAGGTGATTAATGGATAAGTTGATAAGGGATAAAGTGACGATCTATTTTTGATCAGTTTAAGTGAAACCGGTCGGTATTAAAAAATGAAATAAATAAATGGTGGTTACAAAAGTTATTATTTTATTTCAACAAATTTAAGTTGTTTCCTGTAAGTATATCAGTATGCACGTTAAAATGTTTAGGGTGCAATACAGGTCGATATGTAATTAAAATCGAGAGTGATTCTAAGATTTTACAGCCGAAGGGCGTTTATGCGTTAATAATTACGTTATTATGTAGGTAATCAATATTAAACACCCACAATATCATGAAATTACCGACTACTAAGAAACAAAGAAACTACGAAATGTAACATTTTTAAGGTGGAATCATTTATACGATTCATGCGTCCGTCACTCCTAAACACATTGACCCCCAGATTCCTATCCAACCTTCATACTTTTTTCCTTCCCAGAACTTCCTCTTCTTACTTTTTCTAAGAAGACCCTCCACACAGCATCCACAAAAAAGCCACCGAGGAAAATTGTAATTAAAAGGACGGAATCTGATATGTTCGAATTAAGTCAGAGTAATGCCCCGGCAATGCAGAGGTTTGGGTTCGATTCCAGATGCGACCGAATCTTTTTCTGTCTTTTCTGTTTCATATTTTTCGATTGAGAGTTTGTAGATCTCACATAAATCGTTGTCTTCCTTATCACAGCGAGAAATGTGATCTAAACGGTATTGGAAAGAGAAAACACGACGCTATACATTCAAATTTTAATAAAACAAACAAACAAGAACAAAAAACAAAATAATTGAAAAGTACACCCTTATGAAACCAAAGATGCGGTTGCACTTTGGAAAAAAAAAGAAATTTTGTCGTTATTTGTGTTGTTATTTTTCTCGTTACCAGTAATTTTAGTTAGTAAAAACGTAAGGTGAGCCACTTTTGAAACTGTTAAAGGTCTACATTTAAAAAAAATTATAAAGTAGGTACCTGGTGATTTCAAACTATAAAACTTGAAAACGTATTTTATCTCATTTCACGAACAGTTTTTAGTTTTGGGATACCTTCACAAGTATTCCATTTATTTAGATTTTATTACGAAGGAAAATATTCTAACCTAATGACAGAATATGGTCGAGGCCTGAGGGTTAACACTGTCTTCAATGATTAAATATTAAATTATTATTTACCATAATATATAAATTAAATATTAAATTATTATTTACCATAATAACAAATGTACAAGATTTTGAGAAAAAGTCGATGTAAAATATAATGCAATTTGAGAAACGCGCATTTTTATACAAAAGGTAGAACAAACTGTCTCATTAGGTAGGTACCAATCTATCTTTTATTTGTTTTGATTCTTCAATTTGAAAAATATTAAAAATAATGTTTGCTCAGAGGGTATGAGATGGGTTGGGAAGGGTTGGAATTTGGGTTGGTTGGCAGACGTGTTTTGACAGAAAGGGTTCAATCACATGCTTCAGTAACTGTTTTTAATTTTTGAATATGAAAAATGAAAACATCGTTTAGCGTGTGGGGTGGTTCGGATATAAGATTTTATATTAGATTTAATATTTTATTTTCTTATTTAACTAGCTGAATTTCCAGGTTCTGCCCGGGCATTCAGCAGAGTTTTTCCAAATCAGATGCAGACAGTAAAATTTCCACGTCTTCCTCGTTTATTTTGAACGTCGAGTGTTCAAAATTTCAATGAGAAGTATCAAAGTTCTGCTTTAAGGGGTAGGAAAAGGGCGTGAGAATGTTTTTTTAATCTTATATTTTGAAGGTCATGTGAGAAAAATTTAATCAATATTGGAATTAACTGTTTTGACATTATTTGGGCTAAAAAATGTAAATGAAATAAAATTTTTGTCTCCGGTGACTTTTTTGACGTCTTTTTAATTTTTGTTTTCGTAATCAAACAAAAAAAAATCGTGTCGTCACTGGTCACTCAGCCGATTAAACGCCACACCCCTCACCCCGTCCCTAACTTTAGAATACCTGATTTTATACGTTTTAAGTTTATTTAAAAAATAAACCAAAAATGTTTTTTGTAATTTTTCTCTTATTTTGAAAGTCAAGTGTGCAAAATTTTATCAAAATTCTACTTTAAGGGGTGGAGGAATATATTATAAATTTGTTCAGCGCGCTGATTTGATTTTTGACAAAAACGGCGCTATACAAATCATCCAAATATTATTATTATTAAAAGGCGACAGTCTACGCTGAGTTTTAGAGTTATAACTTATAACAACGTTTTAGTCAAATAAACAAAATTATTAAAATAAAATTATTAAAAAAGTTTTTCTTTAATATGAGCCTCTCCATTTGTAAAACATACTTTGATATATTTTTACTACAAAAATAACAATAAAAATAATACAAAAAAATACTAAATACGTAATAAAGGGGTACAAAGGAGACATAATGGAGGCCCGCCCTTGGATATCATGTATAATATCATTTTCATAATAATAAATTATAACATTCGTTGCCCCCTTTATATCATTTTGTTGAGGGTAAGTTTGTGATGAAAAAGTTATCCAAATTGGATATGTTGCTCTTCATCACAATGAAAAATCTGGATTACCAGTCAACATTTGATAAACTATCATTGTAATAATATCAAATCTTGTCATTTTTGTGACTTCATGAATTACATTAAAGACAGCCCTGCATTATTGCAATTGATTACATTTCTTGTTTCTAATGAAGTAATGCAAACTAAAGAAAAATAAATATTTTTTTTCTTTTCTCCTCACAGGAGGCCCAGAGGAAAATATTTCCCATCAGGGTCTATCTTTGGGGATGCTGTGTGAAGGGTATTTTGAGGAAAGGAATAAGATGAAGTTCTGAAGAAAAAAGTATGAGTGGTGGGTAGGAATCTGGTGGTCGATGTGTCCAGAAGTAACGGACGTTTGAATCTATCCCTCCCACTGTGGTGCAAGGCGATGTTCCGAGAGAGCCCTGCTGGAGAGGTCAAAAGATTCCTTCAACCAGTCTCTCCCGGTCCTACTACAACTGACAAACACAATATTGTATCGGTGATTCAATGCAACCTTTCTTGAAAGATTTTATTTTGTTTCTGGACAAAACTATTTATTCACGTTCATATTGCGTATTTGCGGGCGCAAAAAAATATTTCATTATAATATTTTAAAAGCGTAACTTGTAAAAAGTGTTTTTTCCCAAAAATAATTAAACTCGCGCCATCTATGAAATGGTAAATTATGAAGTATTTAAGTATCACCTAAAATTACAAAAAGGAGTCCCATAAACGTTAGAACACATATATATTTTTTAAATTCTTCATTTACGATTCTGCATCCTCTACGCTTAAATAATATTGCAAAATCTTTGATAGCTACAGGGCGATAGGTACTAAACTAAAATTAGTTGGCGAAATATATTTTTCATTGTCATTGAAATGCAGTGACTTTTTTCCTATCGATTTGTGAGTTATCGACAATTCTTTGTCGATAATGCGGAGATTTTATGTTTTTTCTGGGTTTAATAAATCTATTCGACAATATTTATGGATCATCGATGTTTTTTATTGTAGTTATTTATTGTGATATTTATTTATTTTGTTACTTTTTAATGGGATATGTTAAAGGTGAATCATGCGAATTGATATTATGTGATAAAAATTATAACATAAATAATTTATTTACTCGTTTATACGTTCATGGAGCTTTTACATTAGGTATATAATATTAACACAGGAGCTAGTAATAAATAAAAGGTTGCAAAAATAATTTCTTAGATTTATACTGGTTCACAATTGGATAAAATTAAAATTAAAAATAAAATGACTAACAAAGAAAATAAACTGAATTTATCATAAATAATATAATTGATTATTTATTTTATTAATTAAAGGAAAACAATCACTTTGTTTGTAACCACGATTTATTGATTTAATTTTTATTTACCGACGGGTTTCGCTTAATACAAGCATCTTCAGGGTATAAATTAAAACTGATGAAAAAATACATTGTGTGAGCTTATATATACATACAGACAGAGACAAAACATAATATAAAGTAAGAGTGAGAGAGTGTAATTAACATCCTACATAGTGACAGAGATACCCGTCTCTTTCTCTCTATCACTATGTAAATCTAGAACTCGGATTTGCTAAGAATTTTCGTGTGATTTTTCAATATTGGCAGGTAAATAACATTATTCTAAATATGAAATATGTATTTCTTTTGTTTAAATCTTTAACAGGTTTGGTAATTTTTTAAAGTTTACTATTATTTTTTTTTCATTCTAGTTTAGATTAATTTATCACAATCATTGGTCACTTTCTATTAACAGATATAATTAAGGTTTTATTATTTCACAGAGATCGTTTGTCCCATGTTTGCATGTTTGGATGATTTCTAGAGCGCCATTTTAGTGAGAAAATTATCTCAAGGTGAAGGCGTGATATTTGTTGAACTTTCTGCGTTTAAAGAATACTCAAACAATTTTTAATATCAACATATTAATAATAATAATAACAATAATCCCGTCAATGCAGTCTCCAGTGCTTCAGTGGAAGAGTCATTAAACCTAAGTCAATGTTTCATAAAATTAGAATCTATAGAAAGGGGCATAAACGCATTAGATAGTAATAAATCTGCTGGACCGGATGGTATTCCTCCCATATTTTTAATAACTTGCATTGATAGTTTGATATATCCCTTACACAAACTTTTTAACAAATCCTTAGCATCTGGCTGTTTTCCGGCTCTGTGGAAAAAGAGTTATTTAACGCCTATTCATAAAAAAGGTGACAAAAGCGATATATCAAACTATAGACCTATTTGTATTATGTCTGCTTTACCCAAACTTTTCGAGTCATTAGTATTAGATACCATTGTAAAACCTATCAACAATATTATTGTTCCTAACCAACATGGCTTTATCAGAGGTCGATCTACCTTAAGTAATTTAACTATCTATAATAATTACATATCCGAATCCCTTAGTCTGAAACAACAAGTGGATTCTATATACACCGATTTCAGTAAAGCATTTGATAAGGTTCGACATCACATTCTTATATCCAAACTCCGACTGTTAGGCATCAAAGGAAGTTTATTGACATGGATTATCAGTTACCTCAGTAATAGAGTGCTTAGTGTCAGGATTAATTTTATAGAATCCTATGTATTCGAGGCCACAAGTGGTGTCCCGCAAGGGTCCCACCTCGGCCCAATATTCTTCTTAATATTCATTAATGACATTGTAAACATATTTAAAGATGTACAAGTCCTACTTTTTGCAGATGATCTAAAATTGTTTAAAAGAATACGAAATATATATGATTGCCTAATTTTGCAAGCTAATTTAGATGAATTTTTTAAATGGTGCGAACAAAATATGTTATTTTTGAATATTGAGAAATGTCAAGTAATACGATTTTCCAGAACTCATTCTCATATTTTACATGAATATAATTTAAATAATGTTAAATTAACACCAGTATTACAAATTCGCGACTTGGGAGTTATATTCGATTCAAACTTAACATTCACAGCACATATAGATGATATAACTAATAAGGCTTTAAAGATTCTTGGCTTCCTTTGTAGAACCCTAACTGATTTTAAGTCCATGGATTGCATGAAAACACTCTACATTTCATTAGTTAGATGTCAAGTAGAATATAATTCACCTATTTGGTCCCCTTTCTATAAAGTACACTCTAACAAAATAGAACGTGTTCAACACAAATTTCTTAGGTACTTAAATTTCAAACTCAAAATTCCAATAGAAAACATTAATTATTTAAGTTTAATGAATCGACTAAATTTAATTACGCTGTCTGACAGAAGAATTATTTCAGACCTAATTTTATTGTACAGAGTTATGAACAACCTAATTGACAGCCCTGCCATCGTTTCTAGTATTAAACTCCATGTACCGACAAGGAATACTAGACAAAATATAACATTCTTTTGCAACACATACACAACCAACTATCAATCACACTCACTTACCAATAGGATGCATGATTTAGGCAACAAATTTGGTGGTATTGTAGATGTATTCGCTGATTTCCTTTACATTCTAAAATGCAATTTAAACCAACACTTTGTGGAATCCTACAAATTATTGTAACGTGGGTATAATATATTTAACGATTTGATGTGTTATTGTAATGTTTTATATTATATTTTGTTCTATGGTATTGTTAAATATTACATTGTTTAAAATATTTCACAGTTTTAAGCAAGAATATACAAGTGGTTTTTTCTTTAAAAACTACTTGTATATTCTTAAAAGTTTTTTCACTTTTATAACGTTTGATATAAATTCTATGTATGTGTAATCCTCGATATCTTAAATATTATTTTATAATCTATGTAAAAGCCCCCACGGGCGTATAAGAACAATAAATAAATAAATAAATAATGTTTATTCCAGGATGTGAGGAGGATAGTGCAATCCCACACGTCCCATAAAGTTGTACATATTTACACAACAGATAAAGTAAAAAAAGTAAATAGAACAAACAAATATAAAAGACATAAGCGATAATAGAAATAAAATATTTTTTTTATTTTGGTAGAAAGCAGTCACTTTGTGGTTTGACATATACATAGTATTCTTTAAACGCAGAAAGTTCAACAAATATCACGCCTTCACCTTGAGATAATTTTCTCACTAAAATGGCGCTCTAGAAATCATCCAAACATGCAAACATGGGACAAACGATCTCTGTGAAATAATAAAACCTTCATTATATCTGTTAATAGAAAGTGACCAATGATTATGATAAATTAATCTAAACTAGAATGAAAAAAAAATAATAGTAAACTTTAAAAAATTACCAAACCTGTTAAAGATTTAAACAAAAGAAATACATATTTCATATTTAGAATAATGTTATTTACCTGCCAATATTGAAAAATCACACGCAAATTCGAAGCCAATCCGAGTTCTAGATTTACTTTTTTTACATTAGCTCCCTTCAGGAGGCACTGAGGATTCTGTGTGGTCATCTTAGGGGATTCTGTATGGAGGCTCTTTTTAAGGAAAGTAAGGAGAGGAAATTTTGGGAAAGAAAAATGTATGTGTGGTGAGTAGGAATCCGGGGGTCAGTGTGTCCAGGAGTGGCGGAAGTAGGAATACAACCCTCCAACTGCGATGGGTCACGAGAATCCGACTGGAGAGGTTAAAAGGCCTCCCTCAACCAGTCTCCCTTAATCCCAACCACCAGGCAGTAGGTGTGCAGACGCATTCGCCGCCAAGACCTGGACAAACCTCTCCCCTCATCCGGGGACCCCTGCTAAGTTTTCAAACGTATCTAACTTGGTTAGTAGTGGTGTTGGTTGCCCAATTTCCCAGTTTTTTCCCAATTGCCCAGTTTCCCGGGGTGGCGGTACCCATACCCGCCTCCCAATTCAAGGTACTCACCTTTCTCCTCCCCCCCTCCCCATTACCTTCAGCCTCACAATATATATATCCCAATTGGGGATGCCGTAGTCTCACTGGCTCCGGACGGTTTGGAGGAATTTTGACTATTGTGCGGTATTTACATTAAAAACAAAATACATACTATATTGTAATATAATAACATCATTTTTTACAAAGTACCTAAATATACAGACCAAATGGCAATTTTTTTTCGCGTTCCAAACTTTCTGTGGTAGGTACATATGTTAATAAAATGTTTTCTCTATTTTATTTAAACATTCAAATAACATGTATTTTTATTATTATGATTGTAACATATTAGACGGTCGAACAAATACAGTAAAAATTGTTTCATCCATTGTTTATTTAATATTATTTACATAATGTTTTGATGTATCTGATACAAGTCACAACTCGAACAAAGGGTTTAAAATATTTAGGGCAATTGACTTTAAATATAAAAGGGGTTGAAATAATTTGTTTAAAGCAAAATGTTTTCATATCAAAATAAGGGTAGCAATATTTCAATGAAGGTATTCGTAACATGATCCTGCCACTGAGATCGCAAATTTAACTCCCCATAAGTTACACGTGTCGTTTATGAGTAAGAGGGAGAAGTTGTTACGTCTTCCCAATTGATATTATGTTCAGTTTAAAAAAAAATTAAATGTATTATGTTTAAAACACGTGTATCTTCAAAAATAGCTTAAATTTGAATTATGTGCAAGCAGATTTTGTGTTGTCTCAGCTAAAATTTTCATCATGAAATCTCTGGTATCATGAAATTTACGATGGTTTTTCTGAATAGATTTGTAGGGATATTTTCAACACGTAAGGTTATTTCTGTCATGAGATTTGAAAATATAGGCAAAGTGGAATTTGACGAAATGAATAAGACGATGTGGAGTAAGACAATGTGCAGTAAGACGATGTGGAGGAAGAAGACGATGTGGAGGAAGACGATGTGGAGTTTGACGAAGTAGAAATAGACAAAGTGGAGTTAGACGAAGTGAAGTTAGACGAAGTGGAGTTGGACGAAGTGGAGTAAAGCTAAGTGGAGTAAGACGAAGTCAAGTTAGACGAAGTGGAGTTATATAGTTACACCACTTCGTATAACTTCACGAAGTGGTGTAAAACTTCACGAAGTGGTGAAAAACGAAGTGAAGGATGACGAAATGGAGTTAAACGAAGTGGAGTAAGACGGAGTGGAGTAGAACGATATGGAGTAAGATGAAGTAGAGTAAGATGAAGTAAAGTAAGACGAACTGGAGTTAGAGGAAGTTGCGTTAGACGAAGTGGATTAAGATGAAGTGAGATAAGATAAAGTGGAGTAGAGTAATGACCCGTTCGCACTGGGCAAGTAGTTAAGTCGAATAGCGAGTATATTAGTAACTAAACGCATCCGAATACTACAGTAATACAGTAGTCTAGTCAGCTGTTTAGTAGAGTCAATCCATTTCGTACTATTTTGTCCCTCATCATGCGTCCCTGCGCACTAACATGCGGGAACCCATCGTTTTAGTAAAGTTCATTAGTAGAAGCAGATATTTATGTCGTGCCGTTGGAGTGAAGATCTCGCTCGAATGCTGCTTTTCTAGTTGCATATTACATTTAAATTGTTTCATTTTTCGAGAAACCATAAAAACGCAAATGGATTATGACGATTCAACCCTTAGACGAGAAGTTTTAAACGTAGGTAAGTAGGTATTTGGCAAATAAATCATCAATAAAGAATTTAATCAATCATTGCTATCATCAGTCAATTTAAAACATTCGAGTGTAATGATGACATTTTTAAAAAGGCGTACCTACCTATTCTTCTGAATAAAATATTTTATTTCAACAATGATCACATTATACGCGTCGGTGAATAAAGTCGGTTATTCTGTGAAACCAGCGGTTCTAAAAATTGTGTTGTAAATCATAATAAATTTAGCGGAAGCTATTGCTCTTCGAAATTCATATTGATTTTCTTTATTTAATTTTTCTACTTAAGTTGGTGTTTTTTTGCTTTTATCGGCGGTCATCGTCTACAGCGCTCCTTTCCTCTTCCTGTCATATATCCCATCCCCACACACTTATAATACATTCGTTATTTTTTATTTAACAACCAAAATATTCACTAGAAATAATTTATACGGCTGAACAACGTTTGTCGGGTCAGCTAGTAACATATAATATTTGGTTAGCAAGAAGAAATAGAATATGCATATAAGCTACACCCTTTGTATTTGTATTTTTGTGCAATAAATGGTTTTTTAAATTTTAGAATTTTTTTTGAAGCTGGGAAGATAAAAAGTTGCCACGATGAATTAAAATTATTTATTAATAAAGCACATAATTTCGTTAGACCCGGTCGACGTAATATTAATCGTATAAATAATTTGGTAAATACACAAAACTTACGGTGCTTTCATAATATTTACAATCGCAAAATAAATTTGTATTTTTAAGGAAATATTTTTACTTCTTCGATAATTTATTGCGTATTTCCTTTGTGGCAATCTTTTAATTAAATGAAAATAACAAACATTGTTTACACCACTATTTGATAAAAATGAACTTCCAATTGTGGCACCACTATTTAATAAAAATTAACTTCCAATTGTACCACCACTATTAAATAAAAAATAACTTTCAATTTTATTATAAACAACAACTTTATATTTTCACCATTTTATAGAAATTAAATTCCCTTCACGTCGTCATTTTAATTAAATGAAATAAAAAAAAAACATTGTTTTCATGACTATTTTATAAAAATTATATTTATTAAAAATTTAATTTCCATTGCAGCGACATTTTATGAACATAACAAACTTTGTTTAAACCACTATTTAATAAAAATGAATTTTCATTTGTTTTAAATAAATGAAAATTGAAACATTTTTTACACGACCATTTTAACAAAAAAATAAATTCCCAATGTGACGTCATTTTATAAAAATAAAAAACTTTGTTTACACCTCTAATCTAAAAACATATTTTCACATTCAATTCAAATATTATTTATATATGAGAAACACTGATTTTAAAATGGGATAATACGTTAGCGACAAATGAATGTATTGCGCTATAAAATTGAAAACGGGGCTAAACACGTTAGCAAAACAAAAGGGTCCCTTTGTATATTTTTGGGTGTTTTATGTTCAGCTTTTTCAAGACATAATTAATTTAAAAAATGTGATAAATTTCAAACATGACGACAATGTCAATATTGAGATTCCACCTATTTCTTAAACAGTAAATTAACACGAGTAGGTCAGAAACGACTCCACACTATATAGATATTTCGTTGAAGGAATTCCTTTTCATCTACTCTTTTATTTATTTACAATATTAACGCCTTTCGGCTTTTACATAATATAACATAGTATAACTATACTATGTTATACTATAACATAGTATAACTACAACATGAAAAAGACAGCTCTAGTGAGCTTGTAAAACAGCAAGAAATAGAAAACAGAAATTGAGAAAGACATGTGTAAATTACAAATCAACCAATAAATACTACATATATATTATATAAATTTATGTAAATAAATTAACATAAAGATCAGGTACGTTGAAAATGTTTAATGGTAGGTAAATAATAGGTGAAATCAAGTTGAGAAGATGTCTACATTTTACAAGAAAAAAAACTCATTTCCAATTAAACAAAATAAGAATAGCCATTTTTGGAGGTTGGTAATATTATTTGCCCAAATTTGAAATGATGAAAAGAAATTTTTTTTTTTAAAATAACTACTAGGTTATAATGGTTTATAATATTTCTATGAATCACACATTTAAGAGCGTTTAACCAGCCAGCGGACGAAAATCCACATTTCGTCGAAAGTTGTTCTTCCGATCATGCAGGACGGTTACAATGAGAAAGATTAATTATTTTCCGTACCAGCTTTTTTAAATTATAACTCAATATCGAATTTATTTCAATCCAAATTAGCTTTAATTTATACCTTCATCCAAAAATGCTGAAAGGCGTGATGATAAAACTATTAAAATAGTGTACTTTTTGTAGTTATTTTTTGATTATAAGTATTTATTATTTTTCAATAATGTCTAAATTTAATAAGAATGTTAAAAAAATCTGAAATATATTAGTTTGTAAGTGCGCAAATAAATACACAAATGGACCAATTTTCGTCAAGAAACACATGTACGTACATATTTTTTAATGATTTTATTGAAACTAAAATTAAAATTCTAATACATAACTTTGCTAGATAATGTATTGATTTATTTTACTGCATGATTACATTATTTGAAATGGGTGTGGTATAATCCAAAAACTTTTTTGAAAATTTAACAAATCTGCCAACGACCTATGGAATAACCTTATTATACTAAAAATTAAAAAAAAATTCAAAAAATTTATTGCATACGAATGCTAGATAAAAGAACAATCTTTCGAAATCCATTTATAATTTTTTGTGGAAAAGAGTCAATACGTCTAAAAACTTTTTTGAAAATGACGTATTTCAGGCTTTCTCTGGTAATGCCCTCTAATACTAAAATGCATTAATACGATAGGTACCTAGAGGTGGAAGAAAATATATAAGGGTTAAAAATTAATATTTTCGGACGATTAGTTATAAGTTATCAGTATAATCACATCGCCCTTGAGGTGATTTTTCACAAAAACGGCGCTATAAAAATTACCCAATTATTTTTATTATTATTATAATTGTGCATAAAAACGCGCTAAAACCAACTTTTTTACCTTTTCATTTTAATACGTCATTTTTAAATCAAATTTTGACGTATTGACTCTTTTTCGACAAACAATTAATAAAATGATTCGAAAGATTGTTCTTTATGGTAAAGTAAAAGAAAAGATATGTTTTATTTATTTATTTTAATTTTTTTTTTCAATTTTGAGAAAATATGTTTATTTTTAGTGCGATAAGGTTTTACCGTAGATTGTTGGCAGATTTATTAAATTTTCAAACACATATTTCAAATCATATGCACTGCCTGTGCAACCCGCTAACACGGACTCAGATAATCAAATATTTAGGCATTTACATTGACAACTATTTTAGATGGACAGAACAAATAAATAAAACAGCGGGTAAAGTAAGGAAACTTATATACTTTTTTAAGAACATACGAAACATAATGCCAGTGAAGACTTTAAAAACTATATACTACGCATTAGGACAATCAATTATCACCCACGGTATGATTGGTTGGGGTGGTGCTGCGAAGACTAATATGGACCCTCTCGACAAAGCGCAAAAGGCCTTAATTAAAGTTATTACTAAAAAACCTTTTAGATTCTCGACAATACAGTTATTTAAAGACTTTGCTGTATTGAACATACACCAACTGTACATCAAAATTATATCTATACATTACCAAAAAGACAAACTAAACCATCATACTGCACAACACAATTACGACACAAGACATGGACATCAACACATGACTCCGAAGACAAATACTACATTTGGACAAAGACATTATCACAATTTGGCTCCAAAATGTTTTAATTTAATTGAAAAAGATATAAAAGATATTCTAGTGACAAAAAATCTAAAACGCAAAATTCATACGTGGGTAGTAAACAAGGGTATTGCATACTGCGTGCAGATAACTTGATCAAACAACACACTCAACGCCTGTATTTTTTCTCTCTTCTCCTCAACTATTTTCATCTATTTATATCATATCTTTTTTTTCATTTCTTTATATTTTTTTCTTTCATTACATTTATCTATTTAAATTAAAATTATATTTTTTATCTTCCAAGATTAAGATATCAAAATTAAATTAAATTCCTGCCACCTCAGAACAGGCTCAGCCTAGTGAGGTGGTATATACCAAAAAAAATAAAAATATATATATATATGTAGGTATATTGTATATATTGTAATGTTATTCTTGGTTAATAAATAATTTTAAAAAATAATTTAAAAAATATATATATAATCATGCAGTAAAATAAATTATCTGGAAAAGCTATGTTTCAGAATTTTAATTTTAGTTTAAATAAAATCATTTAAAAAAATTCCGCTCTCGTGTTTTGTGACGAAAATCTTTAATTTGTCTATTTATTAACTGTATTAAATACTTATGATCAAATTATAAATACTTATGATCAAAAAATAATTACAAAAAGTACATAATTTGAATAGTTTTATCATCACGCCTTTCAGCATTTTTGAATGTAGGTATAAATTAAAGCATATTTTGAATAAAATAAAATCGATATTGAGTTATTATATTAAAAAGCTGGTACGGAGAATAATTCATCTTTCTCATTGGAACCGCCCTGTACGATCGTAAGAACATTTCGAGGAAATATGAATTCTCGGTCGCTGGCTGGATAATGGACCTTAAAAACTAAATGGAGAAATTATTAAAAGATAATATACTTATAAAATTAAATAATAAGTTGAAAATAAAGTGTTGATTTTTTCAAAAAAAAAAATTTTTTTGGAAAAATTCCAAATACAGAAAATAAACTAGAACTTTTTGAACCAACCAATCCTTTTGAAATTGTTCAAACAATATCAAAAATGCGAGGCGGTTCTGCTCCAGGATTTGATGGCCTTTCTGTAAAAATACTAAAACACATTAAAAACTATATCTCTACACCAATCTCTCATATAATAAATAATAGCTTTAAGACAGGTGTTTTCCCGAACATGTACAAAAAAGCAATAATCACGCCAATATTTAAATCAGGTAATCCGGAGGACGTTTCCAATTATCGACCCATTTCACTCCTATTTCACTATATCGAAAATTTTTGAAAAAATTGCTAAAAAAAGACTAACTGCATTCATAAAAAAAAATTCAACCATCAATAAAAATCAATATGGATTCACGGAGGGAAAAAGTACCCAAGACGCCATCGCTAAAATTTCATCTAGCATTCAGAGCACCCTGGACAAATCAAATAAATGTATAGGAATTTTCATTGACTTAAAGAAAGCATTTGACAGCATTTCCCATGAAAAACTTGCTTTAAAATTAAAAGATAATGGCATTGACCGCATAGCCCTCAAATGGATAGTAAGCTACTTAACAGAGAGACCTCAAATAGTAAAATTAAATCAATCGTTTAGTACACCACTCACAAGTAAATTTGGCATCCCTCAAGGTACCGTCCTCGGACCATTATTATTTCTAATATACGTGAATGACATTTTCCGACAGGAAATTAAAGGTGAATTAATCTCTTATGCTGATGACACTGTATTGCTAATAAAAGGTCAAACATGGGAACTAGTTAACGAAATGGCAAATGAAGATATTAATATCTTAAAATCATGGTTTGATGATAACTTACTCACACTTAATGCTAAAAAAACAACATATGTCTTATTTTCCTTGCAGAAAATACCTGATGATCATAAAGTTAATATTGTAATCCATGACGAAAAATGTGATCATGTACTCTGTAAACAACATAATACTATTTGTATCGTAATTAACTCTTCCTCCGAAATTAAATATCTCGGTGTGATCATTGATCAAAACCTGAAATGGAATAATCACATTTCAGAGCTAGTGAAGAGAATGAGGAAATGTATATATATATTTGTTAGGTTAAGAAATATTTTAAATGTAAAAATAATGAAAAATGTGTACTATGCCCTTGTTCATTCTTTACTTATCTACGGAATTATAGGTTGGGGAGGCTCTTACAAAAAAAATCTAAACTCAGTAAAAGTTTCGCAAAGAATCATCATTAAAGTAATATTAAAAAAACAATCTACCTTCTCAACAGAATCACTTTTTAAATTATTTCCAGTACCAAATGTCGATGACATTTTCAAGCAAGCTTCCATTATAAAAATGTGTAAAGAAAAAAATAACACAGAATATCAAGAATTTTACAAACTAATGAGAAATGGAAACCAATTTATTACACCTAATTTTAAAACAACTCAAATGCAAAATCATTATATTTTCCAAGCCATAAAAAACTATAATAACCTCCCTTCTGAATTACGCTGCATCATCAACCAATCAGAACAAATAAATAAAATAAAACAATTTTTCAAAAAAACTTACAGTAAAAAGTAAATATTTTAAACAAAACAGATTATAACTTACAACGCAAGTAAGAATCGTGGCTCCCTTATCAGGCACAAGAGCCCCTCTTTTCTGATAAGGTATACATGACCAGAAAAGACCTTTAATTTAATATTTTGTAAAATATATGTGTATATAATATGTAACTCATATTTTTTATATTACAATAAAAAAAAAATAAAAAAAAAAAGAATTGTGCACCTAAAAAAAAAAAATTATAAAAAAAAAAAAAAATTTATTTAAAATTCCGTAAAAAGTATTTTTTACCACAATACATGTCTATTTTCAAATGTAGTTTGAATGAAGTTGAACCTTCCTTCCCAGTGGTAAGAATTCGGTTTTTAAAAACGACATTTATTTTGCAATTTAATGCTTTCATTTCTTCGAATTTAAGGAAAATACGCAAATGTCCGTGTGTATGTGCGTTATAATTTTGTTGTGCGTTTTTTACCATTTTCAAACGTAAAATCGACTTCAAAAAAAAAAGTTTGTATGAATATCAAACGAATTTATACACAGTGCCAATTTTTGTACTTATTCGCTGGTATGATTTTTCCTTGATGTTTTATATTTTTGATATTCGGCGATACACCCTCTTTGCCCATCGTCGGTGAATTATTTTCCCATTTGGCCTCTGGTAGGTTGACATGTTGTTCTTGTTTCTTGTATTATTTGGTATTTATTATATTTATATGGTGCACTTGCATAGCGTGGATTGACTAGATGATCATTTGTGGAAAAGTGTGCGGAAGGGTTTAGTTTTTCCTGTGGGGAAGATTTAACCCGGACATATTTCGTCGTAAGATATTTATAAAAATTAAAATGGAGTTCTACAAATATTAAAATTGTTAACAATAAATAATAGGTAGTGGCATACTGGTATAGTGGTACACCGTATTTTCTCTAAACCGAATGCACATTGTATAGAAGTACGCCGGTGGGCCAATTGTTGGCGGATCAACTGTCATGGAACCATCTTTACCCATCACCGCTGCTTGCGTTTTATTTTGTAAAGTCAGTTTCTTTTCAATTTTGGTAATTTTGGTATAGTGTCATAACATATTTATTATTTTCTCCATGCCTACCAAACCAAACAAACTCATAAGTTATTATATAAATGTATTATGATTGCATTAACCCTAGAGCGACCGGGTGTTCAGTGCTCATGGTAACCCTTACATCACGAAACTTAAAGTTTATTATTAATGGCGCCGGTTGTCACCGCCTCACTTCGCTACACCATAAATAATCCTACCCTTAGAGGAGATACCTACTATCTACCCCAATCACCCTTTTAAGGGTGAAAAAACACCCGTAAGTTGGTCCTGATTCATGGTCGTACTCCAAGCCATAAGGTTATTTAGTTATTTCTCTAAAAATGGAAACTTAATATATACATTTAATTACGAATTAATTTAAGTTATGTAAGTGACACAAGCAAAGATAAAAGCGCGAGCACTTATTTGTTGAACCGCGAGCGCTTATGTGTTGTACAGATAAATTACGCTAACAAATATTTCTTTCTACGGTAGGAGAGGGGGTCAGATGAATAAGAGAGCTGACACGAAATGCCATATCTTTGTACTGAATCTGTCAACTTGATAGCTGTCATCTGCCCGTTTAGGCAGCTCCTATACTCTACACTACACGAATAGTCTCAATATCACAACGATCACCACATCTACCAAGTAGACCGTAGTCCAAACACCAGCTTCAATACAAGAGGGGGTGGATTCCTGATTGCTGTCCACAAACGTATTCCGTCAAAAGTGCTTAAAAACAAAAATAGTGAGGTTGAACAAATATTCGTGTTGCTCGAAAACAAAAATGCTGGCAAGTTAATAATTGGATGTTTATATTTACCGCCATCCTCCGATACTCAGCTGTATACAAAACATATCAAGGACGTGGAATTTTTAAGGTTTAAATATCCCAGTGCCAAACTTGTCGTAGTAGGAGACTATAACTTGCCAAATATATCCTGGAACCATGATGACCCTGATTTGTCTGGTATTAATATGTCAACTGCTAATCTTAATGAGAGAGAGATTCTGGGTTTGTCGAATTATTTATCAATCCCACAACTAAACACTGTCGCTAATATGTATAAACAGTCGCATTCTTGATCTAGTTTTTTGCAGTGAGTCCACTGCTAACGTATGTAAATCTTTGGAAGAACTATTACCTGTAGACGTTTACCATCCTCCTCTGGACATAGTTATTCCCTTTGTTAACAACACCCATCTTAAAAATATCAAGTCATCTTATAAATTCCGTAAAGCAAATTTAAAAAAATTTCTGATTGCTTAAATACAACAGACTGGTCCTTTCTGGAAAACGCAGATATTAACGATAATGTCAATAAATTCTATGACATTCTAAATGATGCTATTGCAAATTTTGTGCCCCTTCGACATAATAGAATTTCTCATTTTCCAAACTGGTTTAGTCCCAATTTGATCACTTTAACATATAGTAACAAAATAGCTCATAAAAATTACAAGCGATCCAGACTGACGAGTGATTACAATAAATTTCAATTATTAAGAAGGGAGTATTGTAAAATCTCAAAGTTGTGCTATAAAAATTACATTGACAAAATTGAAAGTGAAATTCTTGTAAATATAAAACAGTTTTGGAATTACACTAATTCTCAAAAAAATACTAACTTAGGTATTCCAACTTCTATGAATTTTAATGGAAAAATTGGGTGTAATGATAAAAACATTGTAAATCTATTCGCCGATTATTTTAAGTCTGTGTATGAAGAGGATATACCTAGCAACGAAATTCCAAATTTCTCATCCATTCTTAATTTGGATTTATCTGAAGTACGCATAGAAATTAAAGATATAAAAAACCATGTAAATTTGTTAGATGCTAGAAAAAATGCAGGACCTGATAATATTCCACCTGTGCTAATTAAAGAATGTTTAAACGGCTTAGTTGTTCCTCTTTTTCTAATTTTTAACCAGTCACTAGAGACAGGCAGTTTCCTTGATACATGGAAACACAGTTTTCTTACACCCATTTTAAAAAAAGGGGACAAAACGGACGTAAGAAATTATAGACCAATATGTATCCAATCATCGATACCCAAGCTTTTTGAAAAAATTGTCCTCCATAAAATATCCACAAACATCAAAAAAATTATAACTCCCTACCAACATGGCTTTTGTTCAAATAAATCTACACTGACCAATTTACTAATATATGAAAACTTCATATCTAAATCTTTAGCCAACAGGTGCCAGGTTGACTCAATATACACTGATTTTAGCAAGGCCTTTGACAAGGTGTGTCACAAAATACTAATCAATAAATTGGCGAAACTTGGAGTTTATGGTAGCTTATTAAATTGGTTTGTTAGTTATTTGTCCAAAAGAATTCTTAGTGTGAAAATAAATGGCACACAATCTTACAAATTTATAGCAACAAGTGGAGTGCCGCAAGGCTCCCATTTAGGGCCCATTTTGTTTATTATATTTATAAATGATATTGTTGATATATTTACTGACATAAATGTGCTACTGTTTGCCGATGACATGAAACTATATAAAGAGATTAACCACATTAATGATTGTATTATACTTCAAACTAACTTGATATATCTTTTTGAATGGTGCTCTATCAACAAACTAGCATTAAATATAAATAAATGTCAGTTCATTCATTTTTCCAAAATAAATAATCCTATTATTTTTCAGTATTCTTTGAATGATGAAAATTTAAATTGTGTTACTGAAATTATGGATCTAGGCATTATATTCGACAGTAAACTCACCTTTGTATGTCATATTAATAATATTATCAACAAAGCCCTAAAGACTCTTGGTTTTGTTTTGAGAGCTGCAAAAGATTTAAATGATTTAGACACATTTATTATGTTACATAAAACCCTTGTCAGATGCCAACTTGAATATAACTCTACGTTATGGTCTCCCCTTTACAACATTCATTCAGACAACATTGAAAAGATTCAACGGAAGTTTCTAAGGTTTATAAACTAAAAATTGCATATTCCTATACTAAACATTGATTACAATGATCTCCTGGATAAAACGTCTCTATTGAAACTTTCAGAAAGAAGAATAAGCAAAGATTTTGTAATTTTTATTTTTTTATTATTATTTTTTTTTATTAGGTTTGTCAACAGTGATTTACACCAAAGCTTTCACAGATAAAATTACACTGAACATGGTTGATGCTATCACTAATTAAAGACAAACACAGCATTGATAATATAATACTTACATATACATTACATTCATTCACACACACATACTATACATTACAAAATAATAATTAACAAGTTTTACAAGGAACAAGTTTTTAGAACAATGAGTTTATAGGTTCATAAGTTTATAGAACAACGTAATAGGGAGCATTAAAGCTTGTTAAGATTTGATTTGAAGTTGGCCAATGTTGACATTGTCAAATTAATCGAATGTTTTTTATAAGCCTCATTGAAATTACGGCACATTCTCGATAAAGCTGAGTCATACCCCAGCTTAGTTCGATATTTTTTTAATATTTAACGGAACATAATTTACCAGTCGTGAACCAATTCTAGGTAGGAACATTGAACCTGATTTGATGAAGTAGAAAAGGACAGTTTATTAAACCATTTACAATTTTGAATAGAAAATTTAGATCTGTATTTAGTCTTCTCTGTAAGGGTGCGTATATTGTAGAATTTTAGTCTTTCAGTGTAGTGAGGAAGTGATCGAGCTCGCCTATCGGAATATGCTAGGTGGTACATAAAATGTTTTTGAACCTGCTCTATTCGCTGAATATGAACTTTGTAGGTTGGACTCCATACGGCACTTGCGTACTCCAACACGTTGCGGGTGAAGGAATTGTACAGCGTTATTTTTGATCTGGGATTTTTAAAATTTTTACTGTTTCGTTTGATAAATCCTAGCATTTTCATAGATCTAGAAATGATATTGTCGATATGAGGTGTGAAAGTAAGTTTTTTTTATCAAATAATACGCCTAGGTCCCGAATGGTTGCGACTTCCTGGAGTTTAGTACCGTCGATAAAATATTGAGTCGGAATAGAATTGTGTTTACGCGTAAAGGTTATGTGAACACATTTTAAAGAATTCAGAAACATTCTATTGTCGTTGCACCACTTTGAAACTCTGTTTATATCATTTTGGAGAAGTATTGAGTCTAGTAATGTATGGATAATTTTGAATATCTTACAATCATCAGCAAACAACAAAATTTCAGAATCCAAAATAACATCGCGCAAGTCATTTATAAAAACAAGAAACTAGATTGGGCCCAAATGGGACCCTTGCGGCATTCCAGATGGTACATCCAATCCTCTTGACTCATAGCCATCAAATACTACTCTTTGTATGCGGTCAGTTAGATAGGAGTTAATACAGATTTGATACTATTACATAAAATACTGCATTACAAAATTAACTGTTCTGAATTACTTCAATTTATCAATATCCATGTTCCCCAAAAATCATGTCGACATTTATTACCCTTCTACTTCAATAACACCAGGACACTAGCTTATCAAAATTCTCCGTTTCCGAGACTTCACAGTCTCGGAAATAAATATTCTAATCTAGGTGATATATTTCATCTTAAAACTAATCAGTATAAACGTTGTATATTCTATCACTTTTATTCTTCTAGGCACAAATAGATTTACATAATTTCTTCAATTTTTGTTTATATTGAATATGAGACTTCTTATCATTTATACATAATATGTACTTTTATGTTATTATTTGTTTTGTTGTTACACTGTTTTGTGTATTTTCTTTTCTCATTGTATTATATTTACTTCATTGTTTGTTACTCAACTTATAAATTATAATGTAAAAGCCCATCAGGGCGTGTAACAAATAAATAAATAAATACTCTACACTACACGAATCAAATAAAAAATCTTCCAGAAGAACAATTTTTAGAAAATTCATTATTTCTACGTAACACTTGGGGGCGGTTACATTAAGCCTAAGCAGTTACATTAAGGCCTAAGGGCCTCATAGCACCGAAACGCCGGAAATTTTGGATTCTTACTAAAAAGCATGGCTTGTACACGAATCAACCAAAATATCTTCCAAAAGACAAATTTTTAGGAAATTCATCGTTTCACGGCTGCTTTGTAACACTTGGGGTTGGTCACAACTTAGGCCCAATGAAACTGAACAGACTGAAATTTTGGATTCTTACTAAAAAACATGGTCGAATCAATCAAAAAATCTACCAAAAGAAACATTTTTGATAATTCATTATTCCTGTGGAGGCTTTGAACCGCTTGGCGTCGAATTTCAAGGGTAGTTTTTCAGGCCCTGTCGCACCGATCGGACTGAAATTTTGGATTCGTACTAAACAGCATGGTCTGTACACGAATCGATTGGTGCCATATTGCCTGAGAAAACTATCCTTTAAGTTCGACCACAAACGTAACAAAGCCTCTATAGAAATAGTGAATTTTCAAAAAATGTTCTTTCGGAAGATATTTTGATTGATTCGTGTACAGGCCATGATTTTTAGTAAAAATCCAAAATTTCAGTCGGATCGGTGCCATAGGGCCGAAGTTTATGAACGACCCCAAGTGTTAAAACGACTGACCCCAAGTGCTAAAACGACCAGCCCGAAGTGTTAAAACGATGATTTTTTTTATAAATTATTTTTTAGCAGATTTTTTGATTGTGCAGACCATGATTCTTAGTAAGAAACCAAAATTTCAGTCGGTTCGGTGACATAGGGCCGAAATTATGACCGATTGCAAGAGTTAAAACGAATGAACCCAAATGCTAAAATGACCGACCCCACGCGATAAAACGAGGATTTGAAAAAAATATATTTTTTGGAATTTTTTGATTGATTCGCAAACTTTTTTGGTTGATTGATGTATAGAACACGATTCTTACTAAGAATCCGAAAAATTAGTCCGATCGGTGCCATAGGGCCGAAGTTATGACCGACCTCAAGTGCTAAAACGCCGAACCCAAGTGTGAACGATGATTTTTTTTAAATTCTTTATTTGGCATATTTTTTTAATGATTCGTGTACAGGCCATGATTCTTAGCACGAATCCAAAATGTCAGTTGGTTTGGTGTAATATAAAGCCGCTTGATACTATTACTAACTTTCCATATTGACTAACCGTCAATCTTTCAAAATACTTTTTTTTATTATTATTTTTTTATTGATAAACTTAAACGTTAAACTAAACAAAAACGAAAGACAAGATTTTTATGCATAGCACAAAGGGTAACAATTATTATAAGTAATAATTATTAGCCTGAAAGATTCATCACACGGGTTCAAGTCCCGTTGGCGGCAAGTATCTTTTCTCGGAAGATTTTTCAATATAGATGAGTGTTTCAGGCTGATAATTATTGTTTATAATAATTGTTACTTTTTTTACTCCACTCAGGAGACCCCGAGGACAGTAATTTTCCTCAGGTTTCCCAGTGGAGCAACACTTTACTCAACTATGAGTCCCAACTGCTCCCGTCTGGAGCCAGTGGGACTATGCCATCCTCAATTGGGGTATGTTGTGAGGCTGAAGGTAATGGGGAAGGGAAGGAGATGGGGAAGAGGGAGGTGGGGAAGTACCTGGCTATTCATCTGGTCATCAAACACGGCTAATACCATTTCAAGCAACGTTTCAATTCCGAATGGTGGTCTTTACACCAGGGCGATACTGAGAGTATCTTCCAATTTGGAACGTGCCGCAAATATACTATATATTATTTTAAATGAATAAATTGTGAAATAACACAAATTAATCAAATAAAATTTATTTGCCACGCCGGGATTCGATCCCGCGACCTTAGTCAAGAGCCTTTCCGCTGGACTACGCCGGCCGTCGATTCTACAAAAGAACAAGAACAACAAGAAACACAGAGGAGAAAAACCTTTGAGATGACCGACCCCAAATAATAAAACGACCGAACCCAAGTGTTAAAACGACCGACATCAAGTTTAATGTTAAAACGATGAT
The DNA here is from genome assembly GCA_929108145.2 of Limnephilus rhombicus. Classification (NCBI taxonomy): domain Eukaryota; kingdom Metazoa; phylum Arthropoda; class Insecta; order Trichoptera; family Limnephilidae; genus Limnephilus; species Limnephilus rhombicus. The sequence goes on along the minus strand of OV815296.1, from coordinate 20,040,072 downwards.
TTTTTTTTTAAATTCTGTTTTTAGATTTTTTTTTTAATTTAGTTTATTTGATTGATTCGTGTACAGAACATGATTCTTAGTAATAATCAAAAATTTCAGTCGGATCGGTGCCATGGGACCGAAGTTATGACCGACCCCAAGTGCTAAAACGACCGAACCCAAGTGTGAATGATGATTTTTTTTAAATTCTTTATTTGGCATATTTTTTATTGATGACTGGCCATGATTCTTAGCACGAATATCCAAAATTTCAGTCGGTTTGGTGACATATGGCCGATGTGATGACCGACTCCAAGTAATAAAACGACCGACCCCAAGTGTTAAAACCATGATTTTTAGAAAAATTCTTTTATTGGCAAAATTTTTGATTGATTCGTAAACAGGCCATGAGGCCACGTACGAATCCAAAATTTCAGTTGGCTCGGTGCCATAGGGTCAAGATATGACCGATTACAACTGTTACAAAGTGCCGGGAAAAGAATGATTTTTTTTTTTAATTATTCATTTGGAAGATTTTTTTATTGATTCGTGTGCAGACCATGATTCTTAATAAGAATCCAAAACTTCTTTCGGTTTGGTGCCATAAGGCCGAAGTTTGTGACCGACCCCATGTGCTAAAATGACCGAACCCAAGTGCTAAAACGACCGTCCCCAAGTGATAAAACAATGATTTTTTTATAAATTCAACAACATTTAGCAGATTTTTTGACGGATTCGTGTACAGACCATGATTCTCAGTAAGAATCTATAATTTCAGTCGGTTCCTTGCCATAGGGCCGAAGTTATGATCGACCTCAAGTAATAAAACAATAATCAAAACGGTGAAAAAACGGTGATTTTTTGAACAATTTCTTTTTTCGCAGATTTTTTAATTGATTCATGTATAGACCATCGTTAAAACGACCGAACCCAAGTGCTAAAACGACCGACCCCAAGTTAACACTTATAACTAACGATGATTTTTTTTTAAATTAAAAAAACGAATTTTAAAAAAAAATCCTAAATCTGGGGGTCAGTGTGTCCAGGAGTGACTGACGTAAAAATACATTTCTTCAACTGCGGTGCTAGGCGATGGGTGGAGAGAGTCCGGCTGGAAAATTCTTAAGGCCTCCCTCAACCAGTTTCTGTTGATCCGGCCCGCCACGATGCAGGTGCAGGATTGGCGCATCTGCCGCCAAGACCTGGACAAACCACACCCCATGAACCCGGGCACCCCTGCTAGTCTACAAAATGGTAGAACGGTTACAGTTTTTTTATTATTTGTTTGTCTTGAGGGAAGGGCATTTCACTTTGTCCGGCACTAAGAGGGATGCAGCTTTTTTCATATGAACACACATTCGACGTTCTTATAGGAACACGGGTATGAACTTCGAATGGTTGTTTTGTTTGGTTCTGTCTGTCGTATCGTTGGGTCCATGTTATATTTTCTTATTGTATTCTAAATTCAAGTCAACAATTTATTTTTATTTTTTTATAACTTTCCTTTCCGTGGAAAAAGTTTCAGTCTTTTTGCAAGCGATGCAAAAAGACTGATATTATTATTATTAATAATTAAACCTTAATAATTTAACCCGGACATTTAAATCTGGTGCGTATTGAAACATAATATTTAAATATTTATATTGAGGGATCAGTAGGATTTATAGGTTCAATTAGGAATTCCACAGAGCCGAACCCTCTAATATGAAAATATCTGGAGTAGGTGAATTATTTTCCCATTTGGTCTCTGGTAGGTTGACATGTTGTTCTTGTATTGTTTTGTATTTATAATACTTATATAGTGCAATTGCATAGCGTGGATTGACTAGATGATCGTTTGGGGAAGTGTGTGAAAGGGTTTAGTTTTTCCTGTGGGGTAAATTTAACCCGGAAATTTAAATATGGTGCGTAAAAAATAATAATACTTATTGCCATGTACGTATAATGATAGATATTTTTCGTGTGCCCTGTAAAGAATACAAGAACACGAAAGAATCCTTAAAAAATATATTTTAAATCACCACCTATCAAGTTATTGTCTAAGCACAAATTGAAAGTGACTTTTTTGATTTTTCCGGAAACGCGCTATTCCGGCTGCGAATTAAAATTCGCTCCCAAATTGTCAGCCGGATGTGAAGACTGACAGGTCGGCGGCCATCTTGGAATGGGGGAGATTGAAATTATTGTTACCTTTTTCGGACAGCCTTCGTTACAAATAGGGGAAGGGTGTCGGTCAATATACCTCCCTAAAAACAATTTACCGAAAGTTAAAATCCAGGAAAGATGAAATTTTTACAGCTGTAAAAAGGATAAAAAGCGGTTAATGTAAAATATATCTAGACCAGCGGTTCCCAAACGGTCGATCGCGAGCGCTTTTTGAGTTGATCAATTCACAGTTTTTGTTTTAGTTGATCCTCAATTAATAAGACGCTCATTTTTCCTGCCTTTTTGTTTATTATTTATTTGTAACTTATATTGTCAATGGTCGCGTCTTTTTATTGTTGTTTACTCTTTCCTCATCTATGGTGTGTGACGTCACAAGTCTCCATAGAAAAAAATCGTAAAATTTTTTAATATTAATGGTGAAATATTGTCGAAAATTGCACCCTTCAAAAGCCCGAAGTTATCGATCTAGTTTCTAGTGTGTGGTTTGGTTTATTTATGAATCTAAGGTGATAAAAAGTTTATTAATAAATAATACAAAATGATTGCGGTATTCACCGCTATCTTATCTTATCTTAATCTATTCAGATTCACTCTTAATTTAAAACCAGTTACGTGATCAGAATGTAAAATTCCAGTTGTGGATTCATCTGCTGACACATTTCGAAACAAAACATTCTCTTATTCAACGTGCAGTTATAAAATTCTAGTTGCACACTACCTATGTTCTGCCAGAATAAAGAAAAATCATTTTCATCTGAGTGTAGTTTTCATTCACCGCACACAGATTTAATCAAATCCAGCTCAAAATGTAAATTTCTGTGGTAATATTTCGAAGGCAAATATTCTCTCATTCGAAGTGCAGTGGAGGTTATCCACCACTTGCCCACCCTGGTATAAGTAACTGATGGTAACTCCTTCAAGGCTCTCGCGAGATTCTAATTTTTTTGTTAAACGAAGCTACATTTATTTTCATTCGAAGTGCAGTCATAAAATTCAAATTGCTGACCATGTATGTGCTGCCAGAATCTAAAAGAAACCATTTTCATGTTCTGAGTGTAGTTTTAATTCGCTGCACACAGATTTAATTCAAACCAGTTTTGTGTTCAAAATGTAAAATTCCAGTTGTGGATTCATCTGCTGACACATTTTGAAGGAAAACATTATCTTATTCGAAGTGCAGTTATAAAATTCTAGTTGCAGACTATTTATGTACTGCCAGAATCAAAGAAAAACCATTTTCGTCTTCTGAGTGCAGTAATTCACCGAAAACAGATTTAATTTGAACCAAATTTGTGTTCAAAATATGTATAACGATAAATTAAATAACAAGTTACCGATTCACTGTGTACCGAGTGAAGCTTTGCATTTGAGTTGCTTGGCTTATTCCGCAAAATTCAGAGAAATTGACTGTTCCGTATGTAACTATTATTTCGGGACTCTTACGTAAAATTTATTAACTTAAATTAATTTAAAAAACTTGCCTCTTGTAATGAGCATGCGAAATCATATTATATCGATATGATTCCCGTTATCCAAAAGCAGTTATTAAGCTTAATTTGTAGTAGAATTTATGAACATGATTTTTATTGGAAGAATACTCGTCAGAAGTGATATAAAAATCAGCAATAAAAGGAGGATTTCTACCCCCCCCCCCCCCCCCCGCGCTACAGCCTGTCAGAGTCGATCGATCGTAGTCTAATAATATTGAGGTAGATCGCCAGCAGTTCAAGTTTGAGCACCCCTGATCTAGACATTTACTTTTATTTATATAATCTATTCATAGTTAATCTAGTATATGGCGCAGACTGCATCAATCGTTGACCATGAATATCTTTAACAATCGTTGACCACATTCTCAAATGTTGATAACTGACCATAGATGACGGACTTTGCCAATATAGGATTTTATCGATCTCTGGGCTACTAGCATGGGTGATCGATGAGGATTGATAGAAAAACTTTCATAAATTCACAATGACTGGAGTTCTTAATATATTCTACGTCAACTGTTGTTTATACGTTAGCGATCTGCAGTTATCCTAGAGAACTATGAGAAGTTACCGAAAGTTATCCTATTAATCCTTATCGATCGCACATGCCAGGGGACCCTTGGTCTTTATATATCTACTAGCTGACCCGACGAACTTCGTACCACCTCAGAATCGATAGCTGTTGAATTAAATTCAGTTTTTTTATTAAGTTAAAAATTACGCAATGAAGCAATTATCAATGCGCAACTGTCCGTGTTTTGTTTTTGTCAGTATCAGAGATGGCGTTGTGTACGGATTTATATTTTTGTGATTTTCTTACTTTTACAATTACTTTCGAGGGAATTCGGGAGGCGGATACGGGTGCCGCCGCCCCGGGAATCATTTATTGAATAACCAACACCTCTGCCATAGATCACCCCAAGTGGTTCGCTACGTTTGGTGATTTAGCAGGGGTGCCCGGGTTCATGAGGTGACTTATGTCCGGGTCTTGGCAGTTGATGCGCCTGCCCACCTGCTGCGTGGCGGGCCGGATCGATTGAGGGAGGCCTTTTGACCTTTCCAGCCGGACTCTCTCGACCCATTGCCTTGCACCACAGTTGGAGGGATGGATTCATACGTCCGTCACTCCCGGACACACTGACCCCCAGATTCCTACCCACCCTTCATACCTTTTTCCTTCCCAGAACTTTCTATCCTCCCCATTCCTTAAAAAGATCCTCCACACAGTATCACCTAAGATGATATAGGTCCTGAGAGAAATAATTTTCCTCAGGGCCTCCTGTGTGGAGCTTATATGTAAAAAAATGCGTTTCATTTCAGAGATTTATTATAATTATTGTATTTTTCCCTTGGAGGAGTGCAGACATACGTTCACCATTTGTCTCATTTTCGACTATTGACATTGAGTGTGTAAGAAAGAAGGACAGCATTATATGATTAAAAACAAATGCACAACAATCAACGCATTGACATTTGACGTTTTTGAATGTTTGGAATTCATGCACAGTTCAATATTATACCCCTCACAATACTGCGGCAGTTCTTTCAAAATAGGAGAATTCGTTCCATACAAAATGTATGGAGAAAATAATTTTCTTTATAACTATTTATTTCGTTATCTTTTGTGATGTTTTAATAGTTATTATCCTTTCCGGGGCGAAGACAAATCCAACATATCAAAGATCATCAAAATCAGCCCAGCCGTTCTCGAGTTATAAATAATGTAACTAACCCGACTTTGTTTTATATATTAAGATAAGATAACCTGATCAGAAGTACATTGGAATATGAATCGCCATTTTGGAACCAACAGTACAAAGTATACATAGATAGCATAGATCATATTCATAACAAATTTATATAAAATATCTTACCTTCAAATTCAACAATAACTTTGAACGCACATTTCAAATTTTGCATCAAAGGCGAGCAATGGCTTTATACGTAATTATACATAAAATTAATAAAAAAATTATACATAAAATTTTAAATAATAATATTGACTGTACCGACCTTCTTTCCCTAGTTAATTTTAACAAACCATTAAGACGTACACGCCATACAGAACTATTCCACACACTTAATTACAAGACAAATGCAGCAACTAACTCGCCAATCAATCGGTGTTAGAATTTGGACCAATATTATCAAAAATATGTTAAACAATATTGGTCTAAATTCTAACATCGACATTTTCTCCGATTCACTGCCCAAATTTAAAAAGAGCATCATGTCAATAATATCAATTATTCAATGCGCACACATACATACACACATACTCTCACACACACACACACACCTTCCCACTACATACATCACCCGGTAGTTACTTAAATATACATACCTACTATAAATAAGACACTACAATGAAAAACATAATAGGTACCCACCATGAAATGTAATTATTAATTGTAATTTTTTTTCACCTATGTAACTAATGTACTGTTTGTTTCTATTTATAAATAAATAAATAAATCGCTGAAATTGGAATATTTATAACATCTTTAACATTAGCTAACCCAGAAGATCAAAAATTTAATTTATTACATGATAGGTAAAGTAAAATTACGAGGGTTGAATAGCCCCCCACCCCGAGATTAAATGTGTATGCATTGATTGTTGATTTTGTACGCTATATTTATGGTACTGATCTTTTATGCAAAAAGCTCAATCATCGTAAAGAGCTTTCTGATCGAGTCATGTATTGTATCATCAGATATATTATTAAGCCAGGCAGGTAGGGGTACCGCTTCTCCGCGAACCATTTATTGGATAACATAGATCACCCCAAGTGGTTCCCTTTGATGGTCATCAAGACATGCTAGGTCTAGCAGAGTTTCCCGGGATCACCGGGTGCGTTCAGGTCTTCAGCTGCGTGGCAGGCCATACCGGGAGAGGCCATTATGGGGAGACCCTTTGACCTCCAGCTGGTCTCTCTCGACCCATCGTTTTGCATCGCAGCGGGAGGGATGGATTCATGCGTCGGTCATTCCTGACCTAACGCACTAACCCATAGATTCCTATCTACCCCTCATGCATTTTCCTCTCCTTCCTTTCCTTAAAAACCCCCTCCATATAGCAACAATTACTATTACAACTTTATACATATTACCAAAATGAATTATGTAATTCTAGTTATCATATATTTTTTAAATTTTCATATAATCTCTTTGATATCAAATTAAATGATGAGATAATATATCATCTTCTCATCTTATTAATTTTTTGTATTATAAAATGAGGGACTCAGCACGGGTAAGCCTCCCACTGAGGTCAACATTTTAAAATTATATCTACTATAATATGTAAAAAATAGCAAATAAATAAAAATACAAAAAAAAAGTTTAAAAAAAAAAACTAAAAAATGTGACTTAAAATTTTTTTCCTAAAAAAGTCCAAAGATTTCCTTAATTTTATAAGAACGAAAAAATGTTGGAACATAGAAACAGTCTTAGCCATAAAGGGGTATTTTTTAAAAATTGATTTTTTTATTACTTCATAGTTAAGTCATGAAAAAACATTTTTTTTTGTGGTTTACGTCTATATTTTTTGTTATGTAAATAATAATTTTATTGTAATTTCAATACATAGAAAAGCTAGTAAATGCTTCAATTTATCCGTAGCGTATATTTTATGTTCATACTGTAAGCCGATTCGTCGTAAAGATAAATAGTATCTAAATATGATTTCACGTATAACTTCATCTTAATAACAACTTTAGCTGTCCATGGTTAGATAAGCCTAGAAATATTTTGTTTAAAAATAATACAAAATATATTACATGTTTAAATAAAAATAAAGATATTCGTGTTTTCATTAATTTGCTTGGATTTCGAATTGTGTATTGTGGTTTTCATTGAGTCATTGTGTTATAATGCGAAGTTCGCAATGGTAAGAAAAATGGAAGAACACAGTGAAAGAACCTACATATTGACGGCAATAGAATGAAATGGCTGATAAAGATGTTCATCATAATAGTATGTCTATTACCTTTTTTTTTTACATGAGCTCCACACAGAAGGCCCTGAGGAAAAAAAATCCCTCAGGGCCTATGTCATCTTTTGGGATGCTGTGTGGAGGGTTTTTTAAGGAAAGGAAGGAAAAGAGAGTTCTGGGAAGGAAAACGGTTTAAGAGGTGGGTAGGAATCTGGGGTTCAGTGTGTCCTGGTCATCCGCCTCCAAGACCTAGACAAACCTCGCCCCATGAACCCGGGCACCCCTGCTAAATCATCAAACGTAGCGAACCTCTTGGGGTGACCTACGGCAGAGGTGTTGGTTATCCAATAAAGGTTCCCGGGGCGGCGGTACCCATTCCCGCCTCCCAAATTGAAATATTTACCGTAATGCAACCAATTCAAACAATTCAACCGATTCAACAAATTCAACAGATCAACTAATTCAACAAATAATCCCCGACCTTTATGTCTTTGACGTAATGAGAACGCGATTTCCAGGTTTCCCTATTAAACCGCATGATTTCTTATTCTCGGGCTGAGCGGGTTCCGGTTGTTTTCTCGGGGCCGTGGATTCTCCGTCTGTTTGTGGCGGATTTACTTACTACTGCCTCCGGTGCCGCTTGCAGTGGTGAATTCAATGATGGAAACCAGTTTCCATAACGACAGATTTCCATTAAAAAATGTTACAACGGATTTCCAACAAAAAGCTTCCAACTCGAACCATAGATAAAAAAAAAACATTTATTCAACAATGCATCTAACTAGCAATATTTTGCAAATCGTTGCCAGGTAGTTTACATGAATTGTGAGCTTTTTTATTAATATTTTCATCGTGATAAAAGCCCTGGAGTGATTGGTGTTCTTTCGGTAGTAATTTTTTTTTTATAGTTAGTAACGTATCTTCAGCAAGTTATAAACTGAGCGAAATATATACGCATTTAATACCTAAAGAATAATTATTAGTTCATAAAATAATGTTGGTTCTTTATCGCCTCATATGGTAGTTCCAATTTTGAAAATTTGAAGTTCACTGAACTCGAACAAAAGTATCATCTACCTCCTCGTAAATATATATGGAAGGCATTTTTATAGAGGTTATGTTTATTCTATACTTTATTTTATATTCTATACCAGTTTCCTAAAGCCTAATGCACGATGTTTGGTCTAAAGAGCGTGTTTTTCTCTCGGGATGATCTACTATACAATTCATACATTTTGTTTTTTTTTTATAAAAAAATTGTCATTAAAAAAAAATTTTAGCCTGCCTCGATGCAACACCAATTCTATGCAAAACTCCTTCATTTATCGTGCATCACACACTTTCAATACACGCTATACACAATTTGACATTTTTAACTCTGCACCACTCTCCTTAACCTCACGAGCGGTCTCTCGATATTTTACAACAACTATACATAGACATTCATCTAATGCTCCACCTTTCTGTGAACTTTCTTTTTTTATGTTATGCATATTTTTATTAGCATACATACTATAGGTACCTCAATTAGATTGACCTCCTCATCATTGGCGTAGCTGGGGGGGGGGGGAAGGGAGGGCGGCCCGCCCCGGGTGCCACCCGACTGAGTGTCACCCACATTCCCAGAAATTCTCTAGCCACCCCCCAGGACGGGCCAATTTACATTTGACTGGGTGGTAATGTTTTTATTAGCATACATACTATAGGTACCTCAATTAGATTGACCTCCTCATCATTGGCGTAGCTGGGGGGGAGGGGAAGGGAGGGCGGCCCGCCCCGGATGCCACCCGACTGAGTGTCACCCACATTCCCAGAAATTCTCTAGCCACCCCCCAGGACGGGCCAATTTACATTTGACTGGGTGGTAATGTTTTTATTAGCATACATACTATAGGTACCTCAATTAGATTGACCTCCTCATCATTGGCGTAGCTGGGGGGGAGGGGAAGGGAGGGCGGCCCGCCCCGGATGCCACCCGACTGAGAGTCACCCACATTCCCAGAAATTCTCTAGCCACCCCCCAGGACGGGCCAATTTACATTTGACTAGGTGGTAATGTTTTTATTTTTTATGAAATCGAATTTTGAATTTCTCAAAGTCAAATTTAATGGGGGGGGGGGGGTGACACCACGTTATCCGCCCCCGGGTACCACCTATGTTAGCTACGCCACTGCTCCTCTCTGTTCCCACTCAAACAACTTTTATATGTAATCTTTCATTATCATGTTCCAAAACATTTCACTTATATATAACACACCCATGTGGAAACCTGTAAATGGTACAACTAATGTGACTTAGATACTATTAAGCTTCGTTAACTGTTGGTTTCCCGAATAAAAAAATAAAATAAAACTATTGAAAAAAGATTGAAAATTGATTTGACAAGATTCTTTTCAAAACATAATTTCCAAGTTCACCCCTGTTATCCCCGCTCCGCTATGCACCCCATTGTAATCGAAATCAATTTGCGGAGTTTATTTCGATCCCCCGACAAGACTCTTTGATCTGAATAAGTGCGCTAATGGGGTAAACACTAAGCAGGCTTTCTTATTCAATGCTTATCACAGAGTGGTAATTAATTATAATTGAAACCAAATTATGCGTAGGTTAGATTGTATTACTTATTTTAATTAGTACTCGGCTCGAGTACGCCGGCCTCCGTGGTCGGGAGGTAGCGATCCGGAAGTCACGGGTTCAAATTCCGGCTTGCGCAGATAAATTTTATTTGATTGATTTGTGTTTTCGCAATTTAATCATTTAAAAATAATGTAAGATGTTTGCGTCACGTTCCAGTATGGAAGATACTCTCAGTATCGTCATGGTGTGAAACCACCATTCAGAATTGATATTGTACGTTGTTTGAAATAGCTTTAGCCGTGTTTGGTGACTAGATCTGAAGAGCCAGGTACTTCCCCATCTCATTCCCCTTCCCGCTTACATTCAGCCTTTCAACAGGCCAGCATAAATAAACGTGACAGTGTTTATTTATGCTAGCCAAGCTGAGCGGCGCTTGTGACGTCACAATCCGATTTGCCAACCACGGGCCGTTTTGATTTTGTCAGTTTTAGATCGTTTTTAAAATCAATAATATTGAATGAAAACATAAAAAACAGACATTTTTAGTAGGATGATTAAAATAAAAAATAATATATTTAAATATTCCGCACATTTTCAACAGAAATCTTTTGTGGAAAAATACCCGATCGATTGATGGAGACAGAATTAGGAACTAAAATTAGTATCCTAATAAAAGACTTTGAAGATCTGATACCGATTCTTTTGTAGTTCCGGATTACGCCGTTTTCACATCGCTCGTTTCAATCAAATTAAAAAGGAAAGATTCTCGGATAGCCGGAAATCATTTCGAAGAAATATCACAGGTAGCGGTAGTATCGCAATATCAAACATTGATTTTCTTTTTCGTGGAAGAAAGAATATGAGAATGTTTTTGAATCTTTCAAAAGACTTTCGTAAACCTGACTGAAGTTAAAAAAAATAAATTAATTTACCCTCAGAGATATTTAGAAATCACGCTGATAAAAAATGTCTTTTGTAATTTCTGTCACTCTATCCTCTTGGGAATATGATACTTGAATATTATGAAATTTAATTACTTCATTCACACCTCATGGTTTGTAACACCTTGCCCTTCGACCAAGGCCTCCGTGGTCGATGGGTAAGGCTCTTGACTAGCAATCTGAAGGTGGCGGGTGTGAATCCCGGCGTGGACAAGTAAATTTTATTTGAATAATTTGTGTTATTTCACACGTTTCTTCATTAAAAATAATTTTATACTATGTTTGCAGCACGTTCCAGAGTGGAATTTACAATCAGTATCGCCCTGGTGTAAGACCACCATTCAGAATTGAAACGTTGCTCAAAATGGTTTTAGCCGCATTTGGCGATCAGTTATGAATAGCCAGGTACTTCCCCACCTTCATCTTCCTCATATCCTTCCCTTCCCCACTATCTTCAGCCTCACAAAGTACCCCAATTAGGGACTCCATAGTCTCACTGGCACTGGGGCTCTTGTGCGATATTCACATAAAAAAAATAGTAAAAACATGAATAGTGACCTGATAACAGCATTTTTGGTTTCTACATCACAGTTTTTCTCTAAAATTCAGTACTCATGTGCATAACAAGGCTCACTCTCAGCGGCTTTCCCTAATAAATAAAGTAAGGAAAAGTTTGGCTATTATTGTAGCATCTATTAAATTGATTATTTCCAAAGTACCTTACGTTGTATTAACTCCATAAAGGTCTATTGAATTAGTTGATAGTCCAGCCGGTAGAATAGGCGATTCACAGTCTGTCGAAGTGTGTTCGATAAGCCTTTTTCAACACAAGTTAGAGAAAAGATCCATACTTTAAAGCTCCTTTTTATTTCACACTAGCTTTTTCCCGCGGCTTCGCTCGTATGGTAATAGGGGATTTCCACTCAGCCTCCTCCACCTTCCCTCTCCCCACCCCACTCCCTCATCAATCCCCCTCCCCCTCCATCCACCTCTCCCCCCACTCCATGGTAATAGGGGATTTCCACTCAGCCTCCTCCACCTTCCCTCTCCCCACCCCACTCCCTCATCAATCCCCCTCCCCCTCCATCCACCTCTCCCCCCACTCCATGGTAATAGGGGATTTCCACTCAGCCTCCTCCACCTTCCCTCTCCCCACCCCACTCCCTCATCAATCCCCCTCCCCCTCCATCCACCTCTCCCCCCACTCCATGGTAATAGGGGATTTCCACTCAGCCTCCTCCACCTTCCCTCTCCCCACCCCACTCCCTCATCAATCCCCCTCCCCCTCCATCCACCTCTCCCCCCACTCCATGGTAATAGGGGATTTCCACTCAGCCTCCTCCACCTTCCCTCTCCCCACCCCACTCCCTCATCAATCCCCCTCCCCCTCCATCCACCTCTCCCCCCACTCCATGGTAATAGGGGATTTCCACTCAGCCTCCTCCACCTTCCCTCTCCCCACCCCACTCCCTCATCAATCCCCCTCCCCCTCCATCCACCTCTCCCCCCACTCCATGGTAATAGGGGATTTCCACTCAGCCTCCTCCACCTTCCCTCTCCCCACCCCACTCCCTCATCAATCCCCCTCCCCCTCCATCCACCTCTCCCCCCACTCCATGGTAATAGGGGATTTCCACTCAGCCTCCTCCACCTTCCCTCTCCCCACCCCACTCCCTCATCAATCCCCCTCCCCCTCCATCCACCTCTCCCCCCACTCCATGCCACCTATTATAATTTCTTATACAAATTTCATAATGCCAGAACTCAACAGTAGTTTTATACAAAAAAACGAACAAAAAAAGAATTATCCAATTTGGTTCATTCGGTTCGTCGGGTTTATACATTTCGCATACATATGTATATTTCGGTGATTCATTTTTAGAGACAGTTATTAAGTACAAATTATTATTCTTCTTTTTATATTCTATCAAAAATCCAGTACGGCAGTTTTATACTTAAAAAATGCGATACCTGTCTATCCAATTAAAACAATAATTGTTCTGTGATGTCAGAATTTGAGAATGACATTTTGCAAAACAAAGATTCTTAACTAAAAATTCTATTTTAGAAAATATTTAAATTAGCGAAGTACCTACTTCCCTAATAATTTGAATCGATTAAAGAATTATAGATATCTTACTAATCGTGCCACCTATTGCAATTTTTTCATACAAATTTCGTAATGCCAGAGCTCTGTGCTATAGCCTATATGTTTATATTATTGTAAAGTTTCATTAAAATCCATTCAGTAAAGTAGGAATTAGTATTTTATACGTATTTGAATTTTAACATCAATGTCGTCCATAGTAACCTAATTTTAAAAAAAAACATCGTTTCCAAGGCGACAATTGGCGTTTGCAACAAATCAATTTTGTTAACGACAGAAAACGTATGAAAAATAATTTCATAACGCCAGAGATTATTCATAACGCCAGAGCTTACCAATATATATGGCCTATAGATCTGGCAAATAATGTAGCTTTCTATTAGTGAAAGAATTTTTTAAATCTATTCAGTAGTTTTTACGTGAAAGAGTAACAAACATACATCCATACAAACTTTCACCTTTATAATATTAGTAGGATAATATTTTATATCATCTTCAGGGACGCCATGTGGAGAATCTTTTTAAGGAAATGAGGGAATGAACCTGGGAGTTGAAGTGACTCATGTTATAGGAGGGAGGAAAAGAACTAGTTGTCAAAAAGACCCATTCTAATGTGGAAAATATCAACTGTGTACAAATGTTAGGCATGCATTTAGAGGGTCTTCCAGCTTTGACCTGATGCCGGTGGAATCAACTATCTAGTTCTGAGCACTTCCAATTATTTCCGATTTCTTTTAGAATTCGTTAGGTTTAGTTGTTAGATCAGAGTCTCCAGTCTAACTCACTTCATTCAAATAAAAGAACATTTGGTTTTAAATCATAAAATATATTTGTAATACTTCATACACACGGCATTATAATTGTTTGTTTGGTTCCGTAGAGAGAGGGAGTTGAAGACAGTGGAGAGAGGAGATTCCTTTAATCAGTCTGCATCTTCTGCTTCTCCAGTTGGGCCCTGTAATACAATGGATAATACTAGTGAGAAGTGTTCATTCAGTACTTGACGCCATTCGGGTAGGTGTACACACAAACACTTGTTCCAGAGTATTAAAAGGAAAGTTTCGATAGAAACTATGGATTAGTGAGAGAGCACTGACTGTACTCTTAAGCGTAAAAAAGATTGCCATTTTTTTCTTAAATTCCAACTTTTTTTTCCCATACAAAAAGATGTACCTACAAAAATCCTTAGTGTGTGGTACGATCTTACTTTCTGAGAGCCTGCCGGGCACGATTGTGGCAACATTGCATGGTTGTGATTGGCCCGTATCGTAACAGCAGAAAATAATAAAGCCACACGCGCCGGTCTAATTTAAACATAATTTTTGGATTCTTACGTTGTTAATAACTTAAAATGTCGAAAAATTACCCAGATCAAGTGTATGTAGAGTTTAGCAGTCGTTTACCAGTATGGAGATACTTTGAGATGCCGTTTAGCAGATATCACCCTTAAAACACTTTGTTTTTTAAGAAGTAACTTTCAAAATCACCCGTAATTACTTTCTAATCTCCTTAAGCTATATTTTTTGTTTTGATAAAAAAAACTGTTAATTATTTAGTAACTAATATTAAAATATAAAGGTTTTTTGTTCTATTTCAAATAATATTTTCTTTTCATTAAGGAGATCCCGAAAATTTCGAGATCTCGCGAGATTGTAATTTCTAATCTCAAATTTGCGATCTCGAGTCGAGATTGCATTCCCTAGTGCAGGGATGGCAAACCTTTACGTATCATCGTGCCATTTTTCTAAAGAAATGTTTAATGAGGTCTTAGACGTGCCATCAAATAATTTTGACTTAGTATCAATTAAAAAATCTTTATTTACTTGTACTAGACGTTTGTACATAAACTAAATATAATAGGGAGCTGGCCACAATGACACGCCAATGGAGTTTGGTACGCCAGTGGATTTTGGAATGCCACTGGTCTTTTAAATGAATTTACTACTTTGACAAAAAATGCTTCTAGGTATAATGGCAAAACTGATTTGAGTACTGGATTAAAATAAATATTTTTCACTTTGGAGACTGTGGGAGACTGGGGTTTTTAGGATTTTAGGTTACTGGGATACTGGGAGAGGTAAACTGAATCTAAGACTGATTAAAACACTTGAAAAGAGGTTTGAACTTGGAGACTGTTGGTATCTTGAGTAGGTATTGTTTCTTCTTGGCTGATAGTTTTGAACTGACTTCCTACCGGTTTGACTTCTATTTTTATAGGACAAACTCAGGTCGGACTTTTGGGGGACAGAACCTCCTTAATTTTTCTAAGGTACTTGTTTTAGGTAATTTCCCTGGTCGCTACGATTGGAAGTCAGCTGTGTTAAAATTATGTGTGATAGTTTTTGCCAAGATTTTACCAACTCAGGATCCCAAAGCTTCACATCATTTTTATTGTGTTTACAAGAAAAGGTACAAGTATACATATGTGATATAAGGTACAATTTTAAACAGTAAATATTTTTCTTAAAGTGCAACAATCACTGATAGACGTCAGTTTTTGGGTTGTTTTTGTAGTACATACTCATTTTTAGGTGATGATGTTTATTTCTTGATCCAAATTATTCCCAATTTCTCGAAATTGAGCTCCAAATTTTTCGGAAGATGAATTCGCTGTCGTAAATATTTACGATTCAGATTTTTCCTTTGTTCAGAATTGACCAATAGTGGCTCGGCTGGTCGCATGGTGGGGGTGACGTAAATAGTCAGCCATTTCCTTGGCGTTGATCATTGCTGTCTGGAGTCCCTTGTGGAAGCATTAGGTGGTTATTCAGATGTGTTTTCCAGTCCAATGAGGCTGCTGCATGTATTCATTATCAATTTCATTTATGTTTTCAATTGATTAGTTAGTTAAAGGACATAATAGCGTTGTAGACAAGTCATTTGGAAGGGGCACCACATGCACATAATTCCGCTAGCCAATAGCAGCTCTCAGATTGTCGTGCTGGCGGCATGGTACTCTGTGGGAGCGTAAATTCCATTCTTGAATTTCCATGGTTGTCAAAAGCTTTCGCGCACTCGTTAGATGCACACGGATTCCTACGACACGTTCCATACACTCCCCTCAGTGCAGTCTCGACTGTGCTCAGCTACTTCGTCGGGCGTGTCCTTTTCCGATGTCTGAGTTTTGAGTCGGGTGTCTTCGCAGAGTGTACAGTTTCATCAGTTGCTGGCGTGGCAGGCAGAATGACGGCGATTTTGACTGCCGGCCTTACGTATATCCCAGTGCTGGTTTGGATCCGGGCAGTTCTGACTTGTCCATCAGCTGCAGGTATTGCTTCGATGATACGGCCACGTGGCCAACTGTTTCGAGGCAGTGCTGGGTCCATGATGATCACTAGGTCATCCTTCTTAATTGGTGTAGTTGGATGGTGCCATTTTTGCCGGACAGCCATGGTAGGTAGGTATTCCCGCAGCCATCGCCTCCAGAAGGTGTCTGCAAGTTGTTGTCCGATGCGCCACTGGCGGCGTAGGCATGTTTCCTCTTCTTTTTTGTCGTAGAAGGATAATTGAGGGCGCTTCCCGGCTGACCCTAGCAAAAAGTGGTTGGGTGTTAGAGGTTCTTCATCACGTGGGTCAACTGAAATGTGGGTGAGTGGACGATTATTTACCACAAACTCAGCTTCTGCAAGTGCGGTGCGTAGCGTTTCTTCTTTTGGTGCTCTTTCCTTTAGTGTAGCGCTTAGGGCTTTCTTTACTGATCGTACTAATCTTTCCCAAGCTCCCCCCATGTGCGGACTTAGTGGTGGTATGAAGTGCCACTCGATGCCCTGGGTAGCTATTGCGTCAATCATTCTGGCGTCTTGACTTATTGACAGCAGGGCGTCCCTCATCTCGGTGTCAGCTCCGTGAAAGTTTGTCCCGTTGTCCGAGTACATAGCTGCTGGTTGTCCTCTGCGGGCGGTCATTCTTTGTAGGGCCATGATGGCCGAGTCAGCAGTCAGTGAAGCGGCTAGTTCTAGGTGAATGGCGCGTGTCGAGAGGCAGGTGAAGATGGCTCCATATCGTTTTTCTCGATGCCTACCGACCGTGATAGCCATAGGGCCGAAATAGTCAAGCCCACAGTGTGTGAATGGGCGGACGTGATGCATCAGGCGGGGTGGTGGTAATGCGCCCATCAGAGGTGGAGTCGGTTTGCTGCGTCGTATGAAGCAAGTGGGGCAGGCGTGCGTTATCTTCCTGCTTGTTGTGCGTAGTCGTATTATGAAGAAATGATTGCGTATTTCTGCTACTGTTTTCTCAGTACTAGGATGATCCGCCTTTTTGTGGTAGTGACTGATAAGAAGTCGAGTGTAGGGTTCGTCGCCGTCCAGTATTATGGGAGTTCGGGCCACACTCTTTGTTCTTTCCAAGGCTTGTAGTCGGGTCCCCATTCGTAGTAGGTCATCTGGTCCAAAGAATGGGTTCAGGGAGTTGAGGCGGCTGCCAGCAGGCAGTTTTTGACCTTGTCGGATGATGTGTAGATCAGTTGTGAAAGCGTCTTCCTGGGACCTTTTGATCCATCTGTGTTCTGCTGCTTTTATCTCATCGGCTAGTAGTGGGCCTTCTACTGGTTTATTGGGCCCCATCTTGCATCGTCTGATAAATCGGAGGATCCAAGCTGTGGAGCGAATCAGCCGGTGCCATGAGGAGAACCGCTCTACTGATGGGAGTGCTTCGCCCCTGGTGGACACAAGGCCAACGTAGTGAGGTTTGACTTCTAGTGTCAGGTCGTCAGGCCTGTGGGCGGGTGCCCGTTCTTTTGGCCACGCACCCTCCGGGGAAGTGAGAAAGGCTGGGCCAGTAAACCATCTTCCTTCTGGTGTTAAGTCTGGTACCTCTAAGTCTCGTGTTCCTATGTCAGCGGGATTGAGTTTTGTGGGTACCCATTTCCAGTCGGGTATGTTGGTTAGTTCGTCTATTTCCCCCAATCGGTTTGCCACAAAGGTTGAGTAGGCGCGTGGGTCGGTGCGTAACCAGCATAGTACAGTTGTGGAGTCTGTCCAGAAGCAGGTGCGGGATATCAGGGCTTTGCTTTCTTTTTGGATCGTCTGGGCTAGTCTCGCTGCTATGAGGGCGGCTTGAAGCTCGAGGCGTGGAATGGAGAGAGGCTTCAGTGGCGCTACCTTGCATTTACTTGCAAGGAATGTTACTCGTAAGGATCCATCTATTTTTTCGGTGAAGTAGGCCACGGCACAGCAAGCTTGCTCGGATGCATCGCAGAAAAGGTGTAGTGTTACGTTGTTTAGTTTGTTGTAGAGGCAACGTCTCGGGATTGAGATGCTGTTCGTGTGCAACAGATTTAGCCAGTCTGTCCATCTCTGGGCGTGTTCAGGGGCAATGGGTTCATCCCAGCCGACGCTTGAGCGCCACACTGCTTGCAGTAGCATCTTAGATCTGATGGTAAGGCAGGCAACGAAGCCGACTGGGTCGAAGATCTTCATTACTATAGATAATAGTTGCCGCTTGGTAGGTTGTGTGGCCGTGTCGTGGGAGATTGCCTCACGAAATGAGTACAGGAAGCGGTCTGTGGTGGGGTCCCAGATTAAACCAAGCACTCGCTCTGTTTCCGGACCTCCGCTGCTGATTTGTATCGTGGAGCTGGCACGGTCTTCTATAGGTACGCTAGCTAGGGCCGCCGGGCTGTTGGACGCCCAATTTGTCAAGTGGAACCCTCCTTTCGCGAGCAGGGCACTTACACTTTGGGCGAGTGCAGCAGCTTCATTGGGTGTGTCTGCTGCATCTAGGTAATCGTCCATGTAGAACTTGGTGCGTACGGCTTTTGCGGCGGCCGGGTACTCGTGCTCGTATGTTTCAGCCACTTTATTTCGGACGAATTGGGCACTGCTTGGGGAACAGGTGGCTCCGAACATCATCGATGACATTTGATAGGTGTCTGGTTCGTGATGGGGTGATGTCCTCCACAGGAATAGCTGGGACGACTGATCTTCTCGCCTTATTTTTATTTGCAGGAACATTTCTTTGATGTCTGCAGCAATAGCGATGTTTCCTTCCCGGAAGCGTATTATATTCCCCAGGAGGGAGGACAGCAGGTCAGGACCAGTAAGCAGCTGGTCGTTGAGGGAGGTTCCTCGGCATCGGCTTGCGGCATCGAACACCACTCTGATTTTTCCTGGCTTATTTGGGTTGATTACTGCAAAGTGGGGCAGGTACCATTTGCGAGGTGTGGTGGTGGAAGCTTCATGGCTTGATAACTTCTTGGCATAGCCTTTGTTGATAAGTTGATTTATTTTGTCGTTGTAGGCCACTGCTAGATTTTTGTCTTTTTCTAGCTTTTTCTCCAGGGACAGAAGTCGTTTCAGCGCACACTGCCGATTGTCAGGTAACGTGGCTTCTGGTTTGCGCCATAGTAGACCGGTTTCCCACCTTCCTACAGGAAGAGGACGGGTAGTTGCATTCATAAGTGCAATTGCCTGTTGTTCGCTTGCATTGACTCTGGTGGCTGATGTTACTCCGAGGGAGTCGATGGCGAAGTTGGTTTTTACTAGCTCCCTCAACTGTATGTCTGCGGCCGTTTCTGGTTGTAGTGCCAAAGTGGTGGTCGTGTTATTATCTCTGGGGTTGACTCCCCCATGAGCGATCCATCCTAGTGCGGTGCGTGATGCTATTCGCGTAGTATCATTGCATTCACGAACTTCCCTTGACACGATCAGGTGAGCGTTATCTTGGCCTATTAGCAGCTTCGGGACGACCGACCTTCCTTGGGTCTGTTGCTCCGGCAGGTTGAGGTTGCTTATTGTGCTGGCAGATATGTGGAATGTATTACTGTTGCCTGCACCTCGTATTCTTAGTCTCACTCGTTGGGAGAGATTGTCGGAGGTGCACATTCCTTTCGCGCCGTGGATTCGCAGTCCGTGAACTGGGCCGTTTGCTCCGACTTGTATTGCGGTGTCAGCGTCGACAAGTGTTACTGTGGATCCTTCATCCAGGAGAGCGAACACTGACACTTCTTCTTTGTTTGGAGCGCTTAATATGACTGGCGCAATTTTTAATAGTACTCTCTGTCCGGAGTCCTGGCGTCACAAATTGACATTTTCCACGGCGCTTTTTCGTACGAACTCGGGATTATGTAGCAGGGGGTGGTGTGGGGATCTGCAATCTCCTACTTTGCACCATTGGTTTATTTTGCAGCTTCGTGAGTGGTGTTTTTCTAAGCACTTGCGGCATAATCTTCCCGTGCGTACAGTTTCCCATCGGAGTTCAACATCTTTGGCTGCGAATTCTTTGCATTCGCGGGTTTTATGATCGCCGCCACATTGGGCGCAGCTTTCATCAGCAGTTTTTCTTTTTCGGCTTGGTCCAGGGTAAGTATGTTCCTCGTTTACTTTGCGTTTTATGGGGGCAATCTTTTCTTTTGGGCCATCCCTGATTTCTTCTTGATGTCCGGCATGTATTTGCTCATGGCTCGGTAGAAGTCGCATGCGATCACTCTCTTCTTCCTCCTGGTACCCGGCATGTATTTGTTCACGGCGTGGTCGAGATCGTATGTGGTCCACCATCCCACTGTTTGGAATTGCGTTTGACACCTCTTTCAGAAAGGCAGCGAGCTGGGTTATGGTGGCCGGAGCGTGTTGTTTGCGGATCTCGATTAGCCATGCCAGACGCAGGGAACTTGGCATTTTGTCAGTGACGTCATTCATTAATGCAGGATTGGTGAGATAACCTTCGGTTTTCAGGATCCGGAGAGATGCCACCAGGTTTTGTACCGTTCCGGAGAAATCTGCCAGGTCCTCGAGTGATACCTCGGTCGTGAGGTAAGGTAGTTTTTTAACCTTGTCTAGCATAAATTTTGCTATGGAGTTAGCGCTGCCGTATCGCTGCTCGAGGACGCTGATGATCTCTGGGACTTGCGCAGGATCCATTAGTAGGGGACCCACGGTATCTCGTGCCTTGCCTTTGAGGGCGCGCTGCAGCCGAATGAGATTTTCGCTTGGAGTCATTTGGCAGGTGGCGGTGGATTGAGCGTACTGCGCCTTCCAGGTGGGCCACTCCAGGGGGTCTCCGGAGAAGGTAGGCAAATCTTTTGCTGTGGATTGCCTGGCAATGAGGGCAGCCATTCTTGAATCATCTTCTAATGTGCGGGGGCTATCTTGCGTTCTGGAAGAGCGAAGGGCCTCTGCCATCACAGAGGCGATCTGGGCCAGTGGGTCGTTGCCATGCTGCAACCATTCTCGGGTGTGCCGTGCTGTCTGATTGGCTGTGTGCGGTGGTGTAAATAATGGGGAATCCTGGCCGGAGGAGGCTGGCTGATGCTGGTACCCTGCTGTGTTGTAAAGTGGGCGCTCGGGTCCGATATGGCTGTATTCGGCCGTAGGGATGTTCTTCGCAGGGCCCGTCAGTAGTGTGTACTCTTGGGTGGCGGCGGCGGCGTATCCGGTTGGATCGGTTACAGCAAATTCATTGGTAGGCTGACCGGCTGGTGTGTCCATTTGAGTAGTTGCATATCTCGTTGCAAACTCTTCGGCCGGCTTGTAAACTTGAGTGGCATATCTCGTTGCAAACTCATTAGTAGAAGGGCCGGTTGGTGCATGCACTTGAGTAGTTGCATATCTCGTTGCAAACTCTTCGGCTGGCTTGTGTACTTGAGTGGCATATCTCGTTGCGAACTCATTAGTAGAAGAGCCGGTTGGTGCGTGCACTTGAGTTGTTGCATATCTCGTTGCAAACTCTCCGGTAGACGGGCCGTCTGACGTGTGTACTCGAGTGGCATATCTCGTTGCGAACTCGTTCGTAGACGGGCCGGTTGGTGCCTGGGTTTGAATTACTGCCTGACCGAGGTTGGCTCGCAGGGTCGGGCTGGTTGGTGCGGGCTCCTGGGTAGGTTGGCTGACTGCTTGGCGTGTTGCAGCGTTCAGGGCTGCGAGCAGATTGGTTGTCTGCTTGGCGTGACGTCTGTCCCGGATGCGCATCTCTCGGCGCAGCAATCGCAGGGAGTCTTCAGTTGATTCAGAAGTTGTTTCGCTGCTTTTACTGTTGGATCCGTGGAGGCTCTTGGCGACACATTCTGGAGCAGGTTGGTCAAGAGTGATGAGGTCAGGGTTCCTGGCAGGGTTCGCACCAGATAGATCGTGGCGGGTTCCGCTGGATGGCGTCTCATCGATGTCTACGGTGCGTGGGCCCGGGGTCCGACGGGGTGCCACTGGCATGTTTCGGCTTGTTCCCGGGGCGTTAGGTTTAGACAGCGATATTTCGGAAGATGTCGGGGTCTTACGGCCACTGCGAAGAGACGGCATTTCCACTGGGTAAGACTGAAGGCGTGTTATGTGTGGATCCGGCTCGAAGGACCAATTGTACTAGACGTTTGTACATAAACTAAATATAATAGGGAGCTGGCCACAATGACACGCCAATGGAGTTTGGTACGCCAGTGGATTTTGGAATGCCACTGGTCTTTTAAATGAATTTACTACTTTGACAAAAAATGCTTCTAGGTATAATGGCAAAACTGATTTGAGTACTGGATTAAAATAAATATTTTTCACTTTGGAGACTGTGGGAGACTGGGGTTTTTAGGATTTTAGGTTACTGGGATACTGGGAGAGGTAAACTGAATCTAAGACTGATTAAAACACTTGAAAAGAGGTTTGAACTTGGAGACTGTTGGTATCTTGAGTAGGTATTGTTTCTTCTTGGCTGATAGTTTTGAACTGACTTCCTACCGGTTTGACTTCTATTTTTATAGGACAAACTCAGGTCGGACTTTTGGGGGACAGAACCTCCTTAATTTTTCTAAGGTACTTGTTTTAGGTAATTTCCCTGGTCGCTACGATTGGAAGTCAGCTGTGTTAAAATTATGTGTGATAGTTTTTGCCAAGATTTTACCAACTCAGGATCCCAAAGCTTCACATCATTTTTATTGTGTTTACAAGAAAAGGTACAAGTATACATATGTGATATAAGGTACAATTTTAAACAGTAAATATTTTTCTTAAAGTGCAACAATCACTGATAGACGTCAGTTTTTGGGTTGTTTTTGTAGTACATACTCATTTTTAGGTGATGATGTTTATTTCTTGATCCAAATTATTCCCAATTTCTCGAAATTGAGCTCCAAATTTTTCGGAAGATGAATTCGCTGTCGTAAATATTTACGATTCAGATTTTTCCTTTGTTCAGAATTGACCAATAGTGGCTCGGCTGGTCGCATGGTGGGGGTGACGTAAATAGTCAGCCATTTCCTTGGCGTTGATCATTGCTGTCTGGAGTCCCTTGTGGAAGCATTAGGTGGTTATTCAGATGTGTTTTCCAGTCCAATGAGGCTGCTGCATGTATTCATTATCAATTTCATTTATGTTTTCAATTGATTAGTTAGTTAAAGGACATAATAGCGTTGTAGACAAGTCATTTGGAAGGGGCACCACATGCACATAATTCCGCTAGCCAATAGCAGCTCTCAGATTGTCGTGCTGGCGGCATGGTACTCTGTGGGAGCGTAAATTCCATTCTTGAATTTCCATGGTTGTCAAAAGCTTTCGCGCACTCGTTAGATGCACACGGATTCCTACGACACGTTCCATACATTACTACTACTAAATATACTTTTAGCAGAATGCATGCTGAACTGGAGTTGTCTGTCAAACGGTTTTTGGAGGGGACCCACCACTTTCCCAACGGCGTTATAAGGAAACATATGGTTTCCTCCTTCACCGCACACGTCAAGACTCTACTTTTTTTTTTGAACGAAGCTACATTTATTTGAACGACTCTAGACCCTCCAATGTCCATGCATACGGGGTTAGTAAGCAGTATGCAAGTACTTACATTAACATTATACAAAAGATAAATAAAAGTAGCAGCCCGTGGAATAATTCTTCTGAAATAGGTAACATCAAAAAGAGATAATAGTGTTAGTAAAAGAAAAAGAAAAATAAAAATAACGGCTATGACCAGTCGAAGAAACCTTCTGTAAATAAAATAAGTAATGAGGAAAAAACAGTTATATGATTATGTTATAATGTAAGTAATTACTAAAGTAACGGAAATAAAATAAAATATATAAAAAGAAAAGCCAGAGAAAGTATTCCATAGACCACCGGGCAGTCCCAATGAGAATGCGTATAGCTATCGGCCCAACCGCAGACGATGCTCGAAGTCCGCGTCCTTTAGCCGGTTCCCCGATTTTGCCTCGAAGAAATGTACTTGGGAGAGAAGGGGAAGTTTTTGAAGACCTTGAGGAAAGATGAGCGTCGGGTTACCGGAGGGGGGACGGAAGGACATCGAGACCGCACGGTTACGCCTCAGGCCAACGCATGTCGATGGGGGAGGCGCGGGCGGATCGCGGGAAGACCGCTCCGGTGTGTGTTCGCCTGGCAATGTGCATGGACAGGGTCTATCCCACCCCCTTTCTATGGGGGAACGACGATACATAACATGCACAGTTCAGTTGCGCCACCAAAGAATGGAAACCAAAACTAATCAAGAAAAATAGAAAATAATAAGAGCATTTATACATGTGAAACATAATTACAGAATCAGTAAAGAGTGATAATGCATCAAGCGATAGTGTCATCACTACCATCGCTCACCAAGATGACCTGTCGAGGTAAAAACATAAATCATTGTTAGCAGAGACCAGAGAAGAAAAAAAAATAGTCAAACGTAATCAGTAATTTATAGGTCACATAAGTTATATTATAGATAGTTCAAAGCATATTCACTAAATAAAGAGTAATAGAGGAGGACCGAAGAAGACGGGAGCAATACGTGTAGCACCTGAAACAAAGATGAATTTAGTCTAGGTCGGCGACTCTAAGTACAGGCCATCTCTCTACCCAGGACTTGACAAACTTTTTCAAGCATTCGAAATTCTCTTTGTTCGACACAAGGTCAGCATTCCACGCTGGTCTTGTTATTCCGCGCAAGCCATCCAACATTTCCTCTCGTGCTTCCTTCATCAACTCGCAGTGCCACAGAATGTGCTTGGCGTCTTGGTTAGTATCACCACATGCGCAGTTTGGGTGGGGAGAGAGGGTCAAGCTATGAAGCCGACCCCTGAACTCCCCATGCCCAGAACGCATCTGCGTCATGTAGTGATCTAGTTTAATGTATGCCCCTTCCATTCTGAATTTAACTGAAGGAAAGAATACACTCAGTGTCCTCTCACGCATCGCTTTGAGCAAGCCAGGGAGGGCCACCACTCCTCCCGGTGTCAGCTCGACTCCCAGGTGGACAGCAGCCCTGCCTCTAATAAGTTCCTTTTTGGTCAATATTTCCCTAGTTTCAAGGTCAATCGGCAGAACGCCGGCCAGAACCGGTAAAGCATCTGAGGCCACAGTCCTATAAGCGCCCAAGACCGCCAACAGGGAGGTCCGCTGACCCCATTTAAGAGCCGAGTTTATCAAGACGTTATCTAATCAAGTCGGTTTCTAATCAAGTCTTTAATGTTATTGATCTATGAAAATACTGACTCCCAGGCATAGGTTGATGAAAATATTGTTAAAATATCATGAGCCAGCTTCTTTAAACAATTAAATGTATCTGGTAACGCATTCCATGTTTCCAAAATTTTGTTATTAGCATTTTCACTTATATTACCTGTCAATCTTTCTGTTTCAATTAATTCTAACTCTCTCCTTGTTTCAACAAATTTTTGAATCCATATTGAACTAAACTGGAAAGCAATCAGCTGCATTTCAAATTCATCAATTTCCAACCAATCGAATGGGGTCAAATTTAGTTTATCAAATGACAGTCACTTCACACTTTTTTCGTAGTGCATAATAAATTTTGTGATCACTGATCAGTGACGTGCCCAAAATATTGTGTAGCGTGCCATTGGTTCGCCATCTCTGCCTTAGTGTGTGTGCACTTATGTACACGTGTGTGCATGCTTGCACACATGTAAAAAAGTGTGTCCGGACAACTCAAAATTAACTCAACTCAATAACTTTTCAAAGAGGTGTTGAGTTGAGTAGATTCTGAGTTGATATGGAACCAAAAAAAAGTTATGTAAGTATATTTTTATAAAATAATCCTTATGCATGTCTTTTTCTCCTTTCTATTATATTTTTTCCAATTATCAGCCTGTTTATACACTAAATCATACAAAGTATACTACAAGCTGAACTTTGAAACCTGCCTGAACATGTTACGATTCATTCTTGTGCAGTTACTGCCTTTACAATGAACGTAAGTGAAAGAGAAAGTTGCGTAAAACATATGTGCAACTGAGAAAGGCATGGCGCATGCCACCTCTATGACCTTAAACTCGCCTATTGCGACGATTTTTGATCAACGTCAGGCAGGTCTTAAGTTTGGCATGTCCTATAACTATACTCATGCAACGGGCAGCCGCCTAGTATGGTGATTTAATGAATCTATTATATGTAAAAATGTTTTAATTAAATATCTTGTATTTTACAAATAAAATAAAAACATAAGAGGTGTTATTTACAGACTTACAGCCTTACTAAAAAACCCAGTGAAAATTTTATTCAATTGACAAATGGCCGCGGATGTGAAAACATTAATAATTAAAAATTTGTACTTTGAAAGAAATACACATGGTTTCCACGGCCTGAGGGGGTAGTTTATCTCTGTTTTAACCATTGATGTCCGAACGATATTTGTAATTTTTCCATAGTATTTTGAATGTTCTATATATTTCTTATTTTTGAAGGTGTCGTAAAAACAAATATCATTTATGAAAACTAGATAAAATTACCTTTTAGATTTGAGTATTTGAAATACACTTTAGCTATCAAAAACTGCCATATTTTAAGATTCAAACTCGGAAAAAAATTTCCTCCCACAACATTTTTGACCAAAATGTAGAGTAATTTTGATTTTATTTAATATAATTATATATTAAATAAAATCAAAATTTCAAAAACACAGTCCTTTTATGTAATAAATTCGGAAGGAAACTATCACCTCACTTTTTCATCGTGTATACAATAAAAAAATAATAAAAAAATTCAAAGTTTTTTTTATTGCCAAAAAAATAACTTAGAAATAATACCGAAATTTAAAACAGATTTCTTGCATCTCTAAAGACGTTAATTTTTTTGATATGTTTACGAACACATGTATTAGATTTTAATATTATAAAAAATTATCACTTTTAAGAAATTCTCTTAAAATAAAGATCTTAAAATGAAAATTTTATCTTTTAAGTAACCTATAAAAACAATATTCTGACAGTTCAACTTTCAAAGTATGGCGTTTGTACAATAACTTGATTAAACTGATGTAAACCACACAGATAACATGGTAAATATATCAATTATGTGAACAGAAGAGTAAATTCGTCACTACAATAGAAATTATTAAGTAAAATCACAAAATTTTCGATATCCCGCCATAAAACACACCGAGCTGTTTTGTAATCGCGGGCTGTCACGGGCAGAAGAATTAATGCATAGGCGCGACAATAATGCCCCTTGCGGAGAAAAATTAAAACAACATTGTTTCCTAGTAAATTAAAACCATATACAACGTTGTCACATCTTCAATGCGTTTTAACAGCGTGACCACGTAAGAAACGTTATTGGTAATAAAACGTGTTTTCATGTATACGAGCTTTACTTATGTTATTGCAATAAAACAGTAAACGACCTCCGTAGTCCAGTGGGTAAGACTCTTGACTCACAATCCGGAGGTCGCGGGTTCGAACCCGGCATGCGCAAATACATTTTATTTGATTAATTTGTGTTATTTCACAATTAATTCATTTAAAATAATATATAGTATATTTGCGGCATGTTCCAGAGTGGAAGATACTATCAGTATCGCCCTGGTGTAAGACCACCATTCAGAATTGAAACTTTGCTTGAAAATGGCTTTAACCGTGTTTAGTGACCAGATCTGAATAGCCAGGTACTTCCCAACCTTCCTCTTCCCCACCTCCTTCCTCTCCCCACTACCTTCAGCCTCACAACATACCCCAATTGGGGATGCCATAGTCTCACTGGCTCCAGACGGGAGCAGTTGAGATTCCTGTGCGGTATTCACTGTAAAAAAAAAAAAAAAAGTTAATCGGTCGCGCTGTGTTTTTTTTTTAGTAAGGCTGTTAGAGTGTAGACTGTGTGAGGTGAGATACAATAATGTACACGAGTACGAGATGAACATTTATTAGGTTCTTTACAGGTTATAGAGATACATCCTAACTAACGTGCTGGCGGTAGGGAAAGAGAGCGAGCAGATGCATACATCTCCTTTTATACCGAGATCTGTTGTCTCGCTCTTACATTTTCAAAAAGCAGGCGTGCCACCTAAAACCTTTCTTACAAGAGGTATTATAAAATAAAGTAGAAACTGTGCTATATTTGTCTTAGGGGAGGCATGTGGTGTGGAGAGGGGACAGCTACTCACGAACCATGCTGAACCTTTCCGAACTTCTAGTAACTAAATTATACCATTCACCTCCCGTCCATGTTCTCACAGAGGAGTACCAAAGTAAGTATATCACCTCAGCTGTTGATTGAAGTCATCCTGTATGTTGTCATCCTCCCAATTGTCCTCCCATACCGACACATCTTCATCATCGCCGTCCTCTGTTCCCCAGTCTACAACAAACAGCCAATGAAATAAGTTAGGTTAGTTTTATCTTAGATCGACGTCTTCATACATCCAAAATTTGATTAGCCATTTTTTTCACAATTTAAATTAATAAATCCAAGTTAATTATTCAAAATATTTGACTGACGCTGATGCTCTTGAATTACGTAGGATGGGAAGTTCAGAAATATGAAAAATTATAAAAAATAGGTAAAAATCACATTAGAAAAAACTGGGCACACCGTAACTTATACCAATTTAATGTAAAAGCCACGACACGACGCAATTTTGATCGTAAAAGGCAAGAACATCGATATAAAACGTGTTAAATTATATTAACCAAACAAAACATTGTGGCGCAATAATAAAATTTAACAATGACTTACTTTCGGCGGGAAATTCTTCAAATTCATCATCTTCCTCCAATAGACCGAGATCAACTTTTGGCTTCTCACTCATTTTTGACTATTTAAATTATTTTGAAATACAAGAATGATCGGGAAAAATTAGTGACACTATTACTTGCAATTTTATAAAAATTGACAGGAGCTGTCAGTTGTCAGTTTTGTCTGGTGTTGTCAGTCAATGACATGTTGAGTGTTGACAGTGTTGCCACTAATTATTTTTACTAGTGGTCGCCCAATGGTCGATATTCGACCATAATTAATTTAAATTACATAGTGTGTGTAATTTTTTTTATGCATATTTAAAAAAAATACATTAGCATTCTGCGCTCCTTCTCTATATAAGTGTGCGAAATTTCATACTTCTCCGTCCGCGCAATTTTCGTAATGGGTACAAAGTTTTTGTTTCACGTATTAATATACCGATATTGTCTATGGCTGTTGAATTAAATTCGTAGTAAAAAATCAATAGTAGTGCATTCTAGAAGAAATCCTAAATTGTACAAATCAATGAAAAAAGATCAAAATATGTAATTTTGTAAAAAAATCTATTGATGAATAAACGTTTTACTATTATTATTATTATTTGATGCACCGCGGACCTACATCGCGTTTTTGAATTCCAGTGAATAATATTTTGGCTTTGAAAAATATTCATATTGACGCCGTTTCAGAATTAAGAAAACACCATCACATTAACAACTGGAGCGATTTTTGCCATATAATGGCGCCATTTTAAATGTTGCCGATTACTTTTCGGATAAAAAAAGGCAATTATATCTTAATTCAGCAAAAATTTAAAAAAATATATTTGAGGCTCCCACGTTTGTCATTTTGGACTTAAAACGAAGATCTTTATCTATTATGACCGTAGATGTCGCAAATCCGAAGTTTGTAGACTATTTTATAACGTTGTTAAAAAAAACTTAAAAAAAAAAAATTTCACGCAGAATTTTAGATCAGCTGTTTATGATTAAAATTAAGTGCCCTGTCCAATAGATATGCACCTTTCATTATCAAGTATACCACAGACAATATACAGAAATCGAAAACATTCTATGTTGACTCGAACAAGTACCTCTCACGGGAGTTTCAAAGCAACAAACACGCAGGATTCACGCGGTTGTGAAATTTACGATTTTTTAATATTTTTTTTTTATAAATCCTACAGATATGAGATAAACGGTAAAATACAGGTTAATTCATTGGCTATATAGCACTGTAATAAGTTTTTATGTCTCGGTGTTAAAATTCGAAGGAATGATTTTTTTATGTTGGCGAAAAATTTTAAAAATGATCTTCTAAAAATTTCGAGCAAACGGAGAAAATTTTTTTAAAATGCTTAGCATTGAATCAGCGGCTTCTGACCAATGCCGTCAACCAAACAGGGCGTTTTAATATTTCAGACGTAATCAACATCAACATTAATATAAAAAAAGACACTGAAAAATTAAAAAAAAAACCATTGGATTAAGTATTATATTTAATTTAAAAGTTTATTCTATTCTTATTGTTATTCTTCCACACATATTTTCTATATTATTATTGTTTCTCTTTATATGTATGTTTTTGTGTGTTAAATAATGTTGTTAAATTGGCCTACTGCCAAACTGCTATAGCAGCTTAGCATCTGCTTGAAATGAAATAAAAAACTTGTAAAAAAAGTCAAAGATCCCCCGTAAATCCAAACGGACAATAATTCTATCAAGGACGCCATATTTGGGATACCACCGCCTAGGAGGTTTATGGCGAAGACTGCGTCAATCGAAGAATACGATCATCACCGCCATGGTTGCCTGGATAGAGGATGGAGTCCCCCCTGGTGGCCCTTTGGAGACAGGAGACGGTGAAACAATTGCTTGCATTCATTTTAGTGTTTAATATTTTTTATGTTTCATTTCTCATGTTTTTTGTGCTAATTCTATGGTGTTGTTATTTACTTTTCCCTCATCTTATTAAATTTATTTCTGTTGTCATTTTGAAATATGGAATATATTGCATTGCCCCATACCTGCATTACTTTTTTTTACATTAGCTCCACACAGGAGGTCCAGAGGAAAAAAAATCCCTCAGGGCCTATATCATCTTTGGGGATGCTGTGTGGATGGTATTTTTATGGAAAGTAAGGAGAGGAGAAGTTCTAGGAAGGAATAAGGTATAAGGGGTGGGTTATCTGGGGTTAAAAGTGTCCAGGAATGACGGACGTATGAATCCATCCCTCCCACTGCGGTGCAAGGTTATGGGTCGAGAGAGTCCGGCTGGAGAGGACAAAAGATCTAACTCAACCAGTCTCTGCTGATCCTGCCAGCCACGCTATAGTTAACACCTCCGTCGCCAAGACCTAGACATATATCACCCCATGAACCCGGGCACCCCTCCTAAGTCATCAAACCTAGCGAACCACTTAGGGTGACCTATAGCAGAGGTGTCGGTTATTCAATTAATGGATCCCGGGGCAGCGGTACCAATACCCGTCTCCCAAATTGAAAATGTACATGCATACATTCTGGAATAAACCATTATTATTACTAGCAGATCCGGACACACTTTGCTGTGGCTAACGATACACAACGCCACGCCATTATTCAAACTTTATAACCAACGCCATTTGTTAAATCAAATCCACACTGCCCACATGCCAGCCCGCTGCCCGCTGCCCGCTGCCCGCTTGCCAGCCCGCTCCTTTTATTTATATATTTCAATCAATTTACACAAAACCTTGACAAATTATATAGTTACCTAAAAACCTTCCTAAACCACGAATCAATGAATCTATTGGTTAAAACCGCATGAAAATCCGTTGGATAGTTAATTTAAATCTAAGCGCACAGACTGCGGGAGCGACCTCATTTTATACTATGTAAATATGATAAATAGGTAGGTCGTTCTACAGTTGAGGAATAAAACGAAAGATCAATAAAACGATATTGCTTATATTTAACGTGTCGTATTTTATAATTATTTATTCTATTTATATTAATTTATTTTATTTCTAAGGCCATGTACTCCATGTCCTCGCATCCCGTGTCTCCGTAGTCTACGTTGTGGACTTCTTTGAACTCTCTGTAGGGGATGGAAGCCAGCAGAACGAAGCCGCACCTTCTAGCCAGGATCTGGGATGCCTTGGCGGTGAACACGGTGCCGGTCACCTTCAGACCCACCGCCTTGCAGAGGGGGACCCTGAAAATATCGAAAGAAGTTGGCAATCCATTATCAGCCCTGATTATCAATATAATCAGGGCTGTCAGGACCCCTGGGTACACAGAGTTTGGGACCCCCTTACCTTAGCTCCTTGGCGCCAGGGCCGGCTCTGCACTAAGTTTGGGGGTCCTGCACTGAGTTTGGGAGGTCTGCACAGAGTTTAGGGGCCTTTTGAAAGCCAAAAACAAATAGGAAAACATCAAAAACACAAAATAAAGGCGCACCTTTTTAAATTCTTTAATTGGCAACACCGAAATGGCTCAAATCAGTGTTGCCATGTGCGTGGTTTTTAGCATGTTTTCACGGTTTTTTGGGCCATTTCTACCTTCATGGTTTTAAAAAAAAACATGCCGAACAAGACTTACGTCTTACATCCTACAATGCTAATAATTAAAAAAATATCGAGTGCAGTTTACACACGGTAGAAGCGAAACTTTACCAAAACAATCTCTACTTGAAAAGTGGGGTCATAATCTAGCGGCCAATGAACGCAGACCTAGCGTCATTTCCGTTTCATATCTCAACCAATAAAGTGACATCATAATCAAAGCGGCAAATTTATGCTTCGTAGGTGCAGTAATGCGTCATTTCAAATCACCAACGGGGCTACAGAAGTTTCACTTCAATAATATGAATGGACATCAGTGGGCAGGCAGGCGAAAACAATTGTAGATACAAATACGAGTAATAGACATGAATAGATAAAATAAATATTAAAATTATTGTAACAACAGAGTTGGACGGAACGGACGGGACGCACCCTGAAAGGCGATGTTAATGTTCGCAAAGGGAAAATAAGAAACGATATTAGTGGGGAGATGAAAGCGATTTGTTAACATTATGTTCAAAATGAAGATGAGGTAAATACGGTAAGGATGTTTAGGAAATGTAATGTTAAGTTACCTCGCTCTGAGCAGCTCACTGCCAATGTTATGTCCTCGGAAGGCCTTGGCGACGGACAGGCCATAGGCAGTCATGATCTCGTTTACGCCATACTTGTCGAATATTTGTGACTTGTCGGTTATCATGTTGAAGCAGCGGAAGAATGTTAATACGTTATCGCAGTACTTCATTTCCTACAATGTTAATTTATTAAAAAAAACATTAAAAAACGCAAAATTTCGTACATTCAATAGTGGGAAAACAATAGAAGCGAGGAATGGGCTTTGAAACATTGTTTTTCTTGTATTATCTCGAAACAGGAGGCCCTGAGAAAATTAGTTTTCCACGTTCTCATAAGAAATGGGGTATGAGAGGGGGAGGGAGGAGGACAGGAGGCCCTGGGGAAAATATTTTTAATGGGAAGGAAGGTAAGGAAGTAGTGGAAAGGAAAATGGTATGAGGGGTGGGTAGGAATCTGGGGGTCAGTGTGATCAGGAGTGACGGACGTATGAATCCATCCCTCCAACCGCGATGCAAGAGGAGGGGTCGAGAGAGTCCGGTTGACTCTCATCAAATCAAAATATCTCCCTCGACCAATCTCTCCCGATCTGGCCTGCCATGCAGTTGGTGAGCAGATGCATCCACCGCTAAGATTCGGACAAACCTCACCCCATGAACCCAGGCACCCCTGCTAAGTCACCAAACGTAGAGAACCACTTGGGGTGACCTATGGCAGAAGTGTTGGTAATGGTTGGTGTGGTGCAAGAGCGGATCCAGGATTTTTTCTGGGGGGCACAAGGCGGACGGGCAAAAAATCAACAATTACTGTTAGGATTTTTTTCTGGGGGGGGGGGGGGCACAAGGCGGACGGGCAAAAAATCAACAATTACTGTTAGGATTTTTTTCTGGGTGGAAGGGGCACAAGAATCAACAATTACTACTACGATTTTTTTCTGGGCGGGCACAAGGGGCAGACGGGAAAAAAAAACAAAAAATAAGTTGAAGTATTTATAGGAAGGTTTATGAAAGTGTCAAAACAATAGAAAAATTAAATGTTTAAAAAAGACAGTTTTAACTTCTAAGTATGTACTGTGATTGAATCTCCACAGTATCTCCACCCCCCCCCCCCCCCCCCCCCCTAAATCCGCCCTTGGTGTGGTGATGCAATGTTAGTTTTGTACCCCACCGATTTGTCTGTCACTTTAGTAAGCGTAGTGATGCAAAGTACCCAAGTTTTGTACCCACTGACTTTTCTGGCACCTTAGTAGTGACGTAAAGTTCGTTTTGTACCCACCGATTTGTTTGACACTTTAGTAGCCAGTAGCCAGCGTGGTGATGTAAAGTTGATTTTGTACCCACCGATTTTTCTGGCACTTTAGTACCCAGCGTGGTGATGTTGGCTCCGGCGATTATCGGCTTCCTGTGAGGCGTCCCATCCTCTGTGAGTACGGTCCCGTCATCTGCCTCCTGAAGGCAGACCAAGGCTAGCCTGATCGGAATGGCATGGTGCCATAACTGACGAAGGCCGTCCATGGATTCCTTATCGGATTTCATTTCTGCAATGACGAATAAAAAATAGTTTGAAGATGTTTTGGTAAAGGTTTTATTAAATTTTAATAGTTCAATGCGAAAATGCGAGATTAGGAACCCCACTGAAAAATATTATCTGTTTCTTACTTATAAGAGTCTTAAGCTACTGCCATTAATCTCGAGAATACTGGGTATCTACGGCCTTAGTTATTTTTTTTTACATTAGTTCCACACATGAGGCCCTGAGGAAAATAATTTCTCTCAGGGCCTATCTCATCTTTGGAGCTGTGTGCAGGGTCTTTTGAGGAAAGGAAGGAGAGGAACTTCTGGGAAGGACAGGATATCTATGATATTTCGTACTAATATCTCGCATTATATGTATATTCGCTCTATACCTAATATTTCCACTCTTAGAACGCGATAATAAAAAAAAGGTTTTGAAACACTTGGACTTGAAATTCTTCCGAAGACCAGAACATCTAAAAGACTCATTAGCATTTCATAATTCATCAACTTTAGAAGATAGAAGAAATATATCCGGCCAGAAATTTTTATTCAAAATCACAAACAACTTTGTTGACAACTATTTTCTAGAAAACATTAATTTTCACTGTCCAATGCGAAATACACGACCAAAACAACTATTCCACACCCCACACTCAAAAACTAACTATACACAACATTAATTTCTCAGAAGGACGTGCACAAAATGTAATAATATCTTTTCAGATGCTGATATTTTTCCATTTGTCTTCAGGTCAATACTTTATTATCCCAAGATTCAAATGTGTATTATTTTTATAGGTACCTACATAGTTCAATTTTATATTTTCTGTCCATCCATCCTATCTATATTTATCTGATTTCTTTTTCTTCTTTCTGAAAAGATTTTCTTTTTCTACTTACTCCACTTAATGTTTTCTTTAATCATCTGTCATGTTTTTCTGTATTTTTTATTATTATTATTTATTACATTACATTAGATACATTTATATAACAAAAATAATGTTGTAATAATTTTGCATAATATCTGAAAATATTTAAAAATTACAAGTGTTATTTAGTCTTGTCTGTCGATATTAGTTCATAGCTAGGCAGATTGCCCATTCTAAGAAACCTATGCTCCTGAAAATGCCAAAAATTTATTCTGTAAAAAAATGTTCTTGATTTTTTTTTTATTAAGTACTAGCTGGTACCCGGCATGCGTTGCAATGCCAAAATAAATTGATTCTCCCTGCATCTCCTTTCTTGTGCGTCCCCGTTCCCTTCCACCTTCCCCGCCTCGTCTCTTCCCTCTCCGCGAACCCCACCCTCCCCCCTGCCTTTCCTTCCTGCCGTTAAAATATATGAAATACACACATTTTCATTTATACAAATCTCATAACGTCTGAGCTAACCATTATATACAGCCTATGTTACTCGCTGATAATGTAGCTTTCTATTGAATTTTTAAAATCAATAAAGAAATTTTTAAAATCGGTTTAGTGGTTTATTTTATCTGGTTCATACTAGCTGGTTCCCGGTATGCGTTTTTATGCCATTTAATAAAGAAATTGTTTCTCCCTGCGTGTCCTTTCCCATTCGTCCCGTTTCCCTTCCGCCGACCCTTTCTCTCCTGCGTCCCCTTCCCCTCACGCGTTCCCACTCCGCCTCCTCCACCTTCTCTCTCCCCACTCCACTCCCTCCCCAGTCCCGCGAACCTTCCTCCCGAGTTATGTCACAGATCCCATCCCCACACACTTACAATACATTCGTTATTTTCTATTTAACAACCAAAATATTCACTGGGTGTTCATGGGGTGAGGTTTGTCTAGGTTTTGGAGGCGGATGACCAGGACACACTGAACCCCTGATTCCTACCCACACCTTAAACCCATTTCCTTCCCAGAACTCTCATCTCCTTCCTTTCCTTAAAAAAACCCTCCACACAGCATCCCCAAAGATGACATAGGCCCTGAGGGAAATTATTTTCCGCAGGGCCTCCTGTGTGGAGCTCATGTAAAAAAAAATCACTAGAAATAATTTACATGGCAGAACAACGTTTTCAGGGTCAGCTAGTAACATGTAATAATAACCTTAATGTTAATAAATGCATAACTATGAGATTTAAAAAAAAATAAAAAATCCAATTTATTTCAATTACACGATCAATAACGAATCTGTTGCTGAAATTAATAATTTAGGTGTTACTTCCGCCACTAAACTTAGCTTCATATCACACATTGAAAATATTTCAAAGAAGTGGCTAAAGATTTTACCAACATTAAAACTTCTGTATACATCACTTGTGAGGAGTCAGGTTGAATATAACTCAACTGTATGGTCTCCTCATTATAATGTGCATTCTCAAACAATAGAAAGAGTACAAAAAAAATCCTAAGTTTTTTAAATTATAAACTAAAAATACCGAAAGAACAATTATACTACAATTATCTTCTGCGTTTATCTAATTTATTAAAATTGAGTGATAGAAGAACTATTTTCGATCTAGTATTTTTATTTAAAATCTTGCATAATAAAATTAACAGCTCTGAAGCCATACATTTTAATGTGCCAGCCAGAAACACAAGGTCAGTACTACCGTTTTATTGTGGCAATACTACGACCATGTCCCATTTCAATACACCACTACACAGAATTCAAAACTTAGGCAATATGTTTTCGCACATAAATGTATGGAATGTGTCGCTGATAAAATATAAGTATGAAATAATAAATCATTTTTCCTCTTTAGGATAAGTTATTTGGATGTATTATATACAAATGTATTTTTTCACTGTTACAATATTGTAATATTTAAATATCGTAGCATTTATTTTCGTTTTGTTATCTGAATATCTACATAATATGTCTTTCTCAACCAAAGACGTTACATACTACATATAACATATAATGTATAACTATAATATTACATATAACGTCATTGTTCTCAACTATTTATTTCTGTTTTACAAATTCAGTAGAGCCATTTTTCATTTTGTTGCTTAGCAACACATACACTATGTTATTTTATGCAAAAGCCGAAAGGCGTTAATATTATAAATAAATAAATAAATAATAAATATATATCTTACTTAATCCTCTGCACATGGGCTCCTCACTCACGAAGTCTTCGCACATGAAGTCCACCAGCTGCTCCGTCATATCCTCCGGTGCATCTTGTACCCGGAAGCGCAGAGGGGACCCGCCATCTTTGGGCACTTTTCCGGTGAAGCGGGAATAGATGGCCGGGAAGGGGGCGCTCGCGGGGCGGGTCCACACTTTGCTCATTTCCTTCTTTCAACGTAGAAAAACAAATTTGTAAGTTTATGAGAAAACCACAAAATAAAGAATAACATAAGAAATGTTATTATCTATGCATTGAACCGCTTACTCGTTAATACGGAATATTTTTTATTCAAACGGTTAGATTTAACTTTATTATTACGAAAAGTTAGTATTTATATCGGGGGAGACAATTTTAATTTTGTTAAAATTAATTCACTTACGCGGATACGCCATTTTTATATTTATCGTTTTTATTTAACATTTCATAGACAGTCAATCAATACAGCCAATCATAGAAAAAACATTATTGACATATTTTATTTTAAATATTTTTTTATTTATTTAATATAATAGTATCAATTTAAATGTTTACATACATTAAATAAAGGTTTTCTATTTAAACACATTTAATAATACGCTTTACACCCTTTTAAAAAACATTAATT
Source organism: Limnephilus rhombicus (assembly GCA_929108145.2). Taxonomy (NCBI): domain Eukaryota; kingdom Metazoa; phylum Arthropoda; class Insecta; order Trichoptera; family Limnephilidae; genus Limnephilus; species Limnephilus rhombicus. Next base: position 20,001,651 of record OV815296.1, on the reverse strand, counting down.
TATTTAAATGCTTTATTGACAATTTTGTACCTGTATTTATGACTGCAGAACATGGAAAGAAATGTATTAGAATAATTACACACACCCGCTAGACAAACCCTGCTTTGCCAAACAAACCATTCAAAACCTGGGATGTATATTTAAGTTATGATGATATGCAGCTTTCGTAGTTTGAATCTCAACCCAATAATTTGAAGCAGGTACTTTTTTGTTTTTATTTTGACGAGAATTTTTTTATAAGATTGGTACTTCCGACAAATGTCATGTTTGATTGTCTATTGGTTAAAAAAGGAATATTCCGTATTATCCGTGCATCAAACTTCGACAACACGAACGTTCCGTATTATCCGTGAGGTGGACTCTATGCATATTTACCGAAATGTCACGTGGGCGAGCCCAAAAATGAGGATTCTCTGCTTATATTTCTCATGCAGACCCATGTTAGACCATCATTATGAAATTCAAATGTACGCATGGGACAGAGGGAGGGTTGGCAAAGGATACATAGCAGCGATAGGGGATAGAAGTTGTAAATTTTGAAAATCCGTGCTTCTCACACTGACAGCTGTACGTGGCCTGCTCGTACAGACCGAAAAACAAAAAAAAATGGGAATCCAAAAATACTTCAACAAAAATAATTAAAACATTAACACTTTCTTTCTTTGAGGGCGTTTGCAACGCATGCCGGGTACTCGCTGGATAAAAAAATCAGAGTGTGCAATTCACACGCGGTAGAAGTGAAACTAAAAAGTCACTAGATGTCGCTTTCTTTTCTTTTGGCTGTTTATTTGAAAGTGGTTTGAATATTGCATATTGATTTTCCAAAAATAAAAATGTTTATTTTTTTGGACTTCATAGGATTTGAGCCTCCGTTCGCTGGTTGTCTCTGGCCGTTGAGATTTGTCACATTTGAATTTACCGCATTATTTTAAAACCGACGCGACGGTCAAATAATATATTTTAGTGACGCACTTCCGTTTCATCCAAATTTCAAATCCAAACGGGGCTAAAGAATTTTCACTTCAAAAATGCATATTTATCCAAGACGCTCTCTATTGCGGTTATTGCGGTTGCGATTAAATTCGGGTAGCATCTCGGAATCTCGTACAAAGAGAGCTGCTAGAAGAAAATACATATTATATTGCTAGTTCTTAGTCGAAGGCATGATACAGTTAAACGTAACCGAAGTTCATAATATGAACGAGTTAGTGCAGCGGTAAAACAAAGCTCCGCAAGGCCGAGGTTCTGGGTTCGATTCCAAGAAGCGACCGAATATTTTTCTAATCTTTCTGTTTCACATTTTTCGATTGAGATTTGTTAATATTATCTTCGGTGTTTACATATTTTGTTAAAGCTCACTGAATTGAAAACTAGTTATTTACTAACTACATATCACCGTTTCCTCAGAGAGGAATAGGCAGTGAGGATAGATCTCTATACATTTCTGTCTTGGTGAACACTGCTTACTTCATTAATTTAATCATTAATTCTACCTTCAACAGTTCTACAAGAGTAGGAATAGTGTTCCGTGCAACGTAGTTTGATTCTAAGTACTGATTCAACGATAGGTGAACTTTGTTCAATGATAGGTTAATTTAACCCTTCAGACTAATTTGTTCAGTTTTGGGACAAACTCATACAGGTCTCGTAGAAATCTTAGTGTCTCCCAATACTGTGAGAAATATGATCTAAACCAGTGATTTCTAGAGTGATCCAGTTGGATCCCCAGGGGTCCACGGGAGACTCGACGGGGGTCTACGTTGGCGTAATAAAAAAATGTGGGTTCACAAGTTGTAAGTGAGGGTCCACGAAAATTTATCTGGTTTTAATTATAGTAAAGAAAAAAATGTTGGCTTGGCTTTACCTATCCAATATAGGCAGACAATACACTAATTAAAAAAAATTAAGGAATGAAAAAAATCAATAGTGATTAAAGCAGTTAATAAAATAAGTAGCAATGCGTTGAATTTATTTGTACAATTTTGCGACGTTTATTTGCACATAGGCCACTTGCATGGATTTCATAACGACTTGGAAAAAATCGTGTGGATAGATTTTTCTACTAAGATTACGAAAATGTTAGAAAAATTTTTTAGAATTGTACAGTTTTTTATTTATTTTTAAATAAATAAATCCATTATTTGGACCCGTGATGTCACTACATGAAAATGCCCCGTCTCCGAAAATGTTCTTATTAATTTTATAAAATTCCACTCCGATTTTTTTTTTTATATGGCAACACTTTGATTTCAGGCGAATTTTTGAATTTGACATTTAACGTTCATAAGATTTATTGTTTGATCTCTGCGAACTTATCATTTGGTTTGACTTTTTGACAGATGTTATGAAGAGAACCCCGTACATTTTACAATGTCTGTACGTGTTTAGAGGTATAATGGTAGTGGTGATGATTTTAACAAAATAAATTTTTTAAATATTCTTATTATTATTGTAATTTACAAGTAATTTATTATTGTAATTACATTTGATTTAGTAATATAGACGTTGAACATGATAATGATTTATGATCAATAAGATGGATCAGGGAAAAAATATTAATTAGATGTAATATTTTTGGTATGGCTCGTTATTCTCCTGTGCCCTTTCTTGTGGAAAACGGTATTTTTTTTAAATGATTTTCGGCTATGTAATTATCGTTTTTTCGCACCCATAAAATTAAGTCCCGTCTTTCCGGTTTATAAACAATGGTCTGATTTTTCGGATTGAAATTTTCAAAAAATCGCCAGGGTTTCAAAAAAAAGATTAAAAAAAAATACAGGATGTCTTAGAATATATGCCTAAACCGGATTTTTTTTTTAAAATGTGATGTAAGTGGCCTATTGTGCGATGAAAATGATGAAGATTTCCAACGATTGCTCTTAACATTCTGAAGTACGCTGGTTGTCGAAAGATGCATGTTTAACAAGGTTTTAATCACTTTTTGAATCAGTTTTAAAGTTTCTGGAAAGTAAAGATCCAGATTTAAAAGAAAACCTGATCAAATTGAAAGCGGACATTGCGTATTTGACAGATTTGTTCAAAAAAAAATACTTGCAGTTACAAGGGGACAGCCTAAATTTAATAAAAACAAAGGGTGTAATTTTGGCTTTTCTTGGAAAATTGAAATTTATGAAGCAAAATATTAGTAGGCGCGAGTTCTCCCAGTTTCCAAACTTGTCTTGATGAGAATATTCAGACATACGTTCAACATTTAAACACCCTCCATGACATGATACTTCAAAAATAGATTTGAAGATATTCTGACGATGGAAATACTATCATGGATCATAAATCAATTTGATGAAATGGAAGTGGTAAATTTGGTATTACAAAAGGAGCTACTCGAGCTTAGCATCAATGAGGAGCGGAAGGTGAAATTTGAAAAAGGCTATCAAAAATTTTGACTGCAGGCAGAAATACCCGAAAAATCCTGGGCGGTTAGAAATTGCGAGAAAACTTTTGATAGCGTTTCCCTCGTCATACCTTGTGGAAAAAGTTTAAGCGTCGTTACAAACCTAACATCACGGAACGGGGAGATTTGAAGTTATTCCCTACAAAACTGAAGCCAATTTGCTGTCAATCCATCAAGTACGAGTACATCCCTCCAATTTTAATTATGTTTTTTTTTAATTGTTGATTTGCATTGCTAAAGTTACGGTAGGTTATTAATGTTTAATTTTAATTCTATTAAGTCTGTAATAATTTTATTTTAATAAATAGAAAACAAGAAAATAAATAATTTTTATTTTTATTTTACCACTCCCAATTTAGGGTTGGAACTCAGCCGCGACGCAAATTTCCATCGTTAGATCTAATCTTCACATTTTTTGACGAGTTTTAGGAATATGGTAGAAATGTAGCAGCAGGGGTCCACCGAAACCAGTAAAATTTTGAAAGTGGTCTACAGAAAAAAAGTTTGGGAACCTCTGATCTAAACGGTGTTAGAAAGGGAGACACAACGCTTTATATTCAAATCTAAAAATAAACCAAAAAATAAATAAAATGTTCACTTTTATGAAACCAAAAAATTTATGAAGTTTTGAGAATTTTTCATGGATTATTTGTGCATGAAATGACAAAAAAAATAAGTTAACGATAACATTTTAATTTATAACGCAAAACTTAAAAATATTATTTTAGATGGAAAATTGCAAAATATGTAATGTCACACTAGGGGGGGGGGGGGGGGGGGGCTCACAAATGTGACAGGGACGGGGTCAAACATCATGAAATTCGTTTGACGTAATTTATGGGTGGCCACTTGTTAGTAATTTTAGTTAGATAAAACACATTTATAAAACTTTTTTATGTTTGCGGTCAAATTTTATATATTAAAAACAGAATATTCGACTGAATATGCCCGAGATCTGAGGGGTTAAAGCCCCTACCAACTAAATAATATGCCTCACATGATTTCGTGTAGTCACGCTGCAAATTGCTACCTCCACAATCACACAATAGTGAGGTAGCAATTTGCAGCGTGCAACCACAGTCTATCATCAATCGTAAAATATTATTAGATTATCAACTGGTCGCATGTACCAGAGTTTCCCAAAGATATTTGGTTTAGAAAAGTTTCTCAAATAAGTATAAAAAAAAAAATCAGAGTGTGCGATTCACACGTGATAAAAGTGAAACCTTCAGAAAACTAAAGTAGACAATCGTGAAGAGACTACGAAGCACTTTTTTTATCGATTTGAAGGATGATTTTTTCCATCTTTTTGTCGTCGAATTCCAGTGCACCTTTTCCCATACATTTGGTCATCTTATTTTATTTCATTTATTAGGGAAAATCAATAGATATTTTATTAGTATTTATGTTTTCTTCTTCGGAGTAGCTGGATGTCGCATTCATTTGCGTTTTATTTGCATGTTCATTTTGTAGTGGTTTGAAGATTGGATATTGATTTTGCAAAAATACTTTTTTTTTAGATTTCGTAAGACCAAGTCGGGTTGAGAGCCATGGATAGTGGCCGTACTCCCTCATGTAGAGAAATGTTAGAAACTTTTTCGAACCTTCTCCAACATGAGGGAGCACCCCACCTCGTGAGGATTTCAGAGAAGCGAACAAATCTCCAGCCTACTGCGGACCAGGGAGAAGTATAAAATCTTCAGAGCACGGGTATCCCGGAAAATTCTGACGGTTCGGAGAACAAACCCTAACATTTTTAAGGGCGACTGGCACACTCCTTCGGTATGAGGACGAAATGTCAACATACTTTCATACATAATTCCAAGATCCTTTATATTTGAAACTAGTTGAGATTATGACCAAGCATGGTGAGACTAAATGCTCTGGTAAAAGTCAGAACTAAGCATTTCAAGACATTGAAATGAAGCTGGTTTCTTTGACTCCATTCTGAAATGTTATCAACATCAGCTTGAAGGTGCAGGCAGTCCTCAATATTTTCTTAAGAGAAGAACTGATTTTAGATTGTCAGCGAACAGCAAAAAAACAGAAAAACGGATGACTCCAGCAATGTCATAAATGAAAATGGAAAAGAGAAGAGGCCCTAGGATAGATCCTTGGGGAACCCAGAAAAAACAAGAAATTCAGCAGATTGGAAGATTCTGTGTGTGACAAATTGCTTTCTGTTCTTGAGGTAACTTTTAAAAAACTTTAACATCCGAAGGGAAAAACCCATCTGTTTTGTGAGTAAGATATCGTGATTCACTCTAACAAAGGCTTTGGAGAAGTCGTTATACGAACAGTCTACTTGGTTTCCACTGTCTAGAGACCTAGCAACATAGTCGGTGAAAACCGCCAAATTGGTTTCAGTAGATCTTCCTTTCCTGAAACTATGCTGTTCGGGGATAATGTATGCGTCTCTCTGAGGCACAAGGAATTTATAAATTAATTTTTCAAATAGTTTAGCAGGAGCTGATAGTATGGCAACTGGTCTATAATTTTCGATTAACTTTTTCGAAATTTTCTTAAAAATATGACATATTTTGAAAGTTTTCCATACTTCAGGAAAAGTGGAAATACTAATAGCTAAGTTAAAGATAAGACATAATGGTATTTTTAGGAACTCGGCGCACCCTTTAATAAAAAAATACGGAAATTAAGTCTGGTCCGATATAGTGTGAGTTTTTCATGAGACTTATGGCACTCACAAAACGTCAGATTCCGTAAATATATCTAAATCGACGTTTGGAGCTCCTCTGCCATTATTAATGTCTAGAAGTAGGGAGTCTTGAAAATGATCAGCAAATACGTTAGCCACACCCAAGCCACGAAATTCCTGATTATCTTTCATTATGGTGTGTTCAAGACCAACATCCTTTCGAAGGGATTTTATATCGTGCCAAGACATCTTGGGATCATGCATGATGTTTTCCTCGATTTCAGACACGTAGGCTCGATAGGCCACTTGAACCTAGCATCTAAATAACGCTCGGTAAAAACTAATAAAACAAGTAATGCTAAATTTTGGTATGTATTTATTCAAATTTCTTTCTTTCTTTTTAAATATACATCTATCTATTTAAGTTTCACTTTTATTTTCTTGATTTAATGAACGTATGAATGAAGTGGAATCTTTATTATGTACCATTAAAATGCTCCAAATTATTTTCCAAAACTAAAATTACGTGCACACAAAAAAGCATGATTTATAAAGGACCAAAACTTTTTAATAACATTCCATAAATGAAACCTTGGCGCTTTTCGTAAGATTTGGATTGAATATGTGAAAAAAAATGTATAATTAGTATGCTTACGTACTTCCCAAGATTATTAAAATTACTTTTGCATCAATTTGGGAGGCGGGAATGGGTACCGCCACCCCGGTAACCTTTATTGGATAACCAACACCTCTGCCATAGGTCACCCCAAGTGGTTCGCTACGTTTGGTGATTCAGCAGGGGTGCGGTTTATTTTGGCCTTGAAGGTGGATGACCAGGACACACTGAACCCCAGATTCCTACCCACCCCTTAAAACCTTTTCCTTCCCAGAACTCTCCTCTCCTTCCTTTCCTTAAAAACACCTTCCACACGACATCCCCAAAGATGACGTAGGCCCTGAGAGAAATTGTTTTCCTCAGGGCCTCCTGTGTTGAGCTCATGTAAAAAAAATATATCTATTTATCTGTTTTTCTTAGACTCTATTTTTGCTAGACTATTGTTAAATTATTAATAGACTTGCGTCTGCGTAGTTGAAATTTCAGAACCCGGCTTCGAGTGCATGCCTGACGCCACGCCGTACGCGCCGCGTCATATAAACATCTGTGTACATGAAATTTCAAACAAAGCTACCGTTGTAATTCGGTTTCGAATTCAAGAATTCGTCAAAAGATGGCACTACTTCCGTTAGCATGTCCCACGGGGACGTGCCCCCTTAGGTACAAGTACTATGAATTTGTGAATTTTAGTTTCTTTCCGGATATGGAAAGATTGACGGTAATACTTAGTGTGAATAATAGTATCAAGCGGCTATATATGAAGTCATTTCCTGTCCCGGTGACTAACTATCTCTGGATCACAGTGGATCCGAGGAACGATCTATTTTTGGAACCAAAAGCCAGGGGCCTAGCAGCAAAACTTGTGGAGCGGGTTTTTAACTGCTTGTTAAATAATTATGCGTTCTTTCTAGATGTATGAAAATATGTTGTATACATGTAAATAAACATTAAAACAAAGTCGTTATCAGTGTAATAATATGCATGTATTTGTATTTTCCTCGAAGTTTATGTACATTTCCTTGCAATTCAGATTGGATGATAAGTTCTCAAAATAATATTTTATCAAAACGCCAGTGAACCAGCGCTAAGTTCTTCATAAATAATTATAAATTATAATAATTTTACGGTTAACCAACACACTCCTCCCGAGAACGTGACACACGGCAAATATTTTTTTAACTGTGATAATTAAAATGTTTACAAAACCATTTGGGCTGAATGATGTAAAAAAATATGTAAGATAAACTGTACGCATGAATTAAAATAGATACAAGCGATTAATTTTGATAAAACTTTGTTTTTCTCTTGGAAAATATTGTGAATTGTGACGTCTTAAGTTGTCGTTATGCGTGATACACTTATTAAAATTTCCACGCTTTTTTATCTGTTATTTATTTTGTTACCTACTGGTAGCGAATACTCGTGAAAAAATACGGAATTCATTGATTTTTACACTTGTATTATCGTATGTTAAACTTGTATTGTCGTATACCTACTTGAGAAATAATGCGCGTAGTTGATATGATCGATATGGAGATATTGTCTAGATGAGAGCTTAGCCACGAGAGAGCGAGACTTAAGAAGACAATAGGCGCTGTTAAGTATAAAGGAACTCCAGTCCAATTTTTTTTTTTTTTTTAATGAATAAATGACCTTCTAACTTAAATAACTGCACATTTATTTATTTATTTTTAGAGTTAGTTTTAATAGTTAAAATAATAATCAAAGTTTTAATTTTTCAAGATCCCCGAAAACCACCGTATGTATGGTGAATCGTGTGACGTCATCACTAGCCAAAAGTTTGTTTTATTTTCAACAGGTGTTGTTATTTTGTATGACAGTTATATGGAAGAAGCTATGAAACTATTCAATAAGTAAAAACATTATTTAGGTGGAATTGTATATTTATTGTATTATATTTATTATATTATAAGGGAGAGTGTTATAAAAATTGTTTGAAAATATTATTCTTTTAGCTTTACAAATCGAAAAATTGAAAAACGAAACATCGATAGGCAACTGGTAAGATACGGCGCCGGATCAGCTGTTCGACGTCCGCCATTTTGGAATTCAGAGTTCGGAAGATTGGCCGTGGAAGTAGATTTTTTGTGGATTTTTTTGTGTACAGAGTTTTTGAATATTTTAAAATAATAGAGATAAACTAATAGAGATACCTCTATTTTTAATACTGTGTTATTTAGGACTAAATAATTTTTGAATGAGCACAACAACTTAATCGCTATAAACAATATATAAATAAACGAATAACATGAAATGTTGTTAATACCGATGGCTTGTGTCATACATTTCAATACAAAGACTGGAAAATTATGGTGAGCAGTAACGTCAGCACTAAACATTCAATAATACCAACTTGACGGTGTGTTTTAATGACACGGTTAAAATTGAACTTTTTAATAATTTTTTTTTTAAATTCTGCGTTTAATAAAACTTGTGTATTCAGAATCAGCGTTCATTGGTCCATAAGAACATATTTTTTTAAAGCCATAGTATTTTTCACTGGAGTTCCTAGTTTACGGAACGGTGACGAAACAAAAAGGCAATCATACGTTCCTCATCACAATAATGCTACAGCCTTTTCTTACACATTTATGAATTTTATGAATTGTATTTATTTGTATTAACTGTATGTCTTAAACCCTATTGTTTGTATTTCTAACTGGAGTAACTGTATTTCTTTTTAAAACTGTATTCTTTCCGTTATAATTTTATGACTATATTTATTTTATTATGTATTTTATTACTAGATGTATGAAAAAATTTGCTTACATCTAAATAAAGATACAAAAACAAAAAACACATTAAATAATGGTGAGACAACAGATGAAACATGCAATGCACGGATGTCTGTTTCCTCCAAAGGAAAAAAAAAGTAGTACTTTGGAGAAACAGGCGTACGTAAATTGCGTTTCTCGTCTTTTGTTGACAAACAACAAATAAAAACGGATAGAAATACACAAATCAAAATAACAAACAAAAGATGAAAAACAAAAGTGGAACCATTTTTTACACTTTGTTTCTCATGTAAATACCAACTTGACGGTGTTTTAATGACACGATAGATGATGATGGGATAGACTGAATTTCTCGACAAATCAATTCTAATTTTTAAAATGGCAAATTTTCTTTTAAAAATGTTAAATTAAAAAGTTTGTTGAACCGGAGTTATTGATGGAGACAAAAAGGAAACTTTAATATTTTATTTTTACTAATTAAGCTTTGGTATGTTGTATTATTTATTTATAAGGATAAACCAGCCCCGCAACAAATCGACATCCCTTTTTCTTATTAGATTTTCGAGTTCCTCGGGTTACCCCAATGATCGATTCTGGGACCACGAAAAGATCTTGAATTTTGAAACATGATAAGCATTTTCGTTATTTGTTTTTGGGGTGTTATGCCGTCTTGCGCTACCTCCTTTTTAGTCAACGTTTCGGACAGCGTTGCAGTGTCCATCATCAGGGCAGATCCGGTAGATGTTTACAAAGGTATTCAAGAGCGGATGATCATAGAATAACTTTAATAGACTAATCATAGTCGAAACACTTAAACCAGTGAAACATTAAGCATAATAACAGTGTATTTCATAGTGATAGTGAAAAATAACTCTGTATCTTGCCCTGAAAAATTACGACAATTTACTGTCATTGTAAACCATAGACAATTTATGTTTTGAATTTTTGAATTTGAATTTTCAAATCCTTGAATTTGTTCAAAGGTGTTTCAAAGTCATAGACAAATGGGGTTAAGTTATAATCATTTTTAACTAAAGGGGTATTTCTGAACAACCGCAAGAAACCCACCCTCAAACAAAGAAATAAAATGTCTAAATCACGCAAGATTTTCAGTGCAAAGAAAGCGGCTTCCTCACCTCTAGCAACCCCGCTCGGCCCTATGGATTCACCGTCAGCGCATCAGTCAATAATAAATATTGACACTGACTCGCTCATCAATTTTTTCGAGTCGAAACTTGAAACCATGCAGACTGAAAACAAGAAAGCAATTGATGCAGTTCAGCTAAAATTAGATGCGCTGTCTAATGAATGGAAGGAACAGTAAGGTGCGCAAAGAACTCGCAGCTTCCCGTCTTGATGATTGGGAAAAAAATCAAATTGAACAAATCTTCTTATCAATTCCGTTTAGGTCTCTCAATCTTATCATATGTGCTGTATATATACCTCCTGTCTCGCCAGTAATGCTTTATGATATTTTCTCCAAAAACCTAGAATCCGTCTTTTCATCAGAACCAAATAATACGTTTTGTGTTCTAGGAGATCTGAATCTACCTACTCTTACATGGACATTTTCCAAAGGCTGCAATCATGGTATTGCCTCCTCAAACAAGGCTGCATCGCAAACTTTTCTTCAAACAATGGCATTGATGAGCTTATTTCAGTATAATTGTATACCTAACCACAACGATAAATTCTTAGACCTTATATTTTACAGTCGCGAAACAAAAGTTACACATAGCGACGACCCTCTCCTTTCAGAGGACAGACACCATCCAGCCCTGGAATTCGAAATATCATTCGCGATTCAACCAAAAATTAAAAACAACAAAGAGCGTAGGCACAATTTCAGGAAAGCTGATTATACTCAAATTAATAATGACATTAATTGTATTGATTGGAAGTCTGAAATCGCGACTTTATCAGCAGAAGAAGCAGTAGACCGATTTTATGTAATAATAAACAATGTAATTGATAAGTTTATTCCAGTATTGGCACGACGAAATGACAAATTCCCCATATGGTTTACTCCCGAACTTATTAGCTTATCACCGAAAAAGATAAAGTTTGGCTCAAATGGAAGACATATAAAGGTCTTTCTGACTATCGTAAATTTTCCTTCTTACGTGCTACATACAAAAAATTGGCTAGTGAATCTCGAAAGTTATTTTTCGACAACGTCGAAAGTTCATTGCAAAATAATATTTAATGTTTTTGGTCATACATATCCTCATTAAAATCATCTGATGGATATCCTGCTACGATGCCCAAGAAATCTGTAATATGTTCTCTGAGTTCTTCAAGTCAACATTTGAACCCTCCTCTATCAATGACTCAATTAACATTGACCAACTTGAGGCCGTTCGGAACTCTGGACTTACGCACATTCACACCAATGAACTAACGGAACAAGAAGTGCAATCAAGTTTAAAGTCGTTAGATATAAACAAAGGTGCGGGTCAAGATGGAATACCGGCGTTTTTCCTCAGATCTGCTGCGTCGTCACTGTATGTTCCACTTACCATAATATTTAATAAATGCCTGAGTGACGGGGTTTTCCCTGATAGGTGGAAGTTGGCTTATATTATACCAGTCCATAAGGGTGACACACGTCAAAAAGTCGAAAGCTATAGGCCAATATCCATTCTCTCGGCGATCCCTAAACTCTTAGAAAGACTTGTCCATGATAATATATATCCCCAGCTTGCCACCAAAATTACAGAACATCAACACGGGTTTGTAAAAGGCAAATCTACCATGAGTAATTCAAAGACATTACATACTTTAGACGCGGGATAGAAATCTCAAAGTGGGAAGCCAAACGCAAGACAATTGTACTGTTCTAGATTTCTAGTACTTTAGTACTAAACTGTCATTCGTCAAGTAAGGTCATGTCTTATCAGTAGGAAAATTGCATTTAAAAAGTGCCAAAATGCCCTCCTGTATGATGAAAAAATGTTTCCATTACACGGCAAATATTAGTAAAAGTGAAGAAATAACATTTAATTTATATGTACACACAAATTACTTATTATTATAAGCAATACAAATAATTTTCATGTTCCCCGTCCGACAATTTTGTACGTCATTTGAGAAAAAACACACATTCTTTAATTGTCTTATGGTACGGTCACACTGAGGTCAACTTCAAACACTCGGACGATTGCGTAGAAGGGTAGTTCATGCGTTGGAAGTTTGGCTTCAGTGTGAATGTAGCATAACTTTTTAATATATGAATAACTTTTGAATTAAGAAATTACTGAAAACAAAAGAGTGTTGCTTACTTGCCACATTATTTTAAGAGCATGTGAGACTATGGCGAGTCTATTTATATAACGTCATTGGAGTAATTTACTAATTTACTCAAAATTCTTATTCACTAGCATGGATCGAGGCCACCAGCCCCCCTAGCAAAGTCGATCGATATAGGTTTTATCGAAAATGTCGGTAACTTGTAATTGCTCCCGAGAACGACTGCAGGCCGCTAACGAAGAAATAACAGTTCACGTCAAATAAATCAGGAACTCTTAGTCGTTGTGAACTGTTTTTTGTTCGTTAGCGGCCTGCAGTCGTGCTCGGGAGCGATGACAAGTTACCGACATTTTCGATAAAACCAATATCGATCGACCATGCTAGGACCCCAGGTAGATGCAATATACTGCGATTTCAAAAAAGCTTTTTACAAGGTTGATCACCTTATTCTTATTAAAAAAATTATGTTCAACGGAATTAGGGGAAACTTATTACGTTGGTTTGTCTCATATTTGACAAAAAGACAGCAAACTGAATCATTACGAGGACATACCTCTACGTGGGAACCAGTTACTTCTGGCGTACCACAGGGGTCAATCCTGGGTCCGCTGTTATTTATACTTTTTATTAACACTTTTACTAAATGTTTCATGCATTGTTTATTTCTTTTGTACGCCGATGATATAAAAAATATTTGCCATTGTTAGGAATTTAAACGATTGTCTGCTCATCCAAAGCGACTTAGTAAGGTTCGAAGCATTTTGCAATGAAAACAAACTTTACCTAAGTTACAACAAATGTAAACAAATAAGCTTCACCAAAAATCACAACGCTATTATACACAATTATTGTATTGGTAACTATTTACTCGAGCGCGTTTACTGTATAAAAAATCTAGGCGTACTCTTTGATTCTAAACTCCATTTCGATGCGCACATTGAGAATATTGTGAATAAAGCTTACCGCATGCTAGGATTTGTCATCAGAAACAGCCGCGAATTTCGAAAACCTGTAACTTATCTTCTACTTTACTACACGCTGGTCCGTTCTCAACTTGAATACTGCACCTCCATATGGACACCACTTTACGGTGTCTATAAAGTCAACATTGAAAGTATTCAAAAGAAATTTCTGCAATATCTCAATTACAGAATGAGCCCACCTAAACGGGGGTACATAAATATGCTCTCGAATTATAACGTCTCCACTGTAACTAACCGGCGAACAAACCTTGACCTCATGACGCTTTATAAAATCTGCAATAACGTTATCGACTGTCCTATCTATTGGTGAAAACCGCATGAAAATCCGTTGATCTATGATCTATGCGCACATACATTTTGAGCGACTTCATTTTATACTATGTAATGATAATGATGACTAGCAAGTTCCCGGCATTCGTTGCAATGCCACTTAATGAAGAAATTGTTTCTCCCTGCGTGTCCTTTCCCATTCATCCCATTCCGTTTCTGCCTCCCCTTCTCCTCCCGCGTCCACTTCCCCTCACGCGTTCTAAAAATCCGCCTTCCCTTTCCCCACTCTCCTCTCCCGCTTTCCCCGTATCGCGAATCCCCTCCCGCTTTCCCCTGCCCTCTCCCGCGTTCAATACATTCAATCCTGGTACATTCAGTTCTTTTACAGCTTTCGTGCAAACTATTGCAATTTTTTAAATAAATTTCATAATGCCAGAGATCACCAGTGTATATAGAAGCCTTCGTGGGCGTGCTCACACCAACTCACCAAAGTTTTATCGCTATCGGATGAATGGTGTAGGAAATAATTTCATGACGCCAGATCCTCACTACTATACAATGTATATATATATATATATTTATATATATATATATATATATATATATAGAAACGATCGCTGGCATTCGCACATCAAATCCCCAAAGTTTCAACACAGTCGGATGAATGGTTTAGCAACGCATAATTTCATGACGCCAAAGCTCTCTATTATATAAATGGAAATCATCGCGGGAAAGCGCACGTCAAATCCACAAAGTTTCATCGCAATCGGATGAATGGTTTAGCAACACGTACATACGAGTACAAGCAAATTTACAATAATTTTTATATACTCGTGTATAGATTGTATTTCAAGGGTGATGTTTTGTATTCGCTGTGTTATCTCTTACTAGCTCCTGATTAGATGATTGGCAAATCTTTTCCCAACGGCCTTGGAGTGATAGATTCAAACAGGAACTTGACCATTCAGGGACCTACCATAATATTAGCAATAATTGAGGTCTCGTAGAAAAACGTAATGCGAATAACAAAAAATAACTACATACAGATTTCGGCTTTATACTTTGGACAGTGGAAACTTAGAATGATACCTTTTTCCTTGCATGAAAATGAATATAGTTAATATCAGTTTCGGAATTAGCCAACCAGAATTAACGAAGATTAATAACGAAAGAAATTATCATAAATGTTTATTTTTATTATATAAGTTGTAACGCTCGGTTCATCGGCCAACTTATAGCTGATTAACTGCATAAATATTATAGTGCACATAGGGCAAAATTAAGTAACAGCAAAAAAAAATTAAATTACATTAAATATTATTATAAACAACTAACATAATCGTACATTTTGTGCATAAACGAAATAATGTTATTTATATTTTGCACTAAAAGCTCTAACTGTGACCTTTCTAATCGAAATGTTGTTTTTAAACAATGTCTTTGGCGGCGCGCGGGCGGTGTTATTCGTTTAATCTAAACGTTTATTCGTTTACTTGTCGTTCAAACATTTTCAAAATCAGACCTGTGTCTGATTTTGAAAAACTCGCGTCAATCCCGGTGTCACCAGAGACTTCTCATATACAGGGTGGCGCAAAATTAATCATCCAATTTTGTTTTGGAATAAATGTTTTACTAAATAAAAAAAATGATTTTGAGTAATGGAAATCTTTATTTGGACTTTTACAATTTTTTCTGTTAAGTGGAAAAGATGATATCCGTCAAGTGGCTGCTACACATTTGTGCCCTTTTTATCTCATTTTCCATGACTTTCCCGCAAGATATCCGGTGATAACTGCTCGCATTCCTATCGAATATTCTCATTAAGGGCTACGATTGTCTGAGGCTTGTTGGCATAAACCCGCGACTTCAAATAGCCCCAAAGAAAGAAGTCTGGGATGGTTAAATCGGGCGATCTTGCTGGCCATGCCAAACCAAAACGAGAGATTATGCGATTATCCATTGTGGCTCGTGCTGTGTGCGCGGTTGCACCGTCATGTTGAAACCACATGTTCACCAAGCCCTGCTCATTCAATTCCGGCAGTAAGAAGTCGTTTATCGTGGCCCTGTAGCGTTTGCCAGTAACAGTGCCCGTATTGCCAATGGCGTCCTAAAAAAATACGGCCCATTCGCTCCTCCAGCGTGATCGCCGCACCACACAGTCGTTTTGAGTGGATGTAATGGCTCTTCGTGCATCACACGAGGATTTTCAGTGCCCCAGAAACAAAGATTTTGCTTATTGACGTAACCGCTTAAGTGGAAATGCGCCTCGTCGTTGATGATGACTTTCGACCATCTTTCGACACAAAATCGCTAAAACCGTTAAAGCTTTAATCGACACCATTATTCCACGCTCTTGCGGAGTATAGCGCTCCATTACTTGTCTGTTTGTATTCTGCAACTATCTAGTTCACAAATGTCAAATATGATTGACGTACGACGCCATTTGCAAAAATTATAACATCTTCCGATAGGATGATTAATTTTGCGCCATCTTGTATATAGTTTATTCCATAATAGGGCGCCTTCAGTCGGTACCGAGAACGTTCGACGACAAGACGGCAACGTTGCAAGCTCCACGTGTTTTTTTCGCTGTTGAATAGTACGGTGACAAGACGTGAGAGCTAATTTCATAGAATTTTCATGTTTATTGTTTGCTTAAAATGAATGATATAAACGTGGAAAAAATTATAAATGAAATTGAAATACGTCCTGCTATATGGAACTCCAAAAGCGACAAACACATTAAAAATGCTTGGGAAGGTATCTGTAAAAAAATTATAGAAGATTTTAAAAATAAAATTACTGGCGAAAAAAACTGCTGTCAAATGAATTTAAAACATCAAACGACCACGTCTAAACATCACTAGCATACAAACGCACGGCAGTCAGATAGGCTTTCAATTTATGCGTTTGGTATCGGACTGCTACCGTACTGCAGCGGCACGGCAGCGGGTTATATCCAGAGGCACGGTAAACGTGCGGTAGCAGTCCGACATGAAACATCTAAATTGAAAGAGTCCATAAAGGCGTGTCTGTGGCGGACGGCCGGACTGGGAGCGGGCGTGGCTTCGTTTCGTACGTAGTTATATTCCGATATTGATGAAATTTTGCACACTGGACCGTCAAAGTAAGAGGAAGGTCACTGTCTACGAAATGAGATTTCGAAAACCATTTCATCCCTTTTCCCACCCCTTAAAGCTTAATTTTGATGTACTTGATGAAATTTTGTACACTTGACATTCAAAATAAGATGAAAATTATTTTTTACAGCCCGGGCAATCATGGAATTCAGCTAGTACTTAAAATATGCATATATACACACAAATATACCTATTTGTGCCTGTTGTACCGGATACAGTAATAATAATCAGATAATTTGTATGGCGCCGCTTATTACGTGAAAAATCACTACGTGTGCTCGGTACAAAAATTAGAGTGGCTTTATCGATTTATATTAGATTTAAATACATTTATTTATAAAATCATATTATTAGTATTATTGAATATCAATATTCGATAGGTTAAAATTTGAAATTATCAGTATTATAATTATTTACATTGCTGATTAAATTATTATTTCCCAAAGTTGCAGAATCTGAAGGTGAAAGGTTTCTGACTTTATGGGTAATATGCCTAAAGAGATAAGTTTTAAGTTTGGTGATCCCGACAGTAAAGGTGTAAAAATGAACAGACTCCGAAGATGAAAGGTTTCTGACTTTATTAGTAATATGATTGCCTGAAGAGATAAGTTTTAAGTTTGGTGACCCCGACAGTAAAGGTGTAAAAGTGAACAGACTCGGAAGATGAAAGGTTTCTGACTTTATTAGTAATATGATTGCCTGAAGAGATAAGTTTTAAGTTTAGTGACCCCGACAGTAAAGGTGTAAAAGTGAACAGACTCGGAAGATGAAAGTTTTCTGACTTTATTATTTTTATTTTATTTAAGTTTTTCTTCCAGCAGGGCTGGGAGGGTAGTGCAATCCCAGTTTGCCTATTACATAAACTATTAGTAATATGATTGCCTGATATCAATCGGTTGATCCCCCGACAGAAATTATAATTATTACAAAATTATAATTTTTAATGCTTTATTTAGCACTTTCTAACCTAAAATCGACTTCAAAAATACGTTTTATAATAATAAGTTGGTACGGATATCAAATGAATCTATTTACAGTGTTGATTTTTGTACTTATGCGCTGGTTTATACAATATGTTGTGAAGTAATTTTATCCTTGATTCATTTGAATGAAAATATGTTTTGAAAATACTTTATTTGGTGCTACATCCTCTCTGCACATCTCTTTGGACACTAAGATATATTTTGTATAAGTAAGTAGGGTAGAGTGGGGACGATTGAAACAGTGTATGATTGAAACATCTCAATTTACTCGAAAACTATAATACCTAAGAGTGTGACACAACACTCGAAACTCCGTCAGGTCTGTTGGGACGTTTCTACAAAAGCGCACTAGCCGGCGAGTGACTCAATTATTGGATTTCGCACTAAAAAATAAATATTTATGACTTTTTTGTTTATATTATAACTCATTTTAATCTCGCAGCTTGACGAAATGTTTTATAACATTCTCTTCTTTATCTATTTTACAGTATTTATAATGAATTTGCGTGGCGTTAATGTCTATTTATCAGGGATATTTTTGACTTTAAAGTAGAAAATGCAGCGTGGGGATGTTTGAAACAACTTGTGTGGGGATGATTGCTACGTTTCAATCATAACCATGTTTCAATCGTCCACACCGAGAGAAAATTAAAAAGTTATAAGTAATGAAAAAAGGTCAGAAATTAAAATCATTAAGTCTTCCCACTAGATATACTTCTGTGATCTTGAATATGGATGGAACTTTTTGAAAAATGGAGTATGGCACAAGCAATAAGTTTAAATTTACACAATGTTGATGAATTCTTCAACAATTTAGCAAACAATTTAGCGAACGTTCTCATGACAACGTTCTCATCTATAACAAAGATGAGAACGGTGTCACAATTGTTCAAAAACCTAATCGGGTTGTAGCCAGGAGAGGAACTCGTCAAGTAGGTGCAGTAACATCGGCCGAACGAGGAACTCTCGTAACTGTCTGTAACAGCAAACGCAATTGGCAACTCAATTCCGCCGATGCTCATATTCCCACGTGTCAATTAAGCAATTTCTTAAAAGATGGTTCGATTGATAGTATCGGTACCGCAAACATATCTGGCTGGATGCAAGAAGAAAATTTTACCTAATTTCTGATTCATTTTCAAAGTCACACCATTGCTTCTTTAGACCACAAAGTTCTTTTATAACTTGATAATCATTCATCAGTCGAATCCTAAGAAATCCAAAAAAACAAAAAAAAAGTAAATCAATATTTAATCTTCAAACCATTCCAAAATGAACAGTCAAAAGAAAACTACATCTAATGACTCCCGAGAAGAAACCACAAATAGGAATAAAATAACCACTGGAATTCGACGACAAAACTATGAAAAAAAATCACCCTTCACATTGATAAATAAAAGTACTTCGTAGTCTCCCATTCTTGTCTACCGCCTCTGAATTGCATACTCAGATTTTTCTTTAGTTTTAATAGATACTATTTACTTGTTTAATAGATTTTAATTCCCGTTAACCGATAATTTAAAGTTTTTGTGTTCTAAAATATTGCGATATTTTGTATAATGATCTGACATCGCAAACCATAATTAATTTTAATTAATTTCTATTTTTACGACTCTTAATTGTTGAATATTACACAGAAAAAAGTGCTCTCAAGTAAATTCAACATTGTTATGATTGAAACAGTGTGATGGTTGAAACAAGCACTTTTGTATGAAAGTAAAAACTTATTTTTAATACCGTTCTATTCTGCTCCACGATAATATCGCAGTAAAACTATGTTGATTATGCGGATTATGCCATATAGTCGTAGTTAGTAAAACTAAGAGCACTTACACACAAATAATAAAAAATATATTTGAAGTTGTTTCATTTCAAGACATTTTATGTTTATAGTTTTTAAAATACTTGTGGTATGTTTAATCACTATTCATGTTCTTATTAAGTACTATTATAACAATGAAAATCTTTAACATTGATTTAAATTACTCCAATTATTCCAAAGATATTTAGAGTGTTTCAATTATCCCCACATACTGTTTCAAACGTCCACACTATGGGGATAATTGAAACAAATTTCCGCATCATCTTTAAGTGGTTATTGTAGCTTACCTGTGCGAGTTGTGGCCATCCAATAAATTTAATTTGACAACTAGATAGATCATAGAATATCTAGTATAAACATCTTATCCATAAATACAAAAGAAATATTACTACACATTGTTAAAGAAAAGGTGTTTCATCCATCCCCACTCCACACTATACTAGACGGGTACGAACAAAGACTTACACATTTCAAATTAGAGGCGGAACATAAATGACTTCTTAATGCTTTATAAAATTATGAATAATCGAGTAGATAGTAACCTAGTCAATCAAATCAAATACGCCAGGCTTAAATCTAACAGAAACCTTAACATATATATTTTGGACCGAAATTTTTACCAATAATGCAAAGGTGAGTTGGTTTCATTCTGAGTTACCATGGAACCGTCTAGAATGTCTCGATCATACAACGATCTTGCTAAAACACGCACTATCATAGATAGATACTCGTATTTTTGTAAATAATATAACTTGTTTCAAGAAATATCTCCACGATTTGTGTACCTAAAAAAATTGTTTGTTGTTTTATTATTTTTAAATAAACATTTTCTACTTATTATGTCTTTCAAATTTTTTGTATAAAAATACTGACATTGTTTTTCATGTGTTTGCTTCTGTGACTATGCAAATGTAATTACTGCAAATACATTAATTAGTCTAGGGATATTTATATTTGTATTTTAATTTGTTTTATATTACCCACAAGAATGTTCTATAAATATTCTGTTTGTGTCTCAAATAAATAAAATAAAAAAATGAAATACCTATTTTCCCAAAACCTATAGAATATTTATACAGGGAGCTAAATATTAATATACTGGCGGGGGATGAAATCTCCTAAATTCTGATATGACTGGATTTTCACTGCCAAAAGCATTTTCGTCATTTATGTTACGTTAGTTATGTTTTTGGGGTGTTATGCCGTGTTGCGCTACCCCCTTTCACGGGTGGGGGGTCACGCAACACGGCATAACACCTTCAAAACAAATAATGAAAAAAAAAACAGTCCTAAATTCTTAGATTATGTGGCAGTTTATTCCAGGCTTTAGGACCAGACACTCTGAAAGCATGCATTACTTAATCGTGTTTGGTGACTAAATCCGAACAGCTAGTTATTTTCCAATTTTCCACACCCCCAGCCTCCTCACCAATTATTTTTTGTTGTACATTTTTTTTAAGAAAGACAAACATTCCTGGGTTACAAATAACCCGATAACATTTGAAAATTTCCTACTACCACCACAGTAAGCGGAAAATGTTGTTTGTGTTGTGATGGAGGACTTAGCCAGCCGAGGAATCGAACACGAGACGTCCGGGTGGGACCCAAACGCGTGGCTAACTCAACCACTGACCGATATTTAGGATATAAAAAATAACTATTAAAAAAAGTTGATTTGTTCGTTTCTCTCTTGGTCACCTGCAAAGTTTCTTTTATTAATTATTTATTTATATTACTCGTTTGTATACAGTTAACAGGTAAATGGACGATTAGTGCAAGTAATATAACAATGTCAATAATATAAAACACGGAATTAGAGCATAAAATAATCAGTAACTGGATCTAAATTGAAATAGTAATATTTTAGGAGAATTTTGAATGCTGAGGTGATCGCTTGTTTCAGATAAAATGTTATTGCATATTAGATAAGTTGTAGTTAAAGTACCTATATTATAACAGAATACAGGGTGGTAAGGGACGAATTTAACGTTCTTTAACCAGTGATTCCTGACATTATTTGTAGTAAAAAATGTAAATGAAATTTTGGTTTCCGGTGACTTTTTTGACCACTCCCACTGCGGTGCTGGGCGATGGGTCGAAAGAGTCCGGATGGAGAGGCCAAAAGGTCCTTCTCAATCAGTCTTTCCCGATCCGGCCCGCCACGCAGTAGGGGAGCAATAGCATCCACCGCCAAGACCTAGACAAACCACACTCCATGAACCCGGGCCCTCCTAAACGGTGTTTGGAAACTAATGGTATAAACGGGAAACTAATGGCATAAACGGCAAACTGGTGGTATAAACGGGAACTAATGGTATAAACGGGAAACTAATGAATATGCACAATATTAACCCATAACAACTTATTTTTTCGATTATTTCGATTATTTTTCTTTAAAAGAAAATACTTTTTCCGTTTTTTTTCGGTAACTAAAATATGAAAAAGAACTGTTGGTACCGGCTATACGCTTCAACGTATATTAAAATGCTGACCTTAATAATTGACATAAAAATTGAAAATTTATACTGGATTTTCTCTAAAAAAAGCCGAAATCAAAAAAAGTTACGCATTACAAAGTTGACTCAAAATGTGATGTAAATACTAGGTACTAGTTTCCGGACACCATGTATTCAACATTGTTCATTCATAAATAAATAGCCGGCACCGGTAATAAAAATTTTATGCTTTACATAGTGGTACTAAAAATCTAAAACATTTGAAAATTATGATTTAAAAAAAAACTGCAAAAATTACTTTATATACATATTGTGATAAATCGTAATTATAATTTAAAATAAAGAAATGCGTTTATACATTATGTACATCAATCGCCCAGTTGCCTCATCAGACATCTCTGAAAAATTGAAAGTTGAGTTGAGTACGCAGTTGTATGTAAAAGTGTATGCTCTTTCTGGTACAATACTCAGAATACTCATAAACACCCACTAAATCAATTATAATGCAGAAAAACGTTTTCTGGGACACCAGTAGAATATTTCAAAATATCATATTAATTTACCTGACTGTTATGCCTCCCGGTGATATTTTATAGCAAATTTAATATGTAAAACACAGACACGTAAAAATAATATTTGATTTATGGTGAGCATTCGAGCAAAATTAGTATTTGGAGATGTCTGACTAATCAACTGGACTACCGTTATACAAATATATATTACAATCGTATTAGGATTTAATTAAAAGAAACAATAAATTATTAGTGGATTTCAACAATATAACATTTTCAAAAAACATGTGTGCAGTTCACACGCGATAGAAGTGAAGCCTTCAGAAAACTAAAGTAGACAAGAGTGGGGAGGCTGCGAAGCACCGCACAAAGAGGAGACCTATGAGCTACGAGACACCGCACAAAAAGGAGACCGATTATACTATCTCATTCTCTCGCAAGTTAAATCCTACAGATGTATGTGTTTGTCACTATTTTTCGTTTCATCGAGTTTCAAATCACGGCCGTGCTAAAGAAGTTTTCACTTCAAAAATAAATTTTAAATTTATATTTTATAGCGGAAGCTTTCTCGAATTTTTAATAAAACATTTAGAAAGCATTTATCTCACGATCACACTTTTTAGCATTTATTTTATTTAATAATTAGGGGTGCGAAATGTAATATATTTACTATTAATAAAAAATAAAAAATTGACAATAACCAACAATATTATGTTGTTACCTGTGAAAAACCATGTCATATAACTTAAGAAGATATATAACACATTTCAAATATGGAATCAAATTAATCGTGTGAAAAGGCTGTGAAAAATCACGTAACTTGAAGATATATGACACATTTCAAATATGGAATCAAATTAATCGTGTGAAAAGGCTGTGAAAAATCACGTAACTTGAAGAATGACACATTTCAAATATGGAATCAAATTAATCGTGTGAAAAGGCTGTGAAAAATCACGTAACTTAGAAGATACATAACACATTTCAAATATGGAATCAAATTAATCGTGTGAAAAGGCTGTGAAAAATCACTTAACTTAGAAGATACATAACACATTTCAAATATGGAATCAAATTAATCGTGTGAAAAGGCTGTGAAAAATTACGTAACTTAGAAGATACATAACACATTTCAAATATGGAATCAAATTAATCGTGTGAAAATGCTGTGAAAAATCGCGTAACTTGAAGATATATGACACATTTCAAATATGGAATCAAATTAATTGTGTGAAAAGGCTGTGAAAAATCATGTAACTTAAAGAAGATATTTAATTAAACGAAGACAATATTAGCGAAACTCAATCGAAAATCGGGAGGCAGAAATATCAGAAAAAGATATTGATTCCACTGGGATAACGTTGGTAGTTCTTAGTCGAAGTATGATACAGTTAAATGTGACCGAATTTGATATGGGTTCCGTAGCTCAGTTGGTAGAGCACTTGCCATGTAAGCAAGGGGTCCTGGATTCGTGTCCCAGTGGAGCCAATATTTTTTCTGCTTTTTCTGTATCCAGATTTTCGATTGAGTTTCGCTAATATTGTCTTCATTTAATTAAATATTATAATTTGAGATTTTACTCATAAAGTTAAAAAAATAAATATAAATATTAAGGAAGATACGCGTACATAACACATTTCAAATATGAAAGCAAATTAATCGCCTGGTTTAATATATGGATTTTATGTAGGTACTTTATCGATTATCTAGATCTGAAAGGATTATGTTTTATAATTTTTAACACAAACAAATAGCTCGAATTATCGTTACAAGGAAATAATTGGAAAATTTTGTACCTTTGTATTGCAAATTCTGGGGGAGTCGAAGGAGTTATTTGATCGCCAGTTGAGAAACAACTGACGATAAAGGAATGACATAAAGAGGAAGCACTTGTTTGATTTGTGCAGTAGGTAGGTACACTGATCTCATAACCCCTAGAAGTGCATTCTATACCGATACCGATTGACCGCTTTAATATTTACCGTGAGGATTCATGATAACTGCATCGTGACTAGGTTGCCTCTATTTGGATGTTTCTGTACGGCTTTTGTTAGGCTTTTTGTTGTGTAACGCGGTGCACGCAGCGCCAGCAGAACAAACCCAACGCAAGCTACGCAAGTCGCAACGTGTTACGAGGTGGGGGTGGGCGGTAGTGGCTATTATTGGTTCGAGAGAGTTTTATCTTTAGTCGGCTCGATAGTAGCTCTTTTATGTCAATATATCAAAGTCGAATCAAATGTACGGTAACTTCAGTATTTCAGTCAACGAAGTAATTGACCAGTGTTGACAAATAATGGACAACATAAAAAATGATAGACTGGAACAAAATTTCTGCCCAATCAAGTTAACCGCAATTTTACGACATTTATCGGAGGCTCACCCAGATCGTGTGGAAGAATTAAAAGAATACATGAATAATATTGCAAAAAATTGCCAAAGTCTACTTAAACTCTTGGACAAGTGAATTCGGTGCCGAATTGAAACACTTTAAGTGGATGACTTTAGCTGAGGTACCAAGCTGGGAGCACGAAGCAGAAACGATAGACATTCTGTCTAAAAAAAAATTGGATGACAGTAAACTTTTTGACCAATGGCGGAACTTTGCGATTCCAGGCCATAACGCCAATGTTGAAAGAGTTTTCTCTTTAACAAACGCCTAGTGGACCAAGGAACGCAACATCGCAAATAAAAACAGTTGCTAAGATGATGTACACATTGTGTAATTTAAAAATGACGTGTCGAGAATTTTATGAAATGATTTCCAAAGAAAACGACGTTTTAGACAAAGTAGGTGAAAAGGCCAAATATACAAAATTGTAGATTTTATAATTTTTGAATAATTTGGAGAAGTCGAGATTTTAATTTATGTTTCATTATATATTTGTTATGAAATTTTTTAGTTGTAACTGTTAAACCAGAAAAAGAGTTATGTTTTGTTTGTTTGTTTTTATAAGTTTATTATGTTATGTCTACAGACAGAAGACTCAATATTCTTTATTTTGTTATTGACATATTCTATAAATGCCAGAGGATGACAAGAATAAGACTGATTAATGATTGTTGTCATTAAACTGGTTAAAGTGTAATTAATAAACAACTGTAACTTGTAACAGATTTTTTATTATTACGTATAAAAGTTATGCCCACAATTACGTACGTACGCCCGGCTTTTAGGGCAAAATGTCCGGCCTAATACAGAGCACAGTCAGGCTTTTTTGTAGAAGATGGCAACCCTAAGGTTGAAAAAAAAGTTGACTAAAAGTCGATTAGTCGTGACGCCATAAAAAAGGCAATAAACAGTAAACATACGTTCCCTACCTCTCACAATAATATTTTTTTACATTGGCTCCACACAGGAAGTCCTGAGGAAAATTATTCCCCTCAGGGCCTATACCATCTTCGGAGATGCTGTGTGGAGGGTCTTTTTAAGAAAGAAAGGAGAGGAAAAGGGAGAGTTCTGAGAAGGAAAAGGAAAAAGATATGAGGGATGGGTAGGAATCTGGGAGTCAGTGTGTCCAGAAGTGATGGACGTATGAATCCAACCCTCCCGCTGCGTACGGCTGAAGATGTCAAAGGGACTCCCTCAGCCGTTCTCTCCCGATCCGGCCAACACCAGGACAAACCTCACCCCATGAACTCGGGCACCCTCGCTAAGTCAAAAAACGTAGCGAACCACTTTCAAACAGCTCTTTCAAAATATGAGATTTACAATGTACGTAGGCCTGTTCCCTCCAAAGAAAAAAAGGTCATAATTTTCTTGCATCTCTCTCACGCATCGCACCGTGACGTCTCCGTAGACCCCTACAAATATTACTAGCCGTGACGATAATATTGAAAGTATAGAATATAGTTACAACGATAATATTAAAGTGTGAGTGAAACATTCATATACGTCAAATGTTAATGCGCTGATGGTTTTGCTTTTGTTCTTAAACATATAATGCTGTCGATATGATTTAAGATTTTCACGGCCAAAAGTATTTTTGGGATCTTATGCGGTGTTGCTAAAGAATGAGGTAGCGGAACACGGCATAACACCCCAAAAATAAATAACAAAAATATAATGCCGCCGCTCTTTCTTACACACTTTCTTAGAATATTAGAAAATGAGACAAACGGTGGACGTATTTCTGCACCTCCCAAATTGAATGTCATAAAATTACTTTCAATTCCACCCGAAGTAAGATAAAAATGAGCCTATTTCGGGCGCAAAGACGTGCCCACGACACCTCTATAGATTTATCACAGCAGTGGATTTGTATGATTAATAATATCTAGTTGTCCTGCGCCACTGATAAAGCAAAAAATACCGCTCAAGCATTAAATTGGTTGAATGTCCAAGATATGTAATCTTAGCATGTTTCTTTTAGTCGTTGTAGATACTCTCAGTATCACCCTGGTAAAAAAAACACCACTCAGAATAGGAACATTGCTTAAACTGTCTTCTTATAAAATTAAATATCTCTGTGTGATCATTGATCAAAATCTGAAGTGAAATTTTAGGTTAAGAAATATTTTAAATGTGAAAATAATCTAAATGTGTACTATGCCTTGTTCACTCTTTACTTATCTACGGAATTATAGGTTGGGGAGGATCTTACAAAAACAACCTAAACTAAGTAAAAGTTTCGCAGAGAATTATCATTAAAGAAATACTAAAAAAAACTACGTAAAGAATCACTTTTTATATTGTTTCCAGCACCAAATGTCGATGGCGTATTTAAGCAAACTTACATTATAAAAATATGCAAAGAAAAAAAATAACAACGAATATTAAGAACTTTACAAACTAATGAGAAATGGAAACCAATTCATTATTACTCCTAATTTTAAAACAACTCTAATGCAAAACCATTATATTTACCAAGCCATAAAACCTATAATAACCCCCCTTCTGAATTACGCTGTATAATCAACCAATCAGAACAAATAAATAAAATTAAACAATTTTTCAAAAAAATCTTAGTAGTAAAAAGTAAATATTTTATACGAAATATATTACACTGGTCAACAAATTTAAAAAAAAATTGGTGCCGAAATACCGTTGATGGATTTGTATTTAGGTGTACATTGGTAACACTAAATAATTTTTCTTTTTTTTTTCCTCCGTGTAGATTTTGATATACCCTCTGTTTTGAGTTTTGGCTGCAATTAGCACTTTCGTGTGTGCGTTTTGCTATCTTATCAGTACATTAATTTATATAAATAAATTTATTTGCATATAATGTCTTCATCGCGAAGAAGTTGTCTCAATGATCCAAATGTGTTTTGTTATATTTGTGGTGAATATACAGTAAAAAAAATCAGGAAATCCATAACAGAATTTATAAAAAGTGCCTATTTTTCGTATTTTAAGTTGAAAATTGTGGATGAATTCAAGCCGTGGATACCCCAGAATTATTGTAAAATGTGCTATGAACACTTGAGACAGCGGGTCAGTGGTCAAAGCAATCGTATGAGGTTCGGAGTGCCTATGCAATGAAAAGAACAAAAAATCACTACAACGACTGTTACTAATAAAAAAAGTTTGAAAAAATCCACATTTTTTTTTGTTAAAGCGGGTATTTTCGATGGCCCACAAATAAGAATATTAATAAATGATACGGACTTCTTAAGTTAAATGAACAATGTGGAATGACCTGCGTGGATTTCGTTTGTGAAGATACAAAAGTTTTTCACGTAAATTACAAGTCAAGTAAATACACTGAAATTGTAAACGATATGTTAGATAACTTTAAAAACTTAGGATGTAATAAGTCCATTAAAGTGCACTACCTACACAGTCATCTTGATTAATTTCCAGAGGATCTTGGATCCTATAGCGAAGAACGAGAGGAGCTATTTTACCAAGACCTAAAAACTATGGAAGAAAGGTACCAAGGTCGACGGGATCAGAATATGATGGCTGATTACTGTTGGGGGGTGCAACGTGATTGTCCCACTACACCTCATTCAGGAAAATCGCGATAAAGAAAGTTATTAAGACCGTAATAATGTAATAAATGCTATTTTTTACGTAATTTTATTTGTATATGTACAAGTCAAAATCTAACAATCTACACGTAGGAATCCAAAATTTTTGCTATTGTTGTACTCAGTATAAGGTCTTAATAAGTTAAAAAAAAATACAGTTACTCGCACCAAAACCACTGTTTACTGTTTACCAGTGTTATATAACATACAACCTGACCAATGATGACCACAAATATAATATTTTGTAAAATATATGTATACTAGCTTTTGCCCCCGGCTTCGCTCGCGTAGTATTAGGGGGGTTCCCACTCCGCCTCCTCCACCTTCCCTATCCCCATTCCACTCCCCACCTACTCCCCTGCGCCCCCCGCCCCCTCTTCCCTCTCTCCTCCCCTCACCCTCCCCTCCATACCCGTTACATTCATTTTTCAAACAGCTCGCATGCCATCTATTAAAGCGTAACAATCAAACACACGCAGTACGCAGTTTCGCATTTATAATATTAGTATAGATTAGTATAATTTTAACTATCAAAGGGATCTCTATAGTAACCTAAACAAATAACAAAATGACAAAGCACGTCAAATAATTACTTATTATAGTTACCAAGCAACGCTTTGCTTTTCGTCTGGACAATAAACGTATAATAAATATTTTCGTAACTCCAGAGCTTATTCATAACGCCAGAACTTACAAATATATACAGCCTATATTACTCGCAAATAATGTAGCTTTCTATTAGTGAAAAAATTTTAAAGTCTATTCTGTTGTGACGGCCGGAGTAGTCCAGCGGTAAGGCTCTTGACTCGCAAACCGAAGGTCGCGGGATCAAACCCCGGCCTGGCACATAAATTTTATTTGATTAATTTGTGTTATTTCACAATTTATTCATTTAAAATAATATATAGTATATTTGCGGCACGCTCCAGAGTGGAAGATACTCCCTGATGAAGTATCGTCCTGGTGTAAGACCACCATTCAGAATTGAAACGTTGCTTGAATGGCATTAGCCGTGTTTGGTGACCAGATCTGAATAGCCAGGTACTTCCCCACCTTCCTCTTTCCTATTTCCTTCCCCTCCCTACTACCTTCAGCCTCACAACATTCCCCAATCGGGGATGCCATAGTCTTACTGGCTCCAGACGGGAGCAGTTGGGACTCTTGTGCGGTATTCATATAAAAAAAATGTAAAAAAGTATTTTTTGCGTGAAAGAGTAACAAACATCCATACATCCAAAAAAACTTTCGCCTTTATAATTTTAGTGGGAAGTAGGGTGGGGAGTAGGATAGGAAGTAGGATAAACGTTTTTACGCACCAGATTTAAATGTCCGGGTTTAATTTTCCCCACAGGAAAAACAAAACCCTTTCACACACTTTCCAAATGATCATCTGGTCAATCCACGTTATGCAATTGCACTATATGTATTATAATTACAAAACAATACAAGAACAACATGTCAACCTACCAGAGACCAGATGGGAAAATAATTCACCGACTCCAGATATTTTCATACCAGAGGGTTCGGCTCTGTGGAATTCCTAATTGAACCTATAAATCCTACTGATCCCTCAATATAGATATTTAAAAAATCTTTTGTAATCCTACATGTATTTAAAATTACTGATTTTTGCATTTTTATATATAAATTTGTATTTAAAATTACCGATTTTTGCATTTTTATATATAAATTTTATTATATATTTATCACATTATTATTATTACTCATAGTATTTATATTACAATAAAAATAAAAATTATTTTACTCTGTTTAGTGACCAGCTTCCCCTCCCTTCCCAATTCCCTTCACTCTTAATTCAACGTTCCGATTCTGAATGGTAATCTTTCACAAGGGCGATACTGAGAGTATCAACACATCGAAACTATTTGAAGATACATTGATGCTGTTTTAACGGCTCTCCACACTAGCGGATGGATTATTATTCAATCGAAGATCTGAACAACTATTTTAAATACATATTCGTTTCGCCCGTTTTGCATTTCCTCTGTGAATTATTTGTTTTTACCGTTGCCGTTTCAAGATGGTGTCCGTTCGCTAAAAAAAGGCAACGGTTTGCAGCGCAATTCATTGTGGGACTTTTCTGCGCAGGATCGTTCCTTTTTATTTAAACCGCCTGATTTACCCACTTTATTCAGAAAATGAATAAAGTGGGTAAATTATAATATTTGTAAATTTAAAAGTATTTATTATGATTTGTAAAAGTGTCTAAATACGTAATATTCTATTTTGGAAGCAAAACACAACTTTTGTAAGCCTGATTTGGGATTTGTAGTTAAGTCTTTTGGGCAGCCAGCAATTTGCGCTCCTTTGTAAAAATTAGCAGTAATTTGTAAAGAAATTGACAAATCTCAGAAAGGGATACGATCACGTCTCCTCCCCGTTCCGCGTAACTTAATTTGTTCGCCTTCCACTGAAAGGCTGGTCTATCGATTTGAATAACCGTACAATTTTTGTTTATCCAATTTGTGAGGCAGGCACGGGTACCACCGCCCCGGGGACCATCTATTTAGTGACCGGATTCATAGGGTGAGGTTTGTCTAGGTTTTGGCGGCGTGTTCATCTGCCCACCTATTACGTGGCGGGCCAGATCTAGAAATATTGGTCGAGGAAGACTGTTTGAAAACTCCAGCCGGTCTTTCTCGACCCATCGGCTAAATCCGCAGTGGGAGGGATTAATTACCCCAAGATTCCTACTCAACCCTCATACGTGTTTTCTTTGCAGAACTTCCTGTACCTACTTTTTTGGGGCATCCTGTGTAGAACTCGTGTAAATAAAATAATTAACCATGTTCTATATATTCATGATTAAATGACATCTCCTTAGTATCATGCAATTTCAACACTCCTTTATAAAGTCATCCTCTGTGGAATGATTTGCCGGCCTCTGTGTTTCCTCCCTCCTACAACATGGGTCTCTTGACCCGTGTTTACTTCTTCCTGTCTTCCAAAAGACCCCCTACTCAGCATCCACAAAGATTACATAGGCTCTAGAGAAATTAATTTTTCTCTGGGCCTCCTATGTAGAGATGATGTAAAAAACTATTAATCATTCAGAATTGAGTTTTGCATGAATAATGCAGAGCAGTTCCTTTTATTTCCACGTACCGTACTTGTTTTCAATCTCTGCTTGTATTTTTCCTCTACTTTTCAAGTTCACCTGAAGGTGGACACTGATTAGATGACAGATTCTCATTTCTGCAATTTATTCATTGCAACAATTATAATATAAGAACCCAGTTGACTTCATTCTATTCAGAATATAATGTAGTCATCTCACTTAATACTGGTTAAGAAAATGATTGGGTATCTACTTAAACTTTTAAATATAAAATGAACTATTGCAGGGTTTCCCAAACTTTTTCCGCAATGGAACCCTTTGTAAACCCGTAAATTTTAACGAAACACTTTGCTTATTTTTTAGATTGGATAATTCCTAATATTTAAATTTAAAAAAAAAAGTTATCAAGCACATTATTTATTATTAAACATTTATATTCAATTTTTTGTTAATGTATATAAAATAAACAAAAAAATTGTATACAAACAAACCAAAAATTGAATAAATAAAACACCTAATGACTTTGATGATTTTGAGTCCGTGAATTGCATGGTTCCATGCCAACTCAGAATGAAACCAACTAAGAAATACCTCAGAGAGATAATTAAAAGCTATGAAAAATAATTTTAAAATAGCCGGTAACCCTAACCTAACTTAACCTATTTAACCAATTTTTTTTATCATCACTCTTAATGACCGTTCTGAGGTGCTTCTGAGTTGGTTTCATTCTGAGTTGTCGGGAAAAAGACAGCTCTAGTGAGCTTGTAAAACAACAAGAAACAGAAAACAGAAGTTGAGAAAGACATTTGTAGATAACAAATCGAACAATAAATATTACAGTATTGCAACAATGTAAAATATATAATATTTTTAAATAACTTAACATAAAGATAAGCCACGTTGAAAATGTTAAATGAAAAATGTTTGTTTAATATACGAGTGCAAGTATTATAATTTTGATGCCAATTATCACCCTGTTGACGTTTTTTGACAATTTTAGAGCTTTAGATGGCAGTTAACAATCATTTTGATGTTTTTGAAACAGATGACAGTTTTTCACCTTTTTGATGTATTTTGACTTTTCTAGTGCTAGATGACTGTTTTTCATCTTCATAAATGTATTTTGAGTTTTTTGGCGCTAGATGACAGTTTTTAATCTTTTTAATTAATTAGACTTTTTTGGTGCTAGATGACTGTTTTTCACCTTTTTGATGTATTTTTACTTTTTTGGTGCTAGGTGACAGTTTTTCACCTTCTTTATGTATTTTGACTTTTTGGGGCTATATGGCAGTTGTCCACCTTTTTGATGTATGAAATGAAAATAAATAACATTGTATACACCAATATTTAATGAAAATAATCGACATGTTTAAGACCAATGGTTTCTTCATCGGGATAAACGTGTACTGAGAATTAATGGTGATTAATTAGTTTATAGGTATCATAAACAAGAATTACATAAAATTATTTTATAATAGATAATTATTGCATTTACGTTTACATAAAAACTTTTATAAATTAACACATAATAATCAAAGAGTAGCCAATATGACAAAACACAAAAATTATTATATTATAAACACAGGTATTAATGAGAAAATAATTTTTAATAAATGGCTATTTTTTTTAAATGTTGGATTATTAATAATATTTAATTTATTATCAAAACTATTCTAATTTATAAATTTTTTAGGTTATCTAATTGTAAATCAATTATTTTATATGCAATTTTTAACCCTTTTATATGAAAATCATGATTTGTTTCCAAAACGTGGTTAGCAAATTCAAAATAATTACATTTTAACACCCTATGTGCTCCTTAAATCTAGTAATAAATTTTCTATGTATAAAAAAAATACAATCGTTAAAAATTAATTTATAGATCCCAGATTTGTAAACTATCCTTGTTCTTGTTATTTAATACTAGCCGGTTCCCGGCATGCGTTGCAATTTGCAATGCCATATTCAAAGAAATACATTGTTTCTCCCTGAATCACATTTCCCGTGCGTCCCCGTTCCCCTCCCGCGTCCCCTTCCCTAGCTAGTTTTATAAATTATAGCCCATATGTTATTTTGATGTATGAGGTATATTATTGTAAAGTTTTATTTAAATCCTTTGAGTAGTTTTTGCGTGAAAAAGTAACAAACACACAACATCCATACAAACTTTCGCGTTTATAATATTAGTAAGATATGTGATTTTTCAATTTGTTATTAATATGTAAAAAGCTGGTTGCATAGTATTTGGGGTGTTTTTAATTGGTCCACAATGGGGTGCTGGTACTTACACTTAAGTATTGCAGTGAAGCATGGGACTGGCATAGGAAGGATGAAAGTAGACTGAATGCTGTAGAAATGAGACCCCTGAGGGGAATGTACGATCGTGTGAGAAATGTAGAGATCCGAAAAGAATGCAAGGCTGATGTAAGCGTAATAAGTAAGATTAAGAAAGGGACGCTTACGGACATGGCACGTGAATCGGATACTTGAGTCGAGACAAGTCAAGAGTCAGAATAATAGATGAGTATGCATGAGACGATGTATGAATTTGAATGAGGCAGGGAGAGTACGCCATGACCGAGTTGTTCGGCGGTCCTTCCTCTCTGCCTACCCCTGCGCAGAAATGGCATGGTAGTTAGTTAGTTACATTTACGACACTTTAAATTTAAAGAATTATTATTTAAAAATACTGTTTTATCCAACTCTTTACATTGTCAACTATGTGTAGATAAATATAAGATCTAATAAAAAATTTCATATAGTTTTTATTTAAAATGAATATAGTGTATCTAAAAGCTTCCTGTCTTATCACGTAGATGGCAGTTATAAAGGCTTTCCATAAAATCCGCAAGATGTCGGCAGGATTGGTTTCCCAGCAAGATCACCAGAGGGCCGAGGCCAGCTGTTCCCACAAAAGACAGTGGCCACCAGATCAATTATAGCCAGCTCTTTGTTAGGTCGACTAACTGTAGTCACTACTTTTTCAAGTGAAAACCTCTCCTTCCAAGAAGTGTTGGAGTTACCTGTTGTGTTCTCACACACAGGTATCTCTTCTTTAATAGATATGTTACTATTATCATAATCATCAGATAACAATAATAATTACTAACTATTAATTTTGTACTATAACCATTATTGATTGCAATTATTTTAATGACATTTAATACCATGTTAATTAAATTTCATCTGATTAATATTCCTAGTAAGTTGTGCATTGGTAAAATTGCTGGTAAATACATATCACTCACGTCAAAAAAAAAATCGAAAAAGTAACTAACTAACTAACTACTTAACCATCACACCGTTTCCCTGCAGGGTAGGCAAAGAGCACACACCCTTGGCCTCGTTTACATTCATACAGCGTCTCATACATGCTCTTCTATTATTCTGACTCTTGGCATGGCCCGACTCAAGTATCTGATTCACTTGGTCGTGCCATATCTTTCTTGGGCGTCCTCGACTTCTTCTACCATTCACATTTGCGTCATATATAATTTCTGTCCCTTTCTTAATTTTACCCATTACGCTTACATCAGCCTTGCATTCTTTGCAGATCTCCATGTTTCTCACACGATCGTACATTGTTTTACTACACACTCGCCTCAGGGATCTCATTGCTACAGCATTCAGTCTACTTTCATCCTTCCTCTGCCAGTTCCATTCCTCACTGCCATACATCAGGGTAGATACCAGTACTCCATTATGGAAGGCTAACTTCGCTTCCTTGGACAGTTTTTTGTTGGCGACAACAGCGTTCAGCCCTCCATTAATGGAGTTACCTGCATTTACCCTTTTTTCAATATCTCTATCAGCCTACCCATCTCTCGTAAAAAAGTAAATTACACTAAATTTGTTAACTAAGTACATGAAAAATAAATCAATATAATCTTTCAAAAAACACGACATTCCGTTATCAGATTATGTCGTTCCGCATATTATATGAATAATATATTATATAAAAGAACTCAGACAAATTTTCACCCTTCTGAAACTCGGCACTATATTATTAAGGATGTCCA
The DNA here is from genome assembly GCA_929108145.2 of Limnephilus rhombicus. Taxonomy (NCBI): domain Eukaryota; kingdom Metazoa; phylum Arthropoda; class Insecta; order Trichoptera; family Limnephilidae; genus Limnephilus; species Limnephilus rhombicus. Next base: position 19,965,725 of record OV815296.1, on the reverse strand, counting down.
AATGCCATGGAAAATTGACGTTCTTATTCATTTTTATTTTTATTATATTGTAGGTATTACTATTATACCGGTTCCAAAGGTTAAAAATACCAGAAAATGTGAAGAATTTCGACCAATCAACACCTTACCAAAATATGAGCAGATTCTTGAAGTTATAATAAAAGAACAAATTTTGCAATATCTAGATAAACACGATATTTTATACCAAGAGCAATCAGGATTCAGATCTAATAACTCATGTGAAACAGCATTAAACGTAATTGTCGAAGAATGGAAGGAAGGAATGAATAATAATAAATTTATCTTAGCAATATTTTTGGATTTTCAAAAGGCATTCGAAACTATACATCGAGACATACTAATAAGAAAGCTTAAAGAAATTGGTTTCTCATCTGTAGCCATTAAATTAATACAAGAGTATTTGAGAGACAGAAAGCAGGTAACAAAAATAAATAATCAATTTTCAAAACCAATGGAAAATAAGTTAGGAGTACCACAGGGATCGGTCCTTGGACATCTATTGTTCGTACTCTATATTAATGACATGGTGAAAATATTTTCAAAATGAAAAGTACGACTATTTGCCGATGATACACTAATATACTTAATTGGAGATAACTACGAAGAACTAATACACATTTTAAATAATGAACTAAATGATGCATCAAGATGGCTAAAAATAAATAAGCTTAAATTAAATACAAAAAAAAAAACAAAATGTATGGTGATTGGATACAAGAAGACATCCAGTGAAAGCAAAATTAAAATTGATGGTGAAATTATTGAAAATGTTACTGAAATGAAATACTTAGGAGTTATATTAGATTCCAAACTAAACTTCAATAGACATGCTGAATACACCCAAAAGAAAATTGGCAAAAAGATATCTTTTTTTGGAAGAATTCGGTCAAAAATTTCTAGAAAAACTGCAATCACCATATACAATTCAATTATTGCTCCACACTTCAACTACTGCTCAAGTATACTTTTCCTATGTAACGAAAGAGAACAAAATAAGTTACAAATTCTCCAAAACAGGGCAATGAGAATAATTCTTCACGAAACAGATTTTCAAAAATTATTAAAATGTTAAAGGAACTAAATTGGTTGACCGTGAAACAGATGCTGACCTTGAACACGATGGTATTTATCCACAAAATATTGAACAACACGTTACCAAAATACTTCTCAAATAAAATTTTATACAATAAAGACATTCACAGATATAACACAAGGACGTGCAAGGAAATTAGGCTACAAAAAAGGACAAAGCGAATACGCAGAACAGTCTACTGTACAAGGGAATGAAGTTGTATAACACACTACCAGAAACTTTAAAGTCCACACCAATTGGAAAGTTCAAGATGTATTGTAGGAGCTACATAAAACTTGAAAAAATATAGTGAATATGAAATATTATTATCAATTAGAAATTTGTAAACTTAAATGTACAAATTACTAAAATAAAAATTATTATTATTATTATTATGTATATTAAGTGTAGAAAGAGATACTAAGGAGGCCCTAAGAAAAATATTTTCTTTCAGGGCCTTTAAGGGACGCTGTGTGGAGGGTTTTTTTTTAAAAAGAGGAAGTTCTGCAAAGGTACGAGGGGTGGGTAGAAATTTGGAGGTCAGGATGTTCAGGAGTAACCGACGTATAAATCAATCCCTCCCACTGCGGGTTCCGAGAGAGCCCTGCTGTATAGATCAAAAGGTCTCCCTTAAGCAGTCTCTCATGTACCCGGGACCCCAGCTAAATCAACAAAAGTAGTGAAACCTTAGGGTGATCTTTGGCAGAGTTATTGGTTATCCAATAAATGGCGCCCAAATTGAAATATTTTAGTTCTTCGTTTTTTTTATGCGAGAGTCCCATCTGCTGCCAACCGTCTGAAGACAGTGAAACTATTGCTTTCCCAATCGGTGTCTGTTGTGATGCTGAACATAGTACGGTAAGGGGAAGGATGAGGAAGGGAAAGTATTCAGATTTGGTCACCAAACACGGTGAAATGCATTTCAAGCAACGTTCCACATTTGAATGGTGGTCTTATACCGGGGCAATACTGAGAGTGTCTTTCATTCGAGAACGTGCCGCTAATAGTATTTTTATGAATGAATTGTAACATTTGATCCTGCCACCCCCACCTTACCCCTGGACCACGGAGGTCGTCGCCGGTGTTTGTTATTTAAACATAAATAATTAATATGTCAAGAAAACACATATCAATTTAATCATACGTCTTTTTGGAATTATTATTAAGTAATCGTTTTGAAAGGACAAGATAAGTAACTTTATATCTAGGTTTTCCAATGAATCTAAAGCATTTTATATTTTATCCATGACTTCTTACAACAACTGATTGCTAGGGAATGAATAGTTAATGAATTGACTTATTTTAATTTGCTATCAGTTAGTACCTACTTAATATTTATGGTTGTGATTTATTACCTAACAACGATAGTAGCAATAATTATACATGTATGAGTAATTTTTCTAGAAACTAAACCCGTATAAAAGCAGGAGATCGTATTTGTCTCAGATCACATATGTCTCATATAAATCGTCGTGTTCGCCCTGCCATAGTGAGAAATATGAGCTAAACGGTATTAGAAATATTCAAATCTAAAATTTAACCACCAAATTTAAAATATGCATCCTCATGAAACCAAAGTTTCCGAAAGCAATTTGAGAAAAGTGTATAAAATTCCGAGAATTTTTAATTCATTGTTTTTGAACGACAAAAACGTGACGTGATAATAACCTTTTTCCGTTATCAGTTATTTTAGAAAGTAAGGTGAGTCATTTGTAAAACTTTTTATGTTTGTATTAAAAACTATATATATTTCAGAAATTATATATTTATTTGTAATAATAACATTTGAATAAATGTTTTATCACCTTTCAAAAACAGATTTTAGTTTTTGGATATATTGAGAAATATTTTATTAGGATTTTATTACAAAAGCGGACTTTCTGACAGAATATGCCTGAGACCTAATGGGTATAATTTAAAAAATATATGTACTACAGAAAAGCCTCCCCTCTTCTGGTTCGCAAATGTAAATACCCGACGCGTAATCCATTCTTGATCTTTCGGCAGCGATCGGCAGCTCGGTAAATGCCCCGAGTTGCTTCGTAAATACCAGACGTGCCGAACGCTAACACGCCAGTTATTTAAGAGAGTGCACGTGCACGATAGCAAATTTTATGTTTCAGATACTTTAAAGGTGTTAGGTGAGGTTAGGTTAGGTTAGCATAGGTTGCCACTGCGTGGCGGTCCGGATCCGTAGAGACTGGTTGAGGGAGACCTCTCCAGTCGGACACCCGACCCATCGCTTTAGACTGCACTGGGAGGATGGATTCTTACGTTCGCCACTCTTGGACACATTGACCGCCAGATTTCTATTGACCCCTCATACCTTTTTCCTTCCCTGAATATCTTCTCCTTCCTTACCATAAAACAACCATCCACACAGCATCCCCAAAGGTGACACCGTGCGGAGCTAATATAAAAAATGAAAATGAAAATTACTCTTAATAAAATATTATGCTATTTTTATGTTCCTTCTTGATCGTTTCTCCTAATTCAACGTACAATCAGTTCCAATTTTGAAAATTACATTTGAATTTAAAATAAATCAGACATATACGGACAGATACACAATCGAAAATAGTATGCTTGATAATTGGACAAATTTCGTTGCCGTTGGAAACCAATTGTAATGATAAGCGGATGACACGGCAAAAACCTTATTGTTCATAAAATGATGTGAACATTAATCGGCACATTATCAAATTATCATGAATAATGGCACACCTCCAACCTCCTACGAACAATTTCCAAATTAATCATGATGTATTATGTAATCTTCAAGCAAAAAATGTAATTCGTCATGCTAGTTAAGACATTGATAATTTTCTTGTCTGATAAGCTACCTAATGCATCGCTAGATTTAAACTTGACATTGAAATTTTGATAAGATTGTTAACCTTGAACTAAAAATATGAATTTTGATGTTGTTGACATGAGTAAAAACATGTACTTACTACAAATTATATAAATAGAAAGGTGGGTATTTTATAATAAAAATAATCGTTTACATAATACTAGCTTTTGCCCCGGCTTCGCACGCGCCACTTCCCCCCCCCCCCCACCCTCTCCCACCTCCTCCCCCCCCACCCTCCTCCCCCCCTCTCCCCACCGTCCCTACCTCTCGCATTCCACACATTCATTCCCGATACATTTAGTTTTCAAACTGCTCGCGCGCCACCTATTACTTATTTTTTTATACAAATTTTATAATGCCAGAACTCAACAGTAGTTTGAAACAAAATAACGAACAAAAAAAATATTATTCAATTTGATGCAGTCGTTCGGAAGTTGTGCGCATACGTACATTTAGACGGTTCATTTTTAGAGATTGGTATTAAGTACGACGCCAACAAAGCACTCTTTTTAGGGTGAAATGCCTAATTCAAAAACAAAAAAAAAGTCGTTTCCAAGGCAACAATTTGTTTGCAATAACTCGAATTTGTTAGAGACAGAAAACGTATGATTAATAATTTCATAACGCCAGAGCTTACCATTTTACACAGCCTATATTACTCGCAGATGATGTATGTAACTTTCTATTAGTGAAAGAATTTCAGTATTTCTTTAAAAGTCCATTCAGTATTTCTTGCGTTAAAGAGTAACAAACATACATCCATACAAACTTTCGCCTTTATAATATTTAGGATTATGTTTTTCTTTTTAATGAGAGAACTATTCCCAAGTAAATAAAAAACTGACAATATTTGAATTCTTTGTCTAATATTTGAGTTTTCCTTGCACTGCTTTATTTCACCGTGATTTACGAGTAACATTTCTTCCAAAGATTTAACTAAAGCTTAATTTTTCTATGAACCGTTATTATTCTTTGTGTTGTGATATTTCTTTTCACCATGATTTAAATTTTCATTGCGAGTTTTCTTTTTATTATGATTTTTCTTTTAATTATGAGTTTTCTTTTCATTATGATTTTTCTTTTCATTATGATTTTTCTTTTCATTATGATTTTTCTTTACATTTTGATTTTTCTTTTCATTGTGATTTTTCATTCATCGTGATTTTTCATTTTGCTGTAATTTTTCTGTTCATTGTGATTTTTCTTTTCACCGTGATTGTTCTTTTCACTGTGATTTTCTTTTCATTGTGATTTTTTTCACTGTGTATTTTTTCTTTTCACTGTGATTTTTCTTTTCACTGACATTTTCTTTTCTTTGTGATTTTTTCTTTACATTTCCATTTTTATTTTCTTCGAGATTTTTCTTTTCACTGTGATTTTTCGATTCACTGTGATTTTCTGTTCACTGTAATTTTTCTTTCCAATGTGATTTTTATTTTCGTTTTGATTTTTCTTTACACTGATTTTTCTTCACTCTGATTTTATTTTCACATTGATTTTTCTTCGCTGTGATTTTCTTTCAGCTGCGAATTTATTTTTTCATTACTATTTTTATTAATATCTACCATGATCTGTCTTTTAACTGTGATTTTCTGATCTTGTGATTTTTTTACATTTCTATTATTTCCATTATGATTTTTCTTTCATTATTTTTTGTTCATTATGTTTTTTTTCTTTTCACCGTGCCTTATCTTTATACTGTGATTTTCGTTTTTATTGTAATTTATTATTCGCTATTTTTTCTTTACACTGTAAATTTTTCATTTCACTGTGAATTTAAATTACACTGTTGTTTTTCTTTGGTCTGTAATTAAGTATTCTATGCAATGCGATTTTTAATTACTCTAATTTATCAGTCAGCGTTATTTTGCTATCATTTTTTTTTCTTTTTTTACATAGATCATATTTCACAGGTAGGCGTCAGGTTCAAGCCCCGATTGTACGGATCATGACTGCTCTGCATACCTTGCGGTTGCTGTCTATGTACGTCAATCGTCAGGCCACTGCGCATATTCTCCAGAATCTCAAGACTATAAGTATTTGTTTGGAATTTCTACTAAACCGAACATTCTTTACGAATTCCACGAGCTTCAATGGAAATTCCAATACATATCTGCATTTCACGTTAGTGTACAGGATGTTCCGGAACTTACTACACAGTAACTTATCCACCAATTAATGAAAAAATAAATAGAATATGTACCTACACATGATAGAGTAAAATATAAAATAACTAGTAGTTTAAAACCGATCCACAGGTTTTTGCTGCAAGGCCCTGCGGGCGGCTATTGGTTCGACTTCGCCCAGTTTGAGTGTTGGTGATCATTTTATAAATCCGATACGATAGGAACTTTTTTCCAAAAATAGCCCGTTCCTTATCCACTCGGATCCAGTGACCATTGACAGCTAGTCACCGGGACAAAGTAATCGCGACAGGCAATGCCGTTATATTTAATATATAGACACGTGGTATTATTGTTCACAACTGCCAGTTACAATAATAATCATAATATCGTTAATCTCTCCATATCCGGAGAGATTCACGAAAATACAAATTTAATAGTACTTTCGCCTGCCAAGCGATGCTCCTCACGCTAGCTGTTAACGTAAGTGACGCCATTTTTGGCATCACTTTAATTCGGTTCTATAATAAAAGTTGATTTTTAAACAGACTCCACGTACGAAAACTTAGCCGGATTCTTAAATTTCTACCGCACAGTCGCTAGGCTATTAATACTGTTTGACGATGATGATAATGTTGATTAAATTAAAACAAATCCCTTTTTATGCACGCACCTTTGTATTTAATCAAAATTATCCAAGTGTTTCGAAACCTTCGACAAAACAAGGACCTCAAAACCAACGGTTTCTTCTTCAGAATGAAATGAAAATTAACCATAATACCAACAGAAAATTAAGTATAGACAAATAAGTACCTATGTATAAAAAAACATTACAAAGGGTTGTGATTAATTAGCAAAAGGTATAAAAAAACATTAAAAAAACGGGTAATAATTGCATTTATGTATTAAAAACATTTTATAAACAAACTCAAAATGATCGAATAATAGCTAGGATGTCTAAATAACAAAAATAAATTATTTTACATGTTGGTATTTAAAAAAAAAATGTTATTAATAATATGTAATTGATTAATGTATTAATGTTGATGTTTACATGACAATGTCATTATCTTTATCGTATTTTCAATTGTTTTTAAATTGCATTTGAGATTCCGCTACTATCTTTTATTTTTTTTTATTATCTTCAAGTAGGTTGTTGAAAATTTTTATTCTTATATGTAAGTAACGGTTTACTGCAAATGAAGTATTTGTTTTATGTGATAAGAATACGAAATTATATCTGGTGCGATTTTCTGTAATGAATTGATAAACGGGAGGTTAAGGGGCCTCCACGATTGAACGAATAGAAATCCGAAGGTCGCGGGTTTGAATCCCGAAGCACGACGTTCGGAATAAAATTTTATTTGATTAATTTGTTTTACATCACAATTTATTTATTTAAAATTATGTATAATATATTTGCGGCACGTGGAACATACTATCAGTATCGCCCTGATGTAAGACAACCATTCAGAATTGAAACATTGCTTGAAATTGCTTTAGCCGTGTTTGGTGACCAGATGTGAATAGCTAGGAACTTCCCCATCTCCTTCCTCTCCCCACTACCTTCAGCCTCACAACTTATCCTGTTTGGAGATGCCATAGTCTCACCGCCCCTAGGCGGGAGCAGTTGGGACTCTTCTGCGATATTCACATTAAAAAATATATATATATATATAAAAAAGAATAAAAAATAATAAAAAATAATAAAAAATATAAATAAAATATTGGTCTTCGGTGACAACTTTTACATCCTTTTTTCAAATAAAAACATTAAAAAATCAGTAGATAATCGACAGCTAGTTACGGGGCGAATGGTTGGACGGTTACTCGGCTGAGTGACCAGGGTAAACATGTCAAATATAAAAATTTTGTTGTTTAATTTTAGAAAATTACGTTTTTTACTCCAAATAATGTCAGAAATCACTGATTATAATAAGTCAAAAACGTCTCTTAACACCCTGTATATTATGTATTTGTTTTTTTTATTTTTCTCTGGTTCAATATTTTTAAGAAATCAAAAAATAATAATACATTCTAGTTTTTTTTTGTACACCCGGTACAAGCGCTTCATCAAATTCTTCAGTGTATGAGGATTAGAGAACAATAAAATTCTTGTCTATTTCATTTCGCAGACACCCACTACTTCCCACGGCTATAGGTCAAATCGATTCACAACCCCGTGTGTCTCGACCCTGAGGGCACGGTCACAGGTAGTTTTTAGAGAGGTAGATACTCTCAGTACCGCCCTGGTGACATTGAGAATCGAAAAGTTGCCTGAAATGACATCTTCTTCACCTCCTCATACCCTTTAGCCTTGGAGCCAATTGGAGATGCCATAACCTTACTGGCTTCGGTTAACAGGGCGCATGGGACTCTTGTGCGGTATTCACATTTAAAAGATGTACCTCTGTATAAACAGTAAATTTTTAACAATTATTCATCTTAAAATTTTACGGCATAGCTTTTTTCTTTTTTTTTAAAGTTTTTTTCCTACAATAATCAAATTACCGCCATCTGTTAAAGAGCAAATTATGATTTGTTTTAAGTTTACCTTTAATTAAAGGTTTTCGGAAAACTGCTGGGTACCAGCACTAATACGAAGAAGTACAGTTTGTCAAATAAGAGTAGAAAATATATGACGGCGCCACTGTTGATCAAATGGCAATACTAAACACATTACTCATGGTGTTAAAGTAAAGCTGTGTAACCTACATTTTTATAAAAATTTAATAAGGCATAATAGTGGAAAAAATATTTTTTCATTGCAGTATAGATACTCGCCGATCTCAAAATGAGAATTGCATATAGGTATATTATTATTATACCTTTGAAATTTTGTGTTAACATAATGAAGAATAACTAAAATGTAATAAAATATGAAGCACAGTTTAGAAATTGCTCATATTTATTTAATACTAGATAAAGAACCTAGCGTTGCCTGGGCTTTAGATCATGTCTCTAATTTTAGATCTGAATATATTTAACTCATTCAGATCTAAAAGTAGTATAACTAAACTCACTTGTGATATTAGACCTTAGTGATTCTTCCTTTCTATCTATTGTTAAATTCAAATTTATGTTAAATTAAATTAAAGCAAATCGCTTTATAAATCACCTTTTAATCAAATTTATGTCATGAAGAAAAAAAATTGTTTTAAAATGTGGTTTACTGTGTTCTATACATTCAGTGTCATTGCACTTCAAAAAAATATTTGACAGTTAAATTGGTGTTGCCAGTCTACAAATTTAGTAGTTCCAGTTTTTATATTTTCTACTCTTTTTTGACAGACTATAGGTACGAATTACCTACCCGTGTAACTTACTAACCATTATGGCGTTTCTTCTCAGTAATTCAATAATACTAATGAAGTAGGTACGAATTACCTACCCATGTAACTTACTAACCATTATGACGTTTCTTCTCAGGGAAAGGCAGAGAAAATGTACAGTCTTAGCACACACTCCTTGCTTCATTCACGGTCATTCATACTCTTCTGTTATTTGAACAATTAAGTATATTTTTATTCACATAAGTCGCCGCTACCCGAATTTCTACCGATTTCTTACATATCCCCCTTAAACATTTGAAGTTTTAAACTCTTAAAAAAATATGTTATTTTTTTAGATAATATCTATACATTCCCCATGCCGAAACTCAAATTATATGAAATTCCCTCGATAGAAAAAAATCGCAAGTATGCTCCGAAAATTATTATTTCAACGTCTGTTTTAGTTATTTTACAAGTTTTATATGTGCGAAAAAATCACAGTATTTCTTTAAATGATATTTTAGGCAGCTCCTAGAGATTTTTGCTCTATTTTAAACGAGTAGTGTTTTATTAAACATTTTCACAATTTTCGTTTCATACTTATTCTATAAGTGAACCAGTTATGGTGGCCCATGGCAGAGGTGTTGCTTATCCCACAAATAAAAAACACCTCCCAAATTGAGGTAACTATTCGGTATTTTCCAAAAAATATAAATGTTACCTCAGAAATCAGCATGCTCTAATTCATAATATGGTACATTTGTATTTAACTTGAAATTTTGTTATTGTAGTCGACCTCTTGGAGTGGCGAGGAGAATGAGACAGGAAAGAGGAAGGTGGGGAAGAACCTGGCTCTTTAGATCTGGTCATAAAATTTAAGTATATACCACTCTCAGTATTGCCCAGCAGCAAAGCGTGGAAAGCATCTTTACGTCATTCGAAGGGAACTTTCCTATAAATTGTATGTTTATTAATTGTCACAATTATAATATCTTAATATATAAAACAAAGTCTTTGCAATTTGGGAGGCGGGAATGGGTACCGCCGCCCCGGGAACCTTTATTGGATAACCAACACCTCTGCCATAAGGTCATCCCAAGTGGTTTGCTTAGTTTGGTGATTTAGCAGGGGTTCCCGGGTTCATGAGGTGAGGTTTGTCTAGGTCTTGGAGGCGGATGACCAGGATACAGTGATCCCCAGATTCCTACCCACCCCTTAAACCCTTTTCCTTCCCAGAACTCTCCTCTCCTTCCTTTCCCTAAAAAAACCCTCCACAAGATCTCCAAAGATGACATAGGCCCTGAGGGAAATAATTTTCTTCAGGGTCTCCTGTGTGGAGCTCATATAAAAAAAAAGTCGGGTTGCATGTAGATGAATATGAATAAATGGTTTTGTACACAAACAAACTCAAATCTTTTAAGGCCCGTAACCGCGCATAAAAAGAAGAAGATGGAGAGATGTAAAATTACGAATGTTAGCGGAGAGCGCTAGTATTAAAAGCGACAAAATCGATGCGAAAATAGTGAAAATGTTTGATAAAACAAGGCGCATTTAAAATAGAGCAAAAATCTCACGAGGGTTGTCTTAAGCAGCATTTAAAAAAACACTGTGAATTTTTTCATACATATAACTTGTAAAATAACTGAAACAAACGTGTTTATAATAATTTTTGGAGCATACTTTGCGATTTTTTTCTATCGACGGAATTTTATATAATTTGCGTTTCGGTGCGACGAATGTCTAGATATTATCTTCAAAAATTAGATATAATTTTTTAAGAGCTTAAAAACTTCAAATGTTTAATAAGGGAGGTTTGCAAGATATCGGTAGAAATTCGGGTGGCGGCGTCTTAAGTAAGGCTTACAAATACAATATTGGATTGAATCACCAATACAATATTTAATTTGTAAGCTTTTCTTGAAAGATTTGAGTTTGTTTAGGTACAAAATTATTTAATGAAATCGTATTTGTAAGGGCGCAAACAATTAATACGTCAACTGAAAACTATCGCCGCCCCTAAGGGTAGATTTAGAATTATTTTAAGTATCACCTTAAATTGTGAAATAGCACAAATCAATAAAATAAAATTTACTTGCGCCTCTCGGGAATTGAGCCAACAGCCTCTGGATAGCCTTACTCCTCTACCACAGAGACAGTTGACCACTCAAATAATTATTAATTACTTATAAATGGTTTTGAAAATAATTCAAAATTATCGTCAATACGTCATCACATTACCTTACTCAATTATCTTTGATATCAGCTACGAGTATTTGGAATTTAATGAAAATTCTTCTTCCTGGAAAATGTGAATGAAAAAACACTCGGGTAAGAAGGGTTGGGCGTGAGAGGAGAGGGGGATGTGATCTCTATAAATACGATTGGGGGTGAAATTTCATCCCAGTCCAGTTTAGTTTTCCGTTCGGAATAACCTTCCCTTCCTTGCTGTTGAGAAATTGGTGAGTACTTACGTAATATTCATTGTTTTTATGATTTAGAGTTTTAAGCAATTTTAAAAATAAACATATTATAAACGTAAATTAATGCTTCTTTTAGGAAACCATTTCAATAGAGTTCATTAATTATGGCAGAAGAATAAGTTTGAATGATGATGATAACAGAAATGTGTTGCGGGAGTGTCAGTGTGCTCATAATGTTTCCTTATTTCTTGTCAAATTAATGTTAAATCCTATTATAGATTAATTAATCTTTACTAAGAATCGGTTTTTATTATTAATTCAAAAAATATGATTAGGATAAATTGAAGCTTTTCCGTCTGTTTTCATTGAGCAGAATTAAAATTAAATTGTTAATAGTTACTTTATAAAAAATATAAGCGTAAGCTACTGAAAAAAATTTCATTGGAAAATTTTATATAAGAAAAAAAATACAATGTTAGGGCTAAAATTATCTTCGACAGCTTCAGTTAGCTTCAAAATTAATAAAAATCTCTTTAAATTCTTTCTTGAACAGTTATTTAATTTTTCTGGGACCTAGCGGTCAGATCTTATGTAAATTGGAGACAATGGTTTCTACCCTACGAATAATAAGAAAATAATATTTGTAAACTTTTGCCTGTCGATGTTTGCGCGCAAAATTCCCGGTTCTTCCCATGCATTTTAAATGTTCAATTTCGTTGGTTGTTTTTTAACCCCTTTGCAACAACAAATTGTTCTAAAATCTAGATAAAATAATCTTTCTGATGTGCTTAATAGAAATCAACATTTTTGTTCCTAAATATTAAAATTTTGAAATTTGAAATGTAAATTGGCTCAAAAATACATACCTGCGAATATTATTAAAACTTTAAATTTTGAATACAAATTCCTTTCCTTCACTTTCTACCACATTCATACAATTTTATTTTTAAATTAAATGTGTGTTACGTCACAAATTGGAGCGAAATAAATCCGTCACTTATAACCGAGTTTGTAAATTATCTGAACAATATAGCTCGTAAGGCAATAAGAAGCATTATTTCTTTCGCTTTCTAACGTAAAAGAAAACACAAATGTTTGCATGACAGGAAGAGAGACATCTAACTTTTAATGATGCACGGTCGCTCTGAGACAATTTGGGTCTCCTGTGATTAGACGGGTTAAAAATTTATTGGTAAAACAGGACACCAACATGCTTTCATTCGAGAAGGTTAAAAATACATCACATTTTAAGTCGATTGTGGAGAATATATTTTTTAATTTGAGCTTTTGTTTTCGAGTAAACCGATACCAAAGTTGGAAATTTTAGGTCAAATTTTTAAAATATCCGTCGGTAGAGGGATAACATCAGCTGTTTAATGTATTTTGAGCTTTCAAGGCATAGCATAGAGAAAAAAAAGTTATTTTTTTATGACCCGATGGAATTTTTTTTGGTTTACTGTGTGAATAGTTATCAATCAACAATCACTAAACATAGTAAAAATAGTTTAGCTTGGAACTTACGGTTTCAGAGTACAATCATCATGGGGATAATCAATTCCTTTGAGTACATTTTTTAATTCATTTTTACAATATTATTACATGAAAATGTGAAATCAAACATACTTTTTTTAACGCATTACGTGTTGTCTCTGTTCGTATATTGTGCTCTCAACTTTCCTTTAAACCCTCTTAAATTTTTAGCTTAGGGAACGTAGGTACCCATTAAGGTGGTCCAAATTTTTTTTTATTATTTTTCATTTGGCCACCTCGTGAATTTGTTACATGTATTCATAGTAATAACATAGTAAAATTTCAGCGAGATAGCTCAAGTAGAAAGGGTGCTCAATCGAGTGTTGTTTTTGAATTTTTTGGGTAAAATGCTTATTTTTTACTTTTTGTTACAGAACAGTTTCGTGTGTTAAACTATTAAATAAATATTAAAATAAATTACTGATGAGTTTTATAGACACATTTAAACAGTTTCGATACTTATTTAAGTAGATTGTGAAGTGAATCAGTGTAATAAAAAGTATTCATCTACTCGAAAAAAAGACGACATTTTTCTACTTGGTATTGAGATACTGCAGGAATGGGGGAACAAATTTAATATCTGATGCTGTTTTTGACACAATGCCACAGTAGAATGTCACAAATAAAATCCGGGATATAAGTTTTGACACTACTGCTTCTAACACCGGTGCCAAAAAGGAAGCTTTCACTCTTTCAGAAGAAAAGACAGGACGTGATCTTTTGTGGCTTGATTGTCGTCATCACGCATTTGAAATAATGCTTTTAAAAATATTTACTCTATGTTTTGGGCCATCAAGCTCTCCTCAAATCCCACTTTTCAAGAGATTCAGCGATATTTGGCAAACATTACCGAAGGAGCACTACAATTGTCTTGACCTCGATAAGAACGCAGAACAGTTCGCTGAAAATACTCTTGAAAGTCTTACAACCGCTCTATCTGGAGAAAATCAAGTTCATTATGATTACGAAGAGCTAATAAAGCTCACCATGATTGTTTTGAACAAACCACCTGCGAAGATACATTGGCGGATTCCGGGTCCGATTCATCATGCTCGTTGGATGGCAAAATTGCTGTATGCTTTGAAGATTTTTCTCTTTCGAAATAATTTACAAGCATTTAAACTAACCAAGAGAGAAGAAAAGCAAATTGTTCGATTTGTTAGATTTGGTGTGCTCATCTACACCAAAGTTTGGATCGAAGCGCGTTCGGCAGCAGATGCACCAGTAAATGACTTACTACTTTGGAAGAGCATAAATTGGTTCGAAGCATTGATTCTGAAATTAGTATAGCAGCTAGGGGTGTCTTAGAGCATCACTTTTGGTATTTGTCAGATTAGTTGCATTGTTTTCAGACAAGCTGTCTGATGCTGAGAAACAGGCCAATGTTCAAAAAATGAATTCTGATGGCGATAATCGTTCAGTACGAGGTGATTCTGCTAAGCTTGCCTCAGAGGTTACATTAGAAGCTTTTGCAACACAAAGAACGTCGAAAACGCGCTTAGTTCTTGATATCAAGGACTCTTTCTCGCAATTAGGTGTTAAACTATTTGAAGATTACCACCCGATACTCACTAAGAATGAGAAAGAAAGGCAATTTTGACTTCACATCGTTGAACAAAACAGAAAAATCTTTTCTACTGAAACATCCAAAAAGAAGATAAGTTTTAAGATTTTCACGGCCAAAAGCATTTTCGTTATTTGTTTTTGGGGTGTTATGCCGTGTTGCGCTACCACCTTCTTTAGCCAACGTTTCGGACATCGTTGGCTAAAGAAGGAGGTAGCAAAAACAAATAACGAAAATCCAAAAAGAAGTTCAAACAAACATAGTTTTGAAAGACTGCGTCTAATATTATGTTAATTATTGCTTTGTTGCCAAATTTTATTCACATGTTGTTTACTTATTTGATTAAAATACTTGTAATATTAATAAACCTTAAATTATGTGTTTTACATTACGTTTTTTGTCAGAAACTTCTAATTCGATGAGCACCCCCTTGTATATAATATAGGGGGCTGACATTTTTTACACATAATAGGAATGGTAGGTGTAATAAATCAAGGGGTTGGCGACACCTATATTCGAATTTATTTTTTTTACTATATGGGCCTGGACCACCTTAGTACCCCATACTACGTGACCCGTTTAAGGGGGGGGGGGGGGATCTTCAAAATACCACGCTTGGTCACAATGGGGGGGGGAGGTTTTTTCACGTAGTCAATCTAGAAATCTTTTTATATTTTTTCCACTAACTTTTTAATATTTTTTCCACTTTTAATCATAGGTAATCTCAATTTTTTTTTAACCTTTTTGTTAGCAAGAAATGGTTCAAACCCATATTTATGATTTACTACGTGAAAACTGTAAAGGGAGGGAGGGAGGGTTAAAAATTGCAAAAAGTATGTCACGTATTATGGGTACGTTCCCTTAGGTATGACTTATAACTTGATACGAGCTTGGGCGCCAGTAAAAACCTGGACACTGTCAGGTGTTAGGTTGTAACAGCGTCTTGACTTCTTGGCTCCTTTGCGTCTAATTATTAAATTATTGAGATATTGAATAATTGAATTATTAAATTATTAAATTATTAAATTATTAAATTATTAAATTATTAAATTATTAAATTATTAAATTACTAAATTATTAAATTATTAAATTACTAAATTATTAAATTATTAGATAATTAAATTATTCAATTATTAAATTATTATACTATTAAACTATTAAATTATTAAATTATTAAATTGTTAATTATTAAATTATTTAATTATTAAATTATTAAATTATTAAATTATTAAATTGTTAATTATTAAATTATTAAATTATTATTTTTAAATTATTAAATTATTAAATAATTAAGTTATTAAATTATTGAATTATTGAATTATTAAATTATTAAATTATTTATTATATTATTAAATTATTAAATTTTTAAATTATTCACAATAGAATACAATATCTTTGGTATAGTACACGCCAAACCTTAATGCTGGCGTAAACAGTAAGTTAGTTCAAATACAGTAGCTACTGACTTTACTGCAATGAACGTAAACGAAAGATAAAGGTGCCTAAAAACATACGACCGACAGAGAAACGCTTGGGCGACGAGGCATGCCACTTTTTTTTACCTCAAACTCGCCTATTGCAACAATTTCTGTATCAACATCAGGTCGGCATTAAAGTAACGGAGGTAAATATAGCACATTACTCTCTGAACCAAGGGCAGAGAGATTGACATTAAGTAACGAGTATTAATTGAATGAAAGTTTAGTGATTGCCAATTTATTTATAAAGCGATTCCGGCGCTGAAGAAATAAACCGATAGAAGTGAGCTGTAAGCGTGTCAGAGTGCCCAAGATATGCTCAATTTTCCTTCAGGTGAAATTGATAAAATATTTTTTATATATTATCTGGAGATCGCAGATTCAAATCCCGGCATGCGTAAGTAAATTTTATATGATTGATTTGTGTTATTTTACAATTTAATATTTTTAAAATAACACTCAGAATGGAAGATACTCTCAGTATCGACCTAGTGTATTCCACCATTCAGAATTAAAACGTTGTTTGAAATGGCTTTAGCCGTGTTTGATGACTTTTTTTTTTTTTTTTTATTATTTATTTAATTACAGAATACATTTTGTACAAAAAAATTTGAGTAGACCCACAAAGCTGTCATATGACAGCTTGTCTGCAGGTTCTAACAATTTAAACATTCTTAATATTATATCTAAGAAAATATTTGTAAATACATTTATAGTTTTAAGGAAACATTAGAATAGATCACATAGTAATATTGGATAATTTAACTTACAATTCATAAATATATAAGATATTTCAATATACCTGCCTAATAACAAGATATGTAGGCAGCTATATTAAGATATTCAAAGATACATGGAGTTTTCACTCATTAACCATAGTTTTATCATTTTAGGACATAGTCTCTCATTTTTTTCAAGTTTTATGTTTTTATTGATTTTATTGAAAATCACTGGTATTAGATATTCAAGAGTACGGCTTCCATATTTATTTAATATTCGAGGAGTTTTTAGGCCCTTTCCTTCTCTAAATCTTGTGGTATGTTTGTGCACAAGTAGGTGTTTGTAAGGGCTTTCCCCCATATTATCCATAATAGTAGTGAACCAGTGGAGACCTTTTATTGT
Organism: Limnephilus rhombicus; assembly: GCA_929108145.2. Taxonomy (NCBI): domain Eukaryota; kingdom Metazoa; phylum Arthropoda; class Insecta; order Trichoptera; family Limnephilidae; genus Limnephilus; species Limnephilus rhombicus. The sequence continues at coordinate 19,948,269 of OV815296.1, read as the reverse complement.
AAGTAAGCTCTCTGAGCCATACAGTAGTTTTAAGTTATGTCTCTGTTTGTAAATATTTGTTGTGACAATTTTTTTTATTATGGCAGTTTGTAAATTTTCAATATATTTAATGTAAGTAGTGCTTGCATGTCCCCAAGTTCGAATACCATATCTAAGGATGGATTCTACCATAGAAAAATAAATGAGTTTAAGAGTACAATGAGGCAAAATAAATTTTAATTTGTAAAAGTTACTAGCTAAGGATCTCAGCTGGTTACAAATTTTAGCCACTTGTTTATCCCACTTAAAATTATTATCTACAATTATACCCAGATAAGTATATTCATTTGTGAAATCTATTTTTTCACAGTCACAAACATTAATAATTCCTCTATGTATACAGTCAAAGCTATGAGCGGTTATTTTAGGAACATTCCACATTTTCAAACTTGGTGATTTTATGTACATGCATTTGGTTTTTTTTACATTAATAACTAATCCTACATCATGAGCCCATTTGAGAAGCTCGTTAAAATCTCTTTGTAATTCTTGTATAGCTATTTCAGGATTTTCATTTGATACAACAAGAGCAGTATCATCAGCAAAAATGAATCGACGAGCTTTTTTGAAAATCTTACACATAGCAATTACATATATAATATATAATTTTGGACCTAGAATTGACCCTTTCGGTACTCCCGATTTGATGTATCTTGATTTACTAATTATATTTAAAATCTTCACACTCATTTTTCAATTTGTCAAATAGTTTTTAAAGAATAAGAGGAGTTTACCCCGGATACCTATAAATTCAAGTACTTTAATTATTTGTATATGGCTAAGTGTGTCGAAAGCTTTTGAGAAATCAATAAATAGAACCAGTACATGTTGTTTACAGTTTAGTTGTGAATTTATATGATTAGAAAATTTTTCGAGCAATTTATCGCAACTTTTATTTTTTTGAAAGCCATACTGGCATTCATCAATAATACTCAGATTATTTAAGTATTTATCTAAATTTATTGATATATATTTTTCTAATATTTTTTCTAATGCAGGAAGTAAGAAAATCGGCCTGTAATTGTTTATTAAAGAGTGATTTCCATTTTTAAACATAGGCCTTACAATACTATATTTTAGTTCATCGGGAATATGGCCCGTATCAATTATTCTGTTAATTAAGATCTGAATGGCCAGGTACTTCCCCACCTTCCTTCTTCTCGACTCCTTCCCCTCTTCACTATTTTCAGCCTCACAACATACCCCTATTGGGGATGCCATAATCTCACTGACTCCAGGCATTTGGGACTCCTGTGTAGTATTCACATAAGAAAATAATAACGAAAGAATTTTTTTAACAGATAATCAATTTCATCTGCCTATCTGTGGCATAAAAATGGCAAAGTTAGTTTTTTTAATCGGTATAAATCACACTTCTCAACATTATTTGTTCAGTCGTCGTACCATCAAGTGTTTGCTTTAGTTTAAATATAAATAACAGTACATTTAAGCAACACAGATTATTATATATTATACTTACCATTGATTGGCACATTGTGGCGCGGCACAGAAAGGGCCAATATACGAACTGCCTTGTTATGGGTGATTTTAATGCTGATCCAAGGACATTATTTGGGAAAGATTTATTATCATATTGCAAAGAAAGCAAATACCACTGCGTCGGTATTGAAAAACTGCCACAAAATTCTTACATCTATGTTAGTGATGCACATAACACAATGAGTTGAATAGATCAATAGATACGTCTCAGATCGTATCCTATTGTGTAACAGCATCATTTTTAACAAACCGCACTAAATTCAGCAGCGATGTCGAACTGTGTAAAAGTCAAGATGCAAAAATAACCTACATAAAGATGCCATCGACGAACTGTACGCGAGGATTGCAGAGTCACTACGCACTGTCGCTAAAAACGGCATCGAAAGTGAACCCAAATAAAGGGACCACAGCCAAACATATTTCTGGATGGAACGACAATGTATCGATTCATTACGAAACGTCCATCATTCAACGCACTTATGAAATGGATTGAAAATGGGAAACACAGGTCGGGTATTTAAATTTGGCAGATATATAAAAGTTTTGTTATATCTCAGAAGAAAATGTAAAAAATAGCGGAACAAATAAAAATTGACAAAATACCAGGTGTAATTGTAGACAGAGATTTTAAAGAATTTCGTCAAAAAACCAACAACTTCAAAATCTGAAGCACTGATATCTACCCATATTGAAGGAGAAAAGGACCCGGAAAAGATTGCTAATATTTTCATAACTTTGCGAAAACATCGGAGAGAAACGAAACCCACCATAGATACGTTTTAAAATTTTCACGCCAAAAGTATTTTGGTTATTTGTTTTTGGGGTGTTATGCCGTGTTGCGCTACCTCCTTCCTTAGCCAACGTTTCGGACATCGTTTCAGTGTCCATCATCAGGGCAGATCCGGCAGATTCGGTAGATGTGTCGGATCCGGCGGATCCGGTAGATGTGTCGGATCTGCCCTGATGATGGAAACTGCAACGATGTCCGAAACGTTGGCTAAAGAAGGAGGTAGCGCAACACGGCATAACACCCCAAAAACAAATAACGAAGAAACCCACCTTCTTCGAAAACCATACAAAGATGAGGAAACACAATCGTTACGGAAGATGTGGTCAAAACATCTGTCAAACGAATGAAAGCTGGAAAATCTCCCGGTTATGATGGCTGATCATTGAACATTTTAGAAATGCCGGTGAAAAATATACCTACACGCTTCTTGCAACGTTATTTACAATGATTCTTCAACACATACAGGGTTTCCGGGAGTAAAGTGCATTAACTTCGGGAGGTGATTCTACATGATGGTAGGAGTAAAAAAGATTAACAACTTTTTCCGAAATTCCAACATTTTTTTTCCCATACAAAAAGACGTACCTACTAAAAATCCTTAGTGTGAGGTACGATGTTACTTGCTGAGAACCTGCCGGGCGCCCGTATCGTAACAGCGGAAAATAATAAATCTGGCCGCACACGCCGGACTAATTTTATCTTTTTACCTCGAAACTACCCCTAAAAGTTGGAATTTCGGAAAAAGTTATTTATCTTTTTTACTGGTACTATCATGTAGAATCACCTCCCGAACTAAATGCACCTTACTCCCGGACACCCTGTATTAGTTAAATTCAGAGAAGAAAACGTATCCAGTGCTTCCAACTATAGTCCTATATCTTGCCACAACAATATCCTGAATATTTTAAAGAGTTCTGCTTTTTCACAAATTGGAAGGCAAATTGTTAACAGATATGGTAATATTCTAGAAAAAAGTTTCGAATATTATTAGGCAAAAAAAACAACGGTGTACACTTATTTTCTGGACTTAAGTAAAGCCTTCAATTGGCTATCTCATGCAGCGCTTTGGAAAACTCTCGAAGAAGGGAAAGTGCCTTCTGACATTTGCAAACAAGATAACCAAGTTATCTGGAAAAATAAAATGTCAACATCAGTGATTATTGTATGCGGTGTGAAACAGGGGTGAAGCTTATCACTGATTTTATTTAACGTCTATAGGAACGATTTGTGCGATAAACTCACCTCGGCAAATTTATGTTATCATCTGGGAAAATAACATTGCATGTACAGATGACAGGGTCATTTTGTCGCAAACATCAAAGCCACGAGAAAGCTGCAAAATATGTGCGAAGAATGTGCAGCTGAATACCTGTATGTTAAACTTTCTTTCTAAAATTTACATTTTTTAGTAATAAGTACAAATGAATGACGTCGCGTGCGATCAGCACTGTCGGTATCGTGATACTGATTGGAAACCGACAGACGTCGCGTATCGCCATGAACGGGCACCAGCAAAATCGTACGGGTGGTACTTAGTGCCTCCGTTCACGGAGATACTTACAAGCTACTCGAACCTCGTGCGCGTATCATACGCGCCGATCGTAAGTACCCCCCGTACAATTTTGCTGGTGCCCGTTTACGGCGCTACGCGGTGACTGTCGGATTCCAATCAGTATCACGATACCGACAGTGCTGATCGCACGCGACGCTCGCATAATTTGTGTCCGATACTTATTCATTTGACGTTTGACAGAAATGGCGTCGGAATATGAAAGTAATGTTAGATTTGTTCTGGAAGTGGAAAAAATGCATGCTTACATAACTATACTTTTACAGAATACGTAAGAAACGATTTAGTGGAGAAGGCATGGATTGATGTTGGAAAAAAAGTCATATGACATCGCATGACAGCGTGTTCACTCCACGGCTGCACGTGAAAAATGACCAAGTTCAGTACATTTCGGATAGCGCCGTGTACGGAGACTAGCATTAAAAAGTGGTATATCAGCAGGGTACCTGTGGTTTCGTCACAATTACGTAGATTGTAAGTATCTCCATGGATGGAGGGCCTTACGATCGGCGCGTATGATACGCGCACGAGGATCGAGTATCTTGTAAGTACCTCCGTGAACGGAGGCACATATGCCTCGGAGCTGTGGACCAATTCCAAAAACCATATCTAAAAAGAATGGAAATACAATACAACATTTTATACCAATGATTTTTGGGTTGTCCTGGTACTGCGATGCCACTGAGATGTTTGAAGAAGGACGCGTTCCCGGATTTCAAGCACTAATCAAGAAACGGATCACCAGATACAGAGCGCGACTAGCCACAAGCTAAAAAGCTCTTTTGATGGCAGCACTCAACTTCTGGCAGAGTTCCATTTGCAAGCAATGGAGCCAATTCTTGATGTCATTGATTTCTTAAAGTTTTTGCTTTATTTTCATTTACTTCTTGATGACATAGATCGACTGTTTGATGTAATCAAATAATGTGATAAGAATTTGAAATACCCCAAACTAAATATTTAGATTTTAACCGGTGTTTGACCAATGGTTTCGAAGCCCGCTTTCGAGCCGCTCCCAACTTGCAACAGGACGAAATAAAGTTTACCGACTTTCCCATCAATGTTCAATTATTACTATTTTCTCGTGGAACTAATGAATGTCTTCCAATCGTGGGATGGCTCGAGACAGCTGTTTAGAATTGAAATAATAAATAATTGTAATGGCTTTTGCCGTGTTCGGTGATCAGATCTGAATAGTCAGATACTCTTCACCTTCCTTATTCCCTATCTTATTCTCCTCCCCACTGCCTCCAAACATACCCCAATTGGGTATGCCATTGTCTCACTGACTCCAGACGGTTAGGAGCAGTTGAGAGTTGCGGGATTAAAAAAAAAAACTCGGGTCTTTTCAGCTTATGATCAAATTGTCATCCATTTGGATAATGTGTGCAGGAAAATGGCGTGGGTTCGTCCTACCAGTGCACCAGTCCCCACGGTGTGGCGTCGGTTCAACGGGCGCCGGTCGGCCTCTGCTGCCGCGCCTCCCCCGGCATTCGTCATCCAGGACATACCCGAGGACATGTTCGAGGACGCCGTGGACTTCATGTGTGATAACTTCGTGCTGGACGAGCCGCTGTGCAGGGCGGTCGGTGAGTACTAATTACCATGTAGGTATCTACTGAAGGGTTCTGTGCCAACTCAGGAACAAGTCAACTCAACACCTCTTTGAAAAGTCATTAAAAGCTATGAAAAAAAAATTAAAAAGTGTCAAATTAGTTGGTTTCCAGTTATATTCAAACATATTGGTGGTTGAATTGTGATGTTGTTTTTTTAAGATATTTTCAGAAAGAGAAACATGTAAATACCTACATTTTGTAAAATCCTCAATGATTATAATAGTTTTGTATCATTTATATCGTAAAGTATATTAGTTTCTAACAACATATGTAACTTCTTGTATTTTAGATTTTTTACGATTTTTTTGGATCGTTTACAAAAAATGTTGGTTATATCAAAGCCGCCCCCACTCCTGAAGATATTGTTCACCATGTTTTTTGGATCGTTTACAAAAAAATGGTACCTAGTTATATCAAAGTCGTTTACAAAAAAAATGTTGTTATATCAAAGTCGCCCGTACTCCTGAAGATATTGATCACCATGTTTTTTGGATCGTTTACAAAAAAATGGTACTTATATTATCATAGTCGCCCCCACTCCTGAAGATATTGATCACCGTGTTTTTTTGGATCGTTTACAAAAAATTGTAGTTATATCAAAGCCGCCCACACCACTCCTGAAAATATTGTTCACCATGTTTTTTTGGATCGTTTACAAAAAATTGTAGTTATATCAACAGGTCTTCCGAAATTAAATCGTTAGATATCGGTAACGTAAACTCTTCTAATCCTAAAAATATGGCGAATTTTGCTAATAAATACTTCACATCGGTGGGAACCACACTTGCCAAAAAAATTCTCGATAAATGCAATAAAACAGAAATCGAACTTGCCAAGTTGGTCACCTCTAACCTCGTCCATAAAATAGACAATATACAAACAACGACGAATGAAGTCTTGGAAATAATTGACGACCTAAAGCCATCTAACGCTTGTGGACCAGACAAAGTCTCGACTAATCTGCTTAAAGTAACTAAGTCATTCATAGCATCTCCGATAGCGTTCATTTCCAATCTAAGTCTCAAATCAGGAATATTCCCTAACCATCTAAAACATTCAGTTGTTGTATTACTGCACAAAAACGGAGATAAATCTGCGATTCAAAATTACCGGCCGATATCTTTGGTCAATTCAGTCTCAAAAATTATAGAGAAAATTGTCAAAAATCGTCTTAGCTTTTATCTTGAAGATAATAACATCCTTTCTGAGAGACAATATGGCTTCCGGCCGGGTTTAGGTACTAAAAATGCCATTGGCAATCTGACTAAAGTTATTTCTAATAACATCGATCGAGGAATCAAAAGCATCGCGATCTTTCTGGATCTGGCTAAAGCTTTTGATACCATCTCGCACAAAATCCTTTTGAAAAAATTACAGCTAATCGGAATACAGGGGCAGTTACTTAAATGGTTAGGAAGCTATCTAGAAAATCGGAGCCAAAGAGTTATTATTAGTGGTACTCTAAGCGATCCAGCCAATATCGAATTTGGTGTACCACAAGGAAGTACTTTAGGACCGATATTGTTTAATATCTATATTAATGATCTTTGCAACAGTAACCTTGCCGATCATATCATCACTTTTGCTGACGATACGGTCTTAATATTTGAGGGCAAAAACTGGCATGAAGCGCATAGAAAAGCAGAAATTAGAATAAACAATGTCAAACATTGGCTAGACTATAATCTTCTTACTCTTAACACGGACAAGACAAAATTTATACGTTTTAGTGCAACACAAGCGGGTCAACCTAAGGTAATACTAAATATTACTATTCACATTTGCAATGAACCGAACACTTGTACTTGCAATAACATCTAGGGATCACCATAGATAAATATCTGAGATGGGATGAACACATCAACGCAACGGCCTCAAAAGTCAGAAAACTTACACACCTTTTTATAACCATCAGAAATATTCTCTCTGTTAAAGATATGAAATCAATATACTATGCCATGTGTAATTCTTTACTCGAATATGCATCCCTAGGATGGGGTGGATGTGCCAAAACAATATTAGACTCCCTGGCTAAAGCTCAGAAATCAATACTAAGAGTCATCCTTAAAAAACCATTCAGGTACCCCAGTGATGCATTATTCACGGAATTAAAAGTACTTGATGTTAGACAATTGTATATTAGAAAGATTATATTACATGCTCAAAAACAACGTCTACACTTCCCGTCCATTGACCACCTTCACGACACTCGACTTTCAAGGAACAATCCAATAGTCCCAATAAAAATCACGACGTCCCTCGGCCAACGGCAATTTTCGTACTTAGGACCTAAATTATTCAATATCATTCCTAATAATTGGAAAACTAAAGTGCAAATGTTTTGCGCAAATTGATCAACGACTGGCTCCTTGATTTAGGGAGGATCAAAAGCGAAGATATGTTGACCAATAGATAGTCTCATCATATAAAATAAAACAAAATTAAAAATATATAAGAAAAAAAAAACAAATAAAAAAAACACTCACTCATAGTTCCATTAATTACAAAAACACGTACTTATCATTTCAGAACACAATTGTCTATTCTTTTATCAATACCCTTCTCATTTTTCTACATTCAACTCCTGTGGAGATCTTTCTTTTTATTATACAAAATTACGTAAGCTATAATTTATACAAAATACGTACAAATATAATTTATACAAAATTGCGTACTATACGTAATATTACAAAAACACGTACTTATAACTTCAGAACATAATTGTCTATTATTTTATCAATACCCTTCCCATTGTTCTACATTCAAGTGCTGCGGTGATCTTTCTTTTTAACATTACCATCTGGATTTTATTTACTTTACAGGTTTTATTTTATATTAAGTGCTCTAAGGGAAAATATCTTTGTAGGATGAAAAAATGAAGCAAGGAAAGGGAAATAAATACAATTTGTTATCAACCACTCTGTCATGTCACTATTTATACACTAGCTAACTTATGAAATATTTATATACAAATTGTTTTTATTCATTTGCTGCATCCTTTTCGAGTCACATTCTTTTTGAGTTTCTTCACCCGCTCGTAAAGTTAAGTCACTCACGTTAATTATAATTATTTTTTGTAATCACGTTTAAACATCCACGTTAATTGTAATATGGATATTGTCATCACGCTTGAAGAATGTCTCGATTCTCAATTTTTGAAAGCGATTTAAATGACCAAACATTTATCTATTGTTAAACAAGCATTCGATACTAAATTTGTACTTTAAGACATTGTTTTTTCTCTTCGCTTATTCTTTTTTTTATGAGTTCAAAATTGTAGTTATTAACTAAAGCTTCTACGAGGAATTCAATCATAACACTTGTTTCATTCAATAAATAATATGTTTATATAATTAATCAATGTAATATGAAATTATGATATGAACTAAATTTGTCAATTTGACTGGCCTAAAACAGGATCCATTCCTAGTTGGCTAGTCAAAGTTTCCATATATGTTTCATTGTATAATTTTATGTGAAATAAATATTTTATTATTATTATTATTATCAAAGCCGCCCCCACCACTCCTGAAGATATTGTTCACCATGTTCTTTTTGGATCGTTTACAAAAAATGGCAGTTATATCAAAGCCGCCCCCACCACTCCTGAAGATATTGTTCACCATGTTTTTTTGGATCGTTTAAAAAAATTGTACGTATTTCAAAGTCGCCCCCACTCCTGAAGATATTGATCACCATGTTTTTTTGGATCGTTTACAAAAAATTATACTTATTTCAAAGTCCCCCCACTCCTGAAGATATTGATCACCATGTTTTTTGGATCCTTTACAAAAAATGGTACTTATGTCAAAGTCGTTTACAAAAAAATGATAAAATAATTTCCCTCGGGGTCTATGTCATCTTTGGGGGATGCTAAGTGGAGGGTCTTTTTGTAGAAAGGAAGTGACCCATGTTGTAAGAGTACTTTCCAACCTTTAAATTGATAAAGTCACCCCATTTTGGTACTGATGGAAATTATTATGGACGTGTCCGTTTGCCAGAAGTAAGCTCATTTTTCCCTTATTCCAGATGAATTTTATTAAAAAACAGATAATCAAATTCATTAAATTAGTTTTATTTCAAACTAGCTGGTTCCCGGCATGCGTTGCAATGCCGTATTCAAAGAAATACATCGTTTCTCCCTGAATTACCTTTCCCTTGCGTCCCCGTTCTTTTTAGCCAATATGTTATTCTGACGTATGAGTTATTGTTAAGTTTATCCATTCAGTAGTTTTTGTGTGAAAGAGTAACAAACACACATACATCCATATAAACTTTCGCGTTTATCACATTAGTAAGATTGATAAACTGTAGGACGTAGCTACCTACACACTACACACCTACATACATACATAGTTAGTAAGTATTTCAACCAAATTTCAACCGTAACAAAAAGTTTGGTAAATACGTAAACCGAAGAGTTTTTGTGTTGTTTTTAATTAGTCCTAAGTCCAGATCAAAGAGTTATTAAAACTTTATAATGGAAAGCTGTTTGTGAAAAAAAACTTTTAGCACATTAAAATTATAATTTTGATTAACTTGAATGGTGATGTAACGTGTCACGTGTCATGTAGCTTTTAAAAAGTACACAAGTAATTATTGTACAATTTTATTTTGTGAATAACCATGTTAGATTAGGTTCAATCGGGCTAAACTTTCTTCAGAATTAAATTTTTAATTAATAGATTCAGTTTTCAATCTTGAAATTGTTCTTTTTTGTGTAATTGACCTCTGAGAGCAATATAATATAATAATATTTTTATCAAATGTCGGAGTTAACAAGATTTGTAACAGACGTATCAGCGTCTTCACAAGAACTATAAAAAAGTACCGGGTCTCGTGCACGCCTTCCAGAGGTTCACGCTGATGATGATATGAGCTGGCTGGCCTCCCTACATCCAGTGGTAATAGTCCTGGATGCGCCTAGTTTCTGCCTGAGCGGTGCCTTGGCAGTGCCCAGAGTTAGGGCTGACTGCAGCGGTAGGCACCGGGTACTCGTTCAGGCAGAACTTCAGCAGGAGGCAGCAGGTGGAAGACTTCCAAAGGTAGGTGGTAGGAAACTTCCGAAGAATAAAGACAAGTTTGTTGAGTAGAGATGTGAACAGGAGCTTGAACTCTTGAACTTGAACATAATTTATTTTTAAAATTCGTGGTATTTATTGGATGCGTCGAACCCGACGGCGATCGAGCATTGTTTTGTGCAAAATGTGGAGGGGATTCTGGCCCCGCTCCTCATTGTATAAATAGGGCGACATTTATGTGGCGCCTTATTTTGGTGGTGCCGCTCGTAAAAGTGGTCGCTTAAAATTGCGTTTTATACATAATTATGTAGGTTACATTTATAATATATGGGTTTAGAATGTCTCCCGGTGGCAACCTTAGCATGTAAGCATTTATTTGTCGCACCGGGGCATTGTACATAATAAAAGGGAAATAAATGATAATATTTTATATAAATATTTCCGGCGAAAAGATCGTCGCTGGCGGCATGGTACTAACGAGCTTAGTGGCCAGAAATTTCGGAGGAAATTCCCAAGAAATGACCACTAAATGTAGAGGATGCCACCAGCGATGACTTTGCCGAAAAAACAAACGAGGGTACGTAACACGTCCGTTACACTCCCCTCGTGCAGCTTGGCTGCACTAGTCATCAGGACGTGTTTGAAGGGTGAGTAGGCGAAGCTGCATCGGTAGGCGGGAACAACAGGATCCCAGCGAGCTTCACAGCAGGTCGGACGTGGACTGCGGGGCTCGTCTGGATTCGGGCGGTCCTTACTTGGCCATCTGCCGCGGGGGTGTCATCAAGGACTCGGCCGTGTGGTCGGCTGATGTGGAGCATCACGGGGTCCATGAAAGGCAGCAATTTTTCACCTTTGATGGGGTTGAATGACTCCCCCCGTGTGAAGAGCGCCACCTTTTTGATAGGGGCATTGCTGGGGCAGGGCGGGCTCGCCTTCGCTGCGCCGACGAGGAGCACCACTGATGTAACAGAGGTACTGCTGGGGCAGGGCGGGCTCGTTGTCGCTGCGCCGATAAGGAGCATCACTAATGTGGTAGTGATACTGCTGGGGCAGGGCGAGCTCGTCTTCGCTGCGCCGGTGAGGAGCACCACTAATGTGGTCGTGGAATGCGGTTGGTCATCCATCTGGGCCAGTGCTTGGTACCTTTGTTCGCGCAGAGGTACGGATCCAGCAGGCGCTTTCTGCCGATCGGCTAACTGTGCAGAGCTGGCTGTCCGGTGGAGCCCGGGTGAGGGCGGCCCGGGGCCAGAAGGTCCAGGCGGCAGTGAATACCACTGCTCCGGCAGCGGTGCGGATCCGGCAGGTGCTTTCTGCTGGTCGGCTTGCTGCCTATGATAGAGCAGAGGTAAGGGCGGCACGGGATCAGGAGATCCAGGCGGCAGTGAGTCCCACTGCTCCGGCAGCGGTGCGGATCCGGCAGATGCTTTCTGCTGGTCGGCTGGCTGCCTCTGATAGAGCAGAGGTAAGGGCGGCACGGGATCAGAAGGTCCAGGCGGCATCGTGGTTGGGTCCCCTTGGTTGTAGTAAGGGTCCGGTGGCGCAGGGCCTCCTGGCCCCGGCTGCACCGGTGATGCGTACCTCTGGTCCATCAGAGGTACAGGTCCAACAAGCTCTCTGTGCACGGCTTCTCGGTACTTCGGAGGTACGGGCGGTGCGGGGCTAGATGGGCCAGGCTGCATCCAAATTTCCTGGAGTTGCCAAGGTTCTCCTAGGTCCGGAACTGAGCGTTCGGTTGACTCCAGGATTGCACCAGGTTGGGCAGGAGCTGCTGCTGCTTCTGGTGGTGCGTACCACTGATCCCTCAGAGGTACGGGTCGGTCAGGCTCTTCACGTACGGCTTCTCGGTACCTCTGTTCGAGCGGAGGTACGGGCGGTACGGGGCCGGCAGGACCAGGTTGGGCAGGAGCTGCTGCTGCTGCTGGTTGGTACTGCTGATCGTGCAGTGGTACTGGCTGCGATGGCCCAGGATATGTCCACTGGGCGTACGAAGCTGGTCCCCCAACGTAGTAGTAAGGGGGCGGCGGCAGAGGGCCTCCAGGCCCTGGCTGCGCCAACGATGCGTACCTCTGGTCCACCAGAGGTACAGGTCCAACGGGCGTCTCACGTACGGCGACACGATGCCTCTGGTCCACCAGAGGTACGGGCGGTACGGGGCCGGAAGGTCCAGGCTGCATCCATCCTTGACCCTCATTGTGCTGAGGGGGCGGCGGCGGAGGGCCTACATGCCCTGGCTGCGCCAGCGATGCGTACCTCTGGTCCACCAGAGGTACAGGTCCAACGGGCGTCTCACGTACGGCGACACGATGCCTCTGGTCCACCAGAGGTACGGGCGGTACGGGGCCGGAAGGTCCAGGCTGCATCCATCCTTGACCCTCATTGTGCTGAGGGGGCGGCGGCGGAGGGCCTACAGGCCCTGGCTGCGCCAGCGATGCGTACCTCTGGTCCACCAGAGGTACAGGTCCAACGGGCGTCTCACGTACGGCGACACGATGCCTCTGGTCCACCAGAGGTACGGGCGGTACCGGGCCGGAAGGTCCAGGCAGCGTCCATGTCGGACTGCCTTTGTAGTGAGGGGGCGGCGGCAGAGGGCCTTCAGGTCCTGGCTGCGCCGGCGATGCGTACCTCTGGTCCACCAGAGGTACAGGTCCAACGGGCGTCTCACGTACGGCGACACGATGCCTCTGGTCCACCAGAGGTACGGGCGGTACCGGGCCGGAAGGTCCAGGCAGCATCCATTTGGGACTGCCTTTGTAGTGAGGGGGCGGCGGCAGAGGGCCTTCAGATCCTGGCTGCGCCGGCGATGCGTACCTCTGGTCCACCAGAGGTACAGGTCCAACGGGCGTCTCACGTACGGCGACACGATGCCTCTGGTCCACCAGAGGTAGGGGCGGTACCGGGCCGGAAGGTCCAGGCAGCATCCATTTGGGACTGCCTTTGTAGTGAGGGGGCGGCGGCAGAGGGCCTTCAGGTCCTGGCTGCGCCGGCGATGCGTACCTCTGGTCCACCAGAGGTACAGGTCCAACGGGCGTCTCACGTACGGCGACACGATGCCTCTGGTCCACCAGAGGTACGGGCGGTACCGGGCCGGAAGGTCCAGGCAGCATCCATTTTGGACTGCCATTATAGTGAGGGGGCGGCGGCAGAGGGCCTCCAGGCCCTGGCTGCGCCGGCGATGCGTACCTCTGGTCCACCAGAGGTACAGGTCCAACGGGCGTCTCACGTACGGCGACACGATGCCTCTGGTCCACCAGAGGTACGGGCGGTACCGGGCCGGAAGGTCCAGGCAGCATCCATGGGGGTTGTCCATGGCTGCTTGGCTGCGGGGCTTGGCTATCATGTGCCAGCCCTGAAGCATCACCGGGTTGTGCCAACCCTGAAGCAGCATGCGGTGGAGCGGGCCCTGTCGCACTTTTTTGTGCCGGCCCTTTTGCTCCACGCGGTGTCAGTCCTGCAGGCTGAGGTAGAGCGGACCCTGTCGCACCATTTTGTGCCGGCCCTTTTGCTCCATGATGTGTCAGTCCTGTAGGATGAGGTAGAGCGGGCCCTGTCGCACCATTTCGTGCCGGCCCTTTTGCTCCATGCTGTTGTGGTTGCAGGGTTTCCGTCAGCATGTCAATAAGCTTCTGCTGACGGCGCAGCTCTCGTCGTAGTTGTCGCACCATGTCCTCAATACATGTAGAGGGCAGTGCTTGCTCGTTGTGGCTCTCTTCTGTTGAGTGCGCCATCTCAGTTGTAGAGCTAGGCGTGTCACGAGCGTGGGTATGCATGGCATCAGGCGTGACGTGGCGTCAGGCGTGATGTGGCATCGGGTGTGGCATCAGGCGTGGCGTCAGCCCTGACATGGGGCGTGGCGTCAGTCCTGGCATGAAGCGTGGCGTCAGTCCTGGCATGAGGCGTGGCGTCAGTCCTGGCATGAGGCATGGCATCAGGCGTGGCGTCAGGCGTAGCTTCAGGCATGGCGTGTCAGGCGTGGAATGTCAGGCGTGACGTAGCATCAGGCGTGGCGTCTGGCGTAGCGTCAGGCGTATCGTCCAGCGTAGCGTCAGGCAAGGTATGTCAGGCGTGACGTAGCATCAGGCGTGGCGTCAGGCGTGGAGTCTGGCGTAGCGTCAGGCGTGGCGTAGCATCAGGCGTGACGTTAGGCGTGGTGTCTGGCGTAGCGTCAGGCGTGGCGTAGCATCAGGCGTGGCGTCAGGCGTGGAGTCTGGCGTAGCGTCAGGCGTGGCGTAGCATCAGGCGTGACGTTAGGCGTGGTGTCTGGCGTAGCGTCAGGCATGGCGTAGCATCAGGCGTGGCGTCTGGCGTAGCGTCAGGCGTGGCGTAGCATCAGGCGTATCGTCCAGCGTAGCGTCAGGCAAGGTATCTCAGACGTGACGTGGCATCAGGCGTGCAGCTGATCCGGCTCGAAGGACCACTTGTAACAGACGTATCAGCGTCTTCACAAGAACTATAAAAAAGTACCGGGTCTCGTGCACGCCTTCCAGAGGTTCACGCTGATGATGATATGAGCTGGCTGGCCTCCCTACATCCAGTGGTAATAGTCCTGGATGCGCCTAGTTTCTGCCTGAGCGGTGCCTTGGCAGTGCCCAGAGTTAGGGCTGACTGCAGCGGTAGGCACCGGTTACTCGTTCAGGCAGAACTTCAGCAGGAGGCAGCAGGTGGAAGACTTCCAAAGGTAGGTGGTAGGAAACTTCCGAAGAATAAAGACAAGTTTGTTGAGTAGAGATGTGAACAGGAGCTTGAACTCTTGAACTTGAACATAATTTATTTTTAAAATTCGTGGTATTTATTGGATGCGTCGAACCCGACGGCGATCGAGCATTGTTTTGTGCAAAATGTGGAGGGGATTCTGGCCCCGCTCCTCATTGTATAAATAGGGCGACATTTATGTGGCGCCTTATTTTGGTGGTGCCGCTCGTAAAAGTGGTCGCTTAAAATTGCGTTTTATACATAATTATGTAGGTTACATTTATAATATATGGGTTTAGAATGTCTCCCGGTGGCAACCTTAGCATGTAAGCATTTATTTGTCGCACCGGGGCATTGTACATAATAAAAGGGAAATAAATGATAATATTTTATATAAATATTTCCGGCGAAAAGATCGTCGCTGGCGGCATGGTACTAACGAGCTTAGTGGCCAGAAATTTCGGAGGAAATTCCCAAGAAATGACCACTAAATGTAGAGGATGCCACCAGCGATGACTTTGCCGAAAAAACAAACGAGGGTACGTAACACGTCCGTTACAAGATTGTTTTTAGCGAAACGGACAGAACTGTGAGTTTGAATGAGTGGTGGAACCACTCGCAATTAATGGTTTTTATTTATTGGCGTCGAAGGATAGATTCACTTCAGGCAAAACGGATAAGTTCCTTATTTCACTTGACGAATAACAATTTTTTTTTTTCAACCTTTGTTTACAATACAAACTAATAATATGTGTGTGTGTGTGTGTATATGGATGTGTGCACCTATATACACATGCACGTACGCACGCACACATATAAAAATAAATATAAAAAATTTAATATTGTTATGTATATTTCCATAATCTTATCCTTATGCACTTCTTTTTCTCTTTTGTATTCTTTATTATAACTTTAACAATTTTCAACATCACTACATACTAGTACCATGTGTTTACAGATTTATTTTATTTACTTGTTTATTTTAGGCACTTCTTTTTCTCTTTTCTATTTTTTTATTATAACTTTACCAATTTACATACTAGTACCATGTGTTTACACTAGACTTCACTAAAAAGATACTATCTTTAATTGATCACCACGAAACAGGCAGCCGCCTAGTATGGTGATTTAATAAATCTAATCTACTTAATTGACTAATATAGATTATTAATTATTATGTTTAACATGTATTTTATAAATAAATAAATAATAATAATATTCAGAGAACGGTGTTCATAACCGTTGGCGAGGGTGTAATTATTATAGCATTCATCAAGGCATGCTCCGGTTGATTGATTTTAACAATTTCTGGAAAGGTTGTGTATATGTATATGAAGATCTGATAAATACTATGAATTCATTGATTGACATAGATTGGTCTATTTGGACGAGCAATACGAGCATACAATCATCTCAGGTTTACATAATACGTTTCATTTGTACTCTAGGTCAGTATTCCGCAAAGTGTGAGCCGCGGCACAGTGTCAGTAGCTGGTGTGCCTCGGAGAATCCCATCGGTGGCTCAAAAAGACAAAGCCTTTTTTCAACGCATGAAATACCAGCCTAAGAAACAAGTGACTCTCATGAGTTCGTCTTCCAATACATCAAACAAATCAAAAAGCAAGCTACGTGATCGCTAATATGCTAGTTAAATCCAAGTAGCCTCATTTTCCATCAAGAATCCATTCTCAGGTAGCATTTCCCTTGGACGCTTAACCGATAAATGAGCAGGAAGAATTCACGGAGCTAAAATCCGACCGGACATTAAAACTAAAATTTTCCGAAACAGAGCTAGCACATTTTTGGCTGCACATAAAAAATGGGTACCTATCCACTGCTTTCAAAGAGCGCCTATTGCAATTCTCTTACCATTTGCCACAGCCAACTTGCGCGAAGTGGGGTTTTCTCACTACGATTAAATAAAAAAAAGAGAACGCCTGAGGACCATCGACGAAGAAATGAGAGCAGCATTATCAACGATTGCTCCAAATTTTGATTTTAAGTAGGTTCACATTTCTCCTTAAGAACATATTATATCGATTTTGATAATTAATATTGCTTTTTTCTTTGGTGTGCCTCTAAAATTTATTGATTTGGTAGGTGTTCCTAGAACATAAAAAGTGTGCGGAACACTGCTCTAGGTTGGTTTTTTTTGTTAATTTTTTATCAGGTAGGTAATTCACGAAAGCGCCGTCCGAGGTGCTTAGCGGAATACAGGAACGACAAACCCTGTTATCTGGGAAGGAAATCATTTACCATCAGCCATCGAAAATAGTTAAACACGTAAAACCGCCTCAAGAGGAAATAGGAAATAAAGGAAAACTAACGAACTAATATGAAGATCATATGCTTTGGACACATGGCGGGGCAGGAGGGATCTAGTCACGGCAGACTCGACCTTTCCTCCCAGTCGGGATATTGCGGGAAGCGAATACCGAGATTCTTCAGACTCAGGAAAAGAGAAGCAACGGGAGCGGAAAGCGGGAGCCAGAATCAGCAGAATTAAGAAGCGGAGGAAAGCTAAGTGAGAAGCAGGTAGAAATGATGAGAAGTGGCGGAAAGCAAAAAACCAGGTATCAGTAAGCGAGAAGCAGGAAATGGGTGGCGAGAACCAGTGGAAGCGAAAAGCGTACGGGAAACGGGGAGGAAGAAGCCGAGGTTAGCTGGAAGCGTGTTGCGTAAAGCATAAAATAACGGGAAGCAGGAAGCGAGAGGCAAGAAGCAGAGAGAAGCAACAACCAAACAATATCACGCGGGAAGCTTAAGGCTGGAAGCTGAAAGCTTGAAGCTGGACGCTGGGAAGATAGAAGCGAGAAACTGGAAGCGGGAAGCGAGAAGAAATGGAAAGCAAAAATGAGCGAATGGCGAGAAACGAAAACTAAGGCTCATTCCAGTTTTTTTTTTATTTCTGCCTATCCTATATTCCAATATTGGCTTATTAGGTTGCCATGTATACCGGTCGATTGAACTCCAACCTCCTTCTAATCCTCAGAGCACGTGTTCCAGTCCTAACAAATCAGTGCCCCCTGGTGCATCGGTCTCACCGGGACAGGAGTGCTCCTGGCTGGGGTGGTACAATCGTATCGTATCGTATCATATCTTATCGTGATTTATTTTCGAGGAATTATGCCGTGTTGCGATTCCTCCTACAGTGTTACAGTTTATCATTTGGCGGAAGATGTAGGTAAACATTACGATAATTTTTGTGGAAGAATTTTTGTTAGGTTTGAAGAAAAAAATTGAAAAAAAAGTCACCGGAGACCGAAATATTCTTTCACATTTTTACTCCAAATTATGTAATGAACCACTGGTTAAAGTTAGTCAAGTACCTAACACTCTGTAGAGTCCGATTGGCTCCAGACGGTCGGGACTTATAAGCGGTATTTAAACTTTTTTTTTGTATTTTGCAGATATGGTAAACGATCCCGAGGCGATGGCGGCAATCCGTGGTATGTGGTTCAAGGCTTTGGAGGATAGACTGTCCCTGGTGTGTTTGCTGCAGCAGCCTGGGGCGGGGGCGGGCAGGGCGGGCAGGGCGAGGGGCGTCCCTACTCCCGCCCAGCCACCAGTTATCGTGGGCGTCAATATAATGGTGCACACCGCCAAGGACCATAAGGATCCGGAGGTAAATACATAGAATCGTAGAACAAGTGGGAAACTAGTGAATCTACGCCACATTTTGAGTCGATTTTGTTATATTTTTTTTTTATTTGAGTAAATTGTAATTTATTAAGTGAAAAAAAAACAGGAGATTAACGTCACCTAAAAAAATGGATAAAAGGATTTTTTGGGTTCGTTATGTGATGTCGATTTACCAGTTTCCCACTTATAGTACGAATTTCCGCACTTTTTTGTATTGTGTTTTTTTTTTAAATTAGCTCCACTGAGGAAAATAATTACCCTCAGGGCCTATTGTCATATTTTTAAATTGATTTTTTATTTATTTACTTCAAGAATTTTGTTTATATATTACAAATGGTTACATATGCAAGGTTATAAAATAATTCATATATTATTCTACTACTCCATAAGTAGAGCTCTAGGAGCTCGTGTTTATGGGAGGAATATTTACATGCAAAAAAAAAATAATAATGTTCTAATGAAATGTGTACACAATTATCAAAGAACTTATGAAATAAATATCAACATTATTTTAGATAGGTACACAATTTAGAAAATAATAGTTATAGGAGGACAATAACAATACATATTTTTTTTAAATATTAAATATTACAGTTGTTTAAGCAAGGGTAAATTACATTAGGGTACAATATATCATTATCCAATTTCAGGGACATAATTTGCTTTTTGAATAATTCATATTTCAGTGTTTCTGATAAACTAATTTTGTTTTTGGACAATAATATATTGTACCATCTTACACCTAAATACAAATAGTGGTCGTTCTAAGCATAGGGTTAGCTATTAAGCCATTAGTTTTAAATCTATTGCTTGGTGAATTTTTTGAATAAAATATTCTTTATAAATTTGATGTAAGGCGTTTCTCTTATAGAATTCTGTGATAGATGGTATATTAAATTCCCGAAATATCTCTATAGTAGGGAAGTCGTATGGTTTCCTAAGGATGATTTTTATAATTATTCTTTGAATTATAATTATGGGCTGTAAGGAAGCCTTAAAGGCCCCTCCCCACCCAATAATGCTGTACTGTAATAAGGACTGAATTAATGCATAATAGATAATTTTGATAGTTTTCTTGTTTAAAATATTTCGTATGTTATAGAAAACAAAGATGAGTTTTCTTATTTTTTCCACAGTGAGATTGATAAGATGTTTCCATTTAACATTTTTATCTATTAAGATTCCAAGATATTTTACATTAGATTATTATTATGATTTAGCTTAGCGCAATCCGTATTACATATACCGTCATTTGCACAATTTTTGGAATGAATTGTTATGTTAATTAAATTATTTGGCACATCTTCTTGTAGAGACGGTGCTATGTGAAAGGTCTTTTAAGAAATAAAGGAGAGAAGGTTCTGGGTTGTGGAAAGGAAAAATAGTCCGGCTGGCGAGGTGAAAGGGTCTCCCTCAACAGGGCTCTCCCAATCCGGCCTGTCACCTAATGGGAGGGATGGATTCATTCGTCTGTCACTCCTGGACGCAATGACCCCAGATCCCTATTCACCCCTGATATGTTTTCATTCCCAAAACATCCTGAATTATTTTCATTTTTTTTTTTTTTTTTTTCATTTACTAGATTCTTATGTATCTTGAGGAGATGAATCATTTAAATTTACTGAATTTAAAGTTAATGTTCTTTATACAAATAGAACGGCGTCATATGCGCCTTGCAATTTTTACCTCATGTGGGTATTTAAAAATAGTACCTGGCTAATATAGACTTAGAGGTCATGTATTTTGTCGGTAGGGAAAAGTTGTTATGTAAAAACCCTACTAAAATTGCATGTTTTGCATAGCTCAACAAAGCAACCGGCATCAAGCATGGTAAATATATACATACGTGTGTGTTTGTGTTATGTTGGGAGTGGGAAGGAGTCGGTCATGTCCTTTTATTTGGAGCTCTTCCGCATTTGCCTTTGGGAATAAGGAAACCATGAAAAACCTTATCCGGGAGGAGTCGGCCGACAGTCAACATGAAACTGTGCGGCCTTCAGTGATTTCAGTAGATGAAATCCTGCATTTTGTGGTGATGGGTGTGGGTGTCTGTTTTTATGTGATATATACTTTATGGGAATTTTTAGGATAAACTTACATACATATAGATAAAATAAATATTATTATATAAATATATACATAGATATATAGACATAAGTTGTGGGGAGGGGTCTGGTGATTGGGAATACCTACCGATCGCTCAGTCATCCGCGTCTGATTCAGGATTGTGCCAAATGTGATTAAGGTCCATCAGAATATGTTTGGGTAGTCTGTGTTTGTACCTGAAAGGGAGATCGCTAGGTGCATTGTATTGACCGATTTCTCTGATGAGTTTATTTTTACTATGTTGAAGTGACTTGTAAAATCGGTCGGTCAGTCTGTGTGTGTATTCAAATAAGGTCGGTATTTCTTCTCTTGCATGTAGTCTTTTCAAGTTTGTTCTGAGTCTTGTGTTGTACGTGATTTTAATGCAGAGATTTTGTAAAGTCTGTAGTTTTGTGTGGTCAGAGTGAGAGATGCTGCCCCACACGGGGATAGCATGAGTCAGTACCGGTCGAATGAGCGAATAGTAGATCAGGAGTTTGGTTCTGGGAAGTAGCGGACTTCTTCTGTTGAAGATTGGCTTCATCGCGCCGACTGCCTTTCTGGCTTTCACGTGCATCTTGGCTACGTGAGATTTCCAGTTGAGACGTGAGTCCATTGTGAGGCCCAGGTAGACGACCTCATCTTTCCATTCTAGGACGTGTCCTCCCATTTCGATGTTGACGTCTGGTGTTCTTATTTTATTTTTCCTCGAGTACATTATGACTTCGGTCTTCGCCTCGTTCAGTTTGAGTCGCCATTTTTTGTAGAACTCTACGAGTGCGTCGAGCGCCCTCTGTAGGTATATGGCTGCCATGTCTGCTTGCGTCGAGGAAACGTAAAGTTTGACGTCGTCTGCGTAGATGGAAAGGTTGCATCTCTCGTCATGGGGGATGTCGTGTGTGAAGATGTTGAAGAGGTGAGGTCCCAGTAGACTTCCCTGTGGCACGCCTTTTGGAATCTCACGTAGTGTCGACAGCGCGTTCCTGATGAAGACTTGGAAGGATCTGTTCTTGAGGTATTCTTGTATCACTCTCGTTAGGTATATGGGCGTGTTCAGTCTGTGTAGTTTGTGCAGGAGCCCTTTGATCCAAACGGTGTCAAATGCCTTTTCCAAGTCTAGCAATGCAGCGGCGGTGTAGCGATTTTCGTTGAATCTTCTCGCGATGAATTCCGTTACTCTGGATAGCTGATGGGTGGTGGAATGCCTTTTCCTGAATCCGAATTGTTCGTCTGGCAAAGTGTCTTCGTGGTGTGGTAAAAGTCTGTTGAGAATCACCTGTTCAAATACCTTGCTCAGCGTGGAGAGTAGGCTAATCGGCCGATAGTTTGTCGGCTGCTTCTTGTCCTTGTTTGGCTTGGAGAAGGGCAGCACGGTCGCCGTTTTCCAGATCTCAGGGAAATGTCCGATGGTCAGGCAGGCATTGAACAGTTTGGTGATGAAGATGATGGCTTTCTGAGGTAGATGTTTCAGTAGGATGTTATGTATTTGATCGCTTCCCGGCGCCTTATTTGTTTTCAATCGCCTGATAATGACGGCTACTTCGCTCGGTGTGCTGAAGTGGATATCGGCGGCGTTCGTCTGCTCGGCTTGTTCGAGGTTTCGTAGAGACTCTTCTACTAGTCGATCCGTTTCCGGGTCCGATAGGCCGTCCGTGGCTGCGTAGGCTCTCTCAAATCCATCGGCGAGCGCGTTTGCTTTTTCTTCGAGTGAAAGTGCCAGCCCTGATCCGTCTAGCTTCTCTAGCGGGGGAATCGCGTGATCCTCGTGTCTCAGCGCTTTTGCCATTTTCCATAGGCTGTTGTCCTTTGGCGTGAGTGACGTAACTTTCTTCGTCCAAAGTTCGCGTCTGAGGTCGGTGATCTCTTGCTTGATTTCCCGCTGTAGTGTGTTGTAGGCCGTTTTGAAGTAGCCGTCGCGCGTGTGATGGTAGATGCGTCGCAGGCGATTTTTCTCCTTAATGAGCGATAAGACGTGCTCGGGAAGCTTGATCGTGAATGTCTGTTCGTCTTTGAGGGGGATGAAAGTGTCTTGTGCAATTTGGATGATTTCGGTCAGAGTGCTTGCGGCTTCGTCGATCTCTTCCTTTGAGCGCAGAGTTGCCGACGTGAGATGTATCCGTTCGTTAATCTCTTTTTTGAATCCTTCCCAGTCGGCGTCCTTGTAGTTTCGCCGCTTTCTGGGGCTCCTTGAAGTCGTTCCTCCTATACTGAAGCTCACGGGCAGGTGGTCCGACGACAGTTCGTCCAGCGTGCGCAATGGCGAGATGGTCTTGGCGTTCTTCTCAAGTACTATATCCAGAGTACTTGGGTACATTGCGTGTGCTGAGTGGTAAGTCGGTTTGTCCGGCGCCATTATCGTGTAGTTGTGCGTCTGCATATGTGAAAAGAGCGTTTTCCCATTCGCGTTGCCTCTGTAGTTGTTCCAATAATTGTGCTTGGCGTTCAGATCTCCTCCTAGAATGACAATAGGGCGCAAATTAAGTAATTTATCGAGATCTTCTCTAACCAGTAGGTTGGGATGGTTGCAGTAGGCGGCGATGATAGTATGCGCTCTATCCTCTATGGTGACTTCGATAATCGTGGCTTCAGTATGCTTCAACTTCGGAGTAGGGATTCTTGTAGATGTAATGGTTTGACGAACGAATATGGCGGTGCCTCCGCCTGCGCCCTCTTGTCGGTCGTCTCGGTGTACTTCGAAGCCGGGCACTCTCAGGGGAATGTCGGGTTTGAGATGAGTTTCTGTAATGAGAAAAATGTCAATGTTAGTATTGTTTGCCAGAGCGAGCAATTCGTCAATTTTGAAACGGATGCTGTGGGCATTCCACAGGAGGACGTTCACCATCTGGGGATTAGACATTGATGGTGGACGTGATGAGATCCATCAGGATCCATGCCCTCTCCAACTCGTTGGATCCAGCTGCGGCCAACTGCGGTTGCACCCGTCTCAATCCCTGTAGCAGGGCCATCATCAGTTGGGCGTCTCCTGCGCCGGTGTATGCCTCTGCTGCGGGCTGCTGCGTGCGGGGCTGCGAGCGGGGCTGCTCCTCGCGCTGTTGGGGGCCTGAGGCTCCTCCGGCTACTTGGGCCCAGGTGCGTCCATCGTTCCTCGTCGTCTGATGCGCCTGAGGATGTGTCCTGCTTCCTGGCGCCTCTGTCCTGCCTCCTGGCGCCTCCCGGCGGAGCTGTCGCTGGTGTTGTTGCAGTGAGGCGACGTATGCCACCCTCTTCGGGCAGCCCCTATAGTTGGCGGGATGGGGGCCTCCGCAGTTGCAGCACGCGGCGGGCTCATCCCTGGTGGTCTTGGGGCACTCGGCGGAGGCGTGCTCCACTAGGCATTTCACACACCTCGCGGTGTGTGAGCAGTTGCGGGACCCGTGCCCGAAGTTCTGGCAGCGGTAGCACTGTGTCCCGTGCTGCAAGTGGTTGCTGCGATGTTTTTGCAGGCGGATCCTGCAGTGGCATAGGTATTTGACGGCCGCCCTCAGCTGGCCCATGTTAACTTCCTTGTTGAAGTGGACCAAGTACATTGGGTACTCGGCCGTGGTGGTCGTCATCTTGGTGACCTTGACGGGGGCGAAGCCTTGGCTCGTAAGGTCTTCGGCTATTTCCTCCGTAGCCACGTTAGGCAGGCCCTTTATCACTGCCTTCTTCATCTTGTCTGCCTCCGCCGTGTAGGTATGGAAGCCGCGTGCTTCCGCTCGCAGCCCGTTGGTGAGGGCGCGGTGATCCGCCATGCTCTGCAGGAGGATGTTGACCTTTCCCCCTGGTCTGTACCGGATCTCGAAACGCATGTGCCCGATGTGGCCCTGCACCGCTGAGGTGACCTGTCCGTGCGAGAGGGTCCCTAGGGTCATCACGACTGGGGGGACGCGGTCCTTCCTGGCGGCGCCCGTGGTACCTGTGGAGGAAGTAGATGAATTAGTGTTGGCGCGTTTCGCCTGCGACGCGCCGCCGCCTTCGGATACCTCCTTCAAGTTGCCGAAGCGGTTGCCGACAACAACCGCCCGGGGTTCCTGCGGGGATCCTGGCCTCTTGATGGGGTTGGTCGGCCTCGTCCAACCTTCCTCCTCTCTTGTCATCTCCATGTCCTGATGGGGCTGGAATCTGGGGGGCGGAACGTAGCCTGAGGCTGGGCCTACTGGAGGGCGGCTGGGCCCGGCTGCGGTGGCGGTCTCGGGCATCTTCGGGGGCGGTAGGGGGATGGCTGCCGGCTTCGTCCTTGGGTCAGCGGGATGGGGCTGCAGTGGTTGGGAATTGGGGACCTTGATGGTCCCAGTCTTTGTTCGGTAGGTGGTGATATCCTCTGGGGTGGCAGAAAGGAGCCGCGCGGGAATCATCCGCACGGCAGGTGTCCTATATTTCCGCTTTAGGATTGCGGGGGTGTTCTTGGGGGCTTCTTCTCTCGGTGGGGCCAGGTCGTCCTTCTTGTTCTTCTTTGCCTTGAAAAAGGCAGTTGGCGGCGCGGTGGCCTAAGCAGTGAGCCGGTCGGGGTCCGGCCGGCTGACAAATAGCAGGTGTCTGGCCGTGTAAACACGAGCCAGACAGAGCGGTTCGGGAGCGAAAAAATCTGTTGTCACAGAAGCGACTGTCGCTGGCGGCAGTCACTGAGCGATCCGTCTCTGATCCTTCGCGTGTCTGAATTATTTTCCTGATACCTCCCATACAGCATCAAAAAATAACACTAGGTACCTTCAAAATAAAATCGCATCATGGAGGGGGGCAGAAAAATTTAAAAATGGCTGATGGCTGTTGGCTGCATACCAAATATATATATTTTTCTATTTCCAAAAGGAACCGGCTAAAACCAACCAGTTTTCTCAGAAAAGACGAAAATATCGACCAGTGTATAAGTATTGTAATAGATCGAAATTTGAAGAATGAAATATATGTTAGTGATGAAAAATGCTCAAATTTACACTAACTACCAGGTCAGGCCTGGCAGCCTCTTCTTCCGCGTGATCTCCTCCGTGCTGCACGTGACGCACGAGGTGGACCTGTTCACGAAGTATGGCGTGGCGGAGTACCTGGGGGCCCTCGGACTCTCCGTGGCACGCGCCTACCGTGGTCAGAACATCGGCGTGGAGATACTCAAAGCGAGGTGAGGTGTTTTTTTCTACTTTCAAATCATTTCCCTTAGGACTGATGTCTTCTCAATAGAAGTTGTGTGGAGTGACTTTTTGTAACGAATGGAGGCGGAGTTCTGGGAGGGGAAAAGGTATGAATGATGGGTAGGAATCTGGTGGTAGGAAGTAAGAGTCCATCTCTCCCACTATGGAGCAAGGAGATGTTCCAAGAGAGTCTTCCTGGTGAGGTCAAAAGGTCTCCCTCAACCAGTCTCTCCCGATCCGACGGTCCGTGGAGGGTTTGAAAACTCAACTATCATGGAGAGCAATCATTTCCGTGTTTCCGATGATCTCCGTCACCGACAGCATAGACTGTTTTATCTCCCAGCCTGCACGACTAACTTGCCAATGGTCATGCCGTTGGGGAGAGCTTCCCTTTTGTTATAGAATCTCTTCGGATATACATATTTAGCATCAATGAAGCAGAGTTCAAACGCCACGCTTGGTTGCTGCTCGTGTGAAATCTGCTAGTACATATATTTTTTTAAATTATTTTCCTTGTGAATTGAAATTGTATTTCGTCAGGATACATTCAATAAAAACACACTCCGTTTAGATTACGATTTTGCAATTTTTATTCGACCTAGCTCCTTAGCTGGAGACCGCCGGATCCCAGTTCTTGGTTTTGAAGGCTTTGCTTGTCCCGTTTGCAAATTACAAAGAAGAAAAAAGATTCGAGGAATCCAATTGTACTAATAAACAAAGGGCTTAAACAAACTAACACCACAACATAAGTGTGTTTTCAAATAGCTCACAATAACACTCTCCATTACCGACTGAGAGAGAACTGCTTGATCATACAGCATGTAATTAACTTATGACAGTAGGATTTAGTTAAGCTCCGAACCTAATGCATTAGATTTTTTACCCTACAAGCAATGGTAATCTGTTTTTAAGCATGTCGCTATTTGAACATAATGTTTTTTAAATGATTCAATTGAATTGAAATATAATTTTTTGGTTTTTTCCAGGGTTCCCCTTTGCAAAGCCGTGGGATTGTCTCTCACAGCGACCGTATTCACCGCAGTGGAGTCCCAAGTTTTGGCAGCAAAGTGCGGCTTCGTGGAGGTGGGGGAAGTGTCCTACCAATTCCTGGCCGACACCTACATCTTCCCTATGAAGGGTATCACCACTGTATCGATGAAATACATGGCTCTGCCTATTAGATGAATCATTACTAAACATCACAATAAAATGACAGGTTATTTAATTTTTGACACAGGTTGAAAAACCAAAATGGTTGTTTCCACAATAGACTGCACAACGCATAGAACCGCTTTTAAATAGCAAATAATTAATGCAACCAAAAGGATTAAATAAAGTGCATGAAATCAATATGTGACTAATCTATAATAGTATATATTAGCAGCTAAAAACCCGCTTCGCAGGTTTTTGCTGCTAGGCCCAGCGGGCGGCTTTTAGTTCGGTTTCGCCCAGTTTGAGTGTAGGTAACCATTTTATAAATCCGATAAGAACTGGTTCCAAAAATTGCCTGTTCCTCGGATCCACTGTGATCCAGTCACCAGTGACAGCTAGTCACCGAGTTAAAGTAACCGTGACAAGCAATTACGCTATATGTAATCTCTGCATATCCGGAAAGATACTTAAATTCTATAAATCCGATGTACTTATACCTAGGGAAGAAACGTCCATATGCGAGCTGCTGAAGTAGCGACATCTTGTGTCGAATTCTTGAATTTGAAACCGAATTATAACAAGAGCTTTGTGTGAAATTCCACGTACACAGATGTTATTTGTGGCGCGTCGCGTATGGCGTGGCGTTCGAAGCTGGGTTCTAAAATTCAACCACGCAAACGCTACGGTAATAATACTGTTCGATCGATTCGATTCGGGCCTTTCAATCAAAGGATTAACCATAGGATTAGATATGCTACCGGTCAAAAATCATTTCATACATTCTTTTGCCTTTTGCTGCAAACGTATGTAGCCATTTTGAAGAAACTCATTTTTCGCCCTTACAGGATGTTCGATTAATTCTCAATTTGGGAGGGGGGGTATCGGTACCATTTATTGGATAACCAACACCGTTGCCATAGGTCACCCCAAGTGGTTCTCTACGTTTGGTCACTTAGCAGGGGTGCCCAAGTTCATGGGGAGCGCTTTGTATAGGTTTTGGCGGCGGATTCTTTTGCCTACCTACCGAGTGGCAGACTGGATCGGGAAAGACTGGTACAGAGGACCTTTTGACCTCTCCAGCGAAATATCTTGATCCGTCGCCTTTGCGCCGCAGTGTGAGGGATGGATTCATACGTCTGTCACTCCTGAACACATTGATCCCCAGATTCCAACCCACCCCTCATACCCTTTTCTTTCCCAGAACTTCCTCTCCTTTATTCTTCAAAATTCTTATCCTCGAAGGATTTTTTTTCTTCAAAGATAATACATATAAATATTTATTTGCTAGTTGGGAGCGGCTTTGTGCGTTGTTCGGCCTAATGTGGAGGTAGCCATTAAAGTAAGTAGGTACTAAGTACAAAAAAACAATTATTTATTATTACAATCGATTATATAAGTTAACTTACTTTCTTATAATAACTGTGATTAATTTTTGTGATAATATAATTCGTAATACCTATGTACTTAATTGGAACCAAGTACAAAAATCCTTTATTATTATGTATTAATCATTATAAATAAAATAAAATATATATTCATATCAAAATACTTTCTTCTGAAAACTGTGATATTTGTTATGTTTATTATGTTGTTTATAAATACTTAGTAGGAACTAATTTGTAATTATGTTGGTTTATTAAGAATTATTTAAAATTGTTAATATTCGTGTTGAATTTATTTTGGTTGTTGTTTCAACGATTGATCATACAATAAATTAAAACATTATTCAGAAATTGTTTTTGTTTTATTATTAAACGTAGTTCTTGCTAGTCTTACTACCTATACTAGTTCAATCGAGTAAATCGACGGTCGTCCTCTTCCTTCTCCCCTACCTTTCTATCAAAACGAAAGAGACGGAAGATGCTAGAACGATGCCACGTACGATCTCTTGCTGGGCCTAGTATATTATGTACTTTAAGATTTTATTAGAAATTGGGTAGGACAGGTCAGGGGCCTCAAATCAAGGTTCGCTCACACAGACATAAAAAAAGCATTCTGGACTTCGATCTACGCCGCTCGCGAGCTCGTGACGTAGATCGAAGTCCAGTTTGAGTTCGAAAGGACCGATATCTGTCAAACCCGATTTCTTTTCTTTATGTAAATCTAAGTTAATTTCCCTGCACTTATGTTTGTACGTACAAGTCGATATAATGTAGTTTTTTTATCAATAGATAAAAATGTGGCGTGTAGTGAATGGTAGAAGAAGTCGGGGACCCCCGAGGAAGACTTAATGCATTATCTCTGCACTGGAATGATATATGGAGTGGAATTAAAGTCGATATAATATGGTTTTTTAAAAAGCACGCCCATGTTATGATATTTCCAAAAAGATAGTTTTACTGCAGTATAAACGGCGTCAACACGTTGGAAATATTATATTAAAACTAATGCTCGGAATAAAATGTATATTTGCAGTGTTACTTATGTATTGATGATATGGAATCGAGATTATTAGCGCTTTGTATATATTTATTGCCTTTGAAGACATTCAGCTCACCGAAACCCCTTTCTTTTTGCGTCGTTCAAAAATGCCCTTCCATAAATATTATTATGATATACCCAGTAAAGAATATCATTCATCAGCCAGATAAATGTTATGAATAGTTAATTCTGACAGCTGTCAGCCACTGTCAGCGGTCGGTGTGGCAACTGGCATTTTGCGGGCATAGATTATAATAAAAGAGTACCGTTTTGGTATTGTGCTATTTTTCGATATCATCGTCGAAAATTAACAAAAATGATTATATTTTGTAACGAGAACAACGCATCGGCGTTGAAACTCGTCGTTTGCGCTAAATTTGCCAAGAAAAATATCGAAATAAAACTTGTAAACGTTAATGGTGAGTCAGACCAAAAATACGGCATACGTAAGCGAAGAAAATGCACACATTATGAATGAAAAGATTAACTTTATTATGCATGAATTTCTCAGTTTTTTATCCTTATTTGTTTCTTGCTAAAAGTGCTGATCGTTGTGTTATTTCTCCACTTTTGTGTTATGAAGTAAGAATTTGAGGTTATAACTTTATTTCATCATTTACACCGGAAACGATGAATAAAACCGATAATGATGAAATTGTTTTTCCTAGAAAAGTGTAAACAATGCTGTTAGACGCACGTGACCAAAACCCTTCGTGTCAGTTTTATTTTTCTTGGATATTTCGATGCAAATATTGTGTCCTACTTATTCTGAAAACCTCATTCAGGCCAATGTCTAAGTAATAAAAGAATTTCCACTCGGATTTTTATTAATAACCGAAAAACGTTAAATTTTCACGTTATTACAAAGAAAGAATAATAATTGAACCTACATTATTTTTCAGTACTTTTCTAATAACTGCAGCCATTTTTATTTCCACTCGGAAGATAATTACTTTGGGTAAACTTTCAAAATCGCTGGACAGGCAATACAAAAATATTTTTAGGAAAAACCTTATGATTCACCAATTAAGGCCTGTTCAGATTGAGCATATATAAAAGATCACAGCATGCCAAATATCGCTCTCCATACAATCCCTTCAGACCGTTCACACCTGAGCGCTTTATGCGCACATCAACCATAGACAATGCACATCTTATGCTGTAGCCGCTCCTGAGGCGATATGCCAACAGTTAAGCGCCCCTCACTCTGACGAAAACAGGAGAGCGGGTCATTTTAATTACGGAGCTGCCTAGACCGGTGGATGACAGACGTCAAGTTGACAGATTCAGTACAAAAAATGCGCACTCCGTGGCCGCTCGCTAATTCATCTGACCCTCTCTACTACCATAGGAAAAAATATTTGATAGCGCCGTGTGAACGGTATAAAACATAAACGTTCGCGGTTCAACAGATATCTGCTCGCGGTTATATTCGATGTCTGAACAGGCTTTTACTATATTGATATTGTCGGAATATGAATTTTTATTAAGTTGGTAAGCTCTGGCGAGTCCAGGCTGTTACTCAGAATTTTAAATTTTTACCTGGTAAAAAATTAAACATTGTGTATGAAGGGAGTTGAAGTTGTGAAAATAAATAGATTCGGTGTAATTTGAAAAATTAAAGTTTTTAATTTAAAATAAAACAATAACTTTGTAAACACCACTTTTATTTTTATACTTTATGCCGACCGGGTTTCGCTACAACCGTAGCTTCATCAGGGCAGTATAATACTCTACTAACATTAGGTTACATTTGTGTTATAATATATAATTTACCAAAAATGGGCTGGACTCGTAAAGTGGAGGAAGAAGGAGGCATAGATGGAGAATTGGGAAGGGAACGGACGTGTTCTTTATCAATAGGGAACAATCTTAGTATGGGACTTTTATTTAAATTAAGTTGGTTATTTACTACCTTACTATTAGTGTTTATGGCTTTCCTAAGTTCAAGTGCCTCTAAATTATCCAACCTTATACCGATGTTGTTTTTATGAATAAGTTTGGCGCCAGCGTTTTTGTTAAATGTATGATCGTTTTCAATCAAGTGGTTTGCAAATTCTGAAAATCCAGAGCTGTGTAAACATGTAAGATGTTCTTTGACACGGGTGTTTATGTTGCGCGCTGTTTTACCAGTATAAAAAAATGCGCAGTCGCTGCATTGAAGTGAGTAAATTCCCGAGTGAGATAGACTGTCTTCCTTATCCTTACCGTTCATTAAAAGTTTGCCTATATTATTATTAGTGTAAAATGCTGGTTTGATTTCTGATGGGAGATTTTTAACACTTTTTTGAGAGAAATTATTGATGTACAGGATTCTACGCCAATGATGAGGTTGATTATTATTACTTGGTATATTATTATTATGAGGTGGACTGTTGTATAAAAATTTACTAGTGGATAATTTTTCAAATTTTTTATTTAGAATGTTGTCGACTATATTTGGGTTGTAACCGTTATTTATTGCGATTTGTTTGATCGTAGATACATAGTTCTATTGCAAAGTTGGTATTTGATAAAGGGACTGTAACTAATCTATGTGCCATGGAATGAAACGCTGAATGTTTATGGGAGTTGGGATGGTTAGAGGAATTGTGAATCGTTATGTCAGTGAACGTCGGTTTGCGGTAGATTTTAAATTCGATTTTATTATTTATTTCCCAATTCTCCATCTATGCCTCCTTCTTCCTCCTCCACTTGACGAGTCCAGCCCATTTTTGGTAAATTATATATTATAACACAAATGTAACCTAATGTTAGTAGAGTATTATACTGCCCTGATGAAGCTACGGTTGTAGCGAAACACGGTCGGCATAAAGTATAAAAATAAAAGTGATGTTTACAAAGTTATTGTTTTATTTTAAATTAATAATGTCACATCACAAAGTATCCGCTTCATATGAACAAATTTAAGTTTTGTTTATAATTTAAGTGTTAAATTTTTTTTTAATCCTTCAATGGGCTTAGCAGAAAGGAGTAAAGATTGTTGTGCAGTGTTTTAAGTGGGACGGATGTACACTGTGCAAAGGGAATATAGAGTCTTAAGTTACGGAAAGGTTTTGTTATACGAATTATAAATCCCAGCATTTTGTTGGCTTTGTTGATGATTTCATCAGTGTGTTGTATAAAATTTAATTTAATATCCAGTATTACCCTAAAGTCCTTGATAGATTCTAAGATAAATTTAATTTAATATCCAGTATTACCCTAAAGTCCTTGATAGATTCTAAGATAAATTTAATTTAATATCCAGTATTACCCTAAAGTCCTTGATAGATTCTAAGATAAATTTAATTTAATATCCAGTATTACCCTAAAGTCCTTGATAGATTCTAAGATAAATTTAATTTAATATCCAGTATTACCCTAAAGTCCTTGATAGATTCTAAGATAAATTTAATTTAATATCCAGTATTACCCTAAAGTCCTTGATAGATTCTAAGATAAATTTGTACAATGTGTTTCAAGTTTATGTATATTTATTGCAGATGAGCAATTACCTTCTCCCAAAGTGTTGCCAACACTACAAGTGTCGCCCGATGTAAACATTTTTTCGAGCAATGCGGCCAGTACTTACTTGTTTTCACCAGAAAACATAAGAAATAACCTGTTGGAGAGGTAAGAATTAAATTGTTTTCATTCATATTAAAGGGGGCGTATTTTTTTTTAGATTATTACGTTAGCATAATATTTAAAGCAATTTTTTCTTCAATTTGTATAATGGTATTAACTCCTCACAGTAAACCCCGATCTTTAACCCGTTCAGACCTGAATTATTGTTGAGCGAGAAAAAAAATATTTC
The DNA here is from genome assembly GCA_929108145.2 of Limnephilus rhombicus. Taxonomy (NCBI): domain Eukaryota; kingdom Metazoa; phylum Arthropoda; class Insecta; order Trichoptera; family Limnephilidae; genus Limnephilus; species Limnephilus rhombicus. The sequence continues at coordinate 19,914,837 of OV815296.1, read as the reverse complement.
AGAGTGGATTGGGCTTCATTGGGGTTTTAATAAAACAAAAATATTTTTAAATTTTTTTTTTGTATTGTTTATTAGGAAATTGAAAATGTGCATAATTATGCCCAATAGGTCTCAACGTACGCAGAAAACTGTAAAAAGGAATGTTGTTGAATAGGTTGTTAATATGTTTATAATACATATTTTAATACGAAATTTTCAGTTTAAGTTTATTATTGTTTTTTTATTATTTTTTTTACATTAACTCCACACAGGAGGCCCTGAGGAAAATAATTTCCCTCAGGGCCTATGTCATCTGAGATGCTGTGTGGAGGGTTTTTTTGAGGAGAGGAAGGAATGAACACTGGTCTTGAAGAGACCCATGTTGTAGGAAGGAGGAAACACAGAGGCAGGCAAATCGTTCCACAGCCGAGCTGTTGAATACAAGAACGAGTCGAAGAAGCGACCCGTTCTCATGTGACAAATGTCAACCATGTACATATATTGGGCACAGATTTTGTGTTTCCCGACTATGCACCGGTGCCTTAGGGGTCAATGACGCTAGTTCCTTGGAGCATCTTCTATTGTAATACCGGTAGAACAAGGATAGCATTCCGGAGGCCCTGAGGAAAATAATTTCCCTCAGGGCCTATGTCATCTGAGATGCTGTGTGGAGGGTCTTTTTGAGGAGAGGAAGGAATGAACACTGGTCTTGAAGAGACCCATGTTGTAGGAAGGAGGAAACACAGAGGCAGGCAAATCGTTCTACAGCCGAGCTGTTGAATACAAGAACGAGTCGAAGAAGCGACCCTTTCTCATGTGACAAATGTCAACCATGTACATATATTGGGCACGGATTTTGTGTGTTTCCCGACTATGCACTGGTGCCTTAGGGGTCAATGACGCTAGTTCCTTGGAGCATCTTCCATTGTAATACCGGTAGAACAAGGATAGCATTCCCACCCGACGCCTGTGCTCTAAAGATTGCAATCCGTCTGTTAAGATGGGAGAATCTATGAAACGAACGACGAGGGTATTTTTCAGGTATTTTAGAGCCCCAGACCAGAGGTGGCTGCTAAATTCAACCATGGGGCACACTTGTCATTTGTACAGGGTTAGCAGTTGTGTACTATTAAAATATCTGAGTGCCCTGTTGTACAGTACACTCAGTTTTTGAGAGGCTAACTTTACTTCAGGCTTCCCAAAACTAAACTGACGTGTACACAGAACAGCGTGTTTTATAAAGGTCAAAAACTTTATAATAACCTACCAAATTCCATAAAGGAAGCCTCAAGTCTTGGCACTTTTCGTAAAACATGTGCTACATACATTAAGAAAAATTTATGAATTGTATTTATTTGTATTAACTGTATGTCTTAAACCCTATTGTTTGTATTTCTAACTGGAGTAACTGTATTTCTTTTTAAAACTGTATTCTTTCCGTTATAATTTTATGACTATATTTATTTTATTATGTATTTTATATGTTTTTTTTAATACTAGATGTATGAAAAAATTTGCTTACATCTAAATAAAGTTACAAAAACAAACAAAAACAAACAAAACTCTGACTTCGATGCAGCTCCCATATCTGAGCTGGTCACTTAGAGTTACACAACTACAAAAGTAGTTTTTTCTATATTAGTATACCTCTTCGTTGATGATAGTATCTGGAAAAATTTTATCTGCACCTAACTTGTTTTGTAGAAGTCGAAGGTTCACGTTCCAAAGAATTGTCCTCCAAACGTACAGTTTTTACGTCAAAGTTATCATCGTCACTCAGGTCTGCGTCAGAACCATTCTCCAACAATCTCAAAATCACCTCCAAGTCTTCTTTATTCATAGGATTATACATTTTTCCTAAAATTAACCAGAAAACATAAGTTTTCCAAATCATAAACAAAGATGTACAACATTTGTATACATCGTGGAAAGGTGCCACAGAGACTGATTGTGCACAATTCTGCACATCAAAATTCAAAAACGTCCATACGCTTATGTATTTCACTATTTACTTCTTCAATTCGTTAATTATTATTATTAACATTTTAAAATTGCACCTGCGTACTCCTTTTGTTAAATATTTATGAAATTTTAGTAAAAATCATGAAAACAAAATGTACTTACCAGCACTCCTGTCAAATGGTTCAGTCGCACTATTTGAAAGAACCAATATTTTTAACTTTCACGGGTAAATGTCTCCACTGGTCATATTTTTAGGCAATAATAATGATGCTAGTCTAATAAAAAAAGGGGAAACATTTAAAAAAACATAAAATTATACCTTATATTATGCTTTGAAATTAATGTGCATAATTATGCTCAAGGGTTCTGAATGGGTTAAAGTAAAGGAAGTTCTGAAAAGGCAAAAGGTATGAGGAGTGGGTAGGAATCTAAGGATCACTGTGTCTAGGAGTGACAAACGTATTAATCATCCCTCCCACTGCTGTGGAAGGCAATGGGTCGAGAGAGTCCAACTGTAGAGGCCTCTGTCAGGCACACCACACAGCTGGTAGGCCACCGAGACCTACACAAACCTCACACCATGTAACCAGGCACCTCTATTAAGTCCCCAAATGTAGCGAACCAGTTGGGATGACCTATGGCAGAGGTATTGGTTATCCAATAAAAACATACGCACCTCGCAATTTTAAATTGTATTATTGTTTCCTACTTCATGTTGTAGGACGGAGGAAACACAAAATCCCAAATTAAATCCACAGACAAGCTGTTAAACCCAAGAACTAGTCATAAAAACAAACCATGCTCACGCGGAAAAATATGTGCAGTAATTCTATTTGCATAAAGTCTGTTTGCAATGACTTTTTCTTCAATTATTCTAGCTCGCAATGGCTGGAATGGGAGGCAACCCTTCTCCTACCCACCATTGCCAACCTGACGGCCAGCAAGACCGTGGCGGCAGAAGCATCAGTGAGGTTGGTCAAACTGCTCGCTCACCTGAGCGCCAGCCTGCAGGATAAAAAATACATCTTGGGGGTAAGAACTAACTGGTACCACTACAAAATATAACATTAAAGAAAAAAAATTAAAAAATAAAGAACTAACTTAACCTTTTCTTTTATAGGGATGTCGAAAGTGAAAAAAAATATCGATGTATCGATATTTATTAAAATATCAATATCGACGTCGATATATCGAAGAAAAAATATTGATATATCGTTCAAATTTTCAAGAGATTTTGCGTTTTAAAAATAATAGTGTATTCAGCTCAATATTATCAATAGTAATTTTTGTACACAATGTGCTTTTTTTAATATACAAAAATCTCAATAAAAATTAAGGTATTTTTATCACTATTCATTTTTATTACGTAATAATTACAAAAATATCAAAAACTAAAAAGCTGTTTTCTAACTTATATGTAAACTGAGACGCATACAAAGTTTGTATGCATCTCAGTAACATTCTATTGGCGTATTAATCTGTCATAAAGGACTTTGTGTTTGGAACAAGGTATAGTCAATAATCATAAACAATTGGGAACCAACACATAGGAGTGGCTTAGAAAAAAATGGCGAAAAATAGCATACATTTCTATGTATGCACCTACACACATGATATAGTATTGGTGATCACAAATACTAATGTTAAGACAATAGATTTGTAAGCTAATAGTTAAAATTTCAACCGCCAGATGTCATGACCCAATACAGTTACTTTTTTCCGTTCGTTCCTATACGGTTTTGGATTCTAGTGACTTTAAATACATACATTTAAAAAAATATCGTTTTTGATACAATTTTCGATATTGGATATTTTGTATCGATATATCGGCTAAAAATAACGATATATTGAATTAAAAATATCGATATATCGATACTTTTTCAACAAGCCTATTCTTTTATCATGTTTTTTTTTTAATTATGTTTGCTTCTCCAGAGTCATAAATGCTTAAAGAATTGCCCTGGTTAAATGGCCTCCAATCAGAATCAGAATGTTACTTGAATGGCTTTTGTACGACAATTTTTTTATTTTAAAACTACTGAGTTCCCGGCATGTCCCTTTCCCCATTCCGTCTCCCCTTCCTCTCCCGCGTCTCCTTCTCCCATGTTCTCACTCCGCCTTCCCTGCCCCCACTTCCGCTCTCCCCATCCTGCAAGCCTCCCTCCCGAGTTCCCCTCCCCCTTATTCCGGTACATTCAGTTTCCAAACAGCTCGCATGCCACCTATTGCAATTTTTTCATACAAATTTCATAAAACCTTCGCGGGCGTGCTCACAACAACTCACCAAAGTTTCATCGCAATCAGATGAATGATTAGCAACGCCTAATTTCATGATGCCAGAACTCACTGTTATATATAGAAACTATCGCGCACATCAAATCCCCAAAGTTTCATCGCAATCGGATGAATGGTTTAGCAACGCATAGATATTTCATATTCTGATATACTCGCATAAATATATATCCCCAAGCAAGCATATTTTTATTTTTATATATATAGATTACATTTGTTGAGTTTAAAGACCTCTGTGATAGATTCTCATTTCTGGACCAGTTCACTGTTCGAAACCTGTGTGGGAAAATTATTGCATGTTTTTGAATATTGTATTATACTGTGTTTGTATATACGAGTATGTATGTACGTATATTTGTTTATTTCAGGAAACCATATCTGTGGCAGACATCAGCGTGTGGTGTACCCTGTATACAATCTTCAGTGATGCCAACCTAACAAAAAAGTACATCTCTCCCGAACCGTCCAATACTGAAAATCTGAAGTATTGGCATGAAAGAATATTTTTGCTGTTTGAAATTCAGGTAATTAGAATAATCCACTGTAAAAGGTATGAGGGGTGGGTAGGAATCTGGAGTCAGTGTGTCCAGGAGTAACGGACGTACGAATCCAACCCTTCCACTGCGGTGTAAGGCTGTGTTCCGAGAGAGTCCTGTTGGGGAGATCAAAAGGTCTTCCTCAAACAGTCCTTCCCAATCAGGCCTGCCAAGCAGTTGGTGGGCAGACGCATCCGCCGCCAAGCCCCGGACAAACCTCATCCCATGAACCAGGGCACCCCTGCTAAGTTATCAAATGTAGCAAACCACTGATGGGGGGTAACCTGTAGAAGAGGTGTTGGTTATCCAATAAATGGTTCCCGGGGCGGCGGTACCCGTACATGCCTCCCAAATGGTCGATGTTTAACTTTTATCAAGAATCATTCTCGCTGTTTATTGTTAAAAATGCTGTATTTTTCCTTTTTAAATGAGGAAAATAAACTTGATAAATTACATACAATGTGTTTTCCATATTGTAATAAATTCATAGAAATTTTATAATCTATTTCAGGTATTTAGTAGAGTTTTATTACATTTTTTTCTTTATCTAATGTAATAAAATGTATAATTAGTATTTTTTATTTTCCATTTAGGATGCATTGAAGCAATACCCTTTGAAATCTCCTGATTTAACTCAAATTTTGAACTCGACTTCTGTGTCTGGAATTCACACTCTTTCAACACCAACACCGAGTGCTTTAAAAAGCAATATGGAATCCACAAGGTTAGTATGAAATAATCTTCAATACTAACAGTTAAAAACCCGCTCTGCAGGTTTTTACTGCTAGGCCCTGCGGGCGGCTTTTGCTTCAGCTTTGCCCAATTAGTGTTCGTGACCATTTTATAAATCCAATAGGAACTGGTTCCAAAAATAGCCCGTTCCTCATATCCACTGTCATCCAGTGATAGCTAGTCACTGGGACAAAGTAACCGGGACGGGCAATGACGTCATATTTAATATATAGCGGGGGACAAAAAATTGATTTATAGACTCATTTGAATGCTCCCCTCCACACGGAATCTTTAGTAAAAGGCAAAGTATTTATTAGTTATTGAAGGGAAACCAGAGTAATGGACCTAAGCAAATTTTTTTAATATAAATCAGGTTGTTGGAATTATTTATGTGCGAGACGCAGATGAAAGTGGCGCTATCTATACTCTAGTTTTGTAATTTATCCGTATTATTAACATCAGAAAAAACTCACGTGAACATATTATATTACTCAATATTATATTAGATAATTAATACTGTTTGATGAAAGATGGCAGCACTTCCGTTTGTATCTATTTGTGAGTAGCGTGTGTACGCAGACGCAAGGATATTAATATTGTTTGATTCAAAACATAAACATTGTGAAGAATTTCATTAACACGTGGATTTTTTTTTAATATTCATTCTAGTCATCTGATTGCAACAGCCAAGCACTTCCAAACCTTCCTCTACCTGCCTTCATAAATGTTTAATAAAATTGATGACTGGATATGAAACAAAATACTCTCTTCGATCTTAACTGTTTTGTTGAATGATACCCATATCAAAAGGCATGTCAAATTATATTTTGTGTTTGGAATTTTTATTTTAAAATAAATTTTTATGGGAATTATGATAATATTGAAAGTTATGGAGGTTACGAATTTCAGAGGATTCAAGAATTAGTGCTTTTATTAATTTTTGGTTTGTTTGCTAGATTTGTTAAGTGCTTAAAATGTAATTTATTGAACATCTTATTTAAATATCTTGATGTTTGTGACAGCGTATATTTGTTTCTAAGTAATTACTACGTACTGGATTGAGATATAAAGTCGATAAAATGTTATTTTTTTGTTGTAAGTGGATGGCAGAAAAATTCGGGGACATTCGAGGAAGATTTAACACATTAACTCTGTACTGAAATGAGATAAAGAGTCAAATTAAAGTCGATATACATAATGCAGTTTTTTTTAATACTAACCATGTAGTATGCTACATGAAGTGAACAGTAGAAAAAGTTGGAGACGGCAGAGGAAGACATGAATCAAATAATTGTTTGTGGTAAAATGAGTCGTACATGATGAAAGAAGAAAGGGGTTTAAGGAGAATGTGTTACATGGAAGCGAATGGTAGATGAAGTCGGGGACACCTGTGGAATACTTTTTGTATGGTTTACAACTATTTATTCTATTATTTTAGCACTCCCGGAGCGAGTCCAGAACTAAAGGTGGAAGTGGCGGTGACAGAGGAAGAGATGAAGTTGGCAGAAGAGTACTGGAAGAATGGACACAAGTCGCTGAAGGAGAAAATCACCGATGAGAAGATTGTGTAAGAAAAACTATACGTATCTACATACAAAATAATGTTATGTTGGGAATAAATTTAAAGGTGCGTTAAAGTGTTTCTAAAGATTCAAGAGAATTATATGCTACATTTGTTTTGTAATATTTCTGGGATAGATTGAGCTGTTAATCAATGAGCTATGATTGTTTAATTTGCACTATTTCAATAAATTTCCATTCATTGCGGGTGCGATTAATAAATAGTTCGGCATAATAATAATACAGATACAAATAATTGCGGTGGGGGGGCGGGTTCACAAATCCACGAGAAAGACCGATTTGCGGGTTATTCCATAATGGCGGCGATTTTGACTGTTTCCGCATTCAACAGCGGAGCGTTGGTTATCTGAACATTTCAAACCATATTCAAAAACATTTGCGTGGCCTTCGACAAATACAAGAGCACTGGGATTTATCTATGGTTTTAGTATTTGAAATTGGAAGGAACAGGAATATGTACATATTTTAGGCAATTCGACTACAATTATCAAACCAATTAATTTATAAGTAGGTACCAAACCGGCGCAACAATTGTTCATGTATTCTTGGTTCTAGATTGCCCAAAGAAGGCCAGAAAAATATCCTGATCACATCAGCTTTGCCCTATGTCAACAATGTGCCCCATCTCGGAAACATTATTGGTTGCGTTTTGTCGGCCGATGTATTTGCAAGGTAAGACCTTTTTGTTACGTATTGTCTACATCGCATCTTGTTATCTCAAACCCAAGGATTGGCTATGGCTAAATAATTTGTGTGTTTCAGATATTGCCGCCTCTGCAATTACAACACCCTTTTCGTTTGCGGGACGGACGAATATGGTACAGCCACTGAAACTAAGGTAAATAAGTAATATTTTTTTTGATTTTGAGTTGCAGGGTACACACATGTACGATATAAGGAATCGAACATTCATTTATCATTCAATTACAGGCATTAGAAGAAAAACTCACTCCCCGTCAGATTTGCGACAAGTATTTCGAGATCCACAATTCCGTCTATCGCTGGTTCAGAATCGGTTTTGACTATTTCGGCCGCACTACCACTCCTGAGCAGACTGAGTGAGTATAACTTTGTACTTACCAACCAACTAATCGAGTTACGCATAATCCTCTCACTTAATATATCGATATATAGTTGATCAGTCGGACATCTCTGAAAAATCGAAATTTGAGTTCAATATGCAGTTTATATGTAAAAGTGTACCCTCTGGTACAATACTCAGATTACTCTTAAACACCACCAAATCAATTATATAGCAGAAAAACTTGTGGAGACATAAACAAAATGTTGATGTTTTCTGGGTCACAATTATATAGCAGAAAAACTTGTGGAGACGTAAACAAAATGTTGATGTTTTCTGGGTCACAATTATATAGCAGAAAAACTTGTGGAGACGTAAACAAAATGTTGATGTTTTCTGGGTCACAATTATATAGCAGAAAAACTTGTGGAGACGTAAACAAAATGTTGATGTTTTCTGGGTCACAATTATATAGCAGAAAAACTTGTGGAGACGTAAACAAAATGTTGATGTTTTCTGGGTCACAATTATATAGCAGAAAAACTTGTGGAGACGTAAACAAAATGTTGATGTTTTCTGGGTCACAATTATATAGCAGAAAAACTTGTGGAGACGTAAACAAAATGTTGATGTTTTCTGGGTCACAATTATATAGCAGAAAAACTTGTGGAGACGTAAACAAAATGTTGATGTTTTCTGGGTCACAATTATATAGCAGAAAAACTTGTGGAGACGTAAACAAAATGTTGATGTTTTCTGGGTCACAATTATATAGCAGAAAAACTTGTGGAGACTTAAACAAAATGTTGATGTTTTCTGGGTCACAATTATGTAGCAGAAAAACTTGTGGCGAATTAAACAAAATGTTTATGTTTTCTGGGTCACTAGTAGGATATTTCATGTCATACTAATGTACTGGACCGTTGTTATTTTATGCCTCTCGGTGTTATTTTATACCGTATTTAATATGTAAAATACAGACATGTGTAAATAATATTTGATTTATGCAGAGCATTCGAATATTGCTTTCGTTGTTATCTCAAAACTTAGTATTTGAAGATGTCTGACTAATTAAATGGACGGATCGGTGTTTTGTGTTATGTTTTTATTGATTTTTTTTTTTCTTTTTAGGATTGTGCAGAAGATGTTTTTGGATTTGTATAAAAATGGTTTTGTGGAAACGCAAACTGTGGAACAGCTGCTCTGTGAAGGATGTAATCGCTTCTTAGCAGACAGGTAAGGAAAAATACTTATTTTATGGTTTGTCACCAATTGGGGTATGTTGTGAGGCTGAAAGGGATGAGGAGGGGAAGTAGATGAATGTATTTAAGCCAAAATGAATGGCCAAAGCCATTTCAAGCAATGCTTCAAATCCTATTGGTGGTCTTTCTCCAGGACGATAACTAAGAATATCTACCACTCTGGAACGTGTCGCAAATGTACTGCATACTATGTTTGTATGACTCTTAATTTCCGGTAATAAGATAACTTAAGTTGTGTAGGGTACCTTCCAAAAAGTTATAGGTTGGAATGATTAGAAAGGTTTATTTAATTAACATAAATACAGTACAATCTCACTAACCGGCACTATTAAAAACAAGAGGGTGCCGGATTATTGGAATGTTCGGATTACTGGATTATAGAAAAAAAACATAATAAATAAAATAAAGCATTTCATAAAGAGAATATTACACACTATTCTCACTTCAAAACAACAGGTAAATACGTACCCACGTGCACATGAGATAAGTTTTGAGGTTAGACTGCTAGACGATGACGTGGCGATGGAGCGCATAGGCGTAGAGGGGCGAGGGAGGCGCGGTCGGAGGGTGCCGGATTATTGGACTTATCGGTCTATTGAAGTGCCGGATTAGTGATATTGTACTGTATTTATAACGAATATTAACCTGAACAGACGTCCTTACTAGGCTAGGCTCTAAGTAATTATGTGTAACCGTGCTTACCTAAGACACAAACGGCTATGGATAGTATTCTTCTGATATCCATCTCGACTGCCATCTGTTGGGATTTAGCAAATCTTTGCATTATAAACTAAGCTATCGACATCTATTGAAAGAAGCTGAAACTACATGAATAACACAAGTCTACAAAAAAATAAAAATTGAAAGGCTGTTTTGGTTTTTTTGCGTAATTCTTATGTTTTTGGGTGTGCTGAATCCGAAAATGACTTTCATTTTGTCACAGAATGTCACGTTTTCTGACAATGTAGGTATCTATGTTAAACAAGTTATCATCTTAAAATATAAGATAAGAGACTAAAAAATTTTTTTTTTAATTATAATTGCTTAACAAAACTTTTTTTTAATCTAAAATACATTGATTAGTAAGCACTAAACACATTTCTTTTTCCCAGTGAGACTCCTTTTGGTACATTTTCGCTTGTAGGAAGCAACTGGTAGGCCTCTCTGAAGCGTCCAACAGTAGTCTGCAATCATTGAGATGCTCCATCTTCCCTGGTATCTTTTTTCCATCTCCTTAATATCTTAGTGAAATCGTTCATTTTGCTCTCCACTCACATATCCTAAATTTTCTGGAAAGTAGTCGAGGTGGGAATGAAGAAAATGAAATTCTTTGAAACTCATTAGGCAACCTAAAGCTTGAAATGCTTTTAACGATTTGTTTGTAGTTAGGGTCTTTGTTATTGCCTAAAAATTCAGGTTACACCTCCCCGATCCCTAGTTCCCCTCCCCCCCTCCCTCGAACCCCATACCCGAGTTCCCCTCCCCCCTCCCGCATTCCTTACATTCATTACAGTCCCAGTACATTCAGTCTTGACAGCTCGCGTGCCACCTATTGCATTTTTTTATACAAAATTCATAATGCCAGAGCTCACCAGTAGTTTTATACAAACCTTGTCTTGACAATAACGAACACAAAAAAAAATTAATCCAATTTGGTGCAGTCGTTCAAAAGTTATGCGCATACATACATTTCTGCGATTCATTTTTATTTAATTAATTAATTTTTCGTAATTTTATGATACCAGAGCTCACTATTGTAACAGAAACCATCGCGGGCATGCACACATCAAATCCCCAAAGTTTCATCGCAATCGGATGAACGGTTTAGCAATGAAATGTTTATTGCCAGAGCTCACTATTGTATATACTATCAATATCTACATATACATGTATACCGTTTTGCAAAATAACCTGACCTTTGTTGGAATTTTTTGAGTATTTTTCTAGTTTTCAGAACACCTAAACACATAGAAATCAGTTGAAAACATCCAGACAGCATTTTAGTTGTAGACCTGTGTAATCGATACCCTTTTAGATGGGTAGGAATATCTCCGCTCACCGCTCGGAGATATTTTTCATCTAAATGTCGCGAACTCATTTAAATAAATAACACTTTGATATTTTATATAGCTAGATTTATTAACACAAAGTACTTCAAAGGTTACAAAAGTTATCCGCGACAATTATTTTAACGCAAGCTAATTTACTTATTTTTACTGGCGGATGCTGGCGAGGAAGAAAGCCGATGACAGAATGAGCTAGAACGTATCGTCAAATCCGAGCTCACTTCTGTCATCTGCGCATTACGACTGCGCAGGCAGTGTTGTCAGCTTAAAAATGATATCAGGGCACAAAAATAATATATGCGGTGCCTACATACCTCCCCACCAGCATTTTATGCGATAAACAAACATATATGTAAAGAAAAACTTAAAAATGATATCAGGGCACAAAAATAATATACGCGGTGCCTACACCCTAAACTGTGTGTAACTCCAAAATAATATACGCGGTGCCTACACCCTAAACTGTGTGTAACTCCAAAATAATATACGCGGTGCCTACACCCTAAACTGTGTGTAACTCCAAAAGTTCCTCAGTTGAAATGATCTATTTAATCTTTTATAAGGGTGATATTATTTCCATTTTATGTAAGTGACTGGTCCTCTATTCCGTTTGTCAGGTTCGTGGAGGGCACCTGTCCGCTGCCCGGGTGCGGCTATGCAGATGCACGCGGCGATCAGTGTGACGGCTGCGGTAAGCTGGTCAACGCCACGGAGCTCATCAACCCGCGCTGCAAACTGTGCGGCAAGCCCCCGGTGGTGCGAGAGAGCAGTCACTTCTTCCTGGATCTGCCACAAGTAAGATGTGTACCTGATCTAGCTGCATCATCCGGTCTTGTGGACATCTTGTTTACTTGCTCTAACTGATGTGATGATGTGTGTTTACAGCTAGAGCCACTCCTGCAGACGTGGGTGGAGTCGAGCGAGGCAGGCTGGTCTAACAGCGCTCAGCAGATTACCCGTGCCTGGCTCAAGACCGGTCTCAAGTCCCGTTGCATCACCCGGGACCTCAACTGGGGAGTCCCGGTGCCGGTGGATGGCTTCAGGAATAAGGTAACTACTCATTACTCTACTCGAGGCGTGTTGACACTATCATCACTAGCACAACTTCCCAGGATGAGATTTGGCCTTCTCTACAAAAAATGTTTTCCAAAAACATTAACATTGAGGCGTTAACACAAAATTAAAAATTTAGACATCGCTTTTCATTCAAATCTTTCATTTGTTAACCACTTAATGGAAATCTCTAATAAGGGCTTACAAATGTTGGAATTTAAAACTAGATTATCTAGAAATTTCAACAATGTTAAGTGCATTAAACTGTTCTTCTTTCGTATGGTGGGGGGTCAGAGGGGGATATCTAGGTCTGCGAGCCAGTCCAGGGCCGCAGGCGGTGCCCTGTGGACCTCATCAATCCCGTCGGGAAATGATGAGGTCCACAATTATTCACTTTCTCAACTAAGAGAGAGTCCGCCCTGTTGAAGTTCGTAAACTCGCAATTGTGATCCCAGATGTCAGTACGTCTACCACACAAATGATTTTGACGGAAAAATAGCATTTGCAAATTGCATGCTCGTTGGGTTCCCAAAATGCTGAAGAGAAAAATTGTGTGAAATGCGCTCCGGTCTCTTTGAACCGTTTTTCTAACCCTGGAATCGAAAAGGCAATCAATGACTTGCATTGTTTCTTCACCTGAAACAACATTTGGCCAGAAATCCTTTGGAGACTGACTAGATGATAGCATCTTTGGCAGCGGAGTTCTGCGATAAGGGAATCAAGGACCTAGTACCACAACTCACCAAGTGCATGACTATGTCGAAAAAAGTGGGGATATGTACCTAAAATTTCATACGATTTTTTTATAAAAATAAATTTTTCCTGATTTTTTAAACTAGAACAGTATTTAATTCTTGGACAACCCTCATATGTATGTTTTTTAATGTTCTGAATGTGACTTTCACTAACTTGGTATTTCTATATAAAATTCTAAATGATGCACTTGATAGTACCTACAGAATTGCTTGCATTGACAAGCTTTCGGATTCCAATAATGTGTACTACATTGTGAAATACTAGACGTTGGGATTTATTTCAGTGCAGAAATTCTGGCACTAACTATAATACTGTGTACTCCGCATTAAATATTAATATTCCTCTTTTATGTACAGGTGTTCTATGTATGGTTCGATGCCCCAATTGGATACATCTCCATCACGAAGCGCTACACAGAACACTACGAGAAATGGTGGAAGCCTGACCCCAAACACAAAGTAAGTTACTTTTTAAATACGAGGGCCGTCCGACAAGTACTTAGCCTCACCGCCCGATGGCGCCACTTATCACAAGAGATATTTAATATATTCTCTTAGACGACTCTGCCGAAATTTCAGCCAAATCGGACTTGTAGTTTTGTTTTGACAGCATGTGGAAGCGGTCGTGTCTGCGGATTTTAGAAAAACGGGAAAAGAACAATATCTGTCAGTGATTGATTCTTGTTTTTGGAAGGGAAACTGGGCAGCAAAATCAAAGAGCACTTGGATGCTGTGTACGGTGACTCTCCTCCTTCGATGGCGACCGTCAAAAATTGGTTTAACGAGTTTCAACATGGTCGCACATCGGTTTTTGATAAGCCGTGCCCAGGTGCCCCGAAAACAGCTACCACGGAGGATAACATAACAAAAATCCACGATCTCGTATTGGCAGACCGCCGATTGAAGGCGCGCGAGATAGCTGAGACAGTAAGCATCTCAAAAGACCACGTGGGTCATATCCTGCATGAAATTTTGGGCATGAGAAAGCTGTTGGCGTGATGGGTGCCGCGTTTGCTCACTCCGGACAACAAGTGAAACCGTGAGACCACTTCAGAGCAGTGTTTGATGCTGTTTAAGCGCAATCCGAAGGAGTTTCTGCGTCGTTTCGTGAAGAAGGTGAAGACGGTTTTATCAGCCGGAAAAGTGATGGCCACCGTTTTCTGGGATTCACAAGGTGTGATCTTCATCAACTACCTGGAGAAGGCCAAAACGATCATAGGGCTGTACTATGCCGAATTATTGGGCCAATTCGACACCGAATTGCTGAAAAAATGGCCACATTTGACAACGCACCGGCTCACACCTCTGCCCTCGCCACAGCCAAATTGGTCGAATTGGGCTACGAACTGCTGCCCCATCTCCAGATTTGGCCCCGTGCGATTTCTTTTTGTTTCCAAACTTCAAAAAGTCACTCGCCGGGCAGAAATTTGAGTCGAATGAGGAGGTCATCGCCGTCACGGAGGCCTTCTTTGCAGACCTCGAGAAAACGCTTGGGTCAAGTGTATCGAGCTAAAAGGAGATTATGTTGAGAAATAAAAAATACAAAATTTTCGATTTTCTTTTGTAAGCTAAGTACTTATCGGACCACCCTCGTATATGTAAGTTCCCCAATACTTGTACCATGGTTGCATTGATAAAACCCAATCGATTAAACCCTATGTCAAAACGATATTGACTAAAACCCTCATGTATGGTTATTGGGAGGTACGCGATTTATATATAATATGTAACTTTTTTAATAATGTTGTTTGTTATGTAATATTACTGGCTTATTAATGATTGGGGGGCGTGGCGGCAGACTAATGAAGCTCTGAAAGATATTGTATACAAGACGAATTGAAAGATATTATATTATAAATGATCAATTGAATCCGTTTTCGAGCTGCTTGGAGAATCGGAATTCGGAAAGTTCAGAATACCATGAGTTATGGCTACTAGGTTTAATAGATTACGCTCGGTTGGGTTATTTTTAATGACTTTCGACCACCACAACACGGGCATGTGCCTAGCATGGTGGTCGAAAAATCCCCAACTTTTGTAAAAAAAGATTTTTTCAATGAATAAAGAAACTTAAAAATTGTTGAGTTGTCGTGGAACCATAATATATTATAAGGTTTTTGTATTTTCCAGGTGACCCTGTATCAGTTCATGGCTAAGGACAACGTGCCCTTCCACTCCGTGGTTTTCCCGGCCACCCTGTTAGGAATTGGTCAGAGAAACCTGATGGTCAAACACATCATGGCCACTGGTAAGTTTATTTAAAACTAGCTGGTACCCGGCATGCGTTGCTATGCCATTTAATAAAGAAATTCTTTCTCCCTGCGCGTCCTTTCCCATTCGTCCGTTCACCTTCCTCCTTCCCTTCGTTCCCCGCGTCCCCTTCCCCTCTCGCGTTCCCACTCCTCCTACACCTTCCTTCTTTTCACTCTACTCCCCCCCCCCTTCCCCCGTCCCGCGAACACCCCTCCCGATTTCCCCTCCCCCCTCCCGTATTCGCCTCCCCCTCCCGCGGATCCCCTTCCCGAGTTCCCTTCCCCCCTCCCGAGCTCTCTGCCCTCCCGGGTTTCCCTCCCCCCTCCCCCCTCCTGCATTCCATACATTCATTCCCGATACATTCAGTTTTCAAACAGCTCGCGTGCCACCTATTGCAATTTTTTATACAAATTTCATGATGCCAGAGCTCGTATATGTTATTCTGATGTATGAGCTATATTATTGTAAAGTTTCATTAAAATCCATTCAGTATTTTTTGTGTGAAAGAGTAACAAACACACATAGATCCATGTTTCGTTTAATATTATGGCTGTCCGATGGCATGTGATCTAATGCCATTTTGAACATTTTTACTAAATCATTGTTCTGATGAAGAAACGTTTGCTTGCAGTTGACAATGGTTCGTTTCACTGTTGGATTGTGAGCACAACGCCTTTTAACTTCCGCATCTTGATTGCCCATAAAACGCTAGCTTTTTCCAGCGGCTTTGCTCGCATGGTATTAGGGTGATTCACACTCCGCCTCCTCCTCCCTCCAACCACCCGCCCCCTCCCCCACTCCTCTCCCTTCCTTCCCCCCTCCTCTCCCTCCCCCAACCCCCTCAACCCCACCCTCCTCCCCCTCCCCACACCCTACCCCCTCCCCCTCTGACCTCTCGCATTCCACACATTCATTCCCGGTACATTTAGTTTTCAAACTGCTCGCGTGCCACCTATTACAATTTTTTAAACAAATTTCGTAATGCCAGAGCTCAACAGTAGTATACAAAATAACAAAAAAAAAAAGAATTATTTAATTTGGTGCAGTCATTCGGAGGTAATGCGCATACTTACATTTCGGCGATTCATTATGACGCCAACAAAGTACTCTTTTTAGGGTGAATTGCCTAATTAAAAAAAAAAAAAAAAAACATTGTTTCCAAGGCAACAATTTGTTTGCTTTTCTTCTGACGTTTGCAATTTTGTTATTCTGAACGAACCAACAATGACAACCATAAAAATATTAAAATTTGAATATGCGATAATTCGAGTAATGTGGATATATGTTGTCGATTCAAAACCTTAAATTTAATACGTTCTTCAATTTGTGTGGACCTGAGTCTACCGTACCGAAGGGACGAACGTCAAATGATTGACAGGAAAGTAGGTAGAACAGTTTGCATGGGAAAATGAAATTGTTGTATTTACTATCTTCCAGGAATTTTTCCATATTTTCTCAACGTTTAAACCTTCCCTGGACTACGACAAACATTTCATAACCAAAATCAGCTAAATCGGCCCAGCCGTTCTCGAGTTTTAGCGAGACAAATGAACAGCAATAGATTTTTATATATATAAACTTGAAACAAGGTATTGTTATTCCCATACATAAAACAGGTAACAAGACAGACATAAACAATTACAGACCAATAACTATACTGACCACACTATCCAAAGTATTTGAAAAAATTATCAATGCTCAGTTGGTAAAATTTCTGGTGTGCCATAAAGTACTCTCAGAAAATCAATACGGGTTTCAAGAAAACAAGAGTACTTCTGACGCTATTGCCGCCGTAACTGACTTCATTGTGAAAAACCTCGATAAAAGCAAAAAATGTATTTCAATATTTTTAGACCTCTCTAAAGCCTTTGATACAATATCACACAGTAAATTATTAAACAAACTTCAAATAATCGGTATTACAGGCAACGAACTTAACTTTTTTAAGAGCTACCTTGATGACCGCAAGCAACAAGTGAAAATAATGAACACACTTAGCAATCAGTGCTCAACTCACTATGGGATACCTCAAGGTAGCATATTAGGACCATCTTTGTTCCTTTTATATATCAACGACTTATGTAACTTTAACATTCAGGGAAAAATAGTTAGTTTTGCCGATGACACTGTTTTACTATTTGAAGCTGACACTTGGCAAGCTGTTTACAAAAAAGCTGAAACGGATATAAACATTATAAAAAAGTGGTTAGATACAAATACGCTCACATTGAACACTGAGAAAACTAAATATGTCACATCAAGCATAAATATAACAGGTCAACCTCATGATGACGCCTCTATTAGAATACACACATGTTTAAATTCCGATGAATCTTGTCAGTGTCCCTACATTGAGCGCACTACACAGATGAAGTATCTCGGCCTCACAATTGATCCATATCTCAAATGGAATATTCACACTCAAATAATTGCTAACAAAATAAGAAAAACCATGCACTTTTTCAGAACGATACGAAACTTTCTCGACTTAAAACACTTGAAAATGATTTATTTTGCAGTCTGTCAATCCATTATTGAGTATGGTATCATAGCATGGGGAGGCGGTACTGCATCAGCACTGGACCCAATCATAAAGGCACAGAAAACTATTATAAAATTAATTCTTAGACTACCTCTAATTACAGACTCCAACTTAATCTTCAATATTATGAATGTGTTTGACGTTCGGCAGATATATGCAAAAACAATCCTCACTCATCTATACACAAATATACACAAATACTATGAAAAAAGATTAAACACTCGCTGTACTCGAAACAATAACAAATATTTACTACAAATTCCCATAACTCATACTACTTTTGGTCAACGAAGCTTCAGATACCTTGCAACAAGACTTTACAACATTCTTCCAATTAGTATAAAAAAATGTGATTCACAAAAAAATTTCAAAAATAACATAAAAATTTGGATAAAAAATAATGATAGAGCATTTACCGGTGCACTCACCCAAATTCGAACTTAATATTGAACCAATGCTGTTATTATTGTACCAATGTTATTGTTATTATTAATGCAACCATTCTATTGTGTGATTTTATTCTAATGTAAGTGTAGGTATGTTCACAGTATAATAAATTGACATAAAATTACTGCCTCAACACAGGCTAGCCTAGTGAGGCAGGTTATGAGAAACCTAAATTTATAATTATAAATCTCTGTTCTTTAATTACCTACTGTAATTACCTACTGTACTTTTTTAGTTGTAATGTTGCCAATTTAATTGAATAAAGATATATTATTATAAATATGTATATCTGGCTTTATTTCTACATGTGTAGTTTTTTAAATTGTATTATGACCAATGTATTCCATTATTTTTAGAATACTTGAACTACGAGGATGGCAAATTCTCCAAATCCAGAGGAGTTGGCGTATTTGGTTCTGATGCACAGGTAAACCTTTTTTTAATTAGTTGGCAACAATAATGCGTACAAAAATGAGTAAATTCGTTATATCTGGGTTATGTTGTAATTAGCTGACAAGCTTAGAAGTGTTGCTATTCATGTTCACAAAGTTTTACAAAAACATTGTTTTCATTAAAAATAATTTAAATACATTTCTAAACCATTTGTTCCTAATTCCAGGAGACCGGGATCCCCGCAGATGTCTTCCGCTTCTACCTGCTGAGCATCCGACCCGAGGCGCAGGACTCTAACTTCTGTTGGGCGGACCTCGCTACGCGCAACAACTCGGAGCTGCTCAACAACCTGGGCAACTTTGTCAACCGATCGGCCGTCTTCTGCGCCAATAATTTCAGCAGTGCAGTGCCCGCTGTGACGCTCGAGGAGCCTGATCTGAAGGTGGTGGCTCTGGTCAACCGAGAGATTACAAGTTAGTTTATTTTTTTTTTAAATTATATGGTGTAATATATCATAATATCAATCTATGATCAGTTCTAACATTGTTTGAGTTGTCTATACTATATTCAGGTCACATAGTGTCGGTAACGACTTGTGTCGAATAGACACGGATTGGCAAAGTCATTACTTTGCGAAAGCTTGCCAGACAAAATCTAGCTTCCGAGTTACAATGATGTGTCCTCTTAAACCAAATATCTATCGTACAATTTTTTTTTTACATTAGCTTCACACAGGAGGCTCTGAGGAAAATAATTCCCCTCAGGGCCTATGTCATCTTTGGGGACGCTGTACGGAGGGTCTTTTTAGGAAAGGAAGGAGACGAAGTTCTGGGAAGGAAAAGGGTATTAGGGTTGGGTAGGAATCTGGGGGTCAGTGTGTCCAGGAATGACAAGACGTATGAATCCATCCCTCTCACTGCAGTGCAAGGAGCTCTTCCAAGAGAGTATGGCTGGAGAAATCAAAGGGATTTCCTCAACCATTCTCTCCTGACACAGGTGGGCAGACGCATCCGCCCCACAAGACCCGGACAAACCTCACCTCGTGAACCTGGGCACCTCTGCTAAGTCACCGAACGTATTTGGTAGTGTTGTCCCTAAGGTCTACAGTAACTTTATTTGGTACTGGTGTCCCCAATGACTAGTGTATACAAGGTTTAAGTGTATATTGTTAATTTTTTATATTTCATTATTTTTAGGTTATGTGGAAGCCATGGAGGCGTGCAAATTGCGCGACGCCCTGAGGCATGTTCTGAACATTTCCCGTCTGGGCAACCAGTATGTGCAGGCCCAACAGCCGTGGGTGCTTCTCAAGGGGACCGATGATGCTAAGTAAATACTCACTTATCTTTAAAATAGCACATTCAATTTGAGTGTTAAAGAGAGAAAACACCACGCTTTTTATTCAAATCTAGAAGTTAACCACAGAAAAATTAAGATGTGCACCTCTATGAAACCAAATGACCGCAATTTGACAAAAATTTATGGAACTTTGTGAATTATGTTATTATGAAATGACAAAATAGTGAGGTGATAGTAACGTTTAGATAATATTTGTATTTTTCTTTTTTTTCATTATCAGTAATTTTAGTTGAAAAAATGTTGGATGAGCCATTTTTTAAAGTTTTTCAAGTTTACATTCTAAATTTTAATACTTATTTAAAAAAAACTATAATTTATTTATAAATAAATGAAACAATTTAACTTTGTTTGAACCACTTTTATATTTGAGTAAATCCGACCGGTTTCAGAATGACCGTTCCTTTTTCAGGGCAAATGTATAATTTATTTATAATAATAACACTTGAAGCTTATTTCATCACCTTTCAACAATAGTTTTTAGTTATCGGATGTGTTCAGAAATTTTCCATTTATTTGAATTTAGTGCAAAGTGGAAATTTTCTGATCTTCTGACAGAATATGCTCGAGGCCTGAGGCGTTAACCCTGGTCACTGGTAAAATGTTCAGCAGTAACTGAGCGAGAGAGTCTTGGCTCTCAACAAACTAGTACTGAGTTTAACATACGATTTATAAAACTTTGTTTTGTGCTTTAAACTAGTGAAAATATCGGCGTATCATATTAATTGTCAGATAATAGAGTGACAGATTACTGAGATACTGTAATATCATACAATATTTTTTGATTATCTTATGTAGACTTGTTGGCCTTTAACTTTTGTTTTATTTTGTTACAGAACACGCGCAGGAACAGTGGTGGGGCTCTCCTGCAACCTCTCCTGCCTGCTGGGAGTCTTGTTGCACCCATTCATGCCAGAGACTTCGTACACTCTGCTGTCACAGCTGGGCACCAAGCTAGAGGATGTGGGACAGATCAACCATGAGTGAGATATCTTTTTCTCTCATTTTCTATGGTTAACTTTATATTCTCGTAAATTGTCTATGATTGTCTTGATATTTCTGTAATGCAGTGATGCCATTCCTACTGATCTACCGATTTCAGCTAAAATCTACCAATATTCTTAGAAAATCTACCAAAATTTGTGAAAATCAACTGATTTTTGAAGTGAAAACTTATTTGTCACCGTTGTGATTTGAAACTCTATGAAACGGAATCGAGCAACACTAAAAAGAGACAAACACATAAATCAAAAGGATTTAGCCTGCGAGAGAATGAGATAGACTAATCGGTGTCCATTGTGCGGTGCTTCGTAACTTATCGTCCTTCTCTTTGTCACTCACTCTTTGTGCAATGCTTCGTAGAATAAAATGTAAAATAATTTTTAAATCTGGTAACAATATTATAATAAATAAACCCTACAATTATCCTACTCCTGATACTAACACTTTAATGTTTTAACACTTCTACCGCATGTGAATTGCAGTCTGTTTTTTTTTTTAAATGTACTGAAATTTTAGAAAATTACTGTAATCCATAAATAGCACCTACCGATTTTTGCCACCAATCTACCAAAATTTTTAACTCACATCTAAAAATTTTCATTTTCGCAACATGGCATCATGTTTTACTACTGTAATATTCATATTTTTTCATCCTATGTTTGTCAGTGTACAAATTCAGTTATGTAGCCAATACTTTAGAGCTGATGGTTGTTGTCCAGAAACCAAATTTGGTAGGAGGCAGGATCAATTGGAAAAAATCACCATTCTGGATTCTGAATGACTTCGGAAAAGCACGTTATTTTTTTTGCCAAGATCTGCAAAACTTATTGTCAAAAGGAAGTCATATTAACCTGTCGAGAGCCATTTTTGACACTTCTTCTTTTTCTTTTATTGCATACTGGAAATTACGGAATGCATCACTTTGAAGTAATATTTTGTGGATTTATTTTGAGCTATAGTATATTTTATTTACCGAAAAACATTCCTTGAACAATAAACTATTTATAAAAACAACATTACTTGCGTTTGTTTGATAAATTGGTAAGTTTTTCGATGTTTTTACACGCATATATGAGCACTTTTCGACAGTTCAAATCGCGGCAAAATCTGACACCCAGATTCCATAGATTCATAATTCTTTTAAAAATATTCTGGTGTTGCTTTATGAATGAAACTTTTGGCTACATCAAGAATGATGTTGGCGCAAGCGATTCTGACCTTGTGCTCATACAGTTTCTTTATACATAAGGGTTTTTATCTTAACAAACAGATTGCAATCTTTAGAGCACAGGCGTTGGGTGGGAATACTATCCTTGTTCTTTTTTTTTTTTTTTTTACATAAGCTCCACACAGGAGGCCCTGAGGCAAATAATTTCCCTGAGGGCCTATGTCATCTTTAGGGATGCTGTGTGGAGGGTCTTTTAGGGAAAGGAAGGAGAGGAGGGTTCTGGGAAGGAAAAGGGTTTAAGGGGTGGGTAGGAATCTGGGGTTCAGTGTGTCCTGGTCATCAGACCTAAACACACCTCATCCCATGAACCCGGGCACCTCTGCTAAATCACCAAACGTAGCGAACCACTTGGGGTGACCTATGGCAGAGGTGTTGGTTATCCAATAAAGGTTCCCGGGGCGGCGGTACCCATTCCCGCCTCCCAAATATTCTACCGGTATTACAATGGAAGATGCTCCGAGGAACTAGCATCATTGATCCCTTTGGCACCGGTGCATAGTCGGGAAATACGCCAAACGCGTGCCCAACATTTGTACACGGTTGACATTTGTCACATGAGAACGGGTCATTTCTTCGACTCGTTCTTGTGTTCAACAGTTCGGCTGTGGAATGATTTGCCGGCCTCTGTGCTTCCTCCTTCCTACAACATGGGTCTCTTCAAGACCAATGTTCATTCCTTCCTCTCCTCAAGAAGTCCCTCCACACAGCATCCTAGATGACATAGGCCCTGAGGGAAATTATTTTCCTCAGGGCCTCCTGTGCGGAGTTAATGTAAAAAAAGGGTTAAAATCGCATTTAAAAATATTTTGTTTACGAAAAGTCGCCCTTCCGGCCGGTAAGAGGTTAACGCAGAGCAAAACAGTCTCAACAAATTTGTCAGCCATCCCAAAGGATTGCAGTGAAAGAAGTGATTCTATCTAGTTAACTCCAAACAGCGACTGACAATTGTTAACTGCTAGTTTACATTATATGTTGAGTTATTTACATCCTCACATCCTTCCAGATGCCCCTCGTTCCGCCAGCTTCTCTCACCCGGCCACAAGATCGGCACCCCCTCCCCGCTCTTCCAGAAGATCGAAGCAGCCCGAGTCGAGGAGCTGAAGAACAAATATGCTGGGAGACAGGCCACTCCGCCACGGGAGGTTAAGGTGGAATCCCTAAGCGCCGAGCAGCTGGATAAGATGATCTTGGAACAGGTTCGATGAAAATTTTATTAATGACGTTTGTGCATCGGAAAAAGAAAACAAAACTAAACTCTCAATGAAAGGACTATATTACATTTTAAAAGCTGATACAGTAGAATTTAAAAGAGATTCTTGCTTGTGTAGTGGTGCACCACTGTATTGTAGGACTACTATTATGAAAGTGTTTGACGTTTGACAGATATATGCAAAAACAATCCTCACTATCTATCACCAATATACATAATACTTAAAAATACGAAAAAAGATTGAATGCTTGCTGTACTCGAAACAATGACAAAGACTTACTTCAAATTCCCAAAACGCTTACTACAGTCTGTCAAATAATAGTAGAAAACATAGGAGGGCGTCACTGTTGTACAAATGGCAACACTAAAAATATAATCATGGTTATAATCTAATGTGTAATCAACATTTTTATTAAAAATTAAAAAGGCATAAAAGTGAAAAAATATATTTTTTTATTCCACTGATCTCAAAATTACAATTACATATAAGTAAATCGTTATTATATCTTTGCAATTGTGTGTTAACAAAATGAAGAATGACGATTTTGTAATAAAATATAAAGCACACTTTAGAAATTGTTCAGTGCTCACATTTATTTAAAGTTAGCTTAAGTACTTACTAGCATTGTCCAGGCTTTAGATCATGTCTCTAATTTTGGATCTGAATGTATTTAACTCATTCAGATCTAAAAGTAGTGTAACTAAACTCACCGCTAATGATTCTTCCTTTCTACCTACCGATAAATTCAAATTTATGTTAATTTATATGAAAGCCAATCACTTTGTAAAACACAATTTAATCAAATTTATGTCATTTAGTAGGTAACTTAACAAGAATGCTTCTTCGATTTTTTTTAAGATAAAAAAGTAATTTTAAATGTGTATACAGTGTTCTGTATCATCAGTGTCATTGCACTTCAAAAGAATATTTGACAGGTAAATTGGTGTTGCCAGCCTACAAATTTCATAGTTCCAGTTTTTATATTTTCTACTCTTATTTGACAAACTCTACTTTTGGTCAACGAAACTTCAGGTACCTTGCAACAAGACTTAACGGCCCTCGCTATTAAAATGTTTCCAGCGCGAATTCGAATATCGAACTCGCAACTCTTGCAGCTGGCCGGTGCGTTCCATTCACAACCAAGACACTCACAGAGCAAAACAAATTATAATTAAGTAAAGATATTGTGATTATGAAAATTATGTTAAAATATATTTTAGAATGTAATGCAATATAACGATAGCTTGATTCATGGAGGAGGTTCTCAGTAACTTAAAACATTTAATATAACTTTTTTTTTTTTTTTTGGTAGAAAGCACATATTAATTAAAGGAAAACAATCACTTTGTTTGTAACCACGATTTATTGATTTAATTTTTATTTACCGACCGGTTTCGCTTAATACAAGCATCTTCAGGGTATAAATTAAAACAGTTTTAATTAATTAATTAAAGTTCGTATTAAGCGAAACCGGTCGGTAAATAAAAATTAAATCAATAAATCGTGGTTACAAACAAAGTGATTGTTTTCCTTTAATTTAATATAACTTTTTATTTGGAAATTTTTTTGATACATAATGCGGGGCACTGTTAATACTAAATTGTCTAGTTTGATGGTCACGGGTTCAAAAGCCGGCGAGGACAAAACAAATTAAATTTAATTTATATGAGTATATCATATTGTAGAGTTAAAATAAAATTTATGTAGGTACATATAATGAATCTGTACCTCATTCCAAAGTGGAAGATACATTCAGCATCGCCCTAGTGAGAGACCATCATTCAGAATTGAAAGTTGCCTGAGAACGGCGTAGATATGTTTAGTGACTAGATCTGAATAACCAGGAACTTTCCAACCCTCCTCTTCCCTATCTCTAAAAATGTGGACTACATACATTAGGAATATTTATTTATTCACACCTTATTGGGCTTTTACATATCAAATACAAATTTCATTAATAACAACAGTATAACATAAATAAAAAAGATTACAAAATATACAAATAAAGCATAAACTCAATGTAAAAAAATAGGAATACATCTAATGCTAATTCCACATGGATGACTTTAGAGAACTTGTAAGTATAACAATTCATATACCCACGAGTAACAAAAACATTTAAAAAAATCAAAACACATTATTTTTTACTTAATTACTCGCTGTGTGCTTTTGGAATAAGAAGAATAAAAAAAACAATAAACAAAAGAAAATTGAAATAAAATAAAATGATTTCTCATTCATTATTTAAATCTAAAAAGTGGTGGACTAATTTGGCTTTTCATGTATCGAAATTCAAATTAAAAATGTCAGCGACATCAGAGAGTTCATTGCCCAACCTGTGTATTCTTTCTACCGCAGAATTCGTAGCGAAGTTATTGTTGTAAAATAAAATATTTCGTTTAGTATACTTTGGAGGTATATTGTAAGGATAACAAGTTTATAGCGTCAGGGCAGTCCAACCTTGAATGAACAATTTTATACAATAAAAGGAGATCAAATATTTTTCGCCTTTCAGATAATTTCGATAAGTTAAATTTACTGCGTAAATTGAAATAATTGATTTCGATAATAGGAATACCAATTTTGAAATTAATAAAACGTAAAAATTTAATTTGAATTTTTTCAATTTGTAAACAATGAGAGTTGAAATGAGGACACCAAATGCTTGAAGTGTATTCAACCTGACTCCTAACCAAAGACGTATATAGAAATTTTATGGAGATAAGTTTTAAGATTTTCACGGCCAAAAGCATTTTCGTTATTTGTTTTTAGGGTGTTATGCCGTGTTGCGCTACCTCCTTCTTTAGCCAACGTTTACATGTACATCTACCGGATCTGCCGGATCTGCCCTGATGATGGACACTGCAACGTTGTCCAAAACGTTGGCTAAAGAAGGAGGTAGCGCAACACGGCATGACACCCCAAAAACAAATAACAAAAAAGAAATTTTATGGTTTTTATGTCATTAAAGTCTTTAGCGATTCTGAGGATAAATTCAAGAATTTGTAATCACTTACTGGTAATGCTAATAATGTGATTCAAGAAGCGTAATTTGGAGTCAAAGATAATGCCAAGGTCGTTGAATTCAAAGACTCTTTTTAGAGTGGCATTGTTAATTGTACAGTCGAATAATAAAGGGGTTTTAGATCTGAAAACTGATCGTTTGGCATTTGTTGATATTAAGACATAATTTGTTTGCGATGCACTATTCATAAAATTCATGTCAGTTAATATAAATGAAATTTCTTCTGAAGACACTTCAATGAAATAAAATGTTATTGATTTCTTCAAAACAACTCCTTCTTACATGTTTTGGTTTTAGCTGAAACCAATTTTACTTTACTTCTTTTCGCTACTATGGACTTTTCTAAATACTCAGGATTTCTAATAGGCATGCAGCGATTATGACGAGGATCAACTAATTCGGGTAGCATGCAAAAATTGTAAAAGCGTTTCAGCTGTTCAACCATATTAGTCTGCCAAAATTCATCATCCCGTAATTTTTTTTCGATTTTTATACCGAGTTCAGTCCATACAACAAACATACAAATATCTTTTTTTGTTACATGTAAATTAGCCCTGAACCTGGTAAAACCAATCGTGAGATGTATTTACCAGCATTTCTCCATTTTTGTTAAGTTTCCAAAGAGTAATTTTTTTGGATTTTACTGCTTCATATATGAGCAGAAATATATTATTCTTCATATAGAAACCCGAAAAAATGTTGACAATAAATAAATTCTTAATAATACTATTTCACACTACACAGCTTCGACGGAAACTCACAGATGAAAAAAGCGGCACACTATTATAGTCCCTACGCGTAACGCATAGAGTGTAATATTGTTGAAACGTCGCACGGAAGTATCATAATTATGCGGAATTTCGAACTTTGAAAAAAGATTGAAACGACGGACCGTAAGAAACGTGCATTCACGGCCACCTCTTAGAGCCGAATGAGCAGGAGAATTCTTAGATGTTCATTATATAGTATTTAACGAAAATAAATTGTTAATAAAAATATATATCTCGACAGAAAAATGTATTTATGATAGCTTAGCGTGGCTACATTATCGATATTTTGACGATTAATAACTTAGATTGTCGTTTGAATCTGAGAATTCATGATACTCCATACAACGATTGAGATCGCTAGTAAGGATGGCCCTTAACAACAATCTTCACAATTTGGGAGGTGGGTATGGGTACTGCCGCCCCGGGAACCATTTATTGGATAACCAACACCTCTGCCATAGGTCGCCCCAAGTGGTTCGCTACGTTTGGTGACTTAGCAGGGGTGCCCGGGTTCATGAGGTGAGGTTTATCCAGTTCTTGGTGGCCGATACGTCTGCCTTGCAGCTGCGTGGCGGGCAGGATCGAGAGAGACTGGTTGAGGGAGATCTTTTATCTTCCAGCCAAATCTCTCGATCCATCACCTTGTGCCGCAGTTGGAGGGGTGGATTCATAATATGTCCGTCACTCCTGGACACACTAAGCCCCAGATTCCTACCCATCCCTTATACCTATTTCCTTCCCAAAACTTCCTCTCCTCCCTTTCCTTAAAAAAACCCTCCAAACAGCATCGCCTAAGATGACATAGGCCATTTGGCCACATGACACGCCACCGAAAACAATTTCCCTCAGGGCCACCTGTGTGGATCTAATGTTAAAAAAAAAATCTTCTAGATAGAATAAAAAAATGTGATTCACAAAAAAATTTCAAGGATAACATAAAAATTTCGATCAAAAATAATGATACGGCCTTTACCGGCGCACTCACCCAAATTTTAAATTAAACCAATGTACTGATTGCTATTATTCAAAATTATTGTTGATACAATAATGTGTGATTATAGTTTATTATAAGTGTAGGTATGTTAATAAGTATTATAAATTGACTTAAAAATTACTGCCTCAACCCAGGCTTGCCTAGTGAGGCGGATTACGATAAACCTAAATTTATAAAAACTATGTTCTATTCTTCAAGTACCTACTGTTCATATTTATATTATTTTCTGTTGTTAACCTTTTGTACTTATGTATCTTATAAAACCACTGTAAACATTATCACTGAATATGTTCATTTTTCAGTTATAAATCATGCCAATTATTATTGCGGGGTAAGAAGGAACAGCGGGCGAGTATTTCAAACATTTTGTAACCATTTTGAACCATTGATGTTGCATCCAAAACTGGTTACAGCCTCAGATGCACTTGTAACGGACTGTAAATTCTAAAGAACGAAATGAAAGCGTCTTTGCTGGAATTGGGTGATAATATGTATGTGTAGGAAAAACAAGTATGCAAGGAAAGGGGATAATCAATTACTTACCACTGTTTCTCTGTAAAGGAGCACATGACACAATCACAATTTAGTTATAAAGTTTCACCGCAATACCTCGAGGTAATTATCGCCACAACAAAAATGAATTAGTTCAAAACGATATTATGTACTTTCGAGATAGGTAAATTTCTTCTTTTACTTAAAAATGAGATTATGTACACGAAAAACACCAAACAACCTGCTTCCAACAAAATTCCAAATCTTCTGTTTTCAAAACAAATGCACTCGAATTTTTCACTATTTTTCTTGCCATTGTTCCAAATTTCAAATACTTTTCCAGCAATACAATGTGGTTAGGGAGGTAGGAACTGTATAAATGACATCCCAGTAGGAACTATGCAAATTCTCATGTCAAAACCAAACAATAGATGTACAAAAATGCATTCAAACATGAGCTCTTTAAATTGATTTTTCATATTTGAATTTGAAATATTCTGGTAAAATAATTTTAATTTTTATTATTTGAAGGCAATTTACTTATTTTATTGCAAAAGGCCCTGACGACTCTTTCAGGGTCTTTATCTTCTTGCCTCATTCACATTTTTATACCGTCTCATACTCTTCTATCAATGTCACTCTTGACATGCCCCGACTCAAGTATCCGATTCACTTGATCGCGCCTTTTCTTCTTCAGGCATCCCCGACTTCTTCTACCATTCATATATGCGTCATATATTCTCCTTACTTCATTCTTTCACTCTACGTGCCCAAACCATCTGAGCGTCTCTTTCTTAATCTTACTCATTACGCTCACATCAGCCTAGTTTTCTTTCCACATTTCTCACTTGATCATAATAATAATAATTGGATAATTTATAAAGCGCTGTTTTTGTGAAAAATCACCTCAAGGGCGCTGTACAATTTATTAGGAATGCTTAGGTTCTAACTAATTTTACTATTTACAAATGGATACAGAAACATACTTACCTGGCAGGTCACTTCCAATAAACACACTTTAATTAGAAAGTTTATGCTTGGAGAAGATACGGCTTTGCACGCAGAGGACATTACAGTTAACACACTGGACATTGGATGATTTTACATTATTTGCTACCATCATCACTGTTAGTAATACATTTATGAATAGATTAGTGGCAAAGTTGGTATTTATTTTAAAATATTGGAGAATTTAGGACTATTGGAGATTAGTGGCAAAAGTATAGTTGATATTTATTTTAAAATACTGGAGAATTTAGGACTCTTTAGGGCTGGAGAATGTTCATGAAATGACCTTCACAAACGCTTACATTTTTTTTTTTTTTTTTTTTTCTACGTTTTTACAGGTTAGTTATTTACGGTGTTGCGGGCATTGAATGTGAAGGTGAAAGATTTTGAGTTTATGGATACGACTGTCTGAAAAGGTGAGTTTTAAGTCTAGCTCTAAATTCCGCCGCGTCTGTGATCATTCTTAAGTCATGTGGCAGTCCATTCCAGGCTTTAGGTCCTGACACTCCGAAAGCGCGCTCACCAAACTTAGTATCTGGGGTGCGCTTTGGTTCCTTTAACCTTCCGATAGCTGATGACGTTGCTGACCTTAGGGTTGACTGTCGAGAATTGGAATTTTCTGGAATACACAATTCCGATAAGTAAGCCGGAGCCATTTCGTTGAGGGACTTAAATACCATCCAGCAGAGCTTAAACTGGATCCTTTCAGGACATTTAAGCCAGTGAAGATTTTTGAGATGCTCTGAAATATGGGACTATTTAGATACGCCGGTGATAAGTCTTGCCGCAGTGTTGAAAACGGATTGTAATTTGTTGATTTGATATTTTGGAAGACTTGCATATATTCCGTTGCAATAATCTAAGCGTGAAACCACATACGAATTGACTAGTAATTTAGTCGCCTCTGTTGGCAGGTTTCTCCGTACTGCTTTAATTTGCCTTAATTGAAAAAATCCCGTGCTTACGGTTCTGTTCACTTGAGTTTTAAGGGAAAAATCAGCGTCCAGATTGACACCCAGTAGTTTTATACAAGTCTTTGGACATACATGGTTTTGCTATGCAATGCGCCTCAAGGATTTCATTTCTACAGCATTCAGTCTACTTTCACCCTTCCTCCGCCAGTTCCATGCCTCACTGCCACACATCAATATATACTGCAAAAAATTCATAATTTACATGTTATTTCAATATTTTGTAATTTTCCAGGGGGAGAAAGTCCGCAAACTGAAAGCCAGCGGTGTAGAGAAAGCCGTGTGGCAGCCCGAGGTGCAAATTCTGCTGGCCTTGAAAAAACAGCAGGCGGAGGTAGCAAAGAATCCCGCTTCTGGCACCGTCCCTGATGTAAAGCTGGCACCAGCTCCAGAGGGAGACCTGGAACAGGCCAAGAAGATTGTGGTGGAAATTGAGGCAGAGATTGTTAAGCAGGTGGGTTCCATTTTGTAATAAGTTTTTTTGTTTCAAGTGCGCACATTGCTGTAATATCTCGTAAGTTCTCTCCAGAGACATTCGTAATTTAGTAAGTACTGGAAACCGTATTCTCCAGTAACTATAGTTGCTTATTGAAAAGACTTAGGTTATTGCAACACATTGACTGTTTATTGACATATCTTCTATATATATATATATGTAAAAATCTCGTGTCACGGTGTGGTCGCACTCCTCCGAAACGGCTCCACCGATTTTTATGAAATTTTTAATGAATATTTGGTAGTTATGAGAATAGGTCGTAAAGTATATTTCATACCGCTAGGTGATTAGGGTGTCTCTATCCAGATTTTTTTTTTCCTTTATTTTGACAATTTTTTTTTTTGTATTTTCTTTCTTTTTGCATCAGAAAATACCTATAAACCCCTAATTTTTCGCCCTCTTACCCCCAACCTCCCATTTTTTAATCGCGATTTTAGTATGAACAAATTTAACAGCTGGTAATTTATAATAATATTTCTGAGGATAAACGTCCTTCCAGGCCGAAAGCGTTTTGATCTGCCAGAGCTGCTGAACTATAATACATTTACCTTCGGTCACCTTCGGCACAACTCGGCAACGAGACTTTTTGACCAGAAGAGCCCATAGACAACAACTATTTTAATGTAGGAACTAAATCATAGACTAATATGATACATTACAGTTATCGTGGTTTTTTAATGGTTATCCTGCATTAATTCACTAACTTGAAGTTGTCTTTTAATTTTTTCATTCTAAATAGTTTTCCAGTCTTCATTTGAAGTTACAAGTATGACTTAAGTGAAACCAACGTATAAGGTTCCCACATAAGAAGTATTCATGCCTAAGAAGTTTAGTTTTTTCGGTCCCTTGAAGACTGATATTGAAAATGTCCTAATTTATCTCACTTAAGAATTTTTTTCCCATTATCTGGAAAAACCTTATAAAAGAATTTCACAGTAAATGAATGCAATTTATCTTTTTATGTTTATGTTTGTAGGGTGAAAAGGTCCGCACTCTGAAGTTGGGAGGGGGTGACAAGGCCTCCTGGCAGCCGGAGGTTGATCTGCTTTTGGCTCTGAAAAAGAAACTCACTTCTGCTTTAGAAGCTGTAAGTTTTTGCCACCATAATATATGAGATTTGTTCGTTAAGGGCGGCACAATGATTTCTTTGAGACATATATGAGTTGTTCACAAAAGCAAACAAATTAGCAAGAGGGGTTAAAATATCAAAATTAAGTTTTAAGGGGTGGGGGTGGTTTTTCGAAATGTCATATCGTCGCATTAATTCGTAGAATGCTTAACCACCAAATGTCAAATTTTACAGGAGGCACAAAAAACCTCGTAGTGAAAAAAAATGAAAGACGGGTCATTGTTTTTATTTATGTTCCGAACATATAATATATTTCGAAATTTATTTTCAATCATTTAAATTTTGTAAGTTAACCCCTCCGCAACGTAAGCAGATATATGCGTTAAAAATACGACAGCAGTCAAGTACAATAAGCGTGTTTACACGTCAGCGCGTGTATCTCCATAGAAACCGTTATAACTCCGTTATTGTTTTAGTTACATCCGTAAAATAAAAAGTGAAAGGTCGATAGTGAATCATGCTGCACATCTCTATTCAAGTTGTCCATAGAAATACATAAAAAGAACATTCTGTAAGACGCGCAGTCTGACACATAATTTATCCCGCCAAATTTCCTACGGGCGCCCGACATTGTTAATTTCTATTAAATATTTTTATATGAAATGATAAAAAAGTGAGATGACAAAAGTGTTTATTACACATTTATACAATAGAATAAGTATTGTTGTTTACATAATCTGTGATTTTAGTACCGTTTTCACATAAAAACATCACGTGAGTCATTTTCACATTTTTTTAATGTTTGCATTCTAAATTTTAATATTTACAAATGTTAACCCCTCCGAATTTTCGAGAATATTAGCTTTTGGTGTCTTAAACGAAATGACATTTTACGAAAACTTTTAGTTATAACCGCTTCACAATTAAAGCTCTATAAATGAAACATTTCTGAACGTAGCCGAATAGTAAAAACTGTTTTAGATAGGTTACAAAATAAGGTTTCGAATTATTATATTACAAATAAATATTAATATTTGTAAATATTAAAATTTAGAATGCAAACATTAAAAAAATGTGAAAATGACTCACGTGATGTTTTTATGTGAAAACGGTACTAAAATCACAGATTATGTAAACAACAATACTTATTCTATTGTATAAATGTGTAATAAACACTTTTGTCATCTCACTTTTTTATCATTTCATATAAAAATATTTAATAGAAATTAACAATGTCGGGCGCCCGTAGGAAATTTGGCGGGATAAATTATGTGTCAGACTGCGCGTCTGACAGAATGTTCTTTTTATGTATTTCTATGGACAACTTGAATAGAGATGTGCAGCATGATTCACTATCGACCTTTCACTTTTTATTTTACGGATGTAACTAAAACAATAACGGAGTTATAACGGTTTCTATGGAGACACACGCGCAGACGTGTAAACACGCTTATTGTACTTGACTGCTGTCGTATTTTTAAAGCATATATCTGCTTACGTTGCGGAGGGGTTAATATCTATTTGTAATATAATAATTCGAAAGCTTATTTTGTAACCTGTTTACAACAGTTTTTACTATTCGGCTACGTTCAGAAATGTTTCATTTATAGAGCTTTAATTGTGAAGCGGTTATAACTAAAAGTTTTCGTAAAATGTCATTTCGTTTAAGACACCAAAAGCTAATATTCTCGAAAATTCGGAGGGGTTAAGGCTTTCTATTTCAAATCGGAGTTAGGAAGTTTACATAAAAACCGAGAATGGAGATACGTATTTTACAAAGATAGATACGTACTTTTCTGCGAACAGTTTTATGAACAACTAACTGAAGACTTGGGAGATAGGAATTTTACATTAAAAAAATAAAACACAACATTACAGAACTGCGATATTTATTTTATGAATTACTCGGTAACATCCTAATTGACTTTAATATATAGTCTCAGTATGTAAGAATAACAGGATAAATATAATAGTACTTCGTACACAAAGCATAACAGCACAATACTAATACTACGAATAATTTTGAAGTTAAATAATAAGACCTGAAATGGTAAATAAAATAAAGTATGTGGAGTTAGAAGTTTCGAAGTATTCGCGAGTAAAAATGGCACCATGGTGTTAACGCAGTTTCCTAATTTGTGTTTATCTAAAAAGATATATTTTTTTTAAATTTGCGAGTTTTACTAGGCGATGCGGGACTAATTTTAACACTAGATGGCATTAAAAACGTATTTTTGAAAAATTTGGAGTTACGCAGTCTACGAATTAATGCGACGTTATAGACAGTGGCCTTCCTCCTGCTTTGAAGATCAAGTGTGCAAAATTTCATCAATGTCTGAAAAAAAAAACAATAGATTTAAAGAAACAAACCCACTCTGCACTGTTCTTTATATAATTTAGGGATAAAAAAAAATAATTAAATACCACAGACCATGTAAAAATGCATTGTTTTTGTGTACTTTTATAATTAAGTTCCTACTTACTGTTTTTTCAGGCCGGCATCACCATAGTGGCCCCAGAACCAAAAGCAGCTAAATCCAAGAAAACTTCCAAGGCCAAGTAACAAATTACTTAAAACAAATAAATGATTACTTTTATATTATAAGTTTAACTTATAACGCTTATATCCATTTTAAATGTCTTCTTGTTGTGATATGTGTTTAAGTTATTAATTTATTTCTTTCATAATTCCAATACTACGTCAAATGAAAAAAATGATTTGCATTCGGGCAACATTGGTTTTAATTAATTTTTTTAAATATTGCCAGTGTGCTTGAATGAGAGACTGCTAAAATAAAATGTATGTATAATTAAACTATTTTTCAATAATTTCACAAAAAATATCCTTTAATTGCAATATGTTTAACTAATCTAGAGTTATGGGTACTCTCAGTATCGCCCTGGTGAAAGATCATCATTCAGAATCGAAACGTTACTTGAAATGGCTTTAGCTGTGTTTGATCATATCTGCTTCCCAACCTTACTCTCCCATCTCCTTCCCTTCAGCACAAGCCCAAATGGAGTTGGTCTCTGGTTCTGGACAATAATTGGCAACAATTTGAACTATTGTGTATCCAAAACTTCTTACGAATTACAGTTTAATAGTAGGAAAAACAAGGTATGCAAGGAAAAGGAATAACCAACCACTTACCACCATATCTCTGCGAAGGAGCACACAACAACAATATAGTTCCACCGCGATACTTCGAGATAATTATCGCCACAACAAAATGAATGAGTACAAAACAATATTATGAACTTCCGGGATGGTCAAATACTTTTATTTTAGTTAAAAACGAGAATATACACAAAACACACCAACAACTTGCTTCCAAGGTAGTCCCAATCCTTCTATTTTGAAAACAAGTGCACTCGAATTTTTCACTGTTTTTCTTGCCATTATTCCAAATTTCAAATACTTTTTCAGCAAGGTGATGTGGTTAGGGAGAGAGGTAAGAACTGGATAAATGACATTCCGGTAGGAACTGAGCATACTCTTATTTTAAAATCACGAATATTCACAATAAAAAAAATCCTATTAATGTTTAATTCCAATCCTCACCCAATCCAGTGGTGCTCTAGACATACAACACATACCCAAATCATTTTAACCAGTGATTCTTGACCATAGTAAAAACGTAAATGTCATTTTGGTGTCTGGTGATATTTAAAAAAAATTAAAAACAAAAAATGTATCTTTTCACCATACATCGCCACTGAGTAGAAGTAGTTGGGCACAGACTAGCGGATCGCGTGATTCCATCTCATTCTAGCAGTACAGTAACAAAAGAGACAGAGCTTGTATCATGCGATCCATGAAGATGTGATGAGTGGTGATGTTTTATATAAAAATATCATCGGACACCAAACCAAATGTCATGTACATTTTTCACTTTGAACAAGCTCAGGAATTGCTGGTTAAAATCCTTGGGGTATATAGACTGTCAAATAAGAGTAGAAAATATTAAAAATTGAACTACAAAATTTGTAGGCTGGCAACACCAAATTAACTGTCAAATATTCTGTTTGACAGTTAATTTGGTGTTGTGCGATGACACCAAATGTACAAAACACATTTTAAAAACATTTTTTGTTCTTAAAGAAAAAAAAATAAAATCGAAGAAGCACTGTTGTTAAGGTACCTACTTAATGACATAAATTTGATTAAACGGTGTTTTACAAAATGATTTGCTTTAATTTAATTTAACATAAACTTGAATTTAACAGTAGATAAAAAGGAAGAATCACTAATGGTGAGTTTAGTTACACTGCTTTTAGATCTGAATGAGTTTAATATATTCAGATCCAAAATTAGAGACATGATCTAAAGGCCAGGCAACCCTAGATACTTAAACTAGTAATAAATAAATGTGAGCAATTTCTAAACTGCGCTTTATTTTTTGTTACAATATCGTTATTCTTCATTATATAAACAGAAAATTGCAAAGGTATACTAATTATATACCTACATGCAATTCTAATTATGAGATCAGTGGGTATCTATATTGCAATGAAAAAGTTTTTTTTCACTTTTATATTTTTTTATAAAAATGTAGGTTGCATAGCTTTACATCAACACCATGAGTTAAAGGTATAGTATTGCCATTTGACCAACAATGGCGCCCTCCTGTTTTCTACTCTTATTTGACACACTGTATGTGCAGTTACACCTGTATTACACTAACTCAATACAGGAGACTCCAATGAAAATAATTTCTCTCTGCCCATGTCATCTTTAAGGATGCTGTGAGGAGGATCCTTTGAGGAGAGGAAGGAGTGAACATGGGTCTTGAAGAGAGGCCACAGAGACCTGCAAATCATTCCGCAGTTGAGCAGAACTCAACGCACGAGTAGTAGAAATGACCCTTTCTCATGTAACAAATGTCAACCATGTACAACAAATAATGGACTATGCACCGGTGCCGAAGGGATCAATGACGCTAGTTCCTCGGAGTATCTTCCATTGAAATACGTCAGAACAAGGGCAACATTCCCATCTGACGCCCATGCCCTAAAGATTGCAATCCATTTGTTAAAACAGGGGAACCTATCAAACGAACCGCCCGTTTCTGCACACTCAAGTAAATACTCTTCTTCTAAAGTCGGTTCCTCATTGCTGATGATCGTGGACAAGGCTCCTCCATTCCTTCCGGTTCTGGAGATTTTTTAGTTTTAATTTATTTTATAGTATTATAGAAGATCTACACTATAATATTTATTATACATAGTGCTATATAGCCAATGAATTAACCTGTTTTTACCTTTTATCTCATATTTGTACGATTTATAAAAAAAATCGTAAAGTTTATAGCTGCGCGAATCCTGCGTGTTGTTACTTTGAGGCAACATAGAATATTTTCGATTTCTGTATGTTGTCTGTGATATACTTGATAATGAAAGGTGCATATCTATGGAAAAAGGACTTAACTTTGACCGTAAACAGCTGATCAAAAATTCAACGTGAAAAAAATTATTTTTAACATTGTTCTAAAATAGTCTACGAAGTCCGGATTTGCGACATCTATGGTCATAATAAATAAAGCATTTCAATACATAGCTTAGTTTTAAAATATATAAATAATGAATAACAATAAATGTTTTACGAATGAATAGATAGGAATTTTAAGAATAAATAGGAAAATGTAGTCCAATTTTGGGCCGCTATCAATCCCAGAAAAATAAAAGTGGTTCATTTTTCGACAATAATCGCTCCACAGGTTAAGTAAGTCTTAAGTTATGGTATTAAAATATAACCAAAATATTCAAGTCTAAAGTTATAGTATTTAAAAGATGGAGTAGGAAAAGAATGTGCAATATACATAGTTGGAAATGATGAATACTTGGAGCAGGTGGATGAGTTTGTGTATTTGGGAAGTATATTTGCAAGAGATGGGAAGGCTGACAGAGATAAGGAAATTAAAAAATAAAGCAAACTTTGTGTGTACGTACCAGTTTTATTGCGTTTCTAAATTCGTTAAAATCATCGAAAATTTTACATTCCTATAAAAAGTAACAATGGGTTACGAATATCGTACTATGTATAACAATATTATATTTATTAAACTTCAATATAATAAGGTAGATCGGTTAGGTTAGGTTAGGTACCCGAGTATAGGCACTACAGAATTTATTTATTTCATCATTTTTATCAAAAAAATTACCGAGAAAGGTACAAAAAGGGTTATTTTTAAAACAAACTACAATGTTAAATACGAGTCTTATATTTGATGGTTTGTATGGATATTTTGAAGGTCCATAGCTCATGAAGGAAATAATTGCAGTGACCTATAAAAATAGCTCCAGAAAGAAAAATCTGCGAATTTCATCATGCCAGAGCCCTCAGCGTGAGAGTTTTTGCTGCCTTAGACACATAATTTAAAATTGAGTCTTTATTTTTTGACAATTATATTAACATTTCAAAACTCAATAGCTCATGATGGGAATAGTTGCAGTGGGCTACAAATTCCAGACAGAAAAAGCTGTGCAAATTTCATGACGACAGACCTTATCGTGCAAGGTTTTTTGCTTCAACGGCGTGTTTCCACTCCATCTATTCTATGATCTATGAAATAGATCAGTGAGAACAGGCTTTCTATGCGATAGAACACCCAATAGAAACAGAAACCCAATGTTGAATTCTATTCTAACTTTCATTCTATTCTATACAATAGAATCGACCATAGAATAGAGCAAATTTGAAACGGGAAGCAACTGTGAATGTGTAACAATTCCTTTCCAATTTCAAATGGTTCGTTCTATGAAATAGATCATAGAATAGATCAGGTGGGAGAACCCAGCTTTAGAGTTTTTTTTTATCTGTTGGAGGTTTGCAATCATAAATTGGACACTATTCTTTTTTTTTTCTTTTAAATTTTACTCGTGACAATTAAAAAAAAACAGATATTTATGTTAAATATCGATTTTTTTGTACCTTCCTGATACACTTGAGGTAATATTTTCACAATTTGAATTCAAATTTTACATTTTATATCTTGTAACAATAAAAATAATAATAACATGAATAATCATTATAAAAAAGATTAATTATTATTAGATATTGTATTTATTATATCACTATATTATGACTTGAGTAGGTAAATGACATTGTGTTATATTCAACCAAAAAACTATTAAATGATAAATAAATAGAAAATTGAAAATCATAGACTCAAAATGATAGACATGCCCATCAGACAAGGGGAACAAACCATGGGACGCGGAGCGGGGAGGGGGCGTGGTTTCTGTGATTTGTCAATAAATGAATCTGACAGAATAAAAGCAATTAATTACGAATTATTAGTCCTTTTTTACAATGGCGCATAAATTGCTTGCTGTGTAAAAAACTTAACAACAATATAACATAAATCGGGCTTGTTTCCAAAATTGAATATATTGTTAAGACACTCTTACAAATGTGTTGTAATTTACCCGACTTAAAGATTTTTAGCATCCTACGCAATTTACTTTGAAGAAGGTATGGTTTTTTTAACAGTTTTTACGAACATTCGAACACTGCGCTGCAAATCATTGCCTAACTTTAGCGAACTTTACTTTTCTGCGCAAGGTTTTATAGGTATTTTAATGTGCGGTCAACGTACGATGATGTCATAGTTTATTTAAAGCATTCTCAAAACCTCCTGATGCCAAAAACTATGGTCATGTGGTTTGTCTCCAGCTCGACGAAATGATACTCAGATTTCATGTTAGGGCAAGTCTATCAATTTGGATGTCTGTGTACAAAACCTATTTTAATAACCTCAAAACTCCACTGTGCAGTAATGTATGTCAATCACTTCAGTTTATTGATTGAATATAATTAAAAAAAAAAAAATACTATTAAAACTTGTAGAATATAAAAATATTTTTGACATCTGAATTTGAAAAAAACAAAAAATCACAATATTATTTTAATGGTTTAAATCTACTGGTAACATTACTCACTCATACATTTTTTTCGTGGTTAAAATTTATCATTATAATATAATAATTTCAATTAAAAAAATTTAAAAATCACTTCTGACTTCCTCAAAAATTGAAAAAAAAAAATGTTTATGGACTTATTGTCATTTTTGAAGCTCATTTTTTTGTAAAAAAAAAAAAAAATGAATAAATAAAAATTATCACAAAAATAAATATATTTAAAGTTTTAAAAAGCAACCACATCAATAATTTTATAATGAGGGATAAATTATTATTATTAGTACATAAAAACAATATATCAAAAATATTTTAATAAATTTAGAAAAATTGTTAAGACGTATAACTTATATACAGTCAGAGGCGTGTCGTGGCTACTGTAGATACAGTGGTGCCAACTGAAATGAATTAGCTATTTTGTCAGTTCCTCTTTATAATATTCTACCAATACAAATAAATTCGTAAATCTGTACCTACTATTGAGAAAAAAACAGTATGTATTTGAAGAGATACTGAAATACGGAAGAAAAAAAATCTTTTAATTTTTTATTTATTTTTTCTTTACCGAAAGGCACTAATTTGGCTTGATTAAATTTTTCATTGACATACTGTATGTAGATTAAAAAAAATTATTCAGAAAATTAAAAAAAACGAACACAGCAGTTTTTTAAACCAGACTTTAAGATCATCAGTCACAAATTAATATTCAATAAAGAAAAATGGTCAAACAAAAATTTTGTGTATCGGTGCTCACTCGCAGACAGATAGCTCATCTATTATTTTATATCTCTATGGATTAGAATTTCATGTATTTTAAGGTAGACTTATTTTTTGAGGTAGTTAAATTTTTTTTTAAACATTTCCAAATATTTTAAACGATATAATTATTTGTAATAATAGTATGTTTTACTTAAAGTAAGGACATAATATTATATATTTATTTTTCATAGCATATTTGAAACAAAATAAAAACAAACAAAATATTTATGTATTTAAATTAAATTCATTAAAGTTAAAATATCATTTTCACAGCAAACATTCACCCGAGTAAAATAAATCTCTAGAATTGTAACAATAATTAATATCTTACAAAATGCAACACTTCTAATTGCATTCATTATTTTTTATTAGGAATAAACAATTCAATTTCATTTGTGGAGGCGGGCTTGGGTACTACCGCCCCGGGAACCATTTATTGGATAATCAACACCTCACAGGTCACCCTAAGTGGTTTGCTATGTTTGGTGACTTAGCAGGGATGCCCGGGTTCATGAGGTGAGCTTTGTCCAGGTATTAACGGTCGATGCTTCTGCCAACCTGCTTGCGTGGTGGGCCGGATCGAGAGAGACTGGTTGAGGAGGTCTTTTGACCTCTCCAGCCAGAATCCCTTGCGCCACAGTGGGAGGGATGAATTCAAACGTCTGTCACTCCTGGACACATTGACCCCCAGATTCCTACCCACCCCTCATACCTATTTCCTTCCCAGAACTTCCTTTCCCTAAAAAAGACCCTCCACACAGCATCCCCTAAGATCACATAGGCCCAGAGGAATTTTTTTTATTCAGGGCGTTCGGTGTGGAGCTAATGTAACAAAAAAAACATTTATTACAAATTTAAAAGGTCTTAAAATATTCCGAAGTTCATGATGTAATTGATGTTGTGAGCTAAAAATAATTGTGCAAATTTCACAATGCCAGAATTTTTGATCAGATTAATAGTTTTTGTTAATAGTTTTTGCTTTCAGCTAAGTTAAGTTTGACATGAATATCAATATTCTATTGTTTATATAATATGGAC
Organism: Limnephilus rhombicus; assembly: GCA_929108145.2. Lineage (NCBI taxonomy): Eukaryota > Metazoa > Arthropoda > Insecta > Trichoptera > Limnephilidae > Limnephilus > Limnephilus rhombicus. The sequence continues at coordinate 19,872,627 of OV815296.1, read as the reverse complement.
TTGGAAATGGCTTCGTATTGATAAAAAAAAATACCTAATGGCAATTCGAAGTGTTACATCTGTAAAATATTTTTACATAAAAAATTACATTTTACAATATTTTATTAAATCTATGAATATTATTATGGCATTCCAATATGGCTATTTTATTTATTTATTACAGTTTTAAACATTTAAAAAAATATATAGCTTTGTTTTTAAAAAATACCTATGGTAAAAATATGCGTAGAACTATTACAATTACTGACTATTATTTCGTTAATATTTTATTTGGCACGGTTTACTTTATTAAGTTGGTAGACTTGTTAATATTGTACAATGTTCATTGTGAAATAAACATTTTTAAAAATATGACTTGAACAGTGACAAAAAGACTTGATGTAAACAAACATTGTTCAATCGTTACAATGTCAAGTTTATTAATTTAACCTTGTTATGTATGTAGCTGTTGCATATGTGAGCCATCAGCGGATACCCCAGGTGGGTATCCCATATTCTGTGATATATGAAGTTTCACTAAAACACATCATACATTTTGTCAAAACATTGTTGCATGACAGGATAGATTGCGTTGAAAATGCCAGCGTTGTAAAGGTTAGCAGAAGAAAATATATAAAAAATATTACATCATGGTGTAAGCCTATAATATGGTGGACAAGCTAAAGAAAGGGACCTTTATTTCGTCATAAAGAGCATTATAATATCATGGGAAATTATTAAATATTTTTCCACCACTAAATGTAATAATAATAATATATATATATATATATGTTTTTTTTTTAGTAGAAAGAAAAATAAATATATTATGAAGTTAAAAATGAGATCCAAATTAATACTATTTATTTAGTTAGGTGAGGCATATCTTGGACAATGATAAAAAAATTATGTTAAGATCAATTATTTACGATTCCTACAGATGCATTTGACATCTTCACAAACATTATGCGGAAACATTTGTCTGTCATGTGTTTTTGTCTGTCGCAATATGGAAACATTTGTCTGTCAAGTGTTTTTGTTTGTTGCATTATGGAAACATTTGTCCGTCATGTGTTTTTGTCTGTCGCATTATGGAAACATTTGTCTGTCATGTGTTTTTGTCTGTCGCATTATGGAAACATTTATCTGTCATGTGTTTTTGTCTGTTGCAATATGGAAACATTTATCTGTCATGTGTTTTTGTTTGTCGCAATATGGAAACATTTGTCTGTCGCAAAATGGAAACAATATGCCCGGAGGCCGGCATCGTGAAATTACCTGGAGAAAGACTGTGATTCTGACGATGGGTGCCTTATCAAAGGGATGAGTAAGCGAAATGAAGATGGCGTGTGTAGGAAAACAAGAAGAAATAATTATTATTATTTTGAGGTTTGCCACTGTTCCACGAGGGAAAATATTAATATTGAAATGACTTTACAGATGCCTTAAAATCTAACATCTCCTCAACATGTGTCGGTTATAATCGCATTTAATTTCTTCACAGAAATGTCATGACTCATTTTCTGGCTTGTACCATTTAGAAGGCAAGGCAATTTAAAATTAAATATACAAATATAACAAAAAAAATTGCGATACCACGATAAAATACAATTTTTGCCACGGCGATTTTGTATGAAATCTGACAGGAGTTGTTTTACCCCAGCAATTTTGTTATGAAATCAAACAGGAGTTGTTTTAGCCCAGCAGTGTTGCTATAAAATCAGACAAGAGTTGTTTTAGCCCAGCATTTTTGTTATGAAATTAGAGACAGGAGTTGTTTTAGCCCAGCAATTTTGTCATGAAATCAGACAAGAGTTGTTTTAGCCCAGCATTTTTGTTATGAAATTAGACAGGAGTTCTTTTAGCCCAGCAATTTTTTTATGAAATCAGACAGGAGTTGTTTTAGCCCAGCAATTTTTTCTTGAAATCAGACGGGAGTTGTTTTACCCCAGCAATTTTGTTGAGGGGTGTTTTTGCTTTAGGGACTGCCATCAGCTATCGGAATAAATAAGCTAAATTCATATTCGGAATATGCAGAAAACGTTACCAAGAGTAATATTCAAAAGGTTGACAAATTCAAATCATTTATGTTTGAAATGAAAGAAATATGATATTTAATCAATTTAACTCAGAACTGGAGATCATTCGCGTAGCAAAAAAACAGCATAGCATTGGTGCAAATGGTCAAAACTGACCCCATGCTAAATATTTTATTTTGGTGTGAATGAGGATTAAAGGTTCGACGGCCGGCGTAGTCCAGCGGTAAGGCTCTTGTAAATAATATATAGTATATTTGCAGCACATTCCAGAGTGGAAGATACTCCCAGTATCGCCCTAGTGCAAGACCACCATTCAGAATTGAAAAGTTGCTTGAAATGGCTTTGGCCGGGTTTGGTGACCAGATCTGAATAGCCAGGTACTTCCCCACCTTCCTCTTCACTATCTCCTTCCCCTCCCCACTACCTTCAGCCTCACAACATACCCCAATTGGGGATGCCATAGTCTCACTGGCTCCAGACGGAAGCAGTTAGGATTCTTGTGCGGTATTCATGTAAAAAAAAAAAAACTTTATTTTTGAGTATTGGAAAAATGTAACTTAACTTTGCATTGTATAGTCAAATAGCTGCCAGATGTTTGATTTTAGACGTTATTACCGTGTAATTTCACACGTCAGAAATAAACATATCAAAAGCGATTATAACCGACACACGCACACACAAACTTGACACGCACTATCACATTCAATGTAGTAACTACAGCGTTACTATAAACTCTCTAAGCAATATTATATATTATGATAAAACTATTTTCTTATAAATTAAGTCAATAAATGAATACAAAATCTTACACATCATCTCTTCGACGATCCCGTGTATTGACAAAAAAATATATAATGTGTTAAAAATATTTATAAGCATTTTAATTAATGTATTTTTAATGGTGATTTTATAAGATTAAAAAATTATGAAATTGGTAAATATGACTTATACGATTAAAAACCGTCTTCTGCATTGATAATATATTTAAACTTAGACACTTCTCGCTACCCACCTTTAATTTTGATGACAAATAACGTTTTGTCAGCAATCATTTGCAAGTGTCGTAAAAATATAATGGTGGGCAGATTATGGAGCGTTGATCTAGTGAATTCTTTACCAGTGGTTGTTATAGCTATGCAATGAGTTAATACGGAGGTGTCCCATTTAAAAATTGACAACAGATTTCTTCTTCGTACAAAAATATTATTGCTTCTGCGATGAGATCAATGTAAATATTATGTAAAAACAAATAATATTTTTAATACCAACATATAAAATAATAAATATTAAAAAATAATAAAAAAAAACAGACAAAACATGAGAAAAAATAATAATCATTTGCAGCATTTCTCAGGGTTCACAACATGTAGGTTACATTTCTTAATCACAAACTTTTCACTCTACGACGAAAGATGTAAAAGAAAAACAGAAAAATTTCATTATCACTTAAATATAATAATTTTTTCGAATGGGTCTTGGGTTGATGTGCATTGCTGGGATTGAACCCTGTCCGGCAGAGTTAATTGCAGACGCACACCCAAGTCAGCCCCCAATCAAATAACCACTTCTGTTCTTCAACGTAACATTGAAGAAAAACTCTTGACGGGTTGTTGTTTCACAGATTCAAATATAACATTGTCATCAAATTTGCCATTCAGCGCCATTTTATTTTTTTGACAGTTGAAAGGTCCCCGTTAAATGCTGATTCTAAGTCCATTTTCAGTTTTTGAACAAATTGTGATTAGCAGAAGACGACAACTGTCATGTTGTTAAGCTTGTCAGCTTATTACAATTCGATAGAAAGCTGAAACGCATCTAGAGACAGCATTTAACATGAACCCTTTAATTATCTTATCTTATTTGTCGGAAGTGCACATTTTGAGAAAAAAATATTTTTAATGCGATTTTAACCCTTATGTATAAAGAAACTGTATGAAGGACAAGGTCAGAATTGCTTGCGCCAATATCATTCTTGATGTAGCCAAAAGTTTCATTCACCTAGCAACACCAGAATATTTTTAAATGAATTATCTATGGAATCTGGGTGTCAGATTTTGCTGCGATTTGAACTGTTGAAGAGTTCAAGCTGATAGTTCACAAAAACATTGAAAAACCTATCAATTTATCAAACAAGCAAGTAATGTTGTTTTTATAGATAGTTTATTTTTCAAGGAATGTGTTTCGGTAAATAAAATATACTATAGCTCAAAATAAATCCACAAAATATTACTTAAAGTGATGCATTCCGTAATTTCAAGTGTGCAATAAAAGAAAAAGTTTCAGGCATGGCTCTCGACGGGTCAAAAACAAAATGGCGCTGAAAGCACATTTGATGACTTCGTCACTTGTGAATTTCTGCGAACCAAATGAACTTTAAATGCTCAGTTACAGTCGTAACAGTTTTCAGATAAGACAATCTAAATTGTGGCAGGTAATTCGCTCAACAGGGATAGAAATTGGTTAAAGGAGGTAGTGGGTAACATGGTATAATAGCCCAAAAATAAATTATGAGAAAATAAAAAAAAGATCAAATCAAAATGCTGTTTTTAAATCTTTCGTCTCACACCCCATTAATAATAAAACCTTTCCTCGATGACAACATGTTATAAAGTTTATAAAAAAATAAAATATGACACAATAACATAATATGGATGATCTTAACAATAAGGTTAGTCTTTATAATATTAATTTAGCTTTTCTTTTTCTTTTATGACAAAGAAACAGTTTTAAACATTCCAAAAGACAAGATTATAATTTTTTTGCATTCACGCAATATTTATGAACTAAAATCGATGATTTTCAGCACTTTCATAAATATTGCAAAAAATGGGAAACAGATGGAAATCAATATGAAGAGCTCAAGTATAGACTGCCATCTTTAACTTTTACATAAAATAATATGTGAACTCACAGACTCACAGACAAAAATGCTTCTTTGTTATCGAAATATCAAAACAACTTTCATATAATATATATATATATTAAATTGAAAATCTTTGCATTTTCAGAATAATAAGCACCCATTTAAACAAATAATAATTACTTTAAAAAATAAGTAAAAATATAGATTAATATTTTTTATAATATGATTATTTTATATTACGATGCCAACGGAAAATATACACATATTTCTAAAGTTAATAACGGCTGCAGTAATTATTTTTGGAAATGGTTGAAAAATTCACATAACATCGTGGTAACAGGACAAAATCAATGGCGTTAAAAAACCTCAAAGAATCAAAAAATAATCAATATAATATTATTGTCGAATATTTTAATGATTGTCAATGTAATTTTTCAACCATTTTGCGCAGAGTTTTGTCAGCTCGTTTTTACAAAACATGTTCGACAGATCAAAACTCGCGGATTGTTTGAAAAGCTATACTAATTTGTATAAAATTTAAAAATCGTAAAAAATATATTTACACATTTTGTGTGATAAAGAGGTTTTTCCGTTATTTTTGTAAATCAATCGGAAAGAAAACTTTACCGTGAAATACAGACTAAAAACAACTAACAAAACCTCTTTCAAATTTTAAACAAAGCAACGTTACTATGACAGGGTTCTAATGCTGTAAGAACAAAAGCGTATTCATTGGACTATGTAAAAAAAAAAATGCCATGTGTTAAATTTGCTTTTCTAGTTGTTTGCGCTGATAAAAAGAGAGGTTACATCAAAGCTCTCAGCGGCAAGACAATAACAGAAAACATTTCAGAATTGGCTTTTTTACACAGTTAGATATCCATCATAGAAAAATTAATTAAATCTTATACAAAAAAGCATAACATCTTCGACGCGTGATCGAAATTCTTCATAACTTAAAAAAAAAAAACTATCACTTGTTGCAATTCTTTTCCAAAAAGTCCATTTTCAATTTCAACTCAATTAAAAAGAGCTGCTTTTGAAGTGAAAAGATCTCCTCCTTCTGTCTCAACTCCATGTTCAGAATTTTCATCTTTGCTTCGTGTTCGCCAATGGCGTGTTGCCGCTTGGCGATAAAGTACAATTTCTCTTCTTCGGTGGGTGCCGAATTTGAACAGAAATAATTCCCCAGATTATTGTTATTATGAGGCGGCGATACCGAATCGCCGGCGCTGGTTTGATTGCAACACGGGTCCGCGTAGTTATTTACGGAAGCTCGCGAATAGATTTGTCGCGCACATTTCTTGTTGTTCAAGAACGAGTTGGTGTTTGCGCAGCGTGAATGTAAGTTGACGCTTGGTATGAAAGTCTCGTTCGGCGGGGACGGAGGGGTGTTGATGCAGATCCTGGGCTCGAGGTGGCTCAGGTTTAGGGGGCCGTTGGAGTCGGTTGAGATCAGGCAAGGGTTGGGAGTCAGACTGCCTGTGGGGAGATCGTGTATGGGGGTGCCGGGGTGCAGCAGGGGGGAGCGGGTGTTGGGGGAGTGCAGTAGAGAGACTTGGGGCTCCAGCAGTTCGTGGGGCGGCCCGTGGATGAGGCTGTCTTTAGAGTCCAAGGCGGTGGAGCCGGGGCCATCCAGACGCTCACTTGACATCTGGAATATTATAAAATACGATTAAACAGATAAAAAAAATAAAATTGTATGTACAATTGATGAGCTTTTTTTACATTAGCTCCACACAGGTCACCTTAGGGCAGGGGTGCTCATACTTGAACTGCTGGCGATCTACCTCAATATTATTAGACTCCGATCGATCGACTCTCCACAGATTTTCAAGTGCCGGGAGGGGGGGGGGGGGGGGTAAAAATCCAATTTTTTTTATTGCGAACTCATTTTATGCCGATTTTTATATCACATGTGACGAGTATTCTTACAATACAACATGTTAATATCTTCATAACACAAGGCAGGTTTTAACCTAATATTGCTTCTGCGTAAGAGTCCCGAAATAATAGTTACACACGGATCGGTCAATTTCTCAGAATTTTGCAGCACATGACATGCAACTCAAATGCAAAGCCTAACTCGGTACACGAAGAATCGGCAACTTGTTATTTAATTAATCGCTATTTTGTGAACAAAAAACTGCTTTAAATCAAATCTGTATCCGGTGAATTAAAACAACACTCAGAACATGAAACTGGTTTTTCTTTGATTCTGGCAGTACATGAATAGTCTGCAACTTGAATTTTATAACTGCGCTTCGAATAAGATAATGATTTTCTTTCGAAATGTGTCAGCAGATGAATCCACAACTGGAATTAATTATTTTACATTCTGAACACAAAACTGGTTTAAATTAAATCTGTATGAGGCGAATTAAAACTACTCGCAGATGAATTGGTTTTTCTTTATTCTGCCAGCATATAAATAGTGTGCAACTAGAATTTTATAACTGCACGTCAAATAAGAGAATGTTTCTCTTCGAAATGTGTCAGCAGATAAATCCGCAACTGAAATTTTGCATTCAGATCGCAAAACTGCTTTTAAATTAAGATTGAATCTGGTTGCTCCCCAGTTTAATTACTATTACTCTCATAACACGCATATGGTTTTCCAATAAATTACTAATTTTGAAGAATGGTTTGAAATAAAATTTAACTCTAATTTTAATTAATTAATTGATTTTCTTCGAAATGCGTCAGCAGATTAATCCGCTACTGGAATTTTAACAGATCACTGGTTTTAACGTAAGACTTAATCTGCACGCGAATCCTCGGCTTTAATTTATAATACACCCAATTTAATTGTTATTTAATTGATACTACACTTAAAACACGAAAACGGTTTTTCTGCAATTTTTGTACTCGAAACTCATGGACGGTTTGACACATGGAAATTTCCAAATAAAGTTTTACCCGCTTCAATATATGCTCCCTTCACAACCATTCAAACTTCAAATAGTTTAATGTGTTTCGCCAATATATGAGATATTTTAAATGACGCGATCGTTGCAGCTTTTGATTGTTTGACAAGGTTTGTTTTTTTTTAAAACAAATCAAATACTTTTCGTTTTCTTAATTCACTCTGTGGCGGGAAATGCTTTTCATGGTTTTTATGAATGGTTTTATAATACCTCTCTAAGTTCACATGCATAGATATTGCAACTGACGCACGGCAAACGAGACAAATGCACTTATCCTTCACCATAAAAAATAAGAATTCTTCATAACAATCGTTAATCGTTAATAAATAAACCGAACCACACACGGAAGAAACTAGATCGATAACTTCGGGCTTTTGAAGGGGGATATTTTTGACAATATTTCACCATGAATATCCAATAATTAGACGATTTTTTTTTCTATTTGGACTTGTGACGTCAAATACCATAGAAGAGTACCACAAATACAATGTTGGGAATCTAAACGGTTTTTTTATAATAAATTTAATTAAGGCCTTTTGCGCTTTGTTGAGAGGGTCCATATTAGTTTTCGCAGCACCACCCCAACCGATCATACCGTGGGTGATAATTGATTGGCCTAACGCGTAGTATATAGTTTTTAAAGTCTTCACTGGCATTATGTTTCGTATGTTTTAAAAAAAAAAATAAGTTTTCTGACTTTACCCGCTGTTTTATTTATTTGTTCTGTCCACCTGAAATAGTTGTAAACGTAAATTCCTAAGTATTTTATTATCTCAGTCCGTCTTAGCGGGTTTGCATAGGCAGTTTTCTTTAGTATGAATCAATCCTTCCAACTGCGGTGCAAGGCGATGGGTTAAGAAAGTCCGGCTAGAGAGGTCAAAAGGCCTCCCTCAAGCAGTCTCTCTCTATTCAGCCCGCCACGCAGCAGGTGGGCAGATGCATCCACAAGACCCGGACAAACCTCACCCCATGAACCCGGGTACTTGTGCTAAGTCACCAAAGGTAGAGAACCATTTGGGGTGACAGAGATGTTGGTCGTCTCCCAAATTGAAAACTAACAGATACAATAATAACTTTTGATGAAAATTGTAATTTTACATAAAATGCTTTAAAATTTTTTTTGGAATGCATAAAATTCACTTGTAACTAATATTCAAACATGCATGTAGCTCCGTCTGTGTAAAAGCTATAGAAGTAATATTTGCACAGTAGATAAAGAAGGGATTGAAAATATCAAAAAGACGATGGGAAAAAAACAGCTTGCGCACATTTAATAATTACATACCAATGGGAAACGTTAAAATTGACGGATGAGGTATCTTTACGTTCAGTTGGGAAAGATGAAGAAATAGAAATTAGTGTGGAATATATAGCTTTTCCACAATTGAACATAAGACCGGTAGATACTCTCAGTATTGCCCTGGTGAAAGACCACCATTCAAAATGCATTGCTTGAAATGGCTATTGATATGTTCGGTAACCAGATCTGAATAAGCAGGTGTTTCCAAGAGCAGGAGTGTAAACAACAAGAGCTTATCTTAGTGTTATTGTGATTACGTTGCTTACATTTACAGGTAAGTGATCATCTTGGCCCAGCAACACGGACGTTGGCAGGTCCCTCCGTTCATCTGAAATGGTAAAAATCAGTTACAGATTTCAACAATTTGGAAAGCCAAAAACAATTTTAAAAAATTCAGAGATTAATTTTAGACATTTAGCTGAAAAGAAGCAAGAATAAAAAAATCACAAATACAAATTTTTCAATCACACACTTGTCAAAAACTTGCTCTGAACAATCTGAAAATTTAACACTTACTATAAAGGTACCGTGCTTTGTTATGCGATAAAAAGATTCTACAGTGACTTTGAGAACTGCCTATACAGCATTCATCTTCCGATTACAGCACCAGTACTTACGGCACCGGTACTGTGTAGTGGCGGTGAGTACTCACAAAAATGGATGGTGCACTAAAAACATTGTCAGTTTATCCTCTATGTCAGGTAAATCGTACTAGCAATTTTGAGAAGCTTATACCAACCTGCTGAAATTATCTGTATGCGAACAGTAGACTAAAGTAGTGCCATCTCAGGGAGACAAATAAATGTATCGTGTCTTCAGGTATTTTCGCCTCGTCGAAGAGTTCCGAGGCATTGATGAGCACTGCTCATGTTTCCGACAAATCTCGATAGAATGGTCAACATCCACCAAAATAAATGTTTTTATAGGTAGTGTTACTTGTTTTAATGTCTTACGTTTTGATTATTGGTTATTAATTATTATTTTTAGATTGACCGAAATTATGGGAATGCGTACCTACTCTTTAGTCACTAATCGTCACGCCCACCCCAATTTTGGCAGACACTAACTTCTGGACGTCTGTGACACTTGACCAGTTCAACGTATTGGAGATCGTCCCTTACTTTTCCTGCCAAACACTGTAGGAAAAGAAAGGGACCATGAGCTTTTCCAGGTTGGAGTTCTCAGTTTGGCCAGCAACGTGTTCAAAGTACAGATGAGTCCTATAATTTCAATACCCGCTATATCCGATTTTTTGACAAAATGATCTGAGTATGACATCTTGTTCATATTTTTGCGAGGAACAAGAAGAACCTAAAATTGAGTTTCAAAACCTCCCTATCACGACCAAAAAACATGTTAAAACTTCGAGTGAGAAACAAAATCAGCTATATCATTCAAGAAGTTACTATCAAAACCCGCTATATCGGAATTCAACCAATCACGAGCAGTTATTTTGCCAAGATGGCAGGTTTAGAAACTCGCGCATCAGGTCAGTTGAGTTTCAAAACCCTCTAATATCGTGAGACAATCACAAAGTGAGTATCAAAATCTGATATATCCATTTTATTTATCGAAATTACTTGAATTATGCTAGACATACATAAAAAATTAACACTTTTCGAAATTATATTACATCATTTCATTATTCAAAAAATTGAAAAGCAATTATTTATTTACGCTAGAGACGTGACAGTTTTTTGCGGTTTTCTCCAAATCGACAAAAGTTGATATAGCAGATATAGAAATTGAACGACTCATATATCTTAAATGGGATGACATAATGCATAGCCCGCACAGTACCTTTGACAGTGATGCCTTCAGTCAGCGGGTTAATGGTCCACAGTCTTCCTTCTAGAAGGCTGGGGGCACCTTCTTCAGATCCTGGCTGCAAAATAAAACAGGTCATTCTTATATAACTGGCAGTTACAGCACGGACTGCCTTGTAAATTCTGGTTGTCTATCAACGAGATAATATACTCCCACAGCCGTTGTGCCCACATGAAGCACAACAAACAGGTGGGTCTTCTTCTTCTCTCTGACATCTCCTTCCCTCCACACTCTCTTCCTTCTCTCATCTCCAAATTGCTGATGCAATAGTTGCACTGGCTCCAGTTAGTTTTGACTCTTGTACGATATTCATGTAAAAAAGACTAATGTTTACATTCAAAAGTTGCCAGAATATCCGGATACAGCAAAACCTCATCATTTTGGAAGGGTCCTTTTGAAATAAACTATGAATTCGAGAATGCCGCGATTTCTAAACGCTTGGCTACATCAACGCGTTTTCCACTTCTTCAACAATTTTTAATCTCTCTTGAAGAGTCCACAATGCTGGTTACTGGATGGTTCAATTTTAGGAGTGAAACACTCAAAAACTTCTGTGTTTGAATGTCTAAAGAAAACTAATGTCAGAAGTGGCCGCCGGCAGCAATCGATTGAGTGAAATAGCACAAAAAACTGGGTGCTTTAACTGGAGAGACTGGTTGAGGAAGACCTTTTAACCTCTCTAGCTGGACTTTCTCGACCCATTGCCTTGCACCGCAACGGGAAGGATGGATTCATATGTTTGTCACTCCAGAACACATGACTCCCTTTCTATCCAACTTACGACTTTGACATCTTTTTCTTTCCCAGAAATTTTTTTATATGTCGTTTATTTCTTCCAGTCCCGATTTAATTTCACACAAAACTCGCAAAAATAGACAGCACCCTTTTTTTTACATTATCTCCACAGGAAAAAAAATTCTCAGGGCCTTGGAAATCTTTTAGAATGCCTTGTGGAGGGTTTTTTGAGGAAAGAAAGTAATCCAGGTCTTGAATAGAGCCATGTTGTAGGAGGGAGGAAACACAGCGGCTGGCAGATCATTCCACAGTTAAGCTATTCAACTCAAGAACGAGCCGTAGAAACAACCCATTATCACGTAACAAATGTCAACTGTGTATGTTGGGCGAGAGTTTGGCGTGTTTTCCGACTGTACTAAAGGGATCAATGACACTAGTTGCTCTGAGCATCTTCTATTGAAATACCGGCAGAACAAGGACAGCAATCCCACCCGACGCCTGTTCTCTAAAGATTGCAATCCGTTTGTTAATTATACAGCTCCTTTGATAGTCCAAGCAGTTTGGTCGTAGTTGTAGTGACAGTCACAGAGCTCCCCCTTTGCATGTATTATCTATGAATCGGTTTATGTGTAATGTAATTTGGTTTATGGCCAGGTATTAAAATAAAAATAAATAGGTCCTTACCTCCTGATAGCGCATCTTGCACTTTTTCTTGAAGTTTTCGTACCACATTTTGACTTGCGCTGGGGTTCTGGGGCACTCAGCCCTACAACGCTTGTTCACCTCCATACAGATCTGTGACCATACCATCTGCAATAAACCGATAAAGGATTCATTAAATCATTTCATTTATTAACTCAATACAGAGTGGAAGATAATCCAAGTATTGCCGGGGTCCTGGGGCACTCGGCCCTACAACGCTTGTTCACCTCCATACAGATCTGTGACCATACCATCTGCAATAAACCGATAAAGGATTCATTAAATCATTTAATTTATTAACTCAATACAGAGTGGAAGATAATCCAAGTATCGACAGGGTCCTGGGGCACCCGGCCCTACAACGCTTGTTCACCTCCATACAGATCTGTGACCATACCATCTGCAATAAACCGATAGAGGATTCATTAAATCATTTAATTTATTAACTCAATATAGGGTGGAAGATAATCTAATGGCAGTTGTTCTCAATCAGTTCTCAGTTCTTCCTACATCTACAGTTCTCAAGCCAAAGTTTTGGCTTAATACTCCTCAAATGCACAAATACACTCTTCCCAATGCAACTCTCCGACCAACAGGCGAATCGAGTGTTACTAAACAAATCACTTGACTGATGGGAGACTCAGATTGATTGCCCTGGTAAAAGACATCATTCAGAATCGAAATTTGCTTGAAATGGCTTTGGCCGTGTTTGGTGGCCAGATCTTAACTGGATTTCACCATCTTAAGGGGTCTGGTCCAGCCGATCCAAAAAATCGACTATTGTTTTATTGCCTAAAAATCTTCCTATTCATGTGGAGATCGCATTTCCAAAGTTATAGCATTAAATTCGACCTTCAAATATAGTTAGGAGCGGACCCTCCGCTTGCAGCTACTAAATCTATATATATATATATAGATATTCAAATTAAATTTGAATAGTGTTTATGCTTATTCAAATGTACATTTACAAAACGTTTAGATTTGTGGGATATACTGTCAGGAAATAAAAAGTTAATATTTTTGGGATATACTGCCGGGAAATAAAAAGTACAGATTTGTGGGATATACTGTCAGGAAATAAAAAGTTAATATTTTTGGGATATACTGCTGGGAAATAAAAAGTTCAGATTTGTGGGATATACTCTCTGGAAATAAAAAAGTTAAGATTTGTGGGATATACTGTCTGGAAATAAAAAGTTAAGATTTGTGGGAGGATGTAGTGTCTGGAAATAAAAAGTTCAAATTGTGGGATATACTGTCTGAAATAAAAAGATCATATTTTTGGGAAGTACCGTCGGGAAATAAAAAGTTCAGATTTGCGGCATACTGTCGGGAAATTAATAGACTCATGGGGGAGGAAACACGGATGGCCTCCTTAATCGAGAGGAAAGGCTCTCGATTAGCAATCCAAAGGTCGTGGGTTCAAATCTTGGCATGAGCAAGTAAATTTTATTGGATTAAACTGTGTTATTTCACAATCTCATTTTTTATTTAAATTAATCTAACATATATTTGTGGCATGTTCCAGAGTGGAAGGTACTCTCAGTAACGCCCTGGTGAAAGACCACCATCCAGAATTGAAACCATACAGAATTAGCCGTGTTTGGTGACCGGATCTGAACAGCCTGGTATTATTTATTTATTTATTTATCTATATAAGGTATGTTTACATTACATTATTCGATGCCTGTCTCACTAGGGTATACCTGTGTTGAGACAGGCGTAGAGGTACATAAATGAGTATCATACATAAGAATATTTAATTATAACATAAGAATATTTAAGGTAAGATACATACTGATTTATACAATTCAAACAGAAATATGATTTAAATTGAGGGTTAATACCATAAAGAGAGCATTATATAGGTGAAGGAAGAGATGAATAAAGTAGTAAATCCTGTCGAATCTATATAGGGAGTTATATTATATATATAGGATTTTACTATTTTAATTTATTTGATAAGGGTAAGGACACACGTGAGATGGTAATTCTGTCTATTTGTAATCTATTTTACAGATGTTAGCAGTAGTGTGACGTCCAATACTTATAATCCATTTCTTTATATCTTGTTTGAATTTGGTCATTGATTCAGTTTGTCTAATCGTAGCTGGTAGTGTATTGTGTAGTTTGCAAGCTATGTATTTAAAGTGTTTTTGTCCAAAGGTGGTTTTAGAAAAGGGAGTTTGGAGAAGTTCTTTATTTTGGCTCGGGTATTGTGTATCATTTGTGTTGGTTTGTATAGGATTTTGTTGTTTTTAAGTAAATAAACTAAGATGGATTTTGCGTAGAGCTGTTTAATGTCCATAACGTTGAAAGTATTGAAGATCGTATCGGTGCTGGTAGTGAGAGGAAGTTTAAGAATTATTTTTATTATTAGTTTTTGTGCTTTAATGATGGGGTCGAGGGCATTAGAATAAGTGTTACCCCAAGCTAAACTTCCGTATTCGATGTGAGATTGGCACAGTGAGTAATACACTGTTTTTAAAAGTTGTAGGTTAAGGAAATTGCGCGTTTGTTTGAAAAAGTATATAGATTTGCGGATTTTGTTTGTAGTGTTAAGTATATGTTGCTTCCAATTTAGGTGTGTATCAAAGGTTAATCCTAAATATTTGATAGTTGTTACTTGTTCTAGGCATGGTATATATCCCCACCTTCCTCTTCCCCATTTCCTTCCCCTCCCCACTGCCTTAAGCCTAGCAACATACCCCAATTGGAGATGCCGTAATCTAACTGGCTTCAGATGGTTGGGAGCAGTTAGGACCATTGTACAGTATTCACATAAAACAAATTATAATTATTAATATACGAGGGTGGTCCGATAAGTACGTAGCCTACAAAAGAAAAACGAAAATTTTGGAAAAGTGGCGTTTTATTTCTCAGTGTAATTTTCTTTTAGCTCGATACACTTGACCCAGCGATGCTCCAATTTCTTTAACCCGTCTGAAAAATGTTTTCTCGAGGTCTGCAAAGTAGGCCTCCGTGGCGGCGATGACTTCCTCATTCGACTCAAATTTCTGCCTGGTGAGTGACTTTTTCAAGTTTGGAAACAAAAAGAAGTCGTACGAGGCCAAATCTGGAGAATACGGTAGATGGGGCAGGTTCATAGCCCAATTCAACCAATTTTGATGTGGCGAGGGCGGAGGTGTGAGACGGTGCGTTGTCATGGTGGTAGAGCACTTTTGAGCAAACGCGGCACCCATCATGCCGACAGCTTTCTCATGCAGGATATAACCCACGCGGTCTTTTGAGATGCCTACTGTTTCAGCTATCTCATGCACCTTCAACCAGCGGTCTGCCAATACGAAATCGTGGATTTTTGTTATGATATCCTCCGTGGTAGCCGTTTTCGGGGCACCTGGGCGTGGCTCATCAAAAACCGATGTGCGACCACGTTGAAACTCATTAAACCAATTTTTGACAGTCGCCATCAAAGGAGAAGAATCACCGTACACAGTATCCAAGCGCTCTTTGATTTCGCTGAACGATTTCCCTTCCAAAAACAAGAAACGAATCACCGACCGATATTACTCTTTTTCCATTTTTCTAAAATCCGCGGACACGCCCACTTCCACACATGGTCAAAACAAAACTACAAGTCTGAATTGGCTGAAATTTCGATCGTAGTCGTCTACGAGAATGTACTACACGATAGTAGATCGGGCGGTGAGGCTAAGTACTTATCGGATCGCCCTCGTAGAAGGCGAAAGCTTTGTAGGTAAGTTGTTTGATGGAGTTATTTTATTATTTGATATTCTCGTTGGTTCAGATAACAACGCTAGAAACCTGAATATTATTTTAATGACATAATATCTATGTACATAATATTATGTATAATAAATACAAGGAAATAACTATCAACAATAATAAAAGTGCAGCTGGTTTTTAATTATACAGTAAATTAAATTGTCATATAAACGTTACTAACAAAAGAAAGAAACGTAATAAAAATTAAACATTTTTCGAGAATATATTGTTTGAGTTGCACCTAGGATTTAGAACTGCTAGAACCATTTGTGCCATTTACAGGAAGAATTTCATCAGACAACTAACATTATAAAAGCGGTTACAAGATTTATTTAACATCCACTGCATTTTCCGAAACTCTTCTGGTTTTATTTTAATCACTTTATATAAAACTAAATTATTGGAAAACCAACCAACACCTCTGCCATGGGTCACCTCAAGTGGTTCACTATGTTTGTTTTGTTTTTGAATATTTATTTAGATGTATGCAAATTTTTATCATACATCTAGTAAGAAAATATATACAAATACAATTTAGATATACAGTTACATTTTAAGAGGAAAAAAAAAGATTACTAGACAAAAATACATTTTAAGGAAAACAGATAACTATGCGACTAAAATAATATTGGTAAGATTGTTAGAAATCAAAAAACATTCTTTACACATAATGCACACATCCTACGAAAAGTGCTAAGACTTGAGGCTTCCTTTACGACATTCGACAGACTATTTTATAAAGTTTTTGGCCTTTTTAAAACGCACTATTTTGTGTGCACAAAAGCTAAGTTTTAATTTTTTTTTGTTTGGTGTCTTACCAGGGGTCTGTTTAGTTGTTTGTCTAGGTATGGTGGCGGATTCGTTTGCCCATTACTGCGTGGCAGCCCGTATTGGAAGAGACTGGTTGAGGAAGACCTTTTGACCTCTCCAGCCGGACTCTCTAGACTTATCACAGTGGGACGAATAGATTCATATATCCGTCACTCCTGGACACACTGACCCCCAGATTTCTACCGACCCCTGTACCTGTTTCCTTCCCAGATCTTCCTCTCCTTTCTTTCCCTAAAAAGACCCTCTACAAAGCATACCCAAAGACGACATAGGCTCCGAGAAAAAATGTTTTCCTCGGGGCCTCCTGTTTGGATCTAATGAAAAAAAATCTTAAGAGGTTATTCTGATTTATTTTTGGGGTATTGTGCCGTGTTGCACGTCCTCCTTTAGCCAACGTTTCGAACAGTATTACAGCATCTTAACCCCCCCGAAATATGGTGCTGGATAAAAACGCTCAGGATTCCATGGAGAGCTAGACGCCAAATGTTAAAGCTAGGCATCCACAAAAGGCTTTCAACTATCTGCCTACAATGCAATTTAAGATACTTTGGACATATTGGACAACTTGGAGAAACTCATAGTCACTGGCAAAGTGGAAGGCAGAAGAAGAGGAGGAAGGTCACCAATGCGCTGGAGACCGAGTATCACTTGATAGAATAGAATGACTGGAGCCCGGTACATCGGTGTCCGTAGCTCGTCACGCAGCGCAGAACCGCTAGGAGTGGGGGAGTTTGTCTACCAAGGAAATTGTAGTAGGGGTCACGATTCTCAGCAATGGGGAACCAACTAAAGAAGAAAAATCACCTTTGACGTGACAAAAGCGATCAGTACAATGCTATAAATTAAAGCTATGTAAAACGGTTCTGCGACTTTTCAACCTGCGACAAAATATCTCCGACAAAATATTCCCGACAAAATATATCCAACAAAATATCCCCGACAAAATATCCCTGACAAAATATCCTACGGACAAAACATCCCCAAAAAATATCTACTAAAATCTAACCTAACAAAAAAATTAGGACATCCTGTAAAGACAATAAATTATTGTTCAAAAATAGTAAAACAGGAAAAATAATACAGACATCCTGTAAAGTTAGGTTAGGTTAGGTTTTTTGTCCGTACTATATTTAGTCGGGGATATTTTGTCGCATATAATGTTTCGTGGACCACATTTTAGATCTCGCGGACCACCTGTGGTCCATGGGTTGGGAACAGTGGCGGCTCGTGACTTTTGGGTGTGCTAGAGTGCTGGTATTACAAAAATGGCATTATTGATGTTGTAGTAGCTGAAAAAAATATTTTTTTTTTTGAAAATTAGTTTTTTTGTTGAAAAATTTCAGGAAGTTTCAGTTTGGCCGTGCGCCGCACGGATTTTCTGAAAAATCTTTATACAAAAACTGATTTAAAAAAAAAATATATAATTTTTTTTTTCACCTATGACAACATCCGTAATGCCATTTTTTTAGTAATAACACCCTAACACACCCAAAAGTCACAAGCCGCCACTGGTTGGGAACCACTGGTGTAGATAGTTCCGCTCTGCACATCGTTACAGACGACGCTGGAGAACCGTCTTTTGTTTTTGGTAAAACTAATCAACAATAATATTGGTCCTTGATGGGTTTGTTCTGCTTCGCCCATAGACGTCACGAAACAGTCTTAGTGATACCTGCTTGTTTTTTGTTCATATTTGAGCGATAGTCGTACCTGTTTACTTTTGTTGGTGGCGTTGTTGCTCCGGCCCTGGCGCAGCACCTCCCTGTGCTGCGCTATCAGCTCGAGCACGGTGGTCTTCTCGAGCTCAGTGAAGTTCTTGCTGCGCTCCTTGTTGCGCCGCGTGCGCACGGCCGTGGCTCGCGTGGACATGGCGTGGTCGGGCGGGGGGGCCCCCCTTCTGCTTCTGCCGCGGTGCCCCGACACCTGAGACACTGGGGGAAGTTATCACCTTAAAATTTTATCAACAGACACTGTTTCAAAGAAATCAAAGAATGGGAAGTTTTAAAACCCCTCAATGGAAATAATATATATCGACGCTGGAAAGGAAAAATTTCCATTTTCCATGGAAAAAGGCCATTCAGCTATGATTTAAAGATGAACCTACCAAAAAGGTGTTCATAAAATCAAGTTTTCTAGAGTTTCCCACATGTTCTGGGAAACTTTGGGGTTTGGCCATTTTTCCTTTCCAGCATCGGTAAGATTATCAAAGAATAAAGAAAAAAAGAAATGCAATGTGGGGGTAGTAATGTGAACCTGGGAATATTCCGCGGCAAAAAATAAATTTCCCAAAAAGGGGATTTTTTTAATTAAGAAAGTTATTTGAATGTTGCTGTCTTTTTTGATGAAAGTATATAACTTATATTTAATAACAAAAGTAAAATTATTATGAGCTTTCAAAGTGAACTTAGGTAAAATGTATACAATAGGCCACTTGCATCACATTTTTTTTCCGGTTCAGGCAAATATTCTAAGACATTCCGTATTTTTTTTTTTTTATTGTATTTTTGAAACCCTGGCGATTTTTTGAAAATTTCAATCTGAAAAATCAAGACCATTTTTTATAAACCGGAAAGATGGGACATAATTTTATGGGTGCGAAAAAAAGATAATTACATAACCGAAAATCATTTTTAAAAAAAGAAGGTTTTCCACACGAATGGCACGCGAGGCATACCAAAAATATTACATCTCATTAATATTTTTATCCTTGATCCATCTTATTGATCATTAACCGGTCACGGGCCATGACATTTAGCGGAAATTCGCGGAACTTCGCAAAAAAACACTAAAAAACCACCACTTTGAATTTTGAATTGAATGTTTTGTTGATAAATTTTGAGCTATTGTATATTTTATTAACTGAAACACGTTCACAACACAATAAACTATCTACGAAAACCACATTACTTGCATTTATTACGTAAATTAATAGGTTTTATGATCGTTTTATTCGCGATACACCCATTAATTGCGACCGTTAAATTCGCGGCAATTTCTGACAGCCGATTGTCATAGAAGAAATCGTTTTAAAAATATTCTAGGGTGACAAGGTGAATGAAACTTGTAGCGTCTCCGAGAGTAATGACAGCGCAAGCGATTCTGACACTGTTCTTCATACAAATTGTGTACATAGAAGGGCCAAAATCGTAGACCAAAAGTTTTTTGTCGGAAGTATTATTCAAATATTTGAATTATTTTCTCGCGCATGCGCATATGACGCGCGCGCCGGCGTGTCTCCGGCCTGTCAGAGGTTAATCATTATAATGTTCAACGTCTATATATGACTAAAACCAATGTAATATATATATACTTGTACTTGTAAATTATAATAATAATAAGAATATTATAAAATTTGATTTCGTTAAATCAGCACCATTACCATTAGACTTCTAAAACAGATACAGAAGGCATAAAATGTACGGGGTTCTCTTATTTATTTATTTACGGACAAATAGACCAATTAACAATATGACAATAACACGAATAGAAAAAAAAGAGAGATCACAATGAAAGGAGATTACATATAGATGAAGAGCATTGACAAAATACATATAATATAAAAGTACATAGAGAAGATAACTACAAGTAGCTTGAAGATGGATTTAAAAAGATTTAAAAAGACTTTAAAAAACCACATTGCGTAACAACTGCCGAAAGTCATTTAGGCTTACACCAAAAAATTCAATGCTTTGATTTGCGTTCACAAGTCTCGACATTCTGGATAAAGGAGAATGATATCCATAATTAGTAGAATGTTGATTAAGGAACAGCAATTCATTATTTCAGAGTCTACGGGAAGGAATGTTGAACTGGATGAGTTGTAACAAAGCAGGTGTGTCAGTAATACTGTTGATAATTTTGAAAATGCATATTAGATCAGAGTCCTTTCTACGTTTTTCTAAAGAGGAAATGTTTAAAGTTTGTTCAATTTCATCACACGAGTATTCTCCTCTGTCAAGTCCTAACCTCCAAGCAATTCCTCGTAGGAAGCGATGTTGTACAGATTCAATGTAACTAATGTGGACAGCATAAAAAGGAGACCAAATGACACTAGCATATTCAAGGTGAGGGCGGACCAGCGAACAGTAAAGAGTTTTAAGTGTATTTATATGTTTAAAATCAGAGGTAATTCTATGAATGAAGCCGAGTAGTTTAAGTGATTTGTTTACAATGTTATTAACCGTTTTAGTGCTAATCATTTTTTGCAAAAATAAATGTAAATTGCTATACACATGTTGATTAATTTAGAGGAAAATAATGGTGTCAAATAAAACACTCTAATTTAGACAAATATCAATCAATTTTTTTCATTCTTTTTGCATTATAAAGAAAAAATGTTTATTGATAAGAATATGGAAAAAATAAAAATTAAATTTCAATATTATTGTATTTTATTTCTTTTTGAAAATAAAAAATCTAAAAAAGTAGCTCAACAATTATGTTTTGCCGCACAAATAGCGTGTAGGCCTTTCCTACAGCGTACGCAAATAAGGCGGGATCGTTTTATCCCACTCCCTCTGTTGCTACACACCTCGCACTGGCGTAAGTTACGTCCCGGTAATTTTTCCAGCGCAAATTTTTTCTTTGATGAAGATGGTTGTGTTGACACGCTATTTTTATGATTCATCCACTCCTTTTCGAGATCCTCAATAATTTTCGATGTGAATTGGAGCCGGGTCATTTTTTTTTCGGTAGTGTTGGAAACATACAAAATATAAGAGTTGAGTACCATTCTTCCAAAAATGTTGAATACTACTTTTTTCCAATATTTTAGGGTTCTTCGCTCGTCCAAATACACGTACAACATTTTGTCAGATTCGTCCACACCTCCCATGTATTTGTTGTAGTCATAAATCATGCTTGGTTTCACTTTTTCGTATTCAAAATTCCCTTTCTTTTTCTTGATCGTCACACTATTAGTATCTGCATTGGATGAAATCAATATGACTGGCTTTGGTTTGGACTTTTTGTCTCTGAATGAACACATCAAAACATTTTCATGTGCTAGGTATTTGGCTTCTCCTACGATTGCTTTCTTAGCTTCTGGAGGAATCTCTTTTCTGTTACGTCTTATTGTTCCAGTTATATATGTATTTTGTTCCAAAAGGGCTTTGGCCAATCGTAAGCTTGTGTAAAAATTATCTGTAAACAAATGATAACCTTTGTTCAGGTAATTTCCAATTGAAAGCAATTTTTGCACTACCGTAAATCCAAGACCATATTTTTCTACCGAATCTCTGTCATCTGTATTTTTAGCTCCTTTGTAGCAGAAAAAACCCAAGCAATATTTGGAAACCGAGTCGCACAGCATCCAAAATTTTATTCCCCATTTATGGTGCTTTTTGTTTGGAATATATTGTTTTATCGAAGAATGGCAGTGAGTACCAACTAACGACTCGTCGATGGATAGTTGTTGATTTGGTACATAATGCTGATGAAATACGGTATTTGCATGTTTGACAAGCACATCAAACCTGCCACATGGGTCATAATTCGGATGGCCTGGTTCAAATAATAATCTGTTATCAACCAAGTGAAAAAACTTCAAAATCAGTTGGAACCTATCCCTTGAAAACATTGTCCCAAACCATGGTATGTGTCGGGAATTTTTTATCCAATAACTACTAATTGTTGGCCTTCTTGTTATTCCCATTTCGAGTATGACAGCAATAAAGGCTTTCATTTCGTATATTGTTGTCGGCGTCCACTTTTTTGCTCGAGAATTATCCGATACAGTGTGCAAGGCCAAAAACTGTGCAGCATATCGATTTGTTTCCCTTACGATGGTTTCGAGCAGTGATATGGTAAAGAATATGTTGAAATAGGTTATGGGTGTGCCATCGGGAGGAGGCGCCCGCCTAGGTCCAGGAGTCTCGAAAAAATCATTTGTTGATTTAGAAAACACTTTTGTCGGAGGAATTTTGGCAAAAGTTGGTGTTTCTTCTGTTTCTGTAGATGAAGAGGAGGTAGAAGACTCACTTTCAATCCTCAATCTTTTTCTTCGATGCGTTATAATACTGCTATCATCACTATTTGTATCTGTCGTTTCACTCCCCGTAGAATCACTAGGAATCGAATCAACGTTCGAAATAATAGCACGTGACATGGTTATTTTTTTAAAAATATATAAAAAAACGATAAAAGTTATTTTTAAATGTATAAGAATGCACTCTCATTACAAATTACGCGCGAGGTTAGCGTACGTGCACTCCCGCGGAGCACCGAAAACACACTGAAACTCGCAGCGCTTTTGCGCTGCGCCGCAATTTTCGATACAAACGATCGCAGCGCTTTTGCGCCGCGTAGCATTCTAACGGTTAATGTGATCCCGGAAAGAAAGTTTACAATCCAGAGTGACCCCAAGGTCCTTGATAGATGTGACAGTAGAGAGACAAACATTATTTAGTTTATAATCAAACTGAATAGGTTTTTTGGTTCTATA
The DNA here is from genome assembly GCA_929108145.2 of Limnephilus rhombicus. NCBI lineage: Eukaryota > Metazoa > Arthropoda > Insecta > Trichoptera > Limnephilidae > Limnephilus > Limnephilus rhombicus. The sequence goes on along the minus strand of OV815296.1, from coordinate 19,849,238 downwards.
AAAGGACAAAATTTTGCATTTATCAACATTAAGTTCCATGGTAACATCTGTCAAAACGTTAAACCAAATGATAAGTTCGCAGAGAACAAGCAATAAATCTAGTGAATGTTAAATTTCAATTTCAAAAATTCGCCTGAAATCAAAGTGTTGCCATGTAAAAAAAATTAATCAGTGTGGAATTTTATAAAATTAATAGAACATTATCGGAGACGGGAAATTTTCATGTAGTGACGTCACGAGCCCAAATAATGGATTTATTTATTAAAAAAAAAAAACTGTACATTTCCAAAAATTTTTACCAACATTTTCATAATCTCAGTAAAAAAATCTATCCACACGATTTTTTCCAATCGTTATGAAATCCATGCAAGTGGCCTATTGTGTCTCGTGTCGTCACACAAGACACAATTCAGTACAATTCATAATTTTGGTTATAATTCTGAGAATTTTTTTTTCCTTCATATAAAATACTAATATTGACATACTAATATGTACAATGGGTAAAGTATACCCGGCCACAATGGCTGTGTTCTGTTTGGTCGCCACAACTGCGCCGGGTTAAAGATCTATAAATGAAATAATTCTGAACGTAGTCTGTAACTGTTTTTGAAAGGTTATAAAATAAGCTTTCAAAATGATATTATTACAAAGGGTCCATTCATTTATTACGTAAGACGATATTTAGGGGGGGAGGGGGGTCGACCATGTCTTATTTTTTCTTACAAGGAGGTGGGAGGGAGTCTCAATAGTTCTTACGTAAGATCACAAAAATGAACAAAGTTACAATTATTAGTACCTTTGTAAGTACAAATAAACATTTCTAAAAATTGTTACTTTGAAAAATAAACATTAAAACAAACCAAACGTGTATTCATTTTATCCTTTAGATTCTTACGTAATAAATATTAAACAAGGGGGAAGGGGTTCAGCCTATTCTTATTTTTTCTTATAATAGAGGGGGAGGGGGTCGAAAACTAGCAAAATTCGTCTTACGTAATAAATGAATGGCCCCAATAAATATTAACATTTGTAAATATTTAAATTTAGAACGCAAACATAAAAAAAAATTGTAAAAATGACTCACATTATGTTTTTATGTGAAAACAGTACTAAAATCACGGATTATGTAAAAGAAAAAAAAAAAAAACACATATAAATTAATAATTTTGTCACGTCACTTTTTTACCATTTCATACAAGAATATTTAATCGAAAATTAACAATGTCTATTTAATAAAAAAATAACAATGTCTAAGAAAGCTTGATTTAATGAGGATCTTCTACTTTATTTTGTTTTAGGGTTGTCACTAGAACAATAACGGAGTTATAACGATTTCTGTGGGAACACAGACGTTAGCTTGAAAACAGGCTTATTGTACTTGACTGCTAATGTTATATTGTCATGTAAACACGCTTAAGGTCAGAGTGGTTAAAATAAAAATAAATAAATTTTTCTAAACAATTTAAACACACATTAACGACCCTTTGGAATTACAAGGTTTCATCTTTTGTGGTAACGTCATGCGACAATAATTTCTAAAGTAGCTTACATTATCATTAGATCCCATTATCGCATGACATTTTTTTTTTTATTGGTTTTCAAGATACAATCCCGTTAAACCGCAATAAAGCAGTTTGTCAAAAGGATGTTAATGTTCAGTTACAATTTAAACATTACACAATATTATTACTATAACCATACAGATTATAACAATTAACACATATGAATTAATATAAAATATCTCTATTTAGCAGCCATTGTTTCAGCATATATCTTACATTACTGCGATAGATGGAACCTTGTTATTACAAAGGGTCGATAAGTAGATTATTCTCAAGTAATAATAGACAATTTATATTTTGGTAGAAAGCAGTCACTTTGTGGTTTGACATATTAATTAAAGGAAAACAATCACTTTGTTTGTAACCACGATTTATTGATTTAATTTTTATTTACCGACCGGTTTCGCTTAATACAAGCATCTTCAGGGTAAAAATTAAAACAGTTTTAATTTTTACCCTGAAGATGCTTGTATTAAGCGAAACCGGTCGGTAAATAAAAATTAAATCAATAAATCGTGGTTACAAACAAAGTGATTGTTTTCCTTTAATAGACAATTTAATTTCATCTTACTAATAAACGTGTTTCAAATTATATACAACTGACAAAAAACCATTATTGTATGGAAAATTATAGTTTATCAGTTGTGCAACATTTAAAACACATATATAAGTAAGGGAGTAATGTGTACCGTGTACACGTACACAGCACTGGAGCACATGGGATTTTTTAGCACAGTAAGGGAAGGGTTAATAATTTACGAGGGACCGGAAACAGTGAAGAATATTCGCGGAGTAAGCCAAATTTCACCAGAAATATAGCAACGTGTAGGTGTGTTAATGATGACAATTTTATATTATCTATGTTTTTTCCATGTCTTTAATTTATGAACCAAACTAACCACACATTAGATAACCACCTTTGCCATGATTCATTCCTTTGTTAACTGTTTGATGTATTGACCTGTGTTATAAATAAATTATCAGTTGCTAACGGTAAATAAAATCCAAGATTTAGACAACCAATTAATTAATATCTACTGCGTGTAAAAACACGTTTAGTCAACGTTTGCTTTAAACTTTTGAGTGACGTATTCAATAAAGGTTTAAAGTAGAATGTAACGGTTATGCAACATGACAGATAATGAATGGATGGTCCAAGGCTAGCTTTACACTCAGTAAAATTTACAACTTAACGTAAATTTTTGACAAGTTGCTCGAGCTTTTACAAATGCATCCGACTTGTGGTAATTAATGCTCACGGAAGTTGTTCGTAAGTTCCACCGGTGTAAATGCTCATGCGACCGTTTACATCTGTAAATTTATTTGCGGCAAGATGGCTTCTGTCAACAACGATGTGCTACCGTCAAATTTACGTAATTTTGTCAATAAAGACGAAAAGGATTAAATAAAGTGTTAAAATTGAATTTGGCTTTAATTAAACAATTCTCCATGCGCTTTTGTGCCGTCAAAAGTGGAAATTAATGGAGTTCTTTCATTTTATCCAAAGGACAGCTACCTGAAAGCAACCGACTTCGAATTCAAAGATGTAATGTTAAAAACAGAAACATTGAGATTAGAAGGATTGGATCGATAATTGAATAGAAGGATACTCAGTTTCAAAGAAATAAATACTATTTTTATAGGAAAAAAATCCTAAAAAAACAACAGTCTCTTAATTTTTGACATCTCGCAATGGCGCATTTTGGTACTATTTCTTGTGGCAAGTCTCTCAACTTATCAAACTGATTTTATAAGCTGTGAGAAGGTTGGAAGTTTCGAAGTCAAAAAACTTGCAAAAGAACAACTTCTGTAACTTGCTATAAATTACATTAAGGCGCCGCAACTGGGCTCAAAAAGAAGAAGGTGGAGAGATATGAAATTACAAAATGTTAGAGGAGCGCGCTAGTATTTAAAGCGACAAAATCGATGCGAAAATTGTAAAAATGTTTAATAACACACGACTCGTTTAAAATAGAGCAAAAATCTTGCGGGGGTGTCTTAAACAGCATTTAAAGAAACACTGAATTTTTTCATACATATAACTTGTAAAATAACTGAAACAAATGTGTTTATAATAATTTTTGGAGCATACGTGGCAATTTTTTTTCGAGAGAATTTTATATAATTTGCATTTCGGTGCGGGGAATGTCTAGATATTATCTACAAATATTCATATATTTTTTTAAGAGCTTAAAAACTTCAAATGTTTAAGGGAGATATGTAAGAATCGGTTTAAATTTGGGTAGCGGCCCTTAAGTGACTTTTGGTGTCACATTGGTAATTTGGTCATAAATAGCTTACGTGAGCGATTTACGGGAAAAACTAATGAGTGTAAAGCTAGCCTAATGCCTAACAGCATTTGTAGAATTATGGTAAATGTGAGAAAAGAGGGTAATTTTAGTACTAATTCACAATCTTTCGCAATAAAAGAAATTTGTGGTTAAAAGTGAATATATTGGTCATAATATGTGACAAGACAGATAATAATAATATAAAGAATGATGACGTTTGTAGCAATATAGTATAAGAAAGGAAGGTAATTTTTGTAATAAAATATATTTCACAAACTATCGTAAAGTCATTTGAATCTTGTCAAATTACGTCCATTGTTTCATAATGATTTTTATGTGATTTTGAAGTAAAACTTCTTCACGCACGCTCGACTTGGGGGGTCAGCTTGTGAATGCGTTACGAAAAGTGGTGATTTTACGAAAAATGTCATGCGAACGGTAATCGATGCGAACGGTGATCGATTGCTAGGCAAACGGTCGGGCCTTTATGCACACTTGACTTGGGGAGTGATAGGGATAAGGATGGTCACCCCAAGGTCGTAGGTCACCCCAAGGTCTTAGGTCACCCCAAGGTCGTAGGTCACCCCGAGGTCGTGGGTCACCCTAAGGTCGTAGGTCACCCCAAGGTCGTAGGTCATCCCATGGTCATATTTCACCCCAATGTCATATGTCACCCTTAGGTCATAGGTCACCCCGTTCGCTACGTTTGGTAACTTAGCAGGGATACCTGGGTTCATTGGGCGAGGTTTGTCCTGTAGTTTCACTTCAGTCGTGTGGTCTAAAGCACACTCGTTTTTTTTTTTAAAATTATGATTCAGCATGAGAATTCCAACTGTTCGAGAGCAGTAGAACTATGGCATACCTAATTCCTAAATGGTTCGTTTTTGACTGATGGCTTATTATACATTTTTCTTCTATTTTGTGTTACCTATTTTGTGTTACTTATTTTGTGTTACCTATTTTGTAAATTGGACATAATTCTGTTAACCCTTCGGGGTAATTTCAGCCTATTTTGTCGCTGTAGGTGATGAAATACGCTTTCAAATTTTATAGTTCGAAATAAGCATATAATTTTTTTTAAATTTTGAATGCAAACATAAAAAAGTTTTAAAAATCGCTCATCTTATTAACGTTTTTTCTAACTAAAATTACTGAAAGTGAAAAAAAAAATAAAAACACATATTTTATTCGGCAAATGTATTACAAACGATATTGACAACTTACTTTTTCGTCATTTCATGTAAAAATAATTAATAAAAATTCTCAAAGTTTCATAAATTTTTCTAAAATTGTATTCGGAAACATTAATTTCATATATGTTTCTATATTTCATATTTTAATTCTCCTGGGTTTACTTTTAGATTTGAGTATGAAGCGGGGTATTTTCTCTTTCTAATACTGTTTAGATCAAATTTCTATAGCAGTGGTTCTTAACCTTGTTGGAGGTACTGAACCCCACCAGTTTCATATTCACCGAGCATTCACCGAACCCGTCTTAATTGGAAATCGAACCGAATCATATGAGTTGGGGGGTGTGTCTTGACCCCGCCGAACCCGCGAGACTGCCTCACCGAACCCCTGGAGTTTGATCGAACCTAGGTTAAGAACCACTCTTCCAGACAGTATGAGAGAAACAAGGTTTTATTTGAGATCTATATATATTTTTTTTAAATATGAATACCGCACAAGAGTCCCAGCTGTTCCCATCTGGAGCCAGTGAGACTATGGCATCCCCAATTGGGGTATATTGTGAGGCTGAAGGTAGTGGAGAGGGGAAGGAGATAGGGAAGAGGAAGGTGGGGAAGTACCTGGCTATTCAGATCTGGTCACCAAACACGGCTAAAGCCATTTCAAGCAACGTTTCAATTATGAATGGTGGTCTTACATCAGGGCGGTACTGAGAGTATCTTCCACTCTGGAACGTGCCGCAAATATACTACATATTATTTTAAATGAATAAATTGTGAAATAACACAAATTAAACAAATAAAATTTATTTGCCACGCTGGGATTCGATCCCGCGACCTTAGGATTGCGAGACTACGCCAGCCGTCAAATATATATGAGCTTGTTCCCAAAAGTGAACAAATTAGTCTGGAGGGGTAAATAGAGTTTCACTGTAAAATAGTAGTTTTCATCGGTGAAGTTAACTATAAAGCAGAAAATCTCTTTGTATGTAACTTCTAGTTCATTGTAACTATTTTTAGCTTGCAACATCATTTCCATTTGAAATATTCATTAACCCCTCAGGCCTCCACCGTATTACATGTCAGAGGGTAAAAATATTTCCACTTTACAATAAAATCTAAATAAATGAAATCTTTTATTAATTACTTCTTCTAATAGTGCAAAATTATTTTGTGGTAACATTTTAAATTCAAATTAATAGATAACTTTGTATTAACCACTTAATTATTTACAAAAACCGACATGTTTCTTCAGCAAAGCTGACTTCTTCAGGGTCATTAATTATTATTAATTATTTTATTATTCAGGGATATTAGTTATTAATTATTTTTACATGAAATGACAAAACAGAAGTGACAACAACATTTATTATAAGTACGTTTATCTAATATATATACATATATGTGTTGTTTTTTTTCATTATCAGTAATTTTAGTTAAAAAAAAAAAAACAAATTAGTAAGGTGACCCTTTTTAAAACTTTTTATGTTTATATGTATTTATAAAATTGGTAAATAAGCAGTTAGTCCACCTCACGGATAATACGGAACGTTCGTGTTGTCGAAGTTTGAAGCACGGATAATACGGAATGTTCCTTTTTTAACTAATAGACAATCAAATATGTCGGAATCATTTGTCGGAAGTACCAATCTTATAAAATAAATTCCCTAAAATAAACTTGCATTTCATCAAACTTTTAAAAAACATCCCAGGTTTTGAATGGTTTGTTGGCAAAGCAGGGTTTGTCTAGCGGGTTTGTGTAATTATTTTAATACATTTCTTTCCGTGTTCTACTGTTATAAATACAGGTACAAACTTTTCAATGGTGCATTCACTTTGTTTTACGCAAAAATATTTTTTCTAAGATTGGCAGCATTGATGAAATGTTAAAATAAAAACGATGAATAAAAATGGCGTTACTGCGCGAGTGAATTAATTTTAACAAAATTAAAATGTTAAATGCATATTTTTTGCATGTTTTTTGGTCTCCCCGACATAAATACTCACTTTTCGTAATAATAAAGCTAAATCTAACTATTTGGATAAAAAGTATTCCGTATTAACGAGTAAGCGGTTTAACTTCTGGATTGCCGTTTGTCACCCGGTGGCCGCGGCACTTCGAAATGCAATTTTGACCCTTATGTATAAAGAAAGTGTATGAAGAACAAGGTCAGAAACGCTTGCTCTATTATCGTCCTTTACCATAGCGAAACCCGCAATGCATCTAGTCACTCGGAATAATTTATATTTCATTTGCCGTAGTTCGGGGATGTAGGCAGTTTCTGCGCATGCGCGGAAAAAAAAAACGTTTTTTCTACTATTTTGACCCTTCTATGTACAACATTTGTAAAGGAAGTGTCAGAATCGCTTGCGCCAACATTCCCTATTGTATGGGTAAAGATTTCATTCACCTTGTAACCACAGAATATTTTAAAATAATTTTTATCTGTGGACATTTCGAAATGTCATTTTGGCCGCGTCACATTTATGCCGTTATGCGAGTTCCTCGACTAAAACATCGTAAAACCTATCAATTTACGTAATTAACGCAAGTAATGTTGTTTTGGTAAATAGTTTATTGTTCTAGGAATTGTTTCGGTCAATAAAATACACGATAGGTAAAAATGAATCCACAAAACATTCGATTCAAATTGAAGGTCGTGAAATATCCGTGTTGTTCCTCGGGCAATCAACAGGTTAATGCATAAAAAATCTAAAATTATATGTTTACTTCTAATAACAAAATTTTAAAGTGTATTTTTGTATTTTATCACCTTTTGTGGAAATATTTTGACCTTCTGACAGAATATGCCCGAGGCCTGAGGGGTTAACTTTAAACCAAAAAATAAAGGAAATTTTAAAAAGATTGACAGCGCTGTTTGTTTATTTTTATGGTATATCTGTTTTAATTTTTAGCACATTTTGTATGTATGAACTTTAATCTGCCGCTTTCACTAATTGGACACTTGCCCAAAATGTACAGAGTACTGCTTTTAGAAATGAAATACATATTAATTATTACATCTTTTTGATTATACAGATCAGCTATTTCGCCCCCTGAATGCATTGTAAAATTATTATTCTGGAAGGCAAAACAGCTGTTACAAGTAATAACCGACATACCCAAAATAAATTAATAATTTTTTTCTAACGCCTCAGGCCCATTTTGTCAGAAGGTCAAAATGTTGTCGCTTTCCAATAAAATCGGCCAGCATAGTCCAGCGGTAAGGCTCTTGACTAGCACTCCGAAGGTCGCGGGATTGAATCCCGTAGTGGCAAATAATTTTTTTTGATTAATTTGTGTTATTTCACAATTTATTCATTTAAAATAATATATAGTATATTTGCGGCACGTTCCAGAGTGGAAGATACTCTCAGTATCGCCCTGGTGTAAGACCACCATTCAGAATTGAAACGTTGCTTGAAATGGCTTTAACCGTGTTTGGTGACCAGATCTGAATAGCCAGGTACTTCCCCACCTTCCTCTTCCCTATCTCCTTCCCCTCCCCACTACCTTCAGCCTCACAACATATGCCAATTGGGGATGCCATAGTCCCACTGGCTCCAGACGGGAGCAGTTGGGACTCTTGTGCGATAATCATTTAAAAAATAAAAAAAATCCAAATAAATGGAATATTTCTGTATTCTAAGCAACTGAAAGCATCCGAAAACCAAAAACTGTTTTTCAAAGGCGATGAAATAAGCTTTCAAATTTTATAATTCAAAATAAACACATAATTTTTGAAATATAAAAATTTTAATGCAAACATTAAAAATTTTAAAAAATGGCTCACCTTACGTTTTTTCTAACCAAAATAAAAAAAACACACATTTTTATAGATAAATTTTGTTGCGGACGTCTTTATCGGAGAAATAGAAGGCTAGGAGTGTTGGCTCAACTTCCTCGTTTTCTTTTTTCCCGTGGCTCGGCGGACACCCTCTCTCTTCAGCCGGCATTAGTTGTATGATAACGACGGCAGCCGGGGCTGGGAGGTATATACGCTAGAGTGCTGTACCGTCCCCCCTCTGCTCGCCGCAGACGGGCGCGCCCTACCGCACAGCCAGTCAACTAGAGCGCCGAGAATCATTTGTTATTGCTTGAATATTGTAATATTGTTATGTTTATGTCGAATATTTTTGTAATTGTATTTTTTGAATAAATAAACATGCTGGACGGAGATTGTTTTGGTTGGCAGAGAACACAGAGAAAAGGGTAGCCCCAAAGGTCGTAGCGTCTGTCACGCGAATTGTTGGCGGTGGTTACGACCCCCGCCCCGCTAAACACGGCTAGCCAGAGAAAGGAGGCAGCAGGCCCATCTCGTTCTCGCTGAACGCGTGCGAGGTGGGTTTCGTAATAAATACGAGGGTACCAGCCCTTTGCGGGCACTCTAGTTCAGAACACCGACAGCTACACTTCTCTCTCTCTGCAACCGGACTATCTCTCGATGGAAATTCACCTACAATTTGGACTTTGATTTCACGAGAGCCCCAGCGGCTGATATAGACTTACCGGCCCCCTATGTTACAATCTATGTGAGTGGCGGACACGTCCCTTACAAATGTATTATAAATGTTATCATTGACTCACTTTTTTGTTGTTTCTGTAAAAATACTTAATAAAAAATTCCCAACTTTTCATAAATTTTTTTCAAGTGGTCGTAAACCTTGGTTTGATAAAGGATAAAAGTATTCTTCTTCTTCTAGTGCCCTTTCCGTTCAGCAGACGTTGGCTATCATGTTGGCTATGCGGACTTTGTTTACTGCGTTCTCCTTCTTCCAGGGCCCCGTCTTCCGGCAATCTTTCCCTGCATTATGAGATGCAGGATCTCATACTTCTCTGGATGTCTCATCACATGTCCAAGATATTGAAGTTTTCGTATTTTTATAGTTTTAATTACTTCCTTTTCTTTATTCATCCGAACCATAACATCTTCATTTGTAAACCTGTCCATCCAGCTTGTTTTAAGTATTCTTCTGTAGATCCACATCTCAAATGTCTCAAGTCGCCTAATTAATTCTTCCGTAAGCGTCCATGCTTCCGTTCCATAAAATAATATCGAAAACACGTAGCATCTGACCATTCGCATTCGTAATCCAAGGTTGAGATCATGACTGCAGAACATTTTTTTCATGCAGATAAAGGTTGCACATGCTTGCTCAATGCGGCATTTGATTTCAACTGAAGGATCCCATCTATCCTTTACATTGCAGCCCAAGTATACAATACTCTGTACCTTCTCTAGTTTTATTCCAGAGTTCCAGCAATATAAAGATTTTCATCCAATGCGTTATTTTTGCTTATGAGCATGTATTTTGTTTTATTTATATTCAGTTCTAGCCCAAAATTCTCACAAGTCTTCACTACTTGATTCAGCATAAATATAAAATTCAGATAAAAGTATACATTTTATTTATTTTAAGGTTAACTTTTAGATTTGAATATAATGCGTGGTGTTTAATATTTCTTACCATGATGGTAAGGAAGCTACAATGATTTCTATGAGAACTATATGAGTTGTTACGAAAAGCGGAACTAAGTAAGATAATTTCATACTTTCTCACTGTTCTTTTATTTTATGTTTTGTCTCCTTCTTTATGTATTGTAGGAGCTACATAAAACTTGAAAAAATATAGTGAATATGAAATATTATTATCAATTAGAAATTTGTAAACTTAAATGTACAAATTACTAAAATAAAATTATTATTATTATATATAAGCTAGCAGAATTTATTTTTTGATCAGTTTAATTTTATACCTGAAGATGCTTGTGTTAAGCAAAGCAGGTCTGTATTAAAAAAAAATTAATAAATCGTTATTGTATCGTTACAAAGTGATTGTATGGGCACCAAGGAGGATTGAAGAGGAGAGATGAAGTCCTCTTCCCTCCTGGGGCCCTCGGGAAACCAAGGTGGAGTCGACTCTTCCCTTGTGGGGCCTTTAGGGAACCAAGGGGAGGTGGACTCTCCCGTCGTGGAGCCTTGGGGGAACTAAGGAGTGGAGAGGAGAGATGAAGACCTCTTCCCTCGTGGGGCCTTCAGGGAACCAAGGAAGAGGGAAGAGGAGAAATTAGACCCGAGACATTTCCAATGACAATCCTGGTGAACTTTATAAAAATGACTGGTTTACTATCAAAGGAATGAGATAAAATAGGAGATAGCACATGGGTCTATGCCCTAAGTGCTCACGGGAACTATATTTATATGTAAACCGTATCCGCTCTTAATCCCTTGTTTGCCGCTCGTGCACCGGTGTGTCATGAGATTTTACACGCGATTTTGACCCTTATGTATAAAGAAAGTGTATGAAGAACACGGTCAGAATCGCTTGCTCTATTATCGCCCTTTACCATAGCGAAACCTACAATGCGCCTAGTCACTCCAAATAATTTATATTAATAATTTACCGGAGCGCGGGAATGTGCGCAGTTCTTACGCATGCGCGGGAAAAATATGTTTATCTACGATTTTGACCCTTTGACCCTACGAATTTGTAAAGGATAGTGTCAGAATCGCTGGACACGAAGTGTCATTTCTGCCGCCGGGTGCCGCGTCGTAATTGGTGGAGCTTTTTGCTGGCCTACCCCGGCAAACAAGAGGTTAAAAAAAAAAGTTATTGTATTATTTCATTAAATATTAAAACATTATATGCTTCTAAGTTTCCCTCCACACAGCATCCCAGATGACATAGGCCCTGAGGGAAATTATTTTTCACAGGACCTCCTGTGTGGAGTTAACATAAAAATAAAAAAGAAAATAAATTTCTAGTACTAACTCAGGTTTTTATTTCGATTCTACAAATTTATTAATGTATACATACTCATACAAACAAAATATTGTACATCTGAATCATGAAAGTAGGTACTTATTGATACTAAATTATTAATATAAATATATTATATTGTAAAGGTCCCGTTAATTATGGTAGAATGGTCATTGTTCCCATCAATATTATAAGAAGCAAGTTAGGAAGTACATTCTTTTCGCAGATCCACCTCTGCCTGGTTGTACGTTACATTTTCCAAACTCTTATAGAATTTAAAGAACCATCATCATCATCAATCAAACAGTATTAATAACCTAGCGACTGTACGGTTGATATTTAAGAATCCGACTAAGAATACAACTCTGACGAGTTTGTATAAATCTACTTTTGTAATAGAACCGAATTAAAGCAATGCCAAAAGATGGTACCACTTACGTTAACAGCTAGCGTGAGGAGAATCGCCTGGCAGGCAATCCAACAGTAAGTACTATTGGATTTGTAATTTCGTGAATCTCTCTGGATATGGAGAGATTGACGATAATATGATTATTATTGTAACTGGCAATTGTAAATAATAGTACCACATGGCTATATTTAAATTATATATGACGTCATTGCCTGTCGCAGTTACTTTATCCCGTTGACTAGCTGTCACTGGATCCCAGTGGATCCGGCCATTTTTTGAACCAGTTCCTATCGGATTTATAAAATAGTCACCAACACTCAACCTGGGCGAAGCCGAATGAAAGCCGCCCGCAGGGCCTAGCAGCATAAACCTGTGGGCGGGTTTTTAACTACTAGTTTGTTGTATTGTTTGAGATAGCAAATTACAAAGTGTTTTTAGGGCTATTTTGAGAGTAATTTATAAAATATAATATTTATTTTGCAATGAAAAAATTATCAGGCATCAGATATGAGTGTTGTGACAGTAATTATTTGTTATTTTAATTAAAACTCTGGATAATCAGCTATGCAGCTGTTTAGATTGACTGTACTTTGAGATATGAAATTAAATATGATTCCTAGTAAAAAAAAAATATATATATATTTTTTTATCATTGTAATATTATTTACTTAGGATAGTCAAAATGGCGAATTTTGTGGTTAACAACTAATAGAGAAGAAATAAATTATATAATTACCGTCAGTTTTGATCATATTTTATATTGTGAACCAATCTAAAACGAGAAGCAGTTTCGTAAAATACTTTATTCACCAAACTAATAGCATCTCAAACGGGCGAAGCTGTTTACTTTCGTGTTATTTGCATTTTATTTATAGACAAAACTAAATAAAAAAATCAGTATTCGTTGACATTTGGGATTGTATCGGAATTTTTTTCCAATTAACACGTAAAATAGATAAGAACACAATATAAATACGGGAAACTCTTAATAATCCAATACATTCCATTTCTTGACATATTTATCGATGACATCTTGCGGAGCGAATGTTAACTAACGGTCCATAAAAAAAAATGCATATCTTATTAACTTGAAATAAAATTTTAGTATCAGTTAACATTGTAGTTATATTTCGCGCCGCGACGATCGCTGAGGTTTAACATCGCAGTTTCTAGTTCAAGTATTCCGTATTGTCAACTTGAAGTATAGGCTACAATGTCATATTCCAGTTAGGTAAGTTAGGCACTTAAAATAGGTATGACATATTATTTTATACGTTGGTTCAAAACAAAGATAAACTAACTGTCATCGCTAATGCAATAATCGTCCCGAGACATCACGCTATTAATTAGTTAAACCAAAACAAACAAATCGGATGCTAATAATAATAAACAAAAATTAACACAGAAGCGCGAAAATAATAATTATTATTACGTGTCTATTCGCCCAGTTAAAAAGGTTAACAATCAATTGACAAGGAATAGTTTATCAGTTAAGTTTCGTGCGCGGAATGTCATCTAAATATGTCATTAGGCTTACCAGCATCAATGTTAAGATGGTTGAATGTGTCCCGGTTATTATTTACTCGTTTCACCTTCGCATTACGCCCGCCGAATTCGCGTCTCGAAACTGGCGAAAATCGCACACAAAAACCGACGGTCGAGCTCGGAGCTGTCAAATGTTGTAAAAATCATAGACAATACATTGATGATTCGCTGCAGGTGGCGGCATCTTCGAACTTGGAACACTTTCAGGCGGCAAACTCGATATCGGCACGTCTGCCAACATTAATTTTCATTTTCACTATTATCCCCTCACTCGATTTTTTGATTTATCCACAACGCGAAGGATTTTCTTGAAATATTTGTGTTATTATTTGTTTTGTCGCAAATATGTATTGTGATAACTTAGAATGTGGTAACTTCACTGTGAGACACCAAGTTTATTATCTACCTATTTCGACGTTAATTATCTTTTGTTCATTTTTGGTCGGCACGTCTGCCAATATTATATTATCACTCGATTATGTCCTTACTCGAATTTGATTTTTATTTATCCATCACGTGAAGGATTTCTTTGAATTGTTAATTTTTTAAAACGCAGGCTTTATCCACTTATTACCGGATTGTTGTAACTTCGCAAGGAGATACCGAATTGCACAGTTTGTTATTTCAATTTTGGTTATCGGACGTTCATTCTTGTGACGTTTTCTTATAATAGGTATCTAAATGTGGGAATGTGCAGTGGCGGACCGCGGAAAATTTCGGGTGGAGAAGCCGATTATAAAATGAAAGAAAATCTTATTTTATTGATTGATGAGAATATATATCGGGGCAAATTTCTCGTACTCTATTTCTTTCTTAACATGCCTAAATTATTAAAATAACACTTAGTTTCAAAGAAATTACTATTTACGTCGGGGGAGATTGAAAAACATGCACAAAACAGGTTTTTAGGTTCTTAGTTTGGATAAAGTATATAATATTTGTTATTTAGATTGAAACGGAACCTTCTGGCAAAAGTCACATAAGAAAAAAACAGCGTCAAACTTTATATGACGTCATTGGTGATTGGTCAAAACACGGGAAATTTTTAACTTGATTGAAAAATAACGCAGATATATAATGCAGATTTTACCGTCTCCCTGGCATAAATTAAGTTGAAAGTATGTGTTATTTTAATCATTTGTACGTAAAGGTTAAAGCGGTACTCCAGAATTTTACCATTTCCCGTTATTTTTATACATTGTTATTATATCTGCTATTAGATTACCTATAATAATATTACATCATTGTGTAGGTACCTACTTCAGAAAAGCATGTTTTACTTTTGATTTTTAGCACAAATGTGGGTATCAAATGTGTTAATCTGTTATTTATATTTCAATTTTACTTGAAAAGAAGGGTGTTAGTTTTTCAGTACATTAAGTCAATTATATTATTATTGTCATATTCACTCGAAATAAATAAATAAAATTTATTTTCCTATAGTAGTAATTTATTTTCTTTCAAATTTCTCTTGATTTTCTTTTTTCATTGTGTGTAGGTATTGCATTTTTCACAATCGCATACCCAAAAAGTATTAACTTTTCACGATTGTTTTTTACCCGTAGATAAAAAAAGATGATGGCAAACTTCGGTACGCAGGAATGGAACAAAAAAACTCGATGAAGTTTTTTTATTACATTTATTCTTTTGAGATTGAAATGTATTATTTTTTCAGATTTGCACGATGGCATTCTACCCCAGTCCAGTAAGGAATATTTTTTCAAATGTGAAATAGTCGAGTTTATTTGGACGCATTTTTTCAATATTGTGGTACCTACCTACACCTACCTGCTTGAAGAAAGTTAAAAAAAGAATTGTCATTGAGAATGATGCTTTTTTGGACTCCTTATTTGAAATAAAAACATGTTACATAAAATATATTTAAGTATTTACTTACAAATCTTATGATTTAGGAGGAAATTTTAGGAGATTTATTAAATTAGAAAAATTAGAAGCATTCTTTTTTTAACGCGAGGTCTACTGTTCACTGAACTCTCAGTTTAAGGACCGTATAAGGTCTAACAAAGATCCAAAAGTCAGTACCTACAATAAAGAAAATATTTTGTATATTATCATTTCATTGTAGGTACAACTATTTAAAGACATCTCTGGCACTAAAGTACAAACGCCACTGCTCCAAAAAACCGTCGTAGCAAGTCCAGCAATCCTGATTTCCAGATTATAATGAATATTTAATTCCATTGACTGTTTATCAACATCAATAATTTAAACTTGTTTTGAGTTTTTTTAGTCCATTCTTTAAATTAAACATTAGTTAAGTGTGTAGGTACCTGCGAACCAGTTTGCCATCATCTTTTTTTTAATCTATGGTTACAAAAAACTCGTAAAAAAATAATACTAGTAGATAGTATAGTACCTACGTGGGTATAGGTAAGCATTTTTGTTTCTAGTGAATTGTGTAGGTATATATGTAGTTTCCTCCAAGAAGTTGACGGATAAAATACTTTGCATATCAATTTTCTTTCGATAACAATTATAATCGAGATAGCAATTTACCGTATTATCTTCCATTATTTAATTATTAAGCTTGTGAAATACGGCTGTATGATGATTAACTGTTAACAATGAAAAAAAGTGATACGTAATTCTATTGATTAGATTACCTTTGAAGGAATTTTCGTTTAATGGCATTCTTCTCAAGTTTATCACTTAAGATTATTGCATTATGTATTTCAGTTATTACATTGTACTTTGAGTTATATTTCAGGTTTTGTTGTGACGCAATCAATGACGAATTTAAATGGGGAATGTTAGTACTTTTTTCATAGAAAATTATTGGTTTTGTGGAAGGGTATGGTTCATGGAACTATATCCATATTCTTAGGTATGGTTCAAGGCGTCGCGTCGTGGGTTCGATCTTTACCATAGCAGAAACAATATTTTCAACTTTTTTATGATGGTGGAAGCGTAACAATATTGCTAGATCATTAATAGTTTGAAAATGAACACATACCTCCCTACACATAAATCTTAACTACTTTTTATCGGAAAATCAGCCTATTTGCCTTAGGGGGCATACATTAATTTCATGAGCAATTTTTCTTCCAATCTAGACCCCCCACTGGTGAGATAAATTTGGGCCACTTCGTATATTCTTTTCAAGTAATGTGAGATTTTGCTGGACCCCCCCCCCTTTTAAGCTCACGTAATTAATGTATGCCCCCTTAATAAAACTCTCTAACTGTGAATTCTGGTGTCCATAAATTGGCACAGTTCTGCAGTCTGGAATTCTTATCATTCATGGGCAGTGGAACTTTGAAATATCCACACAGTCGATAAACTTCGAAAAGTAAGTGTAACAAAGAATTTTTTTAAAGAAAGACAAACATTCCCGGGTTACGAATAACCTGACAATATTCGTAAATTTCCTACTACCACCATATTACGCGGTATTGCTTGTGTCGTAATGGAGGACTCAGCCGGCCGAGGAATCGAACACGCGACGCCTGAGTGGGACGTGAAATTGCAAAATATGTGACGTTATAGATAGGAGGGAGGTAGTCTCACAAATGTGACGATGTGCGACAGGGACGAGGGGGGGGGGGGGGTAAAAAAATCATGAAATTCGAGTGTCGTAATTTATGAATGGCCCCTAAGATGACCTAAGGAAAATAATTTCTCTCAGGGCCTCCTGTGTGGAGCTAATGTAAAAAAAGATACCTAATCCGAAAAAACGTGAAAAATACCGATTTGAAAGAAAACTTGTGTCGCAAGTTTACACATGCTCTTTTGACGTCTGGGCCCCAGAAAAGAAAATTTAATTGATTACCTGCTCAAGAAATAGTTTCGATAATTAAAAATGTTTGATGAGTTTCACAAGAAGGATTTTTTTATTATTTAGACGTAGGTACGTAAATTTTTTCATACATCTAGTAGGAAAATATAAATAATACAATTTTCTAAGTACAGTAACATTTACAAATACATTTAAAAAAAGAACACTAAATAAAAAAGATAACGAGACCAAAATGCATTATATAAGAATAAGATTACAATTTGGGAGGCGGGAATGGGTACCGCCGCCCCGGGAACCTTTATTGGATAACCAACAACTCTGCCATAGGTCACTTCGAGTGGTTCGCTACATTTGGTGATTTAGCAGGGGTGCCCGGGTTCATGGGGTGAAGTTTGTCTAGATCTTGGAAGCGGATGACCAAGACACACTGAACCCCAGATTCTTACCCACCCCTTAAACCCTTTTCCTTCCCAGAACTCTCCTCTCCTTCCTATCCTTAAAAAACCCTCCACACAGCATCTCAAAGATGACACAGGCCCTGAGGGAAATTATTATAGGGCCTCCGGTGTGGAGCTCATGTAAAAAAAGATATAAGAATAATATTGGTAAGTACCTAATCAAAAAATATTTTTTACATATAATGCACATATCCTACGAAAAGTGCTGAGACTTGAGGCTTCCTTTACGGCATTTGGCAGACTGTTGTATAGTTTTTGCCCTTTATAAATCGTGCTATTTTGTCTGCACGAAGGTTTAGTTTTGGGAAGCCTAAAGTCTCCGCGTCTTCTCGTAGGATAATTGTGAACATTTCTTATAACATAATATTACTATGCAGATAATTTAGGAACACATTTTTTTAAAGTTTGTATATCATTGTTAATGTATTATATTATATGTTGTTTTGTTGTCATCATATTTAAATTTTGTAACATAATTTTAACTCTAGTAAAAATGTTGCATTTTAAAATCATCCTCATCCCCCTATTTTGTATAACCTGAGCCTACTTCGGGCACACGGTCACACTGACATCCCACTTCTGTTCTTTTTATGTTTTCAGTACATTCAATGATTTAAACATAAACACTCGTTTCGGTTGTCGCCTTGCAACATTGGAGGTTGGAGGGATGGATGCAAACGTCCGTTACCGCTGAACACACCGACCCCAGATACCTACCCATCCCTCACACCTTTTTCGATCCCAGAACATCCTCTCCTTCCTTTCCTTAAAAAGACCCTTCACACGGCATCACCTAAGATGCCATAAGCCCTGAGGGTCTTCTCTGTGGAAGTAATGTAAAAAAATAAGTGTGTGCAATTCACATGCGGTTGAAATGAAACCTTCAGAAAATTAAAGAACCTAGACAAGAGTGGGGAGACTACGAAACATATTTTTTTATCAATGTGAAGGGTGATTTTTTCCATATTTTAGTCGAATTCCAGTGCAGCTTTTCCTATACATTTGGTCATCTTATTAGTATTCTTCTTCGGAGTCGCCAGGTGTCGCTTTCTTTTGTGTTTTCTTTGCCTGTTCATTTTGGAGTGGTTTGAAGGTTGGATGTTGATTTTACAATTTATTTTTTTTGATTTCGTAGGATTCGACCCTTGGTCCGCTAAATGTCTGGACGCTAAGGTTCGTCAGGCGCTTCATCACTAGACCAAAGGACGCTTGCGTGGGACCGTGGATTTGTCGTATTATATTGGATCCGAGTATCCGTGAAATAAATAAATACTTTATTGCTATCTCATTCTCTCGCAGGCTAAATCCTATGGAGGTATGTGTTAGTCGCTTTTTAGTGTTGCTCGCTTTCGTTTCATCGAGTTTCAAATCACAACGGTGCTAAAGAAGTTTTCACTTCAATAATATAGGTGTTTGTAACTCAGGTTTAACTCGAGAACTTTTGTTTTGAATTTAAATAGTTTTCCGAAGGTTTCATTTCTACCGCGTGTGAATTGCACACTCTGATTTTTTCTATCTCATTCTCTCACATTATGTAGATGTATGTGTTTTAATCAATTTCAAATCACAACGGTGCTAAAGAAGTTTTCACTTCAAGAACAAGGATTAAAAGTTCGCATTTTGCCGCCTGTATAAAATGATAAGAAAAGTTTGCAGATCTGAAGTTAGTTTGGTAATGTTTTAGTTTGGTTGGTCGCGTAGTTTCAAGCGAAGCAGTTGTTAACAGACTCCCACACCTAGGTTTAAAATAGCTTACCTCATTGCTTTTAGCAGACTCTTCAGTAAAAAAAAAAAACTGGTTAAATAAGTACTTAATGAGTCATCTATCGAATACGTTCTTCGCGAATTATGCTGCTTAACAGGGCCGTCGGAAGGGATACAACTGCCTACGTTATTAAAACAATATAATTACTCAATTAATATCATTTACTAAAGAAAAACAAAACAACTGCATATAATAATAATAATAATAATAACATAACATTTATTTATCAATAGACTTTTAAAGTTTTATATATTTTATTCATTTTATTATATTGACAAAAAGGTCACTGCTCTGCTATGCATTCAGGATTTTTCCTGGAATATAGCTGGTTTTTAGCAGTGCCTCTAATATATTACGCAAAACAAATAATTAAATTAAAATAAATACAATAAAATTAAATAACACATTAAATAAAAGAAAATAATTATATCAAATCTTAAATTTAACGCAAAAAGTAAAATACAATATAAATTATAAAATTAAAATAAATAAAATAGATAAAATTAAATAATGTAAATCAGAATACAAAATAAAGCAAATAATTTAAATAATCAATTCAAACATAAAATATAATTAATTCAATTATCAAATATAATCAAGTCAAATACAATCAAAATAAATAAATCAAAAACAAAAACACACGTAGGCATTCCTTCAATTGCAAATTCTATCAATTAAGATGTTGTGCGGTTGACTGTGCAGTCAGCAACCATTCGCCGTGGAGCTTGTTGCAGCACTGCAACGATGTCGATATTCTAATAGACATTTCTTCATTCGTTTCTTCAGTCTTCATTCCATAGTTTTGAAAAATACGCACATTGTCAGATATGTTGTTTCTATATAATCTGCTAAATAATAAAGTGGATAGTAACGAATTGCTATCCATCATTGGTTTAAATATTCCAATGAGGCGTACCAGGCACACTTTGCTTCTTCATATAGAAGCCAACAACACTAATGCAGCATTGCAGCCATTGCTCGCGTAATCAGAACTTTTCAATACGAAAAATTAATACACTTAAGACACTTTTCATGTACCTTGCTTTCATACAAAACTAATTTATTATTTTTTTTAGTGTGGTATAAATTATTTTAAAATAACTTAGACTTTTATTATAAATCAATTACAATTCGTAACCCTATAATTTTTGATTTCAAAATTTCTCTTTATCTCACCCCACACTTTCTTCTCTTTCATTACTATTACTCATATATTCATTAGTTTATAATTATTAAGAACCGCTCTCATCTCAGGCGAAATTATACTGATATTATGCTCTCTTAATAATTACACTCTCAACCTACTGATTGTTCATTGACTTACATAACAGGTACTATAATAATAATTTTATTTTTTATAAGAATCAGCAGGATTTCCCTTTTGAATCTCTCCTCTCTGACACAAAATATATATTATATCGGAAGAGATTTGGTTCAGGAGCACTATAGTCCTCCCGCTTGAACCATTGAAGCCCAATTGAGAGAGAGAGAGAGAGAGAGAGAGTTTTAAAAGAGTTTATTTATTATTTCATTAGATTTATATTAATTTTCCCTACTTCGTAACCGCCTGGGCCATGTTCTATCAAGCAGTCTACGACCTCACATTATGTGTGAGATCAAAATAAAAATTAAACGTTCATACGAGTAGATATGATTATGAATACATGAGTATGATTATGAATACATGAATATTTTTTATAAGATTAAAATTAAACAAACATATTTTTTTTAAATTAATGTTTAGGATTAATTATTAAGATTAAAATAAATTAAACCTTCAAATTATAATAAATAAAGATTAATTATGCTTATATATAGATTAAAATTAAATATATAATTTCCTAGTCTAATATAAAAAAAAACGTGAAGAATAGATGGGTAAAAAACTAATTTACGCGTTATGTATACCTACATTTAGTTATTTTAAATAATGGAATGGCTTGCTATCTTATTAAATTGATTAAGTGAATAGAATTAGAAAAAATATAAGTATTAAGAAAATATGTATAAGCAATTTATTAACACCTAATATTTCCTTACATCATATTATTTTAAAAATGAGCCTAAAGCCAGATAGTAATTTCTTCCAACCAACATTTAAAACGGAATATTACCAGTTTTACAATCCTTTTAGAGTCTGCAGCGAAGAAGCGGCCATTGCAGAGAAGAAAATATAGGAAGCCGCCTCCTGGTTCCACCGCCCGGGAGCGCCGCACACAAAGCGCACGAGGATGCGGACCTGTGACTTAACCTATTCCAAATCCGCGAATGGCTAATAACTGCTTGTGGTCAATTATAAAGAATGCGACCCGAGGTGTGGTGGTTAAAGTTGAAGCACTTTGAATGATTCGAAGGTTGTGATTCAATAATTTATGTCCGAATGACTGTAGTGGTGTCATACAAATTGTGTAACAACGGTTTCCAACAAAAAAAATCCAACATCGGAAGCAAATACATGTTCCTCATATATGTGAATAAACTCCGTGACATACCCACAACCGAAAAACTGATATCTTTTGCAGGTGACACTGTGCTTATTCGATAAAAAATTGGAAAGGAGCATTCGACGTAGCTCAAAACGACACAAGCCTTGTAAAGAATTGAATAGATGATAATCTCCTTACTCTAAATGCTGGAAATAAATTAATGAAACTAAATTCTTAACCTTCAATCTGTCTGCTTCATCTCAGAAAATAATCACTCTCTCGTATCCAGGACTTGGTTCTTCCTATGTCCACATTTGGATCAAGTCACCCATACAAAATATTTGGAATCATGATTAATCGTCATCTACGTTGGGATCAGCACTTAGCCAGCCGCACTCTACACATTCGCAAATTATCTTATGTTTTTCGAACTCTAAGATTTATATTCTTCCTACAACAATCAAATCAGTAGACTACGCTATTTGTCAATCTCTATTAACATATGGCATCACCATTTGGGGTGGCTCAAACTATTATTGATCCTTTACAAAAACCCAAAAAATTGTGACACGTATGATGAACAAGCGACCCACAAGACACTATCACTTCGTCGAGTGTGATAGTGTGATATCTTAAATGTACGTATCTAAAATTGATGCTAACACATTTCCTACACAAATACAACAAAAACACTCTTACAACACAATCACACCATCATAAATATAACCAACCGACATTCAAATGTATCTAAAATACATACTACAACAATACAAAGACAATATATTTATTTTTTACATTAACTCCACACAGGAGGCCCTGAGGAAAATAATTTCCCTCAGGGCCTATGTCATCTGAGATGCGTGGAGGGTCTTTTTGAGGAGAGGAAGGAATGAACATTGGTCTTGAAGAGACCCATGTTGTAGGAAGGAGAAAGCACAAAGGCCGGCAAATCGTTCCACAGTCGAGCTGTTGAATACAAGAACGAGTCGAAGAAGCGACCCGTTCTCATATGACCAATGTCAACCGTGTACATATGTTGGGCACGCGTTTGGCGTGTCTTCCAACTATGCACCGGTGCCAAAGGGATCAATGACGCTAGTTCATCTTCCATTGAAATACCGGTAGAACAAGGATAGCATTCCCACCCGACATCTGTGCTCTAAAGATTGTAATCCGTCTGTTAAATTAGGGGTATCTGTCAGACGGACCGCCCGTTTCTGTACATAATCGAGGGGCTTTTATCAGGTATTTTGGGACTCCAGACCAGGATGGCTGCCAAGTTGAACCGTGGGGCGGACTTGTGATTTGTACAGGGTTAGCAGTTGTGTACTATTGAAGTATTGTGATGTATGTCTTTTCTACTCTCTTATATTTGTCTGTATTTTATTTACTCCTGGGCACTTGGCACCAGTCGTAATATTCTTCTTTTCTCTTGGCTCTGATCGATATTTAAATTCTTAAGGCTTTGCATATGTGTGGTGGGGATGGAAAATTCCTCCCCTACGTCACACAAGCCCTTATAAATTTGGACCCTTATTTCATCTGATAACTACAGAGAGCTACTTAAAGCTCCCTTGTACTACATACCTCTAGCGATATATGTACTTAACTAATAAATACGTTATTTACGACTTTGAACGTAAATATTTTCGTATTTAGGTTGTAATTAAACTCCATCAAACGTTGTGTAATTTTTTGATTTATGATATAGAACTTTAATTACTTTAAATTTTGTGGTAACCCTCTTGATTCTAAACAGAGTGTTGAATTTCAAACTGTATTGGTCTCTCTCTTGCAAATTTAACCTTAAGTAATTTCTCTAAATGAACTAACTTCCCTTTGACGTTTATTATGATTCCCTACATCCTAATGAATTCATGAATAAGCAATGCTAATCGAAACTACACATGACTAATTGAACAGATAATTAAATATAACTCAAATGGTTAAATGTTAGTAAATTTGATTATGATTGTATCTCGTATCTGCTGGGCGCCCCTCCGTTTAGATTCGGCTGCTATAAGGTACATATAAAGATGGATTTAGTAGGTTAATGTAATTAGTTAATTGCATATTTGACGAACTCAGAATAACCCTTTTTCTGGCAAAATTTGGCTCCGGCCTCCATCAAGTAAGCAGGGTGATCAGAAGTCAACCCAAAATTCGCACAGTCTTTTGGCACGGTTCAATTGATTGATACCTAAGTTATCGCGTCCCAATTGACCTTCCTTCGCCATCATGCACTGCCTTCAGGTCTTCCCCCAAGCCCAGATACCTCCAAATTCCTACTCCTCCAAAGTTTACTATTTACTTAGGGCGAACCGGTTTCGTCCTATATGCAATCATATACTCACGGGTTTGTGTGGAGTTACGGGTCGTGAATCCTCCCTCCACGTTCAAGAAATGAGACGAGAGTGACCCGACAGGCCTAAAGCACTAATTGTAAGTGAGTTCGTTTCATTCAATGAACAGTACATAAAAAGATATATATGTAAACATACGTTTTGGGAAGGTTTATAACTCGCAATACGAAACTACTTGCAACGCATCCCGAGCTCGGATCTCGCCCATCGGATTCTGCACAATCCTCAGATTGATACCGAATATATACGTAAGAATAGTGTGAAATATAAATATATACTAGTACAATAAGATCTTATCTGGCGATGTGTTCTGGAGATTCGCCATAACTCCAAGCTTTTGTTTGGTTTTGTTGACGGTTTTGTTTGAGAGATCCGCCATCTCTATGGTTTGATTAATGGTCCTTGTTACAGAAGCGAACACTGCCTTCTGTTGGTTGAACTGTATTTTTTTTTCTTTCCCTCCCCTCCAATGTTCAACTTTTGATAAATTCTTGCTATCCCGTGATTCTCAATTGAATCATGTAAATCCTCATTACCCCTTATTAAGCTATCCCGTGATTTTTCAACTGCTTCATCTAAGCCTTCATTACCCCTTATTAAGCTATCCCGTGATTTTTCAACTGCTTCATCTAAGCCTTCATTACCCCTTATTAAGCTATCCCGTGATTTATCAAATGTTTCATCTAAGCCTTCAATACACCTTTTTGAACTATCCCGTGATTTATCAAATGCTTCATGTAAATCTTCAACACACCTTTTTGAACTGCTATAATAAATCTGTTAATTTTCAATTGCTTAGGTCTGTAGATACCTCGTTACGTTCAAATTAAAAATAGTGTTTAAAATTTTTTTTTTTTCTTTTTGCTCCTAATAATTGCGCAATATAATAATTTTATCCCGTTCCTAGAAGTTAATACCTAAGTACGATATCCACTAATCAAGGTCATTTTTTTTTTTCTTTTTACTGTATTCGAACTAGTGCCCCAGTGACCGAACTATTTTGTAAACAATTTGAGCTTTGTAAACATTCTCTACGTCCTCGTGACCTAGATTCAAGCGTATGAGGTATGTTTACTTTAGACATTCCGGAGACGTGTGAGATGACTCTAAAATTTTCTTTGTTTGATAATGATGTACTTAGCGCAATTGTCTAGTCTGATACCCGATTACGTATACATATTTATTCATTTATATATACTTTGTCTCAATAAATAATTTATAATATTGATATGTATATACATAAATTTTATGATTGAAATAATTTCTAATATCATAACTTATTTCAAATGCTCTGGATTTTCTGAAATTATATTAATACATACATAACATTAAATATAAAATATTGATTTGTAAATTTATCACACATAACTACTTTTAATAGTTATTGATGAATTCAGAGGTAGGAATCGATACCCTTTTCCTCTTTTTATATAAGTGTTTTTCTTTTTTTTTTTTTTTGATTAAAATTTTTCTTGGGAACAATAAAATTACAAATATATGTGTTTATATACTTACATATATAAATATAAAAAATATACTTATTATACTTATAATATTTTAATATAGTTACATATCACATATTAAGCGAGTAATATCTTGGTCAAATAATTAATCCAAATACCAATGTTTGCTCCATTCCGCTTTCTCCTTGGAATCTGTAAAATTTTATAACGGAAAAGACTTACCCCTACCAAGGTTTTTTTCCGACCGGGAAATACACGGTAACCTTGCTGCGATTTTCCTAAATTAATTTTTTATTTTCCTAAATTTAATTAAATCTTTTTGACTTCAATTTTTTTTTTTTTTCATTTAATCTAATTAATTAAAATGATGCATGAACTCTATCGTTCTAAACTGTATTTTATCTCAAAACTCGTTGGTTAGATAACACTTTAAATGATAGTTACTTCACGATTAATTTAGAGATGGTAAATTGTCGTTAAATTAAATTTTTATCCCTCCGAACTTTTATGTATTAATAAACTATTATTTTGTTTTATTATTATTATTTAAGATAATTAATTTAAATATTTATTATTTGTTAGAACACTTTCACTTAGATTGAACACACGTATTTAATTATAACTTCATCACGCTAGATTATCACATCACTTCAGTTATTTATTGCACTAACATTAAACGCGAAATTTCTAAGTTTAAAAATACGATATTAAGTGATTATAAAATCCGAATTTTCCACTAAAACAAATTGTATTTATCACGAGCACTTTTATTTTTCACAAGTAATTAACGCGTTGGCTTTATCTTTATTTCCACTGATTCTAACTGCAAAGTATTTTTCTGTAGATCACTGACTAGAATGTCAAATTTTTCTAAGTATCAAAAATAATTATCACTTAGAATTTTTCTACTTTAAATCACCCACCGTTTCGTCACGTTCCGCGAACTTAAAACCTTTTCGACCACGACCGTAGACTGTCCTCAACTGGCATTTGTCTAGACTTTTATACCCCTCTCAGGTCCAAAAGATCGTATCTGAATCTCCTATAATAAACCAATCTAATTACTATCAACTCGTAATTTCTTGAAACCTCTCCATTATTGTCGAATGCGGTCTCTTTGTACGTTTTGCGTTTGATACATTAAATTCTGTCTCGTACTTCCATACTTACAAGATCCGGATTTAGTAAGATCCATGTTTAATGGCCCAACTTCCTTTGTCCTGTTGTTCATACAAAACTAGCTTGAATTTAATAATTTTAAAGTTCTATTTTCATATATTTCGTAACATGTCCGTGCGTACGGCATCTACCATATGTTCCAAATCTGTCCCCAAATTCGCCTATCAGAGATATCTTCATGTCGAAGTCTTTCTCGCAAATTGTTCATTTTTATTTTATTATTTTTCCTCGAGTTTTTCTGTATTCTATATGAACCTTTCCATTTGAAACCGAATTTTCTCTATTTACGTCGTATATTTGAATTTTCCATTTTTTCTCGAATTTTCTTTTATTCACGACACTCTTTCCATGAATTTCCTTATTTATCCTTACGCTATTGTTCATATCTCTATAGATTTTTATATTTCAAGCCGTATTTATTTTATTCACTGTTAATCTAAGATTTCCTTTGTTTTTCTCTGTCGTATCTCCTTTCCCCTCACTTCCCCGTACTTCCCTGATATAACCATATCGTTTTTTGATGTTTGCTGCCTCTTGGAAAATTTCATTTTCTATTTGTTATTAATAAATATATCATTTTTAACATCTTTATAGGGGATACCCCCACTTCGGCCCTTAAATTTCTGTCATTTTTATTGCTTCATAGAGAACGCCTTCCAAATTTTGTCCCGTTCTTACGCAAAATCCCATAAACTATATGCCTTGACAGTTGTATACATTAGTTCCTGTACCCACCTGGCAATAAATCCTTTTTTATTTCAGTGTCGTTAACTTTTACGAGAATTCTTTAATGTAAATATTTCATAAGACCCATGATAATTTTTATTACCTTTTTAACGGCTAATCGTCCTTATATAAACAATTTTCATGTTCGAATATTCCTTGTTTATCACAACAAAATACATCTGGGATCGACAACCATTGTAATGCCTCATTTTTTATCTGCAATCGCGTACTATGTTACTCTATAACCTCCATTTTAATTACGTAAAATGACTCCTTTTCCTGAGTTTTTCTATCGCAATGTTTTCAGCATTTTCCACTCCCCTCCGTACTGCACTCTATCTTCTTCTCTAACACTTGTTACTGCTCTAGACATCTGAAATGTACCCTCGCCTATTCTTTAAAACTCTCATTTTTTTTTGACGTTTCCTCCCTAAATCTTTCATCGTAATATCCTAGCTCCGTCTAAAATTGATAACAATAATTTTCCATTGTTTTTTCAACATTTCCATTTCCTTTAACACGTTTTCCCTCGAATCGATCATCTCCGGTCGTCACAAACAATCGTATTATAGATGGAAATCTCCCTAACATCTTACAATACGTTTTCGTCACTTGCTTTGCAATCTTTCACTTAAACTTTTGCATCGTGTTTACGTGTATCCTTTTTTCCGCACCTTATATGCTTTAATGCGTTCGAGAACTAGGGTTTCTGATCCCTGGAACGTACCGGTTAATGATAACATTTCTTGGGGTCACCGTACTTTTGTCCCTGAACAGATTATTTCTTCCCATGGAGTTTATTCACCTCTCGGTTTGGTGGGAACGTCAAACTCATTAATTACATCCCTAATTGCTAAGTCCAAAGGTCGTTCCTTTGTTCTAAAAATGGGTTCGGCCCTCTTCCCGTTGATAGGCTGAATTGGTTTTTAATCGCTTTTGCTGCAATTCAATTGGCTGTCAATATATCACGGGCTAAGTATATTGGGGAGTCCCTGTCTTTGATTATTAGTTGATACCATCTGTGATTTTTTTATCAATACTCGTCTCACTTTGTCTAATTATAGATCCCTACCGTAAATATGAATTCACTTTACTCTAATCCGATAGATGTCGTAGACGTGTCCGTTTTATAAGTAATTGATATTTTCTTTTTAAATTAAAGTGGGAAGCTACGATATTTCCTAATTTTCACTGTTGATCAATGCAATTCATCACAGTATCTGCGGGCCCTGTACAGTACGCCCAGTTTTTGGGAGGCTAGCTTTACTCTGGCTTCGATGGAGCCCCCATATCTGAGCTGGTAGTTACACCAAGCATATCAATGGACGTCCTGTTCGGAAGATTGCTGATAACCTGAAAACCGAAACCCAACTCCTTGCTTTCAAAACACAAATAACGCTACGGACCCGTACATCTGCAATACATTTCAATCACAATACCCATACATTTTACACTCTACCTAACTACCTAATATTTCCTGATATATTTCCCACATTTCCTATCCAATTTTCCTAATTTAATCACGATACAAAATATTTATAATTTAATCTGAATTATTTAATCTATTTGCTATAATTATCAAGCAAATTATTAATAATTCAATCTGTTTACGTCACTCGCCATAATACAGGGGCATCCCACTAGCATGGCGGGTAAAATACCATAATACTAAACAACGTATCAAATGTACAAATTTTTTTGCATGAAATAAAAAAAATCGGTCCAAACTTCTTAACTAGGTACCTTACATGAAATATTTTATCTATTTCACCACAAATAAGTAAAAAGATGACTTAATAGGACCCCACCTTCCTCTTCTCCATCTCTTTCCCCTCTGCGCGGTATTATCTTCAACAGAATCAAAAAATTTACACATTTCAAATAAAGAATTAAAAATAAGCGTTTTTTTAATACTACTGGTAGGTAAATTCTTTGTCATTGATTTTTAAAAGATTAATTTGATAATTTTCAACGCAGATATAATTTAAAAAAAAAAACAAAGAAAATTAATACAGATTTTTTTTAATCAAGTTTAGTCATGTTCAGATAAAAAAAAAAAACAATATTATTTATTGTTATTGACATAGAATAAAGAATATAACACCAGAAGTGTCTTACATACAAATTTGAATTGAAACAAAATTTCCATTTAGGTGGTTCCCGACCTTTTTTGACCAGGGACCACCATGACATTTATTTGTTCTCACAGGGATCACAAGGCACAATAATTTCAAACTATTAATCGCGCAATTAAACGCGTCCTTCCAATTAATATCATTTTTCAGCTACCTCTCCATCATTAATACCAAAAGGATTACGAATCAGCTTTTGGATACCTTTCAATTCGGTTTTGCAGTAAATTAAAAAAATGTTTCGTGGTCCACATTTTATATCTCGCGGACCACGTGTGGTCTACGGACCACTGGTTGGGAATCACTGATTTAGCCCAACCCCCAGCGTCCCGTCTCACTTACACACGTCTAAAATCGCGTATATCCATCCCATTTTAATTTCGAAAGCACAGCTTTTGTATGGATTTTTAGACCTAAATTGGGCCTGTAATTGGATCACGAAACACGCCACAAGTCACTTCTTGTGTTATTCTTTATTCTATGGTTAATAGTCACAAGATAAAGGTAACCAAATGACGCGAGATGACAATAGGAAACATTTATGATATAAATCTTTTTTTAATTGGTGTTGTTTATCTTTTTGTTTTTGGAGTTTTTTCTTGTTCTTCTATCTGTTTTAAAGTTCAGGGACCATTCAAGTATGTAATGCCATCAATCATATTCGATCTATTAATCTTTTTATATAAAAATGAGTGTTTCTTTATTTGTCCCGCATGCGTTCCTTTACTATTCATCCGATTGCGATGAAACTTTTGCGATTTATTGTGAGCACGCCCACAAAAGTTTCTATATATGATGGTGAGCTCTGCCGTTATGAATTTTAATTAAAAAGATTACAAGAGGTGGCGAGCGAGCTGTTTGGAAAATGTGTATGTTTCATATAGTTTAGCGGCAGAGTGGAAGGCTGGGGGCAGATAATGAGGGAAGGCGGGGAAGGGGCATTGCAAAGCTTGCCGGGTACTAGCCAGTTAATAAATAAATTGTATTTAAAAAAATTGTTTTATTTCGCAATTTATTTATTTAAAATAGTATATTTACGTATGTCAAAAGGTCCCGGACTGATTCACAAAATTAAAGCATAAAAGTGATAAAATCGAAAGATGGAAAAATTTTGAGAGAGAGATAGATGAAATATTTTGAGGAAGTCTTAGAAAGAAAACCGAGCGACAACGATTTCGATGTATGAACGATGACGGAGAGAATGCTACAAAAATCAGCATGGATGGTAAGGAATGGTAAGGCCGTTGGTTTTGACAACATTGCTGCCGAATACTATAAAGGAGATTGCCGTGTAATTCTGACATGGTTGTATAAATTTTTTAACCAGTGTTTAGGGGGGAGTACACGCCATTAGATTGAAGAAGGTGTGATTATGCCTTTATACAAAGGTAAAGGGTCATGCATGAAATGTGCAAACAAAGAGGTAGGTATTAGCGTGCTAAGTTCAGTCGGCAAGCTGTATGGTGGAATACGATAGAGGAAAAGAATAGAAACAAAGATATGATAAATCTAAACTGAAGATGGTCAACGGTGAAAATGGAAACTAGTGTTTATTGGTAACAAGGAGGTTTTCCCCCAGGGTTGGTTAATACCTACCTACGTTAAGAAATAACATTTGCAGTTATTGCATTCTCTACACACTCAAAAGTCAAAATATTTCAGTATTAATAATCAAGGGCGTGGCTCTAGCATTCACGTTAAGGGGGGGGGTTCGATCCTGGGGGGAGTGGGGCTTAAACCCCCTTTATCCCTTCCACCTTATATTATCATAATGCATTAAAGATCTATAAATCAGATAAGTTATTGTTTTTGATCAGATTGTCATTTTCAAAGTACATATATTATGTACGTCAAATTTAATTCGGAAAATGTAAACAAAACACGTTACAGATTCCTAACCATTTCGCAGAAGTTATTTTATTTTAAAGTTTTTTCAGTAAAACAGTAGATGGCGCTCAAGTTGTTAATGTGTATTTCATGCTCTAAATGCATGAAGGTTTTTTTCAAATTAATTCGAATTTTGTTTCAGATTTATAACAATAGATGACAGTAACGTTTTAAAAAAAGAGAGAAAATCGCGTTGTATGTATGGAATTTATTTTCAATACTATAAACAAACTTTATAAACTAACTAGCTGGTTCCCGGCATGCGTTGCAATCCCTTATTCAAGAAAATAAATTGTTACTCCCTGCAAGTCCTTTCCCGTGCGTCCCCGTTCTCCCCCCCGCATCCCCTTTCACTCCCGCGCTCCCTTTGTTCTGAAGTTATGGCGTAACCAAGGGAAACAGGGATTCATTTTTATATAATATATATAGATAATAGTACTGCGAATAGTAGACAACACACTTAAAAAAATATATATTTGTTTCTTTTTTTACATTAGTTCCACACAGGAGGCTTTGAGGAATATAATTCCTCTCGGCTGATGTCATCTTTGGGGATGCTGTGTGGAGGGTATTTTTAGGAAAGGAAGGAGAGGAATTTCTGGGAAGGAAAATAGGTATGAGACGTAGGTCGGAATCTGGGGGTCAGTTTGTCCATCCCTCCCACCACTGTGGTGCAAATCGATGTTCCGAGAGAGTCCTGCTGGAGAGGTCAAAATGTCTCCCTAAACCAGTCTCTCTCGATTCGGCCTGCCAGGCAGTTGGTGGGCATTCCGGACATTCCATTTATCAAGATCCGGACATACTTCACCCCACGATGAATCCGAGCACCCCTGCTAAATCACCAAACTTAGCGAAACGCTTAGGATGACCTATGTAAGGCAGAGGTGGTGGTAATCCAGTAATAGGAGGTAGGTCCGGGGTCGAATCCCGGCGTGGCAAATAAATTTTATTTGATTAATTTATGTATTTCACAATTTATTCATTTAAAATAATATATAGTATATTTGCTGCACGTTCCAGAGTGGAAGATACTCTCAGTATCGCTCTGGTGTAAGACCACCATTCAGAATTGAAACGTTGCTTGAAATGGCTTCTGCCGTGTTTGGTGACCAGATCTGAATAGCCAGGTACTTCCCCACCTTTCTCTTCCCTATCTCCTTCCCCTCCCCACTACCTTCAGCCTCCACAACATACCCCAATTGGGGATGCCATAGTCCCACTGGCTCCAGACGGGAGCAGTTGGGACTCTTGTGCGGTTTTCATGTTAAAAAAAAAAATAGGCGCGGCGGTTCCCACGCCCGCCTCCCAAATTGGTATTTTTAAGGAAAGGAAGGAGATGAATTTCTGGGAAGGAAAGATGCAAGAGGAGTGTGTAGATATATCGGAATCAGTGTGTTCAGGAGTGACGGAAGTATAAATCCATTCCTCCCAATGCGATGCAAGGCGATTGGGAGAGTCCGGCTGGAGAGGTCAAAAGGTCTCCCTCAACCCAATCTGCCACGCAGTAGATGGACAAACGCATCCGCCGTTAAGACCTAGAAAACCTCACATAGTGCCATAACCACTTGGGGTGACCTACGGCAGGGGTGTTAGTTATCAAATAAATGGCTCCCGGGGCAGGGGTTTTCGTACCCGCCTACCAAATTGTGTTGTTTCCTCCTCCTAATTCCAACTTTAAGGCCCGGCTTCCCGCATTTTTACCGATTTATTACATATTTTCCTTGAACACTTTAATTTTTAAAACACTTCAAAAATACATATGTTATTCTTGTAGATTAAGCATATGAGATTCTCCCGACAGAAAAAAAATCGTAAAGTATGCTTCGAAAATTATTATATAAGTTATTTTACAAGTTATATATGTGAAAAAAAATCACAGTGTTTCTTTAAATGTTATTTTAGACATTCTCCATGAGATTTTTGCTCTATTTTAAATGAGTCGTGTTATATTAAACATTTTCACAATTTTCGCTTAAATATTGTCGTTTTTAATATTTGCGAGCTCCCTATAACATTCGTATTTACATACCTTTCCTTCTTTTTCTTTTTGAGCGGGTACTATCGGGCCTTAATTCCCACTTTAATGGCCCACTAAAGTTAATGTTTTAACCTCCCAACGTCAGTATAAGAAAGTAAACATAACCAAAAATATTTCGACCATAAAGAGCCACGCGCCAAAAGTTTATCTGTCTAAATCCTTGACGCTTATCACGTCACTAATTCCACAGCAATGAACCGTTTTCGCAATATACTCGTACAGGTAATTAATTCATCACTTGTTTTCACAGAACATAGTAAAATAATAAAAAGTATCAACGATAAAGAACACATTCAGTTTATACGAAGCATTATTCGCATATAACGCAGGGGTGCGGAATTTTATTTGTATTTTTATTTGTTATTAGAGTCTGTCAAATAAGAGTAGAAAATATAAAAAATGGATCTATAAAATTTGTAGGCTGGCAACTCCTATTTACCTGTCCAATATTCTTTTAAAGTGCAAAGTCAATGGAAAATACAGAACACTGTAAACGCATTTAAAAAAACATTTTTTTTGCCCTTAAAAAAATAATTTTTAAAGTACTGTTGTTAAGTTACCTGCTTAATGACATAAATTTGATTAAATTGTGTTTTACAAAGTGATTGGCTTTCATTTAATTTAACATAAATTTGAATTTAACAGTAGGTAGAAAGAAAAAATCATTAATGCTGAGTTTAGTTAAATTACTCTTAGATCTGAATGAGTTAAATATATTCAGATCTAAAATTAGAGACATGATCCAAAGCCTGGACAACGCTAGAAGGTACTTAAGCTAATGTTAAATAAATGTGAGCAATTTCTAAAGTGTGCTTTATATTTTATTACAACATCGTTATTCTTCATCGTGTTGACACAAAATTGCAACGATATAATTAATAATATGCAATTATGCAATTTTAATGAAATTTTTTTCGCTTTTATGCCTTTTTAATTTTTAATAAAGATGTAGGTTACACAAATACACAGTTTTAGATTATCACCATGATTATATTTTTAGTATTGTCATTAGAACAACAGTGAGGCCCTCCCATGTTTTCTATTCTTATTTGACAAACTGTATACAGGGTATAACAGGACGTACCCGAGGGATTTTAACCAGCGATTCCTGAGCATATTTGGAGTAAAAAATGTAAATGAAATTTTTGTCTCACTTTCACAGGAGTTGTTCGGTCACTCAGCCGAGTAACCGAACAACTCCTCACCCCGCCTCCAACTGTCCAACACATACCATTTTTTAGTGTTTTTGTAGAAAAAATAAAAAAAAAAAACATCAAAAATATCACCGGAGACCAAAATTTTATTTACATTTCTTACTCCAAATAATGTCAGCAATCTATGGTTAAAATCCCTCGGGTACGTCCTGTTACACCCTGTATACATTATTTTTATTATATTACAAACTGAAGTTTCCTAGGCAGATGTTTCCGAAATGTGAAGTAGACAGTAGCGCCCTTGAGGTGATTTTTCACAAAAACAGCGCTATATAAATTAGCCAAATATTATTATTATTATTAATAATTGGTGACCCTTCGAAGTAATGTTTTATGACAATTTACAGTGTTTCTCTAACCTCTGTTAATGGATTTAATGATCTTAAGTATAGTTAAAATATAAATAATTAAAAATGGTTGGCTTCATTCTCCTTAATGGCAGAGACCATCAAAACGATTATGTATTTCGTTAAAAATCTTATATTCTTCTCAAGTTCGAAGTCAAGTCGAATACAACTCTGTTGTTTGTCACTTTTAAATCCACTCTGATTCCGTTAAAAAATCTCAGCATAAATTCCTAATATACAGTTTATATTGATTATGAACTCGGCCAACCTACATTAACAATAAATTACACTCGATGAAAGAATTAAAATTATTACTTAAAACTATCAGAAAGAAGACATATTCCCGACTTGATTTTTTATTTAAAATTGTTATGGGTATTAGCCCTGATTTTTAAGCTTAATTACCTTCCATATACCAACAAGAACTACTAAATCTAAAAATATTTTTGATGCAATCAAAAATATAAGGACCGGGTCATTTAGATACTCGCTTGTACCTAGATTGCATGCAGTTGGCAATGCTTTCTCAAAAGAAGTAGATATGTGTTAACATACCGCAATAAATCAATGTTAGCATAATACCTACCATTCTTCTGCATGGGTTCTATATAATCAAATAACATACTTTACTTCATGATTACTGTTTCACAGTATATCATGTGTTTGTTAATGCCCGTATAGGCAATTTTGGAGGCGGGTGCGGGTACCGCCGCCCGGTAACCATTTGTTGGATAACCAACACCTCTGCCATAGGTCACCCCAAGTGGTTCGCTACGTTTGGTGACTTATCAGGGGTGCCCAGGTTCGTAGGGTGAGGCTTGTCCAGTTCTTGGCGGTGGATGCGTCTGTTCACCTTCTGCATGGCAAGCCGGATCAAGAGAGACTGGTCTTTTGACCTTTCCAGCCGGGCTCTCGACCCTTGGTGACTTATCAGGGGTGCCCGGGTTCCTAGGGTGAGGCTTGTCCAGTTCTTGACGGCGGATGCGTCTGTTCACCTTCTGCATGGCAAGCCGGATCAAGAGAGACTGGTCTTTTGACCTTTCCAGCCGGGCTCTCGACCCATCGCCTTGCACCGCAGTTATAGGGATGGATTGATACGTCTGTCACTCCTGGATACACTGACCCCCAGATTCCTACCCACCCCTCATACCCTTTTACTTCCCAGAACTTACTGTCCTTCACTTCTTTAAAATACCCTCTACCCACACCAATCCACACACATCGACTCCAGATACTAATATCTACAGCCTGTATGTCGGACGAATATATACAGCTCATACGTTGGACTAATGTCTACGAACTTCAGAGTGTTGACTAATATCTACAGAGCTAAGGTCAGACGAATATCTATGACGGTCCCAGTGTTGACTAATATCTACAGAGGGCAGCAGAGCAAGAGGTTTTACGGAAAAGCATAAATTACTTCAATTACGTAATTACTAATTACGTAAAGACTTAAACGTTTAATGTACGTACATGAAGTTTTTGCATAATATTACGTATTTTTCTGTTTACAAGTACAATAATTTATTGAACAAACATGGAGGTCATAATACAAAGATATTTATTTATTTCAAAATACACGGCACCACAACCTAACCTAACCTAACCCAACCTAACCCAACTGACATAGAAATTGTCATGGTAACAGACTAAATAATTTAGAAACACTCGAAATAAAGAAAGTTGTTAAAACAAAAACCCAAATCCTTAAAATTCAGCTAAATGTGTCCAATAGTCCGATATTAGGGATTTTTACATACATACATACATAAATTAAGTTTTTTAAACTGCATACGCAATATTACGTTATTCCAATATGCTATACATAATTGCAAATCCAACCTCTGCCAGTGCTGTAGATATTCGTCCACACTTTGGTTCTCATAGATATTAGTCAGCAGTTTGAGCTGTAGATATTCGTACGCACTTTGGTTCTCATAGATATTAGTCAGCAGATTGAGCTGTAGATATTTGTACGCACTTTGGTTCTCATAGATATTAGTCAGCAGTTTGAGCTGTAGATATTCGTACGCACTTTGGTTCTCATAGATATTAGTCCGATTTTTTCAGTTTTTGGAATTCCTGTAGATATTAGTAGACGCCTCCCACACATCCCCTAAGATGACATAGGTCCTGAGGGGAATTATTTTCATCAGGTCCTCCTGTGTGGAGCTAATGTAAAAAGAACATCCTTGACGTACAGATGGATTATCTCATAGTCCATAATCTATCCTAACCTAACACCTATTAAGGGCGTTTAACCAATATCGATTTTATATAAATAACAACTCAATATCGATTTTATTTCATTCAAAATTTGCTTTACTTTATACCTACATTCAAAAATGCCGAAAGGCGTGATGATAAAACTATTAAAATTATGTACTTTTTGTAATTATTTTTGATCATAAGTATTTATAATTTTTCAATAATGTCTAAGCAAAATAAAAATGTAAAAAAATCTTACATATATTAGTTTCTAAGACCGTAAATAAATAGACAAACTGAAGTATTTTTGTCACGAAACACGTGTGCGGACCTTTTTTTAATGATTTAATTTAAACTAAAATTAAAATTTTGAAACATGCGTATCCCAGATAATGTATTGATTTATTTTACTGCACGATTATATGATTTGAAATGAGTGTTGTATAATACAATTTTTTTTTGAAAATTTAACAAATCTGCCAATGATCTATCGTATAACCTTACTATACTAAAAATAAACATTTTTTCACAAAATTTAAAACATGCGTTTAGTAGATAAAAGAACAATCTTTCGAAATCAATTTACAATTTTTTTGTGGAGAAGAGTCAATACGTCTAAAATTTGATATAAAAATGACATATTTCTGGTTTTCTCTGGTTATTTTTTTATTTTTTATTTTTTTATTTATCTATAATAAAATATGTTTACAATGGTTTTATTTGTATGCCTGTCTCACTAGGGTATACCTGTGTCGAGACAGGCGACCCTCTTAAACCAATTTTTAATATATTTTTTTCATCACTTTTAATGTGTTTTGAAAGGAGGTGTTAAAGCTGCATAATTGGATCGAGAGAGACTGATTGACGTAGACCTTTTGACCTTTCCAGCTGAATTCTCTCAACCCATTGCCTTGCATCGCAGTTGGAGGGATGGATTCATACGTCTGTAACTCCTGGACCAACTGACCCCAGATTCCTACCCAATCTCTTTCCTTTTCCTCCGCTGAACTTATTATCCTTCCCTTCCGGAAAAGTACCTCCACATAGCATCCCCAAATATGAAATAGGCCCTGTTAGTTGCCCTACCTATCCTACCATCGTAGCTGTTCGTTACATCCAATTATTCTTCAAATAAAAAAAAGTTCTCATCCAGTGTAAAGCAAGTCAATGATGCAAACCCTTGCGTGTGGATCGACCAGTTATAAAAAGAAGAACCCAAAAATATATGCGGTCCATTTAACCTGGGGCTCTCAATTATCCAGTCTCGCCGAAATTTTCATTGATGAAAAAGTGGAAGTTCGTTCAACCGACCTCGTATCTCTTTGTCGTTTCTTTAACCCCTCAGACCTCAGACAGATTTTGTCGGAACGACAAAATATTTCCGCTTGGCAATAACAAAAAAAAAATGAATATTTCTGAATACATTCGGAAACTAAATTACTTTTCTATTTCCGCTATTTTTCGTTTCATCAAGTTTAAAATCACAACGGCGCTAAAGAAGTTTTCACTTCATAAAACTGTTTTGAAAGGTTATGAAATACGCCTTCAAATTATAATTACGTAATTCGAAATAAACACATAATTTTTGAAAAATAGTATTTCTGAAAGGAAATTTATAAAATGGGTCACCTAATGTTTTTTCTTACCTAAATTACTGATCATAAAAAAATAATAAAAACTCACACGATTTTATTAGGCAAATGTATTATAAACATTATCGTAAATTCCCTTTTTATTTTTTATTTATTTATTTTATTTTATTTAAGTTTATTTGGGAAACATACAGTTGTAAATACATTCATTTTACATTTTATATTGAATATAGTATAAACCAGTGAAGTTCCATTTATGATTTAAAAAAAAAGGAAATGGTTACTGATTAGGAAGCAAGTAGATAGTAATAATATTATAATATAGTATTAGTAAAAAGTGAGTCAAAAGAAAAAAATAAACAATGAAGAAATAACAAAGAAATAATCGTTTTGGTTTAAGTACATTGTAAGGTTAATTTAGTTTTAAACGTTTTAAGAGAGCAGTGGAAAATATCGATATCTCTTAGGGCGTTGTAAGATTTGCAGATACGCCCGAGCAAAGAATTTTGTGCATATTTCGATTTAAAATGCTGTATAAAAAATAGGGTATTCGACCTGGTATTGCGTTCAGGGCAACGAAATGCAATCCTTTCTAATAGATCTGGTGAGTCAATAAGGCAGTTCACAATCTTGTATAGAAACAGTACGTCAGAAATGTTTCTCCGTTTGTAAAGAGCAATAGGTTTACACTGGTGATTTTCGAAACGATACGAAAGGTGTTTCAAAAATTTTGTTTGAATATTTTCAATACGCTTAATGTAAGTGTGGTATTGTGGATTCCAAATGACAGATGCAAATTCAAGATGAGATCTTACATACGCCATATATAGTAGTTCAAGTGTAAAAGGTTTGTTGAACGGTTTTGTGATGCGTAGGATAAAACCCATTTGTTTGTAGGCTTTTTCTAAGATTTTTTTTTTTTTTAAGTTTCTTTATTCTTTGAATTGTTCATTACATGAATTGGGGATTTTTCGACCACCATACTAGGCACATGCCTGTGTTGTGGTGGTCGGTTTTCATATACAGTATATTAAAAGATGCAATATAAAGAAATGTGCGAGAATATAAAAAATTAAATAAAAATATATAAATATACATATTATATATAATAATATTAAAGAACTTTAAAGAAAACAAATGAATATAAAATAATGTAAATAACTAAAGAGTATGGAAACAATAAATTACTAAAGAGTATAAAAGAGTATGAAAGAATATAGTAGAATATAAAAATAATATGAAAAGTATAGAACATAGAAGGCAATACATGAAAGAATATAAAAATGATATAATTATAAAATATATAAAGTCGAAGTAAGTACTTTGTAGAGTATGCAAATAAGAAATGATAACGATTTTAATGAAGATCTGTGTGTACGTGGTTATATTGGTAGGTACATTATTTCAAACCAATTTTAGTACAAATAAATTTTGGAATAAATTTATGTTTCGAGTCCGGCGAATTACACTGGTCACTAGAGTAAATTATTATTGTTACAGTGATTTTCTGGTGGCACTGGGCTCTGAGTACATAAACATGTAGATATAGGCACTAGTACACAGTGGTGCCAAACAGTTTTAAAGAATTAGTTTTTAAAAGTATTTAAACTTTTGGCTATTTATATTATAGTGATTACAGCCAAATAAATTTATTAGCGGTATATAAACCGATATCAATTTTATTTACAAAATATTACTAAAAACTTTAAAAAAAAAAACGCTATTTCGCTTAATTAAAGCGCTGGTGTAATAAAAACTAAAGAATACTTAGAGTGGAAAGGGTTAAGCAATGATTTTCTTCTCCCACATTTTATAAAAAAAGTTGAAAGCTTTATTATATTTTCACAATGGAAATAAAATAAAGTGATGCTATCCTCTAGATAAATGAAGTAATAATGACATATTATATTTTACAAATATCAATAATTTGCAGATGATGTTTCCACAATGGCAAAAACACATTTTCACAGAAAAAATAAATGCACGAGAAGAGGACAATAAATTAAATAATAATTAAAAAATATTTTTCCTTAACAAGTGGAAAAAAAAAAAAAAATTTTGTGTGCTAGTACTTAGGAGTATTTTTTATGATTCGAATATATCATTTTATCGAGTCAAATGCAGTTTTTTAGCTGCTAGCATATTTCAAAAGCGGTTAAGGCAAAAGTTGACCTTCATAAAAGGATTAAATATCTATCCCTGTTCTAGCAGAAAATATTAGAAAACGATAATGTAATGCTAAGGCAAAATTAAATTTGAATTACGGATAATGACACGTGACCTTTGTTTCCCACCAAGCTTATATTTAAATAAATCAAAGTTTGGCAATGACATAATTCTCTTCAAATAAATTTTCTAAAGAAATTCTTTAAAAAACTGTGATGTATTCAATGTGATCTTTGAATAGTAATTTGGAGTCAAGTAATACTCCAAGATCTCTAATTTTATCCACTCTTTCAAGCGGAACGTTGTTCAGATGGTAAATATGGACGATTGGGTGATTTTTACGTGAAAACGTTATCGCATTACATTTCTTTACATTGAGAAATAGTTGATTTTCTATGCAATATTCATTAATTTTATTAATATCTTCTTGTAATTTATTGCAATCATCTTCTGAGCTTATA
Organism: Limnephilus rhombicus; assembly: GCA_929108145.2. NCBI lineage: Eukaryota > Metazoa > Arthropoda > Insecta > Trichoptera > Limnephilidae > Limnephilus > Limnephilus rhombicus. The sequence continues at coordinate 19,807,297 of OV815296.1, read as the reverse complement.
CATTTGTATATTTTCATATCGTCAGCGTAAAGAATAAAATCAGAGTTACAGATGACATGTTTGATGTCATTTATGTACAAAGTAAAGAGCAGGGGTCCTAAATGGGAACCTTGAGGTACACCCGAAGGGACGGTTATTTCCTGTGACATGTAACCTTTGAGGGCAACAGCTTGACTTCTATTTTTAATGTAAGATGAGAACCACCTGAGAAGATTTCCACTTATACCAATTTTTTCAAGTTTGCTTAGGAGTATATCATGATTCACTTTGTCGAAAGCTTTAGAAAAATCAGTATAGATAGAGTCAACTTGTTTCTTTTTATCCATAGTATTCAGAACAAAATCGGTGAACTGACCCAAGTTCGACTCGACAGATCTGCCTTGAAAGAAACCGTGTTGTTGAGGATTGATAATGGTGTTTTTACATAAATTAAAGAGTTGGTCGTAAACGATTTTTTCCATAATTTTACTTAAAATGCATAGTTTCGATATAGGCCTATAATTCTCAATATTGTGTTTGTCCCCCTTTTTAAAAACAGGTGTCACAAGAGCTCTTTTCCAAATGGTGGGAAATACGCCTTCTTTGATAGAAAGTGTGAACAGTAATGTCACGGGGGTGACAAGTTGTTCAGCACTATTAAAAATAAAAATTGGATGTATTTTATCACAACCAGCACTTTTTTTTGTGTTGACATTTTTCAAGTATTTTAATACTAAAGATTTCTCGATATTAATCGAATTCAGGTGTATTGAACTTATATTATTATCATTGATTACGTCTTTGCTATATGTGGAAATGTTTTTAGTTTGAGAGGGGACAAACACAGATTGAAAATAATCGTTGAAAAGATTGCAAGTTTGTTGCCCATCAATTGAAGAAATGTTTCCATGGAATATGTTATGAGGTATATCAGAGGAGTTTTGTTTTGATTTGACGAAGGTCCAAAAAAATTTCACATCATTCTTTATGTTTAACTCGGCATTATTTATATAGTTTGTGTAACATTCTTTCTCAAGCGTCTTTTGGCGAGTTCTAAGTAACGAGAATGTATGATAATCAGAAAGTTGGGAATATTTTTTAAATTTACGGTGAAATTTTAGTTTTTCTTTGATGATTTTTATTAAGCTAGACGTATACCATACGGGATATTTTGGAGACATTTTAATGGTTCGTAATGGGACGTATTGGTTGATTATTATATTATTACTTTGTTATCGTTTCACGTAAAATTTATTTTTAAATTGCGGTCGGAATCTTTGGTTTCATAAAGGCGTATATTTTGATTATTTTGCTGTTAACTTTTCGATTTAAAAATAGAACGTGCTATTTTTTTCTTTTTAACACCGTTTAGATCATATTTTTAACCATGATATTAAGGGAGACAGCGATTTCTATGAGTTACTACCTATGTGGTTCCTCCAAAAACCGAACAAATTAGCCTGAGGGGTTAAGATTTTTTACCGGATATTTGGACAAAAAACGAACTGTGTTAGTCACGTATCTTATGTTAAATTTAAATTATTTCGACGAAACCTGAATTATAGTCCAGTGTTTAATTTTCAGGGCCTTTTTGCGCTTCAGTGCGTACAACGTACAACCTCGTCTGTAATTACATAATCACATTGTCATTTATTTATTTATACTAGGTTTTTGCAGATGTCATCACTTAAATAAACACAATCCATTTGTAAAAACACAAATAGGTACATGCAATTTATGCGACATTAATTTGGGCGACCTGACAGTTGATCCCCCCTAAATTGCCCCCCCGAAATGGTATTTATCAAATTATTTGCTATTTTAAACCTAAAATAGACCTCAAACTAAATATCTTTAATAATAAGTTGGTATGGATATTAAATGAAATTAATTAAAGGTGTAGGTTTTTTTGTACTTTTACCCTGGGATATACAGGGTTCACGACGAGTTCATCGAAAACGAATTCATCGAAAATCAATTCATCGAAAATCAATTCATCGAAAGCAAATTCATCGAAAACGAGTTCTTCGAAAACCAATTCATCGAAAATCAATTCATCGAAAACCAATTCATCGAATGATCAATTCATCAAATCGCCAATTCATCGAAAAAATATATTTAGTTGATATTTGAGAGAAATGCCGAGCGGACCGAGAAGTTAAAAAAGCATTGGTCAACCTAAACTAACCTAACCTAACCTAACCTAACCCAACCTAACCTAACCTAACCTAACATAACCTAACCTAACCTAACCTAACCTAACCTAACCTAACCTAACCTATTTAACCAATTTTTAAATATTTTTTTAACATCACTCTTAATGACCTTTCTGAGTTGTTTATGAGTTGGTTTCATTATGAGTTGTCTGGTCACCGTTCCTTAGATATCTCTTTTTTGCAGTATCAGACAATCGGAAATCGAAGAGATAACCTATAAATTTTACAGTGTCACTACGAAACTGACAGTTGCTAAACACATTTAACTCAGTTAAACAGACCTTTTTGGGTATTTAATTTTGACAGCTCTAATATCTACAAAAAAAAATGTTTTTCGATGAATTGATTTTCGATGAATTGATTTTCGATGAACTCGTTTTCGATGAATTTGGTTTCGATGAATTGATTTTCTATGAACTCGTTTTCGATGTATTTGCTTTCGATGAATTGATTTTCTATGAACTCGTTTTCGATGAATTTGCTTTCGATGAATTGATTTTCTATGAACTCGTCGGTTACAGTTATACATTTATACATTTTATACAAATAGTTTATTCCTTGAAGCATTTGAATGACCATATGTTTTATACTTTTGTTATTTGGCGGTACATCTTCTCTGCACATTGTCATATTTTGTATAGGTAAGTGGGAAAACCGTAATTTTCCCTAAACCGACTGCATATTGTACATAAGTGTACCAGGGGCAACTGTCAGGGAATCAACTGTCAAGGAATCATTAATTTGCATTCGTCTAATTCTAAATCACAGGTTCTCAACGGGCGATAACGCCCACTTGTGGGCGTTTGAGACTCATGGGGGCGGTAGAAGTCCCAGAGAAAATTATGGGGCGTTGAGATGGCACAGTGAGGACGTGGGCAGGTAAAAAAATATGTCCTAAAAAAGACAAAAAAACACGCTAATCATGTTTGTTTTGTTATTGTATGTGTTGTAATCATTTTTATTATGTGTGCGAAATTCACATATTTTGATAGTTCGGGAAGTGGATGAAAATTGAATGATATAATTTTTTTTGATTTTATAATATTTTCATCTTAAGTGTATTATTATTCTTAAGAATTGACACTAAACTTGAATATAAGAAGAAAGGAGGTAGGAACCCGGTACTTAAAGTTAAAAAAAAAACTCTTACTTTCTGAACGAAAAGTTATGATTACTTGCTAAACGAATAATTTTATATATTTTTAATCTAATTATTGATTCCGTGACAGTTGACCCCCCCCCCCTGCCCCGTAAAAAAAAATTTGGGGGCTCTAGAAAAAAAAAATTCTCAAGGTGGCGGTGGAAGGTTGAGCACTTATGGTCTAAATTATAAAATTATATTAAAGCTTACAAATTATACAAAGATAAGCAAAAGACACAATAGACACAAATAGATACACAAGAGACACAAGAGACACAAGAGACACAAGATACACAAGACACACAAGAGACACAAGAGACACAAGATACACAAGAGACACAAGATACACAAGACACACAAGAGACACAAGAGACACAAGAGACACAAGAGACATAAGAGACACAAGATACACAAGACACACAAGAGACACAAGAGATGCAAGAGACGCAAGAGACGCAAGAGACTAAAAAAAAACAAGAGACACAAGAGACACAATTCGAGACACAAAATTAATACATTATATAATTAGCACGATATATTTTTTATTAACAGATTTTTTTTTTAAATGCGTATAAATATTGAAGAAAATGTCTACTTCAGCACACATCATCTTATTATATAATCGACACATTTGAGTCAGAGGGCTAAAATAGGCGATATTTTTTATTATTATTTATTTTTTGGTGATAAAATAATAGCTACGGCGGCGCGGCGTATTAAACAATGGATATTGAAAACATTTATTTCAATATTATTAAGACATCAAGATGGCCGTGAATTATTTAATGTAAACATATTAGATCAGTCAATTGCCGTTCAATTTTAAGTGTATTATTCTTGAATTATTCAAGACATACGTAGTCATTTAAAATGTATTTATTCATTTACTCCGCTTCACCTTGTTTTGAATTTTGTGAAAAAAGTGACTGGATTTGAGTCACAGTAAGTTGATGACAGTCTAATGATTTTTTAAAATCTTTTCAATTTTTTTAAATAATAGCTCCACATAGGAAAAACAATTTCCCACAGTTCCTGTGTCATCTTTGGGGATGTTGTGGGGAGTGTATTTTTAGGAAAAGGAAGGAGAGGAAGTTCTGAGGAGGAAAAAGGTACGAAGGCTGGATAGGAATCTGGGGGTCAGTGTGTCCAGGAGCGAGAGTCGTAGGAATCTGTCCCTCCAAATGGCGGTGCAAGACGATGGGTCGAGAGGATCTGGTTTGAGAGGTCCTCAACTTAGTTTCTCTCTCTATCCAGCCCGCCACGCAGTAGGTGCGCAAATACATCCGCCGCCAAGACCCGGACAAACCTCCTCCCCATGAACCTGGGCGTAAGTCACCACACGTAGTGAACACTTTCGGTGACCTATGGCAGGGGTGTTGGTTATTCAATAAATGGTTCCCGGGGCGGCGGTACCCACACCCGCCTCCCAAATTAAGATGGAGAAGGTAGGTACCGACGTTGGTCAAGGTGGTTAGTATGTTTTCGAATGGCTTATCACTTCCGTGATTTTTAAATCCTTTAGAAATAATCTTGATTGATCGAAGTGATGAAAACAGATAACTCTACAGACATCCGAATTCCATAGATCAGAAGATACAGATGAGGGGAAAAACCAAACTATGGGGGGCGAAGAGAGGTAAGATGACTGTGATTCGTTAAAAAATCAATCTGACAGTATATAGGCTTTTCGCATTATAATATCACCATTTAGTTCTTAAAAGCAAAATCTGCTTTGAATGAATAGACCTTTTTACATGGGAGCGCGAATTGCTTGCCACGTTAATAACATATTTGCGAAGGCCAAATGCTCGCCCCGAAAAGATTCGCCCCTATTCACATAGCAATATTTTGTTGCCGTGTTTAGTTAAGACACTTTTACACATGTTTCATAATTTACTTACCCCTGTAACCAGCGACGAGCACACTGGAAAACCGCCCATATTCGCTATGTGTACATAATATGTGGGTATAATGTATAGCACAAGTTACCGTTTTTGGCGTGTTATTTCGTAAAATGTATGGATGTTAGTTCCGCGCTGGTCAGGCTCTCTCCCCTCCCCATGGAGCAAGCTGGCTCCAAGGAGGAGCTCCAGCTGGATCCATGGGGAGGGGGAAATAATAAGTTTTTATCACTTAGGGCAGGTCCAGATATATTCATATGTCCGTGGATAACTATTTTTTTGTAGATATAATGAAACGTATCATGTTCGTATTAAAAAGGTAACCTTGCGGCAGAGCAGAGACCAGGGCTCAGGATAGTGGGCCAAGTAGTTATCTGTCATGTAGGTAGGGTTTTCAGTCAAATAAAATAAGAGGAACTTTATAAAAATGTATTGAATCCAAACCAAAAAACAACAAGGAAGTGTACAAACTTCGAACCAAGGTAACACAAGAAAATATAAAAAATACACATACCAGATGGACTTCTAATGGACACGCTAAGCTAACTATACGAAAATAACCCCGGTAGACGAACGCGATCTTGCTTCGCAGTGAGAAAACACGAGACGGGACGGGAACTCCAGTCTTCCCATATGGGAACGGCGCGGAATCCAGAGCACCAAGGTCGTCCTTCTAATTGGACAGGAGGACGCTATACCTCCAAGGAGCGCATTCAGCCACGGGCCATCTCTACGAACTCCAATCCAAAGGCACGTGGCCCCCAACAGTATCCACGCCTGGCGTATTACGGTTAGCAGACCGTGACTTTGCGACGCGTGGTCGTGAAGGCATATTATATTAGCCAACACCAGGAGCAATTCACTTCACGATTCCTTTTCCAGAAATACATCCACAAAACGGCCAACCAGCCACATCGGAAAAAAGTGGGACTCTCACGTCATCCACTATAAATAACTCGTACACGAACCTCGCGTGTTACGTAAAAAACACCCCGCGTTCTTTTAGGTTTAAAATCGACTTAGATTCTCATGATTAAACGTAAATTTTAAACACCAGGATCGTGAGTGACCAATTTCCGACCCAACTGCCCAAGTTGATCGGAAGGAAGTGCCCATAAACAAAAAGGAACTCTCTCTTTTCCAAAAATTACCAGTGTCCAAAAAAAACACCATAGACAAAATAACCACCTAAGCAAGAACTGCATTAGTCACATAATTATTTATGTGACAATAATAAAAAAAATTGAATCAGTTTTGTGAAGCAAAAATATATTCGCGGCGTTTATAAAAGAAATCTCTACTATTTTTTATGTCGGCATTTATAGAGTTTATTGACATAATATAATATAGCTACAAATAATGCAAACACGTTACCCGCTGAAGTAGTGAACTACTCACTAGACCAGCGGTTGTCAACCTTTTTGAGCCTGCGTACCCCTTGACCCTTACTACAAAATTGTTGTACCCCGTACCCTCTCTCTATCTTGTGTGCAGGTGTTTCATTTGTAATTTTTAAAAGACATGTTCCAGTTGTAATTTTTAATACTCTCATTACATGAATTTAACAATCAAGTCACACAAATAAAATTAATGTAATTTTGTACAGAGTGTAACACGATTTCGGGCATTTTTAACTAGTGATTCTTCATCCGAAATTAAACAAATTTTGTTCCGCATCTTTTTATTTCCACGAAAAAAAATTATATTCTCCAAAACACAACTCAAACTCACAAAATATACTGAGAGCCTCAAAAAAGCCTCGAAAACTTTGAGTATTAAAACCATCCACGATATTGCGTACCTCCAATTACCCAAAGGGTACGCGTACCACAGGTTGAAAACCGCTGCACTAGACGATGTCTGTTCTGAGACAGGTAAAGCAGGGTACTCACCTAAAGTGTACCATGTAATGTATCTGATACTGTATCAATCTGCAAGTGGGTACGGCTCGTCCACGGTAACCGCGTATCCAGCTATGACCTCCCGGATCCGCAGTGCTCGTGACGATATCACGCCGACAACATGTCTCAAATGGTGGCTTTTTTCCGTGACATTTTGTAGAAAATATTAACCTATTCATGACGAAGGTTCCATATGGAACTTGAAAAAGTATTGGCATTCATTTAGTCACATCATGCCGATATGTTGAAATAGCAGTGCCAAATACAGTTTAATATAGTCTACAGGCATGTATGAACACGTTTGTCTTGGTTGCGTTCAGTTCGTTTGTGTGTGCCGACATGGACAGACGTGTCTTTATTGAGTTAGAAAAAAGTGCAATTTTTTCAAAATTTCAAAACAAGTGAAGTAAGTAATCCATTAAATTTATATAGTAGATTTGATTTTTTTCTCCAAAACTGAATATGATTTGTAGAGAATGAAATTCATTAATTAAACAATTATTATATTAAAATGAGTACTGTGAATTAAAGGTTTTGATTTTTGGTTCCATATGGATCTTTCGGCAGATCTCACTATGCATAAAATGTAATTTGTCAAAGATTTCATTCGACCATTCATAAACTAGGGGCCTTTGGGAAAATTAGGAGTGCTGAGGCCACCTCTTTGGACTTTCTTCACGGGGCCTGCAGGAGAAACTAGGAGTAGAAGCCGTAGAGAGGAGAGCTGAGGTCAGCTCCATGACCTCTCCTCTTGTTGGTCCTTCAGGGAACCAAGGGGAAGTGCACTCTTCCGGCGTGGGGCCTTCGGAGAGCCAAGGAGGAGTGAAGTGGAGAGATCCCATGTGGGGCCTTCAGGAAACCACGTAGGAGGGAAGAGGAGAAATGAGGCCACCTCTGTGAGCTCTTCCCTGGTGGGGCCTTTAGGGAACCACGGAGGAGTGAAGATGAAGTCCTCTTCCCTCCTGGGGTCCTCTGGGAACCAAGGTGGAGTGAATTCTTCCCTTGTAAGGCCTTTAAGGAACCAAAGGGAGGAGAACTATCCGTTGTAGAGTCTTCGGGGGACTTAGGAGTGGAGAGGAGAGATGAAGCTTTCTTCCCTCGTGGGGCCTTTAGGGAACCAAGGAACCTCCTTTTGGGCGGAACTGATAGGATGGACCAAAACGTTCTGTATTACCGCATTATTCGTCAATAGAAATGGTGGTGGTCCATTTTTACCTGGGTCATTGAAGTAACAATTCAGAATTGCTGGCTTCTGAAGCGCGAAGCCACGAGTAATTTTAAATTGGGACAATTGGGATTACATTAAGAAATATCATAGCATTATTGCGAGAGGTATGCTACCAAGAACCACTTCAAGGCACCCGACAAACTCACCAAAATAGGTCAAACGGCGATTCAGTATGACACCTCCGTCCCGCATTATCCTGGGCCAATTTCAATTACGGAAACAAACAAGTATGGAAAAATATCTTGTGCATCTTGTGTAAGGTTGGACTATGCGTGAAATGCTTCGAGGTTTACCTCAATAAATAAGTTTTACTTTCTGTACAATAAAGTTTTAAAAAAAAAATTCCGACTAGTTATTTGCCGAAAGTGCCATATGGAACTCACCCTTCTCTAGCTTCCTGGGGGGTGAAGAAACCATTTTTTTAAATTCTGCGAAAAATGTCCGTTTTCTACCTCAAAAACCAACCCCCCTGTGAAATTTCAGCACGAAATTCGAGAAAAAAATAGTTCGTCATGAATGGGTTAATAATCGTTTCATACCTTTACCAGTTCCACAACTTTTTTTATTTTCATTTTCTCTCTCCTGTAGCAAGACAATACGGTGATCATCTTATTTTTACAGTTTTCGCCCGACGTACCCATAGCTTGTCCAATATTTTCCCAAGCATCCAGTTTTAGATTTTTTTTAAAAGAATTATTATCTTTAGGGTCCCACAATACCGGAGCATTTTGATAAAGTTCAATTAAATTTTAACACTTTTCATCTGTCCACCCCGTGATGAAAACGTTCGTTTGAAGTTCGCGCCTACGTACTCACTACACAAGTGGCCGTGTCGCCGTCCAAATGCACACTGCGCTCCACGCGCGAGCGGCTCGCAGTAGACTCGTGCCTACGTACTCACTTGATACAGTATCAGATACGTTACAGGTTACACGGTTAGGTGAGTACCCTGCTTAATAAATAATACAACAAAAACATATCGTATATATTAAAAAGGATTATCAAATGAAAATAATATTTGAATAACATAATAAAGGTAAAGTGGAAAAAATTAAAACTAAAAAATACTAGATATAAAAAAATATTAATTTACTTAAACAAGACATTTATTTTAACAATAATTAAATTTTTTAAAGAATTTCTGAGGTTTTTTTTACTACAAAAGCAAACAAAAAACAAAATCTTCCACAAGTCAATTACTGGTCACTCAGCAGAGTAACTGCACAACCCCTCACCCCGACCCCAAGTGTCCAATACCTACAGATTAAAAAAAAAGTTAGTTCAAAAAAATATATCAAAAATGTCACCGGAGTCCAAAATTTAATTCACTTTATGTGCTGCAAATAATGTCAGTAATTATTAGTTAAAGTAAGTCTAGTACGTCCCATAACCACCCGAGCGACAGCGCTATTTTTTACTTTTTCCTTCGATTCCTCCGGAAAAATTTGTCTAAAACTGGCAAAGCAATCCGAGGTATTTTAAATGATGCCATATTGTGGCAAAAAGCGCTCCAGTGGTTAACACCTTGTATATGAAAATAAAATAATAATTAACCTCGCACCACCCAAAAATCTGCTTCGATATATGAAACAAACCGTTTTTAATTTACACAAATATTATTTGTTTCATAATGTATAATAACGTCATAAATTAAATTCAGCTTCGTTCGGTAGAATTGAAATATCTACCTAAGTGTGGTGAAAGCTCAGACTGGTCAGAAATTCCCAGCCGGGAGGGTAAAACCGCCAGTATTCTCAAAATGTCGATGCGTTCATTATGACGTATAATTATTTACCAATTCGGGTCATTTGAGCGTAGAATTGTAGAGGAAACGAAACAATGATGCAAAAGGAAAATATTTTCTGCTATGTTCTAGATTTAAATTTATTGGTTAAGGGCGTTTAACCAGCCAGCGGCCGAAAATCCACATTTCATCGAAAGATGTTCTTACGATCATACAGGGCGGTTGAGAAAGATTAACTATTCTCCATACCGGCTTTTTAAAATTATAACTCAATATCGATTTTATTTCAATCCAAATTTGCTTTAATTTATAGCTGCATCCAAAAATTCTGAAAGGCGTGATGATAAAACTATTAAAATTATGTATTTTTTTAAATTATTTTTTGATCATATACAATTTGGGAGGCGGGAATGGGTACTGCCGCCCCGGGAACCTTTATTGGATAACCAACACCTCTGCCATTGGTCGTTCGTGGTGGTTCGCTACGTTTGGTGATTTAGAAGGGGTGCCCGGATTCATGGGGCGAGGTTTGTCTAGGTCTTGGATGCGGATGACCAGGACACACTAAACCCCAGATTCCTACCCACCCCTTGAACCCTTTTCCTTCCCAGAACTCTCCTCTCCCTCCTTTCCTTAAAAAACCCTCTACACAGCATCCCCAAAGATGACATAGGCCCAGAGGGAAATTATTTTCCTCAGGGCCTCCTGTGTGGAGCTCATGTAAAAAAAAAATGTCATTTTTCAATAATGTCTAAGCAAAATAAGAATGTAAAAAAATCTGAAACATATTAGTTTGAAGTGCTCAAATAAATACAAAAACGGACCAATTTTCATCAAGAAACACAGGTATGTATATATTTTTATAATGATTTTATTTAAACTACAATTAAAATTCTGAAACATGCGTTTACCAGATAATGTATTGATTTATTTTACTGCAATATTATATGATTTGAAATGGGTGTTGTAAAATACATTATCTTTTTTGAAAATTTAACAAATCTGCCAACGACCTATGGTATAACCTTATTATACTAAAAATAAACATTTTTGCTTAAAATTGAAAACGTGCGTTTACTAGATAAAAGAACAATCTTTCAAAATCAATTTATAATTTTTGTGGAAAAGCGTCAATACGACTAACATCTGATTTAAAAATGACATATTTCTGATTTTCTCTGGTTATACCCTCTTAAATTATTACCTGAAAAAAAATTATACAATTTCTTTCAGTGAGAGCCATTCTGTGGTACAAAATAATATTTCAGCACAAAAATACCCTTTATATATAAACAGGCTGGAACACAACCACAATACTCGTTTTAACATTAATGAAGGACCAATTGTACCTAAGCATACAAATAAATATGGACAAAGAACGTTAAATTACATGATTCCCAGTTGTTTAAATATGTTACCTGCTGAAATTAAAAACTGTGCCCAAAACAAACAATTTGTAAATTTACTGAAGACTTGGCTTACTAACAGAATTAATTTGTATTAGCTTACAATGACATATTATTCTAAATACTTTAAAATTGTTATTTATGTTTTCATAATTTTTCTTTTGTCTATATTTTTGTAAAAATTTTAATGTTTATTTTATGTAATTGTAAAAATGTAACTATTAACTCAGATCTTTAATGTAAAGAACCCGTTAGACAAACTGCTGAAAAGTAGTTTATCGGGACTTTTTTGTCGTATATTTGTAAAGTGTGTAAATAAAAAAATAAAAAAATACAAGTGTGCTTTAAACTTTAAACCACACGACTGAAGTAAAACTTCACTAACTTATAAAGGAAGAGAGAAAGAAAATGTGCGCGCGCATTGATCTCTCTTACTCCTACAGTATGATACACACAATAGGCCTGCACTGTATCTTAGATATACGAAATGTAACTGGCTATGAGAGAAAAAGAGAAAGAATATGTGTAAAAGTAATATACGAAATGAAACTCTGTTTCTTTCTATCTTAACTAACTTATATCTCCCTCTCAACTTCCGTTCGCCTCGTCCGATCACACTTTTCGTATTGTTCTCGTTACGCATTCACCAGCTTACTCCCCAAGTCAAGCGTGCGTGAAGAAGTTTTAATTCAAAAAGATAGAAAGGTTCATGGGCGCCCGCAGGGGGGGGCACTTGCCCCCCCCCCCCCCCCTTGGATTTAAAAAAAGGAGCTCTGTCCCAAATATTCCTCTTCTGAGTGAGACAAGATGGAAAAGAAAGTTTTTTTAAAAATATTTTTATTGAAATTAATAAATATCAACAAACAAGTCCTGCTAAGCCAATTGAATAGGCTTGTCAACATGTGCTTATAGTTTAGTTACATATACATTTTAAAAGTTATAATTTACATTTTATATCTACAGATTCAACATTTCTTCATACATATCAATATAAATATTTTTTCCGATAGCCAATTTCTCAAAGTATTCGGTTTTTTTCTAGTAAATTTGAAGATATTTATTGTCAACTGGAAGAATTTTCATTGCACGCAAGTGGAAATCACGACATGCTGCATACCAGGTATATTGTTCATCAAAGTCCAGCACGTTTTTATTTTGTCTCAATATTATTTCGCCGTACTCTGCCATACTGGAACCAGTTACTCAGGCTCTTCTAGCTGTTCAAGTTGATCTTCCAGAAGTCCAACTGCAAGTTCAAAACCTGCTCAGTGAAGTAAAGCTTCACCGAGGTGATTCCGATAACTATTTCAGGGATATTTTTGAGAACAGTAAAACTCGCACAGAAAGTTGATATTGAACTGATTATCCCAAGACAGTGTTGAAGACAAAAGCATCGAAGTAATCCGGGAACCATAAGTGTTGAAGAGTACTTCAGACAAACAGTTTCCATTCCACATTCTCTAATTAACTCAATGGAGAGTCGATTTTGTGAAGTCAACAGTGCACAATTTAACTTAGCGTTGCTACATCATTCGAAATTGTGCACTGTGCGAAACTGAATAGTCAACAGTTTAAGAATATAAAGTCTACTATTAATCAGGTTGATAATTTTGAAACTGAAGCCTTGAGTTGGTTTGATTTTTGGAAAACGCGAGAATACAAAAGTAGCCAAGATTTCATTGACTTGTTACCCTTTACAAAGTTTTATGTCAGGTATGCCTTACTAGTTTTGCTAACATTACCAGCAACAACATGTACGTGGAGCGATCATTCAGCACATACGTCGTGTAAAAACATGGCTTAGATCTATAATGTCAGATGAAAATCTGTCTGGTTTGTGCATGTTAAGCGTACACAGAGACAAAGTGAACTGCAACAAAAAAGACTTTATGGACAAAATTGTGGATATGTTTGGTAGCGATAACAGATGACTCCAGTTCTTGTAAAGAATAAATTTTGTTTTAAATTTAAGTTATAATATTTTTTGTTATACACGTATATTTTGTTAATAAAAAAATGTTGCTACAGTATGCCCTTCATTACTGCAGTGCGCAGTGCCCTGTCTCTTCGTTCACCATACAAAAACGCTACAGTAAATTAAAAATACATTAAAACATTACTAAAAATATTTTGCCCCCCCCCCCCCCCCCTAGAAAATTTTCTGCGGGCGCCCATGGAAGGGTTTATTAAATTTTTACAGTTTTCTTTTCTATTCGTACCCAAGTAAATGTTTGTAAAAATATAAAAATTCGTTGATGGAAATAACCTCCAAAAGTTATAAAAGTTATAAAAAATCGAGTTTGTAAAAATATTTATCCTTAGTACTAGAAAGGCCTTGGTTAAATAAGTAAGTTTTTGGAAGTTATTTTAGCGAAAATTGTTTTTGACATCACTAACACCGTCATGAACCACTCGGGGTGACCTGTGGGAGCCGTTTGTGGGTTATCCAATAAATGGTTCCCGCCGCGGTACCCATTCCCGCCTGCCAAATTGAAATTTATTACCTATAAAAAATCTAACATGAAACATATTCTCTTAATTTCTTTAGTAATACGTGACGATTGTACAAACCGCAATGTCGGGCCGTGCATTTCTCGGAAGTGCATAATGACGGTGGATCCAAATATATTGTTACTCTTGAGTCCAAAACGTAAAAACCTCTTCAGCAATAGTGCAGAGCAGGGGTGCTCAAACGGTCGATCGCGAGTGCTTTTTGAGTCGATCTCGAGAAAAAATTGCCGATGTAGATAGATCTATCCACAGTTTTTGTTTTAGGTGTTCCTCAATTAGGCCTCAATAAGAACGCCCATTTTTCATGCCTTTTCATATATTATTTATTTGGAGCTTATATTGTCAATGGTCGCGCCTTTTTTTAATGTTAACTTTATCCTCTTCTATGGTGAGTGACGTCACTAGTCCCCATAGAAAAAAAATCATCAAATTATTGCTTATTCATGGTGAAATATTGTCAAAAATTAACCCCCTCAAAAGCCCGAAGTTATCTATCTAGTTTTTAGTGTGTGGTTTGGTTTATATATGAGTCCGAGTAGTAACTTGAAGGCGGTACGAAGTTTATTAATAAATAGAACAAAATGAGTGCGGTGCAGAGATTTACTCTTAATTTCAAACCAGTTTTACGATCAGAATGTCAAATTCCAGTTGCGGATTCATCTGCTGACACATTTCGAAGGAAAACATTCTCTTATTCGATAGAATGAAGAAAAAAACATTTTCATCAGAGTGTGGTTTTAATTCGCCGATTTAATTTAAACCAGTTTATTGTTGAGAATGTAAAATTCCAGTTGTGGATTCATCTGCTGACACATATAGAAGGAAAACATTCTCTCAGTCGAAGTGCAGTTATAAAATTCTAGTTGCAGACTATTTATGTACTGCCAGAATCAAAGAAAAACCATTCTCATGTTCTGAGTGTAGTTTAAATAAAACACAAAAAAATTATATTTTTATAAACACGGCATAATACCCCAAAAATAAACAACAAATTGGCCGTGAAAATCTATAATCAAGTTGCCGATTCATCTTGTACCGACTGAAGCTTTGCATTTGGGTTGCATGCCATATGCTGCAAAATTCTGAGAAATTGACGGTTTCGTGTGTAACTATTATTTCGAGACTTTTGCGCAGAAGCAATCTTAAGTTAAAACTGCCTTGAGTGATGAAGATGCGAAATCCTATTATTGGAAGAATACTCGTCACACGTGAAAAAAATAGGCATAAAATGAGGTCGCAATAAAAAAAAAGTTTTCTACGCAAGCACCCCCCCCACCCTCCCCCCGGCGTTTGAAAATCTGCGGTTGAAGTACCTAAATATGAGGGAGGCGAAATTTTTCTCTGCCCCGGGCGGGTGACACCCACGCAAACGCTACTACACCTTGCCTACCTAGATAACAATCCTGCATCACACATACTTGCAGCCCGTCAAAGTCGATCGATCGGAGTCTAGTAATATTGTGGTAGATTTTTTTTTTTTTTTACAGCGAATACCGCACAAGAATCTCAACTGCTCCCGTCTGGAGCCAGTGAGACTATGGCATACCCAATTGGGGTATGTTGTGAGGCTGAAGGTAGTGGGGAGGGGAAGGAGGTGGGGAAGAGGAAGGTTGGAAGATTGCCAGTAGTTCAAATTTGAGCACCCTTGGTGTAGAGTGTAGACGCATGCACCTGATACCTGGGCCGGCCCTGTACGGGCGCAATTGGAATAGATTTTACTTGCGCCAGGTGCCCTTTGGCGCAGGGCTGGACCTGCCTGGTACCGGTGAACTTATCAAATTAAAAAGATCGAATAATGCGGTTATAAGAGAATGTTAATTTCTTCCCCTATAATAATGGTTTAACCGAGATGAATGAACTAAAGATTATGTTAGGGTGTAACAGCACGCACCCAAAAGTTTTTAACTAGATATTCCTGAGCATATTTGGAGTAAAAATGTGGATGTCATTTTGCTATCCAGTGATATTTTTTTCTATTACCTAAAAACAAAAAAAAATATATTTTTCAATAACCCTTCGCCACTGTTCCCACTCCTATACGTCGCGACGGGATCACGTGATTTACGCGATGATTCGTGTGTTACCTTGCTGCTGGAACGAGACGTATCTAATGCTTATCAAGTGAACCGCTAGGCTATAAACGCTCTACTCTCCTTTACTACTCAGGTGCGAAGTGTGATGGATTTTTTTAAACGTTTTTAATTGAAAATCGCTGGTTAAAATCCTCTGGGTACGTGCTGTTACATCCTTTAAATACAGGTATATTTAACCGAAATTCGTTTGTCGAATGATGTAGGTATATCGATAGGGTTTTATCGACAGTGTGATAAAATATGCTTAATTTAGTCGACATGAACTTTTGTTTGTTTGGCGACCTAGTGAAGACATTACGACAGTGTGAAATATGTATTCGTCGAATTGAACTGTTATCTATTCGTTGGCGATACGCAGTTGTTCTCATGATAAATTACCGACAGTATCGATAAATTATTAAATAAAACTTACTTGCGCACACCATGGTCATTTAGCCTTCTTTTTCCGGTGATTTGTCCTTTTGAAGGTTGGGGAATCTTCAACTTGCAGGCTGTGCAGCCGTACCAGTCACACAGTCTTCCTCTATTACGACATCCATCAATGGGCAATCTTGTAATAATTTGTCGCTCCGCATAATGAGACACAGATATTGCGATAAAGTTGCAGAATCCAGCGGCTATACGCAATTTAAAAGCAAACAAAAAAATGATTTCAACTTGATTACTACAAGAAACAACTCTATGTCGGGGGATGGTAAAAAGATACGTCACAGTTCCATTTTATTTTAAAGTTCAACCCCTGCTGGTTCACTTCGTTTGGTGGCAGGAATCATGGGATGAGATTTGGCTAGGTCATGACGGCGAGTGCGTTTGCCCACCTTCTGCGTGGCGGACCGGATCGGGAGTAACTGGTTTAGGAAGACCTAACCTAGACTTCTCCAGCCGGACTCTCCCGACCCATCGCATTGCACCGCGGTGGGAGGGATGGATTCATTCGTACGTCACTCCTGGAAAAAATGACCACTAGATTCCTACTCATCCCTTCTCGGGGCCTCCTATGTAAAGCTTATGCTAAAAATATAGTTATAAGAAGGCTATAATATCATACCTCAATCACAATAATTAATGTTAGGTATAATAGTGTTCGTCTGCACGGCTTCTATATCATACTCTAATATAGATTCCAAACTGCTTGCTTCATTTATATTAACTATCAGACAGACTAGTTAAGTGATAGCTAATAATGTATAATTTTTTTATAATTATTATTTTAAACCAAAGATTTATTATTGATTCTCTAACTGGCAGCCCTGAAAACCTGAACTAATTAGCAGTACCTGTAGTCATTTCAAACTTCAGTCATTTCAACTGAAGGTAACAATAATATCATTACTAAGTTAGTCCATTTTAGCCAATTCCTAGAATCCAACAATATGTACAAATAAAAGTAAAGTAGGTATATTATACTTGATGTTGAGATTTTTTCTAAGAATTCACCTTTATTTGCTTATGTTTATTCTGCATAAAATGTGTATTTTGTACGAGATCATATTCTTTTTTTTTGTTATAAACATATTTGTATCCTATAACTAAATACTAGTTGTTATCATACATATGTACTTTGTTTAATGTACATTATTATCATTGTAATTACCCTCCTATATACCACTGTGTATCATGTATCACCGGATTGTAATAGCCATTTTATGGCGTTGAATTAAAAAAATAAAAAAATTGTATGATTAGGAAATACGCATGCCTAAATTATTTAAAGAACCACAAACTAAGATCATATTTTGTGCATATTTTCTATCTCTCCCGGATCGAATAGTTGATTCCAATAGTGATTTAGTGGATATTGAGTGTTTTTTTTGTAAACGTCAAAACTGTGGGTTAATTTAGTTAATTATACTACATCCCAATGGCATAATAAGCTAAAAGTTGCTTATAATAATGCTTATCGCTAACATTCCGCCTACCGAGATACTGCAGTGCTATGGAAATGTTCCTAGAGGGGACAAGTGAATTCTTTCAGAGCACTTCACCGCCACTACGTGGGAAGCTTATGACGCAGACTACGCCAACCGAAGACCACGATCTTCACTGCCACGGCAGCTTGGATGCCTGGAGTCCCCTCTGATGACCTTCTGGAGACGAGAGACGAGCAAATATCCTCCAAAAACGGCTATTTACAGAAATTTTTATCATTTCTTTTCCGTTTTTATGTAGCTATTGGTATTTAGTCTAATTTTTTAGTTATTTTTCGAAATATGCAAAGTATTTTTCTGCACTACCCCTGCAAACATTCTGAAAAAAAAAATTATTGATTACAAATATATTCAAGTACTTACCTTGCTTAATAGTAATAGAAACCAGTAGACAATGCATCCTAATATATCTACACACGGACAAACATAATTATACCCACTTTAATAGCTAGGTATTATAACAAGGAAATTTTACAATCTGTTTGTAGGTACATGATTCACCTTTCAATCAAAAATACTGCCAGTTAGTTGCGTGTAGAGTCGACAGGTGGACGCGTGTCGTAATAAAATCATTTTTGCATTCTTAAATAATTTTATCGTACATTATAAGCGCTTTCGTACATTGATTAAGATCACCGTTGATTTAATTATATTATGAGTTTATATAATTAATTATCTAGCGATAAAGGAGTTAAAAATCTGCCGTTTAAAACATTTTTCGCAGAGTTCCTACGGTATCTTTGGATAATTTTAAGTCATTAAGTTTAAAATCAGTGATCAGTGTGTTCTATTTTAAATTTTCGAATAGAGTTCCACAATTTTGTAATTTGAGTGTTGCTAGAAATATATATATTTTTAATAAACCCCAGTTTGTTAAAACCCCAATTTATTTTAGTGTATTTCTGTGCTTTTTGGATTTATTATCAATTTAACGTAAGTTATTTCAAGTTGATTTTATTTCGGGATTATTAAATGTAACCATTTATGTATTTTGAATTGTGAAAGCGGTTTTAATAATTTGAAATTTGGCATGTATCTAAGAACTAATTTAAATAAAAATGATTGACATTTCAATGAGTGGGTGCTTGCATGACTAGGTACTTGCCTAATTTGTTTGTAGTTTTTCATAGTTTTTTTATGCTATTCTACTTTTGTAAAGTAATTCGAAAGTAATCGTGTCTACGTAGGTACTCATGCGGAACTTGTGGTGATCGTCAAACTAAGTACCTACCTATAATTATTATTTTTATGTTTACTCAATGCCAACTTTTCTACGTTGCTGTTTCGCTTTTTTATCTCTTTTTTAAAAAATATCATTTGTTGTTTTTGTGGAGTCCACATGATCGGAATTGAATGTTTCTATTACACTCTAAATTAGGTTCTATATTTATTTTAAGTACAAAGTACATATAATACTTAGTTTAAACCGATTTTTTTTTCTATGAATACTCCACAAGAATCCCCACTGCTCCCAACATCCTGGAGCCATTGAGACTACGGCGTCCCCAGTCGGAGTATGTTTATGAGGTTGAAGGTAGTGGGGAAGGGAAGGAGATGTGGGGAAGGAAATTGGGGCTACGTTTGGTTAAGTAAGCTGGGGAAGTACCTGGCTATTCAGAACTAGTCACCAAACACGGCTAAAGCCTCTCCAAGCAATGCTTCAATTCTGAATGTTGTTCTTATACCAAGATGATTCTGAGAGTATATTCTACTCTGGAACGTGCCCCAAAAATGTGCCGTAAAAATTACTTGCTTACGCCGGGATTTTAACTCGTGACCACTGGAATGCTAGTCGAGAGCCTTACCCCTCGACCACGGAGGCCGTCAAACGCATTTAAATAGTGAGTTTAATCAGAGAGGAAAATACTTTCGCTCGGTGAGCCAAAAGTTGATTTTTGTGGCATAATCCGAATAGCCTGATACTTGCATATTTCCTCTCCTCTTTCTTTTCTCTCCATCTTCTTTTTCTCCTTTCATCTTCTTTTTTTCTTTTCATCTTTTTTTTACTTTAATTAAAATTCTATGTTCCAATATACACACTTCGAATAATTTATTTATCATTATGGAATTACAGCTTGGGGACTTTCCTGTGAAGCAAATGTAAAACATGTTCAATAAGTTCATAACATTTTATATGAAGGAATTACAGCTTGGGGACTTTCCTGTGAAGCAAATGTAAAACATGTTCAATAAGTTCATAACATTTTATATGAAGGAATTACAGCTTGGGGACTTTCCTGTGAAGCAAATGTAAAACATGTTCAATAAGTTCATAACATTTTATATGAAGGAATTACAGCTTGGGGACTTTCCTGTGAAGCAAATGTAAAACATGTTCAATAAGTTCATAACATTTTATATGAAGGAATTACAGCTTGGGGACTTTCCTGTGAAGCAAATGTAAAACATGTTCAATAAGTTCATAACATTTTATATGAAGGAATTACAGCTTGAGGACTTTCCTGTGAAGCAAATGTAAAACATGTTCAATAAGTTCATAACGTTTTATATGAACGAAGGCATAATGTTCCATGTTATTACCAGAACCTCAAAATTTTTCGCAGTAAGTGGAATTATGTGGTATAAAATTATATTTGAGCATATGAACAGCTCTATATACAAAAATAGACTGGACCACACATACAATACTCGTTTTACGTTAAATGAAGAACTAATCGTACCTAAGCATTTAAACACATATGGACAAAGAACTGGACTACATAAATGGGACCTAATTGCTTAAATATGTATATTACCTGCTAAAACTAAAAAGTACAAACATAAAAACAAATATTAAGTTGAAGAATTGGCTCGCTGGAAGAAATAGTTTGTATTAGAATCTAATACAAAAAAATCTAACTGCATAGTAAAGTAAAATAAGTTTAATTTTTACCTTCAAACTAAAAGCTCCCGATGAGAAACTAGATATTAAAAATTAGTTTATTGGGCCTTTGCTTTTTTTTCCTGTAATATATATATTTTTATTTTTCCTGTTATATTGCATTATTTTGTCTATCATAATAAAAAAAATATTATAAAAAAAACCCTACGACATTTTCCAATAGTGAGTTCCAGATAATACATATTTTTTAACTTTATTAAAAATCTTGGAATTGCAAACTTACATAAATTTAACACCTAGGTACTTATACCTTTAAGAAATTACTTCTAACGTTACATTTTCAAAAATGGGAGATTTACAATTATTAATTCAAGATACCCATACGCACACAGAGCAAAAAAATCAGGCAGTGGTTAGGCAATGAGGAGAGATTCTTTCAAAAATCAAATCAATCAATCAAGATTTCCCTTAATTTTTTTTTTTAAATTTTATATTAGCTCTACACAGAAGGCCCTGAGGGGAATAATTTTCCTGTTCTTAAATCCAGGCCAGTATACATAGGTATAGGTAACCGAGAACTTGGCGCGCATGTGAAGAATTGTTAAACATGCTGCGCATGGTCAAATATTGTCATTCAATTACTTCCTAGTAGGTACTCGTACATCTACGAGGTTAAAGTGCAGGCGAAGAGAAACTAAGGATGGAACTAAATGACACCTCACAAGAGTTGACATGCAACACATGTGAGGTTGAATGAGGTTTCGAAAAGGATTAAGGGAGGGGCTATATGAAGAGTATTTATTACGCAAAAGATGTACAGTTGTACAGCCTTATTAATAAAATATCACTTCCCAACTGTTAAATGGTTTTTTATTTACACATGTACAAATATCATATTATTTTAGATTCGTTTTGGTACTAATAAAAAAGTCTGCACCCTTTTTTTTAAATAGGCAAAATCGCATTTTACGTCTTACGCATGCGCAATTGTGATTATTTTTTACCGCGCGCCAACTGCTTTGCGCAGTATTGGGTGACAGACATTTATGTCCTGTAATCTCTACATAAATCGTGTTTTTGTTCATAAGATGGTAATTCGACTACTAAATTTATATAATTCGTTCATTTACAACTTAGTTTAAAAGAGAGGAACTAAAGATCGAACCAACTATTTTTAATCAATATTTTTATTTTTTTATAGTAATATAAAAAATATGTTCACATATATACATATAAATTTAACAAAATATTGTATTAGGCCGTTTGTGGTCATGTATACCTTATCAGAAAAGAGGAGCTCTTGTGCCTGATAAGGGAGCCACGATTCTTACTTAGTTTGTAAGTTATAAATCTTTTATATCAAATATTTACTTTTTACCACAGACGTTACATACTTTAGACGCGGGGTAGAAATCTCAAAGTGGGAAGCCAAAAGGAAGACAATTGCACTGGTCTCGATTTCTAGTACTTTAGTACTAAACCGTCACTCGTGAGTGACTAAAGTTTACCAGTGACAGTTTAGTACTAGACTTTAGACTAAAGACACTTACCAGTGACAGTTTAGTACTAAACTGTCACTGGTAAGCCAGTAGGAAAATTGCATTTAAAAAGCGCCAAAATGCCCTCCTGTATGATGAGAAAATGTTTCCATTACACGGCAAACATTAGTAAAAGTGAAGAAATAACATATGTACACACAAATTACTTATTATAATCGATTATTATAAGCCATACAATTAATTTTCACGTTCCCCGTCCGACAATTTCGTACATCATTAGAGAAAAAAACACACATTCTTTGATTGTCTTAGGCCTTGTGCGCACTAGCGGCTAGCCGCCTAGGCGGTCAACCGCGCGGCCAGCCGCATTTTCATTTTAGTATGAAATTTTTCGGCGGTTGGGTGCGTACGGATATGAGCGGTTGCATACTAAAATAAAAAACGCGGCTGGCCGCGCGGTTGACCGCCTACGCGGCTAGCCGCTAGTGCGCACATAGCCTGATGGTACGGCCACACTGAGGCCAACTTCCAATTTCAAACTTTCGGACGATTGCGTAGAAGGGTAGTTCATGCGTCGGAAGATTGAGTTGGAAGTTTGGCTTCACTGTGGAAGTAGCACAACTTTTTAAAACATGAATAACTTTTGAATTAAGAAATTACTGAAAACCGATGAAAACAAAAGAGTGTTGCTTACTTGCCACATTATTTTGCGAGCATGTGAGACTATGGCGAGTCTATTTATATAACGTCATTGCTTTTTACTGTAAGCTTTATTTGAAAAATTGTTTGATTTCATTTATTTATACTGATTGGTTGATGATACAGCATAATTCAGAAGGGAGGTTATTATAGTTTTTTATAGTTTTAAAATTAGGCTTAATAAATAAGTTTCTATTTCTCATTAGTTAAAATTAGGTAAAATTCTTGATATTCTTTTTTTATTTTTTTCTTTACACATTTTTATGATGGAAGCTTGCTTGAATATGTGATCGACATTTGGTACAATTTAAAAAGTTATTCTGTTGAGAAGGTAGATTGTTGAGAAACTTATAAAAACAATCATAAATCCGTCAATAATAAAATACAAGCACGGATTCAAATGGATTTCAAGTCTGCACTTAATCATAGATTCACTCGGCTCAACTAATGACTCTGAATTTATATTATCAAAACGTAAGAGGGCTTCGCACTAAAACTGATACGTTGTTGACGGCTGTTCGGTCCAACGAATATGATGTTATCGCTCTGTCTGAATCGTGGCTCGTTGATGGCATCCGCAACGAAGAACTATTTGATGATCGCTACGACGTACACCGCCGAGATCGAGACTATGCTCGTACAGGCCAGCGCTTGGGCGGGGGTGTCTTGATCTCTGTTCGTCGTGAGCTGGTAGCTCGCGAGCGCCCGGCGTGGCACTCACGAGCTGAGGACGTCTGGATAACATTAGAATCCAAAGGACCTAAACACACAAATCTTCACATATGTTGTGTTTATCTCCCTAAAGGACCAACATATCGTGAAAATATGGAAAGCTTCCTCACCGAAATTTTTACACTAACGTTGCAGTTTCCCTCGGACAAATTTATTATCTTTGGTGACTTCAACCTCACCGAAATTTCGTGGAGTAAGTCTCCCACTAATACGTCCTTTATACCCAGTGATCGCTTATCACCTATTAGCGCCTCATTCATTGACTGCATGCATATTTCTGGATTGTACCAATATAATGGAATTCCAAATACTAATGGTCACTTTCTCGACCTTGTCCTATGTAATGACTGCCTTGCGGTCTATGCTTGTGACGAACCATTAATTTTAGAAGATTCTCATCACATCTCTTTAATCATGGAAGTTATATTTTCTGAACCTGTTCCACTAGTGAAAGAGCCTAGAAGAGCTTAGGCGTGGCGATTACGAGCAAATTAATACATCTCTCGATCAGGTAAACTGGCATGAGCTTCTCACGGTTGGTGATATAAACACGGCTAAAAATGTTACTTTGATGGTGATTCTTTGCGAAACTTTTACTGAGTTTAGATTGTTTTTGTAAGATCCTCCCCAACCTATAATTCCGTAGATAAGTAAATAATGAACAAGGGAATAGTGCACATTTTTGATTAAGTTTACTAAATAAATAAATATATGTAAATATATGTTTTATTTTTATTTTTTTTATTCACAAAAAGATACATAAATCACAATAAATTCTATACAATAATTAATTACATAATATATGTATTTGATTTACCCCCATAAATAAGCAGGGCTTGTGTGTATGGGGGGGGGGTGTTATTATATTGGTTTAATTATTATTTTTTATTCAGTTCAAATTTTCTGTATAATTTTTAAGCTTAGTTTTAATTTTTTTTATGTTACTGTTCATGTTTCTGATTTTTTCAGGTAGTGAATTAAAAAAATTAACTCCGAGATATTTATTATTTAACTGTCCTATTGTTTTTTTTTACATTTTGGAGTAGGAAGTATTGATGTTTGTCTAAGATTTCTGTTATTTTTAAAGGGTGCAACTTTATTTTGAATGTTATCTTTATAAATTTGTAATGTTGCATGATAAAAGTATAATGCACACATATTTCCTTATTCTCTTCACTAACTCTGAAATGTGACTATTCCACTTCAGGTTTTGATCAATGTTCACACCGAGATATTTAATTTCGGAAGAAGAGTTAATTACGGTACAGATAGGATTATGTTGTTTACACAGTATATGATCACATTTTTCGTCGTGGATTACAATTAGTATTCACTTTACGACCAGGTATTTTCTGTAAGGAAAATAAGACAAATTAGGTTGTTTTTTTAGCATTAAGGGCGGCTTGCACCAACTATCGCCAATTTTATCTTAAATTGTATTTAACTAAATGCAGCAAAGTCACTAAATACATTTAACTTAAATGTGTTTAGTTTCGTCCTGCACCAAGCAGGTGGAGCGGTTATTTAGTTAAATAACATTTAGCGTCGGTAAAACAGTTACCGCTGTTAAAGCGTCGGTAAAACAGTTGCATTGTTCCTTAGCACCACCCACACGCACACTTTTTGCACAGCGACTTGAAGTGGCGAGGGCACTATCGCTCCGAATTGTCCGTGTGGGGGGTGCTTAAATTTGCGAGTGTCAAAATATTTTCAGGTTATGTTGTGGTTGCGTAGTGAATTATTTTATTTTGATCCAGTAAATGAGTTCGAAAATAAAACAAACATAACTATGAAATGGGGCAAAAAGAGGTTTTGTTGTTAGATTTAAAAATAACACAAATATCTGAGTAGTAATTTTGTTTTTCATTTCATGTATGTAGGTTGTTTTAAACTATTATAAGAATGCTGTAGGTATATTTTAAGTTTACAACCTTCAAAGTATTCTTCCATAAATAAATCAATACCTATTCCTCAATAAGAAATCTTTAAAACTTTCTGACACTGAGTATGAGATAAATTTTTTCTTGTGTTTACTTCTCTCACTATAAACTGTCTACTTATAAAATCTATAATTTCTTCGTCACCATCAGAATAAAAAACAAAAGTCCATCGTGAATACAAATTAATAAATGAGACAGATTTCAGAAATATTAGACAATCGGAAATCAAAGGAATAACCTAAAATTGTTTTGACAGAACTTGCTCGCTAAACATGTTTAACTTAGTTAAACAGCCCTTTCCGGGTATTTAACTTTGACAGTTCTTTAAATGCGTTTAACGACTTAAATTTTGTGGTGCAAGACGCCAAGTCGACTCAAATCAAATAATGTGTTTAACTTGACATTTAAATCAAATTTAACTTTTGGTGCAAGCCGCCCTAAGTGTGAGTAAGTTATTATCAAACCATGATTTTAAGATATTAATATCTTCATTTGCCAATTTGTTAACTAGTTCCCATGTTTGACCTTATATTAACAACACGGTGTCATCAGCATAATATTGATACTCTCAATAGTATTAGGTAGGTACCTTTTTAACGTGAGTGTCGCAAAAGAGTCCCAACTGCTCTCAATCGTCTGGAAATCAGTGAGACTATGGCATCCTCAATTGGAGTATGTTGAGAGGCTGAAGGTAATATGGAGGAGAAGTAGACGGGGGATAGGGAATAAATTCATAGGTACGCACTTAATTTTTTTTTTTTTTTTTACAGTGAATACCGCACAAGAATCTCAACTGCTCCCGTCTGGAGCCAGTGAGACTATGGCATCCCCAATTGGGGTATGTTGTGAGGCTGAAAGTAGTGGGGAGGGGAAGGAGGTGGGGAAGAGGAAGGTTGGGAAGTACCTGGCTATTCAGATCTGGTCACTAAACACGGCTAAAGCCATTTTCAAGCAACGTTTCAATTCTGAATGGTGGTCTTACACCAGGGCGATACTGATAGTATCTTCCACTCTGGAACATGCCGCAAATATACTATATATTATTTTAAATGAATTAATTGTGAAATAACACAAATTAATCAAATAAAATTTATTTGCGCATGCCGGGTTCGAACCCGCGACCTCCGGATTCTGAGTCAAGAGTCTTACCCACTGGACTACGGAGGTCGTCAAATTACAACCAGCGGCCAGCGAGGGGGAGGGGGCAGGGGGGGGGGGGAGGCGGACCGACCAAGATATTGCATACACATGAACACGGTCTGTTATTTATATTTTCGTAACTCTATGGCTCCTCGTGGAGTGCCCCGAATTTTGTGTCGGTCGTTCTTTTATAGGCGGAATAGCCTGTTTTCTGAAATTCTCTACCCGATGTGTCGGATCTGCCCTGTTGATGGACACTACAATGCTGTCCGAAACGTTGGCTAAAGAAGGAGGTAGCACAACATGGCATAAGACCCCAAAAACAAATAACGAAAATTCTTAAGGCAGGTTTTTTTTACATTAGTTCTACGCAGGAGGTCCTGAGGAAAATAATTTCTCTAAGGACTTACGTCATCTTAGGACGTGCTGCGTCGGATCTGTTTATAGAAAGGAAGGAAAGGGAGTTCTGGGAAGTAAAAAAAGCTTGAAGGCTGGTTAGGAATCTAGGGGTCAGTGTGGTCAGGAGTAACGGACGTATGAATCCATCCCTCCATCTGCGGTGCAAAGCGATTGGTCGAGAGAGTCCGGCTTGAGAAGTCAAAAGGCCTCCTTCAACCAGTCTCTCTCCATCCGGCCCGCAAAGCAGTTGGTGGCCGATGCATTCGCCGCTAAGTCCCGCACAAACCTAATACCATGAACCCTGGCACCCTTGCAAATTATCAAACGTAGCGATCCCCTTAGTGTGACCTAAGGCAAAGGTGTTGGTTATTCAATAAATGGTTCCCGGGGCGGCGGTTGTCAAACTAAAATATTTAAAAAGAATCAGAGTGCTCAGGTAGAAGTGAAACCTCTAGAAAACTAAACTTCGAGAGAATGAGACGAATGAAGGTATCATGAGTAGGATAATTGTAGAGTTTATCTCTACATATTATAAATTCGTCCTCCGCCGGGTCTGTTTGTCTGTCTGTCTGTCTGTCTGTCTGTACACGATAAACTCAAAAACTACTGAACAGATTTTCATGTGGTTTTCACCAATAGATAGAGTGACTCATGAGGAAGATTTAGGTATATAATTTGTAAATGTTTTGTGTAAATTGGTTGAAATATAAAGGAGAATGTCTTTATGTGGTGGAGAGCGGGCTGGCAGGGGGTGGTGTAGATTTAATTTATATACAAATCAACAGATAGCGGTGGTTATAAACGTTGGGTAACCATCCAATAGATGGCGTTGTTTTTCGTTAGCCACAGCAACAAAACAAATCTTCTTTCAGTACAAAACGTACAATATTCTTTGGTAAAATTATTATTTAAAAAAAACTGAATACGAACAAAGACATGATTTACCAAAATCGTTACTATACAACTTTGTAAATTTATTATCTGTTCGTGCTATATTGTTACTTAAAATTGCGATGCATGCATCGAGCGTGCATCTCAATCTGAATATAATAAACTAGTGGTTCATGTTCATAATACAAGATCAACTACAAATGATGAAGTTGTAATTCCCAGATACTTAAATAAATACGGCCAAAGAACTCTAGAATACCCTATTCCAATAATTTACAACATATTACCCAACGCAATAAAAAGCTGTGAATTAAGTTTCAGAAGGTAATGTACGCTAAAAAAATGTTTAAGGCTCTGCAACCGGGCCCGAAAAGAAGAAAATGGAGAGATACGAAATTACGAATGTTAGAGGAAAGCGCTAACATTTTCTGAAAATTGCGAAAATGTTTAATAAAACACGACTCGTTTAAAATAGAGCAAAAATCTCGCGGGCATTATCTTAAACAGCATTTAAAGAAACACTGTGATTTTTTTCATACGTATAACATGTAAAATAACCGAAACAAACGTGTTAATAATTTTTGGAGCATACTTTGCGATTTTTTTCTATCGAGGGAATTTTATATAATTTGCGTTTCAGCGCGGGCAAAGTCAAGATATTATCTTCAAAAATAACATAAATTTTTTTAAGAGCTTTAAAACTTACCGTGTTTAAGGGAAATATGTAATAAATCGCTACAAATCCGGGTTGCGGGCCCTTAAGTGAAAGAACTTTTTTGTACTAATCTCTCTTTTTCCGCTTTTCGTTTTAATGTTTTTTCCGTTATTATTTTCTCTTGTCTTTTCTTTTTATTTCTTTCATTTTAACTGTTCTGTATTTCTTATAAATTTTATTAACAATAATGTGTATATTTTATGTACCTGTCTGAATTTAAAAAAAATAGTAAATGTTAAAAGAACCCGTTGGCAAACTGATATCAATCATTTTCGTTATTTGTTTTTGGGGTGTTATGCCGTGTTGCGCTACCTCCTTCTTTAGCCAACGTTTCGGACATCGTTGCAGTGTCCATCATCAGGGCAGATCCGGCAGATCCGGTAGATTAGAAACTTATCTGATATCAATCAGTTTAACGGGATTTAATTTAAAAATGTAAAAAACTGTAAATAAATAATAAAGGAATTTATAAAAAAAAAATAAAAATCGCGTGACCGAGTCAGCTATTTTATTATAATATTGATACGAGGTTTAAAAAATATGTTACATTTTATTCTACGAAGCACCGCACAAAGAGGACGCCGATTAGTCTATCTCATTCTCTCGCAGGCTAAATCCTCTAGATGTATGTTTTTGTCTCTTTTTCGTTTCATCGAGTTTCAAATCACAGTTTCACAATTATTCAACTGATTATAACTAGAAACCAACTAATTAGGCACTTATTTTCGAAGCGTCATTGTAGGTATAATCGTTATCCTAAAAACATAAAAAAAAATTGCAGATACCCGCGATGGTCAAAGTCATATTACAATATCTCGATGTTATATTCCTGACGTTATTATCCATCAAAAGCGCGCGATGCGGATTAGATGACGCCTACCCACGCGAAGATAACAATCGATAGCATAAAATGAAAAATATTATTTATCGATATCATAATATTATCATTACATTTTTAATCAATCAGTCACGCGTATTATGACATGATATTATTTTAAGCCATATCAAAAATATGAAACACCTAGGGACCTGGGTCAGTAATGCACAAACTGTAGCTCGCGAGCTATCATTTCGGCCATTGAAGTTTTTTTTACGCACAATATTTACCGACCAACCAAAATGTTATTGCCTTTTTACAATAGAACAGGCAGGCCATATATATCTATACAACATTTGCAGGGCAATTTTAGTTAAAACTTATCAAGGGAAAGCCTTCATACAAAACTTATTTTTGGATGTCAGGCCAAAATAACCAACCAGACTAAAAAATTATTTTTTTAGTCAAAAGGTAAAGGTTTTTTTTACATTAACTCCACACAAGAGGCCTTGAGGAAAATAGTGTGATAGGGTGATGTCTTAAATGTACGTATCTGAAAGTGATGCTAACATATTTCCTATACAAATACAACAAAAAAACACTCTTACAAAACAATCAGACCACCATAACCTAACCTAACCTAACACATTTCCTATACAAATACAACAAAAAACACTCTTACAAAACAATCAGACCACAATAAATATAACCAACCGACTTTGTGTATCTTAATCTTGTGAATGTATCTTAAATACATACCACAGCAATACAAAAACAATATATTTATTTTTTTACATTAACTCCACACAGGAGGCCCTGAGGAAAATAATTTCCCTCAGGGTCTGCGTCATCTGGGATGCTGTGTGAAGGGTCTTTTTGAGGAGAGGAAGGAATGAACATTGGTCTTAAAGAGACCCATGTTGTAGGAAGGACGAAACACAGAGGCCGGCAAATCATTCTACAGAAAAGGTGTTGAACACAAAAACGAGTCGAAGAAGCGACCCGTTCTCATGTGGACAAATGTCAACCGTGTCCTTGGGCACGCGTTTGGCGTGTTTCCCGACTATGCACCGGTGCCGAAGGGATCAATGACGCTAATTCCTCGGAGAATCTTCAATTGTAATACCGGTAGAACAAGGATAGCATTCCCACCCGACGCCTGTGCTCTAAAGATTGCAATCCGTCTGTTAAGATGGGAGAATCTATCAAAAGGACCGCCCGTTTCTGCAAAGAGTCGAGGGTTTTTTCAGGTATCTTGGAGCTCCAGACCAGAGGCGGCTGCCAAATTCAACCGCGGGGCGCACTTGTGATTTGTACAGGGTTAGCAGTTGTGTACTATTAAATTATTACTGTACAGTACGTCCATTTTTTGAAAGGCTAACTTTACTCTGGTTTCGACGGAGCCCCATTATCTGAGCTGGTCACTTAGGGTTACACCAAGCATAAGGTAAATACTATATATAGTATACTATGCAATAGTTCAATCTATATTACAATACGGTATTATAGGATGGGGAGGAACATATGATGTTATTTTAAATCCTCTCAAAATAGTTAAAAGATTAATAATTAAGGTTATCCTGAAAAAACCATCTACATTTTCTACTGAAAAATCTTTTCAATATTCAAAGTATCTACAATAGGCAAAATATATAAAAAATATTCAATAAAACAAACCTTCAAAGAAATACAGCTAAAAATTACATTTCAATTTATCAGCAAGATATCAAAACAATATTAAAATCCCAAAATTTAATACCAAGCACATCTAAAATACCTATCTGTGTCTAGGTATAAATTATTTTAACAAACTTCCATTAAAACTAAAAAATATCGAAAATAAATGTAAATTCAAAATTAAATTTAAAAAAATACCTGAAACAACTGCAAGAGTACATTACTATTATTAATCTTTCATTTAAATCTTGAAATCTGTATATTGATATATCTCAAGATTTTCTATCTGTATCTATTGTTATTCAAAATGATAACATAAAATTGTGCATTAATTCACTCACCAAACACAAAAGCCTTGTCTCTTTATGGTGAGGAAAGACTTTTATTATATTCATATTATAAATCTGTTTAACCTGTAAAAAAAGTATTTTTATTGTAAAAACATACAAATATTAAAGAAATAAAAATACTGAAAAAAATATCCAGTACGAATGTATGCCATTTTATTTGTTTCTGTTTTAAATTATAAGTTATAGGCTATAGAATTTTTAAAATTTTCATGGTTATAGAGGCAAATTTGGCAATATTATTTGACGGTTAATGGTAATTATTTAAAAATATGTTTTTGCTCCATTCACTACGCAAAATACGCTGAAATATAAAAATCATTTAAATTGACGTAAATTTACATTACAAATGATTGATTTTCTTTGGCACACAAATTTGTCCTATATAAATTAAAATTTCTACCCAAAAAACGATTTTTTTATGATTTATATATTTTTTTTGCTATTTTTCATTAGATTGACTTAGGGCTAGATTATTTTTTTAATAATTTTAATTACTTCAATATAGAAACTCGAAAATTTCCTTTAAAATCGTTAAAAATTGAATTTATTAATGGCCTGTATTATATAATTTAAAAGAAAAAAAATTAAAAAAGCACCTATCAGTACTAGAAATCTGTAACACTTTTGGATTAAAAAAATATTATTCTGTTAGATTACGTATTTGGCTTCAAATCTAATAATATTAATCTAACAAATCTAATTCAAGTTTTACGAGTATATATTTAAAAAAAGTCGCGCATTGGTCCCTCTTAAGAGCGTTTAATCAGCCAGCGACCGAAAATCCACATTTCGTCGAAAGTTGTTCTTACGACCGTACAGGGCGGTTCCAATGAGAAAGATTAATTATTCTCCATACCAGCCTTTTAAAATTATAACTCAATATCGATTTTATTTCATTCCGAATTTGCTTTAACTTATACCTACATCCAAAAATGCTGAAAGGCGTAATGATAAAATTATTAAAATTATGAACTTTTTGTAATTGTTTTTTGATTATAAGTGTTTATCATTTTTCAGTAATGTCTAAATTAAATAAGAATGTAAAGAACATCTGAAATCTTTCAGTTTGTAAATGCGCAAATGAATACACAAACGGACCAATTTTCGTCAAGAAACACGTGTACCTATATATTTTTTAATGATTTTATTTAAACTCAATTTAAAATTCTGAAATATGCGTTTCCCAGATAATGTATTGATTTATTTTACTGCATGATTATATGATTTGAAATGGG
Organism: Limnephilus rhombicus; assembly: GCA_929108145.2. Lineage (NCBI taxonomy): Eukaryota > Metazoa > Arthropoda > Insecta > Trichoptera > Limnephilidae > Limnephilus > Limnephilus rhombicus. The sequence goes on along the minus strand of OV815296.1, from coordinate 19,774,313 downwards.
TGTTATATTATACAAAATCTTTTTTGAAAATTTAAGAAATCTGGCAATGACTTATGGTATAACCTGATTATACTAAAAATATTTTTTCTCAAAATTTAAAACATGAGTTTCCTAGATAAAAGAACAATCTTTCGAAATCAATTTATAATTTTTTTTTTTTGGAAAAGAGTCAATACATCTAAAATCTGATTTAAAAATGACATATTTCTGGTAATATCTTCTTAAGGGGGAGGGCGTAGAGTTTTTGGTAATTCTGAAGATGTAATATTACCTATTGCTTAAAAATAATAAACGTTTTCCAGTAATCATTGTTTGTATAATTGGAATTATATTAATTTAAAATATTAATAAAAGACACATAGGAAATGAGCGAGTCAATTCAAAAAAATATCAGTGATTTATGCAAATCCCCCTAAATTATTATTGGATTTGTAATTGATTTATGTATCTAATTAATTACAAGATTGATTGGAGTGGGTGTGTTCAAATCAAATTATGTAACAATTGGGATTAACAATTGAGATAACATACAGGGTGTCTCAAAAGTGATTGTAATCCATTATAGGGCTGATAGGCCAACTGAACTGAAGGACAATAATATCGAAATACGACTTAAATATATTTTTAAAGGGTGATCCGAAAGTTACCCCCCCCCCCGAAATTATAATAATTACGAAAACCTATTTTTTGTGCATTATTTGCCAATTTCAAAACTAAAATAAACGACTTCAAAAATACCTTCAATATATTTTTTAATGTGTATACCGCACAAGAAAGAGTCCCAACTGCTTTTAGCCGTCACGAGCCAGTGAGACTATGGCACCCTCAACTGGGGTACGTGTGAGGCTGGAGGTAAATGGGGAGGAGAAAAAGATGGGAGAAAGGAAGGTGGAGATGTACCTGGCTATTCAGATCTAATCACCAAACGAGGCTAAAGGCATTTCAAGCAAAGTTTTAATTCTGAATGGTTGACTTACACCAGGGCGATACTCACAGTATCTTCCATTCTGAAAATTCGCTCGTTTTCCAATTATTAATCCGTATTTAAAGGTATTTTTAGTGGAAATAAATTCAATTTGGGAGGCATGGGTACCTCAGTCCCGGGAACCATGTGTTGGATAACCAACACCTAAGTCACCCCAAGTGGTCGACACCATTTGGTGGCTTAGCAGGAGTGCCCGAGTACATGAGGTTAGGTTTGTCCGGGTGTTCGCTGCGGATGCGTCTGCCCACCAGATGCATGGCAGGCCAGATCGGGAGAGAATGGTTGAGGGAGTCTCTTTGACTTCTCCAGCCGTACTCTCTCGGAACATCGCCTTGCACCGCAGTGGGAGGGATGGATTCACACGTCCGTCACTCCTGGACACACTGACTCCCATATTTCTACCCATCTCTCATATCCTTTCCCCTCCCAGAACTTCCTCTCATTCCTTTCCTAAAAAGACCCCCCACACAACATCCCGAAAGACACAAGCCCCGAGGGGAATTACTTTCCTCAGGGCCTTCTGTGTGGAACTAATGTAAAAAAAATAATAATTCACGATGGTGACGTGTCAAAAATAATCCTTGAAAAAGAAATTGAATTAAAAACCTTTGACCCCAATTATTATTTTCCTAGCAACCCAATAGATAAATAAATATGTGTACGTATATTGTTTCAAACACAAGTTAATGAAATATTAAATTACCTACGTAGTTTTTTTCTATTATCTTTTTTACCTATTAATCAATAATATTGATTATTGAATCACATTTCGCAATCAGCATGGGAATCGCTTTCAAAAATAGAAAGAAATTGATTGAAAAAATATTAGATTGTCTTTGAATTTTGGACATTGATGATTACATCTAATCAAAGATGATTGTATATTAATTTTAGTTTGTCATTTTTTAACATTGTATATTTCAATTCTTTTATATATTTAGACTCAAACGACGTGTATAATTTTTGCAATTTTTGTTTATGTTGAATATCTGTTTACGTGAAACTTCTTATTATCTTTACCAACGTTGTATTTTATTACATGCTTTTGTCGATACATTTTTTTCATTGCATTATATTTTCTTTATTGTTTTAGTTTTGAAGTAAGTACTTAAAATAACTGTGATACTCAACTTATAAACTAGCATGTAAAAGCCCGTTAGGGCGTGTATAAATGAACAACAATAAATAAAATACATTAATTCCACATGGGAAGCCCTGAAGAAAATAATTTCCCTCTGGGACTATGTTCTTTAGGGATGCTGCGAAAAAGGGTTGTTTTAAGAAAAGAAAGGACAGGAGATTCTGGGAAGGAAAACGATACAAGGGTGGGTAGGAATCTAGAGGTGAATGTATCCAGGAGTTACGGACTTTGTATCTATCCCTCCCACTGCGGTACAAGGCGATGGGTCGAGTCCTGCTGGAGAAGTTAAAGGCTTTTGCAATCTGCCCGCCACGCATGTGGTGAGCATATACATTATACATCTGCTGCCAAGATGGTGCTGGACCTCATGAACTCGGACACCCCAGCTAAGTCACCAAACGTATCGAACCAAGCGGGAGAGGTGTCATAAGAATAAATTTTCGTTGCCATTTAAAGAAATTAAAATTGGAAGTCTTACGGAGAAGCACAGATATAATAGAAATAAGAGTGTGAATTCAGATGCTTGATACGATTTTAGCCGTGTTCGGTGACCAGATCTGAATAGCCATATACTTCCCCATCTTAATCTTCCCCATCTCCTTCATCTCCCCACCAGCTTTTCTCTCAAACACATCCCAATTGGGATGCCAAAGTCCAACTGGCTCCCGTATGTCGCTGTCGGGAGCAGTACGTAGGGGGAATCGAGCGATATTCACAAAAAAAGGAAATTACTTAAAATTTTCAGAATCAAAGCTTTGATATTACCGGTTGGTAGCCGAGCGGTAAATGTATCGGGTTCCTATAAAGGAGTCATGGGTTCGATTATCTGCTAGCTAAGTCCTCCATCATTGCACAAGCAACATTTTCTCGTAGTAGGAGGAATTCAATTATTGTCACAAACGCGAAGATTAAATACGATTATACTAAATCACGATTTTCGATTAATCTTCTCTACCAATCGGTTAACATTATATATACAATGAAAACATGTTTTGGATAAATTGAAGCTAGCTTTTCCTACCGTTTCCATTGAGTAGAATTAAAATAAAATTGTTAGTTAATTTATTAAAAATATAAACGTAAACCGCTAAACTATCTATTTGTTCATTAGAATTCTTATATATATAAGGCAGAATATAAAACTAAGGCAGAGAATGCTAAACTGTTATGTGTGGTCGGTCTTGCTCTATGGATGTGAAACATGGACCTTGAAAGTAAATACAATGAACAGGTTAGAGGCTTTTGAAATGTGGCTTCACCGGAGAATGTTCAAGGTCCCATGGACTGACATGATCACTAATACAGAAATTCTCAGGCGGGCTAGAGCAGATAGAGAACTGCTTACATTAATAAAAATCAGGAAAATTTCATATCTGGGTCATATACTTCGAGGGGAGAAGTATCACTTGCTCCATTTGATATTGAAAGGCAAGATAGAGGGTCGCCGAGGGCCTGGTAGGAGACAAATGTCTTGGCTGCGTAATATACGAGAGTGGACCGGCATTAGAAGTGTGGAGGAGCTATTCCGGGCAGCGCAAGACAGAGAGACATTCTCAAGAGTGATCGCCAACGTCGGGGGACCTGATACGGCACACAAAGAAGAAGATACATATAAGAAACGACTTTTTAAAAATACTGATTGTAAATAATTTTGTGACACTTTCCATTGATTACCTTTTATTTTCTTTTTTATAAACTTATTAACAAAATAAATAAAAACTACTTTAAAATAGAGATTCATTCGGAGAACGAACGCGCGGCACATTTCTGCCCGTTTCATACAAATCTTAGATTTGGATTTGAGATCAAAATACTCAAAAAATCTGAAAAATTATTTTTGTAATCAAAAGGTTTATCAAATATCTAGTCAGGATGTGAGCTACTTTATTTATGTTTGCTTTAAATTATAAAATATACGCCATTAAAGATTTTAATGTTTCTGGATTTGGGCAATTATTTGTGAGTAAATGAAAAACGATAAAAAAATTATTTTACTATATTTATCATTTAAATATGATGAAATATAAAATAAAAAATAAAAATTTATAAAAATAATCATTTTGATGGGTGTAAATAAAAAAAAAATCAAATTACCTATTTACGGCGGAATAAAAAATTGTCGTTTATATATTAAAATTACTACCCAAAATATGAATTTTTAAGAATTTTTAACTATTTTTTTTCATTGTATTTTTTAAATAAATTTAGTCAAATTATTTTTTTAATGTTTTCTTTTACTCACAAATAATTGCCTAAGTTGCCTCCAAAATCATGAAACACTGAAATCTTTAATGGCCTATATGTTATGATTTAAAGCAAAAATAAATAAAGTAGCTCACATCCTGACTACGTATTTGATATACCTTTTGATTGCAAAATAATTTTTCAGTTTGGTTGGGTATTTTGATCTCAAATCCAAATCTAAGATTTGTGTGAAACGGGCAGCAATGGGCCGCGCATACGTTCCCCTTAGAGACGACGTAGCAACAAAAATCCATATAATTTGAATAAAATCCTTGTACACCATCCCTGTTAACCCACCCCTCTCCTATCTCCCTCATATATTTATACCAGTCTGAAAATGACATTAACAAGCTGAAACCGGTTACGGTCACAAATTAATTAAGTGGAAACAAGTTTAAAATTGTTGATATATCATGTAGATTCTTGATTCAATATTCTCTCTGATATTTTAGAGGGAATAACCAGACAAAATCGGAAATATGTCATTTTCGAATAAAATTTTAGATGAATTGACTTTTTTCTGAAAAAAATTATAAATTAATTTCGAAAGAATGTTCTTTTATCTAGGAAAGCTATGTTTTAAATTTTGAGGAAATATGTTTATTTTTAGTAAAATTAGATTTTGTTGAATTTAATGTTTCAAAGACCCAATCTTGTCTGATTATGTCTAAAAGGGGTCGCAATGAAAATCTAGTCTCTTTCAACGGAAGCAATCTTCCGAACAGGCCCTCCATTGATATGCTTGGTGTAACCCTAAGTGACCAGCTTAGGTATGGGGCTCCATCGAAGCCAGAGTAAAGTTAGCCTCCCAAAAACTGGGCGTACTGTACAGGGCCCGCAGATACTTTAATAGTACACAACTGCTAACCCTGTACAAATCGCAAGTGCGCCCCACGGTTGAATTTGGCAGCCACCTCTGGTCTGGAGCTCCAAAATACCTGAAAAATACCCTCGACTCTGTGCAGAAACGGGCGGTCCGTTTGATAGATTCTCCCATCTTAACAGACGGATTGCAATCTTTAGAGCACAGGCGTCGGGTGGGAATGCTATCCTTGTTCTACCGGTATTACAATGGAAGATGCTCCGAGGAACTAGCATCATTGATCCCTTCGGCACCGGTGCATAGTCGGGAAACACGCCAAACGCGTGCCCAACATTTTTACACAGTTGACATTTGTCACATGAGAACGGGTCGTTTCTTCGACTCGTTCTTGTGTTCAACAGCTCGGCTGTGGAATGATTTGCCGGCCTCTGTGTTTCCTCCTTCCTACAACATGGGTCTCTTCAAGACCAATGTTCATTCCTTCCTCTCCTCAAAAAGACCCTCCACACAGCATCCCAGATGACATAGGCCCCGAGGGAAATTATTTTCCTCAGGGCCTCCTGTGTGGAGTTAATGTAAGAAAAAAAAAAAAAAAATTACCATAGACCTATGGTAAAATAGCAGATTTGGCAGATTTGTTCAATTTTGAAACAAAATTTCAAATCATATGATCATACAGTAAAATAAATCAATCAATTATTTGGGAAAGCTACTTTTCAAAATTTTAATTTTAGTACAAATAAAATCTTTAAAAAATATCCACGCCCTTGTTTTGTGACGAAAATACTTCAGTTTGTCTATTTATTTACGGTCTTACAAACTAATACATACTTAAAAAAAAATACATTCTTATTTTGCTTAGACATTATTGAAAAATTATAAATATTTGTGATAAAAAAATAATTACAAAAATAACGTAATTTTAATAGTTTTATCGTCACGAGTTTGAGCATTTTTGAATGTAGGGATTAATCAAAGCACGTTTTGAATAAAATAAAATCGATATTGAGTTGACATGTTAAAATGCTGGTATGGAGAATAATTAATCTTTCTCATCTGAACCGCCCTATACCGTTGCGAGGGTATCTACGGTCGCAAGATCAACGTTCGACGAAATTTGAATTCTCGGCCGCTGGTTAATGGCCCAGATAAAAACGACATATATTATTGATAAAACATTTTCGATATGTACAAAAATGATAAAATATTTTATTTAGTTAATTCGAAGATAATCGAGTAGGTACCCCCCACGCATATGTTATTAAAAATAATAACACTTGAGTTGATAATGTTGATATTTTCATTAGTTGAGTACAAGCTATTCAAAATCTTATCTTACATTTGCAAATTGATTTCATCAACGGAAATAATGTACCTACCTATAACCTCCAGTTCGCAATCTATAGATTATAGATAATAGGTAATCAACGGACACTAACTTAATTAGAAGGGCAGTTCAACGGTCTTAAAGTGCACTTTGCAATGATACCTTCTTCTTAAGTCGATTCCTCAATGCTGAGATTCGTGACCTCTACTCCAATTTCCATCATGTCCTTGACTCCTCTATTCCTCACGGTTCTGCGCTGCGTGGAGAGCCAAGGTCACCGATGTTTCTAGGTATGTGATACTTGGTGAGTCTAGCGCATCGGTGACCTTCCTTGCTTCTCCTGTCAAACACTTTGCCAGTGACTATGAGTTTTTCCAAGTTGGAGTCCTCAGTTTGGCGAGCAAGCTGTCCAAAGTATCTCAAAATTGGTTGCAGTCAGACAAAGAAATGCTAATTTTGTGAGTGCCTAACTCTTCCAGAATGGACACATGCGCGTTTGGTTTTCCAGGGAATCCTGAGTATTTTTCTCCAGGACCACATTTCGAGGGCGTCTATCCGCTTTCTTTCGCCGGCTCTAACGGCCGTTGTTTCCAACTTTTCAATCGGTCAGTCCGAGTCTCCGATCAGCTAATTTTTGTTGTTGTTTAGTAACGCTCGATTCGCCTATTGGTCGGAGAGTTGCGTTGGGAAGAGTGTATTTGTGCATTTGAGTGTTAATTCAAAATTTGGGCTCAACCCTTGATTAGTTGATAACCCAATTGATATTCCTCAATCAACAATCTACTAATTATGGTGATATCATTCTCCTTTATCCAGAATATCGAGACTTGTCAACGCAAGTCAAAAGCATTGAATTTTTTGGTGTAAGCCTAAATGACTTTCGGCAGTAGATATGCAATGTGTAATTTTTAGAACCTTTTAAATCCATCTTCAAGCTTTTAGTTGTAGTTAACTTATACTCATGTACTTTTTATTATATATTGTCAATGCTCTTCATTTATATGTCCTCTTCTTTCACTGTCATCTCTGTATCTTATTCGTGTTATTGTTATATTGTAAATAATGTACTATTTGTTCGTAAATAAATAAATAAATTAGTGGGTTTGGTCGTTAAGTGTCCATGACCACACCGTACAGAAATATAGGGAAAATCAGCTAACATTCGCATATTTACAAAACCTAAGTCGCGGCGGCAACTGATTTCAGTTTAGGTTTTGTTGTGGAAAATCAACCACAAGCTCTAAAAAATTTCGATCGCCAACGTGACCCAAATAGTGTAGGGTATGTCGTGCAAAATTATCTACAAAGCCTAAAACATTTCAGTCACGATAACGACAGTTAAGTAGTAATAATCGACTAGCTTTTTTTCGTGCTTTTACTTTGATATGTTTTTTTTTCATCCACATAGCCCATATCATTTACAAAGGGGATGACGGCCGAAAAACTCGGCCACGCTGCTTGCTTCAATCACATGCATATGATATATTAAACATATTCGTTTCATTGTAACTAACGTATTATTTATCTCCAAGATTTAAACCCGCGACACGATCACGACCACCACTTATTAGGAGTGTGTGCTTTTTATTACATTAAGCTTCTTCCAAGTTCTGACCTCTGAAGCCTTGCTTCCAAGTATACGATACTTCCATAGGGATATGCTGTGTGCAGGATAGGAGTACCCGATACTCGTTTTGTACTCACGCCGGTACAATAATTGCCACTGATTAACGCTTCATATTTTACGTCCGGGTTAAATCTTCCCCACAGGTAAAACAAAACCCTTTCACACACTTTTCCACAAATGGTCGTCTTGTCAATTCACGCTACGCAATTGCACTATATAAGTATAATAAATACAAAATATTACAATAACAACATGTTAACCTACCAGAAACCAAATGGGAAAATAATTCAACGACTCCAGATATTTTCATATCAGAGGGTTCGGCTCGGTGGAACTCCAAATTGGACCTATAAATCCTACTGATCCCTCAATATAAATAGTTAAAAAATCTTTTGTAATCCTACATGTATTTAAAATGACTGATTTTTGCATTTTTATATATAAATTCGTTGACAAATCTAATATGTCTAAATTTTGAATGAGAGAGCTAGGTATAATGCCAGTAGCCGAAATAACAATAATATTTTTATAGTCTGAGAATGCCAAATTCTTTTAATCTTATTTCCTAAATCTGTATATGTTCTAATTTTTTCAGAAACAGAATTTTGAATATTACAGGAATTTGGGTTACATCAATGATATAAGTTTTTTTTTGTCGTGTAAAACTATATCAGGTCTATTATGACTAATTGTTCCGTCTGTTAGTATAGTTTTATCATAATAAATATTTTATAAAATTCATTTTGTAAAAATGAATTTGGTTCATATTTATAATATGGTACTATATTACAGCAGTCAATCAAGTTATGTTTAATTACCAAACTTTGGTGAATTATTTTTAAAACCTGATTTTCTCCAATACTCAACAACCATTTGTTTGACGAAAGTTTGTCAACATACGTTTGGTTGAGATAATTGAAGTGTTTTTCATGAATAATTTTATTTGACCAGGAATCTTATAATTCCTGCTAAGTATTTATAAGAGTGTTGGCATTCTATTATTATTATTGATTATCTATTAATTAATAATTATTGGCAATTATTATAATAATTTTGTTAGACGAGGTCAATTGTACGTTCATCAATCATTTCATTGATATAAAAAATCTGTTATTTACATTTCAGCTGATTTCGATTGATTACCAAATAATGCAGGTGCCAAATCAGTGTTTTAGAGCAATGGAGAGTGTCGGTGAGCGGTTTGAACACTTTTAACTGTCGACCACTAGCTTTTCGATACGTTTTGCTTTTTATAGGAGTTAGGACCCTTAAAAAATCGTTAAAATTTCCAATTGGTTTAAACGTCATCAACAGACGTTTAGTACAAACTAGAGAGTGTATTTAAAAAAAAAGAAAAAACATAAAGATACCGAATATTTTCTTCTACGGTCCAGAAGAAGAAAATCTTCTGGTAAAAAAAATCTTAGAAAATCGGTCCAGTTTTGAAGGAGAAAAATTGTGAAAACAAAACCACGATTTTGACAATTTTATTATGGTTCTATCAGCCTGAGATGTGAGTGTCCCCTTTGTTCAGTGTTCGGGAGGATAACAGAAACAGTTTGTTAAATTATTGATAACCTATTATTCAAATTTCTCGGCGACCGTGTTTCCTTTTAAGCGGTTTTTTTTTTTTTTTTTTTTTCCTTTTTTAGGAGATTGTCACTTCATTTGGATAGGGTTCTAACTTTACCTCACCTTGTTCTGAGATAAGAGGTGTCAAAGTTGGCAAAGACGATTTCTCATAATCTATTTAACTTTTTCCGATTTTGTATGAAACTTGTGTAACGTATTTTAATTTAATGTATTTTAAAGGGAAGTATTTAAATAGGTCGTATATTTACCCTTTTAGAACATACCTAAACATGAAAGCAGAACCCTGTGCAACCAGCTAGGGCATAATAATTCATTGCACAAGGATCTAATTACATTTCCCTAGTGCAATTCCAAGCTTGGGCCAGGATTTGAAAGGTACAATTTAGGTAAGTATTTGTAGTTTTGTTGAACCAAAGTTTTTTTACAAATCGGAATTGGTAACATGTATTTTGGCCTGAGATTGGCTGTGTTTTTGAAAGGTACGGTTTTGTTTAGGATATCCTCTTTGCAAACTTGTAAGGTTGAGTGCTTCAGGAAAAAAGTATGTAATTTTCTGATTTTAAATTCTTTGAATATGTGTTCAGATGGATATAAAAATGATTTCTTTAATATTATTTTAATTATTAGTTTTTGCGCAATGTAAATAGATAGTGTGTGAGTTTTATGGACGCCCGTTTTATGATGTTTTTTCATCGTATACAGTCCCCACTGTCATTAAACTTCTGGTATCTAATTGGTGTTGTCAAAAAATTACGTCTATATGACTGTCGAACTGGAAATGGCTGAATAATAAATGCGATGTTTGCTAAGAGATAAACGGCTTTAGAGGAAATGATGTTGACACAATTTTAACCCGTAGCATTATTTGCAGTTACGAATAACAATGAGTTTATTGTTTATACCGCACGATAATACATAACACCGAAAGACAAAGCTGGGTGTTCTATTGCAAACCTAAATTCTTATGATGGTATTAAACTTGCAACAAAATCTCTCTTAAAGTATGTTATAATAAAACAAATATATATAAAACTTTTTTCCACTTAATTATATTGACCGTAACCGGTTTCGGCTCGTTAAAGCCATATTCAGACTGGTACAAATTATTCTTATTCTACGGTTTATACACATAACATATGAGGGAGGGAAAGAGGGGTGGTCTACAAGGATTTTAATCAATTATTTTAATTGCATGTGTTACTACGTCGTTTTAGACTGTCAAATTTCTAGTTATTTTGGTAATTCCAGTAGACAAATTACCATGGGTTTGTAGCTCACTTCAATATTATTCTGGGAAAAACCATACAAGTAATATGCATTATTAGCGACCTAATTGTATTGTCAAATCTTTATTATATTTATGATGTATGGGATTTTTTATTTTTTTTGTTGCTTTTTGAAGGGATACATGTTTACATTGGATGGTCATTATGTAAACTAAATACATATTTTAATTTCGAAATTATTATGAAAATTACATTCGATACAAAAGCGGAGTATTAGCAAATGATTCTAATTGCTTATTTATTACAAAGTTATGGTCTATTTTTTTAGTTGAGCGGGTAATTGCTAAAGATTCTAATCTATCTAGTTTATGACCTTTATTACAAGTATGGAGAACTTTAACATCTCTGTCTTTATCAAACGAGTGTTTGTTTTCTAATAAGTGTGACATTCGACAATTCTCCTCTTTCATAGTCTTTAATTTGTACCAGTCTGAAGATGGCTTTAACGAGCTGAAACCGGTTACGGTCAATAAAATTAAGTGGAAAAATGTTTTATATATATTTTTTAATAATATTATGGAATTCCACCATGAATTGTCAGTATCAAAAATAGAAATATTAAAATCTCTCTCTCATTAAAAAATCACAACTATATTGCGGTTTCCGTGGTCGAGGGGTAAGGCTCTCAACTAGCAAGCCATCTATGAAAGAGCTGATGAAGAACGCTTTTATATTTAATGTGACGACACGGTAACGGTACCGTGACGGCAAAAAGGCAATAAACGTACTTTATTATCGCTATAATGCTGCAACTCTTTCTTACACATTAAATAGTAGTGAGGCACACAAAATACATGAGAATGTTTCCTCCAAAGTACTACTTTTTTCCGACGGGAATTGCGTTTAATTTTTTTTTAAACGTTTGAGGGTTTAATTTTTTTTTAATTTTGTTAAACGTATGAAAATGTTTCCTTTGGGAGGGTGCAGACATACGTTCAGCGTTTGTCTCATTTTTGACTGTTGTTATTTAGTGTGTAAGAAAGAGCGGCAGCATTATTTGTTTAAGAACCATAGCGCATTAACATTTGACGTTTTTGAATTTTTGGAATTCACTCACACTTCAATATTATCCTTGTAACTATATTCCATTCTTTCAAAATTATTAGTAGTATTAGTTGGGGGGGGGGGGTCTACGGAGACGTCACGGTGCGATGTATGAGAGAAGTGCAAGAAAATGATGACTTTTTCCTTTGGAAGGAACAGACCCACGTACATTGTGCATCTCATCTATTGAAAGAGCTGCAGCGATATTGTGATAAGAAACGTATGTTTATTGCCTTTTTTATGCCGCGTCTCGATACCGTTACCGTGAATCGTCACAGTTAATGTAAAAGCTTCCAAAGAATTCTTTTAAGTATCGCCTTAAGGGGAAAAAATTAAAAAGCTCGTGTTAAGAGCGTTTAAACAGCCAGCGGACGAAAATCCACATTTCGTCAAAAGTTGTTCTTACGATCGTGCAGGGCGGTTACAATGAGAACGATTACTTATTCGCCGTACCAGCTTTTTAAAATTATAACTCAATATCGATTTTATTTCATTCCAAATTTGCTTTAATTTATACCTACATCCAAAAATGCTGAAAGGCGTGATGATAAAACCATTAAAATAATGTTCTTTTTGTAATTATTTTTTGATTATAAGTATTTATCATTTTTCAATAATGTCTTAATTAAATAAGAATGTAAAAAAAATCCGAAAAATATTAGTTCGTAAGTGCGCAAATAAATTCACAAACGGACCAATTTTCGTCAAGAAACACATGTACGTATATATTTTTTAATGATTTTATTTAAACTTAAATTAAAATTCTAAAACATGCGATACCCAGATAATGTATTATTTATTTTACAGCATGATTATATGATTTGAAATGGGTGTGGAATAACACAAAATCTTTTTTGAAAATTTAACAAATCTGCCTACGACCTACGGTATAACCTTATTATACTAAAAATAAACATTTTTCTCAAAATTTAAAACATGCGAATGCTAGATAAAAAAAAAAAACAATCTTTCGAAATCCATTTATATTTTTTTGTGGAAAAGAGTCAATACGTCTAAAATCTAATTTAAAAATGACATATTTCTGGTTTTCTCTGGTAAGAGAATTCCCCTAATTAAGAGGGTATCTTAATTAGGGGGTTCAAGATTATCACCCACGCAGCAACCTAAAAACCGTCGTAATTTAAATTGAATTGAAATATTGAAGGGTTCTTTTTCCATATTTATTTGCCAGCCTGTCCTTGTTGTGAATTCACCCGTTCAAAGACTGCGTAGACTCGTTTCATATACGTTATCAGTCAATTTGTTTTATTACCATGCGTGTACCTTCACGTAATGTTTGATTTGATAATGCAGATTGCATTGCAGAGGTAGTGTCTGCAGGCTGCATGTATACAAGTAACTGTTTCGCAACCTTAAAGGCTGCATTGACTCAGTAATGAGTTGCTTCGCTGACGTATTCTAGTATCTCTACAGGGAGTCCAAACGTAAAGAGAAAGTCACACGTATTATTTAATTAAGAGCGTTTAACCAGCCAGCGGACGAAAATCCACATTTCGTCGAAAGTTGTTCTTACGATCGTGCGGGCGGTTACAATGAGAAAGATTAATTATTCTCCGTACCAGCTTTGTAAAATTATAACTCAATATCGAATTTATTTCAATCCAAATAGCTTTAATTTATACCTTCATTCAAAAATGCTGAAAGGCGTGATGATAAAACTATTAAAATAATGTACTTTTTGTAGTTATTTTTTGATTATAAGTATTTATCATTTTTCAATAATGTCTAAATTTAATAAGAATGTTAAAAAAATCTGAAATATATTAGTTTGTAAGTGCGCAAATAAATACACAAATGGAACAATTTTCGTCAAGAAACACATGTACGTACATATTTTTTAATGATTTTATTGAAACTAAAATTAAAATTCTAAAACATGCGTTTGCTAGATAATGTATTGATTTATTTTACTGCATGATTATATTATTTGAAATGGGTGTGGTATAATTCAAAATCTTTTTTGAAAATTTAACAAATCTGCCAACGACCTATGGAATAACCTTATTATACTAAAATAAACATTTTTTCTCAAAATTTAAAACATGCGAATGCTAGATAATAGGACAATCTTTCGAAATCCATTTATAATTTTTTGTGGAAAAGAGTGAATACGTCTAAAATCTGATTTGAAAATGACATATTTCTGGTTTTCTCTGGAAATGCCCTCTTAAATGATGACAATATTAGCGAAACTCAATAAAAAATCTGAAAACAGAAAAATCAGAAAAATATACGGTCATATCTGGGACCCGAATCCAGGACCTTCGCATCTCCAGGGCGCAACTCTACCAGCTGAGCTAATGTGCGGTTATATTTCGGTCATATTTAACGGTATTATACTTCGACTAAGAACTACCAACATTATCTTAATTTTCTGAACGCATATTTTTATTGGCTGCTATCTTTATGATTATGATTGCAAGATTCTAACCCGAAATAAATGCTATCTAGATTGTAACAGACGTATCAGCGTCTTCACAAGAACTGAAAAAAAGGGACCGGTCTCGTGCACGCCTTCAGAGGTTCACGCTGATGATGATGATATGAGCTGGCTGGCCTCCCTACATCCAGTGGTAATGGTCCTGGATGCGCCTAGTTTCTGCCTGAGCGGTGCCTTGGCAGTGCCCAGAGTTAGGGCTGACTGCAGCGGTAGGCACCAGGTACTCGTTCAGGCAGAACTTCAGCAGGAGGCAGCAGGTGGAAGGTTTCCAGAGGTAGGAAAGAGTAATAAACTTCCGAAGAATAAAGACAAGTTTTGTTGAGTAGAGATGTGAACACGAACTGATTTATTAGTTTTTTTTTTTTTTTCATTTACTAGATTCTTATGTATCTCGAGGAGATGAATCATTTAAATTTACTGAATTTAAAGTTAATCAAGTTTTTTTTTTCATTTACTAGATTCTTATGTATCTTGAGGAGATGAATCATTTAAATTTACTGAATTTAAAGTTAATGTTCTTTATACAAATAGAACGGCGTCATATGCGCCTTGCAATTTTTACCTCATGTGGGTATTTAAAAATAGTACCTGGCTATTATAGACTTAGAGGTCATGTATTTTGTCGGTAGGGAAAAATTGTTATGTAAAAACCCTACTAAAATTGCATGTTTTGCATAGCTCAACAAAGCAACCGGCATCAAGCAAGGGGAAATATATACATACGTGTGTGTTTGTGTTATGTTGGGAGTGGGAAGGAGTCGGTCATGTCCTTTTATTTGGAGCTCTTCCGCATTTGCCTTTGGGAATAAGGAAACCATGAAAAACCTTATCCGGGAGGAGTCGGCCGACAGTCAACATGAAACTGTGCGGCCTTCAGTGATTTCAGTAGATGAAATCCTGCATTTTGTGGTGATGGGTGTGGGTGTCTGTTTTTATGTGATATATACTTTATGGGAATTTTTAGGATAAACTTACATACATATAGATAAAATAAATATTATTATATAAATATATACATAGATATATAGACATAAGTTGTGGGGAGGGGTCTGGTGATTGGGAATACCTACCGATCGCTCAGTCATCCGCGTCTGATTCGGGATTGTGCCAAATGTGATTAAGGTCCATCAGAATATGTTTGGGTAGTCTGTGTTTGTACCTGAAAGGGAGATCGCTAGGTGCATTGTATTGACCGATTTCTTTGATGAGTTTATTTTTACTATGTTGAAGTGACTTGTAAAATCGGTCGGTCAGTCTGTGTGTGTATTCAAATAAGGTCGGTATTTCTTCTCTTGCATGTAGTTTTTTCAAGTTTGTTCTGAGTCTTGTGTTGTACGTGATTTTAATGCAGAGATTTTGTAAAGTCTGTAGTTTTGTGTGGTCAGAGTGGGAGATGCTGCCCCACACGGGGATAGCATGAGTCAGTACCGGTCGAATGAGCGAGTAGTAGATCAGGAGTTTGGTTTTGGGAAGTAGCGGACTTCTTCTGTTGAAGATTGGCTTCATCGCGCCGACTGCCTTTCTGGCTTTTACGTGCATCTTGGCTACGTGAGATTTCCAGTTGAGACGTGAGTCCATTGTGAGGCCCAGGTAGACGACCTCATCTTTCCATTCTAGGACGTGTCCTCCCATTTCGATATTGACGTCTGGTGTTCTTATTTTATTTTTCCTCGAGTACATAATGACTTCGGTCTTCGCCTCGTTTAGTTTGAGGCGCCATTTTCTGTAGAACTCTACGAGTGTGTCGAGCGCCCTCTGTAGGTATATGGCTGCCATGTCTGCTTGCGTCGAGGAAACGTAAAGTTTGACGTCGTCTGCATAGATGGAAAGGTTGCATCTCTCGTCATGGGGGATGTCATGCGTGAAGATGTTGAAGAGGTGAGGTCCCAGTAGACTTCCCTGAGGCACGCCTTTTGGAATCTCACGTAGTGTCGACAGCGCGTTCCTGATGAAGACTTGGAAGGATCTGTTCTTGAGGTATTCTTGTATCACTCTCGTTAGGTATATGGGCGTGTTCAGTCTGTGCAGAAGCCCTTTTATCCAGACGGTGTCAAATGCCTTTTCCAAGTCTAGCAATGCAGCGGCGGTGTAGCGATTTTCGTTGAATCTTCTCGCGATGAATTCCGCTACTCTGGATAGCTGATGGGTGGTGGAATGCCTTTTCCTGAATCCGAATTGTTCGTCTGGCAAAGTGTCTTCGTGGTGTGGTAGGAGTCTGTTGAGAATCACCTGTTCAAATACCTTGCTCAGGGTGGAGAGTAGGCTAATCGGCCGATAGTTTGTCGGCTGCTTCTTGTCCTTATTTGGCTTGGAGAAGGGCAGCACGGTCGCCGTTTTCCAGATCTCAGGGAAATGTCCAATGGTAAGGCAGGCATTGAACAGTTTGGTGATGAAGATGATGGCTTTCTGGGGTAGATGTTTCAGTAGGATGTTATGTATTTGATCGCTTCCCGGCGCCTTATTTGTTTTCAATCGCCTGATAATGACGGCTACTTCGCTCGGTGTGCTGAAGTGGATGTCGGTGGCGTTCGTCTGCTCGGCTTGTTCGAGGTTTCGTAGAGACTCTTCTACTAGTCGATCCGTTTCCGGGTCGGATAGGCCGTCCGTGGCTGCGTAGGCTCTCTCGAATCCATCGGCGAGCGCGTTTGCTTTTTCTTCGAGTGAAAGTGCCAGCCCTGATCCGTCTAGCTTCTCTAGCGGGGGAATCGCGTGATCCTCGTGTCTCAGCGCTTTTGCCATTTTCCATAGGCTGTTGTCCTTTGGCGTGAGTGACGTAACTTTCTTCGTCCAAAGTTCGCGTCTGAGGTCGGTGATCTCTTGCTTGATTTCCCGCTGTAGTGTGTTGTAGGCCGTTTTGAAGTAGCCGTCGCGCGTGTGATGGTAGATGCGTCGCAGGCGATTTTTCTCCTTAATGAGCGATAAGACGTACTCGGGAAGCTTGATCGTGTATGTCTGTTCGTCTTTGAGGGGGATGAAGGTGTCTTGTGCTAATTGGATGATCTCGGTCAGAGTGCTTGCGGCTTCGTCGATCTCTTCCTTTGAGCGCAGGGTTGCCGATGTTAGATGTATTCGTTCGTTAATTTCTTTTTTGAATCCTTCCCAGTCGGCGTCCTTGTAGTTTCGCCGCTTTCTGGGGCTCCTTGAAGTCGTTCCTCCTATACTGAAGCTCACGGGCAGGTGGTCCGACGACAGTTCGTCCAGCGTGCGCAATGGCGAGATGGTCTTGGCGTTCTTCTCAAGTACGATATCTAGAGTACTTGGGTACATTGCGCGTGCTGAGTGGAAAGTTGGTTTGTCCGGCGCCATTATCGTGTAGTTGTGCGTCTGCATATGTGAAAAGAGCGTTTTCCCATTCGCGTTGCCTCTGTAGTTGTTCCAATAATTGTGCTTGGCGTTCAGATCTCCTCCTAAGATGACAATAGGGCGCAAATTAAGTAATTTATCGAGATCTTCTCTTACCAGTAGGTTGGGATGGTTGCAGTAGGCGGCGATGATGGTATGCGCTCTATCCTCTATGGTGACTTCGATAATCGTGGCTTCAGTATGCTTCAACTTCGGAGTAGGGATTCTTGTAGATGAGATGGTCTGACGAACGAATATGGCGGTGCCTCCGCCTGCGCCCTCCGGCCGGTCGTTTCGGTGTACTTCGAAGCCGGGCACTCTCAGGGG
Organism: Limnephilus rhombicus; assembly: GCA_929108145.2. Taxonomy (NCBI): domain Eukaryota; kingdom Metazoa; phylum Arthropoda; class Insecta; order Trichoptera; family Limnephilidae; genus Limnephilus; species Limnephilus rhombicus. The sequence continues at coordinate 19,756,113 of OV815296.1, read as the reverse complement.
AATGTCGGGTTTGAGATGAGTTTCTGTAATGAGAAAAATGTCAATGTTAGTATTGTTTGCCAGAGCGAGCAATTCGTCAATTTTAAAACGGATGCTGTGGGCATTCCACAGGAGGACGTTCACCATCTGGGGATCAGACATTGATGGTGGACGTGATAAGATTCATGAGAATCACAGCCTTCTCAAGCTCGTTGTTGCAAACGGCCAGTTGGAGTCGCACGCGGATCAGTCCCTGGAGCAGGGCCATCATTAGTGCGGCGTCATCATCTGCGGCGGTTGCCTCTCTTGCGGGCTGCTGTGTGCGGGGCTGCGAGCGGGGCTGCGAGCGGGGCTGCTCTTGGTGCTGTTCCTCGTGATGTTGGGGGCCTGAGGATCCTCCGGCTACATGGGCCCAGGTGCGTCCATCATTCCTCGTCGTCTGATGCGCATGAGGATGTGTCCGGCTTCCTGGCGCCTCTCGCCGGGGTTGTCGCTGGTGTTGTTGGATCGTGGCAACGTATGCCACCCTCTTTGGGCAACCCCTGTAGTTGGCGGGATGGGGGCCCCCGCAGTTGCAGCACGCGGCGGGCTCGTCCCTGGTGGTCTTGGGGCACTCGGCAGAGGCGTGCTCCACTAGGCATTTCACACACCTCGCGGTGTGTGAGCAGTGAAGTTAATCAAGGAAAAATGTGGGTCCTTTTATACCCAAATTTGGGGTAAAAGGTGCCCACGTGGTACATTTTTGTGGTGGGAGGTTAAACCTTGCCCGTATGTATAAATAGGGCGGCGCGCAAACAGATACGGAGGGAGTGATCGATCGAGGGCACAGCGACTTGAGAGTCATTGTGCGAGGTGACCACGGGGATTAACCTGATTTTCTGGCGGCTTGGTGATCTTTGGTGACCCTGGCCACGAGTAAATCAGACAAAATCAAAAGGAAGCGCTGAATGGTGGCTGACTGAAGCTTTCTGGTGCTCTAGGGCGCTCGGGGCCGGCAGTCGCCCCTCCATTCAGTTCGGCCAACGGAGCCTCAACAACTGCCTTCGTTAAGGCAAAAACTGTCTTTCTCAAGACAAAAATCTTACGCAATACAACTGCCCTTTTCAAGGCAACCCCCCCGTTCCAAGGTAGAATACGAGAACCTCCGCCTACGACATGTCCACGCCAACTGACATGCCCAAGCGAAACAGAAACCCGCTCGAGCTCATCCGCTTTGACGTTCCGATCGGGGTAGTAGCGTCCCTGGTCAACCCGAGAACTGGAGTCGTGGAGTTTATCTTCGCGGACCAGGTCTCGGATACCGCCGGGGACGGTACTGTCCAGGGCCGGTTTTTCATCCCCGAGCCAGTCAGGGCTACCACCACTCTCCCGAACACCGATACCGCTTCCTTTCCCGCCCTGGGGCCCAGCAGTACCCAAATGGAGTCAGACTGGCAGAGAGTGACAACCGCGAAGCGCTGTCACTCCCCCATCCCCACAACTTCCACCTCCACCGCAAACAGGTTTGACGTCCTCCCAGAGGTGGGAGACGGCGACGCCTCTTCCTACTCTGTCCCTCCACCAAAGAGGACATTCACAAACCGCCATCAACAGGCCACAACATCATCAACAAATTCATCAGGCAGAAAGAGCACGCGAGTGCCGCCTGTCATCATGACAATTGGAGGACTGAACCACGGAGGAATTACCTCCGAAATCCAAAAACATGTCGGAAAAGCGACATTCACCTTCCAGTACAGGAAGGGAGGTACCGTCAGCGTCCAAGTGAACACTGTGGAAGCTCACAGCCAGCTGACCAAAGCCCTACGTCAGGAAGCCAAGCCCTTCCACACTTACAGTACTGAGGCCGAAAAAGTCAAGAAGACCGTCATCAGAGGTCTTCCAAAACTCTCCCCAGAAGAGATCAGCAATGATCTGAGAGACCAGGGCTTCCCGGCAAAGGCCATCATCGAGATGACCACCCCCGGTTCTGAATACCCGCTGTATCTCGCCCACTTCGGCCGAGACACAAACATGGGACAGCTGCGAGAGGCTGTCAGATTTATCTGCTTCTGCAGAATTTCAATGCGGAAGTACCGAAGTGGTCATCTGCAGCACGGCACCCAGTGCCATAGATGCCAAAAGTTCGGCCATGGCTCCCGAAACTGCGCCCACCCTGCCCGCTGCGTAAAATGCGAAGGAGAACACGCAACCGGTGACTGCACGAAGGTCACCCGTGAACTACCGGCCGCCTGCTGCAACTGCGGAGGCGCTCACCCCGCTAACTACAGCGGATGCCCAAAGAAAATGGAATATGTGGCAGCCCTACAACAAAGAGCTAGGGAGAGCGCCAACCAGAGGTCCGCAGGGACGCAAAGAGCTCACGAAACACGCCAGCCCCAAACATCGGGCAACGAAGGCGGCCGAATGAGTTATTCTCAGGCAGCGGGCAGCAACACCAGGGCTGCGCACGAACAAGATGAGCGCCGCAGGGCTGCCCAAAATGAAGAGCCCAACACACAGAGGTCTCAACCCAACACCACCTCTGATGACGAGGACATCATGACCATCCTACGCGGCCTCATTAAGGTACGAGGAAGGCTAGCAGCCTGCAAAAACAGGGATGAGAAGTCGCTCGTCCTCATGGAACTTCTAATGACCATCAATGGCTAGCACGGCCCCAGAGGTCAAGCTCCTTATGTGGAATGCTTGCAGCATTCGACAGAAAGTTGAAGAATTACTTGACCTGGTCAACAAACAGCAAATCGACATCATTCTTCTCAGCGAAACGCAGCTTGATGAAAAAACCAGATTGAGAGTGCCAGGATTTGACATACATAGAAATGACAGACCACCCGTAACGGATAGAAGATCAAGACCCTCGGGTGGCACGGCGATTCTAACCCGCCAGGGCCTTCTGACAACGAGACTCCCAACGCCTGTACTTCAAAATATGGAAGCTACTGTCATCAGGATGGAGATAAAAAACGAAATGCACACCATCATCGCTGCATATTGCCCGTCAAACCAAAACAATATCGTGAGAAGCGACCTCAACAAGCTGTTCGCGCTCGGTGCAAAAGTACTCATAGCGGGAGACCTAAACTCCAAACACAGGCATTGGAATAACTACAGAGCCAATAAAAACGGAAATATCCTGTTCAAACATCTGGAGAGCCACGACTATCAAGTACTCGCACCGGACAAGCCGACTTACTACAGAGCAAAAATGAAATATCCAAGCACTCTCGATATTGCGCTGGCAAAAAACATAACAACAATATCTCCCCTGGTGACACTGGACGAACTTCCATCCGACCATCTACCGGTGAGCTTCACGATAGGCGGAAAAATCATGAGAATAACAAGGACTCAACTCGATTTTAAAAAAGCCGACTGGAAAAGATTTAAAGAGGAGATCAACGCTCAAATATACCTAACATCCGAGACTCTAACCACGCCAGCCGACATCGACGAAGCCGTCGAATCACTGACTGGCATAATCCAAAGAGCACGAGACGTTTGCATTCCCAAGAAAAAAATCCAGCCCTTTACCGTGAAGCTAACACCGCACATAAAATTCCTGATCACAGAAAAAAATAGACTTCGCAGAATCCATCAAAATACCCATGAGAGGTGCTTCAAGACAGCAGTAAACTCTCTGGGAAGGGAAATAAAAGACGAAATAGCGACCCTCAAAAACACTCTGTGGTCAGCGAAAGTAACATCTCTTAGTACGGAGGACAACTCGATTTGGAAAATGTCAAAGGCCCTCCGCTATCAGGACAACAGTATCCCGCCTCTCAAGTGGCCCAATTCGTCAATCATGGCACTGTCAAACGAAGAAAAGGCAAACACCTTGGCTGACGGATTTGAAAGAGCGTATCAAACAACCGACGGGATGGAAGACCCGGCTGTAAACGAGACAGTGAACAAAGCACTCGAAGAGCTCGACCTCCTCGCCCAAACGGATACGGAAGAAATACATCTTTGCACTCCGAAGGAAGTGGCCTACATTATAAGACGCCTCAAACAAAAAAAGGCCCCAGGCGGAGACCAAATAACAAATGCGCTGCTGAAACATCTACCGCAGAAAGCAATTATTTTTATCACAAAAATATTTAACGCCTGCCTACTGCTGGGCCACTTCCCATCATCCTGGAAAAGCGCGTGCGTTCTACCGTTTCACAAAGCAAAAAAAGATCGCTCAAATCCGTCAAGCTACCGCCCGATTAGCCTACTGCCTACAATGAGCAAATTATTGGAACAAATCATCCTAAATCGATACCTCCCACATCATAACGAAAATAAGACCCTACCGAACGAACAATTCGGTTTCAGATGTAACCACTCGACGGTCCATCAACTGACACGTGTCACAGAAGACATCTCAAGAGCTTTCAACACCAAGAGATACGTTGCCATGGCACTCCTCGATCTCGAAAAAGCCTTCGACACAGTCTGGATGGACGGGCTCATATACAAACTGTATATCACCAACACGCCCATATACATCATAAAAATAATCCAAGATTATCTGAAAAATCGAACGTTCGTCGTTAAGGTGGGAGAGACGAAGTCCACACCACGAAATGTCCCCAAGGGCGTGCCACAGGGAAGTCTACTCGGTCCTCACCTTTTCAACCTATACACCTACGACATTCCTCCACTCGTGAAATGCGAGAAGGCAATCTACGCAGACGACATGGGCCTGTATGCCACATCAACCAAAGCCACAATAGCCATCAAATACCTACAAAGAGGCCTTGACGAAACTTCAGCCTACTACAAAAAATGGCGCCTTAAGTTGAATGAGGCCAAAACAGAAGCCATCATGTTTACGCGTCGAATCAAACACCGAATTCCGCAAAAGAAAATTACCACGAGTGGAGCCGCACTTGAATGGAAACCCGAAGTAAAGTACCTTGGCGTAACCCTGGACAGCCGACTAAATTGGAATTCACATCTCCAAAAAGCAAAATCGAAAATGCTCCAAGCCATAGGGTCGGTAGGCCCAATATTCAACCGAAGAAGCCCGTTAGCTGAGAAGAAGAAACTGCTATTATATCTGACTCAGATCCGCCCATCCCTGACTTATGCGGTGCCCGTATGGAGCAATATAGCCAACACAACATACAAGAGGCTACAAACCCTGCAGAACAAATGCATCAAAATTATTTATAACACCCCGATGTACACAAACTTACATAGAATACATGATAGAGAAGAAATTCCGTCATTACAAGAACATGCGCACCAACTAACTACGCAATTCTATAGTACATTGAATAAAAATAATAATCCATTGATCAAAGGGATGGGCAACTATAAGTCAAAAGTCGACCTTCCTTTCCGTTACAAGCATAAGATGCCAAAGCACCTCATATTAGAAGCACCTGGGGATGAGCACACCGAAGACGAGACAACAGACGAAGACTGACGCCATTTCTACGCACAAATACCTACCGTTCCCCGACCTTTCAAAACAACCACCTGACAAGTCCCAGACCTACCCAACATTCCACACTGACGCTCGCACCTACTTGGCACGGTATTTCTGGCTGGCGCTGAATACTGCACATTCCATCTTTGCAGGCCAGTGGCGTGGAGTGGGCGAGATTCTCGGATTTCTTTTTGCGCTCGATGGGCGTTGGTGTAAAAACCAGCGCAGATCGGGCCGGGATTAATGATGATGCTTTCTTCCCAATTTTTCCCACTAGGCATAGGCACCAGGACCAACCCCAAGGACGAGACGCTGACATGAAGAAAACAAAACACTTACATTCAGTAAAATTAAATGTAAAATTCCTGAAAAAAGTTCAGAACTTTTGTTCCCCCTCCTTTTCCTTTGCAACTTGGTGAGGTTTTTATCCAGTAAAGACTTTTTTCCTCACGATAACATTAATGTAAAAGTAAATTCAGTCTAAGTAAATAATCACCTTCAGAAGGTAATAGTTATAAGGCCAAATGAGCCGTAAAACTAGTTAGTTAGAACATGAAAGGGCATTGCAAAGCCCTAGCTAGTTAGAGGATTACGAAAGAATCCGTAGAATCAAAAAAAAAAAAAATCAGATACGGAGGTAAAGTCGGAGTAAAGGTAAAATCCAGTAAAGACTTTTTTCCTCACGATAACACTAATGTAAAAGTAAATTCAGTCAATTAAATAATCACCTTCAGAAGGTAATAGTTATAAGGCCAAATGAGCCGTAAAACTAGTCAGTTAGAACATGAAAGGGCATTGCAAAGCCCTAGCTAGTTAGAGGATTACGAAAGAATCCGTAGAATCAAAAAAAAAAAAATCAGATACGGAGGACATAAATCTATGTACCCCGAAGGAAGTGGCCCTTATCATAAAGTGCCTAAAATCAAACAAGGCCCCAGGCGAAGATCAAATAAACAACATTCTGCTAAAACACCTTCCGCAGAGAGCGATAATATTCATCGTTAAAATATACAATGCCTGCTTACTAAATGGCCACTTCCCAGCATCTTGGAAAAATGCGATAGTTCTGCCGTTTCACAAGCCTAATAAAGATCGAACGAATCCGATAAACTACCGACCAATAAGCTTATTGCCCACGCTCAGCAAAGTCCTCGAACAAGTGATCCTAAACAGATATCTACCGCATCATGAATTACATAAGACACTACCAGATGAACAGTTCGGTTTTCGGAAAAAACATTCCACGATTCACCAACTCACACGTGTAACAGAACACATAATCAGAGGCTTCAACATTAATCGCTACACAGTAATGTCGTTGCTGGACCTTGAAAAAGCATTTGACACGGTTTGGATGGAAGGTCTCATTTACAAATTGTACATAACCAACACGCCAATCTACATCATCAGGATTGCGCAGTCGTACTTGGAAAACCGAACATTCACTGTCAAAGTGGGCGATGCATTATCTACAAAAAGGAACATACCTAAAGGAGTCCCGCAGGGAAGCTTACTCGGACCACACTTTTTCAACCTGTATACCCATGACATCCCACCTCTAAATGGGAATTGCAAAAGCGCATTCTACGCAGACGATGCGGCGGTATATGCCACCTCAAGAAACCCCAACCTAGCAGCGAAATACGTACAACAAGGACTCGATACGCTCGCTAAATATTACAAAATGTGGAGGTTAAAACTCAATGAAGCCAAAACGGAGGCAATAACATTTACGCGCCGACGCCAACGAAAAAATCCGCAAATAAAAATTCTCATGGGTGGGAAAGAACTCGAATGGAAATCCGATGTAAAGTACCTGGGACTCACCATGGACCAAGGACTAAACTGGAAAAAACATCTCGACATTGCGAAGTCAAAAACGCAAAAAGCTATTGGCGCGGTAAGCCCAATCTTCAACAGAAAGAGCTCACTAGCTACAAGAAGGAAAAGACATCTGTACCTCAGCCTAATTCGCCCATCCCTCACATATGCAATCCCTGTGTGGTCTAACATCTCACACACGACATACAATAAACTACAAGTAACTCAGAACAAATGTATAAAAATCGCCTACGATACACCAATGTATACAAACCTAAGACGACTACACGAACAGGAAGAAATTCCTACCCTTCAGGAACATGCTTTCGACTTGACGACCAAATTTTACAACACACTAAATCAAGAAAATCCGCTTATTAGAGGGCTGGGTGATTACAACAAAAAAGCTGACTTAAATTTCAAATACAAGCATCGAATGCCTAAGCACCTTATCATGCAGTTTCCATGAGTACTGTTGTATCCTTTTTCCTTAAAACCCTTATTCATTCCTTACATAACCAGAGGCGTAGAGTAAATCCGCCTATGAAATGAACCCCATATTTTATGTTTTTCATGCCCGCAGGTAGAAGACGAAATAACACCAGACCACAGCAGAGGACACGGACAAGCAATGAAATATTTACATTCAGTAAATTAAAAAGTAAAATTGAGTAAAAAGTTCAGAACTTAATATTTTTCCTTTTCTTTGAATTTGTATGAGGTTTTTTATCCAGTTAAGAATTTTTCCTCATAAAGCACAATAATGTAACGTAAACTCAGTCAATTAAATACAACCATCAGATGGTAATAGTAATAAGGCCAAATGAGCCGCAGTACTAGTCAGCTAGAAACATGAAGGGTATTGCAAAGCCCTAGCTAGTTAGAGGATTACGAAAGAATCCATAAAAATCAAATCACACCTTATTTTGGCGGTGCCGCCCGTAAAAGTGGTCGCTTAAAATTGCGTTTTATACATAATTATGTAGGTTACATTTATAATATATGTGTACATGTTTTAGTGTTTACATATTTGGGGGGGTAATCTTTATCCCTAGATTTTTAGTTTGGTGAGTTTCGGGTAATTTTACAGTTTATTCTAGGTTTTTTGTTTTGGCTAATTGTGAGAAGTTTGTATAAGGAATCTACTATTTTTCCTAGGTCCCTCGCAAGACTAGCTACTGAAACCTGTTTGTTTCATCGTCTTGCGAGGTCCCTGGATTTTTAAAATGGGAAAAAACGGATTTTGTAAGGAATTTTTCTAAGTCTTTTGTTTGAGTTAAAAAATGCCCTAGTGTTGAGAGTTTAAGGGTTAGAGGCTTAAATTCTCTTTCCCTGAATGCCCGGCAGGACTCTGGAATGAAATGTGTTGATTTCATCGTCCTGCGGGTTGTGAGAGTATGATTAAATGAAAAACATGTTTTGCTCGCTAGCTTCCTGCAGGGCCATAACCACCGAACAAAGGAAGCATATTTTGCTCGCTAGCTTCCTGCAGGGCCATAACCACCGAACAAGGAAGCATATGTAAATAATACGAGTTTAAAATGTCTCCCGGTGGCAACCTTAGCATGTAAGCATTTATTTGTTGCACCGGGGCATTGTACATAATAAAAGGGTAAAAAATGATAACATTTTTACATAAATATTTCGGCGAAAAGATCGTCGCTGGCGGCACGGTACTAACGAGCTTAGTGGCCAGAAATTTCGGAGGAAATTCCCAAGAAATGACCACTAAATGTAGAGGATGCCGCCAGCGATGACTTTTGCCGAAAAAACAAACGAGGGTACGTAACACGTCCGTTACATAGATAGTGTCTTTGATAATTTTTTGTCCTTTTTTATTTATGCCATAAATAAAGAAATTGTTTCTCCCTGCGTGTCTTTTTCTATTCGTCCCGTTCCCCTTGCGCCTTCCCTTCCCTTCCCATATCCCCTTCCCATCAAGCGTTCCCGAATATTATCAGATGTATAAATAAAAAATAAATTCAATTCAATCCTGTCATGCGTGCATACAATGAAGACAAACCACAATATTCTGTAATTAGTGGTGCGAACGAAATAGGCGGCGTTAATAATTTTTTTGTAAAATAGAATAGAATCATTGTTGAACAGAAAAGAACAAAATCATTGTTTTTGAAAAAAAGTTTTACCCAGAAAACGCGTTGCTCTCCCGTAAAGCGATCCATTGTGACTAAATTTACAAGCAGCGAAGTGCCATGCATAAGTGACCCCGCTTTCCTCCCCGTTCGGAATCCCCGCTAGCACCTACCTTTTATAAAAAGACCCTCCAGACAGAAAGATCCATCACCAAAAATAACATTTCTTCCCTTCTCTTCTGAGGGAAATTATTTCCCTCAGAGCCTCCGGTGTGTGTTCGTGAAAAGCCCTCCAAACAAATAAATTGGGTTCTCCTCCAATACCCCCCACAAACACCCAGAAAACCCGTTGGAATGTGAAAAATCCGTCCATGTATAAAATCGCTTGTAATAATAAGATTTTGTCCTTTTTTTTCAGAAAATGAGCGACCCTCTTCCCCCAGTATGGAGCGCTGAATGATACGGAAGTGGAAGTATAAACCTCCCGCCACACTCTCTCCACGCACTTCCGGCCCGCGGCCGACATAGTCTATAATGGTGGACAACACAGGATACACCGACGGTGACATTGTAAGTTATCAGTAATTCTGTGAACAGTAAGTAGACTTGGCGTAATGTTGATTACTCCGACTAATACTCACGCCTCTCTGGTGGAATAAAAAAGGTACTATCGAACACGGTTAGAATGATTTCTTTATTCCTGCTCAACACATACAGCCTTACTAAAAAACCCAGCGAAAATTTTATTCAATTGACAAACGGCCGCGGATGTGAAAACATTACTAATTAAAAATTTGTTCTTTGAAAGAAATACACATGGTTTCCACGGCCTGAGAGGGTAGTTTATCTCTGTTTTAACCATTGATGTCCGAACGATATTTGTAATTTTTCCATAGTATTTTGAATGTTCTATATATTTCTTATTTTTGAAGGTGTCGTAAAAACAAATACCATTTATGAAAACTAGATAAAATTACCTTTTAGATTTGAGTATTTGAAATACACTTTAGCTTTCGAAAACTGCCATATTTTATGATTCAAACTCGGAAAAACATGGAAAAAAATTTCCTCCGACAACATTTTTGACCAAAATGTAGAGAAATTTAAATAAAATCAAAATTTAAAAAACACAGTCCTTTTATGTAGTAAATTTGGAAGGAAACTATCACCTCACTTTTTTATCGTGTATACAATAAAAAAATAATAAAAAATTTCAAAGTTTTTTTTATTGCCAAAAAAATAACTTAGAAATAATACCGAAATTTAAAACAGATTTCTTGCATCTCTAAAGACGTTAATTTTTTTGATACGTTTACGAACACATGTATTAGATTTTAATATTATAAAAAATTATCACTTTTAAGAAATTCTTTTAAAATAAAGATCTTAAAATGAAAATTTTATCTAAGTAACCTATAAAAAACAATATTCTGACAGTTCAACTTTGAAAGTACTGCGTTTGTACAATAACTTAATTAAACTGATGTAAAACACACAAATAATATGGTAAATATATCAATTATGTGAACAGAAGAGTAAATTCGTCACTACAATAGAAATTATTTAGTAAAATCACAACATTTAGGCACTAACAAAATTTTCCATATCCCGCCATAAACACACCGAACTGTTTTGTCATCGCGGGCCGATATGCACCGGCGCACCAATAATGCCCCTAGCGGAGGAGAATTAAAACAACATTGTTTCCTATGAAATTAAAACCATTTACAATGTTGTCAGATCTTAATGCATTTTAACAGCGTGATCACGCAAGAAACGTTATTGGTAATAAAACGTGATTTAGTGTATACGGGGATTAATTATGTTATTGCAATAACACAGTTAATTGGTCGCGCTGTGGTTTTTTTTAGTAAGGCTGTTTATCTTTATTACATTATACTTTATTACAATACACTCTATTACATTTGAAATTTTTTTAAATTATTATTTATTAAGGAGAAAATACAGATACAGATGTTTTTTTTTTTATTTTTATTTATTAGAGATAATATATTACAAAATTATTACATAAAATTTATAATACATTACTCCCAATGAGTTTAATAAAACTCATTTCGGGAAGGACAACATCATACATCTAAAGGAAAATTATTTTTACATAAGAACACGGAAATCAATGAACAATACATAGATTTTTAAATGGACTAGACACACTTGATACAGGTAATTGAAGAATATACAAGTTACAAAGGAAGACAGATAAATTCGTCACTGGTTAATAAAGTTGCTGAGAAAATATCCTTTTAGAGCATTTGCCAATATTTTTTTGTTTGATTCTGGTAGTTTTAGGACATTAGGTAATGCGTTGTATTGCGTATGTGCGATGTATTGTAAGGAGTTAATTCCAAATTTAGTTGTGTGTGTAGATGACGATAGGTGTATTTGATTTTGTGATCGTGTTTTGTGCTGGTGTATATCGGAATTAAAGGCCGGTTTAGTGGTGGTGTGTGACGAGTGTTGAATTATTTGTAGGATGGCAGTGGTGATGCTATATTTTGGCAGAATGGTAAAGGGAAGAATTTGTGTCGGTGAGTATATGACTTTGACATGCGGATCCCATGGTAGATGGTATATATTTCTTATGGCTCTATTTTGGATTATGTAATGTATACATTGTAAGGTAATATAAATTTTGTGTAGGTAGTACCTATACCTTTTGTCATCCGACCGCTGTCTTCTCAGAGCAAGTTGAACTCCATCGCAGGATAGTGGAGATAAGGATTTAGAGGTCATGCATATAAAAGACGCTTATTTTACTAGTGAAAATTAATGTTAACTTTATTGCAGTTTGCAAGGGAAAATTGAACAAAGGAAAAGAAAATAAAACATAAATACCTTGAGCAATTATTAACTGATGTAGAATGAGAGAGTCAACCAATTACGTTTAATTTTAATACCGCACACGTCCCGTCGCCGTGACAGTCGTGACATTCCTCCAAAAGACGACAGCAATCCCCAAGACACCGTCCAGCACGTCATCCAACGGCGTGCAGAAAATCTCACCGGCCAAAGCAGAGCAAAGCCGCTTCATTCAAAGGGATTCCACCCAACAACCAGGCACAGCAGATATACACCCATCAGGCGGTGTGTAGAAAATCTCACCGGCCAAAGCAGAGCAAAGCCGCTTCAATACATCGCCCGTTGATTACAGTTTAAATTCACTTCCGCACGCGGTTCAAGCAATCACTCGGCATCCGGCGAGAAATTAAATAAAACAATCAGGCTTCTATGCCATTTGAGTCGTCACACGCTCACAGAAAGAAAAATAACACTCATTCTAGGCTACATCGCACTAGAATCTTTGATAACAAAAACTCCCCTCAAAAATCTCCTCTCGCCTCCAAAAAATTACGTAATATCCCCCGCCATCTTTTCCTCAAATGACGTTTCCGGTCCCCTTGCAGTTTGGCCAACCAACAAAGTTAAAAAAAAAAGAAAAAATAAATAAAGCATAGACAATAAACAGTACCTATTTTGAGCAGTACCTGCTCACGAAATAGATATGTTACAATTACTTGTATTTCAGATATTTGTTTCTTAGTAATGGTGCCCCAGATACTAACCAGATAACTTAGGTGAGAGTGGATCAGAGCATAATATGTGGCACGCAGTAAAGCTGCACATCTTGAAGTCGATAGAGTACACCAGTTATCGGGGAAATTTTGGATTTAACATATTCAACATGGGAGTTCCACGATAGGTTAGAATCTATGAATAACCCTAAATATTTCGTTACTTGTACATTTTGGAGCTTTTCATTTCCAAGAGTAATATTCATTGTCATATAATCTTTTTTCCCGAAAGTGAGATAGTGAGTTTTTTTGACATTGAGGCTTAATTTATTTATCCGCAACCATTTAGCTAGCTTTGCGAGATCTTTATTCATTAGAGATTCAAGTTCTCTCAGATTTTTACAACGATAATAAATCACAGTATCATCAGCGTAAAGTTGAAGTTTTCCCAAGATGCCGCATTTAGTTATATCATTGATGTATAGTAAGAAAAGGGGTCCTAGAATCGAGCCCTGTGGCACTCCACATGTGATTTTTCCAAAGCCGCTTAGGTTCCCTTCGATGTCGACAAGGCAATATCTATCAGATAGGTATCTTCGGAGGAGCTTTAAAGATTTTCCGACTATACCCAAATGTTCCATTTTTTGTAGGAGTATTTCATGATCTACTGTATCAAAGGCTTTTTTTAGATCTATAAAAATAGCTGCTACATATTCGCCCTGGTCTATGTACTGCTGAATGTTCGAGATGAAATCGAAGGTGGCACATTGGGTACTGGAGTTTTTTCGAAAGCCATATTGCTGTGGTGTTAGAATATTGTTGTTAGAGATGTATTTTAGAAGTCTATCCTTGATAATAGTCTCGAACACCTTTGAAAATACTGATAAAACCGATATTGGGCGATAGTTAGAAATACATTTTTTGCAGCTTTCTTTATAAATTGGTATAATTTTTGCTAGCTTTAATTGATTTGGGAATACTCCTGAGCCTATAGAGGAATTGATAAGTTGCGCTAGGTGCTCAGCTAGTTCTTCTTTACAGGTTTTAAGGATGTACGGGGTTACTCCATCGATACCTGCCGCTGCATTCGACCTAAGTTTCGAGATGATCCTTAATACCTCAGCCTTATTTGTCCTAGCCATATATAAGGATTGACTTATATTGGATGTTAATTGACAAGATTATACTTACAAAACAATAACTGAAGAGCTCACCTGCATCCAAACTATTTCTCACGAATTAACTTAAACAGCACATAAAAACATATCCAAATATTTTAAGGCACAAAAAAAAGAAAATGAAGAGATATGAAATTACGAATGTTAGAGGAGCGCGCTAGTATTTAATGCGACAAAATCGATGCGAAATTGTCAAAATATTTAATAAAACACGTCTCGTTTAAAATAGAACACAAACCACGCGGGGTTATCTTAAACAGCATTCAAAGAAACGCTGTGAATTTTTTCATACGTATAACTTGTAAAATAACTGAAACAAACGTTTTTATAATAATTTTTGGAGCACACTTTGCGATTTTTTTCGATCGAGGGAATTTTATATAATTTACGTTTCGGTGCGATGAATGTCTAGATATTATCTTCAAAAATAACATATATTTTTTTAAGAGCATAAAAACTTCAAATGTTTAAAGAAGGTTTGCAAGAAATCGGTAGAAATTCGGGTAGCGGCGTCTTAACTTATAAATATGGAAAAAACGTGCATACATAAGAATATTATTTTACAACTAGATAGATGAGAAAAATGCGCAATATCCTTATAAAAGTTTACAGATTATTTCTGGAAAAATTTAGATGGTAAAACAAAAAATATATAGATAAAAAGTTATTTTTTGCAGAAATTAAAAAAATAGAAAAGTACTTAAAATTATAAACGAAGTTGTTGTACTTTGTAGGAAAACAGCCTACAATTTTCTAATAAAAGTACTGCCAAAAAATATCATTATGTATCAAAAAATAAGTCGGAATCCTTGAGGTTTTGATTTTGATTATACGATTCGCACATTCTTCTGATTGGATCTGTGACACCTAATGTGGAATAATTTACTCTTGTTACCCTTGGTGGTATTTTGAAGTTTATCAGTTTCAGTAGGTCAGGACAGTCAACAACGTTGCAGATTTTGTACTGTCATGAGATCAAGGTATGTTCGCCGGTTAAATAAAGTGGAGACGGTATAATTCGAGGGCATATTTGTATACCCCCGTTTAGGGGCGCTCATTCTGTATTTTAGGCATTGCAGAAATTTATTTTTTACATAAAACTTAATTACATTACACTTATTACATTACACTTTATTACATAACACCTTATAACATTGTTCTTTATTACATTACACTTTATAACATTATAATTTTTTAACCCGTTTAGGTGCGCTCATTCTGTAATTGAGGCATTGCAGAATTATTTTTTAAAACTTAATTACATTACGCTTTATTAAATTACACTTTATTACATAACACCTTATAACATTGTTCTTTGTTACTTATTTTATTTTATTTTATTTTATTTATTTTGGAAAATCAACAGATATTTTATTTGTATTTGTAATTGTAAAATTATTGGTCGTCCCTAATATTTTCAAACAGAGACAAAATAAACCGTTACTGTTTCAGAGTGCCAAAATTTTACCTGTTAAGGCAATACTTTGACACAAAATTATAATTCAACATATATTTACCCCGCAGCATAAAGAGAAATTAGAACATAAATACAGCACTAGATTCACGCGTAACGACGGGTTAATAGTTCCGAAATTTAACAATAAGTACGGACAGAGAACGTTTGAATATATCATACCGAAGATATTTAATTTATTACCTGACACTATAAAGCAATGTAATTCTATGAATAAGGTTAAATATATGGTGAAAAATTGGCTATCGGAAAAAAAGATTTATATTGATTTTGATATGTATGAAAAAATGTTGTATCTGTAGATATAAGATGTAAATTTTAAATTTTAAAAATGTATAAATATGTAACTAAAATATAAGCACCTGTTGACAAGCCGATTCAATTGGCTTAGCAGGACTTGTTTGTTGATTATATTATGTATTATCTATTATTTCAATTAAAAAAAAAAAAAAAAAAAAAAAATGCAACTGACTGGAAAGGATTCAAAGCAATAACATGGTAACTTGCAATACGGTCAAAAAATTATTTAATGTTGACTATGACATACTTTTTTAAGGTACTTAAATTACATGAGAATATGTCTATATCATTAAAATTCTTATCAAATACATTACATGTTCTGAATATAAAAGCATTTTGTCTGAGATTAGTAGAACATTTTTGAAGATGAAAAATTGATTTTTCTCTGGTTCTAACGGAGGGGACTCTAAAATTAATCTCAGCCAAAAGGGGTGAACAATCAATAAAACCATTGATAATTTTATGAAGATATATTATATCTGATGTATTATTACTTTACACTTTATAACATTTTAATTTTTTTTAAAGAAATACAAACATTCTTGGGTTTCGAATAACCTGACAATATTTTAAAATCTCCCACCACCACCGCAGTAAGCGGAAAATGTTGCTTGTATCGTGATGGAGGACTTAGCCAGCAAAGGAATTGAACACGCGACTCCCAGGTGGGACCCAAACGCAATGCCAACTCATTCACTAACCGGGAAAATTTATTACATTACCCTTTATTACATTACACTTTATTAGATTACCCTTTATTACAATACACTTTATTACATTACACAATATAACATTGTTCTTTATTACATTACACTTTATTAAATTATACTTTATTACATTACACTTTGTCACACTACTCTTGATAACATTTCAGTTTATTACATTACTAGCCCAGATGCGTGAAAAATCACGTAAAATCAGTTCCAATTAGAAAAAAAAAATCTGCTTAAATATCGGAAAAAAGAAGATTATTTTTATAACTCATATAATACAGAGTGGAATGTTAGCAAGTTTATTAGAAATAATGTGCTTTATTTTTTTTTATAAACTGTCTGGTCGTCTATCCATTCCACTTCACTATAACATATTATAATAAAAAATAAGCTAGACTGCTAAAAGATAATATGATAAATATCTAACACATACAAATATTGGTGGGCAGTTGAAAAGAAGTCAAATAATACCTATACATGTAGTCGTCGGCTTACGACCTATGCGACTTATGACTGTTTGACTCTACGACCACAATCCGCGATCAGTTATTCGCTTGAAAAGCCTTTTTGTTTTATCCAATGCAACAATTTTTTTCGCGAAATGTAAATTTAAAAGATCACATGCTTACTTACACCAGAGTAAAACCTTTTACGTGTTCAGTCTGCAAATCTTTTTTTGCACACAAACAGACATTAAACCGTCATTTGTTAACATACAGTGCCACAAATCTTTTTCATGTCTCTACTGCAGCCATTCGAGTTCTCAAAAAGGACTTTTAAAAAGTCATATGCTTACTCACGGTGAAGACAAACCTTATTTTTTAAAAACAATATTAAAAACCGTCATATGTTAACTCACAATAGAAACAAACCTTTTTCATGTTCTGACTGCAACTCTGCTTTTGGACCTAAACAACATTTAAAACATAAACGTATATGTAACGACTTTTCTGAACTTATTACTTCATTTTCGTCGTATAATAATATCATCACGCGGCGCAAGTAATGCGCGTATATGTTAAGAAATTATTGCGTGACTTACGACTTATATAGGAACCGACCGCGCTCGTAAGTCGATGACTACCTATACAGGGTATTAAGGGGTGTACTTGACTTACTTTGACTCAGTGATGGGTGAGGCGGTTAGTTGGCTAAGTGACCAGCGACGACACATAAAAAAATTGTTTAATTTGAAAGAAAAAAAAAGTACTAAAAAAGTGTTCGTTTAACGTCCCTTAACACATTATTATTATGTGCTCTAGTAGTGATTTTTTCAGCGAAAACGGCAATGTGGAAAATATTAAATTTTGAATAGCGTCCAAGGGGTTGGCTCCATGAAACTCGAATATTAGATAGCAATTAAATCTTAAAATTAAACAGGTTTTTGTTTGACCCTAAAAGTTTTATTAATTTTTTTTTATTTATTAAACTTAAAATTATTTCAATTTACGTGATCTAATATAATCATACATTTTAACATTAAAATGATTATTTTATGACAGCTAATCACAGCTAATCACATCTAATTGGCCTTATAATATCTGCAAATTTACATATTATTTCTACCCAAGATCTACATCTAAAAATAGGTAGGTACTTGTATTCCGATATCTTTCGTACGTACCAAAAAATCGATAATAAGTGCATCATTTTAGCTTCTCACTTTTTTAGCTGATGCTCGGATTCAAAGTCGAAAGTTTTCGACTAACTATGTAATGAGATTGACGGCTTGTAGCGCAGAGGAATGAACGAACCGCACGGACGGATTAAGGGCTGGCATTGGGGAATGAATTAGTAACTTTTGACTACTGTTTTGTGTCTTACCTCGCACTGACTTGATTAACTCGCGAGCTGCGGACATAGGATGGGGTTGCGTTTCGGATTCGGACAGATTCTGAGATTGACGTGGACGATGACGTCTGACGTCATTTCTTTATCTGAGATTTACGAGGGACGATGACGTAACAAGTTAAAATAACTTTTGTTTTAATTCCTGAATAAAGCGTTTCGGACAATCTCGATAGCGACAGACTAGATACCTGGGACGCGGACATGGAACCGGACCGGACGGCGGGGACCTTAGGACCATCTCAGGACTATTGATTAGGACAAATGATTAATTCCTTGCGTGAAAGAGATGCTCGAACAACTCGGCGGAATCGCGGCCGCGATTCGGGTGTTTTTGGCGTTTTTGTTTTAGCGGCGCGGCGGTAGCGGGATACGAGTCGTTCACAATACCGTCCATCGACCATTTCGCGGCGCGCCACAAATTGAATAATATTTAAAAACATTATTCATTGAAATAATTCAGCAGTAAAATAAATAGAAATTAAAAATGTATGGTGTCGTTAGAAATCGTAGGATGCAAGGCCAAAAGTAAGGAGTGAAGAATCAATTCCTTTTTAAATTGAGAATCAGATCGAGCGTGTCACAAGATTGAATTTATTCATTTAATTCGGTCATTCAATTTTGCCCATGTCTAATATGGGGGATACGGGAGAGTGATCGAAACATAGTATATATATATATATTTTTTTGAATTGTAACTCTTAAAATGTTTCAAACAATAAAAAAATAATTTTAAAAAAAGATTTACAATTTAACCGAAAATATTATGTTTAAACCTAAGTAGAAACCAACTAATTTGACAATTATTTTCAAAGCACCATTGTATCCATGCTGTCAGATTTTTTTTTAAAACGAGTAATTTCTGAGTAGTAGCGAGAATTATACAGAAATCAGTGAAGATCAAAGTCGATTGTAGATTCAAAAGTCGCCACCATTTTACTGTACCTAATAATCTTTTTTTATTTATTTTCAGGAACAGTTAAATAATGTTGAACTTCGAAGAATAACGTACGAGGGAAATGGATCTCTTCAGGTAACATCTAGAAATTATTAATGACTAGCGAGCTCCACTAATAAAAAAATTGTTTCTTCCTGCGTGTCTTTTCCCATTTGTCCCGTTCCCCTTCCTCCTCCCCTTCTCCATTCATGTCCCGTTCTTCGCATGCGTTCCCCATTCACCTTCCCCCCTTCCCCGATATCCCTCTCTCCTCTTCCGCGACCTCCCCTCCAGCGATCCCCTCCTCTCTTCCGCGTTCAATAGTCCCGGTATATTCAGATTTTCAAACAGCTCGCGTGCCACCTATTGAAATTTTTTTACAAATTTTCTATTAAAAACATAAATGTTTGTATATTATAAGAACATTCAATTAAATTTGGTATTTTAAATTAAAATAAACATAATTTTTGATTAAATTCAAAGTAATCGATTTTGGTTAGTACCATAAGTGAGTACTTCAAATGAAAGAGTTTCGAAAATTGAATTTTGATTGAACAATAATTTTTTTTACAAAATCTCATTCTCAAATTGTAACATTCTTGACAGTTTCGTAAGGGTTTATTTATTTACAGACAAAATCTTCAAATGAATCTAGGATTTCGTTAATTTTTTTCAATAATTTGGTCACTAGCGCGGAGGGCGGTTGTGCTGAATCCATATATTAATTTCTTAAAGTCAAGAAATTGTACCTCCATGTGATGTAAAAAATAAATAAATAAACTGAAATATCGCACAAAACTCTAATTTGGGGTAAGTGAATTACCCCCCTTCGGAACGGGAGTTTTAACCATGATTTAGAGATTTTAGAGCATTATGGTTATGTCTCACTATGCTATATTCTCAAAGCTTTTTTGGACGTGGCCTATTTAGCTATAATCTTACTCTCCCCGGCAGATCATCTAGGCCACGCTCACACATACAGTATATTATCTGTCTCTATGGGATCTTATAGCGAGCGATATGGTGATATAGGCCATCACAAAAAAAGCTTCGAGAACATAGCGTCTTGTGACACAATAAATTACTAAGAGTGTTAACCATCATTCAATTTTATTCTGAGTTAAAAATTTGAGTAAATAGGAAAGTGTGAATTTAACGCGTTGATACATGTTTAGAATGAATTAGAGATGCCATATTTTTACATGTACAAATTTCAATCTATCATAAGGTATGGAATTACAGCTTGGGGACTTTCCTGCAAAACAAATGTAAATCATGTTCAATCAATTAAAAATTCATTAGTTAAATTATTAGCTCATAAAAGTTCATACGAACAAAGGCATAATATTTCATACTTTCACCAGAATCTCAAAATTCTCTGAGTAAGAGTGATTCTGTAGTATAAAATTATATTTCAGCATATGAATAGCCCTATATACATAAATAGACTGGACCACACTTACAATACTCGTTTTACGTTAAATGAAGGACTAATCGTACCTAAGCACCTACACAAATATGGACAAAGAAAGCTTGACTACATGATGCCTAATTGCTTAAACATGTTACCTGCCAAAATTAAACAATGTACAAATAATGTAAAAACAAATATTATGTTGAAAAATTGGCTCGCCGAAAGAAATAGTTTGTATTTGACTCTGATACAAAAAAATTCTAACTGCATGGTAGTTTTATTTTTTAACTTCAAAGTAAAAGCACTTAAAAGTAGTTTATTGGGACTTTTCTTTTTCTCCGTAAGTAATATTTTTTGTATTATTTTATTTCCTGTCATACTTTTCTTTATAATAAAAAGTCTTTTTTCTTTATAATAAAAAAAAAATTAAATTAAACAAAAAAATAAAAATTCTCCTCAAACCGTTTTAAACAAAAAATTGAAATAAAATGTTGTTGTAAAAGCATCGATATTATACAGAATTGGCAAAAAAATTTTTAAGTTTAATATATTTGTCTTCATCTAGAAAGACGGAAAGCTCGACGATGGGGAAGAGGAGAAAGATGAAGAACAGGGAGCCTTTGCCAAGATGATGACCGGAATGGGCACCAGCACTTCCGGTTTCATGACCCGCCACCGGAAGCTGATAAGATACATCGCCCTGGCGGTTCTGAATCTCGCCGTGTTCGGATACTTCTTCTGGGCGCTGGACTATTGGTACACTCGCGGTGAGAATTATTTATATTTTTTAAATATTTTGTTACTGTAATGTATTGAAAGGGCTGCTATCGGATGCCGACAGATGCCAGCAGGAGTGTACGGGTAGGAAATGGCTGTCGAGAGCGGGCTTTCGCCAGCCTACCGATTAGATTCAATTAGCAGCCAGTGTTGAGAGGTCGTGTGACCGTTAGAATAATTGTTGTAAATACGTAAACTCAAAATAAACCAGTTGGTATCAAGGGCCTATTGTTATTAAGAAGTACCTACCCCCCACCGAACTACTATTGTTTCAATGTAAATAATACCAAACATTCATTTATTAAAAAGGAACTTTAGGGAAAACATAAATGATCATCCAGTTGATTAGTTAGACATCTTTAAATACTAAGTTTTGAGATAATGAGGAAAGCAATATTCGAATGGTTGCCATAAATCAAATACATATGATTTACGTGTGTCTGAGTCTTACATATTAAATATGCTATAAAATAACACCGGAAAGCATAACGCTCCGGTACATTAGTATGACATTTTGAAATTTTCTACTTGTAACCCAGAAAATATTATTCTTTTGTTTATTTCACTACAAATATTTATGCATTATAATCGAGTGGTGTTTGTGAATAATCTGAGTACCTAATAGAGGTCTTGATCGTAAAGTGTCTCGATGTTAGCGTGAGTTGATTGTTGAGTAATTTTTTAGGATGGTGCTTGTGGTTTCATGTTTAGGAAGGATTGTGATTGGAAGGATGCCGGAAACTAAATAGATATCCCTGACATTAGTGTCCCATCCCCATGGAAGTCCAAAAACGGTTCTGAGAGCTTTTAGATTTTTTTTTTAATTATTGTAGTTCCTCGTATTTAATTATAATATTTACTTATTTTCTTTTGATATACATAAAAGTAATAATTTTCTATTTGTTTCAGACCGGTCAAGAGAATGGCAGTTTTGCGACGGGTTCGGAATGCTCCTAATTCTTTACACCATCGTCTACTTCTTCATGCTTTACTTTCTTCTAGTCAAACAGTTCTTCGGAAAAGCCATAAGTCGGACCATCTTAAAACCCATCTATAAAATATACACCGTTATTTGGAAGTTCTGGTAAGATTTCTTTATTTTTTATTTACTTAGTCCAAGTTGTTTTACAGAAATTCAAACGTAACATTGTTATCGATTGGCCATTCAGCGCCATTTTGCCCCGTTGAAGGCCGATTCTAGGTGCATTTCAGCTTTCTATCAAACTATGATAAGGGCCACTAACCAGCCAGCGGCCGAGAATTCAAATTTCGTCGAAAGATGTTGTAACGATCATATAGAGCGGTTCCAACGAGAAAGATTATTAAAGACTATTCTCCGTGCCAGCTTTTTTTTACATGAGCTCCACACAGGAGGCCCCGAGGAAAATAATTTTCCTGGGGGCCTATGTCATCTTTAGGGATGCTATGTGGAGGGTTTTTTAGGGAAATGAAAGAGAGGAGAGTGCTGGGAAAAGGGGTGGGTAGGAATTGTTTTAATTTATACCTACATTCAAAAGTGCTGAAAGGCGTGCTGATAAAACTATTAAAAAGAATGTAAAAAATCCTTAAGTATATTAGTTTGTAAGACCGTAAATAAATAGACAAACTGAAGTATTTTCTTCACAAAACACGTGCGCGTATCTTTTATGTAGTGATTTTATTTAAACTAAAATTAAAATTCTGAAACGTAGCTTTCCAGATAATTTGTTGATTTATTGTACTGCATGATTATATGATTTGAAATGCGTGTTGTATAATAAAAAAAATAGTTTGAAAATTTAACAAATCTGCCAAATCCTACGGTAAAACCTTATTGTTCTAAAAACAAACATCTTTTCTCAAAATTTAAAACATTGCTTTATTAGATAAAAAAAACAGTCTTTAGAAATCAATTTATAATTTTTTTGTGAAAAAGAGTCAACACGTCTAAAATTTGATTTAAAAATGACGTATTTCCGGTTTTGTCTTATTATTCCCTCTTAAGCTGAAAAATTTAACAATATGATAGTTGTCTTCTGCTGATCTCAATTTCTTCAAAAGCTTAAAAGAACTTAGAATCGTAATCGGCCTCCGTGGTCGAAGGGTAAGGCTCTTGACTAGCAATCTGAGGGTCGCGGGTTTAAATCCCAGCGGGTGTTAATTTGTGTGATTTTCACAATAATTAATATAGTATACTCGTAATAATATATAGAGTATTTGTGATACGTTCTAGAGTGGAAGATGCTCTCAATATCGCCCTGATGTAAGACCACCATTCAGTTTTTCATTTTCGTTTAGATTATTATCATTAACTTCTTCTTCAATGGTATATGCGTTAGCTGCTTAATAGATCACCTAGTGGAGATGGCAGAAAATTTTTCGCAAATCCACTACGAAACACCTTTAAAAAATGTTATGAGAAGCATCGAATCGCTTTCCAATGATATTAATAAAATCAATAAAAAGCTGGACCAAACCCCTCAAGCTACAACGTATGCGACTGTTGCAGCTAGGCAGAAAACAACCCTTCAGAATCATGCCCTAATAATAAGCTCCGACGACCCACAGAAAAAATCAGCCGACATTGAAAAACTCATCAAAAAGCACGTAGATGTTCGCACTCTGGGGATCGGTGTGGCACGCATGCGAAAATCGAATAACAGCGACAAATTAATCTTCAACATGGCTTCCCTGGAAGATAAACGTAAATTTAAAAGAGAATTGAATAAAGGGCTACAAGGCAAAATAAATATAGAAGAAGGAAAAAAATTGAATCCTTTGGTTATTATTAGAGGCCTTATCAAGGGAGCTACTAATGATGACCTAATGCATTCCCTGGAGAAACAAAATAATGGGATAGGTATTGATTTCTCGGAAAAAATATCCATTAAGTACAAAAAAAATCACAGGAATACACTTCTCTGCAATACGATACTAGAATTATCGCCAAAAAATTGGAAAAGCTTGATAGAAGCTGGGCATATCAATGTGGGATACCAACGTTTAAAAGTGGAGGATCAGTCACCATTGGTCCAATGCTATAAATGTATGGGTTTCGGACACACCCAATTGTTTTGCAAGGAAGAAACGGCCTGTGTTCACTGCGGGGGCAACCACAAATTCGAGGCCTGCCCTAACAAAAAAGAGCAGCCTACATGTACCAATTGTAAAAATTTAAATCATAACGACCACAGAGCCACCAGCTCAGAATGTCCAATTTGGAAGATGATGGATGAACGTGTTAGGGAAAAAGTGGACTACGCCGTAATTTGTTGAAAAAGATGGTGACCAATCAATCATACAAAGGAAGTACCAATCGGTGGATGATTATATGCCCATAAAAAATAGCTTGAGAGTCCTGTACATTAATGCCAGAAGTATTAGAAACAAAATAGACGAAATAGAAGAAACGCTCAAAAGAATAACGGATACTGTGCACGTTTTAGTTGTCACCGAAACTTGGCTGGGAGATGGAGAAGGATCTTTATTCAACATCAATGGCTATCAGGGCAATTTTGCTTCCCGGACTACTGGAAGAGGAGGAGGAGTGGCGATATATACTCACAATACATTTAACTGTGAAGTTATTGAAAAGTGGTCAAAGAATAACTCTTTCTTAGGTGTTAGGGTACAATATAAACATTTTAAACCTTTAAATATATATGCTATATACAGGAAACCTAACAATAATATAAATGATTTTCTAATATATCTTGAATCTATTTTACAAAAAAGTAGCCTAGATACACTCATCTTCGGGGATTTAAACATTAATGTTCTTAAAAAAAATGATACAACAAAAAAATATATCAACACTTTATTTTCATACAACTATTTCATATGTAATAATACACATCCCACGAGAGTCACTGAAACCAGCAGTTCTCTATTAGACCATATTATATCAAATAGAGAAAACATATCTTCAACGACCTCCAATATTGATAACCAGATAAGTGATCATAGTATAATGATGTTAGACTACCAAAACTCTTTGAAACACCACTCTAACAACAGAATACCACCAAACATAAACATCAGCATCAATAAGAGGACTTTGAGAACATATCTTGAAACCCAACCGTTTTCTCATGACACCACCAATATAATCGAAAATTTTAATCAATTCTTTAAATATATCGAAACAGCAATTAACACTTGCAAATTTAAGCCAAGGATACGAATAGGAAACCCTAAGCAGGGTAATACACCATGGTTTGACAAAAAACTGGATCTCCTTATTAGAGAACGAAATACTAAATACAAACAATGGAAGAAAGATCCACAAAACAGTCTTCTTATATCACAAAAAAATAAGTCAAGAAATTTGGTTACTAATTACAGACGTTTCGCCAAAAAAAAATATTACACAGATATTTTTAAAGAAAACATACATAATCCAAGACAAACCTGGAAAACAATAAATTCAATCATAACTAACAGTCCAAAGAACTCTACAAATAAAATTGAAACTCTTACCATCAATAATATAGACATAAATGACCCGAAGCAGATATGTACAGCGTTTAATGACTTTTTTACATCGGTTGGTGAAAATTTAGCTGCGAGTATCCCATCTTATGCAGACGACGTAAATACAATAAACATGGAACCAAAGCCATTACAGTACCTCTACATGGCCAATACAAACAAACTAGAAGTTTTAAAAATTATCTCAAAACTAAAAACTAATGCATCTCCAGGAGTCGATGGTATGACAACCAACTTACTCAGATTCTGTAAAGAAAAATTAGCGGATCATCTTGTTATTCTCATTAATCAGTCATTAGTGAGTGGACTATTTCCGGATCAACTAAAGCTTGCAAAAATCGTTCCAATTCACAAAGAAGACTGCGAAAAAAATCCATCTAATTATCGTCCAATATCAATACTCTCAGTCTTCTCCAAAGTATTTGAACATGTAATCAAAAATAGACTAACAAAATATCTCACAACTAATAATATTCTCACGCCTCAACAATATGGGTTCAGAAAATTCTCCAACACGAAATGTGCTGCCTTTGATTTTATACTAACTCTTCAAAAACACTTAGATCAAGGAAAATATGCAGCGGGCATTTTCATTGACCTCAAAAAGGCGTTCGATACGGTTGATCATAAGATTCTGTTAAAAAAGCTTGAATATCTGGGCATCGTGGGCAACAATCTAAAACTTTTATCTAGTTACCTTACGGGTAGGTGCTGTTCGGTTGTTATTGGAAAAGATTCAAGTGATCATAGAAATATAACATGTGGTGTACCACAGGGCTCGATTCTCGGGCCATTATTATTTTTAATTTATATAAATGATATTGCAAAATGGGGAGTGAAAGGTACACTTCAACTTTATGCTGATGACACAATATTATTCTATCATAATACTAATTTAAACGAAATGGAAAAGGACATGGAAAGAGATTTGGCTCATCTAGCCGAGTGGTTGAGAATTAATAAACTTAGTCTTAATATTAAAAAGACTCACTATGTGCTATTCGGGAATAAGAGAGAACAACGCCTAAACATTTCCCTTGGACTAAACAAATTGGAACAAACAGATGTCGCAAAGTATCTAGGACTTTTAATTGACTCACGGCTTTCATGGAAAAATCATTTTGACCATGTTAAATCAAAGATTGCTCCGGTGACCGGTGTAATGTACAGGCTACGTAGATTGTTTCCCACAGCCATACTGCGATCATTGTACTATGCTATGATTCACTCCCACTTGGCATACCTTTCGGGTATCTGGGGTTTTGCTACCAAAAAATTGATATCGGAGGTACAAATAATCCAAAATAGAGCCCTACGTAACATTTTTGGCTTGCCTTGGGATACACATGTTAAAGATATTTACCGTCACGCACTTGTATTACCATTTAAGATTGTTCCTAGCTTTGAGATAACAAACACCATCTTAAATATTATGCAGTGCAACACCCACACAAATATAAAACTGAACTATAACAACGACGTTCACCAATATGATACACGACAACACAACAAACTACATTTATCAAAAATACACTCAACAAAGTTCGGACTGAAATCATTAGAATACATTGCGTACACTAACTTTAACAAATTGCCTGAAGAATTAAGACAGGTATATTGCCTCTAACAAATCTCGAAACGATATATTGAAATCCTATTTTTTCAAATGTTATTTTGAAAACGAGTCATAAGTAGGTACCAACTCTGTTCTGATAGCTATCCTGATTATCTCCAAGTACCAAACTTTGTACATCCAGATATGATGGACGCAGTTTATATATTTTTTAAATCTTGTCATGCATTTAGTATGTAAACATCTTGTATTAGGTCTGTATATTTTTGAGCCCGTACCTTTTATTGTATTTTCCTGATTTTGTTTTTTTTATGCATTTCTATAGTCCATCATGGAGGATACTTTATTTTAACTTTTTGACACCAACAGTACAAAAATCAAATGAGTGGTTATACTATTATTCATAAAATCTTATAAGACATGTTTCTGTGAAATATTTGTAAAGTGATTCTTCATTTGTTTGTGTCTGTATGTTGCTTCTGTAAAATGTTTTGTAAATTTTTTCTTTATTTATTGTGTCTGCATATTGGGTTGGGTTGTGTTTATCTTTTCAAATGTACCAATTGGCGATTCCTTAATGAGTTTTGATAACTCATGGGAATGCAACTTCGTTGTATGTTTTATTTAAAAAAAAAAATAAAAAAAAATATTACATTGATGGGAATAACCTTCAAAAGTTGTAAAGAGAGAGTTTTTTTTATAAAATTGAATATTCTCAATAGTTCCATATAAATAAAAACGGATATATTTATCCTTGACGCTATCCAGGTTACAAACCAATTCTTGGAATGATTGTTTCCGATGAAAAGGGTAGTTGCCTATGATATGGAAAATAGTTTATTTGAAGATAATATTGTTCATTCTAAAATTTGAAATATGAGATTGACTATTATGAGGTGTGACAGTAGGGCGCAATGGCGGATTTGGTAAACGCACGTCCCGGATAGACGAGAGGTTCTGGGTTTGAATCCCAGTTGCGAATATTTTCTTTTTCTGTTTTTCTGTGTCTTGTTCTCTTCAATATTTTCGTTTAGATTATTATTATTATCTTCTTCTACAGAAATATTTTTTTTTATTTAACGTAATTTTTCAGGTTTGTAAGGATAGGTCTCTACGTCATCGTCGTTGTCGCCCTTGTCTTGTTCCTCGTCTTCGACACTGAAGGAACCAGGGAACGCCTCATATCCTTGCTCGGGTTCTTCGTCCTTCTACTGCTCGGTTTCATCTTCTCCGCCAAACCCACCAGGATAGTCTGGCGCCCCGTCATGTGGGGCATCTTCCTGCAGTTCGTGTTTGGTCTGTTGACCATCAGGTGGACTACGGGAAGAGAGATCTTCGTGTGCATTGGCGATAAGGTAAAACATAACATCAAAAGTCTGTTATACAATCACTTTTCCAGCTTGTGAAATGCGTTTATTAAGATTTGTGTTGTTCCCGATTAACTTTCCAAAGGCTGAGTCGCAAAAGCCACAATCCCTAAATAATATTGTGGCAGGCGAACACTTCAGCGCGAACTTAACAATGAGAGGCACTTCGCTTTTGGCGACATGAACCTAAAAGGCCCTGAATAGAGCCATTCAAGAACGATTTAAAGTCACGGGGTGAGAGGGAAGATCAAAGATATTGGAATACAATTCTTTTATCTTTGCGGATTATGTATATAATTTTTTTTTTTACTTCTTTCATTTTATCATGACATACCCCATCCCCTATATCATGAAATACGCCAAAAAAATTATATGTCGTTAAACGCATTAACAGTACAAAAATAAAATTAAAATAGTTTGTTTTATACCATTTTTCATACAAATCATTTTAAAGTTATGCCATGAAGATGGCTGCCAGGCAATTTCCCCTCATCCTAGATTTGGCTTCAATGTCATTCGTGCAAAATGGCACTAATGCTCTGTCCACTTTCTTTTTTTAAACTTTTTTTTAAAAGAAAAACAAATATTCCCGGATTACGAATAACCCAACATTTTTAGAAAATCTCCTTCTACCACCAGAGAAAGTGGAAAACATTGTTTGTGTTGTGATGGAGGACTTAGCTAGCCGAGGAACCGAACACACGTCGCTCGTATGGGACCCAACCGCGATGCCATCTCAGCCACTGACCGGCCAAATTCCACCGGTCACTTGTCCACGGATTTTTAGGTTCATGATTGGCGACCGATTCACCAATGGGACAGAAACTCCTTGAACTTGCTATCAGCACCACAAAGAACTGAACTAGAAGAACACGAACATTGATTGTCGGTGATTTAACAGCTCTAGTCGCGCTGAAGTGATCGCTTACCGTATCATTAACAAACACCAATTATTATACGCCAAATCAATTGAAAAAAAAATGACAGCAATTTTCACCTAACCTAACGCAAATTCACCTTACCTTTCCAATTGAAATGAAATCTAAACTAACAATAGACCTAACCTGACTATACTGACCCTTTTTAAGACCTCTGCAGAATTGAGATTGTGCTTTAGTGTTTATTTACAGATGATTATGTACAAGATTTTGATGTGATCGAGAACTTGGCTACAAGGGAAGTGGGCTTAGGTATTCGAGGTGTTAATTATTAAATGTAAAAAATCTATATGTAACTAAAATATAAGCACCTGTTGACAAGCCAATTCAATTGGCTTAGCAGGACTTTTTTGTTGATTATAATATGTATTATCTATTCTTTCAATTAAAAATAATAAAAAAATTCAAGATTTCAGCTTTTGGGATATTGAATTAAGGATACAATGTGTCGATCCCTCTGTAATTTGTTAAAATTTGATAGTGGTATACTTATGGTTCAATATGAACCATGGTAGTGGTTGTAACTTGTAACTTTTTTTCATTTAGACCCAGCTGCAGCGTATTCGTTGACATCGTTCCAGTAAAAGTATTAACTTTGCAAGAGTTAGTAACCAAATTTGCCTTATTTTATTGTAGGTGAGCGCTTTCTTGAAGTATGCGGACGAAGGAAGTAAATTCGTCTTCAGTGACTTCCTCGTCAACGATATCGGAGTTTTCGCTTTCCGGGTAAGAATGAACATATCATATTTATTTTATTTTCAGTCCGAAGACCAATTTTAAATAATTCTAATCTCCAAAACAAGCACTAGGAAATCTTATAATGCTGATGGTGCTATTTCCTCCGAAAAGATGCATTAATGAATGTAAAACAGGCGTAAGATATCCGAGTTTTACCTATTGGTGTAAACAACGTAGTGTTAATCCAACAAACCCCTCTCCTTTGCAGTTAGTTGACAGTCATGCAATTAGTCGAGTATTTTGAGGGTCTAACGGTGGCTACCAAATTCTAATGTCTGAAGGATTAGCTGGTCACTGTTTAACATTTTTCTCAAAATTCAGTTATTGAAAAAAATAATCTAAAAAATCTTTAATTTTTCTCATCCAGGTCCTCCCCGTAATATTCTTCTTCAGTCTCATGATTGAGGTGATGTTCTACTTCGGAGGCATGCAGTGGATCTGCCTGAAGCTGGGCTGGTGGCTCCAGATCTCCATGGGCACCACCGTATGCGAGAGCGTCATCTGTGCGGCAAATACGTTTTTGGGAATGGCAAGTCAATTACTTACGACCGGATAGTATTTTCCATTGCATTATTCCTAGCTCGAGTTACTGTTTATTGTCTGAATAAGTGATTATTCACTTTAACATTTCAATTAGAGAGTGTCAAATAAAAGTAGTCCCAAATCGGTGACCTGTGGTACTCTGTTTCTCCTTCAAATAATTGTATAATTCGGGCATGGGTATTATTAGCTATCAAAATTGTTGTCATACACATTTAGTTTTTCTTAAGTGAAAACTTCTTTAACATCATTGTGATTTGAAACTCGATGAAACTAAAAATAGCGACACTAAAATGAGATAAACACATACATCTATAGGATTTAGCCTGCCAGATAATGAGATAGTATAATCGGTCTCCTCTTTGTGCGGTGCTTTGTATCCTCCCCACTCATGTATACTTTATTTTTCTGAAGGTTTCACTTCTACCGCGTGTGAATTGCACACGTTGTTTTTTTTCTTTACTCATTTTTAAATGATTTCTTCTCTCTGAGCACAATCCTGGATGTTTTCTGTCCTTATTATGTTTAATTTCATCCATAACTTTTCTTTTACTCTTTATCATTTATTCTTCTCTTTCCAGTCTGAATCACCTCTCCTGATCAAACCTTACTTTGCAGATTTGACTAAATCTGAGATACATGCCATCATGGCTTCAGGATTTGCCACAGTATCAGGTGAGTGCTCTTCTTCACAAATTATTCTAGTGTACTTATATTCTTAATGAGTGCTACCAAGAGAACAAAAAATTGGTTTCCAAAAGAAAAATAGTGCAGTTTAAATTTATTATAAGTATTAAGAAGTGTTGTAAAAAAGCTGAGTTAAGCCAAGTAACTGACCGCATGATTTAGTGAGATTATAGTGAGAGAAGTAATCGTCACACAGTGGTTGGATAAGGGTTATTATTGGTGAAGTACATACAATAATTTTTGCAAGTATCTTTTGGTTTAGCTGAATGATTTAAAGAGTTGAATATCTTTGACCGACTTTGATCATTCTAATTTATATTTTTTTATGTAAGTTTATCTAGGAAACATATAAAAACATTGTAATGTTATGTAAACCAGTTAAGTTTTATTTATAATATTTTTTGTAGTGGTTACTGATTAGGAAGCAAGTAGTTATTAACATTTATAATTGTAATATTTAAATAAATGAAGACAATATAAGCGAAACTCAATCGAAAATTTGGAAACAGAAAAATCAGAAAAACATATTGACACCTCTGGGACACGAACCCAGGACCTATTGCTTTCCGGGCAAACGCGCTAACCACTGCGCCACGGTGTCGATACGAAATTCTGTCATTTTTAACTGTACCATACTTCGACTAAGAACCACCTACATTATCTTCATTTTCTTTAACGCATATATTATTGGCAACTATCTTTATGTATGATTGCAAGATTATATTATATTATTGCAAGATATGCCCCAGAGGTGTCAATATGTTTTTCTGATTTTTCTGTTTCCAGATTTTCGATTGAGTTTCGCTTATATTGTCTTCATTTATTTAAAAATTACAATTTGCGGTTTTACTCATAAAGTTAAAATAAAAAATAAAATATTTATAATTGTGTACAGTATAAGTAAAAAACGGATTAAAAAAGTTATGCAGTAATAATAGTTTTGAATTAAGTATATTGTAGGGTTAATTTGAATTTAAACGTTTCAAGGGTACACTGGAAAATGTAAAAATCTCTTAGAGCAGCGTTTCTCAACCTTTTTCAGCCACGGACACCTAGGAACTCAAGCACAATTTTCAAGGACCCCCCTAATAAAAAAACAGCAATAAATTTGATACCATCTATTTTAGTACTACAAATACAAAAAAATACATTTTTATAAAAACAAAACAGTGTGTAATTCACACGCGGTAGAAGTGATACTAGACGGTTTCTTTTCTTTTGCTTGTTTTTTTAAAGTGGTTAGAAGATTGGATATTGATTTCAGAAAATAAAAATTTCGTAGGAATCGAACCCCCGTTCGCTTGATGTCTGTCTCTCTGACCGCTGAGACTTGTCAGGCACCTTGCGAACTACGCTATGGAAGGCACGTGCCGAGGTGCAAACTTACAGCATTATATTAGAACTGAGTATTTGTGTAGATCTGAGTTGTGACACATTTCCGTTTCACCCGAATTTCAAGTCACTAACGACGCTGAAGAAGTCTCACTTCAAAATACGTTAATAATTAACGTACAACAGCAACACCAACATTCACATTAATTAACGGTTAATTAATGTGAAGGTTGGTGTCGCTTTTTTGGAAATAAATTAGTGATATTCGGATATACTAAGTTGAAATCTCAAAACGGATTCCACTTGTAATCTGTTTCTGTATTTGTATTTAGTATATTCAAGAGGATAGAATACCCTTTCACAGAGGTATGTGGTTGAGAAAAGCAGTAAATGAGTGCTTCTCATTTACTCTTTAGATCAGTGCTTCTTTTGATGTTTCCTTATAATCTTCGTTTATTTAGCACACCGTTCGCTGTCGCACATTCGCCATGCTTACGAGATTTTTGGTGGCATTTATTTATTATTATTTATTAAATGATCCAGAGATAAGACTGCGGACCCCTAAACATAGTTTCGCGGACTCCCAGGGGTCCGCGGACCACAGGTTTAGAAACACGCGATAAGATTTAAAGATACGCCCGGTGTTTTGTGGATCAAGATGTTTTGTGCGTATTTCGATTTGAAATGTTGTATATAAAATAAGGTATTCCATCTGGTATTGAGTTTAGGTCAACAAAATGCAATCCTTTTTAACGATTCTGGGGAGTTAACGAGGCAGTTCATTGGGGAGTCAATAAGGCAGAAACAGTGCGTCAATTTTTATTCCACGTTTATAAAGAGTAAAATAACAGAAAATAATAACATTGATGCAAATCACAAAATTTTTGTGTTGATAATTTAAAAAAATCTTTTTCTCTTATATTTTTTTTTCAATTTAGAAGTACGGATGAGTAAGCATTAATGAGCAATCTAACCCATCTCACATTCAAATTTTATCAAATTTTTCAATGGCCACCTTCAATAAACATGAGAGTATCATTATTTTGCAAAATTAATTATTTTAGTTGTAGATCCTATCAAATTAACAAAGCAGACATATTTTTAAGAGTGCATTTGAATTGATACTCCGGAATCCGAAAACATGATAGATTAATGTAGTAGTTTGATTCCTAAAAAAATGGATAGAAACGCAAACCTAATCACACATTAAAAATATATCTATTAATTATGTCAAATTAGTCAATCATTTTCAATAAGACTATGAGTTCTGGATTGAGAGTTCTTAGTTCTTTCACTCACCCCTTTACCACAACCCATGTTTTGAAACCTACTCAGAAACACCTCGGAAAGGTCATTAAAAGCTATGAAAAAATAATTTTAAAATAGCCCTAACCTAACCTATTTAACGATTTTTTTTTATCATTACTCTCGTAATGACCTTTCTGAGGTGCTTCTGAGTTGGTTTCATTCTGAGTTGGCCGGTCACCGTTTTTATCGTACAAGAAGTAACTTAACAAAAAATATAAACGTAGATAAATGCCAATGGTCGGTACTTAATTACGCTAAAAAATATTTGTAGGAATACGTTTATATGGACACAACGCCGCCAGCGTTTCCTCAGCGTTTTGTCCATACACAATTATTCCCATATTTGCCCTGAGAATTTTGAAATTATTGCAAATATTTTTTACTGTAATATAAGAATCGACCTTTGGCATTTATCTACGTTTTGATTTTTTTTAATGAGTTACTTCCTGTATGTGTTAGAACCCTCCAAAAATCAATAAAATTGCTTAGTTTTAAAGCCTTCAACAGACATTCAGTATACACATTTGATAATGTATTAAAAAAAACAATACGTAAAGATATAGCATATTTTTTTCTAAAGCAGTTAATAGAAAACATCTTAAGAATTGGTCAAGTTTTGGTGGAGAAAGTAGGGGAATACAAAACCTAAATTTTGACGATTTATTCCGGTACAATCCTAATTCTCGATGTACAGTTGTCCCTTTCGCTCAATATTCGGGGGAACGACAGTGACAGCAACAGTTTTGAAAAATATCTTATATTCAAATTTCTCGGTGACGCGTTTCCTCCTAAAAGGTGGTTCGATTAACTGTACTATATTTTTACCGAAGGTATGAAAGAATCTGAATAAAAATTTGGCAATTTTGGGAGATATTCTTCAAGGAGTTTTTTTCCGTGGAGTTTTTTTGGAAGCCTGACACAGTCTCATAAAAGTTATGTCATATTTTTTTATACAGCGGTGAGAAATATGATTTAAACAGTATTAGAAAAATGAATACCGGATGTTTTAGGGATTAAACCAGAGCAGTGTTTCCTAAACTCATTCGATTCAGCCATTCTCATAAGTTTTGAATTTTCAGGATCCACACTGGCAGCCTATATATCGTTTGGCGTTCAACCAGCTCACCTTATCACGGCCAGTGTGATGTCTGCTCCAGCGGCTCTGTGCTACTCGAAACTCTTCTTCCCCGAAACTGATAAATCAAGGACTGCAGTGAGCACCATCAAAACGGTCACAAGGTGAGTTTCAGATTTTTTTATTGTTATTCAATAGACATATCCGACTGCCTAGGTTTATATGGAGTAATTGTCAGACTGTAAATAGGCTGAAGGTCCCAATCCAAGAAGTCGCTCCTTTCACCACGTGTGAAGTAAGAACGTTCTTTTGCCGTTATAGATAAGCTCGAGAGACTTCTTCCTTTGATGTAGCCGGATCTGGTCCAATGGAGGTTATCCACCACTTACCCGCCCTGGTATAAGTAACAGATGCTTACTCCTTCAAGGCTCTCGCAAGATTCTATATATTTTTTAAACGAAGCTACATTTATTTATTTTGAACTAGACCTCCAGTGCACTTTTTCAATTTGCAAACACCCTCGAAATGCTAAAATACGGCCAATTTGAAGAGATATTGTAAAATATTCATTGTAATTATTTCAAAAGTTTCCACGCTTTGTATACTTCGATTAATCACAAAAATTACTTAATATTTTCATTTCTCAACAAGAGTCTCTGGTCTCTTCAGAATTATTTGTTATTGACTTTTCGCGAACCGAAATTATTAAAATATTTCTTCTGAAACTATTGATCACGGGTTACGTGGTATGCCTGCAGCTTGTTGAAAGGATTTCATGTTATTTATTTTTATTTTGAACTTTTATGACTAAAACCTAAAATTGTAATATTTAATTAAATGAAGGCAATATTAGCGAAACTCAATCGTGTTTAATTTAAATATAATATTTAAAATAAAAACAAATATTCATCCCAGATTTGCAGAAATGTCAATGGATGTCGCATATTAAAAATAAAATGGATAAAATTTATCCAGACACTATCTAGATAGCATTTAGTTCGGGTTTGAATCTTGCAATCATACATAAAGATACTCATAGCAGCCAATAAAATATGCGTTAAGAAAATAAAGATATGGATATGTATGGTTCGACTAAGAACCACCAACAGTATGATTCAAAAATGACCGAATCGGATATTCAATTCAATTCAATTTATTTTGAATTGAATTGAATATCCGATATGGACACCTTGGCGCAGTGGCCCGGAAAGCCTAAGGTCCTGGGATCTTTTTTTGATTTTTCTGTTTCCAGATTTTCGATTGAGTTTCGCTAATATTGTCTTCACTTAATTGATTTCACGTTAGCCTATGGAAAGTACGGTTTAATGATACAACAGTGTGCACAAAGGAGATTGAATTAATTTTCATTCATATATCTTGGTTGATATATGAAAGAAAAAAATATATCTTGGTTGATCAAAAAGTATTATAATTACTATTATTCTTTTGCGCGTTTGCCCGGAAAGCAAGAGGTCCTGGGTTCGAGTTCCAGACGTGTCAATATGTTTTTTTGATTTTTCTGTTTCCAGATTTTCGATTGAGTTTCTCTTATATTGTCTTCATTTATTTAAATATTATTATTCTAATTATATAGATACTCGTCAGTGTCTCCAAGGCTAGTTACAATCGTCCTCTTTGGAATCAGCCTGGTCATCTACTTTTCTCTTATCTGTATTCCTTTGTTTGGAAATAACTCTACAGATACTTATCGCATGACTATGTTGTATCGTTCTTTTTATGTTATTGTTTTCTCTGCAAACATTAAGAAAATAAAATAAATTTCCTCAAGGTCTGAGTCATCTTTGTGGATGCTGTAGGGAAGTTGTTTTTAATGAAATGAATGTGAGGAAGTTCCGGAAAGGAACAAGGTACGAGGGGTGGTTAGGAATCTGGGGCTCAGTGTGTCCAAGAGTGACTGACGTATGAATCCATCCCTCCGCTGCGGTGCAAGGCGATGGGTTGAGATTCCGTCTGGAATGGTCAAAAAGTCTCTCTAAACTAGTCACTCTCGATCCGGCCCGCCACGCACTAAGTTTATACAAATCCGCAAAAGAAATTTTGCATTCAAAGTTCATGTTTGAGAAAAATGTCAGTTAGAACCTTGTCCAAATGAAGTGACGATTTGTTGGTTTGACCTTGAAGATATGAAAAGACACATAGGTTTGCGACACCATCGACTGCAAATTGAACAATGTCAGGCTGTAGGCACCCTACCCCTGCGACCAGTGAACAAAATGAAAATTATTATTGATAAACTGGCCTTACTCCAGCTAAAAGGGATGGTCATCACAGATCTAAATCTTTGTTGCTGTTTCTTTCTGAATCTTTACTTCAACTCAACCTTCTCCTTTATTTTCCAGTGAACACTCTTCAGTGCTGGATGCTGCAGCCACTGGAGCAGGCAATGCCATACCACTAGTGCTTGGTATTGCATCCAATCTGGTGGCTTTCGTGGCAGTGGTGGCTTTCCTGAACGGAATCCTTGGGTGGCTCGGTTGGCTTGTTGGATTCGACTATATCAGCTTCGAGTGGATATTTGGAAAGGTGTTCATACCACTCAGTTGGATCATGGGTAAGTCATTATTTTTTATCTATTTTTAAATAATGATATGTTACTTTTTTAACCTCGAGCGTCTGCTGTTAATTTGGATTTGGTAGAACATAACATAGTTTCGCAGCAAGAAATTTAATATTTCTCTGTCCAAAAGATGTATTCATATTATTCATTGTGAATAACCATTGTATTTTGGTTTATTGCTAGTGTAGTAATCAGTTATGTTTTTTTTTAAGTGAAAACTTCTTTGGCACCGTTATGATTTGAAACTCGATGAAATTGAAACGAGCTACATTAAAAAGAGACAAACACATACATCTATAGGATTTAGTCTGCAATAGAATGAGATGATATTATCGGTGTCCTCTTTGAACGGCGCTTCGTAGAATAAAATCTAAAATAATGTTTAAACTTGATAACAATATTTGGCGCCTTGTCGATGCAGTGGGTCCCCGACCCGAATAAGACAAGGAGGAGAAGATGATGATGATGGTTACAATATTATAATAAATAAACCTTACAATAAGGAAATCCAGTGAAAAATATTATGGCTTTAAAAAAATATGTTCATATAGACCAAGAAACGCTGATTCTGAATATAAAAGTTTTATTTCATAATATTAAATGCAGAGTTTTTAATAAATTATTAAAAAATGCATTTTTAAACCTCTTCGGAAAACACAGCGTTAAGTTGGCATTACTGAAATGGTTAACCGTGACGTCACAGTTAACCTGTCACCTGTTATTGTATTGTATTGACATTTGAAATGACTTGAAGTGCACACGTACCTATGCAATTCAACATTTCGTGTTTTTGGTTTATTTTCATACTGTTTATAGAGATTTAGATAAATAATAGTTATTGTGTTTATTGAAACATAATTTAGGCCCTCAACAATTTACGAAAAGGGCTATATTTGCGGACAATCTGCAATAAATTTTGTCTATTTGAGGTTAAAGTCGTGTCCTATTTTGACATTTGCTTATGTATTTTCAAATTGTTTTTAGTATAGGGCTTTTTATACAAGTTGTTAAACACTCGTCATGATCAGTGTATTATAAATACCAGTGTTTCTGTATGTATTATACATAAAACAATGTACCGACAAAGTAACACCCGACACAAAACACGATGTCACATGTATTTGCAATGAAAGAGATGATTTATTGTTTTTATATTGCACTTTGATTAAATACAATAACAATAGCGGTGAAATGTGGACATTTTACCAATGTTTTTCTATATTAAAAGCAGTTAATCTTGAATAAAAAACACACCTCACACCTAAAAGTCATTATCCGCCATGATTATTCTGGTTTCTTCACAGTGTTGCCAACAGTTAGAAGTGAAATTTCCCTAGAATTTCACATTTACGCAATTACCTACGTAGCCACCCGATTGTGTAACACTAATCCTGTTATATGTTAATTAATATGATAATTAATTGGAAACATATCGTAACTTGGTAAATATACTAATAATACCGTGATTTTCCAAATAAAACACTGAACAAAAATTTAAAAGTACGAATACACTCACCACTGAATTAGAAACTGAATTCCAAATAATAAAAAAAAACACTTTGCAAAATAAAAATCATAAGCAACCCGCCGCTCATTTGTACCAAGCGTGGTATTTTGAAGACCCCCCCCCCCCCCGAACGTGTCACGTAGTATGGGTACGTTCCCTAATATCATTTTGAGTTGTCAGTGTTAAAAATAACATGGCATGTAAGTACATGAAAAATAATTAAGATTCATAGGAATTCCAAAAAATATATATACGTATATATATAAATAATACCAGTAATACTGTCATATGTAATAAAATTTTTGCCAGAGTTCGAAATTTCCCTAGATTTTGTCCTGATTTCCCTTATCCCAAAAAAATATTTTTCTCCCCTAGATCTAGGGAAATTTCCCTCGACATAACATCACTGATTCAAAATGACAACTTAAAAAGTAAAAAAAATTAGACCACCATAGATACGGTGCGTTTCTGGGAGTCTTTAAAAATTAAAACTTTGACAATTATTTTAACTATTAAAACTAACTATAAAAATAAAAATAAAAATGCAGTTATTTAAGTTTGAAGGTCTTTATTCATTAAAAAAAATAAAAAAATTGGACTGGAGTTCTCTATTATCCTACTCCTGATACTCTGCGTTCATTTCTTTCTCTCGAAGTTTAGTTTTCTGAAAGTTTCACTTCTACCGTGTGTGAACTGCACACGTGATTTTTTTTGGATTAAATAAAACTTTTTGTTTAATAATTTTTTTTTGTATTTAAAAGTTTTAAAATATTTTGTCTCTCGCAACTTTTTGAATTATCTTTAGCATTCGTTTTTACGCCTAGTCGTATTAGTGCCCAAGGCAGACCCCATCCAGTTATTCCGTACTCTATTTGTATTTTACAAGCATGGTATGTTGTTTGTGTTAATGTGTATCTATGTGACTTACGGCCGTTATTTCCAACTATTCGATGAATAAATCTGAGTCTTTGATCAGCAAGCGATTCGCCCGTTGGTACTAGAGTTGCATTGGAAAGAGCGCATTCGTGCAATTTAGAAGTGTTGAGCCAAAATTTCGGCTCAACAGTTGATTAGGGGGATATTCTAGTCTAAATCTAAACTTTACATATATTTCACGAAATTACACGCTGTTGATACTTCTTTTTTTCCCCATCTACTGATGGGGAAAAAAAGAGCGTGTCCATCTTATCATCTTGTCATCTGAAAAATAAAAAAAGGTAGATTCATCAGTACAATGTACAGTTCAATGTACAATCAGTACAATTCATCAGTACATCAGTAAAATTCATCAGTAAAATGGCATTAT
The DNA here is from genome assembly GCA_929108145.2 of Limnephilus rhombicus. Classification (NCBI taxonomy): domain Eukaryota; kingdom Metazoa; phylum Arthropoda; class Insecta; order Trichoptera; family Limnephilidae; genus Limnephilus; species Limnephilus rhombicus. The sequence continues at coordinate 19,715,205 of OV815296.1, read as the reverse complement.
GGTAGGAAACAGGAAAAATGAAAAAAAATCATCTCGCAAAACTTCTACAAAGACTTCTACAAAAAATTTAGTTTTACAGTTATTTTCAAAATTTTCCGAATTTTTAAAATTAGTATTTTTTTTTCTAGGTTCCTACCATAGAGGGATATATAAAAAAATCATGCCAAAATTCAAGAAAATAGGGTCAATTAGAACTTGAGATTTTGTGACAAGGGATAAAAACGCGTTTAATGTTTTGTTAAGTTTCAGGCAGTCTGATAGAACAGGACATATAACTTACATTTCTATGTAGAGAGGGGTTTTCATTTTCAGGTATTCTTTAGAAATTAGAGAGGGGTATTCATTTTCATGTAGTCGGAGCCTATTAACCGCCTTTTCTATTAAGACTCTAGTTAACCGGTCGAATTGCCACGACACTAAAATGAGTACAATTTTTAAAATAATTCGAATTTCAAAAAATCCTCTCAAGAAAAAAATTCTAAACAAGAATACCCCCTTAACAGGATTGGGAACAACGGCAGCTAATCGATTTTATACGTGGGCTGATTTCGTGATAGCAAACATTTCACTTCAAGATCAAAGTCGTACTTGTAGCATAAAAGGTAGTTTCGAGAAAAACGCGTTTAATGTTTTGTTAAGTTTCAGGCAGTCTGATAGAACAGGACATATAACTTACATTTCTTTGTAGAGAGGGGTATTCATTTTCAGGTATTCTTTAGAAATTAGAGAGGGGTATTCATTTTCATGTAGTCGGAGCCTATTAACCGCCTTTTCTATTAAGACTCTAGTTAACCGGTCGAATTGCCACGACACTAAAATGAGTACAATTTTTAAAATAATTCGAATTTCAAAAAATCCTCTCAAGAAAAAAATTCTAAACAAGAATACCCCCTTAACAGGATTGGGAACAACGGCAGCTAATCGATTTTATACGTGGGCTGATTTCGTGATAGCAAACATTTCACTTCAAGATCAAAGTCGTACTTGTAGCATAAAAGGTAGTTTCGAGAAAAACGCGTTTAATGTTTTGTTAAGTTTCAGGCAGTCTGATAGAACAGGACATATAACTTACATTTCTTTGTAGAGAGGGGTATTCATTTTCAGGTATTCTTTAGAAATTAGAGAGGGGTATTCATTTTCATGTAGTCGGAGCCTATTAACCGCCTTTTCTATTAAGACTCTAGTTAACCGGTCGAATTGCCACGACACTAAAATGAGTACAATTTTTAAAATAATTCGAATTTCGAAAAATCCTCTCAAGAAAAAATTCTAGACAAGAATACCCCCTTAACAGGATTGGGAACAACGGCAGCTAATCGATTTTATACGTGGGCTGATTTCGTGATAGCAAACATTTCACTTCAAGATCAAAGTCGTACTTGTAGCATAGAAATGAAAATTTTAAAAAGGTATGTTATTAGTTGTTGGTTCCAATTTTGTCCCGATGGGTTCCTCTAAAGCCGGTCGACGAAGTATTTGGAAATTCTAATCTGGTTTAAATAATATTATTTCCCGAGGTTTCCCGTTATAAAGTGGAGACATTAAGAGCTTTTAAAAATACCATGCCGATTCACGGTTACGATACCGCGACGACATTAAAAGACAATAAACATACAATCCTTATCCTTACGAGATACACAATGTACGTAGATCTATTACCTCCAAAGGAAAAAAGTCATCATATTCTTGTATCTCTCTCGTACATGGCACCGTGACGTCTCCTAAACCCCTAGAATATTACTAGTCATGACGATAATTTTGAAAGTATGGAATATAGTAAAAAAGAAAAATATTCAAATGGGAGTGAATACTACAAATTCTAAAAAGTCAAACGTCAATGCGCTGAACATATAATGCTGTAGCTTCTTACATACTAAATAGCAACAGTCGAAAATGAGACAAAGAGTAAGAATACGTCTGCACCCCCCCAAAGGAAACATACAGTCATTATCATACATCTCCCTCAAACGTATAAAGAAAATGAAATTTAATTTCCCTCGCCGTGGCTGAGCCGTAATAAGATATACCTCCAAAGGAAAAAATAGTACTTTAGAGGAAACAGTCACATGTATTTTGTGTTCCTCTTATGTCTCACCATTATTTAATATGTAAGAGCGCAGCATTATCAGGATGAGGAACTCAGCTTATTGCCTTTAGACTTTGGAATCCCGCAAGGCACAGTGCTCGGACCAATTCTTTTTTCCATATATGTTAATGACTTTGACGCTACATGGCCAAATTACTTCATATGCTAACGATACAATACTAATAATAATAAGTCACGGTACCGTTACCGTGACTCGTCATAGTAATATAAAAGCATCTATAATCGTTGTCTTATATTCAAAGTAACTTCGGCAGATCTTTATTAGTAACGCATATTGTTTAATATTTGCAGGAGTGCCGTGGGAGGAGTGTGAATTAGTTGGAAGTCTAATTGGCCTTAAAACTGTAGTCAATGAATTCGTAGCTTATCAAAGGATGGGAGAGTACAAGAAACAGGGGCTTTTATCGGTAAGTTATTATCAAAAATGGTGATTTTGGTTGTGTGTCTATCTGTAACTCTGGTTAAATTAACAGTAGAACTCAGATATGCTTTGATTTAAATGTTATTTTCAAAATTTGAACTGATAAATCGTTGAAGGCCTACCTATAAATAATTTTTTTACCAGATTTCTTTTGTATAATTTTCTTTATTACGAGTGCCTACCTACAATAATACATATATTTTTAAGATAAAATTATTTTTAAAAAAATCTATAAATTTTAAACCTATAAATGTGTAAACCTTATGCCATTGTAAGAAGGGCAGTATCAGAAGAAAGGGGTCAATTCATGAAGACATTTGAATTGGATGGCTCATTTTAGACCTTTGTTTGAATCATTTGTTTTATTTTATTTGCTGGTTTCAGAGTAGAGGCGAGGCCATCGCTACGTACGCCCTCTGTGGCTTCACCAACCCCAGTGCCGTGGGTATCCTGGTGGGTGCCCTTAGCGCCATGGCCCCCAGCAGGAAGAGGGACATCACCTCCGTGGCAGGCAGAGCCTTCTTGTCGGGCTGCGCGGTCTGCTTCATGACTGCCTGCGTGGCTGGTTAGTATAGCTGTAACCTAACCTTAATTTGGGAGGCGGATATCGGCACCACCGCCCCGGGAACCATTTATTGGATAACTAGCACACAAGACATGGATCACCTCAAGTCTACGCTCTGAAGTCTAGACGGATGCTTTTGTCCACCTACTGCGTGGGTCGGGCCGGATTGGGAGAGGCTGGTCGAGAGACTTTTGTCAGGGAGAGTATTTGACCTCTCCAGCCGGACTCTTTCGACCCATCACCCTGCACCGCAGTGGATGGTATAGATTCATACGTTCGTCACCCCTGAATACATACTCCCAGACTTTAACCCACCCATCAATACCTTTTTTCTTCGCAAAACTTTCTCGACTTCCTTTTTCTAAAAATACCCTCCATACAGCATTCGCTAAGATGACATAGGCCCTGAGGGATTTTGTTTTCTCTCAGGGCATCCTGTGTATAAATGAAAAAAATAGAATAGCTTTAACCTAATCTAACTTAACCTAACCAGCTCCGTGGACATGGCCCCGAGCAGGAAGAGGAACATCACCTCCTGATTATCTAGTAATTTTTTGACATTGAAAAAAATTTACGTTTTAAATTTGGAAAATTACTACACTATATTTATTTACCCTTCATAAAAAGGTCTTTTTGTGTGTTTTTTTTGTGTGTTGTTTTATGTTGTTTAGTTTCCGACAATACCGCCAGGTTAAAAGCAAACATGAAAAATGCTTTTTGCGGTGCCGCCATCTGTGGATGAAAAAATGAATTAAAAAATCTTTATCAGAAGGAAATTTTAACTATAATCTTGAAATAATTAACATTCTATGAACGTGTTGTTAAAGTATTAATTTTTTATATCGTTCTATCAATTGATGGTGTTTTATGAGTATTTCTTACTATTAACATAATATGCCGTTTGGTTTCAAATACTTGTAATATATTGTCATCGAATAAATTGAATGTTTTGACTTAAGTTTTGAAATTGCTACGATGCGTTGTAACGTATGGTTACTGGTTACGTAGGGTAAAGTTGAATGATGCAATTAATGGAATCTAATTATATAGCACGTCTGCCAATTTAAATGTATCTATTAACAGACTCGCGCATAGATTCCTTAAAATTAAAACCAGTTTAGTGTTCAGAATGTATAAAAATAATTCCAGTTGCCGATTCATCTGCTGACGTATTCGAGAGAAACCATTTTCCTCAATCTCATAAGGCTGGAGATGAAATTGCAATTGACGTCTGAAAAGTCGCAGACGCCTATGCAAAGAGCCGCGAATTCAGAACCCTGGCCTAGACAAACCTCACGCCATGAACTCGGGCACCTCTGCTAAGTCACCAAGCCTAGCCAACCACTTGGAGTGACCTTTGGCAAGGGTGTTATCATACCCGCCTCCCAAATTGATAATATGTAACATTACCTAACCCAGACGCCCCGTAGTTTTTTTCAAAAATAATAAAGAGAAATAAAGTGATTGTAATATTATTAATTAATACATATTTTTTATTTCTTCCAGGTCTCCTGATCCAACCTGGGGCCTTTGCTGGGTCTCCCCCAGGAAACTCTACACTATTTTTATGAGATTATTTAGTGATTAATATATATTTTTCGAATTTTTTCGAATATTCTAAGTTTTTTATGTGTGCCAAAACTCTGTAAATAAATATTAGTGTTGTGATATTATTGAAAATATTTATTCTTATTCATCATAATGAACAAAAACGAAAAATATAACTTTTATAACATGATACCGTGGAATGCAACAAATATAAGATTACACAACTGAAAATCAGGAAAAAGACGCTACTCTTCACGACTCCGGATTCGACGTGACTGGTACGAGTGCAGTTCCATTTAGTTGTTTCAGACTGAAGGGTTTGCCTGATGAAAGCCTACAGAAAAGGCATTAGCAGAAGATAAATAAAAAATATTTCATGAATAGGATGAAGTTAGTAAATTTTAGTTTTGTGCTTAAGGCTCTGCAACCGGGCCCGAAAAGAAGAAGATGGAGAGATACGAAATTACGAATGTTAGAGGAGAGTGCTAACATTTACAGCGACAAAATCGATGCAAAAATTGCGAAAATGTTTAATAAAACATGACTCGTTTAAAATAGAGCAAAAGTCTAGCAGGCATTATCTTAAACAGCATTTAAAGAAACACTGTGAATTTTTTCATACATGTAACTTGTAAAATAACTGAAACAAACGTGTTTATAATAATTTTTGGAGCATACCTTGCGATTTTTTTCTATCGAGGGAATTTTATATAATTTGCGTTTCGGCGTGGGCAAAGTCTAGATATTAGCTTCAAGAATAACATATATATTTTTAGAGCTTTAAAACTTACCGTGTTTAAGGGAAATATGTAATAAATCGGTAGAAATCGGGGTTGCGGGCCCTTAAGCAAGAAAGAATATAAAAATCATGAATCTAAAATAACCTAATTACAACCATACAGTTATACATTTTGAAATAATACTGTAATAAGCATAAATGAAACGAACGCTTTGTTTTTATGCACCTTGGCGTGTAACATTGTAACATGTGAATGTGCAATTCACATGCGGTAGAAGTGAAACCTTCAGAAAACTAAAGTAGGTAAGAGTGGGGAGACTGCGAAGCACTTTTTTTTTATCGATATGTAGGATGATTTTTGTCGTCGAATTCCAGTGCACATTTTTCTATACCTTTGGTCATCTTTATTACTTATTAGTATTTGTATTTTCTTCTTCGGAATCGCTAGACGTCGCTTTCTTTTGTTTTTTTGGCTATTCATTTTGGAGTGAATTGAAGATGATTTTATAAATTTTGTTTTTTTGGATTTCGTGAGATTCGATCCTTGGTATGCTGAATGTCCGGCCACTCATGTTCGTCAGGCCCTCTATACCACTAGACTAAAGGAGGCTTACGCGGGGCTGTGGATTTATCGTGTTATATATTGGAACTGAATACCCGTAAAATCAATAAATATTTTATTGTTTTCTCATTCTCTCGCAGTCTTAATCCTATAGATTTATGTGTTTGTCTCTTTTTAGTGTCGCTCGGTTCCGTTTGATCGAGTTTCAAATCACAACGGTTAAGAAGTTTTCACTTTAAAAAATTGCAGTAATTGAATGTACCGGGACTGAATGAATGTAACGCGGGAGGGATGTTCGCGGGGCGGTGGAAGCGGGACCGAGAAGAGGGAAGGTGACGATGGCGGAGGGAAAGGGGAAGCGGGGGCGAATGGGTAAGGACATGCAAGGAGAAATAATTTCTTTACTAAGTGGCATTGAATTAATTAAAGTTATTTATAAAACTTGGTCAGGTGCACAATAGTCGATTTTGTATACACAAAATGGTTGTTTGACTTATTTTATTCATAGTAATTTTATTTTTCTACCGTGAAAATTCACGGAAACGGTACCGTGAACACGAAAAAGGCAATAGACATATATTCCTTATCATTATAAAGCTGCAGCTCTTTCTTACACATTAAATAATGGTGAGACACACAAAATACGTGCGACTGTTAACTCCAAAGTATTATATTTTTGCGACGGGAATTGCGTTTCATTTTTTTTATACGTAAAAGGGAGATGTATGAAAATGATTGTTTGTTTCCTTTGGGGGGGTGCAGACATACGTTCATCGGTTTTCTCATTTTCGACTGTTGTCATTTGGTGTGTGAGAAAGAGCGACAGAATTATATGTTTAAGAGGGCATTACTAGAGAAAACCAGAAATATGTCATTTTCAAATCAGATTTTAGACGTATTGACTCTTTTCCACAAAAAAATATAAATGGATTTCGAAAAATTGTTCTTTTATCTAGCATACGCATGTAATAAATTTTGAGATTTTTTTTAAATTTTTAGTATAATAAGGTTATTCCACAGGTCGTTGGCACATTTGTTAAATTTTCAAAAAAGATTTTGTATTATACCGCACCCATTTCAAATAATATAATCATGCAGTAAAATAAATCAATACATTATCTAGCAAACACATGTTTTAGAATTTTAATTTTAGTTTCAATAAAATCATTAAAAAATATGTACGTACATGTGTTTCTTGACGAAAATTGGTCCATTTGTGTATTTATTTGCGCACTTACAAACTAATATATTTCAGATTTTTTTAAGATTCTTATTAAATTAAGACATTATTGAAAAATGATAAATACTTATAATCAAAAAATAATTACAAAAAGTACATTATTTTAATAGTTTTATCATCACGCCTTTCAGCATTTTTGTATGAAGGTATAAATTAAAGCTAATTTGGATTGAAATAAATTCGATATTGAGTTATAATTTAAAAAAGCTGGTACGGAGAATAATTAATCTATCCCATTGTAACCGCCCTACACGATCGTAAGAACAACTTTCGACGAAATGTGGATTTTCGTCCGCTGGCTGGTTAAACGCTCTTAAGAATAAATGCAAAACCGTCAGCGAATTGACATTTGACGTTTTTCTGAATTTTTGGAATTCACTCACACTTCAAAATTATCCTTGTAACTATATTCTATACTCTCAAAATTATCGTCTCGGCAAGTAGTATTAGTAGAGGTTTACGGAGACATCACGGTGCAGTGTGTGAGAGAGATGCAAGAATATGATGACTTTTTTTTTCCTTTGGAAGCATATCTGATATCTCCTTTTTTTAAAGAGCTGCAACAATAATATGGTAAGGAACGTATGTTTATTGCCTTTTTTACGCCACGTCACGATACCGGTACCGTAAATCTTCACGGTTAATATAAAAGCGTCCAATGAATTCTTTTAAGTATCGCCTTAAGGGGCAACTCACAAATTTTGTGTTAATTTAAATTAACAGGGGGGTTCAAGTTCGTCTAATATAAAATAACATTAGCAGACATTATGTATGACGTATCAGGCGTACCTGACTATTAAAATATTGAAGCGAACTTTTTCCACAATTCTTTGTCGGCCTTTCCTTGTTGTAAACTCGTCAGTTCAAAGACTGCGTAGACTCGTTTAATGGATGTTATCAGTCAATTCGTCTCATTACCATGCGTGTACCTTCTCGCAATGTTTGATTTGATAATGCAGATTGCATTGCAGAGGTAGTGTCTGCAGGCTGTATGTATACAAGTACCTAACTGTTTCGCAACCTCAAAGGCTGCATTGACTCAGTAATGAGTTGCTTCGCTGACATATTCAAGTACTGCAGGGAGTTCAAACCTAAAGAGAAAGTCACAAATTAATATAAATACATTATTACATTTCCAATACAGGCCTTAGAAACAATGGAGTATTTTTTTAATTAGTCCTTTTGTAAGTATCAAGCCTATAAAAATACTTTCGAGTGACAAAATCTCCTACTAATGAATTCATTTTCGGATAAAGATTCATTACAATGTGGCAAATTAAGTTCTTTAGAAAATAATCGGAAAACATTTTAATATTTGTGCCTGCAAAACCGCACTCTTTCTTTGACATAAATCAAAATGGGAGGCGTTCAATGAATTTGGAATTGAGAATCAAACCAATGCCGTTCGCATAAAAACTATGTGCATTTTATATCAGTTTTTTTTTCTTTATTCATAAAAATATCTTAGGTATACAGTTTTTACAAGTTTTTCGACTGCCACACTAGGCACATGCCCGTATTATGGTAGTTGAACATTTACCGCCCCGCCTGCGGTGAATGGACGTCGTTAGACTCTGCTTCGCTTGGTTCCGTGAAATCGATTTCAAATTCCCTCGTTATTATGATAAACAATAGATAAGAAAGGGGTTAATGTTTTTTACGGGTTTTTACGAAATCAACCTATGAAAAACATTTCTCAAATACCTTTTCCAACCTTTCCAAAAACGTCTTCACAAGTATTTTTAAATCCCTCCCAAAAAGAGGCGGGGATTCCGATGTCGAATTTTTCAAGGACTAGTGGATCACCTTAAGGTTATTTTTTTATAGTATAATACCTTACAAGAGTCTCAGCTGCTCCCTCTTCTGGAGGCAGTGAGACTATGGCATCCCCAATTGGGATATGTTGTGAGGCTGAAGGTAGCGGGGAGAGGAAGGAGATGGGAAGAGAAAGGTGGGGAAGTACCTGGCTATTCAGATCTGGTTACCAAACAAAGCAACGTTTCATTTCTGAATGGTGGTCTTACACAAGGGCGATACTGCGAGTATCTTCCACTTTAGAACGTGCCGCAAATATACTAAACATTAGTTTAAATGAATTAATTGTGAAATAAGACAAATTATTCAAATAAAATTTATTTTCCCACGCCAGGATTCGATCCCGCGACCTTCGGATTGCAAATAAAAAGCCTTACCGCTATACCACTCCGGCCGTCAAGGTTAAGGTGCCTGTAAACGATCAAATTTGTTTGTCAAATTTTACGTTTGCTCGTCAGGTGTTTGATGAGCAAAGCCTGGCAAGGCCGCAGACGTTCAAATGAAGTTTGTCAAATATTAGTTCATTTATTTACAGCTTTCGCCGGGAATTGTCTTTTGACGTTTATTGTATCCGGTCTGAAGTGAGGTGAATAGTGAAATATTTTGTGTTGTTAAAAATGACGGATACGGACAAAGCATTTCTTGCGTTGACATTAGCTATGTGTCTTAAAAAGAAAAAAAGAAGCTGTTGGTCTAGAGAATGGCTAAAATTAAGAGCTAAATATACCCATGAAAATTTGCTTATATAATATAAAATGCAATAAGAAGTCTCTTTCGCTTATAATATTCGATGACGCAGCACTCTATAGTGATGGCAACACGAAACTGACGTTTGTTTGATAAACACCCCCGCAAACGTTCAAACATGTTGTCAAATATCGTTCAAACTTTCCGTCAATCAGAATTTCTGACAAACACGTAGTTTATTTGACAAGCACATCAAACAAGGCCTTAGACGTTCAAATAATTTGACAAACACGTAAATTTGACAAACAAATTTGATCGTTTACATGCACCTTTAAACGGAACCTACGTTATAATCTACGCATTCACAGATGGCGCCAATTAAATTATTTTAATTTTTTTCAGGTTTTCACTTTGTGATGTCATTATTTATTTTACTAAACGACAAATAACTTTGACAAATAAATTTGTAACTTCAGTGTACATTTACTCCTGATGATGTGAACATTATTCACGAAACATGTAGATTGTGTATAAAATAAAGTGATGTAAACAAAGTTATTTGTCTTTTAATAAAATAATTATTTTAGGTTACAAAACTTTTTGCAAGTTATGCTTTAAAACATTGTTTGTTTAATTGAATTTGTTAACTTTTCTAGAAAGACTTGAGTTGGTTAATGGACAAAACTATTTATTCATACTTTTATTGTACGGGCGCAAAAAATTAATTCGCATTAATATTTAAAAAGTTTTTTTAACCTAAAATTATTTAATTGGCATCATCTCTGAATGCCTATGCCTACATTATAACGTAGGTTCCCTTAAACGTTAAACATGAATTGGGATCATAACCAAAAGTATTTTATGTTATTTCACTTTATTTATTAGCGTTATAAACAGACTGTACAAATTCATAAATGACAGTGATAAAAATATGTATGTCATTGACCAATAAAATAACGACAAATTGAAATTTAGAACCATAATACAAAAATACACAATACCTACACCTGATATAAACAATTCTGATAGAGTGCATCTTCTAACTTAAATCTACAAAACGAAATAAATGAAATTTTTCAAGGGTTTACATTTAAATTTTGATTTATTTCAAAAATATCTTTCAGGAAGTGATTTTATTTGAATTTGAACTGCTAAAAGTAGGAGAGAAAATTTGGTGATCCTAAAAATAAAAAAGAGAAATACAGAAATCAATGAAATATTAAGTTATTAGTTAAACATGTGGCATTCAAAGTGTTATATTTTTATGCATGCTGTGAATTTATCAAGGTTTGTGTTAATCGTGATTAATTTTTGGGTTACTACACCGTGTTGCACCTCCCCTTTCTTTAGCCAACATTTTGAGCAGCATCCACCTACGACTTGTAATTCGGTCGCTTCTACGACTCGTTCTTGAGTTGTAGAGCTCGGCTGTGGAATGATTTCACGGCCTCTATGTTTCCTTCCTCCTACAACATGGGTCTTGAAGAGACCCATATTTACTCTATCCTCTCCTCGAAAAAGCCCTCCAGACAGCATCCCCAAAGATGACATAGGCCCTGAGGCAAATTAGTTTCCTCCATAGTTTAAGTCGATTTCAAGTTTGAAATCGGTAGAACACGGACAAACAAAATATAATTTTTAATCTATATATATAAAAATGAATCCCTGTTTCCCTTGGTCAAGCCATAACTTCAGAATGACTTTACCTATTTCATTCCTCTTTTTTTTAAAGTTTTCTAATACTTTATAGAAGGTTCTTACGGCAAAAAAATTTAAGAAAATTGGATAATTTCAGAAAACTTAACGACTATTTTAACTTCGCATGTTTGACAGTTCGCGCATTTCATGAAATTGAATTTAGCTAAAGAATTATATACGGATTTTTTAAATTACAGATAGTTGAAATGTGTTAGGAACCAAATTTGATTGATTTTTCTTATAATATACAAAAGTGAATATTTGTAATACACGAAAACTAAAAATTTTAATAAAAAAATTGCAATATGTGGCACGCGAGCTGTTTGAAAACTGAATGTACTGGGACTGAATATATGGAACGCGGAAGGGGGGTTGCAGAACCGGGAGGCGGGAGCGGGGAGAGGGTGGGCGGTGAAGGTGAAAGAGGAACGCGGGAGGGGAAGGGGATGCGCAAGGGAAACGGGGACGCGCAAGAAAGGTCATGCAGGGAGAAACCATTTATTTCTTTGAATATGGCATTGCAACACAAGCCGAGAACCTAACATAACATAACATAACCCAAAGATATTGAAATACAATATTGAAATATAAGTAGATATCTGCAGTTTTTACTAGGTGGGACTGCGCTTCCGGGTGTCGCCGACATTGTTTACCAATTAACAAATAAACTGAATGAACGAATAATTAACGAATAAACCAAACGAACTTTAAACTAAATGAACGAATTATTTCCGTATTCAAAGTATATAAATGTTTAAAATGGTCTCCACACATAAATATTCTGAACAACAGAATAAGGAAACTAACATATATATTTAGATGTTTAAGAGATATTTTAAACTAAAAATTACTTAGAACCACATACTTCGCTTTCTGTCAATCAATTATACAATACGGCATTATAGGATGGGGCGGTACATATACAAATCAAACACAAACAATTTACATATCACAAAAACTAATAATAAAAACAATTTTAAAAAAACCCTACTCATATTCGTCAGAACTTTTATTCAAACAATTTAAAGTCAGAAAATTAAGTGCATTATACTTTTGTCACGCAACATTACAAATTTATAAAGATAATATTAAAAATCAAGTTGCACCATTTAAAAATAATAGAAGTCTTAGACAAACATCAATACTTCCCACTCCAAAATGTAAAAAAAAAATTGGACAATTGAGTCATAAATATCTCGGAGCAAAATTTTTTAATTCATTACCAGAAAAAATTAGAAACATGAATACCAATATAAAAATTTTTAAAACTCACCTTAAAAATTATACTGAAAACTTCGTTTAAATGGTAATTTAAATGTGATATAAATAAACTGAATGATATAAAAAAAGCAATACAATAACACCCCCCATACACACAAACCTTGCTTAATTATGGGGGTACATCAAATATATCTACTATGTAATTAATTAGTGTATAAAATTTTTTTGTAATTTATGTACCTTCTATTACTAATAAAAAAAAATATAAAAAAATATTGTTAACCAATACTAATGCACATCTTCAAAAAATCAATGAAATGAACAAATTCTTTTTGTATGCAAACTACTCTAATTGGGGCGTAGTCCGCCGACAGTTGCGCGGACACCATAGCATATCTCTTTTGTATTTGAATATCTTTGACATAACCTAACATAATATACAATTACGGGGGTTAACTGTCGTCGTATCATCCGTCTGTCGGTCACCGTTCTACTCGATTAGGCACTTTTCAGCCGCGCGAAAAAAAAATCGTGAAATTATAATCCGAAATCAGACGGCCTAAAATATACTCGTACTTTGGTCTTCCTGTCAAATGATCTCACGCCTTATCTGGTCAGAGTAGATTACTTACAGATTAAATAGGCCGACCTGTACCGCAGCAGGGCTGAGAAATGAAGCACCTTAGAAAAAATAATGTTTTATTTTTAAGATAATTTTTACCATTGAAGAAGACCTAGATCAAGCATGGTCGACCAATAAAACCTCTGAATACTGACCAAATCCGTCCTCTGTGGTTAGTTATCAATATTTGCGATCACGGTCAACAATAGGCCACTTGCATCACATTTAAAAAAAATTCAGGTTCAGGCAAATATTCTAAGACATTCTGTATTTTTTTTTTAATCGTATTTTTGAATCCCTGAGGATTTTTTGAAAATTTCAATCCGAAAAATCAGACCATTTTTTATAAACCGGAAAGACGGGACATAATTTTATAGGAGTGAAAAAAACGATAATTACTTAGCCGAAAATCATTTTAAAAAAAGAACGTTTTCCACCGAATTTTAATGAGTTTTACATTGAATGGCACATGAGAATAACGAGGCATACCAAAAATATTACATCTCATAAATATTTTTTTTCCTTGATCCATCTTATTGATAATAAATCATTATAATGTACAGCGTCTATATTACTAAATTTAATGTAATATACTTGTACTTGTAAATTATAATAATAATAAGAATATTATAAAATTTTATTTTGTTAAAATCAGCACCATAATCATTATACCTCTAAAACACGTACCGACATCATTTTCACGTTCTGAAGAGAACCCCGTACATCGTTAAATGTACGGGGTTCTCTTGAGAACATCTGTCAAAAAGTCAAACCAAATGATAAGTTCGCAGAGAACAAACAATAAATCTAGTGAACGAATTCAAAAATTCGCCTGAAATCAAAGTGAAGCCATATAAAAAAATAAATCAGTGTGGAATTTTACAAAATTAATAGGAACATTTTCGGAGACGGGACATTTTCATGTAGTGACGTCACGAGCCCAAATAATGGATTTATTTATTAAAAAAAAAAACTGTACATATGTAACATTTTTTGCTAACATTTTCGTAATCTTAGTAAAAAGATCAATCCACATGATTTTTTCCAAGTCGTTATGAAATCCATGCAAGTGGCCTATTATTATTGGTAAACAATAATTAATTATCGTAGATGGTTTGCATTGTTCTTTCTTCACAGCTTCGTGCATTGCACAGTCGTGACATATAATAATTATTTTTTTATGAACCAATAAAATATATTGAAAACATACCGCAACGATTGTCAACTCAGTGGTGATTTGGACACGTTTTCTAATTATTGCTCGATAGCTAATTCAAACAGTAATGGATATAAGAAACAACACACAGAGAGCAGTATTGTGTACAAAAGTCGCGCAGTAAACGAACAGCTCAATTAGTTTAATTTCCTCTTAGCTAAGGTATCTTACTAATATTATAAACGCGAAAGTTTGTATGATGCATATGATGTGTTTGTTACTTTTTCACGCAAAAACTACTGGACACATCTGCCCTGATGATGGACACTGTAACGCTGTCCGAAACATTGGATAAAGAAGAAGGTAGCGCAATACGTCATAACACCCCAAAAATAAATAACAAAAATGCTTTTGGCCGTGAAAATCTAAAATCATATCAAAACAACCATTTGTCATTTCTATCGAACATATTTAAAAATAGTTGTCGTAACCAGATCTCCCTTATTCACACCCATTGTTTTTTTGGTAATATTATAAAATCATCAAAACAGAATCAGAACTTTTTTCCATATCAAAATACCATTAGATTCTATGTCAGATTGAGTAAAAAACTGAGACCTCAAAAATATCCAGGGCGTAAAAGATGTATCTACGAGTATGTGTATATATCCATTCCATTGCTAATATGACTTTTAATCTGTCAAGCTGTATCATTAGTCAGTGAATAAATCTTAATTATAACGCAAGTGTATTTTTATTTCGTATTTTATCAAAACCGTGTCTAACGAGCCCTGGTTTCGACCATATCACAGTAAATTTACTAAAACAAATGAGACAACTAATATCAAAACCAATAGCACATATCATAAATAACAGCATGCAACAAGGAATTTACCCGAAAATATATAAAAAAACAATAATAACTCCGATTTTCAAATCAGGAATTGCAACCGACATCTCAAACTACCGTCCCATATCTATTGTATCAAACGTAGCAAAAATATTTGAAAAAGTCGTAAAGTCACAATTAACTAAGCACATCACTTCAAATAAAATTATTAATGATAACCAATTCGGCTTCAGAGAAAATTTAGGCACGCAAGATGCGATCGCAAAAATAACCTCAATAATATATAATGCTCTTGACTCGGGAAATAAATGTTTAAGTATATTCATTGATCTAAGAAAAGCTTTTGACAGTATATGCCACAAAAAACTAATCAAGAAATTAGAAAATATTGGAATTCAAGGAACAGTTATAGAATGGTTCAAAAGTTATCTACATGAAAGACACCAACACGTGAAAATTAACAATACATTGAGTGAACCCACCTATTCAGAATTTGGAATTCCTCAAGGGACAGTGTTAGGTCCAATATTGTTTATCATTTACGTGAATGAAATGCTTACAATACCGAAAATTGGAAAAATCATATCTTTCGCTGACGACACAGTCTTAATCATAGAAAAAAAAACTTGGGATGAAGCCTACCGAACCGCAAATGTAGAAATAAACAACTTAAAACAATGGCTGGATGACAACTATCTTTCCTTAAACTCTGACAAAACTTACTTCATGACATTTACACTATCAGACAAATTCCTTCCAATTATAAATTCCAATATAACTATTCATAGCTCTTGTAAAAATTATACTGACAACTGCAATTCATCTAAATGCACAAAAATTTCAAAAAAGAACAACATTAAATATTTAGGCATAATAATAGATCAACATATTAAATGGACAGAACATATTGCACAAACTATAAACAGAATACGTAAACTTTTTTACGTATTCCTACTTCATAAATCTATACTACTGAAGGTTTACTATGCATTAGCCCAATCAGTTCTGCAATACGGAATAATAGGTTGGGGAGGAGCGTATAAAACCAACTTAGCCCCACTTGAAATAGTACATAGACGACTCATCAAAATTATTCTAAAAAAACCTTTAGACTATTCAACTCAAAAAATATTCGATGAATTCAAAGTTTTACAAATAAACAGAATCTATCAAAAAAATGCGTTACTTCAAATCCATAAAGACAAACTAACAATAAAGTCATTTAGCACCAGGCCGAGAACAACAGGACAAATAATAATCCCTAAACTTAATACTACAACGGCCCAACACCATTACACATACTCAGCCATAAAATGCTTTAACGAACTCCCTAAAGATATTCAATCCGAAAAAAATTATAAAATTTTTAAGAAAAAAATTAAAATACATTTCACCACTAAGTAAGTTCATGTTTGTGTTATATTACGCCCACTTATATTTTCAATGTGTACACAGGTTTTATATTTTATAATTTAAAAAAAAAAAAACTTTCTTCCTAAAATAGTGCACAGGTATATAATTTTACAAACATGTTGTTTTTATTTTATTTTTTCATAAATACGCTCATGGTAACATCAATTAAACATATATCAAAATATCAATTGTGTTAGTACTCCCTCCCTAAACACGAGAAATTCTCAATTAGAGAGGTATTATTACCACCATTAAAAAATATTTGCATTACATGTACATAATTAAAAAAATAATTGTACTTATACCTAACTTTGTAAAATTGTAAAAATGGAATAAATAAATAAATAAATTAAAAAAAAAAAAAAAAAAAAACGTAGGTATCCGCGTCTACTCCAAGCAGACGGTGAAAAACGCGGTTGATTAACGGCCGCCGAGTTCATTCACAAGTAGCAAAAATACCTAACAGCAGTGCACCCGAGGTTTGGTACTTTACCCTTAAATAGTAGTCACTATCCACTGGAGAATTTTTGGCCACATGTTGGCCAAATCGCAAATACAAAATGTGGCCAATTTGAACAGATATTTTATAACATTTATTAGAATTATTTCAAAAGTTCTCGCGCGTTGGAATATTTGATCAATCACAAAGCTAACTTATTAGCTCTACTCAAGATCCATATTACTTAATTTACACAAAAACAACAAAACACCATACAAAGCTACACAAACAATACACAATACCCGAGCCAAAAACAACGAACTTCTCCAAACTCCTTTTTTCAAAACCACCTTCGGGCAAAGACACTCTAAATACATAGCTTGCAAACTATACAACACACTACCAACTACGATCAGACAAAGTGACTCTTTTACAAAATTCAAACAAGATATTAAAAAATGGATTATAAGTATTGGACGCCACACTATCACAAATATCTGTAAAATAAATCAGACATAGACAGAAATAACTATTCACATACAACCTAACCCATATAAAACAAATGAAAATAATGGAATCCTGTCAAATTTAACCTATAAATAGACTAGGCAGAATTTATTTCATTACTCCATCTCCAACATTTATAAAATAACTCTCTTTAAAAGATTTACCACCCTTCCAATCACCCTTCTGTTTTAATTCTATTCATAATATGTATTTTACCTGAAATATCCCTCCACACAGCATCCCAGATGACATAGGCCCTGAGGGAAATTATTTTCCTCAGGGCCTCCTGTGTGGAGTTAATGTAAAAAAAAAAAAACTACTATATTCATTTATATACCTGTACGCCTGTCTCGACACAGGTATACCCTAGTGAGACAGGCATACAAATAAAACCATTGTAAATATATTTTATTATAGATAAATAAATAATAATAATAAATAAATTTATTTCATACGTTAACAAGAGATGTCTCGCATCTCTTCTGAATTATTTGTTATTGACATTCTGAGAACAGAATTATTGAAAAAAAATTCTTACAAATCCTAAAACTATGGTACAAAGTATAAACGGATAAGTACAGATATATTTAATTGCTCGCCAACGCTGTTAGTAGTTTATCTTTATTAGAGTTCTGAGGAATGATTTTTTTTATAAAAAGGGCGGGAATTTCCTTACCACACTCTTAAAAAATTCCGAGCGCTCAAGCCTGAATGTACAACGTGCCCCAAAATTCAACGATAAGCGGGCACCAGTGGGTGGGTCTGCGCCTGACATAGAAAAAAAATATTTCTCAATTTTTTTTGACAAATATTTCTCAACATTTTTCAGCAACAAAAAACCTATTTTGTGCACGTTGAATTTTGGGACACGTTGTATAGCGGAATGCTCCAGTTGTTTTTTTTTTAAAGAAAGACAAATATTCCCGGGTTACGAATAACCTGACAATATTTGAAAATCTCCTATTACCACCAAAGTAAGCGGAAAATGTTACTTGTGTTGTGATGGAGGACTTAGCCAGCCGAGAAATCCAACACGCTTGGGTGGGACCCAAACGCGATGCCAACTTAGCCACTGACCGGTCCATTTTACGCGGTTATGCAAGAAGAAGTTCAAGAAAAATTTCCTAAACAATATGAATTTTTTCGTTTGTTTTGGCAGCCCTAATCATGCCTGAGTTTTAAATCATAGCTGTAATCAGCTGTTACTTACCTATTTTATAAAGTATAACACTGTTTTGGCACAACCCTGTTAATACCAGTACCTACGTGATTATGATATTGACGGATTGTTAATGAAAATCTAGCAAGTTATATAAGCTAACAAGAACATCGGCATTTTCCTCAGTCGTGCATTCTATTCCCGTCGGTGTGTGTGTGCGTGTGTGAGGTGTGTCGGACAATGTTACATAGGATTATGGTATGAACTATGCACAGTGAAAGTAACACAGGTGTTGTGAATGTAATGTTATTGTTTGTCGTGAATTCCGCCGGGATCACAGTGTGGAAAATACAATAAAATAAATTGTGATCATTCTAATGAACAAGGTAGGAATATACCAATACTCAGTGATAAAAAAAACTTTTGTGTGTATATCGCAGAATTGTATATTTATTTATTTATTAATTACTAGCTGGTTACCGGAATGCATTGCAATGCCATATTCATAGACATAAATTGTTTCTCCCTGCATGTTCTTTCCCATGCGTCCCCGTTCCCCTCCCGCGTTCCCCTGCCACCTTACCCGCCATCCCACTCCCCTTTCCCGCTCCCCCGTAACGCCAACCATAATATGGAACGCGGGAGGGGGATATTATATTCAGTTTCAGTACATTCAGATTTCTAACAGCTTGCGTGCCACCTATTACAATTTTTTATTCGTTACAAACATTCATTTTTGTTTATTATAAGAATATTCAAACAAATTTGCTACCTTACATAGGTACCTATTTAAAATAATTGATTAGATTCAAAGTATTCGATTTTGGTTAGAACCATAGGTGAGGAAAATTGAATTTTGATTCAACAATCGATGGTTTGAAAAAATGTCATTCTCAAATTGTGACATTTTTAACAGTTTCGCAAGAGTTTTTGTAATGATTAAAAAACATTTCAGATGTATTGTCATGTGGTTGTAATGATCCAGAAACCTTAGCGGGGGTTTAAAGTGACTCGGTATAATTATTTCCCCCCATTAGTGTTCTGGGCAAAAAGGAATACATATGGTAGTTAGTCACAGAATTTCTACATTGAAATAAATCCTAACTATTTATGTTTTATGATTGTTTATGTTTAGCAAATAATGAGCGTTTTACACGCTTTTCTTCATACCGATTACCACGAAATGGTTTTGATACAAGTTTTATAATATGACTAATTGTCTTACCCCCCTCATGCCTCGGGCATATTCTGTCAAAAGGTCGGAAAATTTCCGATTCGCGATAAAATCCAAATAATTGCAATATTTCTGATTGTATCCGAAAACAAAAGATTGTTTTTGAAAGGCGATAAAATACTCTTCTAATTGTTATTATTAGAAAATAACATAAACATTTGGAAATATTAAAATTTTGAATGCAAACTTTTTTTTTTTAAATAACTCACCTGACGTTTTAACAAACTTTACTGATAACGAATACGCACATATTATAGGGTGAAAAATGTATTATAGGGTATTATCGCCTCAATTTTTGTAGTAAAAAATTCACTAAGTTTTATAAATATTTCTCCAATTACGGTTGGAAACTTTGGTTTCACAGAGGTGCACATTTTAAATTTTCTAGATTTGAATATAAAGCTTGGTATTTTCTCTTTCTAGCATCGTTTAAACCATATTTCTCACCATGACCGCAAGGGAGATACAACGATTTCTATGAGACCTATGTAAGCCGTTCCGCAAAAGCGAAATAAATTGCCTGGGGGTTTAAAGATAATTGATCATACATTTTTGTATATTCACAGGCCTACTATGAGCCCTTCACTATTGAAATAACCGAATAGATTCAACACGTGTCCATATTATTTTTATAAGCACAACATAAGCATATTAATATGAAGGCAATGGTAGCGCTGAGAGACCGTAGAATTAATAACAGATACAATCGCAAGAACATATGTAAGAGTACCTACACTGGTTTAGCGACCCTGACATGTTAGTAACATTCTCATGCAAATTATACAGATTCTTGGAAAGGTTTGTTGATGTAATCTAGTCGTTAAAAATAAAGGATTTCCCCGAGTCAAACTACGACATATACCTAAACAATAACTGGTACCTACTCAATCATAATTAAACATTATTTTCACCTATTCATAATATAATAATTACACCTGCATACATTTTACAGATGATTTTACGTAGATAATAAGGCTTGTGATACAAAAAATGTCAAGGCGATTCAACAGTCCAGAAAAAAATCGAAATCGGAATTCACGCCCCTTTATGGGAGGAGTTTAAAAATACTTGAGAAAAAGCTTTTGGAATGGTTGGAAAAGGTATTTGAGAATGTTTTTTTACAGGTTGATTTCGTAAAGGCCTACGAAATTTTATTATAATAGTAATAAAACGGAAATTTAAAATTAATTTCACGGAACCAAGCGACGCGGAGCTTAACGTCAATTCCCCGCTCCGTTCGGGGCCGACCTGATGAAAAAATGGGTGTGGCAGGTATGTAGTCCTCAGGTGGACGGCATAGGGTTAACTTTGAAAATCCAAATTCGTCGACTGCCGGCTGTATTGTAAAATAACAATGTGAAAATGCATATTTCATTTTATTTTGTGAAGTTCGGGCGTAAATATCAAATTTTTTTTGCGATTATTATAAAAGAAACTGAATTTGCCACATTAAACAATAAAACCATATCCGAGTCTGTCTCTGTCTGGCTCTGTGCCCTCTGGTTGGAAAAAAGCGATCATTCACCCTATTCCAAAGAAGGGTGACCGCTCCAACCCAGCCAACTACCGCCCCATAGCGATCACATCAGTTCTGTCTAAGGTAATGGAACGTGTGATCAACGACAAACTGCTCACATACCTCGAGAAGAATAAAATTATTAACGACCGTCAATACGGATTCCGGCGGAACCGCTCTTGCGGTGATCTTCTCGCGTATGTGACGCATGTTTGGGGGCGGTGCCTGGAACGTTTCGGTGAGACCCAAACGGTTGCACTGGATATTTCCAAGGCCTTTGACCGGGTTTGGCACCGAGGGCTTGTCAACAAACTGTCTTCTTACGGACTTCCCGCATCCTTGTGTGCGTGGATTGCCGACTTTTTGAGGGAGAGGTCGATTCAGGCGGTTGCTGACGGTTTCACCTCTTCCTCGCATTCGATAAATGCTGGCGTCCCACAAGGATCGGTTCTGTCAATGACTTTGTTTCTGTTGCACATCAATGACCTCTTGTCATGTGCACCGATTCATTGTTACGCGGATGACAGTACAGTCCATGATAGCTTTTTGTTTGACAAGCCCCCAAAGGGCACACAAACTCCAATAGCTCGTAGGGCTTTGAAGCAAAGAATGGACGCTTACCTCGAGAGTGTTTTCTCTTGGGGTAAGAATAACCTCGTCGAATTTAATGTTTCAAAGACCCAATCATGTTTGATAACGTCTAAAAGGGATCGAAATGAAAATCTAGTCTCCTTCAACGGAAGCAATCTTCCGAACAGAACGTCCATCGATATGCTTGGTGTAACTCTAAGTGACCAGCTCAGGTACGGGGGCTCCATCGAAACCAGAGTTAAGTTAGCCTCTCAGAAACTGGGCGTACTGTACAGGGCCCGCAGATACTTTAATAGTACACAACTGCTAACCCTGTACAAATCGCAAGTGCGCCCCACGGTTGAATTTGGCAGCCACCTCTGGTCTGGATCTCCAAAATACCTAAAAAAAACTCTTGACTTTGTGCAGAAACAAATTTTCAATTTGGGAGGCGGGAATGGGTACCGCCGCCCCGGGAACCTTTATTGGATAACCAACACCTCTGCCATAGGTCACCCCAAGTGGTTCGCTACGTTTGGTGATTTAGCAGAGGTGCCCGGGTTCATGGGATGAGGTGTGTTTAGGTCTGATGACCAGGACACACTGAACCCCAGATTCCTACCCACCCCTTAAACCCTTTTCCTTCCCAGAACCCTCCTCTCCTTCCTTTCCCTAAAAGACCCTCCACACAGCATCCCTAAAGATGACATAGGCCCTCAGGGAAATTATTTGCCTCAGGGCCTCCTATGTGGAGCTTATGTAAAAAAAAAAAAAAAAAAAAAGAAACGGGCGGTCCGTTTGATAGATTCTCCCATCTTAACAGACGGACTGCAATCTTTAGAGCACAGGCGTCAGGTGGGAATGCTGTCCTTGTTCTACCGGTATTACAATGGAAGATGCTTTTCCCCTCATGAAAAGTAATGCCTTTCGAAAGGCCTCCCGAAAAATCAGACTTTTTTTTGTTTTTGTTTTGGTTGATAATTTGTTACTCTAAAACGTAGTTTAGTTTAAATTTTGCGAGAAAGGACATACATTCATTGCAATTTATTAAGAAGGAAAATATCAATTTTTAAAATATTATAATATCTATTCAAGAAATGTTGTTCTTGAATACTATTTTATCCATTGTTCGTTTGTATCCATTGATCTTACTACTGGAATCTTATTGTTTAGATGTAAACAATTGTTGTAGGTATATGTAGTTCAACATATGTATTCGGGTTGGATTGGTTATAAGAAAGGAGGGGTATATAGATGAAATGCTTTATTAAAATCCAACCTATCTATGCATTTCTGAAATTCTATGGGCGTTACTAATAAGCCTAATTTAAATTTTACACAACTGGTAAATAACCAAGGTAAATGGTTTTTTTATCAGTTGTGTAAAATATTTTGCGCCTAAATCTGTAAAGCCTGTCATTTCGTCATGCTCAGAGGTATCGGAAAATGTAATCAATCAGAAGTGAAAGATAGGGTAATGGGTGATAATGAACTTGTGTGATATTGCGCGTGATTAATATTGCAGTTATTTTGTTCCCGCTTAACTACTCCACCTGTTTATCTGTTAAGATAACGGACCCAATAACGAACTCTTTTGAAATATTTAATGTAGGATTCTCGGAAGTGTGAGCGTGGTGTACTGACTAATCACACGAATCACATGCTTACAGGGCTGAATCTAAAAAATTTAAACCAAAATTAATAACAACAAAATTATCAAAATAAATGTATGTGTGGGAGATTAACTCATATGGGAGTTGCTCTCTATCTCTATTAATAAGCTAAGTGTGGTTTATGGTCAGACCGAATGCCATTCACATTTTTTGTTTGTACTTGCCAATTGATTTAGGATTTATTATATTTTTTACTAGCTTTTTCCCGCGGCTTCGCTCGCATAATATTAGGGGTTTCCCACTCCGCCTCCTCCACCTTCCCTCACCCCACACCCCTCCCCCTCTACCCACCCCTCCCCACACTCCTCCCCCTCCACCTTCCCTCTCCCCACTCCACTCATCCATAAACCCCCCTCTGCCTCCCCCTCCTTCTCCACCGACCCATCCCCCACCCCATACCCCTCCCCACTCCACCTCCCCCCACCATCCTCCACCCCTCCCTCTTCCCCTTCCTTCCCACCCACCTCTCCCACCCCACTCCGCCACCTCCACCTTCCCTCTCTCCACTCCACTCCCCCCCATCAACCCCCTCCCCCTATCCCTCCAACCATCCCTCCCCTCACCTCTACCCCTCCACATTCCCTCTCCCCACACCACTCCCCCCAACAACCGCCTTCCCCCCACACCCTCCTCCATCCTTCCCCTTTCCCCTTTCCCCTTTCCCCTTTCCCCTTTCCCCTTTCCCCTTTCCCCTTTCCCCTTTCCCCTTTCCCCTTTCCCCTTTCCCCTTTCCCCTCTCCCCTTTCCCCTTTCCCCTTTCCCCTTTCCCCTTCCCCCTTTCCCCTTTCCCCTTTCCCCTTTCCCCTTTCCCCTTTCCCCTTTCCCCTTTCCCCTTTCCCCTTTCCCCTTTCCCCTTTCCCCTTTCCCCTTTCCCCTTTCCCCTTTCCCCTTTCCCCTTTCCCCTTTCCCCTTTCCCCTTTCCCCTTTCCCCTTTCCCCTTTCCCCTTTCCCCTTTCCCCTTTCCCCTTTCCCCTTTCCCCTTTCCCCTTTCCCCTTTCCCCTTTCCCCTTTCCCCTTTCCCCCTTTCCCTTTCCCCTTTCTTCCCTACTCCCTCTCCCTCCCCTAACCCCTCCCCCTCCCCTTTCCCCCTCCACCAACACCCTCCCAACACCCCCTCCCCACTCCCCCCCTCTCACCTCTCGCATTCCACACATTCATTCCCGATACATTCAGTTTTCAAACTGCTCGCGTGCCACCTATTATAATTGTTTATACAAATTTCATAATGCCAGAACTCAACGGTAGTTTTATACAAAATAACGAACAAAAAAAAAGAATTTTCCAATTTGGTGCAGTCGTCCGGGTTTATGCGCATATTTTACATTTCGGTTATTCATTTTTAGCGGTTTGTTTTTTTTCTGATTTTGCAATAAATCGATTTTGTTAGGGACAAAAAACGTATGATAAATAATTTCATAACGCCAGAGATTATTCATAACGCCAGAGCTTACCAATATATATAGTCTATAAATCTAGCAAATAATGTACCTTTCTATTAATGAAAGAATTTTTTAAATCCATTCAGTAGTTTTTGCGTTAAAGAGTAACAAATAAACATCCATCCAAACTTTCTTATATTAGTAGGATTGTAGGCACTGCGATTATCATTGTATTATGAGTGAAATGTCATCTTGACGCTGGCAACACTTGGCTGCGCAACAGAATGCGCAGACAGCGGAACTGAGCTCGCGAGTGGAACAAGCTTCGAGACCATTCCGTCTTGAACGTTCCTCTCGCTAGTAAACTATTTTTAATACGCAAATTATTGTCGCGGATAGAATCTTTGTATTATCTCACCTCTGTTACCAAATAAAATATAACTCTACCAATCAGTGTTATGATTTACAAACTAAATTCCGTGACCATTTATTTAGAGTACCCGGATATCTCTGATGAGGTAAGCAGAGATATTCGGCATATACTAAAACTGGTGACCCCGACGTGATCATTTATTTAGAGTACCCGGATATCTCTGATGAGGTAAGCAGAGATATTCGGCATATACTAAAACTGGTGACCTTTCGACTAAAGAACTAACTTACTAGCGGGAGGAAGAAACGTTCCAAGCCGGAATCCTGGACAGCAAGTAAGTAAATTCTATTGTTTTATTGCATAACTTAACGTAAAATCCCTTTTGAAATAAATGTTCCAGTAATTTTTAATAAATATACGACCGTGTTATTTCGATAGCATTGTCACACGTTCTTGTCAAACACGTGTTTTACACCTAATTATCTATTGAAACATCATCATCCCACTAATGTTTTAGTAACATAATCATTTTTTACAGAATAATAAGTGCGTTTTACATTATTATCCCGCTAAATGTTTTGTTAAAATAAATTGTTCCTTCCTGAATGATAAGTGCGTGTTACCCTCTATTTCAGTGAGAACGGATTGGCGCAGCGATGACCGTAGGTGATCATCACCAGGGAACGAGGCATCCCGAGTTCATCACCAGGGAACGTGAATCCTGAGATTTCCGCCAGAGAACGCAGGATCCTGAATCCGTCATCAGGGAGACCAGCAGCCAGAATTCATCTGAGAATCGTCGCCGGATAAAATTGGTTCGACATATTTTTACGACAATGACGCCATATTTTTTCTTGAGGTCAAATTAATACAATAATGTTGCAAATAGCACATGTTCTGAAATATTGTTACGATTTTTAAAGTTTCTTTCTTATCATCTAAAACTATTTAATATCATCTAAAACGAGTTTCTCTATACAACAAAAATTTTAATAAATTTAAATTTTTAGCAATTTTGACGATTTTTAAAGTTTTTTAAACAACTATCGAATCAACTAATAAATAGTGGAGGTATATAATTCCCACTTATTTTTATCAGAATTATTGTTGAAAAATTTTGAAAAGAAAAAAGGATTAGTGTGGATTTTTATTTTTAATTTAAAAATTGAGAATTTCAATTTTAACTATTATTATCACAAAGGAGTTTATTTCACTGTCGGGTATTCCATATTTTTGTCTCGCCTTAATTGTCTGCACTTAAATGACATCTACCGGAGAGACACCCTCCATTGAACCAAGCGACATAGCTATAGGAACAGAAGAAATATTGCGCAAGGAAAATCCAACACCAAACATGGAATCAAACAACGAGAGCTGTTCTTCGGAAACATCCATCCATCACGTTTCTGTGAGGTTACAAGCCTGTTGGAGAACTAATATTGCGTTATGGTTCGCTCAGGCCGAGGCCCAGTTTACTAACTCCCGCATCAAGGAAGATTTTACTAAATACAACATCATAGTCGCCGCCTTGGACGCTGAAACATTACAATGCGTTAGCGACATAGTGATAAACCCGCCAGTGAAGGACAAATATTGCATACTCAAGGCATCGCTGATAGACAGACTTCAAGACTCCGAAGAGAAGCGGTTAACACGATTATTGACGGGATTGCAATTAGAAGACCGTAAACCAACAGGACTTCTACGACACATGCTCGAGTTAGCTGGACCAACACTAGCGGAGAGCGCTATCGTAAAAACACTATGGCTCCAACGTCTTCCGCAGCATGTACAAGCTATACTATCAGCACTTCCGGACAATAACCTGAATCAACTAGCACTAGCTGCCGATAAGATAGTTGATGTGTACCAGACAACAGAATGTGGCGCGGTTGACCACGACACTAAACCCGGAACTTCAAGATCCGAACGTAATGATACGTCAATGCAAGGCCTTTTAGAGCAGATCGCAGCTCTTACCCACGAGGTGAAACTTTTGAAGATGTCGCAGGTCCATAATCGTGACCGTCCATCTACCTACAGCGAGCACAGAAGCCAGAGCCCACGTCGCAACAATATTCGACAAGGTAATCATCAGAATCCTGCTAGAAGACCACGTTCCAGGTCCAGCGGTAGATCGCCCAACAGAACTCCGAATGGGTACTGCAGATTACATGCCAAGTTCGGTGAAAACGCCTACCGATGCCAACAACCGTGTACCTTCCGCTCGAAGAGGTCGGGAAACGACAAAGGAATTCCACAGTAGAGACATGCGAAATTCCTACTCAGACTCGTCGTCTCTTCCTTTATGACCAAGAAACAAGCCAAAAGTTTTTAGTGGACACAGGCGCAGATATTTCTGTGATCCCGAAGACATCGAAAATAGCGAAGAATTACATAACCTCCGACAAGTGCCCCACAACTTTATACGGAGCTAATGGGAATTCCATCCGTACCTACGGCACAAGGACGATTGAACTTAAGTTCGGCCTCCGGAGAACAATGAAATGGCGTTTCATAGTGGCTGATGTGAATAGAGCCATACTTGGTGCTGATTTTCTCCATCATTTTAACTTGTCGGTCAACCTAAAAAAGGGTACACTTACAGACCAGTCTACAGGCTTACGGATTCGAGGCGCAACATCCAATGGACCCTCATCCGGTATCTCCAGTATTTCCTCATCACAAAAATACAGAGAGATTTTAAATAAATATCCAAGCCTGACGCGACCGAATATGCAAGCTCTAAATAGCAAGAAACATACAGTAACGCACTGCATAGAGACCAAGGGACCACCCGTAACCGAACGAGCTCGCAGACTCGCACCAAAACTGTTAGAAGCAGCCAAAAAGGAGTTTAATTACCTTATGGAGCAAGGCATTTGCAGGCCGTCCAAGAGTAACTGGGCGAGCCCTTTACATATGGTGAAGAAGCCTAATGGGGAATGGCGACCGTGCGGTGATTATCGTCGTCTCAACGCCAAAACGATTCCCGACAAATACCCCATTCCGCAGCTCCAGGACTTCTCCCATAAACTCGCAAAAGCAAAAATCTTCACAACAATAGATATGCTGAGGGCATACTACCAGATCCCTGTAGAACCAGAAGATATACCCAAAACGGCTATTATAACACCATTTGGCCTTTTTGAATTTACGACTATGCAATTTGGATTATCCAACGCTGCCCAAAGCTTCCAGCGTTTCATGCATGCCGTAACCAGAGATCTGGATTTTTGCTTTGTTTATCTTGATGATATCCTTATAGCCTCCAGCAATGAAGAGGAGCATAAAAAACATTTGGATATTCTATTTAAAAGATTAGCAGATAATGGTTTGGTAATTAACATTAAAAAATGTCAATTTGGACTCCCGACTGTTAATTTTCTAGGTCATACCATTTCACCGGAAGGGATGACTCCAATTAAAGAGAAAGTGAAAACTATTATTGATTTTCCTCTCCCCAAAACAGCCAAAGGATTAAGACGTTTTTTGGGAATGCTCAATTATTATAGAAGATTTTTACCCAACACTATCAGCGCCCAAACAACACTTTTTGATTGCATTTCTGGATATAAAAAGAATGACAAACGTATTCTTACTTGGACCCCGGAATTAACGGAGGATTTTAACCAATGCAAGCGACATCTCGCTTCTGCCGCATTGTTAGCACATCCAGACCCAAACGCTGAATTAGCAGTTATGGTGGACGCATCCAACCTGGCTATGGGAGCATCATTGCAACAAAATAAAGGTACAGCTTGGCAACCTTTAGGATTTTTTTCAAGAAAATTTACCCCGGCACAGCGTAAATACAGTACGTTTGACCGTGAATTAACCGGTGTTTACGAGGCAGTAAAGTATTTTAGGAGCAACTTAGAAGGTCGAAATTTTACTATTTACACGGACCACAAGCCCATCACTTTCGCTTTCAACAAGAAACGTGCCTCAAGTTCTCCTCGTCAAGAGAGACAATTAGATTATATATCTCAATTTACCACCAACATCAAACATATTTCCGGACACCAGAATACAGTTGCAGATACTCTTTCTCGCATTGAAGAGATAAATAGCCCTTCTGCAATTGACTACGAGAGAATGGGACAAGAGCAGAGTCACGACGACGAAATTACTAAGGCACTTGAGGACTCCTCCCTCTCCCTACGTCAAATGGTGATTCCTGGAACTAATTCTTCACTGTGGTGTGATATCTCTACCGGTCATGTAAGACCCTTCGTACCATCTAATATGAGAAAAGAGGTCATAGAAAATGTACATAATGTTTGTCATCCAGGCATTAATGGGACTGTCAACAGTATTAAATTGAGATTTGTTTGGCCCAACATGGCGAAGGATATAAAGTTCTTTGTCAAACATTGCATAAATTGTCAAAAGGCCAAAATCTCCAGACATACAGTCGCGCCAAGAGCCACGTATGTTCTGCCTGAAGACCGTTTCCGGAACGTCCACATCGACTTGGTTGGACCCCTGCCCGCTTGTAGTGATTATCAATATCTGCTCACCATGATTGACAGATTCACTCGCTGGCCCGAAGCAGTTCCCTTAAAGAATATGTCAGCAGACACAGTCGCCACAGCACTGACAACTCACTGGATTTCGAGGCATGGTGTCCCCGAAACTATTACGACAGATCAGGGACGTCAGTTTGAGTCATGTCTTTTCAAGAAACTCACAGAAAAATTCGGAATCAAGCATACGCGGACAACCGCCTACCACCCTCAAGCTAATGGCATGATAGAAAGGTGGCATAGAACCCTCAAGTCGGCACTTATGGCTAACGGCGACCCGAACTGGTTGGAGACTCTCCCTATTATACTACTTGGATTGAGGTCAACAGTTCGTGATGATTTAAAATGCTCGCCTGCTGAACTTACCTATGGTAGAACGCTGAGGTTACCATGTGATTTCTTCACTTCTACGCCTCGCGAAGAGCCAGATACTTACGTCGGTCGACTACAAAGAAGATTTGAAAATATAAAATCTACTCCTGCCAGTAATCACGGTTCAGGAAAGTTTTTCATACATAAGGATCTACCTTCTTCTACTCACGTTTTTCTGAGAACTGATTCCGCACGAAAATCGCTTCAACTCCCTTACGATGGACCTTACAAAGTGGAAGAACGTAACGAAAAGACATACGTCATTACCATCAATGGAAAACCAAAGCGCGTCTCTATTGATCGCTTGAAACCAGCCTTCGTTCCTTCCGAAGAGAAGTTGAATATCGAAGAACCTGTCGCAGAACAGACCCCGGACAAAATTACTACTACAAGGTCCGGTAGAAGAGTGCATTTTCCAGACAGGTACCAGGCCCTTTAGAAAAAAGGCTGACAGAGACATAGTTTTTCCATATAAATTTTTTTCCGATATAAAATCACTATATACTCCCAAATTCGATTCACAGATATATATCTCATTAGTAAATCCACATTATTGACATAAATTTTGGTAGTATATTTTTTGAAGATTACTGTAACTACAAATAACTAGAGACATCAACTTTTGATGGAAGTTGGAACTCTAAGTTTATTTAACTATGTTATTCTTTTACATATTTGATAACCTTGTCTTAAGGAAGGGTTATTTTTAAATCTCCATGTTCATAGAACATGATTTCACTATATAATGAAAATAATTAGAGACTACAATTTTTGGTAGAAATTGAACTCTAGGTTTGTTTAACCATCGTCATAATTGATATATTCAATAATCCTGTCTTAAGGAAGGGTTGTTTTTAAAAAATCTCATGTTCATAGAACATGATGTCAACATGTATATTTATACATAACAAAATACCATGTAATATGTGTCGTTTCGTTTTTTTCCACGCTTTTTTAAGTGCATGATGTATTTTTCCATCCACTTACAAAAGTGTGATGAGTGTTTTCCATGTTTTTGTAGGTATGTGATGTATCATTCCACAATACCTGGGAAAACATGATGTAGTTTTGCCATACGTTTTCAGTATGAAAATTCACGTATGTGTAGAAGGTACAATGAACTGCCTTCTCCATTTCCTTATTATATAACCATATTTTGATAGGTGTGTGATGACTGTTTACCTTTCCCACACCTGTCAAAACGTGAAGCATATTGTTATCATGTATTTATAGGTAAATTTTGTACTGCTCTTTCCGTACTTATAAATGTATGACGTAGACCACCCGTGTACACCTGTTAAAGCATTAAAAAATTTTCTATAATTAATTATTAATTATCTTTATAAAAATGTCAA
Source organism: Limnephilus rhombicus (assembly GCA_929108145.2). Classification (NCBI taxonomy): domain Eukaryota; kingdom Metazoa; phylum Arthropoda; class Insecta; order Trichoptera; family Limnephilidae; genus Limnephilus; species Limnephilus rhombicus. Next base: position 19,683,455 of record OV815296.1, on the reverse strand, counting down.
AACATGAAAAATATTTTCAACCTATTTTCAAAATGTAAATAGGAAAAATCTTTTCAACTATTATCATAAAATGATATACCATGTTATAACATGAAGTAACTTTCCAAGATTTTTCTTGAGATTTATTCTTTATTCCATGCTAATAAATGCATGATGTATGTAACGTTAGATGAACATAAATAATATGATCTAAAAATAATACAAACTATTGTATTCTTTATTCCATGCTAATAAATGCATGATGTATATAATATTAGATGTATGATTTAAAAATAATACAAGCTATATTGCATTCGTTTTCCCATGCTAATAAAGGCATGATGTAATTTTAGATGCACTTAAATGCATGACCTAATTATAATACCAACTATTGCGTGTAGTATTCCATACTAGTTAATGTATGATGTATGTATGTAATTTTAGTTACACATAAATATTGATCTGCATAGGTTACAACTTTTCATTATGATATCCCACGATTTACGGGACAGATGTCTAAACACATTTCTTAATATGGTTCACCTTATTTTTATATAGGTTTGATATTTTTATATATTTATATACGTTTCCTGATGTTCTATACATAAAAAAATGAACTTAATTAATTTTAAAGTACTCAAGTATATGATACCATTCTACTTATGCAGTGAATATCATACCTCATATAGATATGACGTGGTTGCCCCTTTCCTTATCTCTACGAAGTGTGATACCCATTATGTATTTTCTTTCTTGACTTATAAGTTGTGTGAAGTTTTCACATATTTATTTTTTATTTCTGGTTACATGTTTATAATGTAGACACTTGTCACTCATCTTAAATAGATTTGAAGTAATATTGACTTGTTGTGTAAAATTTTCACTTATTAATTTTTATCCCTAGTTGTATGATTATAATGAAGACACACGTCACTCATCTTTAATAGATTTGAAGTAATTTAACTTAGCCAACAGGTTACATTTTTGTATTAGCACGATGTGGTTTCCCCTTTCCGTAGCTTATGAGACTTATAAAAATTTATGAATTAATTAATAATTATTATTTAATTACAATACTTACACTCAAACTAGGTTGCTTTAGTCAGCATCGAACACGATATATGTAATTTTTGTTTAATTTTAAGTTTTTTTTACATATGTGCGTTGGTCGCATAAAATGCTGGGGAGGAGGTATGTAGGCACTGCGATTATCATTGTATTATGAGTGAAATGTCATCTTGACGCTGGCAACACTTGGCTGCGCAACAGAATGCGCAGACAGCGGAACTGAGCTCGCGAGTGGAACAAGCTTCGAGACCATTCCGTCTTGAACGTTCCTCTCGCTAGTAAACTATTTTTAATACGCAAATTATTGTCGCGGATAGAATCTTTGTATTATCTCACCTCTGTTACCAAATAAAATATAACTCTACCAATCAGTGTTATGATTTACAAACTAAATTCCGTGACCATTTATTTAGAGTACCCGGATATCTCTGATGAGGTAAGCAGAGATATTCGGCATATACTAAAGGATGTTCTCTAATTTAAACAGGTGCTTGCAGGTTTTTTTACACGATGCAATGCCGCCTCATGGAGCCTCAGGAATGAGTTTTTTTTGCCTTGTTTAATTCATATTTGTGTTTACGAACCTATTATTTGCATTTTTGTTTTGAAGAGTTTTAATTTTCAATGTACATTTATTACTTTAATTTTAACTTTTTGTGACCGGTTTCGATACGTCCGTGCCATTCACGAGCAAACTTAAAACTAACTTAAAAAGTCTACACAAGTACAAAAATTAATTAAGCGGGGGTAGTGGGAGGAGGGATTTTGGTGGAAGGGGAGACCGGTGGGAGGAGACAAAATTCCTTAGAAACATCGCAAGGTGATTTACATGGTGCTATTATTTCATTAACTAAATTAATTTTCGATTTTTTTTTTTTTTTTAATTGCTAAAGTTTCTAAAGCGCACAAATTAAAATATGAATTTACATTGCAATGTTTTAACTTACGTTTTTTTGAAGCTATGACCTGCTTCTATTAGATGGTTAGCAAACTCGGAGTAGTTATTATTTCGTAAACAAAGTTCATGTTCCCTGATTCTAGTTTCAAAATTTCTAGTAGTCATCCCTACATACTGCGCGTCACAATCGTTACATTCTAAAGTGTATATCAAAATCAAAACCAAAATCATTTATTGTACAAAATTTACATTTAGTACAAAAGGTATAACTTATAGGTACCTATATCCTATTTCTTCCAGTTAACCTAACATGTTGTGCAGATATGAACACAAATGAAATATAAATATAAAAGTGGTGTAATACAAAGTGAATTTGTTTTAATTTATTATATCAATATAAATATAAAAACAGTTGTACCTATGTGAGGTATTCACTTAATGTGTAATGAGACCTGTTCAGAAGGAATGTTTTTAGTGATGACTTAAATCTGAGTGTATCTTGTATTTGTTTAATATCATGTGGAAGGTTGTTGTATACTTTAATGGCCATGTAAAAGGGTCCTTTTTGGAAAATTGTTTTGTTTGCTTTTGGTATTAACAAATTTTCTGTAAACCTTGTAGCGTGTTTATGTGTAGAGTTTTTTTGTGGAAACTTTTCTGGAGATGATCACACTAACATGCATAACTCCATTATATATATGTCGGTGACTGTAAGAATTTTCAAATTTTTAAATATAGGTCTACATGAATCCCGATTAGCTGAGTTTGTCATTTTTCTTATACATCTTTTTTGGATGATAAAAACATCCCTTTTTTTCTAATTTATTAGATATATCCTTGTTATTAATAATTTTTTTATTATTTTAGAATTAGTATAGAAAGCTGAAGAAATATGATCTGGTAATATGCCGTATATATAATATATATGTTTAAAGATAAATCGCCTGTATAAAGAAGTTTTTTTTTTAAATATTAGGTTGTTACTAGGGTTCTTGTTATTATTACCACTATAAATATACTTTTTTTGTTAAAAATTTTGTTTCCTTTTTATTAATTAGGCGGTTAATTATTTCAGGTTTATATCCATTGTTTAGGGCTATCCTATTGTTATTTTCATTATTACGTGTCGAAACCAGTCGCAAAAAGTTAAAATTAAAATAACAAATGTACATTGAAAATTAAAACTCCTCAAAACAAAAATGTCTAGAAATTGTTACATATATGCCAATTGTCAATGCCCAAGAAATACAAAAAACTATTATTTGCATGTTGACTGCTTTCTACAATGTATGCAGGGACACTGGAGGTCTAGATTCATTCAAAATAAATAAATGTAGCTATTTATACCAGGGCGGGTAAGTGGTGAATAACCTCTCTGTCGACCATACTAAGGAAGCATATGTACGAGATTATCTCGTGGTCTCTCAGTGTGTTTGATTGGAGTGTGTTAAAAGAACTAATGCAGTTGACTCCAGATACTAATATCTACAGCCTGTATGTAGAACGAATATCTACAGCTCATATGTTGGACTAATATCTACGAACTTCAGAGTGTTGACTAATATCTACAGAGCTGAGGTCGGACGAATATCTATTACGATCCCAGTGTTGACTAATATCTACAGAGCGTAGGTTGAACTCATATCTACAGAGCATAGGTTGGACTAATATCTACAGAGGGCAGCTGAGCAAGAGGTTGTACGGAAAAGCATAAACTACTTCAATTACGTAATTAACTTATGAAGTTTTTGCATAATATTACGTATTTTGCTGTTTACGAGGACAATGATTTATTGAACAAACATGGAGGTCGTAATATTATTTATTTCTACCTAACCTAACCTAACTGACATAGAAATGGTCATGGTAAAGACTAAATAATTTAGAAGCACTCGAAATAAAGACAGCTGTTAAAATAAAAACCCAAATCCTTAATATTCAGCTAAATGTGTCCAATAGTCCGATATTAGGGATTTTTACATACACACATAAATTAAGTTTTTTAAACTGCATACGCAATATTCCAATACGCTATAAATAATTGCAAATCCAACCTCTGCCAGTGCTGTAGATATTCGTCAACACTTTGGTTCTCATAGATATTAGTCAGCAGTTTGAGCTGTAGATATTCGTTCGCACTTTGGTTCTCTTAGATATTAGTCCGACTTTTTCAGTTTTTGGAATTCCTGTAGATATTAGTAGACGCCTCCGTGCAGTTATCACCTCCTTGATATCTCGTTTCTTTAATATCGATTCAAACGGAGACTTGTGCATGTGCTCAGCCAAGTGATTTATCGATGTCGTAATAGCATAACAAGAACGTGCCCTTCCAGTGTCCACTCTTGACATATCCCCATAGTTGTGAGTTGTGACGTATTGAAACGTCTTTTTTTATTAATTTCTAAGTAATTGACTTGCGACTATATTATTTGGTGTATTATATATAATATATATATACATTTACATATGTATTAAAATACCATATTTTTTAACAGGGGTGACTGAGCGCTTTTTTCCACATAAAACTTAATTTTGTATTTAAGACCAAGCTGAATAATTATTTGGAAATCAAAAGGTGCAGCAAATATTATCACATCAATTAATTAATTAGGTAGGTGGTATGGATACCTTTGCCAATCATTAGATTACCAACACCTCCGCCTTAGGTCACCTCAAGCCGTTTAATACGTTTGGTGGCTTAGCAGGGGTATCGAGTTCAGGGAGTGGGGTTTGTCCAGGTCTCGACGACGGATGCGTCTGCGCCTGGTTGGTTGTGGGAGACATTTTGACCTCTGCAGTAGGACCCTATCGAAACATCGTCTTGTACCGTAGTGGGGAGAATGAATTCATACGATCGTCACTCTTGGACACACTAACGTCCAGAACTACTCACCACTCATACCTTTTTCCTTCCCCTTTCTTTCTTTCACACTAACGTCCAGAACTACTCACCACTCATACCTTTTTCCTTCATCCTTTCTTTAATTTTATACAAGATCTTCCACACAGCCTCCCCAAAGATGACATAGACCCTGAGGAGAATTATTTTCCTCAGGGCCTCCGGTGTGGAGCTAATGCAAAAAATTTAAACCTGAAAGAAAATATATGTTTTTGAAAAGCCCGCCAAACAATAAAATTGAGTGCCCCTCAAAAACACCCCAGAAAACTCTTTGGCCAGTGAAAAATCAATCCATGTCTAAAATGGCTTGTAATAATAATATTTTGTCCTTTTTTTCCAGAAAATGAGCGACCCCCTTCCCCCAGTATGGAGCGCTGAATGATACGGAAGTGGAAGTACAAACCTCCCGCCACACTCTCTCCACGCACTTCCGGCCCGCGGCCGACATATTCTATAATGGTGGACAACGCAGGATACACCGTCGGTGATATTGTAAGTTACCAGTAGTTCTGTGAAACTAGACTAGAGTAATGTAACTCCGACTAATAGTGACAACTCTCCGACTTAGCAAAGATTTATTATTCCTGACCTATTTGAGCTAACACTTTATTACAATTCACTTTATTACAAAACCCTTTATAACTTCCCACTTTATTACATTACACTTTATTACATTACACTTTATTAAATTACACTTTTTATATTACATAACCCTTTATTACATCGCACTTTATTACATTACACTTTATTATATCAAACTCTATTACATTACACTTTATTGCATTACACTTTATTACAAAGTGGAAGATACATTCAGTATCACTCTGGTGAAAGACCACCATCTTCTTCCCCTCCCCACTTCCTTCAGCCTCACAATGTACCCCAATTGGGGATTCCATAGTTTCACTAGCTCCAGACGGGAGCAGTTGGGACACTTGTGAGGTATTCACATTAAAAAAAATCTTTACACCTTATAACATTGTTCTTTATTACATTATACTTTCTAACACTGTTCTTAATTACATTACTAGTCATGGAAAAACCTTTTTTTTGTGGTTTACGCTTATATTTTTTGTTACATAAATAATCATTTTATTGTAATTCCAATACATATAAAAGCTAGTAAAAGCTTCGATTTATCCGTATCATATTTTTTGTTATTCATACTGTAAGCCGATTTGTCGTAAAGATTAATCAAAATAGTATCTAAATAGGATTTCACGTATATATTCATCTTAAGGGGCGTACTTGACTTAGTGATGGCTGAAGCGGTTACTCGGCTAAGTGACCAGCGATGACATGTAAAAGAAAAATAATGTTTGATTTGCAGAAAAAAAATGATAAAAAAGTCATCGAAAAAGATCAAAATTTCGTTATTATTTTTGACTCGAAATAATGTCAGGAATCACTGGTCAAAGAAAGTCACGAATGTCCCTTACGGTGTTCCCTTAACGTCCCTTAACACATTATTATTATGTGCTCTAGGGGTGATCTTTTCAGCGAAAACGGCAATGTGGAAAATATCTAATTTTTAATAGCGTCCAAGGCGTTGGCTCCATGAACAGTGCACATAATATTTAGGACAGTTAATCCAGGCTTAAAAATGCTTCTGACATTGAGCTACAGATAAGATACTGCGTAGTGTGTGGTGTTTCAAAAATTATTTGTTGAAAATTTGAGTATTACAGCGAGAATCGATTATTTCGTAGGTCGAATCAGAAGGAAGCGGATGCGAGTCCCGTCGGCGACATGTATCTTTTCTCGGGAGATTTTTAAAATTTAGATGAGTGTTTCAGGCTAATAATTATTAATTATTATTTTTTAATTTATAAAGTAACGTTTAGACAAGATTTTTATGCATAGCACAGAGGGTAACAATTATTATAAGCAATAATTGTCAGCCTGAAACACTCATTTACATTGAAAAATCTTCCGAGAAAAGATACTTGCAGTCAACGGGACTTGAACCCGTGTCCTTCTGATTGCCGGTCGGATGCTCTGACCACTGAGCTATGGGGGCTTATAAAATACCCGCCAAATAATTCAATATATACTAGTGTTTCATTCAACAATTACTGCTTGTTATAGTTTTTCCACCTGAAAACAACCAACTTTATTTTTGCGAGAAAGACATTGTTAGTGTTAAATCCCTCGCTAGGTGGCGTCGAGACAAATTATGTCTGCATTTATTGGGGAAATACTTAAACTTGTTAAATATTAATTATTATTTTTTAATTTATAAACTAACGTTTAGACAAGATTTTTATGCATAGCACAAAGGGTAACAATTATTATAAGCAATAATTGTCAGCCTGAAACACTCATTTACATTGAAAAATCTTCCGAGAAAAGATACTTGCCGCCAACGGGACTTGAACCCGTGTCCTTCTGATTGCCGGTCGGATGCTCTGACCACTGTATCTTTTCTCGGAAGATTTTTCAATTTAAATGAGTGTTTTAGGCTGACAATTATTGCTTATAATAATAATTATTACGTATAATAATTTCGTAGGTGTTTTAATCCACTTTTTTTTGCATTCGCTCCACGCAAGAGGCCCTGAAGAAAATAATTTCCATTATGTCCTATATCATCTTAGATGGTGTCATATGGAGGGTATTTTTGAGTAAAGGGAGGAGAGGAAGCTCTAGGAAGGAAAAAAAGTATGAAGGAGTGGTGGGAATCCAGGGTTCCATAACAGTTGATGCCCCGATAGTTGACCCCCGGGATTTATACAGGATACGGGAGAATGATTCAAATATTATATTATATATATTTTTTAATTGTAACCTAAAAATGTTTCAAACAATAAAAGAAAAGAATTTTTTAAAAAGATTTACAATTCAACCGAAAATATTATGTTAAAACATAACTAGAAACCAACAAATTTGACAATATTTATTTACGAAGCATCATTGTATCCACGTTGCCAGATTTTTTTTAAAGCTAGTAATTTCTGAGTTGTATCGAGAATCTGCGATGATCAGAGTCGATTGTTGATTCAAAAGCCACCACATTTTACTGTACCTAATAATCTTTTTTATTTCTTTTCAGGAACAGTTAAACAATGTTGAACTTCGAAGAATAACGTACGAGGGAAATGGGTCTCTTCAGGTAACATCTAGAAATTATTAATTACTAGCGTGTGATGCAATACCCGACATGTGTTGCAATTCCACTAATAAAGAAATTGTTTCTCCATTCGTCCCATTCCCATTCCCCTTCCCCTTCCATGTCCCCTTCTTCTCATGCGTTCCTCCTCCACCTTCCCCGCCTTCCTTCTCCCCTCTCCCGCGATCCACACCCCTCTTCCGCGTTCAATATATTCAGTCCCGTTATATTCAGATTTTCAAACAGCTCGCGTGCCACCTATTGCAAATTTTTTTACAAATTTTCTTTGACAAACATAAATGTTTGTATATTATATGAACATTCAATTAAATTCGGTACCTATTTAAAATAAATTTAATTTTAGATTAGATTCAAAGTATTTGATTTTGGTTAGTACCAAAGGTGAGTACTTCAAATAAATTCATTAATTTAAAGAGTTTCGAAAATTGAATTTTGATTCAACAATCATTCTTTTGCAAAATGTCATTCTGAAATTGTGATATTTTTGCCAGTATCGTGAGAATTTATATATTTATAGTCAAAATCTTAAAATTAATCTAGGATTTCGTTAAGTTTTATCAATAATTTGGTCACAAGTGCGGAGGGCCGCTGTGCTGAATCCATATATTAATTGCTTAAAGTCAAGAAATTTTGATGTAAAAAATAACTAAAATATCGTACAAAACTCTCATTTGGGGTAAGTGAATTACCCCCCTTCAGAACGGGAGTATTAACCATTATTTAGAGATTTTAGAGTATTATGGTTATGTCACACGATGCTATACTCTCAATGCTTCTTTGCTATATTATTCCTATTCAGCTATAATCTTACTTTCCCCGGTAGATCATCTAGGCCACGCCCCCACACGTACAGTATGTATATTTATCTGTCTCTATGGGATTTTATGGCGAGCGATATGATGATATAGGCCGTGACAAAAAAAGCTTTGCGAATATAGCGTCGTGTGGCACGATAAATTACTAAGATTATTAACCACCATTAAATTTTATTCTATTTTTAAAATTTGAATAAATAGGAAAGTGTGAATTTAACGCGTTGATACATGTTTAGAATGAATTAGAGATGCCATATTTTTACATGTACAAATTTCAATCTATTATAAGGTACGGAACTACAGCTTGGGGACTTTCCTGTAAAACAAATGTAAATCACGTTCAATCAGTTCAAAATTCATTAGTTAATTATTAGCTCATAAAAGTTCATGCGAACAAGGATATAATATTCCGCACTTATTTTACAGAATCTCAAAATTCTTTAAGTAAGAGCTATTCTGTGGCA